>OX291541.1:20805605-22109455 GCA_946406115.1 Apoda limacodes | reverse complement strand
AAATAGAAAAAAGGGTCAAGTGCGACCGCATCCTAGAAGAACAACCTAAACAAATAAAATGGTGTGCCTTTATTTTCTAATTAAAAGTCGAATTACAATTATATTGCTTTGTGTAATCGACTAGTAAAAATAACAGGTTTTTGTGTTACATGAAATATAAAAAAGTGCCAGTGCTACAAACTTTTGGATCAAGAAACATACTTAGGTATACTTTGATATCAATTGTTTTAAGTTAGATCCTGTCCTTATTTCTTTGTCCTCCCTTTAAGTTGTAATTTAGGGCTCCCTTAGTAGGTCGTGGTCCATGTAGGTAAAACAAAAGTACCAGTTTGAGGTGAGTATTCGCCTTGTAGTTTTAATTTTGGGCTTAGATTAACCTATCACTAAGATAAAAAATCAGCCAAGTGCGAGTTGAACTCGCGCACGAAGTGTTCCGAACCATTATCTATAAAAACGGCAAAAAAAATCACGTTCGTTGTATGGGAGCCCGCCTTAAATATTTGTTTTATTTTAATTTAATTATTAATTTTTAAAATGACTATATAACTAAATATTCGGAGAATATTTTAAGCGTCTACCTGTTGCCGTTATTAATATCGAGCAAAATCGAACAAAAAAAATCACGTTTGTTATATGGGAGCCCCCTTAAATATTTATTTTGTTCTGTTTTTTTTAGTATTTATTATTATATATCGAACTAGGTTGTATGAGTTGTATGAAATGAAACAATATAACCACAGTCCCAAATTCACCAACTATGTCAAAATGTATTCAAAAATATTTAAAAAAGTATGCAGGGTTGCAAAAGCAATACATTTAAGTAATAAAATCAAAAATTCTGATGATAAAATAAAGGCCACATGGAATGTAATAAACAGTGAAACAGGAAAAATTAAACCGCGTGACAATCATTATTCACTTACTGTTAATTCAAAAATAATTGATTTAGATCTTGATGTCGCTAACTCTTTTGAGAAATATTTTACTGAAATGCCTACAATTACAACTAATGCATTAAATTCCTCTCCATTAGAATAAGAGTTACTTTTAAAATGTAATGTAAATAAATGCAAGGCTATTTTTAAATTTGAGCATGTTACCTCTGAAGACATCATAAAGACATTTAAATTACTAACTCAGAAAAAAACTTGTGACCTATGGGGTATATCAGTCAAAGTCCTTAGCGAAATTATTGATATTATAGAACCAATCTTAGCCATAATATTTAATAATCGTGTTGACGAAGGGATATTCCCAGACTTAATAAAATATAGTTAAATAATACCACTTTTTAAAAGTGGAAGTAAAGATGATCCTAATAATTTTAGACCTGTCTCTATACTGCCTGCCTTAAGCAAAATTTTTGAAAAACTTATGTTCAATCAGATGCTTAAACATTTTAACTTAAATGGATTACCTTATCCTCAACAGTTTGGTTCTACAAAAGGGCGTTCCACAACTGACGCAGATGTTGCCCTTATACAGCATATATTTGCTGCTTGGGAGCAGTCACAAAATGCTATTGGTATCTTCTGTGATCTATCAAAGGCATTCGACTGCGTGCAACATGAAACTCTTATACGGAAACTGAGTCATTATGGTATTGCAGATTTGGCTCTTGAGCTTATGCGCTCATATTTGAGTAGTAGAATGCAGAAGGTTCAAATCAATGAAGTAAAATCCAATGGCTCAGAAGTAAAATTAGGAGTTCCTCAAGGTTCTACTTTAGGTCCTTTTCTATTTTTGATTTACATTAATGACTTGCCTTTCTTTGTGGAGAAGCTGTGCAAGATTGTACTATTTGCTGATGACACATCTCTTTTATTTAAAGTTGACAGAAATAAAACTAATTTTGACGATGTAAGTAGTGCGCTTTCTCAGGTTCTTCAGTGGTTTACGGCAAATAATATACTTCGTAATGCGAAAAAGACTAAGTGTTTAAAATTTATGATGCCAAATGTCAGAAACATAAGTACAAAACTATCCCTAAACGGAGAATAAATAGAACTATTAGACTCAACAGTGTTTCTAGGTATTACAATAGACAATAGGCTGCAGTGGAACCCTCACATTTCAGTTCTTGCAGGGAAACTCAGTTCAGCTGCCTATGCAGTTAGGAAAGTTAGGCAGCTTACAGATGATGACACTGCTCGCTTGGTCTACTTTAGCTATTTCCATTCCGTCATGTCTTATGGCATTTAGATTTGGGGTAAGGCAGCTGATATTGATACAGTCTTTATTTTGCAAAAGAGAGCAGTACGGTCAATTTATAAATTAGGACCTCGAATTTCTCTTAGGGAACTATTTAGGGAAATTGATATTAGTTGTTCCTTGCCAATATATCTTCGCTTGTATAATGTATGTTAGCCAAAATTGTCACTTATTTGCTAAAAATAGTGACCTCCACAGTGTTAATACAAGGAATAAGGATAAATTGGTAGTTCCAAAATGTCGTCTTCAGAAGTTACATAGCTCTTTCGCAATACAAAGTATATTTTCTACAATAAAATTCCAGAACTTGTGGTTAATTTACCCTCAAATAAATTTAAAATATATGTCAAAGATAGTTTAATGAAAAAAAGCTATTACAAAGTTGATGAATACATAAATGATAAAAATGCTTGGAAAAATTAGAACTTAATTGATTTGTATTGGGGCATTTGAAATATTTTTTTAAATTAAAACATTGTATATTATGTTATTACCTTGTGTAAGGCTATATTATATTTTTTTATGATGTAAAAAAGATTAACTGCTGAGTTTATTGCCGGTTCTTCTCGGTAGTAAAGCATTACGAAACTTACATCTTCTCCTCTTATATTTTGTTTCTTTACTACACACATTGTTACTAGTACAATCGAAGTTTTATTGGAGTTGCTTGAGTGTGTCATGCTTTCTCAAAGTTTCTCTGCGGTGGTGGCGTGTGTGTCGGGTCGTTACGTTACCTCAAACATGGTTGAGCGAAGCGATGGCTGATTCATGTGTCATACTCCTGAACGGGTGTCGCCTGTGGAGGCTGGTCTGCTCTTGCAAACTTCTTTGTATTCTTAGTATTTAGTCTTACTTTTTTGTTTTGTTTATTAATACTGTAAGACATTGATTATTTCTTAGTGATGAATACATAAACTGTCTTTTTTTTATATTAGATACTTTTTTATGTTGTGCTTGTGCTTTATATTTCATGTTTTTTATGTTTGTAATGGAAAGTGAACTTTTATGATAGGGAGGGCATTTTCCAATATTTTAATTGGACACTGTCAGTTTAGGGATGACCTTGATTGTAAAGAATTATCAGATTCTTAAAGAAAGGAGTGATTAAAGTTTTAAAGGGTTGCTGATGCGCAATTAGCAATATCCCCTAGTAGATGTTGCAAGCATCCATCAAATCAGAAGAGCTGCCTGCTTATTTGCTCATCAGTAGTATAAAATTGGCTTACAATCGGCGACCGGATAAATAACATGCACACAATTAGTTTCGCAAGGATTTCACCGTTAAACTAATGCGTTAAACCGACAATGTGTTTTCCTAATGAT
Organism: Apoda limacodes; assembly: GCA_946406115.1. Classification (NCBI taxonomy): domain Eukaryota; kingdom Metazoa; phylum Arthropoda; class Insecta; order Lepidoptera; family Limacodidae; genus Apoda; species Apoda limacodes. Next base: position 22,105,921 of record OX291541.1, on the reverse strand, counting down.
TTGTACACACTAACAGACCATATCTTATTTGACAAAAAAATATTTATTTAAATCCGATTATAAGTTTTTGAGAAATATGTAGACAAACATACATAAATATACTTATGAAATTTGGCACACCTGTTTGCATTTGTGGGCTTCCATAGGCTAAAATATGAATAAAGCGCAATTCTTACAATATTACATACATACGGGTCTAATTGATAAACTTGGTTTTTGTAGTCGGTTAAAATAAAGCGGCCGATTGCGTGCGGGCTTATTCGTATATACATGCATTGAGTTAAGGTTCCGTAGAATAAGAATGCGAATATCCAAAAAACTTATAAACCGATATTGTTTTGAAAGCAAATAACTCGCTATAAGTTACTTACAAACTACCAATTTGCAAACCTATCCAACGACACCCCCACACAACTGTATGATTTTTTTTTCTCAGGTTGACTGTAGAACTGTAGGCCAGTTTCCAAAGGACACCTACCTACAATTTTTTCGGGATCGGTGCAAAGACTGTAACATACGAATGGACAGAAATGACAAAATTATAAGGGTTCCGTTTCAGCACTTTAATCCAATTCGCTACGGACATTAAAAAGTATTAAAACTTAGATTTTTTACATTATTTATACACTAAAGTGTAAAAATAAAAGTTTACACATATTCAGTAGCGTGGTTAATATAATTCGCAATTTCAAAACCTCAGGCCAATTTAATTATTGAAAAATAGTATGAAATTGGCAGTAGGTACGTAAATCAGTGTTATAAAACATTAAGTTCTGATTCGAACTAGACACTCTGTAAAATGTCGATAAAAGCAATAAAATATCGTAGAACATCACTACCAGAAAGACACGAATCGATCATACGACTCTGTTGCTCACGGCATTTATACATTGCTCTCTAGACATGGTCCCTGTTGCGGCTCCGAGGAGAATTGACAGTAATGTATATTGCTTGTATTTTGATACTTTAAGATATTGTTTATCAATGTCAATTTTGATTTTAAGGTTATTTTTCTTATAAATATGTAAAAGCTTATAATTATGTATTCTTCTACTCACCAATGAAAAGATATTCCTCCCTGTGATAAATTTAATACCTGGCTTCTTGCTCTGCAAGTAATTACTGCACAGAAAGGCATTTTAAATATTTTTGCGCAGCAACACACAGCGATGTAGTCCGCGAGCAACTAAATGACAGATTCGCGAGTTTCGAAGTGAAGTGCGCGTCTGCTCAAGATCGTGGCACGCTCGCCGTTTTACATCGCATTTCTACTGGGGTACACCCCAGACTTATAATGTTCTGTGCTATTTACCCATGATATAAAACAAAACGACCCATCTCAGATCAAGCATCTGACAAGGGCGTCTAACAATTGAAGACTCAACAAAAATTCATGCGATATATCTTTTAGTTTTCATATAACTTTAAATTTAATCATTTTATTTTTCGTAATTGTTGTCCCTACGCGAATATCAAACCTTATTTACGATCGATTTGTATTATTTGTTCAATATGACCTTTTTAGTGACACGAGGGGACATAGCTTCTCCATATTTCCTACCGCTCGGTTAAAAAATTAAAGCAATCAGGATTGCGGATAATTTTTCATCTGTTACCTAACCACTTAACAATTACGCAACACTAGTTGCAAGCAAAACAAAGGTGGGAAACCCTACGCTCTTACCTAACTGAGTTTACCTGAACCATGAACTGAAATTACGCGAAATAACCCAGCCATATGCAAACTAGTAAATTAACTAATGATTTGGTCTTTAGGAGGCATTAGTTAATTTTCTTCAGGGAAAACCATGGAAAATCCCGAAGACAGAGTATTAAACCTACCTAATAATCCAAAAAATTTAGCATTAGGCTATTGGGAATCAAATTTTACTGAGTAAGTATTCTGTACGCGGAATTATCTACCCGATTCTATCAAAATCCCTATAGAGCATCTCCAATCTAAGGAAATAAAACATCATTAGTACACGTTCAAAAATAGAAGGTAATTTCCACATACTTGCTTTCATACAAAAAAAAATAATTATTTGTCATCTAAAAAAAATAAAACTTGGCTTATTCACTGCCATGTCTCTCCTAAGTTTATTTTATACTATGCTTTATGACATTATCTAAGTCTTATTGCCACTTTAATAAAGTATACAACTCTTAAATGAAAATTATATTTCTGACAACTTAAATTCAGAAATCGCAAGATAAATGATTAAATCACATGAATTATTTATATTAATGTTTCATTTATAACTTCGAAGTTGACTTTTATTAAAATAAAATTTTATTTGAAGCCACTTTGCTATCACTACTCTAACTCTAATATCTCTATCTCTTTTATTTTATAAAACTTAGTTAAGATATAAGAACCAAAAAAAAAAAATGACAAATCTTTCTATAAAACTATAAGTTATAACGTAATACGTATACAAAGTATGCCGGTACAATGCATTTACGTTTACATTCTTGGCCTAAGACGCCACAAAAAAAATTTAACATTTATTCACGTCAGTACATTTTTACATATTCATCACCAATGAACTTACTATCAAAAATAACTAGCTAATATTGTCAACCCTATATTATTACACAAATAAAGTTTATTACATTACATGTAAAAAATAAATGTGTGTCTTGTCATATTTGTCATTATTGCGATACCAAACAAACAAACAAATACATGAAGTGTTTGTCACGAAAACAAACTAATCACTAAACTAAAAAAAAAAATCAAAAAAACAAAAGCATAGATTTGCTCTCTATAATTATCAATCATATTTCTACCAATCACTGTACGAATGCGCATGTAACATTCATAATGTTTTTCCATAGAGTACTCTTATTAAACTATAGCCTACTTCCACTACGGCCCACTTCGAGTATGGCCCACTTGACCTAACTTTACCTACGTCAACATTGTATGTCAATCTTCGTGCTCCTATCGCAACATTGCCCATTACCTATGATAACAACCTATCTTTTTATTTGCCAACACCTGCGTGTCGACTTCAACACATAAAATGCTTTACACTCTAACCTTATGCCTATTTAATACTAAATAATAATAATTCTATGCACGATTATATATTTAACTCACTCATTTTTTGGTTTTGTAAACGTTTTTCTCCTTACGTGCAGAATCTGCTGGGGTGGACTGTATGGTCTTTTACCCCACTCTTCCATTTTACTTACCTAGCTTTTTCAGTATCACATTCAACATGAATCTTTTCATTTTCCAGCATTTTTCAAACTTTTCTATTAACACACGTTATTGACGGTCATTATATTGACCTGATAGCAATGATGTATTATTTTGTTTTATTTTAATATCGTTGACCTAAATGGCATAGAAGAATATAGACATCATATATATTAAATGCATGCATTCCATTTTTAAATTAAAATATTGAAGAATGCCTTTTTTATGACTAAACTTTTTTTTTTCTAACATTTAAAAATAATCCTATCCACTAAACTGTATTAGCTATTAAGCTTGCCACTGTATCCCAATTACAAACTTTTTGTGACGGTTGAAATGGACCGGACCAACCTCTCTTTGCGTACGATTATTCCTTAAAAACGCATTATTATGCCTAGACATTCTTATTACTGTATATGGACCTTCAATAGATTTTCTTAATTTATGTGAAAAACCCGACCTTCGCTTTTCGTCGAGAAGCAGAACTTGGTCTCCAAGCATAAAATTTTGTGGTAGAGCTTTTCGGTCGAATATACGCTTTTGCCTATGCTTTGCGCGTTCGATATTCTCACTCACGCGCTGATTTATCTGTCGCAATACCCTTACTCGCTCCTCGTGCGGTATCGATGGAATACGACCTTGGTTGTTCACATTATTGTCTGACACGGTTTTAGGACTTCGGCTGAGAAATACTTCAAACGGGCAGAATCCGGTCGAATAATGTTTAGATTTATTATATGCGTATATAGTGCGCCTATAATACATTCCAATTTTCTTGTCTTTCACTGTCATATTTGGCTAACATGTCGGTTATGGTTTTTATAACCTCTTCAGCCAAACCATTAGTCATGGGATGAGCTAAACTGGTCATTACATGACGAATCCCGTATAACTCTAGACTCATAGCCATAATACGTGATCTAAAAACTGAAGTTCGATCCGTACAGATTTCCGAACAAGACCCATAAGTTAATAAAATATCATCTTCGATGAACTGCAATATAGTTTCGGTATCGCATACTAAAATAGCCCTAGCTATCATGAATTTCGAAAATGAAACTACCGCATCGACGATATACCTATTTCTACGCGCCGTTACCTTTAAAGGCCCTAAAATATCGATATGGAACCCATTAGTTTAGGTATAATTGGTTCCAATTGTTCCCTACGAATGTTTTTCTTACATTTTTGATAAATTACACACGATTTTATATAATTTTCTATTATATTTCCTGCATCCGGACTATAGTAACGCTCTTGGAATTTACCTAGACACTTATAAACACCTAAATGACCTCCTGACATTGTGTCGTCATGAATTTCAGCTAGAAGTTCATGCATTAAACTTTTAGGTTTAACATATTTGGATATCTCTCTATCCATGAATTTTCGAAAATTGAACCGTGGCGTTCCGAGATTCAACAATCTATTGCGAATATTCGTACGAAATTCATCCCGGGTTTGTTCTTCCGATAAGCGATCGATTTGTATAGCCAAAACTACTTAATTATCCTTTAAATCGCTCTGCGGTTCTATCTGTCTGTCTTCCTCTAGTAGAAAACGATATACGATATAATACCTGCCAACATATTTAGCTTGCCTTTCAAATGATTAACAGTGAACTGAAACTCCTGTAACGCTAATATCCACCTAGCTAACCGACCTGATTTGTTTCGGTTAGTCGCTAACCAATACAAAGCTTTATAGTCAGTCTCTACTTTAACCGATTTACCCCATATGTAATCTCTAAAGAAATTTAAAGCCCAAACTGAAGCTAATGTTTCTTTTTCTGTTACGGAATAATTTCTTTCGGCGACCGACAACTTTGTCGATGCGAACATAACTGGAAACATATTTTTCTCAGTTTCGCCTTGTAAAAACACGGCTCCTAGGTATGTATCGCTGGCATCCGTTGCTATTTTAGTAACGAGCCTTTCCTCATCCGAAAAATAACGTAACAAAGGTGGCTCATAATTTTACCTAACAATTCTTGTAAAGCCACGTTTTGTCTATCGCCCCATGAAAACTTTCTATATGTCCGCGTCAAATCAGTCAAAGGCAACGCTATTTTAGCAAAATTCGGTATGAACTTACGGTAATACGATAAGAAACCAACCAAAGATCTTACACCCTTGATGTCTTTCGGAGGTATAATATTTTCAATACGCGAAAACTTTTCCTTGTCGGGTAAAATCCCGTCTTTTAATACCATATGCCCTTATAATTTTAATTCCGTGTATCCGGACTTACACTTAGATGGCTTCAGGGTAAGATTGGCTTATTTAAGTTTCGGAAGCGTTTTATTTAAAAACTGGGACAAACCTACTAGATTTTCGTGGTAGATAATAATATTATCTACGTAAACCAATAAACCCTTACCTAGCAATTCTTTCAAGACTGTATTCATGGTCTTTTGAAAGAAAAATTTACTCGATTTCATGCCGAACGGTAAAACATTAAATTCCCAAACATTAGAATAACTGCCTCCTGAACATATGAACGCTTTCATCCAATTCAAGTTGAAAATATTCTGAGTTTAAGTCTAACTCGCAAAAGTAGTTGGTCCCCTGCAAACTTTGAAAAATGTCCTCAACACGTTTTATTCAACTTTCTATAATCCACACAAAAAATATATATATCATAAGTCAATATAAAATATATATATATTAAATATATATAATATAAAAATATATATAATTATATTCCTTTTTCACTAATACCACTGGACTAGCATAATTACTATAGGACTCTCGAATAACTCCCGTACTGAGCATTTCCCTAATCTGTTCATCGATAATATTTTGTTGGGCACTAGACACGGCTAAAGGCATAAGGCTAAGGCTGTTGAAATACCCCTACTACTGAAAGCAATGTAGCCGTCAAGCGGTATCTAAAAAAAATATGAATTAAAAAGTTTTGGCTGAAGTTAACACTTTTTGGTCGATATTTTCGGTAGAAGTTTTTACCATTTTATTATGGCGAAATAATGTTGTTGGTGATGGTTTTATTTATTTTTCTTTAGTCTGACGATGTCAAAACTTTGATATAGAATTGTATGAAAAAAGCTACGGTCAATACAGATTTGTCTACTTACAAATATAATTTTATTTAATATCGTTTTCGTTTTCAAAAAATAATTAAAAGTAGCTCCTATATTTAATAACATGTTGTAAACTGGTATTTATTAAAATGTCGTTTTTATTCCCAAGACATTTTCATGTTTGTAGAAGATTTAATTTTCAAATAAGTGGTCAAGTATAATCGGGAACCACGCATAAATTCAGTAAATTTTTTTTATTCAAATTAGGATTTTACAAACACTTTTGAATCGTCAAAGTTCTGAAATACTATATTTTAGGTAATCGACTAAATCAATTGAAAACCACACATAATCGACTAAATCAATTGAAAACCACACATAACCGACTAAATCAATTGGAAATCACACATAATCGACTAAATCAATGGGATGGTTTCCATCAATCAATTTTGATTTTTTTTAAACACATATTTATCAAGCAAACATTTTTTTATTTAATAAAATAATCCTGTTCTAGAACCCGCACAAACAATTTGTCTTAATAATTACTTCATCTTACACTAAAAAAGGAACTGCATTTTTACATTCGTTTTGAAACAAAAAAATAAGTTTCACCAACATGTTGCCAGTTTAAACCTTACCTAACTGCCTGTGAAATTTGATCAAAATCAATAATAAGATGCTACCATCCAAATACAAAGCTGTGAAAAACGGTAGAATGAACGGAAACTTTTGGTCATGTCCAAAAATTCAATCGCCCCATGTCGCTCGTCGTCACGTTGTAACGTAAAGACATAATGCCCTCCGTAGTGAAATCAATTCATTCTCTTGGGATCTCTTAATCAGGACAAATATCCTCTGCCCTTCTCTGTCCCGTCAGCTACTCATGTGTAAAAATCAGCCCAGGAAGTAATGATGACAAACAAAAAGACTCCGTTTTATATATTAGTATGGATAGGGTTTTATTAATTATCTGTTTTACTAATTGTTCAGGTCGACTAATATGTATTCATATCAACTGTTTTTAGAGCATCGTTATCTTATGGAATAGAGTTTATACAATTCGGTTTAGTGGATTGCATTAACGACGAAATCGAGGAAATGAGCGTTATTGTGGCCAATAAAATCATTCTGGAAAAAGGTAAGTTTTTTTTTTTTTTATTTTTGTTATCTTACTATGAATGGGTTTTTGCAAATTTTATTCAAATGTATATAACTAATCTTCAATTTCTCTCAAAGAAACAATGGGACCTGCAATTTAACAACCTCTTGTTCTACCCTAACACCGAAGATCGCACACCAGCCGTAAAAAAGTGACTATGAGACATTACGCTCTCTGTCGGTCTGTCATTATTAAAAAAAAATATTTACTGCGTAGCGTCGTATCTGCATCAATTCCAAACGGTCTCTCGTGTAATGTAGACAAGCTCTAAGTAAGTAGGTCTCGCCGCGCCTGATACTTACTGATATTGTTGTGCATTTTTTATTTCCAGACGAGCGCGTTTGCGATCAGCTGTTGACCTTGCTGCAGTATCTGGAGCATCCCGTGGAGACAGGGGTGTGGCGAAAGCTGCCGCGGAGGATGAAGTACCCTCTGGGGATTGTGATGACCGTAAGATATTCTTAGACATGTGACACAGGAGTGTGCGACATTGATATTACTGGCTACAAAGAGCCATTCTATAATAAATTAGGGCTTCCTTGTAAAATACAGGATTCGGCCTTCCAAATTAACAAGACTTTCCGGGTTAATCTTGAACACTTGAATGTAATCTTATGGAAAAAAGAAACAACCAACCCGCAGCGTTGTTTTTATTCAAACAATCTGACACCATCTCTTACAGTTCCGTAATATCACGATGAATTTGTATTTACTGCGATAAGACGCTTGCTAGCATTTCTACATCGTTTTAACCTATCGAGAAGTCGTAACCGCTACAATACCTATATTAAACTAATAGCATTTTTGAAAAGGAAGTCAGATGGGTATGTAAGCTTATACGAGAGAAAATGTAGAAAAAATTGACACTGAAGCTTCTGACAATAAATATTTACACACTTAGGTAACTTGAAAAAATTTAATTTTATCAATATGTTCGTTGTTTCACCTCATATTTTTATTTATTTACTCGCAAATGTGATGAAAAATTGAATTACAAACTAGAGTCGTTAAAGCCTTCGGCCTTCGGCCTTAGGCTTCTAAATAGCCAGACGTTAGTAATTTTCTACTTACCGTCCTTAATACACAATTTACTCTTATTCTAAAATAAAAAAAGGTATCTTAAATTATAAACAAATCATAAAACACAAGTACAAACGGCGGTCTTATTACTAAGAAATGATCACTTAGGGTGGAGGAATTTATTAAAAAATATAAAGTATTTGTGCAATATCCTACTAATATTATTAATGTGAAATTTTGTATGTCTGGATGGATGTTTGTTACTCAATCACGCTTTAACCACTGGACGCATCGAGATGAAACTTGGCAAACACATAGGTTAGGTTAGCTTTAGCTTGCTTTAGCAAACTTCATTATTAGTACATATAATTATACATTAAGGAGTTCCACGCCGATAACCGAATTCATGGCGGGCGGAGCCGCTGGCAAAGTCTAGTATACAAGAATTTATAGATTTTTAATTATGAAATAAGTAAATACTAATAAATTAGAAACAGAATAATAACACTAATCTCATAACATAACACACATATATATATATATATATATATATATATATATATATATATATATATATATATATATATATATATATATATATATATATATATATATATATATATATATAGGGTTGAAGGGAAAGTCGACCTATATCCTTTAAGAGGATGTAGTTTCCATCATTTCTGACTGATTTGACTATGAATCACCGTACCCTAAACTTAACCGTTCTTAAGTTATAATACTTTGAAGTATTTTTTTTTAAAATGCCGTTTTTTTATCTATTGTTCCCCTTTTTTTTTGTGTTTTGTGTCTCTGACTTATTTAATTTTGCTATTTTATTGTAGTAGATTAGTTGCTTAATTATTCTGAACACCAAAATTGCAAGTACTTGTACTAACTGAGACGTAGTAGACGATGAATATTATAAAAATTGGATCGAAAAAAAAATCATCGGAAAAATTATTATTTCTTTCTTCAATATTAGAAAAAAGTCTATGACAGTTGTGCTGCAAATGTTCGTTAAAATATCTACGGTTCCTTAGCTTTCTAACAAGGTACAACAAGCTATGGTATTTTCAGGATTCTCAGAAAAAACTTTGATGAAACGCTACTAGGTAGTGTTAAAAAATAATGGTAATAGAGCGTCAAATTTATAACTTGGGTCAGAAAACATAATAAAACAATCAAATAGATATCAAATTATGTATATTAATCTTTTTAACTTACAGTCTACAATACTTGTTCCACATGTCCGCCTCTGCTTCGTGCACAAACTCGTATTCTGTGTCTAAAGCCACTTTTTACTACGCTAGTTATTAAACCTCTTCTTATTTCGTTTGCGGCAGAAAATAATTGATTTAGTACAAGTACTTACAATTTTAGTGTTCAGAATAATTAAGCAACTAATCTTCTACAATAAAATAGCAAAACTAAATAAGCGAGAGACACAAAAGACAAAAAAAAGGGGAACAATAGACAAAAAAACGGCATTTTTTTAAAAAAATACTTTAAAGTACTATAACTTAAGAACGGTTAAGTTTAGGGTACGGTGTTTCATAGTCAAATCAGTCAGAAATGATGGAAACTTCATCCTCTTAAAGGATATAGGTCGACTTTCCCTTTAACCCTGTATATATATTAAATAAATATACTATTTATACACACATTAAATATATATCTATAAACATATAACACAGATATCACTACATAATAATTACATTTATATAAAGTTGTAAGTTTAAGAAATGTAAAATACTACTGTTTTGGAACATGTTAGAGGATTGTGAACGTTATCATAGAGATTGCAGCATCTTGGTGTTCTAATCTCGACATAGTCTTTCCTAACTAGCCCAAATATAAACTTTCAGATTCAGCATCACGAATATCTAAACCACTTAATTACAAAGATTGTGAAATAATTTAAATCTTCTCCAGATTTTTTGCCTCATATTAATCAACTTCGTATAACGTTTCTTTGTACGTTCAGAGGCAATTTAGTCCAGATCAACATTTCACCTATGCCCCTATTAAGTAGTAGTTGGTTAACCGACGTGTTCAATCAACACTTGCATATTTCAATTAAAATATATGACAGCTGAATTAAACCCTGAAATGCTAGATTGTGTTACGATATTTAAGCTCTCAAATTATGCCTGCATATTCATCACCATTTTTATGTTAAAAGTGTCTAATGACTGCACATACGATATTTTTACATGTAAATCCTGTTTTGTTATAAAAAAACTTTTTAACAAAAAAAATACCGGTTTCAAAAAGATGCACTTAAGAGGTAAAAAAGAGGTTTTAAAACTATAAAATTTTATAGACAATTGGCACACTGCAGACCTAGATATTTATTACTAGAACACGTCTTCAAAATTTTTGGGTGTTTGATGTGCATGTGTCAAAAATAAGTGAGAAATTCGTTTGTATGAAGCACGCTGCGAGGCGCTCCGAATCGAATTCTCTTAAGGGCTATCCAAAGCAATGTAATCTTATATATTTGAAACTTTACGTAGATCCCCTTTATCCTGACTTTTAAAACGAAATAGGTTTTATTTTAAAAGATTGTCATTTTTAGGATACCGTACCTCAAAAGGAAGAAAAGGTTCCCTTATAGGGTCACTTTGTTGTTCGTCTGTCTGTCTGTCAAGATCTACATTAATTGATAGGATAATATAGTAAAGACGGTGTCGGGAAGGTAAATGATAAGTCAACCACCGCTTATAATGGTGTTTAATACACTAATATTACAAATGTGATGCCGCAATATATAAACAATAAAACATGTGCCAGCAACTACTAATCATGCAGTTGTCCGTACAATGACCGAAATACGGCCATTTTCGTCGCATATTTTGGCATTCTCAAAAAATCAAAACCTATGGGGTACTTTCTGTTGTCCTAAAATTATGAAATTTGACACGAAGCGAGGTATTACATCACAAATATAGGAAAATATCCAAAAACTGATAATTAAGTCATAAACCTGTGAGATTTGATCTAATAATGGAAGAACTATCTACATATAATAAGTTTGCACGAAATCCACGGTGCGCGAACCATACTCGCAATTGGCCGGTTTTTTATCGTAGTTAAGATTAGATTTTATTACTATATGATTTTTTTTTACATTATTTAGGTTTTAATACCTGGCAACCCTAGCACCAACGAGATCAATAATAGTGTGATTGTTACGATTCATGTTTCTAACCCTGACCTCGCAATACGATATTAAATTTGACGGATGCACGAACGAAGTTTGATCTATTGTATCTCGTATCTACACTGATATATAAAATTACTGTGTTATTGTTTGTCTATGCGATGTTATGAACAAAATTTTTCATATATTTTTTTTTTTTTTTCAAAATATATGCCATAATCATAATCTTGCGTCTGCTCTATCTTAAAATAGTAATTTACAACTCCTAGTGACTTATAAAGTCCTAATAAATATCTTTTACGAACACACAAAATCTTTATAGAATTAAGAATTACAATATAATATACATACATAGAAATAATCCGGAAAGAGTCTGGTTATGCTCAGTAGTGGCCAAGGATTGCATAGCGCTATTCTCAAACATGCTTGTAAATTAAAACAATAACAAACATGTTTATTCAAAAACTAATTATATTGACAACTGTAAAACTTCTTCTAAAAGTAGTTAAACAAATAACATGTGTTTGCTGGTCTTTAGTATAAGTACCCAGTAATTTGTTTGATCCCAGAGTCGTCGCTATGGGGATCCGCTAAAGAAGTATTTTCATTATTGTTAAAAACATACACTACAGCTTTATAGTTTATCATTACTAACGAAGCTTCACTACATTTTTTCTTAGTACAACAATGCACTTCATGGGTTTATTATTATTATTTAACACCGCACATCAAACATTTTGTGGCTATGTTGTAATCCTTCCTAATCAATAGAAAGAAAAACAAAATACCAGACTATATAAAAGCTATTGTCGTACTTTGAATGTTACACATGATATGATTTAGAACGTATATCCTGGCTGGATATTGTGTATATGTATATTTAATATGTTTTTAAATGTTATATAATATAATGAACTATTGTTGAAAAGAAACGAGAACTAGGACGCAGTTGGAATTTATGCAGCTGGATATTATGTATATGTACATTTAATATGTTTTTAAATGTTATATAATATAATGAACTATTGTTGAAAAGAAACGAGAACTAGGACGTAGTTGGAATTTATTTTTTTATCAAAAAACGATCAAAATGCATTACCCCGCGCATCAGGAGGCTGGCAAACCATTTAGAGTTAGGCCATAGTCCACCGCGTTGGCCAAGTGCGGGCTGGCTGAAGTTTTCAAGCTAGTGGCCACGCAACTGTCATATGACAAGCTAGGCCAGCCAGGACTGGCGGTTGTAACGTACACACGGAACAGCTCAGAAACATGACCTCAAGGCGGTGGATGGGCATCCGAGACAGACCACAGCCGACATTGCTTTATTTTGCATTGCGTTACAGATATAAAAAATGACGATGTAATAATGAATGTATTGTGGAATTTATTCTTATGCATATTACATCAAATAACTTAGCTGAATAGACATATTAAAAATGAACAATTTTTAGCATGCTTTGAAATAATTGAGCAAGTTTAGACTGTCTCTGGGACTATAGAATAGGTATTCCTTTTTCGGAAGAGCCAGTAAACAAATGATCATATATTTAACAGGTGTACGAACACTATAGGTATGTACAATGTTAAGTATTGGACATATAAATTACAATAAAAAGGCAAGTAAAGCTAAGACACCTCTTGTTTCTATGTTGTTATTTACCAAAGTACGGAATCCTCACGGCGTTAGCTCGACTCGCCATAGACAGATTTTTTGAGAACTTCTTTTATCTTTTTCACAGATTCAAAGTGCGAAAAAAACGGTTCTATATTTACGAATTAAAAAACACTATACAAAAGACGTATTTATCTAGTTTTAAAATATATACAGTTATACAGCTAAATACAAAGGAAACTTGTCTTATAAAAACTACTTTTTTTCAAATTAATTTAAATACGTAAACGGAGCCAGAGGCAATAGTTAGCATTTGTTAATAGCACAGTGGTTAGCATTTGTTAACAGCACTTCATTACTATGCGTAGGTGTACTAAAGATTTTATATCACATCAAATCGCTCAAAAATCATTAATAAAATATCAAAAAGCAAAAAGGTCAAGATTATATTAAATTAATTTCAATGCAGAATAATTGTATATTATGCGATAACAAGAATTTAGAATTTGTTTTTTTAGTATTTGTTGTTATAGCGGAAACAGAAATAAATCTTCTGTGAAAATTTCAACTGTCTAACTATCACGGTTCATGAGATACAGCCTGGTGATAGACGGACGAACGGACAGCGGAGTCTTAGTAATAGGGTTCCGCTTATAACACTTTGGGTACGGAACCCTTAGAAACTGTCAAGTGTGGATCGGACTCGCAGTACCAGACCCTCTGTGAACAAAATTAAAATGAGTCACCTATTATTTAAGGATATAGAGCCCTGCAACATACAGAAACAGACGACGTAAGTAATTTTATGATAATATGAAAATATATTACTCACTTGTATGTTAATAGGACATATTAAGTTTTGAATTGAAAATGTTAATTTTTAATTTTATTTTCAATGTGTGTAAGAACAATTTAGAACAATGATTGTTTGTTCATTTCTTAAATATATACCCGAAAATCTAGAAACTCCTCATGGGATAATAAAAATGATTAGGGCATTATGGCACGTACCTACAACGCATAAAGTACGTCAAAGCAAAATTATACCAAGTAATTTAAAATAACCCTCTGGAATCCATCGCAAAGTATTTAAAAAAGAGCGAATGCAAATAATTAACTTAAATTATCATATACCATTTTGGTCTTTGGAATCATTTTCAACATTTTAGAGTCATGACCTTTAAAAACTCCTAAAAAGAACAAAATAAATTACATTATGGCCCCTTAATTATTTGTAAACCCATTTAAAGTTGTGAAACAATTATTAAAGTATAATAAGTTGTTTGCATCTAACTTGAAATCTCAACAACGTTATTTACCAGTGAATATTAAGTTGAGTTGTGGTTCTGAAGGAGAAACTTCATGACTGGATAGCTCTGGAAATGTTTGGTTTAATTGCGATTATTTTCTCATATATTTTATACTAACTAGCTTCTATCCAGGGTTTTAGCTGTGATTAATTAATCATCGTCATTCATTGACGAATAAATGAAAAAATATAAAGAAACTTTAAACCATGGCACTGCTCGCAATCGGCAGGGAATTCATTCTCACACTTTAGAACCAATATGCTTGGGTGGTGGTTTGAGCTCCCTGCCAAGGTTTTCTCTTAGGACTTAACTTTAATTCCTATATAAGCAATAACTTTTTAGTCAATCGAACAATATATTTTTGGGTGAAACGCCCCAATTTAACTCCTAATTTAAAAATAGCATTTTAATCTGGCTTCCTTTTTACCACACATGACTATCGAAATCTAGTGCTTTTCTTGAACTGATTTAGTGAACAACACTGAAACAGACTGGCAACCCTGGATATGTAGGTATATTTTATAGTGACAAATGTTTCTATTGCTGTATCTTTAGGTTTTCCATTATAGTTATACCTGCGGGAATTTTTCTGGATTAAATGTAGATTATTGTGTGTACCTAAGTCTAGATATTAATATTGTCACATTTATATAAATTGAAATTATCTGCTCAGTATTTTACTCTTTAAACCTTAACGCTCTCATTTTGTTAAGTTGCATTTACTTATGTAACCCATTACGTTGGTATAAGCTCGTACCTTAGCTTTGAAGTATAAGTAAAGTCACTTATATACACAAACTTATACAGCTCACAAACAACTGAACTCACATTTCGGTATTATTTTACACTTAAATACATATATGTTTAACACTACAAATTTTACGAAAAACTATATATAATAATTAAATTAAAAAAATAATATGACTTTTTTTATTGTAAAATCTATTTCTAAGAGAAAAAACTGATCAATTAAAAAAAATGCTAATTTTTCGGTTTTGTTGGTATTTATTCAAATTCTTAAGAAATTGGGTTTGGAAGTTTATATGAAAATCCATCATTTTTGAAGCTAAATGCATATAAATGGGTATTTTCTTTAGGTTAAAAATGAATGATTGATGATGTGTTGCACCGTTTTAAGAAGGCAAAATATTTTTGTTGGTAAAACCATAGACAGTTAAAAATTTTTTTTTTATTAAACATTTAGTTAAAAAGACAAACTCTCGGAAATAAGCTAGTTATACAATAAAACAAATATTAGAAACTATCTAAATACCAGAAATCTATTCAAAAAGAGCTGGTTGGTTCCTCGTAAACAGGTATTAAAAGGGACGCAAAGTGATTTCAATTTGGTATGTGGTTATTGTTAGTAAATGTTCCAATCACCTAGTCGTTCCGTTGCTATATGTAAAGGATAATGCCCCGCGGTATTAACCACAGAAAAAATTATTAATTATATAATTATAATTATTAAATATATAATTATATTTATCTCAGAGCCAAACATTAAGTCACTTTGTATGCACTGTAAAAGCATAAGGAATCGTGCCTTTGTAAAAATAATACCGTGACAACTCTCATTTGTGAAAAAAATCCTTTTCAGTTCATCCAACTATCTCTGCGCCAAAATCAGGTCACCTCAAAGCTTCGATGTACCGTAAAGTAATAGTGACTATTTTCTTCCGACTTGATTTACGAATACTTAAATTTCAAAATACAAACTTTTTAAATACGAAGCTAAATTTAGCGTATGTTACTCAGCAATAGTATTGCCAAAATTATAACTTTCTATCATTGAAAGATATTAAGAGAATATTTGGTACAAAATTTGCATAGATTACTTACTAAACATAATCAAACAAGCAAACTTTACCCTTTATAAAAATGGTACAGATTGATTATATTTCTTAAAAACCCAAGGGAAATCTCATCATTCCACAACCTCAGCCTTCGGGATATGATCCTCTTAAAAACTACAGCCAGCATCTCGGCTCCTAAATATTTTTTTTGAATATGAGGCTATTATCTAATATTATCAATTTTTAAATTACTTTTCTTTTTTAGCATTTATAGACCACATAGTTCTTTAACTCATATTAAATTTAGTTAAGATGAAATTATCGATATATTTAAAACTTTATTCACTATCCGCATATTATTTTTTTAAAGTGCCTGCCATTTTATTTAAATTTCATCAGAACTTCAATCATAACACAATAAAATACTCAGGCAAACCACATAAAATGTGAATGAGAAATAGAACCTATTGTAATTACAAAACGATTTTATAAACATGGTGTTCAGATATAATTGATGAAAAGGGGGTTATAGGGCTATGCTCCACACGATAGCCATACCCATATTTTATTTATAAATATGTCCTTTTAAGGCTCACAGCCATAAGCCATCGTTCTGCACGTACAAGGTTAAGGCAACAAAAAAACCTGCCAAGTCACGGTTTTATAGAATGGGAACCTATTATTGCAGAATTCTGAAAAAATTATAAACTGATTTTATACAATAAAATTTGCTTGAAAGTAATTATAAAGCCCGGCTACAATTGTTATTTTCTGTTTTTTTAAACC
This sequence comes from Apoda limacodes, assembly GCA_946406115.1. Lineage (NCBI taxonomy): Eukaryota > Metazoa > Arthropoda > Insecta > Lepidoptera > Limacodidae > Apoda > Apoda limacodes. Next base: position 22,088,821 of record OX291541.1, on the reverse strand, counting down.
GGCGGTTTAATAGTTAGACAGTGAAGTTGTACGCATTTTTTTTTATTATTTGTCAGTAAACAACTCGTTAAATATACATTGCAGACAGTTTCCTTAAAACATCAAAAGCATTTTTGAACAAAAATACATATCTCAATTCAATTCGACAGGGTGGGGTCCTTTTTGTAAACCACCAGATACATATTCATTACAAAACTATCTGGTGGTTTACAAAAAGGACACCTCCCTGTCGAATGACATCAAACTTGATCTAAAGACGGCGGAATAACAGGGGCTGTGACATTGAGATAAAATACTCCAACATTGGGCTGTGACATACGGGCGGAGTGTCAGTCGGACGTAGGGACAGATGGACATGACAAAATTATAAGTTTTCCATTATGTCCTTTTGGCTACGGAACCCTATGGTTTTGAGTTCTAATCTCAAGCAGGGGATCAAAAGTTACCGTGGCTGGTAATTGGTGGCCCCTTTTGTAATGGCCGCTTGATGATGCTTAGAATTTGCGCCTACTTAAATAAAAAAAAAAAAACTAATAACACGTGCAACATTCTTGTGCGACATTTCTCACAAAGTTATAAAAACTAACAAAAGGGCGTTCATCTGCCAAGACACATTATCGTGAGACACGTCTCGCTGGCAGAGTTGCAGCCACCAGAAACGGCTGGGTTTCGGAAAGACTTCAGTACAGTAGATCACATTCATACTGTGCGGCAGATTACACCAAAAACTTAAGAGTATAATCAGCCACTGTGTATGGCGTTTGTGGACTACGAGAAAGCCTTTGACTCCATCGAAACCTAGGCTGTGCTAGATTCTATGCAGCGGTGTATAGACTGGCGATATATTGATGCTGCGATGTCTTTACAACGCTGCTGCGATGACCGTCCAGCTCCAGGACCATAGGAAAAGTTCCATTCCGCTGCGTAGAGGTGTGAGACAGGGCACGTCATATCCCATAACTGTTCACCAACGCACTAGAAGATGACTTCAAAACCTTGGACTGGGCTGGGCGTGGCGAAAGAGGCGAATACATCGCACACCTAACGACATCGTTATTGCGGCAAAGTCAAGGAAAGAACTGAGCAAAATGTTGCACTCCCTAGATGAATCCTCTCGACTAGTGGGCTTTGGCATGAATTTGGATAAGTCAAATTCATATTTAACCAACACGTCGTGCCAATGCCAGTTTACGTCGCAGGTAACTTACTCGAACTTTTCCAGGATTATGTGTACTTTAGACAAAAATCCAACTGGGCCGGAAAAATTTTGAGAAGGAAGCTAATAAGAGGATCAACTAGGATGGGCAATATTTGGTAAACTTCGTCAAGTCTTCCCGTCGCCTATACCGCAAAGTCTGAAAACGAAAGTCTTTGACCAGTGCGTTCTACCAGTCATGACTTACGCCACCGAAACGTGGACACTTACAGCAGGGCTGGTCTACAAGTTCAAGGTTGCACAGCGCGCAATGGAGCGATTTATGCATGGAGTGTCTCTAAGGAATCGAAACCAAAATTAGGAAGGAAACTAATGTTACCGTCACAGCTCGCAGAACTAGTAAGGTGAAGTGGCAGTGGGCTGGCCATGTCTGTCGGAGGACTGATGGTCGATGGAACAGACGTATCCTAGAGTGGGAAGAAATATGGGAAGGCAAAGCGTGGGACGCCGTCCAGCCCGGTGGACTTAAGACCTTTGAAAGGTGACTGGTGGTGACTGGATGCGGAAGGCGATTGTCGATATTGTGTTGACTGAGATCTATTAAATTGAAATATTTTTTAAAATAAATATCGTATGTTATGTTATTACCGAGTGTAAGGCTTTATTGTATTTAAATATGAGTTTCTTGCCGGTTCTCCTCGGTAGTAAAGTATTCCGAACCTGTGGTAATTTTTGGTATTTTTTTTTATTAGTAATTGAACTGACGATTCAAAAGTGCTGTTTACAAGTCTATTTGAATAAAAAAGTTTGAGTTTAAGTTTTGGGTTTGAGTTTATGTTTTGGGTTTGAGTTTGAATTTTGGGTTTGAGTTTGAGGTTTGAGTTTGAGTTTTGGGTTTGAGTTTGAGTTTTGGGTTTGAGTTTGAGTATGTAGAATAGGCGTATAAAGACCGTGGAATTACGTATCTTGAAAACGTGGAAAAGAGCACGGACTATTTGCCGCGGTTCTTATAAAACCGAATGTGTAAAGGGTGCGGTGTATATCCTACATTCCTTGAAAACCAAATTCTTTTGGATGTGATACTGCAGAAATCTCTGGTTTAGGTTACAATCTAAATACCTTTTGTTCTATTTAAATTGATCACCAACCACTTAGTTGATAACTTAAAAAAACGATTACTGATTGTACTGATTGTAAAAGTAACTGTAAATAAAGTGCAACTTGCAACAGTAGAAGCTTAATCAATATTTAAGTTGTTATAAACAACAAGTAGACGCCTTTTATCAAATAAACCTACAAGAACTGACTTTGATAGAGAAAATACCTAGACCCAGGGTCTAATGGGTATTAGACCCTGGACTTCCTTCTTAAATAGACGATCACTAAAATTATTCATTCAAATTAACCTTACAGTCGCAACGTTTAGGTAAACAGTTAGGCCAGACATCCAACTAGAGATTAATACTCTTTGTTTGGGTAGCCAAATAACAAACGACACGCCACGCCTTTTAATTCGGCTTGTCCGTGCCTCGGTCCGTTTGTCACAATATCTTATAGTTCCACGCTTTGGGTCGATTCTAATAAAATTTTACAAAGATGTGTCTTGTAAAAAAAATATCGGTTTCTCCATATATTATACTAAGGGATAAAAATTTTTTTTTGCGCTCCCCATCATGTGGGATTATTTATTATTGGTTTTCAAGAAATTTGATTGCATGTTTTGCGAGATATTGCCATTTTACCGAAACCTAACTTAATGGTTGCAATTACAAGCTTATATTTACAGTTGGACAACAAACAGCGACGCATTTTAATGGAGGGGAGAACATTTTTTACTTAAAGGTTTATATTGTCTGCAATCCAATTTTTGGTGTTCAAAAATCTTGGAAGAGACTGGTAAAAGTCTTTGAGACTTGATTCCCATGATGGACGAACTATATATACATAAGTTTCTATAGAACATACATTGCGCAAATTAGACTCGCACTTGACTGGTTTTTAATTTTTACCCTTTTAAGATTAATACGAGCCAGATTAAAATAGTTCGAATAGAGATTTTAAAAATAGAAGCAATCAAAAACGAATTTTTGCAATCCAGTGTGGCAATGTTGCCTTTATTTTGAGCATAATGTCTCATGGCAATTCTATGGAACAAATATTATGTATGGTTAAAAGTTCAAATTTTATTTAAACTATTATTTTTATGATTATACCTTCTCTTCGACCAACATTTAAATATATAGGTATAAAACAATGAAGTACTAGATTAATATTATAAATATAAAAAAAAAAAAAAATACTCTGATCTTGCAAAAAAAAGGTTACGAAAAAACGTGTAACACGTCCGATGGCAATCACTCTTTTAAGAGCTGCTGTACAAATATTCTCACGCGTTAAAATTACTCAATTACAATGCAGCTTAGTCGTAAATTAGTTTGAGCACGGAAATTTGATATAACATTTTTATATTGATCTTTATAGAAAAAATTGGCACAAACTAAACGTTCAAATTACAATAGAAAGTATAAGGTTTGGTACAACTAAAACAGCTTGTTTGTTCTTCGTATAAATTTATTATGACCTACTTTAAAAAAATATTAATTTGCAACAAACAGCAAAGCAAGGTTTGTTTTTAAACCTATGTCGGATAGAGGGGGCCTTTTTTTTCTAACTGACAACTTCAGTTTGCTGATGCAGCCATTACTGCTCCACCGGGCTTTTGGGGGCGGAGTTGAACAGTATATGCGATAATGATGATTATGATCTGGAATTAATTGTCAAACACTACTTAAAACGACTTCCATTATATTTTTCAGTTATTATATATAAATAAAATATCATCTTCCTCACCTGTACACTTTATGTTTATATCGTATCGCCTTCTTACAAAAAATACAACTATATATGTAAACATAAGAAGCAAAACCCTATCTAAATACAAAAATTTATCAAAATTGAAGTAGCCGTTTCTGAGATACGTAAATATATGTACAAGAATTATATATCGACGTAATATATATTATCTTCTTATTCTATATCTTATATTTTTATTTATTTTTTGTGTATATAAACATAAATATTTTATTTATTTATTTTTATCTTTACTTTTGTGACGTAATAGCATCATAATTTATTTATAGAATTTCGAAAAAAAAAACATTATTTTCGAGGTATTATTTATCTCAGTACTGTTTGTTGTAGTAAGTAATACATAACAATATGTTTTACTCTAAATAATAGGTTTTGGTTTAGCTGCAGCTTAGCGTTCGCACAGCTTTGTGTGGACTCTTGAAGTAGCCAGACAAAATATATAAAGAATATCCGTAGACAAAGACTCATCAACGATTGACTTAATTTTTATATACGTGATAGGGTTATAAAACTGATTTGTTTAAGGGTTTAATTAGTAAGAAACAAAAAAAATGCAGGTGTAGTTTTGTAATATTTTATTTCAACTTCATATCTTGCTATATTTATTAATAACTAGCTTATCGTCCACGACATAGAGAATGCATAGATTATAAGATTTGTACAGTTACAACATTTTTGAAGTTTCTCCTAAAACGACAGTCACAATGTAAAATTAAACCGTTCTCTAAATTTACTATTTAAATCCTTAGCGATGACGAACATCTTATATTTATAACATACAGGTTGGAAAAGACAGGCCGTCGTTGATCCCTTGAATATATACTACCGTAGTTACTGATGATGATTAATTTTACTGAACGCTAAGGGTGTGGAATGAGCTCTGCCAAGGTTTCCTCTAATGACTACAGTATGGGGTGCTTCAAGAAAGAAGTTCGCGTGAGTGATACCCGTGGTATCACTGAAAAAAGTATTTTTTAATAACAATGATGTATAATAAACTATAAATTTTTTCATGTATTGCAATTAAAATCTCAGTGAATTAAATAGCGATGTAGCTGCACTTCTCACGCACGCTAAGTTACATATCGTAACATCCTTGTTTTTACCGTCACGTAGTACTACCTCTTAAGTCGGGAATCGCATCCTGTATTTTATCTCAGTCGGAAGCCTAATAAATAAAGGTAATATTTAAAAAAAAGGCCAATACAGATGAAATATGATATATTTTAGTCGAATCTCGTTTTATTGTTTTCTAGATTTTGCCAGACGCTCCATCCGCTACAAATTTGGTTATCGGCTAGGGAGGAAAAGTGAACTCCTTAATTATACTAATAAGCTGTAGCTATAGTTCGGTTATAGTTATTCCTGCGGGAATCTTATGGGATATAAACTATCCCATGTCCTTTCCCTGCACTCAAACTATCTTTATATCAAATTTTATCTAAATCAGTTGACCGTTTTAAGCGTAACGAGGTAACAGACAGACAGGGTTAGTGTCGCATTTATAATATGAGTAAGGATTCGTATTATATAGATTCAAGGTAATACATGTTTATTTATTTTTCTTAGTCGTTTTGTAATTTAATATACTATAATATTTAAAATAAATTGATTCCTATAAATTACCTTTTAGACCAGGGATTCCCAAAGTTTTTTTATCACGCCCCCTACTGTCAAAACTGAAAATACCTACGCCCCCCTCGGCGCAGCGAATGGCAGCAAGTGGTCTCGCCACGAAATTGTAAAATACAATGATAGTAAAGTCTAAAATATTGTATAGTGCGCCCCCCCACTTTATAAAGCAATGCTTTAGACCAAGGTTGTAAAAAGTCTCGATTCCCGGCCTAAGCTGGTGATTTATCCAAAAATATTTGTATGCTGTTGTACTCAGTATAAAAAAATAAAGGAATGTTTCCTAACAGTAAAAGTTTCCATAAACAATATTGATAGTAGTTTTCTTTTAACCTTGACCTTTTTTACACTCGACACAGTATTCCTGAAACAAAAATACTTAATGGTCCTGAGTCAGTAACTAACAAAACTAATTAAAGGTTCAAAAACCTATAATATCCCTAAGATTCATTACAAATCTAAATACTGTCCACAGATTAACACCCTAGACAGGTATAAAAAGAAAATAAAATTTATAACAACTATTTTTACAGTTGAAGATGCTAAAGAAAATGGGGATAAATGTACCAATGAGGGTCAAGTCGCAATCAGATCCTCTGTTTTACGGTTTAACATCAACTTGTTTTACACCTGAATAATTTGATTTCTGGTCCTGTGTTAGTTACATATGGCTTAAATTACAATAATTCTGACTTTATAAAAGAACTATAGACTTTGCCAGAAGCTTCGTCCGCCCTAGATTTGGTTATCGGCGTGGAACTTTTTAATTATACTAATGAATCGTTCTATAGCAAGCTTAATTTAATTAATTTTTTGTGATAAAAAGCCTATATTTGTGCTAAGTTTCATCCCGATTAGTCCAGTAGTTGAAGCGTGATTGAGTAACAAACATCCAGGATGGATGTACACAGACATACTTTCACATTTATAATATAAGTAGATTAATACCAACATTTTGATTTTTTTATTTATAATTGAGGAAACTCCAAGAATTGATGAGTGATTATGTATGAAAGCGTAACTATACTATAAGCTGTACGAATAAATATGATTCGGATAATATAAAAGCTGCTAAGTACATCCAATGTACCATTATTCAAAATGATCACAATTAGTCCATGATTATGTAAATTTTATAGGCAAAAAAGGCCAAAAAGATGCCCTATAAAATAAAACCAAAGGACCGATTTTTCTGGTGACCATGTTTGTCGATACGCCATGTCATGACTTAGACATGAATAAAGTTAAAGCAAAATTGGTCCAGCGGGTTGGTTTTTTATCGCTAAAAAACTGTTTTTTTAAAGACGCAATAAGTATTCTTTAAAGAAGTTGCTCATGCGGTACTTATTTCCGAACTATTTTTTTTAAATTGTGTATGCTTGTCATGTACTTAGATTTTTATAAGACAATTAATAATGTCTAATTGACTTAATTATGAACTTTAAAGTTTAACGAATCAATTTGAAAGCACATGCTAAAGTGCATTCGTGTTAAAAACTTTTATGCTTTTATTAGAAATGTTAACTTCGTAACTCTATTGATACAACATGCAAACAGAATGTTAATTATATTAGATTATAATAAGGATTTTTTACTATTCCATTATTATGAGCATTTATTACAAATTTTATTCTTAATTTGAATTGCTGATACCTTTTGAATATAGAATATTACTAGAATTATATATTAAGCATTACTACTTATATGATTAAATTTAACATAACATGAGTGTAGAGTCTACGTGGTAGAGCTTTGGTAAAAGAACTTACACGCCTACATGTACAGTAAACAATTTTAATATTTATAAGTATATAATATTTGCTTTGGCTCGCTTTTCCACCCGCCCTAAATTCGGTGCTCTGTGTAGGATATTAACGGCAACTCTTTTAATTAATTTAAATTCCTTAATAATTAATTATAAAAAAAAACGACTTACACTTGATGTTTTCAAGTAGCCTATGTCGTTCCTTGGGACTCAAACTATCTCCATGCCAAATTCTATCTTAATCGGTACAATGGTGTTAGCGTGAAGAGGTAACAGACAGACAGACAGACAGAGTTACTTTAGCATTTATAATATTAGTAAAGATTTTCATCATAACCAGCGGTTGGTAACTAAAACAAGCTGGGTTCGATTCTTACGTAGTCAATTACGTATTGATAACTATTAGAAAAAAGAAAAAGTTTATCTAGTTATAAGCTAGCTTGTTGCTGAAATTTTATCTTGTTAGGAAAACCCTCGTCTTACTTTACTTTTCAGGTTTTTCTTTGCAATTTAGAAATCTACTCTAAATTTTTAGTTTTTCAAATTTTAGGACTAGAAAATGCAAAAAGTTGTCAAACTAAGTCAGTTCAGCATTACTTTTGGAAGCAGTAAATGTTTTAATATATATCTTTGCTAATTGATTAGTTAAGAGTTGGGCAATCCTTAACTCCTGTACATAGTTTATAAATTCAACTTCAAATAAAGGCAAATTTATAGTGAAATGTAATAATAAGTAATTTTGCTTTAAGTTTCTTCGAAATCCGCTGAGGTGTACTGTGTCAAATGTTAAAACCAAGATTTTGTAGCTCGACAAACATAAGCGTCTGATGAAGACGGCCCTTCCTGACGCTGACTCACCTTCGGGTTCGAGGCTCACGCTGGTCGAAGGGACGACCCGAAGAGCGACAACCCAAGCCGAGGCTTCTCCCGCGGGGAGCACTTGAGCGTTGGGCGCTATATGGGTTGAGACTCCTTGAGAGTCTCCCCCCAAAAGCCTGGTGGAGCAGTAATGGCTGCTTCAGCCAACTGCATAGTCAAAAAATTAAAAAAAAATTAGCTGCTTCCTAACTACTATTTTTGTATTTTTGAATTTCAGTCTCGTCCTAATCCCATTAATATTATAAAGGCGAAAGTTTGTGAGTGTGTGACTGTGTGTGTGTGAGTGTGTGAGTGTTTATGTTTGTTACTTCTTCACGCTTCAACCACTTGAACCTTGACATAAATATAGGTTAGATTTTGGAATAGCGTATAGGCTATATATTTTTATCCCGTAATTCCGGCGGAAATAACTATAACCGTGCTTAAACAAACTATAGATATAGCTACAGCTTGATATAGCAAACTTCATTAGTGTAATTAAGGAGTAAATCACACTCGCCGATAACCGAATTTAGGGCGGGCTAATTAAGGAGTAAATCACAGTATCAATACTGAGATTAAATAAAAGAATCCCACGCCGATAGCCAAATTTAGGGCAGGGATGCCGCTAGCAAAATTCATTAATTACCAGCTATCCCATTAATATTATAAATGCAAAAGTTTGGATGTTTGGTTGTTTGTCAAGCTTCAACCACTGGATGGATCGGGAACCGCTCAACTGATTTAGATGAAATTCCCCTTCCCGGGGAAGGACGTAGGCTATTTTTCATTCGGAAAATTTAAAAGTTCCCGCGGGAATTACTATAACTTTTGTTACTTAATCCTGCTGCACTGGGGACATTTAAATAAGCTGAGATTTTGCACACAGAGATAGTTAAAGATACAGAAAAGGACAAAGGCTACTTTTTATCCCGGGAAATTCAAAAGTTCCCGCGGGAGTAAATATAACTAAATTCCACGAACGAACCATAGCTACAGCTATAGCTTGCTATAACACACTTCTTTAGTATAATCAAGAAGTTGCCGTAAAAATCCTACGCCATTTACCAAACTTAGGGCGGGCGGAGCCGCGGGCAAAGTCTAGTATGTTATAAATATAAACATTATGTTGTGTTCAAATGAATTTTAGATTTTAATCTTTTAAATGCAGTTTGTGTCATTCAAATCCAACTAAGATTTTTAAGCTAGCATGAGTTCTACTGACCAACCCGTGCGACATTTTCGTGTCTATGACGTCATCGTTAGAGGCGGGTGGAGAGTCAAAAATATACTTTTATGTTATAGTCAGGCCGATTTTACAACGTTATAACAATATTTTTCGTGAGTTTTATACCTTTGCAGAGTAAAGCTTTCAAAGGAACATGTTTTTATGTCACATTTTTCTGGATACCCACCGGTACGTCTAAGAAGAAACAAGTAACATATCTTAACTTAAAACGTTTTTTTTTTTTATACCACTAAGGTGGCAAACAAGCTTACGGTCCGTCTGATGGTAAGCGGTCACCGTAGCCTATAGACGCTTGCAACACCAGCGGTATCACTTGCGCGTTGCCGACCCTTCAGAAATCTAATAACTTCTTTTTTGAAGAACTCCATACTGTAGTCCTTGGAGAAAACTTTGGCAGGGAGCTCATTCCACAACTTAAGCGTTCGCGGGAGGAAGTTTCTCTGAAACCGCACTGTTCGCGACCATTTAGGTTCTAAAGTGTGAGAATGAATTCTCTGCCGATGGCGAGCAGTGCGATAGTAGAAAGTAGCCGTGGGCATCATTTCGAACAATTCCTCAGAACACAACCCATTCTACAAGCTGTAGAACACACACAGGGAGGCAAAGTCTCTCCTCAGACTTAAGGGCTCGATACCGCAAGTGACTTTGGAATCGTCGACAATTCTCACAGCCCGTCGTTGAACCGAGTCAAAAAGGCCAAGCTGGTATCTGGGTGCACCTGCTCAGAGATGGCAGCAGTACTCCATATGAGGCCGAACTTGCGACTTGTAAAGTAACAACCTTTGCCCCGACGTGAAGTACTGCTTCGCTCTGTTGAGTACACCAAGTTTTTTGGACGCCAGCTTCACCTTATCTTGTATATGATCTCGGAATCGCAAGTCGCCCACCTATTTTGCCGATGAATCTGTAATCTCCAATTAAGTAAATTCCAATTTACTTAATTGGAGATTACAGTAAGCTTTAAAATAAAACAACAAAGTTTCTGAGTTCGGAACCCTTGGTGCGCGAGTCCGATTCGCACTTGGCCGGTTCTTTTCGAAATTGAGGATCTGCACAAGTAATTCTTGTTGCAGATTATAATTCTAAACATGAGATTTTGTCAAAAATAAAGCCTTGGACGTAATAAGTAATGCATTTACAGAGATTGTTGCTGGCTCAAGTCTAAATACCTACTCCGTTTCTTACCTTGCAAAAGGTTATGTTCTTAAACAAACAATGCGAAGTGTTAAAGACATGAATATAAAAGTAGCAAAAAATAGCGACGTACCAGAACTATTGAACTCCATCGACTTTTAGTAAATGCGTTAAACAATGGTCTTTAGTAAATTGTTCACACCGCAGTGCTCGCTGGGAAGTTAAATGTTGAAACTGTTTGCATACTATAAATCTTGCATTCGTTTAAAAGTTATAGAATTATTTTTACATATGGACGTCATATCTTTTGTTTAGACCATTAAGGGATTATGGTCTAAAAGAGGGTAAAATTGATGACAGAATGATAAGGTTATGACATACGGACGGACGGGCTGAGAGATATAACAAAACTATACACCGTCCTTTATGGTATCCGACTGCGGAACACAAAAAGTTAATAATATGCGGTTACATAAGATTTAAGGCTACGAGGATAAGGAAATTGCTTTATCTGGTAATAAATTCTATATTATGTGCATGTATACAAAAATCGTAACCCAATGACACAAACAATTCTATGTCAAAAAAGTGTTTTACCTATATCAACATTTTGCCTCATTCGCCTCTGATTTGTGTCAACAAATAGTATTACAAAACTCATTCTTATTTTCCAGTCATCCGGTTGTTTGCAAACAGGATTTTCGCAATAATCCGGTTTTTCCATTATCCTACGACATATACAAAATGCATTTATACTATACATACACTAAAGATAGTTTAGTACCTATCTGCTACGCGATTACCTTAATGTTCAATCAAAATATTATTTATATGCAATTAAATACTTACTACTTCAACAAAACAAATAAATAAATCACAGTCGAGTCACGCGGCCAAATCTTTAACGTCAATATTGCATGAAATAAATTTTACATTTAGGTCATCCGCTTTTATATAACGAGACCATCCTTCAAGAAGCTGCATGAGCTCATTAATGATCTAATGGAAATCATCACACTTGTTAAAAACATGTCAAGCTTAACTTCAAGTAAGATTAATTGATGGGGCACGCACTGAAGTCGTCAGGTTAACCGGAAATTCGTTAGGTAAATACTCAAAAAATCCTTGAATACGTTTATTTAAAAGGATTTTAATGATTTTGTACGTTACCGGGTTTTAACATTATTTTAAATTAGATACAATGTCGACATTGACTGGCGAATAATGTTTTAGAGGTTTTTTTTATGTTGGATAGGATTTTTAAAACAGGGGTCGATAAGCCAAGGCGAAGAAGCCGTCAAGCTCATAGTACTACTGACGACAAATATAAAAGGTTACTCTAGGGGAGTAATTTGAGATAATCTACAAATTTTTTAATTACCAAAAAATCGTTGACTTTCTACTAACGACTTTAAAAAAGTTATCAATTGATGTTTGCGTATTTAACCTTAGCATTTCATGATTTTGTAATTGATTTAGTTGATTTATTTGTTATTAAGGCTGTAAATTACATACAAAATTCGGAAAGAATGGAAACTATAGTTAGCTTCAAAAATTTCGTTCTAAGATCTGTTTCATTTCATTTGGATGATATGCTAAAATTTGTTTCTAGTCTCATGTAGAATGTAAGATATTTCCTACAGCGGAGAAAATTGAAACTATTTAATATTCCTTCATGTTGAATGCTTATACTTTCCATTCAGTAAAGAGAAGAAAATAGAGAAGTGTAAATTTTACTTTTCTAGTTTATTTGAAGACAGTTTTATCTATAACCAAAGCGTTCGCGGGAAGAAGTTTATTTTTATTATAAAAAATCCTGTCTCTAAGTATAGCTGCCTCAGCCTTTATTCAGTTTTAAACTGCCATTTAATGTAAGATAAACCAAATTTATAAAGATATTAGGCATCTGATAGGATACAACGCAGTCTTTTTTTCTAACTTCTTGCTATAAGGGCTTAAGAGATTAGATACCGTATTACTAGCCTACGCCGCTTGTCCGTCTGTCTGTTAGACTTTTCAAGCGCTCTTACTTTTTGAACCGGAATAGGTGGAATGTTAAACTTCAGAAAGAATATGGGCTATTAAAAAGGTAGTCCGTATCCTAACGAATTATATCCCACGGAAAAATCTATTCCTGTAGGAACTCACAATCAAGATAACAATATCCTATGTCCTTCTATATCCCTCGAACTATGTATCAAAACTTGAGTCAGCGGTGATATAAATATCACCCGCAAAAGTATTTGTTCTAGTGGGAACTCTCGACCGGGATCAAATTATTTTAAGTCACTCTCTGTCACTTCATCTATAATATACAAGTCAATTGCGCGCACCGTTAAAAGGTGAGGAATGTTCCCTGCAAAATACCTTATTCCTGTGGGAACTCTGTGATAAAAAGGTAATGTATATCCTTCTCAATCCCTCCAACTGTTTCCACGCCAAAAATTAGATCACCCTGGGCGACAACTAATTTAAATTATTACAAAATAGCCTATGTTAGAGTTAGTATTATTAATAGCGTAGATTTCTATAAGTGATATAATTTTCGAAATCGGTTTAGTAGTTGCAGAGACTCCCTAAACACAAACAAATTATAACCATTTATAATATTAGTATAGATACGAGACAGGCTTTTGCCCAGAGAAATAAAATGTCGTATATCGAAAATAGTTAGGCAGTATACCTCATCAGTTTCTTGTCCTATGAGTATTTAAATAAAAAAAAATATTTTGAAAGAACTGTCCAACAACACTTCTCACACAATGGGGTTCACCAAACAAAAGTGAACCCCTCAGTTGTATATATTTACCCAATTGATTACAAAGCTGTAATCGATGGAGAATAATACGCATTCATATATAAATAAATATATATATATATGTCTATTTATCTAATATATATTATTATATTTTTTTTTTCAAAGCGTAATATAATCGTATATTCATATTCGATCGCCAAATGTGCTCCACGTCTATCTCAACACACATGTGTTCTTTTAACAAAAACAAAACCTCATGATATTTTCACAAATATGGGGCTCAATATCCCTGATCTTTGGCACAGGAACTGTTTCTAACTTGCTTGCATAGACCTGTGATGTGACCGAAACCCATAAAAAAGTCGCACGGCCTTAAATCACAAGATCTTCTTGGCCAATTAACATCAGCGCCTAAAGAGATGACACGGTCTGGATCGTTGGTGCAATAAATTAATTGTTTTTCGCGCAGTGTGGCATTATCTTAACAATATTAAGAGAATACGATTCATGGCGTCTCTCAGCGCGCTTCATGCAAACGAATTTCCCTTTTATTTTTGACACTTACTAATCAAACACCAAGAAATTTTGAAGCCATGCTCTGTCTGCAGTGTGCCAGTTTTGTATAAAATAATAAAGTTCAAAAGCTATAGCTAAGCTATGCAGGATTCTAGTTATTCTTACAAATAATCTCGAATAAGATTAAAATTTAATATAAACTTGTTTTTGGAAACACAAATATTTGGCTTGAGATCATGCCTACAAAATTTCATAGTACTTGATCAGTAAATGTCCAAAACAAGTTGGAAATCGTATCCTCTTAAGAGGCTGACCAATGCCAAGTGACACTTTTTTAAATGGAAAAAATCAATACTTGTAGTCAGTATTTGGGGTTTAAAATTTAACCATATGTAGAATAACATATAAATAATAGCTTTTACTACCAAAAACGCCATAGCATTAATTTGCCTCGATAGAAAAAAATCTGTAAAAGACCTCCAAATTTTAAATAGTTTTCTCTGTTTTTTAACCGCAATTCGTTAACGTATAACATTGAAATTCATATTAATGGTTAGCTAACTAGATAGTCCATGATTGTTTCTACTGAACTTTAAAAAATTGAGTTAGTTTTCAAGTAAATACCTAAAAACCGATTTAACGCTCACATTTTTTTACTCGCTCAAGTGCACTTGATATTAAATAGCTGTGTTGTGAGCAAACTGTCATATGCGGTGGGCTGGTAAATCCTTAAATTTTAAGTCAGGGTACCGGGTCTTACCGCTCTGTTCCATTGTATATCGTACCGTAATTAACAATCATAATTACAATAGATAAATAAATGTCAAAGTTTATAAAAAAAAGAAACGCAGTATCCGACTATGCGTTTTTATGGGTTCCGTTATTTGCATTGTGCTACATAACCTTAATAACAAAGTATCAGTTTTATTTATATTCCAAAAACTTTAAGATACAAAGTAAGCAAAAACTTGAAACTTGATGTAAATGACAGGATAAAATATTACACAAAAAAATTATAGATAATTCAATTTACATCAATTTAGGTCATTACTGTGTTAAATCAGCCAGGTAAAGACTTGATTCACAAGCTTCGCACACCTTCCAGCGATAACGCAACACACTCATTATCAGACGATGTGATGTGCCAGCGATTTATGCGTAACATCATTTTATATCCAAGAAATTACAATGTGCATCCGTTACGCAAATCCAAAAAACATTCGCTAATGATGTCTAGCATTCAAGACGCATCGATACAATTATTAAAGATCACAACATCGAAACCGACTACAACAATGCTTTCATCGAGAATTGAATCGATTCTTTTCAAAAGTGTAATGTTAAAATTAATTACTACAGAATCCTTGGCATGATTATTGCTCTTACTAGTTTGACAGAAGAGGTCAAACCTTTACGATAAGAAAAAACTATAGTAACTAATTAGAGGTCCGTGCACATGGCAACTTCAGATTCTGGGTTGTTATATGATACACCATTAACTACGTCAGCATGCGTGAGATGAGTAGGATCAAGTTCAACACAGTTAGTATATAATAGGGTATTCTAACTCTTATCGTCACAGTTTTGAGTGAGCTTTGCATTTCGGTACACGGCTTCGGTTGACTTGGTGAATTGTAAACTATATTCTATAAATAAAATGAAACTGGTAAATTGTGATTTGAATATTAATTCTGTTAAATATTAAAATATGTTTTGGGGACAATAAACTTTTAGTTATGATTTTGGGCAAAACGCTTTATGTTACTCAAATTCATTCCTTTGATATCTGAGTATAAATTAGATTAATATTATAAAAATAAATATATGTAAATACTTTGGTTTTGGCTATTTTAAGTCTTTTGGTAATTGAGGTTGTTTTTCAAAAGAAAAAGTATTTAATGTCCATTTGACACTAATAATTTTAGATTTGCAAACATTTTTTCACAGAGTTTTTTACTCCTACAAATTCTAAAATAATTCATAATCAACAGTCAACAGTGACAAGATTTTGAAGTAAAAGTGGTATTCCTTTTAGAAACTGTAAAAGAAAAAAAGCTTAAAGCTACGTTGCGCCGGTTCGACGTCTTCTAGTCAAACATAATCCTGCAAAAAATTTCAACTTAAAAGGTTTTACAAGAAACCCGTGAGAAAGAGACAAACATAACCGAACAAATAAACTTCCTATTAAATACATGCTATAAATTAGGATACCCGTTTAATTAAAATGTGAACGTACTGATTGATTCAGCTAAATGTTCAAACCATCCAACTTTCAAACATCCTTCTTGACTCGTGGTTTATTTGTGGCGTGGGAGAATGTGTTACCGATTGCATCTGCACAGTCTGCGGCACGATACTGTTAAACAATTACCATAAATATTGTCGTAATTAGCTGTAAAAACTATTGCAAATATTGCAAACTGACTATTAACCGCAGCTCCGCTCGCGTTAATTTTAGTTATCGGTGTGGGATTTCTACGGTTACTCCTTGATTATTAATGTATAGCTGCTTACACTTTTATATACTTTTAATTTTTTTAAAAAAAAACATGTGTAAATTTAGGAGGTAAGCTTTCTAGCATTGTGGAATAATTCTCAAACTACAAAATCCTAAGTTAATCCGTGTACGGCACGCACTTGGCCCGTTTTTCGTTAGTTCATATTGTAGTTTTTTTGTTTATATACATAACTTTTGTCCTCAGTTAGTTATTGCTGCCTTTATCGCCGTCTCCTCTGCAGGGCGATTGGAGCACCTGGAGCGTTCATACCTTCCACCGGATAGTGGTTCAAATGGCCAAGGAAACTTCGGCTCTAATGGTCACGGCAGCTCCGGCTCTAATGGTCATGGCAGTTTTGGCTCTAATGGAGGATTTGGGTCCGGTGGATCCTTCAACGGTGGCTTTGGGGGCCAAAAGTCAGGACGACTAGGATCATCTTTTGGATCTAACAGTTTTGATTCTTCTGCTTCTGGTCCCGCTAGAAATTATAACTCTGGAGCCACATCTAACCAATACCTGCCACCCAATCAAGGTTCATCATCTGGATTTGGAAGTGCTTCTAGCCAAGGTAGATTTGACTCATTCATATGACTATTCCACATTTGTTCACCAATTGATTAACAGTTTTAAACTTAAACCTTCTGGTTACCCTATCTCACAATAAATATACTTCATAATTTAGCTTAAATGTTGATACAGTTAGAAAAGTAACATTTGAATGTTTGCAGTCCCTTCTCTTTATTATATAAAAAAATAAACTGACCGACTTACTGTCTGACTTTTTTGTACTACTAAGGTGGCAAGCAAACTAACGGTACACCTTTAGGCAAGCGGACACCGTAGCCTATGGATGCTTGCAACACCAGGATCCTGACTGGTGCGTTACCGACCCTTGATGACTTGCTGACTGACTTATATCTTAACGTACAGCCCAAACTAATGGGTCTACTTGAAGTACTTGAAATTCCCCCTTCGCTCGCTCTCGCGCTACTCTTAAATTCTTCGCTCCGTTCTGAATTCCAAACAGCACTCTACCAGTAGAAATGCTATTTTGCTACCTTATAATGCAATCAACTCTTTAAATAAAATATTACCTACTTCTACTTGAAGGTAATTTCTTGTTATAATTGTGACACATTTTATTTCAAATAGTCCAATCAAAATTAAAATTTACAAATTTTATTTATAACAAGTATTTATGTAGATTTGATAAGAATATTATATTTTCTTTGCAGGCAACGGTTTTGGCGCTTCTTCAGGCTTCAACAAGCCCCAACGTTATACCGCCCCTAGCCAGCAATACGGCGCACCTCAGCAAGGTTCCAGCTCGCAATATTCAGCACCAAGCAACCAATATGGCACTCCCCAGATTGGTTCTTCTGGCGCTAACCAATATTCCCGCTATTCCCAAGCTTCTCAGCAATACAATGCACCATCCCAAAAATACGGAGCTCCTGCTCAGCAATACAATGCTCCCTCTCAGCAATACAGTGCCCCTGCTCAGCAATACCGCGCTCCTGCCCAGCAATACAACGCTCCTTCTCAGCAATACGGCGCTCCTTCTCAGCAATACGGCGCCCCTGCTCAGCAATACCGCGCCCCGGGTCAGCCGTACAACGCTCCAGCTCAACAATACAACGCTCCTTCTCAGCAATACAGCGCTCCTTCCCAGCAATATGGTGCACCACAGCAGTATCGAGCTCCTGCACAGTCTGCTGCAACCAGCCGTCAGTACTTGGCTCCTAAGCAATCCAGCTCTCAGAATCTCCCCCGTCAAAGCTTCGACGAAGAAACTGGCTACCAATATTAAAACATTTTAGTGCTTTAAATTGCTATCAAATATGTGTTCAAAGAAATAACATTTTATCGAATATTGTTGTGTATAGTAGATATAATTATGCAATTCGAAGCTTAGTATATTGATGAGTTAGTTATATATTGCTGAAAATAATAAAAATATTATAAATAGAAATATATGAGTACCTAATTTTTTTTAACACTATTCCAGTTATATTTAAGATATTTATAAATTACAAGTGCCTGCATTTCTTTTAAAATAATGTTTATAATGAGTCCAAAAACATCCGATAATTTTTATAAGGTACTTTTTAATAGGAAAATAGGATCGGAGCTTTCTGACATCTATTGGCGAGTAGTAATTACTATTTTTTACCGACACAGCAACACTAAAGCTACTTGACGATAGATAGCGTTGTTAAAAAAAACGAGAAAAGCTCGGTCTTTAAGGTACTGACACTTGATCTTTATTCTGCGCTAAGGGAGAACAATAATTAAAAAGACAGACCACAACAGTCATGGGCACTAAAGCATTTTTAAGGAAACTTTCCATTAATAAATGAAATACATAACTGTAATTCAGATCAGATTTTTGGAAATTAGTAATTATTTTTACCTTTTTAGAGCATCTTTTGGAAGCCAGTGGTTGTTTATTGTTAAAAAGTTTTAAGTGTAACATTTACTCATAACCGCTTTAACACACATTTATAAGCACCGGATAAACTCGAGATTGACTATGGATGTTCCAAAAACATCGATGATCTTAACATCGATGATCTTAACATCGATACATCATTTAAAATATATCATAATAGGTACAAGATAAATCCGAACTCGATTATGTAGACCAGTGGTGCCCATACTTTTTTCTATGAAGATTTATCTACCGACTAAAAATTTATGACTGGGAGATCAACGCTTATACCTACAAAACCTTTTTATTAGTAAATAAACCTACTACACTAGGTGAAAATGTTTGAATTGGTGTTTAATAGTCATTAATTATTAAACAAAAATTTATCTACGAGATTTTGGTGCATGACATTGGTGGGGAATATTCAATATTTTCAATTAAAGCTAAACGATTCTAAACCACAGTGATGCCATTGATATTATTTTATTTGAACAAATTATTTGTTTTTGCTCAAACATTATTCGGCAATCTACCGTTTGGACACCTTTGATGTAGACTATATTCAATGAAAAAAACAAAAATCACATGCTATGCATATTCGTTAACAAAATTTTAAATGTCAGCTGACTATTAACTTAAATAACCTACGAAACACTTTAAATATTTCTCTTTTGAATAAAATAAAATATTCTGTAGATCTACTTGTTTTTAAAAAAATTGTTCACGCCGGGCCAGATCTAAAAAATGCTCTTTGAGAATGTCATTCGACTTATTTAATTTTTTATTAGCTTTTTCTAGTAACTCAAAAACTATTACATTTCGAAACTTCGTTTTATTTTTCCCATGGAATGAAAATAATTAGTAGTTGCTAGGAAAAACAGCTGTGACATACGGACGGACACTGAATTCTTGCCATAAGGGTGGGTTCCTTTTTATGATTTTGGTCGGAATCCTAAAAACATATACCTAAGTTACGCACGTTCTGTAACGGGATTACTAAACAATTAAAAAGTCTTGAAGGTATAAATGTATTGGACTTTAATTTTGGATTCAAGCCAAAATAACTCTAAATTATATTTCGAGTAAAATTCATAAAGTAGAAAAACAAAATAGGTACCTATTTATTACGAACTCGTCGTACAGTGGTTCTCAAAGTGCTCGGTGGGTTCGAGAATGTGAACGAACATGTTGTTAGAAGAACTGGGTCACTGTTACATCACTGCGTGAGCTTCACGCGCGCGCCCTTCACCTCGGCCTTGAACCACGACCGCCCTGCTGTTTTATTATTGCGAAAACAAGAGTTTATGCGAATTGTTACATATATATTTTTATACAAACCTCACTAGTAGACATTGAAAGGCTGTATTAACTCAAAACAAAAACTATTCACAATTTGATTAATTTTGCTGTCGTGTTTCTATTTGAGACAAGTAAAACCGTTGAAAAACACTGTCAAAGACTTATTATCACATTAGATATACTTAATATTAATCTTAGAGTTGGTAGTGTGTGGGTCATTTCAATTTTATTATTATTAATAAATAAATAGATACGTGTTCTATAGTACGACACTTCCTAAGTTCCACAGTCTAAACAATTTATTTGTGCCTATATAAATAATAATAATAATAATAATAATCAATTATAGCCAGAAAATTAATAAACATGTGATTGAGAACAAGATGACTGTCGCCGAAGAACAATAAGGCTGTATACAGGGTTCTAGAGGATGTAAAGAACAATATATTATAGATACAGAAATAGTAAATCAGCTAAACAGAAAAACAGAAATATTTACTACGCATACATAGATTATCAGAAAGCTTATGACAGCATCCCACAGTCATTCATGAATTCATTCATGGTTAATATGTTCTTAAATTATACAAAATTGATAATAGTGTTATTATTTTACAGCTATGAGGAAGTGGAATACTCGTTTTAATATTAAAGCTCAAAATACTAATTTACAAATTAACCCAATAAAAACTAGCACTAAATCCTTCATCTAGTGTATCAAATGCTACAAAATGTTGTAATATCATAGATAAAGAGAATAAAACCAAAATTACATATTTATCTTACATGATTATTAAACTTTATGCAGCCAATCAAGTCGTAATTAGAACAAATGCTGAAATTGACAGTAATGTTTAGTCAAGAAGTTTAGAACTGATAACTGATAACTATGACACTCGGGAAACATAACGAAACTGAACCTTACAACTTAATTCATGAAAATATAACGGATACATACAAATATTTAGGCTACGAACAAAATATTAAAATAGACCACACTTAAATTAGAGATGACACTAATAAAAAATATAATCTAAGATTAAACTGAATTTTAAAAATATATTTTGCTGCCATTGATACAACCAAATCAATGAATACTTATGCAGTTTCAATACACACACATACAGATATAGAATAATTAAATACAACCTCACGAATAAGCATAACATACATCACATCCATACAGGCAAAGAAAGATTTAGACTTAATTAAAAATTAAATTAAAAACATATTTAAAAACAACACACATTAACGCGAACCAAAAAGAAAAAAAAAAAATTTATGTAACATTTTTCATAAACAGGCTATATCGTTGTGGCACTGATGTAAGCTATTCGTTATACAGGTGTACTACACAATATCAGTGCTTCAAGGTTTTAAAATATAACTGTATAGTATATAAATATACTAATATTATATTTATTATTATAATTAATATTATATTATACTAATATTCATAAAGTCCCTAGAACCTGTGTTTTGTTATTTAATTTTATTTCTTACTTTTTAGTCTCAAAGATTTATTTATTAGTTTTCAACATCCTTTGACCATTTTGTAATTATTTTTTGTTTGTTTTATTTAAATAATGTCGTATTGTGCTGTAAAAAGTTGTAAAAACTAAAAAAAAAAGTAAATAACGTAACTAATCACACGTAAGTATTATTTTTTCAAAAATAACCGATTTACTCCAATTTATAAGAAATAACTTTAATACAGGTGCACTATTTTTATCGAAATCATGTTAGTCATCACTGAAATTTTCTTCATAAAAAGTGTTATTGTTCCAATATCATGGCATAAATTTAAACATTTCTTTTTATTTGTGATAAAAAGAAAAAATTAACCTTGAACTATGACTGTTTTTCGAGATTATTAGGATATCGTTTCATAAATTCACAATGAAAATAAATAGAGGACAATAAAGTACCTCACCTCTATTTGAGTAGAAATTGTTGTCTCTACAACAATCTTTATCTTAATCTTTATTTCGAGAATTTATTGACCTAATCTAACCCGTAAATAAAGAATAAATTAAATTAGTAATGTGCCATCTACCCGTGAGTAGCTAAATTAAAATAAATACTACGTAGCGAAATAGCTTAATTTGCTTAGTGTTGAACGCATAAGTTAAAGATATCGATGTTTTTAACCGTTGTGATCAATTTACACAGCTGTTGAAATGAAGTCAATTGATGCTTGTAGTCAATGGAATTTTCTAGGGTTGCGTTCTCAAAATGTCAAAAGCGTTCGATTAATTAAATTATTTTAATAAGTCAAATAATTCTGTCAGCAATCAGTTAAATGAAATTTTAATTATACATTTTAACGCGCTTATTTAATGCAAAATACATCTAAAAATACTGCTGTTTATACAACTTATATTATAAATGCGAAAGTCTAGATTGTTACTCAATCACGCTTCAACCACTGAACTGATCGGGATGAAACTTGGCATACATTTAGATTTAGTCCTGGAATAGAAAGAAAATAAGCTATTTTTTATCCCGGAAAATTCACAAGTTCCCGCGGAAATAACTTTAACCAAATTCCACTTGTACGAACTACAGCTTAAGCTTAACATAGCAAACTTTCATAGTCAAGTAGTTGCCGCAAAAAAATTCCGCTGATAACCAGTTAATTTAGGGCGGTGGAGCCGCTGGCAAAATCTAGTCAGTAATGAAACTGTTGTATAATATTGTATCAAAGTACATAAGGTTTTTGAGAATTTGTCTATTCTCGAGCTTTCCTGTGATTTATAGAAGTGTTTCGTTGTTTTATTCTATGTACAGAATGGTAGATTTGGTTTATTTGTTAAGCTTTATGTAATGTGATTGTTGACTTTTGCGTGCTTCTGCGAGACTTCTTAACGTCTGGAAAATAATACAACGAATAGTGTGTGGAGTAAAACCTATAACTAGCTTTTGCCTGCTGCTCCGACTGCACTAAATTTAGGTTATCAGTGTTAAATTTCTACGGCAACTTCTTGTTTATAGAAAGAAGGTTTGCAATCGCAAGCTACAGCTGAAGCTATAATTCGTCCGCGTGTAATTTGGTTATAGTTATTTCTACGGGTACTTTGGACTTCTAGGTCTTTTATACTATCTCTGGGCCAAATTTTAGGTTTATTTGATGCTCCAGTGCGACGTAAAGAAAGAACAAACAAACATTCACTTTTATTTTAGAATACTATAGTATAGTAAGTATAGATTATTTTTCAAATTTGTCTGTTTAGTAAAAATAATTTCACATGTATTTAACATAATACACTTAAGATACAAAAAATGCGAATTGTAAAATATTCTTTTTAGGGTTAAAGGGTTTACGCGGTACTAGATTTTTTTGCTCGTAAAACGACAAGCACTATTCTTTCAAGTTGCAATGCTGCAATAAAGAGATTATTTTTAGCAAAAAAGTAACTGATTGAACAGATAATTATTTAAGTAGGATATATTCAAATCGGTTTTTCAAGGAGTTCCCATAGGAATGCTTCGGCGAAGACCGATAACCGCGCGTAGCTATGGATAGACAGTATCCAATTATCTGATGTTTTCATGGACATTTTTTGACTTATATTTTTTTTTCTAAAGATTCTAGACTTAAAGGGAAATGGATTGGTGCCACGGGCTAAAACGAGAATTGGCATCCTACACCCAGGGCAGTTATTTGTTCGCAGCATTTTGATTTCAGCTGTTTTTTAGAAAATAATGGACGATACTTAAAAAATGGCTCAATCCCAATAGTCAAGCTGATGGCTCGTTCTACCAACATAATATGTAGAAAAAGTTACAGCAATGTATCAAACGAATTAGTATGTAATTTTTAATAATTATTTTACTTCTGAATGCTACTCATGCATTTTTTTAAAGACTGATTTCTTTTTCTTTAGGTAACAGGCAAAAGTTCAATAAGATGGTATTGTTTCCTGGAGAATAACAGTTAATATTTTTAAGGTTTCCTATTGCTCCTTGCATAATTTATATTTTTTTATGTAGTAAAAATATTCAGTAATTTTAGTGTTAGTTTATTTTCGCAGAATTTCAAATTGAAAATTCTTAAAACTTTGACTTAAAATTACCTTTACTGGCGGCAAGTTATTTACACCTTTTATAAAAAAACCACTTATGCTATTAATTTGAAATTAAGTACAAAATTATATTTAGGCTCGATCTTTAATTATTTCTATACTAAGGCTATCTAAACAGGTTTGGAACTTAGATATTACTTTAAACTCAAAACGTTTCAAAATTCGAATAGTGGATTTTGCGTAATATTATTTTTAAAATTACTTGGTAATTATTTTGTACAAAAACTTCTATATAGTCCATCCTTATACATTTTTTAACAAATATCCGTAATGTAGGGTATGGATAGATTATTTTGGATCTTGAGGGTTCCGTAGGCAAATGGTAAAAACTGTAACTGATGATTAAGCCCTATGCATTCTTATTTAAAAAAAAAATGGGTTCCAAAGAAACGGTCCGCGAATTCGTACGCGGGTATATAGGTATAACAAAAATTGTAATATAAGGTGTATAATTTGCAAGTTATTAGCTTCTAAAGTTAAAAAATTGTGTCCCTCCTCCTCTGACTTTTAAACTTCGTGTCCTAAAAATCTAAGCACTACGATAATACAACTAGTTTTTAAATTTAGAAATATATTTTTCCTCAAAATTTGTCAACAAATTCGTAAGATTGAGACTATCTACAATAATTCTCGTTATCGGACAGTTTTTTTAAATCAATGTCTTTTTAGGGTTCCGTACCTCAAAAGGAAATAGGATTACTTTGTTGTCCGTTTGTCTGTCTGTCAAGACCCTTTTTCACAGGAACGCTTGAAGGTATCAAGTTGAAATTAATATCAGATACTAAGGTCTTTGGTCCCCTAAATCTGTAAAAATATCAAGCACGCAAAAAAATACGGCTGTTTTGTTGCATTTTTGGTATTTACAAACAAATCATAACCTATGGGGTACTTCCCGTATAATTATAATCATGAAATTTGGCAAAAAGCAAGATTTGACGTAACAAATATAGGAAAAATTAAAAAAGGAATAATTAAGTCATAAACCTATAAGACTTGATATAATAAGTTAGTACAGAACCCTCGGTGCGCGACCCAGACTCGCACTTGGACGGGGTTTTTATCTTTAAGTTCCACTTGATTCCATGAAAAGTATTCGAAAGCGTACAACAATAAAAAAATAAAAGTCCCAAAAATATACCTAAGGATGAAGAACATATACTAAATCAGGTCAACAAGAATTCTCAAAAAAAATTGGTTTGTCAGCAAGTGTAACAAAATGCAAATAGAAGTATTTTTGATTGCATTGACTTATATGCTTGATTGGCAGCTCCAAGGTTTTTGAGGTACGTATCTTTAGAAATGGATGTTGGTACATCCGAGATCGATGAACTATTTGAGCGATGATCACCAAGAAAGTTGGCACATCTGAGTGTTTTTATATGGAGAATTATTTGGAGGTGAATGCTGTCCGACATATAAAAACCCTGTAATTTGCCACTAGATGGCCGTGCAGCGCACGAAAGGGCAAAACAACAACTGCTGGGCCAGCTAGAAAGTTATGTGTTCCACCACCACATTGGTTAAACAATGTTATAACTTCTGATAGTTAAAATGTTCTGTCAATAAAGTATTAATGTAGCTTATGCATTCATAAAGACACTAAAGAGTTAAATTTAAAAAATGTGCTATAATATTTATATTTATCTATAGGTCATAAGTTTTGCGATGATGTTTCGAATTATCCTACAGTCAAGCTAATTATAATAAACTAGCGGTTGCCCGCGTTATCACCCGCTTTAAATTTGGTTATTGATGTAGGATTTCAACGGCAACTCCTTAATATTAGAAAAAAAACCGACTCGCAATTGACGTTTTAAAGTAGCCTTTGCCCTTCCCCGGGACACAAACTATCTCCATGCCAAATTTGCCAGCGGTTTCACGCGCTATAAATTCGGTTATCGGCGTAGGATTCAACGGCGACTCCTCGATCAAAAAAACCGACTCACACATGAAGTTTTCAAGTAGCTTAAGTCTTTTCCCAGGGCTCAAACTATCTTTCTAACTATCAAATCCATTTGCAACTTGTACTCTATATAAAGCTCACCCACTTATACGTGCCATACTACAGATATATCCCTAAAAACGTAGTTTAGAACAGCAACATTAGATTATATTGGAACAGTAACATAATTACTTAAAACCATTAACTGTAACCGGCCCGATTAAACACTTACCAACAAAAACACTAAAATAACTTACTTGATGGATATATCAATACCAAATTATAAAAATATAAATAAATAAATGTAACAAAATAATACAAAAATACATACCGTTAGCAGAAGAGATAAAGCAGATGTGAAATCAAAAAAAATAATGATTTTAGCAATAATAATATCTAGACAGGTCTTATAGCGATAACATTGTTTCGAAATTTGAAATTGCTAAATATTAAGGAATTAATTTTTTAAATGAAGGTTTATGTAACTATACAATTTATGGTCGTTTTTCAAGTGTGGACTTATGAAAAAAACTTTGAAAACTTGTTGCACACGGGTCAGCTAGGAACAAGTTTTGATACAAGAGGTTGGGTAAAATTACTAGTACTTCTTTTTCGTTAAAGATTTGTTTAGCGACAATACAGAAATATGCATTTTTATTCATAACTTTTGGCCACGTTTTCATCCGCCCTAAATTCGGTTATCGGTGTAAGATTTCACGTGCAACTACACAATTATAGAAAAAAAACCAACTCACACTTGAAGTTTTCAAGTAGACTATGTCTTTCCTGGAGACTCAAACTAACTCCATACCAAATTTCATCATAATCGGTAGAACGGTTTGAGCATGAAGAGGTAACAGTCAGACAGACAGAGTTACTTTCACATTTATAATATTAGTATGGATATTAATAAAAAATGATGACATCTTAATAAAACAATACTTAATAAATTGCAAATAA
The DNA here is from genome assembly GCA_946406115.1 of Apoda limacodes. Classification (NCBI taxonomy): domain Eukaryota; kingdom Metazoa; phylum Arthropoda; class Insecta; order Lepidoptera; family Limacodidae; genus Apoda; species Apoda limacodes. The sequence continues at coordinate 22,061,667 of OX291541.1, read as the reverse complement.
TAAACCTACTTGCCAAACCAAATCATTTGACTAAATTATTTTTGAGTGAATGTGGTCCTACGTCTCTAAACGTCACGTTTTCTTAACTAATGTTAAATGCGTGGCGCACGGAATGCATCCTCTTCTACAAAATTAATACAACTTGGTGAACCCACGAAATCACGACATGGACATCACGCTATATCTTTAACAATAAATTATGTTTATCTTTGAGTGAGTGTTGGAAGAGCTAATGATCTGAAAATACCAAAGCGTATTCCTTGAGTTGTTGAGACAGCTCTCAACTCACAATGTTAAAGGCTGTTAATCTAAGATTAGCTTTTACTAGTAACATTGCATTTCCCGTAGTAAATTTATGTGCTACAAGTTATACAACAGTTTTTTAAAAAATCGAATATTTTTTGTACAGTTGGATATTATTGCATACAAACGGAAATCGGTGTTTTTTCAATTGTTTATTCAAACCATAAAATCAGGAAGATCTCGTTACCCAGGAACTCGCCAGTAACTCACCTGTAACCCAGTAGCTCGCCTGTAACCCAGTAACTCGCCTATTGCGAAGTTAAACAACGTTGGGCGTGATCAGTTACGAATGGGTGACTGCATAGTGGCACATTTTTTTTAGCTGTTCCGTGTTTCGGAAGGAACGTTAAACCTCGTTGTCAAAACGTTCATCCTGGTTGTTGTTATATAACAACAGTCATCAAGTTAAGTCAGAGGCCTTGGGTGGCTTAAAAATTCTCTCGAGTAGCCACTAGTTCGACAACGTTTGCCGATTCACGCGGTGTACTATGTCGAAGCTTTCTTTCTCTAGAAAAAGGCCTGTGCCCCTGTACTGGGAACACAAAACGGCTGAGGCAAAAAAACTAAACTAAAATACGAGTAAGATACACTTATTACAATTCGAATTTCCACTTTGGCAGACTTCACTTTGAGAATGCAATGACCTAGTTTTGCAAAAACCAAACACTATGCCACGTAAAGGGTCAGCCTGTACCACATCTTCACAAGTGAAAGGTTTAAGGATGGACAAACTGGTCTATTGCATTACACTGATCTCCACAAGGTACGTCGTGTCGAATGTTATTTTATTTTATTTACTTGATGCCCGCTCGCGTAAATTTTTAAACGAACCTATATAATTTAGCCATATCTGTCCATCAGGTAATTACATATGTCAATTCATTTTATTCTCTGAGTGTCTAAACACAATAGCTCTGATATTTGGTACATGTCTCTCCTACTAATATATTTTGTGTTAATATTGCTGTTTATAGAAGAATATAATATATGAAGAATAATATCCTGTAGGATATAGTTTAAAATGGAATTAGAAATCAATATGTAGTTTTTTACACCGATTATAAAAATTATATCCCGTGTCTCTAAAGTGGCTATATTCGGTTATATTTGTATCAGCCAGAATAACACTGGAAACAAAAGTTTGGCAATATCAGTAACAGTCTAGAATACTGTCGTTTTTTTTTGGTTACAGTTGAACAAAGATTGCGGCTACTACGGAACCCTGCTGCATATGCCGACTTGACTTTTTTATTTGATTTGATTGTCTATTTTTTTTTTGATGTACACATCAGTGACTAAAAATATATAGGCCAAGCGAAATCCAATATATTTTATATTATAATAAGCATTTAAGAATGTGTCCTTTGTAACACGACTGATAGTTCTCCGCTGCGCTTTTTCGTTTTATAATAGCATAGCACGAGCTTAAGATAAATTTCGTGCAATCAATGCCTTTTTTACTACTAGACAAAAACAGAAAATAATGAATAATGATTACAATATAATTTAGTACCTAATGAAATTTTGTTGGCTTGGCATGGCACGCTGTACTCACCACAGCTATATGAAGTTTGCTTTTTTTTGCAAAAAGTAATTTGAAATGGATATGGCTACAATTTTGTGAACATCAATCTCAATTCAAGCAAATAACGCGTAAAACACGAAGCGCTCTTCGCAAAGCGAAGTCCAGAGGAAGCCTGTCGCACCTCTATTCAGTAAGGTTGACAAGTACATACTTTAGGCAACAAGTTGCGAAAAAGACTACTTTATATAATACTTATCAGATTTCTTATTTGAAAATTAAAATACGTTAGTATAAAAATATATAAACGTCCGTCTCCGAGCTTAAAGACGTACTATCTAATTTTTCAAATCCTTTTTTTAGTTTAAATGTAAACAAATAAGCAAATTAATAAGTAGATAATGTCTGCTTTTATTACGTCCTAAATTATTTCCGCGATGTTTGCACGAGTGGAAAAAACAAGACTGAAAGACAGTTTAGGGTTCACATACAAAAATATCGAAATTCTCATAGAAATTTTCATCCCCTATTTTGCCTTCTAAAGAATGATAATACAAAAATGCTAAAACACTACCAATTTTTTTGCATTTAGCTTTCAGAGCAACTTCCGACCCGCATAATATTCCCTTAGGGTATAAATTCTACAAAATCCGTTCTTAATTCTGGCCTACGTGATAGTAGTTTTGGCTACACGTTTATATATCAGTTAATCTGTTTATATGATGAACTTTCCAATTTTTAATAGTATTTTTGCAATATTCATAACTATGTCCCTTTTTTCCATTAAGGTACCATGCAAGATTTTAAGATCATGTTTCGTGAAGACCAAATTATTTGAAAGGGATTCACATCGTTTACATTTACTGGTATCATAATGATTAATTGGTTCATAAACGTGGTCCATACCGTTCCATTCTCGAATCAAGGTTTGTTTGGTACTTTGATATTTTGACCATAATCTGTAAATACAACGTCCATACGAAAGAGAGAGAGAGAGTATTCACAGTATTGTGATTTTAAATTCAAATAAAGGAAAATAACCAACTTTTCTTTGGTTGGCAATTTTGATTGGTAAGCTATTTTTTAAAATCGGCATTTTTCTTTTGCTTCCAAAACATTTTTTGCGTCTGAAATGTTCCTCTTTCTGAATTTGGGTAGCATTTCTAAATAGACAGTCATCTGAGATGCACATAACTAATGGTAACGCATATTGCGGTAAGAGGAGGAGGTATATCAGGCGGACCGTTAGCTTATTTGCCACCTAGTTGTATACAAAAAGACGCTAGTAACATACTATATGTTAAGTTTATTTTTATTGACACCTAAATGTTTCATTGAAAATTACTATTTTAGTAGCCTCATATAATAAATGTATAGTGATGTTGGCAACCGATACCATTGGAGTTCAACTAGGCACTTATTTTGAACCAATACAATCTTTTGAACTCATTACAACGCTTATATTAGTTTCACATGTTAGGGTCAAATCTTGCAAACTAAATTTCGATCACTTCTCGTATAGCTGGAAAGCTCAAATTTTCAAAACAGCTTAGTACTCGGTGACATTACAATAATATTCAATTGGGAGCAACACCATAATATATTTAACGCCATTCTAAAACTTTTCATTTTGTATGGAAATTTAGTTCACAAAATCATAGTTCTAACAGCGCCAGCTATGTGATGTGTTAAGTAACGTTATAATGTTTGTTTAAGAGGGCGATATAGGTCAGAAATCCAAAAAACCACCGCAATCCCGCGTTGCGTGGATGCTGCACTAGATCGCAGGTGTGCCTTCAAGTCCTTTGATGACCATGGAATTTTTGTTTTAATTCAAAAAAAAATCACTGTTTTCAAAAAAAAATAAGTGCGGAAAGCAAATTAAGGCCGTATAATTATTTTTAACCATATATTTTTAACCGTATCAGCTGAACTTTTTCAAAGACTGTTTTAAAAACGAACCGCTCCGTAACCCCGGGGCGCTCTGTGTTAATTCCTTTTGGTATGATTATACCAAATATTCTTTGGTTAAGATTATTGAGGCCGCTCTGTGTTAATTCCTTTTGGTATGATTATACCAAATATTCTTTGGTTAAGAGTATTGACGACGGCGGGAGAAAAATTACGTCTGTTTTAATGATTAAAATGTTTTTTTTATTGCATTATCTTTATTAAATTTTTTTGATATTCTTGTCGGACGGACAGACATGGCGAAACTATAAAGTTCTATAATACCTATTTAGCAACGGGACCCTAAAAATAAAGAAAAGATAAAGGCTTTTATAAAATTACATGTATATACTTGTAAATACAAGTACCTAAATCATACAGGTCGATCGAAATCATCAATAGCTGTCATTTCGATAGATCCTTACTTGACCTCAGTTAAGAGTGCATTCAAATCAAACAAGAGTATTGTAATCTCAAATGTATAAATTTATTATTTTGCAGCTCTACGTACATCAAACCATTAACTTCATTACTCTACAGCACGTTACATGTTTCTTTTTATATGTGTGTATTTATTATGAAAATCAATGTTTGATAGAAAGTTTTTCATATGCTTAACTTTTTAAATACTTGTTTGTTGTTGTTATAAAATGATTTTAACTATGAATACAATTTCATTTCTGAGAGTAGCGAAAGATTCTTAAGTTGCATCACGATGAGAGAAGCGAGTGGTTCAAGAGTAAAGAGACCTTTTTTTGAAAATTCAAACTTTAACTTTAGTTATTATTATCTATTTGATGTCGATGGCGTAGATCAGTAGCAGGAGTATTAGTAGTAAAACACTTTATTGCACAAAAATAATAGAATTACATTATAAGAACATGCAACATAGGCGGTCTTCCCGCTATGGAGCCATTTCTTCCAGACTACATTTGGGTAGAATAGAAAACAAAATGTGTGATGAATAGAATGTGCAGTGAGATATTAAGATGATATACTTATTACATACATGCATATAAATACTAATAAATTCAATCAGATACACACGAATAAATATTTTATACATAGTACAAGATGTATGTATTTCAAAAAAAAGTATATATATATATATATATGTATTTGTATCCGTCATCTGGTATCCATAGCTATGCTAAGTTCTGGACCAGACGGCACTGTGTATAGTGTTCAAAAATATCTATTATTTATTTATAATTATATCCATATCTTATATATGTATACACATAATAAAACATATAATATACAATCTATTACATATAAAATAATTGAAATCACCACCCGATAATTCGATATCACTGAAAGAGCTTTTTATTTGACGTATAAATTCGAGATTCCAGAAGGTACAGTCTAAATGAATTGTGGAAACAAAAGATGACACATCTGACATATCAGACATATCACTGTGGCGCTAGTGATGTAATCGAGTCTTACAGAATAAGTTTGTTAATATCACCGTCAATTTAACTTTCGAGTTGCAAATTTAAGCCGTACAGAATATACAAGTAGCATTATTCAGTGGAGTGACTGATACAAAGGTACTTGATGTAATTTTTTTATTCACTTTAAGTTTTGAATTTATTTACAACAAGAAACTAATAGTTTAGTAGCCATTCAGTAATGTTTTTTAAATGTAATGATTTCTTTGTGGTTGGTGCGAGTTTGTGTGTGTGAGAGAGAGAAAAAGACAGTAAGACGGTGAGGAAGTGAGTTAATGTTTGTCTGACTGTGCTTTTATGAAGTAGTTTCTAGGATCTCCAAAAAAAAAAAAAGAAAAATGTTGAAACATATCTGAGTTCCCAATATATTAGTTTTAGTAGATAGATAGATTAGTTTAGTAGATTTCGTTACCCTCTAGACATACGGAACCTGCCAATAACGACGCACAGCTCTTCAATGCGCTCAAGTAATGTGTAATTGGGATCAAGGTCATATTTATTTGTTATCTGCATGTTTACACAATAATACAATACATTATGTTGATGTAACAATACATTTGCAGCATTTTTTGCCGCTACCAAATAACCGTGACTCGTTCCTTAGGCCGGTCACACACAGACAGCCAGAGCAGTTTTCATAGAAAACAAAAATTATAAAACAAAACTAAAAAGTAAAAAATTAGTTCGGTAGCAAGTACTGCACGAGCAACTTCTCTTTAGAATATTTTTTGCTTCTTTAAAAAAACAGTTTTCAACCGACTTCCAAAAGGAGGAGTTTCTCCATTCGAATGTATTTTTTTTATGTTTGTTCCCTCAGAACGTTCGACTGGATGAACCGATTCGATTATAATTATTCTGTTTTTATTTGAAAGCTGGTGCTTCCCGTGTGGTCGCAATTCAATTTGGTCCATGGCATCTATGAGATTTTTTTTGTGTACAATTTTAAAACATTTTGTTACTAGTATGCATGTTTTTAGTGTACGGAAAACGCAATTCGTCACTCAAAAGTAAAAAATAAAAACTTTTTAACAAAAAACTACTGGCTTCAAAAAGATGCACTAAAAAGGTAAAAAAAATTACTTACTTCCAAAAATTTGATCTGAATTACAGTTTGAAGTTGGTTTTTTTTTTTTATACCACTAAGGTGGCAAACAAGCCTACGGTCCGCCTGATGGTAAGCGGTCACCGTAGCCTATGGACGCTTGCAACACCAGGGGCATCACTCGCGCGTTGCCGACCCTTCAGAAATCTAAAAACTTCTTTTTTGAAGAACCCCATACTGTAGTCCTTAGAGAAAACCTTGGCAGGGAGCTCATTCCACAACCCAAGGGTTTGTGGGAGGAAGTTTCTCTGAAACCGCACTGTACGCGACCATTTTGGTTCCAAAGTGTGAGAATGAATTCCCTGTCGATGGCGAGCGGTGCGATGGTAGAATATAGCCGTGGGCATCATTTCGAACAATTTCTCAGAACACAATCCATTGTACAAGCGGTAGAACACACACAGGGAGGCAAAGTCTCTCCTCAGACTTAAGGGCTCAATACCGCAAGTGAGTTTGGGATCGTTGAAAATTCTCACAGCCCGTCGTTGAACCGAGTCAAAAGGGCCAAGCTGGTATCCGGTTGCACCCGCCCAGAGATGGCAGCAGTACTCCATATGGGGCCGGACTTGCAAATTGTAAAGTAGCAGCCTTTGCCCCGACCTGAAGTACTGCTTCGCTCTGTTGAGTACGCCAAGTTTTTTGGACGCCAGCTTTACCTTGTCTAGCAAATGATCTCGGAACTGAACATCGCTGGAGATGTCAACGCCAAGGATCCCAATGCTCTTGGAGATGGAGAGGGGAGTGTTCTGGAATTGCGGGACTACAGTGAATGGGGTTTTCTTAGCGGTGAACGCGCAGACTTGTGTCTTTGAAGGGTTGAATCGGACCAAGTTTTCCCGCCCCCAGTCAGAGACCTTGGACAGACCGATCTCGATTTGAGACACAAGTTCTTCACGCTTTTCCTCCACAACGGAACGTGGGGTGCTTGCACGGCCCGTGTAATAAGCGTCTCCAGTACTGTCATCTGCATAGCAATGTATGTTGTTGATGTCCAACATATCATTGATGTGCAGTAGAAACAGCGTAGGAGACAGCACAGAGCCTTGCGGGACACCAGCATTAATGTCCATGCTATCAGAGCAACTACCGTCAACTACGGCTCGTATGCGTCTGCCGGACAAAAAGCTAGCCAACCATTTGCACAAATCCTCGAGCACTCCGTTAAATGGCAACTTCGATAGAAGACCCCGGTGCCAGACCCGATCGAACGCCTTCGCTATGTCTAGGCTACATGCCAATGCCTCCCCCTAACTCTCAATGGTTAGTGCCATTTCTTTTAGGTACAAAGAAATGGCACTAACTTCAGACTTAAGGGCTCAATACCGCAAGTGAGTTTGTGATCGTTGAAAATTCTCACAGCCCGTCGTTGAACCGAGTCAGAAGGGCCAAGCTGGTATCCGGTTGCACCCGCCCAGAGATGGCAGCAGTACTCCATATGGGGCCGGACTTGCAAATTGTAAAGTAGCAGCCTTTGCCCCGATCTGAAGTACTGCTTCGCTCTGTTGAGTACGCCAAGTTTTTTGGACGCCAGCTTTACCTTGTCTAGCAAATGATCTCGGAACTGAACATCGCTGGAGATGTCAACGCCAAGGATCCCAATGCTCTTGGAGATGGAGAGGGGAGTGTTCTGGAATTGCGGGACTACAGTGAATGGGGTTTTCTTAGCGGTGAACGCGCAGACTTGTGTCTTTGAAGGGTTGAATCGGACCAAGTTTTCCCGCCCCCAGTCAGAGACCTTGGACAGACCGATCTCGATTTGAGACACAAGTTCTTCACGCTTTTCCTCCACAACGGAACGTGGGGTGCTTGCACGGCCCGTGTAATAAGCGTCTCCAGTACTGTCATCTGCATAGCAATGTATGTTGTTGATGTCCAACATATCATTGATGTGCAGTAGAAACAGCGTAGGAGACAGCACAGAGCCTTGCGGGACACCAGCATTAATGTCCATGCTATCAGAGCAACTACCGTCAACTACGGCTCGTATGCGTCTGCCGGACAAAAAGCTAGCCAACCATTTGCACAAATCCTCGAGCACTCCGTTAAATGGCAACTTCGATAGAAGACCCCGGTGCCAGACCCGATCGAACGCCTTCGCTATGTCTAGGCTACATGCCAATGCCTCCCCCTAACTCTCAATGGTTAGTGCCATTTCTTTTAGGTACAAAGAAATGGCACTAACTTCAGACTTAAGGGCTCAATACCGCAAGTGAGTTTGTGATCGTTGAAAATTCTCACAGCCCGTCGTTGAACCGAGTCAGAAGGGCCAAGCTGGTATCCGGTTGCACCCGCCCAGAGATGGCAGCAGTACTCCATATGGGGCCGGACTTGCAAATTGTAAAGTAGCAGCCTTTGCCCCGATCTGAAGTACTGCTTCGCTCTGTTGAGTACGCCAAGTTTTTTGGACGCCAGCTTTACCTTGTCTAGCAAATGATCTCGGAACTGAACATCGCTGGAGATGTCAACGCCAAGGATCCCAATGCTCTTGGAGATGGAGAGGGGAGTGTTCTGGAATTGCGGGACTACAGTGAATGGGGTTTTCTTAGCGGTGAACGCGCAGACTTGTGTCTTTGAAGGGTTGAATCGGACCAAGTTTTCCCGCCCCCAGTCAGAGACCTTGGACAGACCGATCTCGATTTGAGACACAAGTTCTTCACGCTTTTCCTCCACAACGGAACGTGGGGTGCTTGCACGGCCCGTGTAATAAGCGTCTCCAGTACTGTCATCTGCATAGCAATGTATGTTGTTGATGTCCAACATATCATTGATGTGCAGGAGAAACAGCGTAGGAGACAGCACAGAGCCTTGCGGGACACCAGCATTAATGTCCATGCTATCAGAGCAACTACCGTCAACTACGGCTCGTATGCGTCTGCCGGACAAAAAGCTAGCCAACCATTTGCACAAATCCTCGGGCACTCCGTTAGATGGCAACTTCGATAGAAGACCCCGGTGCCAGACCCGATCGAACGCCTTCGCTATGTCTAGGCTACATGCCAATGCCTCCCCCTGACTCTCAATGGCTAGTGCCATTTCTTTGTACCTAACAGTATATAACACACTTCACTTGCATGAAACTAACTTTTTTTTTTCATACCACTAAGGTAGGAAACAAGCACACTGTCCGCCTGATGGTAAGCGGTCACCGTGGTCTATGGACGCTTGCAACACCAGGGGCATCACTCGCGCGTTTCCGACCCTTCAAAAATCCTATAACTTCTTTCTTGAAGAACCCCATCTTGAAGAACTAAAAGAAGAAGAACTAACTTCAAACTGTCATTCAGATCAGATTTTTGGACCTTTTTAGTACATCCTTTTGAAGCCAGTTGTTTTGTTAAAAAGTTTTTATTAACCGTTAAAAAACCCAACCGCTGGATAATTTTGCTCAAACTCTTTTCAGATATAAATCGTGACGTGCCGTATCGATTGATATGATCACATGATAAATTGGTCCATTGGTTCTTGAGATATTGAGGATCAAAAAAGCTAACCTATATACATACACACACACACATATACACAAACATCACTTTAAAATGATGGCAAACCATTCTCTAAATCTCAAAACGTAAATAAAAGTGCCCTCAAGAGAAATTAAAAATAAACCTTATGTACGCACATGGAACATTGTGCTATGTGTTTTCTCTTCCTTGAACTCGAATGAAACGAATTTATGAAACTACAATATATGAAATACGATTTGTAATCGACTTCATTTATACCTATTTTTTTATTTTTTAGTTGGTTCAGGACATAAAGTTAGTTGTGGTGTAGTGGGGTTGCAAGCGTTCATAAACTAAATTGTTTGTTATCTTAGCAAGAACACAATAATTAAATCAGTGAAGATATCGGGTTACATACATACAATAAGTTCCCTGTTAGAATTGCGCCTAAAACCAATGTGTAAAGCTGACATCTGTAGTGCACAAACTAACTTCACAGCTCATATTTTTGTTTTCTATGCTAAACATGTCTAATTTATTGAAAATATAACTATCAAATCAAATAAAATTTATTTTTTTCGATACAATCTATTTAACAATTATTTAATAAATAAGTAATAATACAATACTTTTTAAATTAACTAACAAGTATACCATCTGTATTAAGACCCAGTAAAATAAATAAGTTACGTAGTACGCTAGCTACCTAATAAAAACAAAATTGTAAATGCAGAAAAAACAACACAATACTATAAATGTAACAAATTGATAGAATTCCTACTAAACAATAATTAGCAATTATGCTGTCTGTAGAATTGTTGACTCTTGATATAAATTTTTATACACTACTAGCTGTCCCGGAGACCGTTGTTTTTCTCTTTATAAAACAACTGGCGCGCCACCTACTGTGTATTGGTTGTACTAATTCAGAAACCTTTCCCGGTGTGTGCACAAACATTTACGAAAATTTCGTTTCAATCGGTTTATCCTAAGTGTGCGAATCCGTCTCGCACTTGACTTTTTGTTTTCTTTGTAGTATACACTATAATTTTATGATTCGTTTGTGATTTTACAAAGATTACCTATTGGACGCACGCAATAATACATTATTGTAATTAGTTTGTAAAGCTAGTTGTAGTTAATTTACTTGACGATTCGAAAGTGTTCTTAGTAACCCATTTGAATAAAAAGATTTTGATTTGATTTGATTTCATTTCATAAAAACCGTGCCCTAACAATGAAGAACACAACAAAGAAGATATATCCAATTAAGTGCAGTCGTTCAGAAACTACGGTGTGATCTAGGGAAAAACAATTTAATTTATATACAAAAGTGCATATATATATATATATATATATATATATATATATATATATTTACTAACGTAATAACTAACTGTTTGTACTATAGTTGACATGTCTGTAATAATTATTTTTAATTTACTTTAATTTAAATTTAGTTTTACACATCAATCTGTGTTAGTTTGAAGCTTGTATGTGTTGTGTTTTTTGAGGAATAGTTTCGAAATTATGCCCACGTCTAGCTCCCACCGTCGCACCATTTAACATCGGCAGCAAATTCAATCCACACCTTAGAACCTAAATGGTCACGTACAGTTTTGTTTCAGAGAAACTTTCTCCCGCGAATGCTTAGATTTTTCTAAGTTCTTCAAGAAAGAAGTTGTTAGATTTTTGAAGGGTTGGCAACGCGTGAGTGATGCCCCAGGTGTTTCAAGCGTCCATAGGCTGCGGTGACAGCTTACCATCAGGCGGACCACATGCTTATTTGCCACCTTAGTGGTGTAAAAATAAAATGTACCACCGATTTCACAAAAGATCAATAATAAAAAACATTATTGTAAAAAACGTGTTTCTTGTTAGTATATCTTTTTCATTTTTACTTTTTTCACTTAATAGGTAATGGTTACCCCTGGGCCCCTTTGGGTGCAAAACCCTATAGATAAACGAAATAATTATAGATATCTGGTTTAAATCTATGCTTTAGGTACCTGTTGCCCTTTTAAGTAAACTTAGAATCGCACAACGAGATATGGAAAGAGCTAATGCTTGGTATTTCTTTGCGCTATGATATTCGAAACAAGAAAATTTGCTGAAGAATCAAAGTTGCCGGCAAAGTCCAAACAGTTAGCGAGCTGAAGTGGTAATGGGTAGACCACAACGCTCGTCAAACCGATAACCGATGTGGAAGAAAGGTTCTTGAGTAGCGACCACGGATCGAAAGAAGCTAATGTACTTGGTAAATGTATAAGTTAAAGAAAAGGCTCATTGATACACGCCGGGCTCGAAACTCGGGATGCAAGGTGAAGTCAAAACGCTATTCTACCACCATAGGTACAGCTTTAGTATGAACTCATAAATTCTACAAAGTATTAATTTTATAAAAAATTACCTTTCAAATGATAAGCGGCAATCATGCACAAACACGGTACACAGGCATAGTGTAGATACCTGTTACAAGATTACATAGTTGATGTTCGCTAAAAGATTTTTTGTTTGACATTTCTTTAAAAAGGGAACTACATTCGCTAGCGAGTATCGACTATGCAAACTTATAATAAAAAAGCTCTTGAAGATGAGATGGACAGGGGAGTGTTCTGGAATTGTGGGACTTGTGTCTGTGTAGGGTTGAATCGGAATAAGTTTTCCCGTCCTCAGTCAGAGACCTAAGAAAGAGTGGTCTTGATTTGAGACAAGTTCACGTTTTTCCTCCACAACGGAAGGAGGGATGTTTGCGCGACCTGTGTAAAAAGCGTCTCCAGTACTGTTATCTGCATAGCAATGTATGTTGTTGATTTCCAACATGTCATTGATATGCAGCGGAAACAGCCTTGCGGGATACCAGCATTAATGTCCATTGCTAGCATGTAGAGCAACTACCGTCAATTACGGCTCGTATGCGCCTTCTGGACAAAAAGCTAGCCACCCATTTGCAGAAACCCTCAGCAACTTTGATAGAAGACCCGATCGAACGCCTTCGCATTGTCCAGGCTGCATACCAATGCCTCCCCCTGACTCTCAATGGCTAGTACCCATCGGTATGTGAGACACACTAGAAGGTCAGCAGTCAAGCAACCGTGGCAAAAGTCATATGTACGGTCGCTGACCAGGTAGTGTTTTCCTAGGTATCCTAGAAGCTATGTGTTGATCACACGCTTCATCACCTTGGAGAGGAGGAAGGTAAAAGCAATAGGCCTGTAGTTCAATAGATCTGATTTATTGCCCTATTTGGGCATCGGGTTCACATTCACAGTCTTCCATGAAGACGGAAATTGACTAGTGTGGTAGGAAAGAGTACAGAACATAACTCAGGAGCACACCGTTGAAGCAACACTGCTGGTATACTGTCTGGCCCACTCAACTGATGAACGTCTAGAGAAAGCAATGCCCGAATAACCTCTCGCTGTGTTATGGAGCTTTGGTCTTACCTTCTACCGCAAAACGTTATATTTGTTATTCAGCGTCTTCATCGTTCATATTTGAGTTTGAGGCAAAGAGACAGCCCAGTAGATCGGTTTTCTCTTTAGCATTATTTGCCAAGTCACAATCGGTCTTTAGCAGTGGTGGTAACAACGACTGGCCTTTAGCAAGCGACCAGAAAGCTCGCCTCCCACAGGGATAGCTCGCAAGTCGCCCACCTAATTTGCTAATTTAGCTCTGGTAGTTTCTTTTATACTGAATTTCGACGCAGTAGTTAATTTGCGTTTTAACTCAGAAATATTCGGATTCTTATTATTACGAGCCGTGATGCAAGCCATACGCAGTTTGTTCAAGAATTTTTGCTTCTCTGCAAAAATAAAATAATGAATAAAACATTTTATACCAGCGAGGACTGTCTCAGTGACTGCGGCTGAGCAGATGTCAGGATCTTCTGAGCTGAAGCAAAGCTGCCTCCACGGCTAATTTATACACTATTTTATACATTAGGTAAGTAGTTAGAGTGGATAGTACCTACATATTTTTAGTGTTTATGGTTTTACTTTGGTGGATTGTGTCGGTAACTGCTAAAAACAGAAGATTCATTAAAATCTGTTGTTTAAAGGTTCGACACCTTCTGTTTTACCGTGGAGAATTCATTATTATTTGAAAGCTTTCAAATGTATGCACCCTAAAACAAAATAAGCTCTGTCATAATAATTTGATTAGCCAATGCAACTTTATTACAAATATTAGCCCCCTGTCTTATAGGTCTAAGTTAAAATACATGATATGAAAGGCCTTCACATAGTAGGTACCAATTTAAAACCTATTGCTATATTCTTAACTATATGCCATATAGACCGTTCCCTTTATCCTTTAGCACGCGCAAAGACCCATTACGGGATTTAGGCGAATGAGTTAACCTCATTATCTTCAAAAATGTTGATACAAAAGTGTTAAAACACTTATACTATCTGTTTAAATAAGAAAAAGTGTGAAAGGTTAAAAATAGGTTTTACTCAGTTTTGAAGACATGGGCACTTATATTTGCGGTGTCAAAAATAGACTCCGATAAACTTACTTCAAAACCGAAGTTCATTCAGTTATTTTATATACGATTTTAATCTCTAAAAGAGGCACATCCCGTGTTTCAAACGTATATATATATTGTATTAATTATTTGTAAATCTATTACTAGTTTTATAAAGTGGTATTATATATCATTAATGAAAACAAGCATGGCTTAAATACTGAGTATTTTTATTCACAGAATAAATAATAGCATTTCTCATTTTTATATTATCTTACTGGTACACATTATGACTATAACAATAATCAATGTTATTTTAGATATATCACACTTATTAGTCACTTTATGTTTGAAAATAAACGTAGATAAATGTGCAAAATTTGGCAACTAGGTGATAACTAAACAAATAAAAGTGAAATAAGACACTTTGAAACCACAAAAATGTCATAAGGCACAGTTTGTTGACCAATTTTCTTTTTTAAATACAAATATATTTATGTTATGTCTCATAGATCAAACTTCATTAAAATTCAGCAGTAAATGTAAGCTTTGTATTACAACTATAATATGATCATAATAACATAACATAAATTTTATTATATAATTATAATAACATGATTCTATCAAAATTATTGTATCACATCTCCATACGATAATATTTGCGGTAAATATCTGATACACTCATTACGTTTAAGCCTCCCTTTTGCACAATTACTAAATAATTTTCAATTTCAATCGTTTAGCCTAGTTAATACTCCACTATAATTTAAATCTGCTACTGTTCCTTACATCATAATTTTGTTTAGATTACATAAAACAACAAACAATTCGAACAATACTGATAACTGGTAACACATGTATGGTAACTTGAAGCTTAGTATTTGTATGGCTGTTTATATCCTCCAGGAGCTTGTCCTCTTTGGTACTGCGGTTGTTGTCCATACCCAGCTGGTGCACCGCCGTGTTTGTTGGGGTTGTATTGACCTGGAATAGAAACAAGAAGATTTTAATAAAAATCTCTTTTCAAATATACATTTTTAAATTTGCCATCCATAAGTGCACACATTTATTAGCTTCTATGAAGTTATCTATCTGATTTATTCATTATATACTATCAAGGTGGCAAATAAGCTTAGGTTCACCTAATGTAAAGCGCTCTATGGGCGCTTGCAATACCATGAGCATTGCTTACTCACAAATTGCAAACCCTTTAAAACTCTAATCACTGCTTTTTTGAAGAACCCCATATTGTAGTCCCTAGGATTACCTCGCAGGAAGAAGATCCTCTCAAACCTACAGTGCGGTTTTTTATATATAAAATATAATAAACTATTATTAGGTGTTATGCATAATAATATAAAATTGTGGATTTTTTAAGAGATTTTGAGATAGGAAATAGGGATTTTCCCCGCAGACACTTGAAACTTAATTTTTTTCTAAAACATCAACATTTTTGAATTTACTTAAAGGTTTACTACCAAATTTGCAAAAACTAATGAATAAACAAACTAATGCAAAAAAATATTTCATTATTATTTTTTATAATTTAGTCCAAACTAATATTTGTTACATTCAAGAAACATAATCCTTGTTTCTTAATTTCCTGTGACGATAAAATGAATCAAATTAGTGTAGTTTCAAAACTTAGATAGCTGACAAATAACTAAGCTGGTCTTAGGCTCCCAAGGCATCTGGTCTAGAGTGAGAGGTCATTGTGAAACATCTCAAAGGTCAGGACAATATTTAATGTTCTTGTAACTCCTTCTGTCAGATCGTAATGATAATGTTTAAATCATCACAAAAAGTTATTACATATTTATAACATCATATATTAATGTTGCCGTAACAACATGTTGTAATATCTAGAATTCAAAAAATATGAAGATCAGAACAATTTACAAAAAAAAAAACAGTTAAAATTATCAAATTTAAGAAATAAAACTTTTTAACAAAAAGTAAACAACCGGCTTCAAAAAATGCACTATAAAGGTAAAAATAATAACTTATCCCCAAAAATCTGATCTGAAGTATAGTTTGAAGTTGGTTTCATGCAAGTGAAGTGTGTTATAAACTATTAGGTACACTAACTTCAAACTGTAATATAGATCAGGTTTTTTGGAAATAAGTAATTATTTTCAAAGTTTTTATTTTTTTACTTTTGAATGACGAATTGCTTCTTTCGTACACTAGAAACATCCAAACTCGTAACAAAATGTTATACAATCAACATAAAAGGCGTTTCACCAGTTCCAAATTAACATCAAAAATTTTTTTTTACCAAAAGTTTAAGTTTTAAATTCACTATATTAATATGATATATGATGATATTATATGACATATTAATATGATGATAATGAAAAAAAAATAATTACAAATCCGTCTTTATCTGACAGAGCTATGCCCAAACAAACATAAAAAAATATAAACATCCGAATTAAGCACCCCCTCCTTTTTTGAAGGCTAAAATATAATAATTAAAATTTTGGCTGATAAAATATTTTTTTTTTAATACAGATTTAGGCTTCATAATTTAAAATCAGACACGAGCTATCTAACAAGATTAATTATCACTTAATTTTTTTATTGATTATTAATAAATTTAGAGCAAAAAAAGGTTGTGTGATCTAATAAGTTCATTAATAACACATGAACTAACATACTTAATGTTTAAAATTAAATCATTCATAATGCCATTTTATAATATCTTTTATAATCATTTTTAATATTAAGTGTCAGTTAAGTATAAAGAATAATATAGCATAATATCTACATTAAATACATTAATAAATTGGTCCGGTGTAAACGCTTTTCATTATTTGAACAATTTGAGATGTTTACATTTAATAAGAATAGTCACTTACTATTTAGCCACACAATATTTTTAAGTTATAAATTTGCATTGAATACAGAGGGCGAAACATAATAGGTAATATAATTTAATTTTTTTTGTTTAAATTATTATTAATAAATGTATATATTATTAATGTCACATATTTGTAATACTTTGTATGAGAAGTAACAAGACAAAGAATCATTTTAATGGCAGCATTTATTCGGGTGTTCGTGTTGCTACAACCCAACGCTCTAGTCTCACGGTGGGATTGTTAGCTTCAAAGACCGTATTTGATTTATCTCAAAATCGTTCTCAGTATTTTCTTAAATGTGACCGTTTTCATCATTCACTTTGTTAAGTAGAGAATGGTACCCAGAATTGTCAGCTTCACATGCTTTGTTTGAACAAAAAAGCTAATATTTTTTGTTGAAAAAAGGGTTATAATACAGGATTAATGGTCGTCAAACATCTAGAAAGGACACCCAGGGTTACAAATAAAAAAAAATATAAAAAAGATAATATGATGGAGTAAAAAAAATATTAAAAAAACTAATTTTCAATCTATAGAATTTGTTTTTATTAAACCGCAAAAATAAAAAAAAAAAAAATAAAT
This sequence comes from Apoda limacodes, assembly GCA_946406115.1. Lineage (NCBI taxonomy): Eukaryota > Metazoa > Arthropoda > Insecta > Lepidoptera > Limacodidae > Apoda > Apoda limacodes. The sequence continues at coordinate 22,043,979 of OX291541.1, read as the reverse complement.
ATTTTAATGATAAATTTGAATGCATGGGCTCTCAAGAAGCAAAATTTTAGTGAGAAGCAAAGATGTACTGTATTAGTAATATTTGGTAAAGAGAGGTTCTGACATAAAAAAAATTATGTTGTGGGATGTATGTATGTTAAAGGTTATGAGAATTGCATTGTTTTATGAATTAACTAATGATGGGCGTTCTTATTATCAATCACTGACAAATTTAATATTTACATACAATGATTTGAAGTGTACAAAATTCTTTAAGGTTTTGAAATATAATTATATTCAGATATAATCTCCTATTTATTGACGTGACAACGTCTTATAAATTGGTTTGCCGGGTGACACTTCAAGAAACTGCGTTACGCTCCGCTCACGTTATGCGCTCACAATGAGAGCGAGTGAGAGGCACGCGCCCGCCTAAGAGCGAGAGAGACAGACATAAAATCATTGTCACGTAAAACTTTCGCCCGTATACCGACTTTACAGGCAACCAGTTTTTTTTTTTATTAGTATTTTCTTTATATTTTTATTTTAAAAGACTCTGTCATAGTGCTAATACAAGGATTTTCTTATACATTAACGTACACGCCCTACACTTAGTAATTCAATAGTTGATGCAATCCAGGTTGAGCAAAGCTCACCGGTATAGGTTAGTTGCAAGGCGTAGATGTCACACCAAATTACTGGTTTGTCTTTAATGGTTTTCAATTATTGGAAATTAATTATTAATGTTAAAACACTTTACAATTATTACTTAGATTTAAGTAAGTGTTTAATTCTATAAATTTACTGTCAATTTATTTTTGGCTTGATAACTCATAAATTGGTAGATATGTTATAATTTATATGTTTGTTTATGTAAACATTTTAAATAATGAAAAGTTTTCAAATAAGTAGAAACTAAATATTCGTAAATAACATAGATTAAGAGGCAAAAAATATAAACTAAATGCGGTTGAAGTTTTGAATTCTTTTTTTTTATATTATAGAATTTGATATGAATACGTAAAAGTTCAGTTTGATTTAATAATTTGCTATTTTTTGGTGGTTTATTTCAAAACGTTTAAGATAAGTAATTAAAAATACGCACCATCATCAACGATTCCAGCAGCTTCATCAGCGGCGTTTTGTTCTAAAGCCTTTAAAATGGCTTCAGGAGTTGGTGGTGCGGTGGGCAGGTGAGCACCTTGAGGAAGGAATCCACCCTGGCCAGCGGAGTAACTAACTGAGTAGATCTGACCATCATCACCTGTATACTCATAGCCACCCTGAGCTTCGATGCCGTCCACCTGGAATGTAATAGTTTCTTATCAAACCTTAGTTTAAGTTTTAAAACGAAAAGAATAATTCATATGCATACATTTACAAAATTTACAAATGAGGGGATCCGTGCCACTAAGTTACACCTGTCAAAAAAAGATCCATAAAACTGAATATCTAAATATTATAAATATAAATGCGAAGTAACTCTGTCTGCCTGTTACCTCTTCACGCTTTAACTATCGTACTGATTGAAATGAAATTCAAAATGGAAAAAGTTTAAGTGTATGAGGTTCTTTCATATAATTTAGGAGTTGCCGTTGAAATCCTAAACTGTATTTAAAACGGGTAGAACCGCGGGCAAAAGCTAGTATTAAATAAAAACAAATATTTTTGTCGAATTTCGTCTAATCCAAAACCTTCCTAGTGATTGTCAAAACTTTGTTTTATTTTTAGTTACACCTTATCTCTTAGCAAGTGTAAGCATGAATTGAGGTTGCAAAGCGTCATTACTTGTATAAATATAAATAGTATAAACAAATAATTAAACATTGACTCACACAGTTTCCGTTTGCATTTCTAAGATATGCAAACTTAAAATATGCAATAGGGAAAACGGCATAAGCAATAACCATAAGGTAAGTTGTTTAAAACATGCGTAATCATGAAAATCAATATGTAATTCAAAATGACAGTTATTCTGAAACAATTTAATAATAATTTTCACTCCAAATTAAATAAATGAATAAGTATTTGTATCTCCTTCACTCACGTCGCTATGAAACATCCAATTGAGCTGAAATTTGTCACAAGGATATTTGAAGAAGATTTTCTTTATCTTATTCTGGTTAAAATAAAAAACAAAAAACAAAAAATAAAAACTCCCAATAAAATAACTGTATCCAAATTTCATGTTAACGAAGTATGACTTACTACAATAAACTTTCTTACTATGATTAAATAGTTTCCTTAGAAATTCCACGTCGATAATCAAATGTAGCGCGAGCAGAGCCGCGGGAAAATGCTTGGTAATAAAAGTTATCGAAACCAATGTTAAGTACCTACTAGTCCTACTACCGAGCCGCTTTTATAATTCTCATTATTACACTGGTTTTATTATTGATTCATAATATCACTTACATAAGACAATTGACAAGTCTTTTTGAAATCAGTTACCACATTTGGTGATGTTGGATCCTCATAAAATGATGGGACATCGTTACACAATGTGCTTATACGATGACAGAACAATGCGTAGTTGTCCATCCATAGTAACAAGTATTGAGATGTCAATAAACATAAGTTATACATTTACATTATAAATAATATGTACATTTCTACTAGACCTGTTTTGAAATGCTGAGCGCTTTCTCAACTGCGGGTCAAAGTGGCTAGCTAAAAATATCCACTACTAGCTTCTAATATCTTTGTATTTAAAACTTATTAAATCTAGGTTTGAATCTGTTAATGCAAGTTTTACATTAATTCTATAGAAAAATGCTATTACTTAATTTTTCAAAACAAATATATGAAATACATAGGAAAAAATACACAAATTCACATACACAAGTCATAAAAATTAATGTTCTTGTTACTAATTTCATGATTTTATGTCATTTATACCGTAATATACTATCTAAACAGAATATAATGTGTAATATAGTACCCATCTATTAATTTTAATAGGAATTATAAAAGAGTATCTTCGTCTATTTTATATCTTCTACAGAGTTTTATAACTTTGTGTTCTTTATACGCATATATATCTACTGTTTATAAAATATTTTGGTTTACGACGACAGGTTTATATTACTCGCTAAGTTTTTATTTAAAGCATCATCTTTCTTATTGCATATTAATAATTGCAATACCTTTACAACCTTTCAAGGATAGACATCACATGAATCAACAATATAACATAATGCTATTAATGGAAACAGATCAGTTAAAACTCAAGACGTTCCCATAAATCTCGGCAGTAACATTTGTGTAATCCGCCTGACCTTTATTGCGCGTGTGGCTGCATTGGTCACTACCCTTTACCTAATGTGATTGTGATCTAATGCCTGACTACGGTCAGAAGTTTATAAAGTATAGGTCACAAGTCATATCCTTGAGGGAGTCAGTGCGTAAGGATTCTTAAACGCTTTGATGAAATTTGTGGGAACCGAGTGATTGTTTTGTTGACCCTACATAGGTCAAACATTATTGCTGTTGTTAGATACGGTGGTGCAATTGCAAATTTGAGTGATATTATAATATTTACGATAATGGGTTTCTGTGCGGTAAGCAAAATTAATTATATATTGTTAGATTTAAATTACATTTCTGTTTTATACTTATTGTGTGTTTGGTTTGTTAAAGTATTATTTTAAAAAATACCCGCTAATTTCATTATGGCACATATACATTAATTCAACAACCAAATTTACACGTGACATGACAATAACAATGATATGAAACATATAACAAACAACGCAATGTTTGAAAATATGATCTTTTCAGTCAATTATACATCTGTGACTTTGTTGTACTCAAAGGACTTTTTGTACAACGGTAATTTTGGTTTGTTATTTGACAAGGTAAATAATTCCCGAATTTTTTTATAACAATATACATTAAAGATATATTAGTAAAACATACCTCTTGACCTTGTTCTTCAGCTTTGATACCATTTTCTGTTTCAAAGTTATATCTGAAGGAGTCTTCTTTGACGTCGGAGTCAAGGGCTAGAATTCTAGCATTCTTTTCGAAAGATGCTTGAGGCCTGTTGGACTGTTCTGAGTAGGCGGAAGGGGCATAACCAGCAGCGGCGAAGCCAAAGAGGGCGGTGAAGACGATCTGCCAACAATATTTTAAACAATAAGAACTTTTTGGATTTTTGTTGTAAACAAAGTTCAAATTACGCATGACTTTTCCAACTTCTATGTTCTATTTTCTTTAGAATATATTTAGGGAAAAGGAAAACTTGTTCTAAACCATAAAAATAAAACGATTTTTTTACTACTATGTTCAATAAAAAAATCACCGTAGTAAATTAACACGGTATATGAGAAATTCTATTTAAAAATCATTGTCTGACAAACTAAGTCAATAAGTAAATAGTTCAAATATTTCTTTTATAGGTACACTGCATTATAAAACTTCTTTCGACGTCGTATGTGATTGCTTATTCACACGTATTGTACTTATCAAAGCTTTATTTCACTGTATGTAAGTACAACATGTATACTTTTAAAATTAATAAGTGAATGTGTTTCTAATAATGGTACATTATTGCTATTATCTGCCAAACAAGCAAAATACATGATATCTTAAGTTCAGTATCTTACGGAGCTTAAAGTCGCCCAAGTTGAAGTTCAAGTTACACAACAAAGACATACATAAATTCGTTAACATATACTTGCAATCACGCAACACTTGCGCGTAAACCGAAGTTTTCTTCTTCAATCGCGGTTCGAACTGGTTACCTCGGTACTTTATGATCCTTTATTGTCTTTGAGCTTCACGTTTTACAACTATAAAAGTATCGTCAGGTATTATAATATGAGATTCATATTTATTAATATTGTTGTCTGTAAATGGAATAGGGTGACTATAAGTAATTCGAACAGTTTTATTGGGACAGACTACACATATTGATTACAATATGAAGCGGTATTTGTTTTTTTGCAAAGAATTCAGAATATAACATTTTCTCTAATTTTTTGTACATATAGCGTGCTAAATTCTAAGTATATAGAATTTAGGGCTTGGTTTTTTTTTCTTTATTTTCTAGTTGGGCACATAATATTGCAGGGTTTTTTCTGTCTAAGACTCATATACTGAGAGGATTATTTTTGATTTAATTTAATTTTATTAGGGTTTTAACAATTGTAAACAATTACATTCACAATCTAGAAAACTAGAAAGCAAAATGATCAACAAATAAACATAAATCTAACTTATACCACAAACTCTAAATAGTACCACAAATAAATAATAACAGAATATAACAAATAAGCAGATATTAACAGTCTAGCAATCCTTTATAATTTTTGACAAAAATAAGTTAAAATTTGCATTGCTATTTTGTTTCATAAAAATAATGAAAAGGTTTTCATAACAGACAATATTGGTGGAAATATAGATTATGTCCGATTAAACTATCCTTGACATCGTAAATTAATTAATTTATCTACTTCGATTTAAAAAGTTTCATTTATAAAACTGACAACTGCGTCGAATTGATCTTCATTCGATGCACTGCATCGCATATACTTTGAGTTCTGTAATCTGTCCTATTATATGCACTGCGCAATAGCCTTACAAAACTGATCATTTTATAGAAAGAGATAAAGCCATCATGCGGACTCTGTTTTGTTTCTATAAGAGTGTGATTTCAATGACAAAAATTTGTACGATTCCAGCAAATCTTCGATAACTATTACCGATAAGTCCGTAAATAACTCGCCGAATCCCAATTTTTGGTAAAAAAACATAATAATTAACATACTGGACTCAAACTCTCCCTTAAACAATTATTATACATAGACTTATCGGTCTTATATTTTTTTTGTCAAATAATTTTATAACATTTTGTTAATGTTTTAATATTTTGTATTATGCCATTAAAATGTTATGTATGGTAACATTAAATTTATTTAGAAGATCTTTTACTTCCTTATTATGATAAAGCGTGTTCGTGCATAATGTTCTTGCGCATAGTTTGTACAAGTGCTTCATGGATGTGATCAACGCGCGTGATGCGTAAAAACTTAACGATAAGTTACATGGTTCTATTGTCTTAATGTTTGTTCTTTCGTAATTATTGTTATGCAGCTTAACAAGCTTTAAGGAAGTTTAATTATAATAAAGAAACAAGAATAATGAATAATTAGATAGGTAAGTAATACAAATTATTAAGACCAAGTTTCTATTTTAAACATCCTATTGTAGTAGTTAGTAGTCGATATTATAAATAAGACGATAGGATTTTTTCAGGTGCACGTGTTTTACTCATAAAAGCAAACGATGTAACTTCAGTTATGGAGCAACTTATAGGTTCGTTTTAATTTTGGTCAACAACTTTAATAAAGGTTTTTCTAACAATATAGGTCAATATGGGAGAAATACAAAAATGTAATCCATATTTTCATACTTATATTATAAATGACAAATAAAGTTTGTTTGTTTGTCCTTGCTTTACGTCGCAACTAAGAATGAAATTGAGCTGAAATTTGCCACAGACAAAGAAGAAGGACAAAGTTTTTGTCACAAAAAATTCAAAAGTTTTGCTGCAGTAACAAGAATCAAATTCCACGTGGACGACCTATCTTCTTATCGCAATCTTTCATACTATGGATCAAGAAATTATCGCGGGCGGGGCTGAAGGCAAAAACTAATTATAAACATAGGTAGGCGTAATCCAATTTAAGGATTATGAAAGGGAAAGAATTATAATTATTTATTATACTGGCAACATGCAATTCATAGGCAAAATCCTTGGGGTACCAAAGCAGAGAGGGGGACGCCATTTCAGAATGATCCTGTGTGTGCACAGCGATTGTGTAGCCTCGATAGCTAAAGTCTTAAAGGATAAACTAGGGCTATTTTTTGTCCCGGTAAGAGGTATTATAAGAACGAGTCGTATTTTGGTCGTAAGTTTGACTATGAAAACAAAATATTTGCGAGTGAAGAAACGTTTCGTTTAATTTTTCATTAATACTTGACAAACCATAATTCAATATTAGAAATCCAAACTACTTAAATAACTTAAATTTTAACATTAGGCATTTATTTAAATTAATGTGAAATAAAATTATATTTTTTTTTTGTTAAGACATTGCATAAAAAACCAGCAATAAAAACATTATATGCATATCTTATGATTAACGACCACACTGAAAGTTATTTACGAAAAGAAACTCACTTTGCCTTAAACGGTGCCTCATTAATTAGCAACCTGTCAAGTTGAGCGATTTATCGAAAAACTTATCCAGTCTCATATTTAAAAAAAAAACAAAACTACTTAATCCTCTGCCCAAAAACATCGATACATAATTCACATCCTAATTTCTCTAGGTACACCACTAGAGACACCACACACGTAATGAAAACTCGGCTACAGAGATAGCAGAGCTGTCAATCATAATCTATCGATAAGAATGTATGTATGTATGTAGGTAGATAAATCGATAGTGCACTCACCAGTTTCATTTTTGCTTGTTGTGTGGCAGTAGGTCGGAGTTGAAACCTCGAGTGTGGGTCGGTCCCAGCCCGCCAGCTTATATACGCCTCACACTGTAGGTTACAAAATGTATGATAGCTTAATGAAACATCTCTTCCCAATGTAAGGTCTTACTTTTTGTTCATTGTACTTGGTAACATTTGGGAAATGATAGGAGATCCGGTTGGAATGGACGATGGTCTTTTACATAAGTGAGGAGAGGAAGACTGGTCATCAAATTCCGCGTTAGTTTATTATTCTTAGAACCTATAATTACTCATTTTTTCGAGTATGGTTAAAACATCTAATTTTGGGTTTTTTTAATATTTGTGTAGGATAATGTTCAATATGGGTTTAGGAAGGTATTGATTTACAAGTTTATTTAACGATCTATATTTTTACAGTGAAATTAAAACGGGTCTCACCACGATAGGTTTTATTTTGTTTCCGATATTTCGTTTCCAATCCTTATTTGGTAAGACCCGTTTTATTTAATTAAAATGTTACAGAACTACGAAAATACTAGTTTGAAAGAGTTGATCTACATTTTGTTTTAAGGTCACTGTACCTACTAACCTTTTGTAACATTGTCTATGCTTTTCAGAATTTCTTTCAAAGTAGCATAATTTGGGATGCATCGCCAGAATATTTACTTGTTTAAAAAGCATCGAGGAATTCCGTTTTCACTGATAACACTGGGAATGCTAATCTAAATATTTCACAAAAATTTCTAGTTTTTTTTTCTATATTTCAAATGAATAACGTACCTTACACTAAACCTACAAAGTAAAGGTAAAATATTGAAAAATCATTTCTTTTTTATCGCCAAATAATAAAAAGCGCTGTTAGTGGATAATTTGCTATGATATTAATTTATTCCAAAAACTTTTTCACAAAAATACATTCATAGATTTAGTTGTAACAATGTCTCTAAAAAAATACCATATTGACTCTTATCAATCAATCAAAACATTTATTTCGAACTTAAATATCCATATGGTGTTAGCAACAAATATAAACTTACTGACTAAGGTTAGTAGCATATATTATATCGACAGTTTTACCTCAAAGGTCGTAAAAGCAAATTTTTTTTGCTAGGGACGGCAGTATATATAGGAAAAAAAAATAAAGGAAAATACATATATTTGACTTCAACATATAGAACAGATACAGAATAATAATAGTTTTGTACATTACACACAGCGCTATCTGGTCCTAAACTAAGCAAAAATTGTACACGTATACCTGACAACGGTTACAAATACATATAAATACTTTTTTTTTGTAAATACATACATGTTATACATAGAAAACATCCAGTCTCAAGACAAACACAAATGTTCATTACATACATGTTCGTCATGTGCGGGAATCGAACCTACGCCCCTCGATTCAGCAGTCGGATCATTACACACTGAGCAAAAGGAGCCAAAGGAGGAGAATAAAAGAATAACTACGAATATATAATTGTTATAAGTAAATGAAAACCCTTTTTTTATATTTTATACCACTAAGGTTGCAAACAAGCTTAATGTCCGCTTGATGGTAAGCGGTCACCGTATTCTATAGACGCTTGCAACACCGGGGGTATCACTCGCGCGTTGCCGACCCTTCAAAAAAAAGCAATTTTCTTGAAGAACCCTTCCCCTAGCTTCCGGCGGGCCCACTAGTACTGGTAACCTGTCCTGCAAGATTAGAACCCGTGTGTAACCATTGTTGTGAGAACCACTAGACATCAATTTCTTATAGGTTTCCGATGCAAAGAACATATTAATAGGCTGAAGAGCTTTTTTTTCGAATAAAAACTTAAAAGTCGTCGTTATTTTACTTTATTATATTTTGCCCATAATATTAGCGTAAACTATTAGCGTCGCGTTTATTAAAGATTTCACTTTAAATTGGGAAATCTGTGTGACCCTAAAATAAATGGAAATACATAAAAAGTATATTAGGATGTACCAGTAGTGCAATCGTTTTTAACAATACCAAAGTCGATATAAAACCCTCGGTCCTCAGCGGTTATACATCCTTAATACAAGGGTACGGTCCTCACCTTCGGTAAAGTATCTGTTGGCCCAATGCGGTTTGGTGCTAGTAGTCACTAGATGGTCAGGGTTTTCAAGCCACTCACTTATCTTAAATACTGCTGTTGAATAACAACAGCCAGGAAGAATGGTTAAACGTGCCCTCTGAAGAGAAGCTAAGAAAATGTACCACGAGAGCTTTCACCCATCCGACGACTGACCACGCCTGACGTTGCTGAACTTCGCAAGTACTGAAGCTGGGTCACCAGCTGCCCAGTTCTATATCTATCAACAATCTTTTACTAGCAAACATCCATCTATGAAACAATAAAGGTTACCTTGTTTTACGGAACCCTAACAAAACAAACTATTGTATGTTGTATACATCATTAGCTTTTACACTCGTTATATTTTTCGTAACATATGTACGTTGCAACTGATACACAATTGATGAGGTGACTGTGCAATCTTGACCCACGAATGGTAAAAATAATCGTCGTAATAAGGTCTTTAAAATTTGGTTATTTTTTTATGAAGTAGGTATAAATAGAATAAAAGTAAAATTTTGTCAATATTAAAATATGTTTTTTATCGGATTTTTTTTAATTATACATTTTTTAAGTAGGTGGGGGCAAAGAGATCCGCGGGTGAAAAGGTCTACCCTGATTTTTTCCAGAATTATGAGTAGTTTAGAAAATTATGTAATTGGAGTACAAAGGGGCTAGGAGCGATCGAGTTACTATGTACTGAGAATGGGTATGCCGCCTGGTGCAGTTTTTTTTTATCGCGAGTAAGAGACAGAGTATACGCGCATGCGGTGAAGAAAATACGCGTAAGTAATAGGGAGAGTGGGTAAGATTCGTACACATTTTTTAGTAAGCCACATAAAAAAATAACTGTTAACAATTTTATAATAAATTCAATGCTGCTATATACCTCACTTATCTGGCTTTAATAATAATTAAGTGTCTTTTGGATACTAAGCAGCATGGCGATGCTACAGTGATTTTTCTCAAAAATGGGAAATGTACGAAACTACCCCACACGTGGGGTAGTTTCGTACATAGCGTAGGGTACATTCGAACATAGTGGGGAACCTTCATACAATCAAAGTAAAAACCATTTATTCAATGTAATATTATTATTTATTGAGATCAAAGTTAACACTAAATCAGCCTTTAGGTAGTAACAATTAACGATTATTCTTTTTTAAGTACTTGAATACTAATAATAACTCCTTATTTGTAGTAACAAAAAACTTGTGATATTTTTTTCTCTTATTAATAGGATAAATAATTAATCAACATTATAAATTATACCGTTACAGTAACGAGTCTTAGTTTTAGGTAATAATAGATGTATTATCCAACATCATATTTAGATAAGTCTTTTCCGAAACTAAAGATGTGGGCTGTTCTCGCTGTTGAAGCAGATTTTGATGGCGACAGTGTGTGTACTACATCTGATATGTAAACCGTGCCCTCATCTTTGGTGGTGGGAAAAACAAATTTCGAAGTACCAGGCTTCTTCTTCAAAAATGAAACCTTGTATTCAGTGGCACTGTATTTTTTTGGCACCTGCCCAACATATTATAGAACAGAACTTTTTTTCGCGAATTTTACAAGGACAAAACATCCTTCTTTGATGTTAACTGATATAACTGGAGTTTCATCTTGAAAATCCGATTCCTCAGACATATCTTCTGTGGGAGAGCAAGAACTCATTCTTAAACTTACATTAGCGTCATCCTCAGAATCAGTCTCATTTTCACTGTCAGGCTTTACAGTTTTCTTTTGCCTCTTTGATTTAGTTGTATTTACAGTTTTCTTCAGTCTTTTTTGTTTGGTTGATAGAGAGAATAAAGCTTGTTTTATCTCCTTGGCCTTTTGTTTCTTTTCTAGTTCTTGCTTTTTCAACTGTTTTGCTTTCTCTATTTCTTCTAGCCTTGCTTTTTCCGGAGTTTCTGTATATATTCTCGATTTTCCTGGCTGTCTTCCTTTATTCGACTTTTTCGACGCGTTTCTGTCCACTTTGGGGTAGGGCCGGATTACTTTCATATTATTGCGCAGATTTTCTAATAGACAATGTTTTATTAAAAACTTCTTCTATCGCTGACTTCATTGCGTCTTCATTTACATCTTCCGATCTTGTCACTTTTTTTACATATACTCGCGGCATAATGGTTCTGAAATAATAATAACAATATTCATGGAATAAGATATTGCACGCCTCATAAGCGGAGCGGTGAGGTAGTGCTCTACTCTCGACATGTCAAAAAACCCAGTCTTTCGAAACTTAAATGACTTTTTTTTTAATATAACACTTACAGGATAATATGAGTGCACTAATATGAAGTTAAATAATCTGTTTGTTTTATAAACAATTAATTTGTTTAATATAATAAATAATAACATTAAAACTAATCATTCTTGGACGTCCGTGAGTCTGTGTTTATGTGACCATGTATGTGGCAGAGAAATTGGTCGAAAAATTCATCTTACCGGAATACTTTTGTTTTTAATATAGAAAGTATTACACTGTGCTGATTCCTAGTTAATATTAGCGTTCTAAGTACTGTCGTTTAATTATAATTTATAAATATAGTGTGATTTGTTCCGGGAATAATTGATTTGTTGTTTGAAATGATGCCCACGGCTACTTTTTTTTTAAATGTGAATGACCGCTATGAGGCATCCACTTTTGGATTTTCCAAATTTTACTAACTTTTGCCCGCGCCTAAATTCGGATGTCAATGTAGAATTTCAACGGCAACTCCTCAATTATAGTAAAAATAACACTTGACATTTCAAGTAGCCTTTGTTCTTCCCCGGGACTTATTCTATCTTCATGCCAAATTTGCCCGCGGTTCCACCCGCCCTTAATTCGGTTATCGGTGTTGGATTTCAACAGCAACTACTGAATTATAGAAAAAACCGACTCACACTTGACTTTTTTAAGTAGTCTATGTCCTTTCTCGAGACTCAAACTATATCCATGCCAAATTGTTATTTTAATCGGTACAGCGGCTTAAGCGTGAAGCGGTAACATACAGACAGATAGAGTTACTTTCGCATTATTAATATTAGTTTGGACGAGCTAGTTATTCTTGATATATCGCAGGAAGAAAAGTATACTCTTTCTTCTCTTTGTACTTAAGAAAATAGTTATTTGTTCAACAAGTGGGCAAAGTTGTTTCTTGTGAAGAGTGCCAACTTTAAATCCCGAGATAGCGAAGTAGTCTAAAGAGAGTGATTGTAATATAGATCACTGAGCACAGCGAGGGATTCAAAGGCACGAGACCTAAAATAGTTTGCTGTCGTGTGAAACATACAACTTTTCACCTATACCAGTGCTAATAAAAAGGTCTTAGTCAAGGAACACACTGAAGGCCATATTAAGCAATAAGTTTATTCTAATTTACTTTACTTTCTTATTCTAATACTACCGACTATACTCTGCTCCTATCAAATAAAAAACAATAGGTAGGTACTAACCATTCTTTTTAACATTAGTACCTTTTGAAAGTCGCCAATTATTGAACAATTTGCATGTTAAGATATTTTTCACGTGACTTTTCTGGTAAAAAGCTTAGATATTAGACACTCTCCTGGTGTTAAAGAAATATCTAATAATAATAACTCGAGTCCGTCATTTTAAAAATAAATAAAATATATACGTAAATAAGCAATCGAAGGTTAATATAACTAATTAGTTTCCCGCCATGCCACTTTCTTTTTTTTCCAACGTGCGTTCAGAAAAACTCTGTGACACTTTTATCGAAAACAAAGCTTAATTTTTTTTTATAAAGGCTATTAAATATTAGTAGGTATTATTAATCATAAATATTAAGTACGTCAACAATGAAAAAATGCAATATAGTTGTTCTTTTCATTAAAATTAATTTGTTTCTAAGCCCATCATCGCGTTGTTTTTTTTTTTTTCAGTACCGCAAAATTCCAAAAGGTAATATTCGAACGTTGCATTACTTTGTCTCACGGTGAGCGTGTCTTTTCTTAAAAGAAAAGATATATTCTATACAAGTGTGATATAAAAAATACAAATATATCCTCGTCCAAACAAGTTTTCATCGAAGCGCTGTACCTGCAGTGTACTGTTTTAATGTACACGTACTAGTTGGTTTTTGCTTAGAGAAAGGGGTCTTAGGCCATGGTCCATCGCGCTGGCTCAGTTTGAATAAGTAGACTTTTTCCTACTATTTCTACTAGTGGCTACATGTGAATTTTATGTCTTCCATAAGACCTCTGACTTATAACCCACCCAATGAATAACATAATAGGCTTTCTCTAAGGACTACAGTATGGGGTTCTTCAAGAAAGAAGTTATTGGATTTTTGAAGGGTCGGCAACGCGTGAGTGATACTTCTGGTGTTGCAAGCGTCCATAAGCCACGGTGACCGCTTTCCATCAGGCGGATCGTGTGCTTGTTTGCCACCTTAGTGTTATTAAAAAAAACTACGGCCAACGTTGCCCAACTTCGCGTATAATTTCCGATCGTCGAATATTACTAGGCCACGATGGATACAAGAATAAAGATTATTATGTTAGTACTAATACTCATTCTGAGTCATTAGGTAAGCACTTGACTGCAATGAGCTCTCAATTTTTTGCTGACCTAAGTTCTTGAGAATTAGGTCCCAGTTTGTGGGTGTTAAGTAGGTTTTGGCTTTCGATTTTAAAAGAGTGGGCTGTGTGTGATATTATATTATATATGATATTACTTTTGAGTAACATACAAACAATTTTGTACGAGACACATTATGGGGTTTGGGATGGAAAGCACTGTAACATTTTCGGTAATACCAGTTTTATCGAAGCTTAGGACCACTGCAACTTATATCAGAAGTCAGAATGTGGTCAGGATATTTTGCAATTTTTTTAATCGCTGGACAGACGATCTGGTCAGAGCCGAAGGAAGCCGTCGGGCTTAGGATCAGCTGTGTAGTAGAGATATATGGGGAAGGCCAACGTTCAGCGATATATGGATTCCGGCTACGACAACGATGACGAATTTTAGATGAAGATTATTTTTGTGTAACCAGAAAAAAAACCGGCCAAGTGTGAGTCGGACTTGCGCACCGAGGGTTCCGTACCTAACACCTTTTACGTAATTTACACAAATAAAAACAAAAAGTGTGCCGCTAAGCGGTCACCCATCCAATTACTAGCCAAGCCCGGCGTTGCTTAACTTTGAATATCGTTTCCAACCTGTTACTGTTTCACTTAATAATAAAGGTGGCACTAAAACGGTGATTTTAGATAGTAAATGACGGAAGCCGTCTTACACTTGGCTGGTTTTATATTTGTTGTAATTAGCTTACACACACTATGATTTATTGACATGTAATGCTTTAATTTATGAAATAAAGAATATAGTATGATCACTGCTAGATTATATGTGTTACTGTTTTTACGATAGAGTGAAGATGAATTTGAACGTAAATACTGTAACGTTACATGGTTCATAAACTTATATGAAATACCTGTTTTACATAAGTACCAACTTCATCTGAGTACCTTTTGATGGAATTTATACAGAATTTTTCGACTATTACTCATTAAGTTGTACAGCCTAGTAAGCTTTGATAGATTTTCTTTTAATTTTGTTATATATGCTATTCCCATATTTTTTTTGACACACCCAAGAATAGCCATTCAGCTGGCAGCGGGGGAAGGGGGGAGACAATGGGCTTTAATAAAAAAATGGAATTTAAAGCTTATTATTTCGAAAACCCTTCGCTGAATCGATAAATGGTGGTGGCACACCCTCAATATTTTTTAACGAGCTATCCAACAATACCCCTCATTATGAGGTGGACGGACAAAAAAATTTTGTCCGCACGAGTAGGAATTTTTTTCTTATTTTATTTTACCACTTTCTCAGTCTAATTAATATGTGTATCTATGCCAAATTAAGGTTTTCTAGTACAAGTGGTCTCTGAGCTAAGCCACGGACAGACAGACAGACATACGGACATGGTGAAACTATAAGGGTTCCTTGTTGAGTACAGAACCCAAAAACATAGCAATTAAGGTGAATTTGATGTTTTAATTCTGTATTAAAATAAAGGTATATTAAAAAAACCAATTGAAGTACATGGATACATAGATTGAAAATCATTTATTATATAGTAAATAAAGTAACTTTTTAGTAAATTTTATTGTAAACATTAATTAATAAAACACAAAAAACTATTATTACCAACCAAATGTTTTTAAATTTTATGTTACCTACTGATATAGAACTACAAAAAGAATACTCCCTCTTTTAATAAACAGGCTATCATTGGTATGTTTTTAATTGCTGTAACACTTTTTTAACAAAATCCTTTAAAGTGCTTAAGACTTTATAACAAATTCTTCCATAAGACCTCTGACTTATAACCCATCCAATGAATAACATAATAGGTTTTCTCTAAGGACTACAGTATGGGGTTCTTCAAGAAAGAAGTTATTAGATTTCTGAAGGGTCGGCAACGCGCAAGTGATACCCCTGGTGTTGCAAGCGTCCATAGGCTAAGGTGATCGCTTACCATCAGGCGGGCCGTAAGCTTGTTTGCCACCTTAGTGGTATAAAAAAAAAAAAAAAAAAAACTTTTTGACAAAATCCTTGTGATGGCTATAAGACTTTCTTAACAAATCCTTTAAATTGCTGTAAGACTTTCTTGACATAATACTTTAAATTGTTGTAAGACTTTCCTAGCAAATTTAAAGAACGCTTTATTAAAGTCTCATGCTACTAAGAAAAAAATAAAAAAGCGATGACAAGAAAGACTTCATGTAATTACACCTTAACACATGTACCTACACCTGACTAATATTTTTCATTGTCTTGAACCTCTTGAACTTCAGAACAAAAGAGCGGTGCCAACTTAACATTTGCACAAGGTCGCCTCTGAGAGCCGAGCCGAGCGCTAGACGCCGCACTGCGATGGTCACATTCCAATCTTCAACACCGATAATCCCGATCACACAATCGCACCTTCTACGCAATAGGGCTGTCTACAAAAAATAAAAGAATAAATTAATATTATTGACATTGGTCAGTATTTATCAGCTTCTACTATTGCGTGCAACCTTTTACTTACTTTTAGTTTTACTTTTTATGTTTTCCAAAATTATTGTCTACGTTGGTCATTAGCTATTTTATTGTTTTTCTTTACTTTTAATTTTTATATTTATTAATTACCAAAACAATATCTTTGAAACAGCAAACATTCGAAATGTTTGTACTTAATGTTATACGCCTGGTAAAACAATATAAGCAATGATAACTTTTTCATAAATTGTAATCGTATGGAATAACTAAAAAATAAAAATGAATTTTTTTTTAGTGTTTTATTTTGGATCTGTTGTAAAAATATTATCTATTATATACAAGCATCAAACATACAGTAATTGTAGTGTTTAGTCTTAATTAAAACATCAAAACAAAAAAATTAGCTGTATTAATTTTGTACAAAAATAGTGTTTAAAAACTTATTTCCAAACGCCAAAAATTTTGCTATAGGTGTGATTTATCAGGCATTATATTAAATTGTTAGGTACATGAATTTTATAGTATGTGTAGTACAGAACCCTTCGTGTGCGAGTCTGACTGGCTCTTGAGCTGTTTTCGTTTCTTAACAATAATTTGGTTCCGATTGCACATGTTGCAGATTTTTTCTTGAGCATATTGATATGTATATTTAGTAAAAACAACGTACCTAAAGACTAACATTTAAAAAGTTTTGATTGAAGTTGAAACTTGTAGGTGGTTGCTTTCTTGCAGTGTGCGCGTAGTTCGTGTTTAAAACAACGATACAGCTCATGACCGCCCGTGGGTTCTGTAAACGCGCGCTTTGCTAAGAGAAAATAAAATTTATCAAGAAAAAGCCCGTTTGAGCAATTAATGTCTTAGCACCCGCTTTACCTGCAGATAATGACACTGATTTCAAGCAAGTATAATAAAAAAAAATTTCACTTTGGTCCTCAAAAGCCGTGTGAAGATTGTACTTTTTATTAGCTTCACCTGTATGTTTGTTTGTAACCGACTTCTTTGGGCGCGATTTTGACCCACTTTAAACGGCCAGATTTCGTTCAAACTTTGTAGATTTATTGAGGACCGATGACAATACACTAATTTGATAAAATTATTCCATTTTTCAATTTGCAAAATATGATTTTTGTTAAAAAATAAGGCGAAAAAAATTTTTCGATCGTAAAGCACTCTCTGATGCTTCGCATCATGAGTCGTGCAATAGTTTAAAATTAAAAAAACAAGCTATTATAAATAATCCAAACTAAAAAGTAGAAAATAAATAATAGTTTAAAAAAACTAAAAAACACGCTTTTTATAGAAAACCGAACTAAAAAATAGAAAATAATTTTTTTTTTAAATAAAATATTTTTTTTTTATTCACACTATTATTAATTTATATTCATTGAAATTTTTAACACTATTTTCTTAATTTAAATTCATTAAAATTTATTTTCTTTTTTATAGTTCGGTTTTCTATAAAAAGCGTGTTTTTTAGTTTTTTTAAACTATTATTTTTTTATTTTTATGGTTCCGTAGTCAGATGGCAAAAACCAAACTCTTCTAGTTTTGTCGTGTTTGTCCATCCGTATGTCCGTTTGCCACTGCATCATCATTCCGCCGTTATTGTATCTATTATGATACAATTATATTGGAATTTTATAATTATTATGTGAACCATAATAACATGTAATTAAATTGAGTACAAAATTACATTAGTTTACTAAGGCATGAAATATATTTTTTCTTTATCCAAGTTTTTTCTTTGACCACAAAAGTCGTTAAGGAAGACCACGTATCAAAAAGTAAAGCGTCGGACGCCCTACACCTACAGGTGGGCCGATTGCCTTCAAAAGGTAAAGGATGGTTGGATGCGAAAGGCGGAGGTTTGCGAGATGTAACGCACCATGAAGGAGGCTTATGCCCAACAGTGGACCAAAATAAGATGATATGTCTACATAAATATACTATACTTGACGTTCATAAAAAACTTTTTTTCTAAATTATATCTATATTTTGCGAGTTATTGGCTTTCAAAGTTGAAAAATTTGCGCCGCCGTAATTTTTAACCGCAGCTTTTATAAGTCTAAAAATAATCACAATAACAAAACTCAATGTAAATTCTTTTAACGAAAATGGTTGTGAACAAAATCAGTTAACAGCTTTATCAGAGGTTCAGATAATTATTGTCATTCTACGGAACCATAACGTTATGCGTTTACGACACGCACTTGGCCGGTTTTTTCGTCTTCCTTCGGTTTCTCAATCTTTCGTGAAATATGATAATTGTATTTTGGCAACCCTAGGTTGTACAAGGAGCAAATTTGGAGAATTTGATTAAGCACTGCACGTAAACGGTCATGATTCACTCGACGGCTACTGTTATTATCTCATGAACATAAATTATTATCACATGAACATAAATTATTATCACATGAACATAAATTATTATCACATAAATCAATGAAAAATTGGAAAGCAAAAGCTCGTAGTTTTATTTTATTAGTCCGCTAGCATTTATGTATGTACATGAAAGCAATTAAAGTGGTTAGTTAAAGCTAAAAGCTAGACAAGCAATTGTAAATATTGCAATAAATTTATTGACATCCAATATGATTGGTTTGCAACTTTTGATTTAGGTAAGTTAAATAGTTATAAATGTTTATATGATATGTTTAGCTGCATTGTAAATGTTAAGCTGCATTGTAAAAGTTTAGATGCATTGTAAATGTTTAGCTACGTTGTAAATTTTAGCTGAATTATAAATGTTTAGCTGTACAAAAAGTTAATTAGAAGATCATTTTTGTAATATTATTGCTTCATTTCTTATATATTTTTATTTCCATTTATTTTTTGGTTTCAGTTATTGTTATAACAGAATATAGCAATTGAGTTCAACATTATTTTAGAAAGGTATGTTTTTTGCCCCTGATACCCTATATCTTACACAAACATGTTGACCCTACTTTACCGTAAACAAAGTTCCTGGCCCAAACTAACATTCCACTCAAAATTACTTACTCCACATAGTATAGTTAATTAAGTGACAGCCCGCGGTTGCGTGGATCTGTTGCTAGTGTACCTTCTACTGCCTGTGGATCCAAGGGACGTGTGGTGGATTCAAGCACAAGACAAACACTTTAGTTTGTATATTAAGTCTGGGTATATACTTATTATGTGTGTGTGTGTCTCATGTACGTGAGCTTTTTCTTAAGATCGCATCGCATGAAAACTTATTAACCAATTTGCTTCTCCGACACCACAATTTATTCCATTACACCTTGTAAAGAAGTCATTAGTTTTTCAAAAATATTAGACTAGTGGTTAATTTTTTATCAACAAACAACTTTTTTGTAATATTTTTTTCTATTTTGATGAAACTAAGTTGTTTTGAGTTTTTGAGCGCGTCAAATCCAAATATATTCAGTTTTTAAAATATCAAAATGGCGAATTCGATGTTGCTTCTATTTTAATACAAAAATTCTTTGATTTCGATGTAAAAAAGTACCGTACTTGTTCTGGTTCTATATTAAAGTTTTTTTTTTTTTTGTGGTATTTTTTTTTTAATTTGTTATGCGATGCTACAAAGTTGCTTTTTGGCGTGAGTACCAATATTGAATACTGAGCAAGTGAAAGATTCAAAGATTGAACCTACGAGCGAAGCGAGTGGTTCAAAAATGTTATTTTGAGCAAAGCTAGGGTTTTTAGGCACGGAACCCAACAAAATTGCAGCCGTGCAAAATTCACAATTTTCCATCTTACTACAGCGAGGACATATACAACATACAAAAAAACAATGAATTTCAATTGTCTGAGACTCAAGCACGTCTCAAGGAGGCAGTAGGCAACGAATGTCTTCGACAAAAGACACCGCATCCAGCTTCATGAGGAAGAAAAGGATAGCTCTGGCATGCATGAAGTTAGGATCTACACTGATGGCTCTAAGACAGAGTCTGGAACGGGCGCGGGAGTGTTCTCGTCCTGAACATCAACATATCAACGACCTTGGGTGCACTCAACACCATCTTCCAGGCAGAATGTGTCGGGATTACCCGAGCTGCAACAGCGGTCCTGTCTAGAGACATAAGCGATGCATCGATACGCATCATCTCCGACAGTGCCGCTGTGCTACAAGCTCTCAATAACAACCGCATCAACAGTGGACTAATCCTGGAGTGCCACTGTGAACTGCAAAGAATTTCATTGAAGAACCGGGTTACTCTTCAATGGATACGTGGTCATAATGGGTCTCTAGGTAATGATGCGGCAGATAAGTTGGCAAAGAGAGGATCGGGCACTAAAATATTGGAACCCGAACCAATCGTACCGATACCTTTTACACAACTCAAAACGTGGTTATGTGACAGAACCTTACAACTATACAACAAACAGTAGGCAGAACAAACGGACTGCAGACAAACCAAGAATGTTCTCACATCCTTAGACGCTAGTCTATCGCACAAGCTGTTACAACTAAGTAGGAAAAATCTACGCTACATAGTTGGCATAATAACAGGTCACTGCCCGCTGAACAAACACTTTTTCAATATCGGCGTTACCGACAGTCCTCTATGCAGGGGCTGCATGTAAGCCGAGGAGACACGTTCTCACGTGGTTCTACATTGCAAAAGCGTGAGCGACCAACGCACAAGGCTCCTTAAGAATCCACAAACCATGAGAGAGGCGCTGAATAACATCAGATGCCTCCTTGATTCCTATCTGGTGGTGGTGGTGGATGGAGCTAGGATGTTATGAGTAACCAATGGAACGAACTGGTTACCTACGTACAATGGCCCTATCATGAGGCTAAGTGCGGAAAAAATAAGTCCAATTAACTAACTAACTAAGTCTTAGACTTAGGTTGAACGCCTTTTGTATGTCTGCATGTAGTCAAAAAATCGCACGCTCTGAGGTACTTACTTATTTTTGCGATTAAACTTAGGTATTTTACGTGACTTTAAGTAGTTAGTTAGTAAAAGCAATATGTTTATCGTAAAAACAACCAGAACGATGTACCTACTACGTAATTCCAAATAAGTGCTCGTTTTGTTTTTAAGGTGTGATCCGAATTAGCATCATACCAATTTTAAAACTCTTAGATCAAAAACTATACTTAAAACTTATTTATTCTTGTTCTATTAAATAATTTAATAAACTACAATAAATTATCTATTAAATAACATTAAACAAAACAATATTTTAATGCAATAGTATCAAAAATTATACTGAAGTGTTATTAACGGATCACTAATGTATAAAGTAGTAAAAACGAACAACATTTCGGAAGGTTTAATTATGTTTATTTTTGTAGAATTTTAAAAAAGGCCTTTTCCGTGCCAGCGGATAAAGTAGGCTTTTCCACGCAGATTTTCAACGATTAAGTAAGCCTTTCCGAGCCAGTTAGATGAAAATAGTTATTTGTTCAACAAGTGCGCAAAGTTGTTTTTTGTGAAGAGTGTCAACTTTTAATCCCGAGCTAGCGAAGTAGTCTAGAATTGAATCACAGTGATTCTAATATAGACTACTGAGCACAGCGAGGGATTTAAAGGCAAGAGGTATAAATTTATTTTCACCCCTACCAATGCCAAAAAATAGGTCTTAGGCAAGGAACACACTGAAGGCCATGTTGTAAATAGCTCTGTAGCATCTTAATTCATAGTTAGGTAACTGGTAAACACATCAATTGGTATTCATATATTTGCATTTAGACGTCATATGACGTACTTTAAATATTGTAACAAAAGCGCAAAATTACTACATCCACAGTAAGTAGACAACTCGTGCTGATATGTGCGATGTCATTTTGTCTCGGGTAATTTTACAAAAATTACATAATGCATGTACTATAATGTGTCTAAATCAGTGTTATTTCTGCATATACATACACTGAAAATATATGTAAAGCTTATTAGCATAAAACATAGCTTTTGCGCTATGTATAATAAGGTTTTGTAGGAAAAACTACCATTTTTGTACTTTTACAACTTTTTTATATTTTTTCTACTTTTTAATGTGTAAAACCTTTTTATTATTGTAGTTTATAACTAGATATTACTATATTAGCATAAAACATTATAGATTTAAGAAGAAAACGAGTTAGCAAACGGCTAAAAATGTAAAACTTTCAAACTATTCTGGTTATAACTTTGTACTACAAAAGCTTACAAATATGTGTAACTCTCTCTCTCTCATGTGTGTAACTTTAACCATATGTCTGTAAATTAGGTTTGAGTGCTAGATCATAAGCAAAGTTTGTATCGAATGCGAGAATAAATAAAAAGCACTTTCTATTTTAATACAAAAATTCTTTGATTTCGATGTAAAAAAGTACCGTACTTGTTCTGGTTCTATATTAAAGTTTTTTTTTTTTTTGTGGTATTTTTTTTTTAATTTGTTATGCGATGCTACAAAGTTGCTTTTTGGCGTGAGTACCAATATTGAATACTGAGCAAGTGAATGATTCAAAGATTGAACCTACGAGCGAAGCGAGTGGTTCAAAAATGTTATTTTGAGCAAAGCTAGGGTTTTTAGGCACGGAACCCAAAAAAATTGCAGCCGTGCAAAATTCACAATTTTCCATCTTACTACAGCGAGGACATATACAACATACAAAAAAACAATGAATTTCAATTGTCTGAGACTCAAGCACGTCTCAAGGAGGCAGTAGGCAACGAATGTCTTCGACAAAAGACACCGCATCCAGCTTCATGAGGAAGAAAAGGATAGCTCTGGCATGCATGAAGTTAGGATCTACACTGATGGCTCTAAGACAGAGTCTGGAACGGGCGCGGGAGTGTTCTCGTCCTGAACATCAACATATCAACGACCTTGGGTGCACTCAACACCATCTTCCAGGCAGAATGTGTCGGGATTACCCGAGCTGCAACAGCGGTCCTGTCTAGAGACATAAGCGATGCATCGATACGCATCATCTCCGACAGTGCCGCTGTGCTACAAGCTCTCAATAACAACCGCATCAACAGTGGACTAATCCTGGAGTGCCACTGTGAACTGCAAAGAATTTCATTGAAGAACCGGGTTACTCTTCAATGGATACGTGGTCATAATGGGTCTCTAGGTAATGATGCGGCAGATAAGTTGGCAAAGAGAGGATCGGGCACTAAAATATTGGAACCCGAACCAATCGTACCGATACCTTTTACACAACTCAAAACGTGGTTATGTGACAGAACCTTACAACTATACAACAAACAGTAGGCAGAACAAACGGACTGCAGACAAACCAAGAATGTTCTCACATCCTTAGACGCTAGTCTATCGCACAAGCTGTTACAACTAAGTAGGAAAAATCTACGCTACATAGTTGGCATAATAACAGGTCACTGCCCGCTGAACAAACACTTTTTCAATATCGGCGTTACCGACAGTCCTCTATGCAGGGGCTGCATGTAAGCCGAGGAGACACGTTCTCACGTGGTTCTACATTGCAAAAGCGTGAGCGACCAACGCACAAGGCTCCTTAAGAATCCACAAACCATGAGAGAGGCGCTGAATAACATCAGATGCCTCCTTGATTCCTATCTGGTGGTGGTGGTGGATGGAGCTAGGATGTTATGAGTAACCAATGGAACGAACTGGTTACCTACGTACAATGGCCCTATCATGAGGCTAAGTGCGGAAAAAATAAGTCCAATTAACTAACTAACTAAGTCTTAGACTTAGGTTGAACGCCTTTTGTATGTCTGCATGTAGTCAAAAAATCGCACGCTCTGAGGTACTTACTTATTTTTGCGATTAAACTTAGGTATTTTACGTGACTTTAAGTAGTTAGTTAGTAAAAGCAATATGTTTATCGTAAAAACAACCAGAACGATGTACCTACTACGTAATTCCAAATAAGTGCTCGTTTTGTTTTTAAGGCGTGATCCGAATTAGCATCATACCAATTTTAAAACTCTTAGATCAAAAACTATACTTAAAACTTATTTATTCTTGTTCTATTAAATAATTTAATAAACTACAATAAATTATCTATTAAATAACATTAAACAAAACAATATTTTAATGCAATAGTATCAAAAATTATACTGAAGTGTTATTAACGGATCACTAATGTATAAAGTAGTAAAAACGAACAACATTTCGGAAGGTTTAATTATGTTTATTTTTGTAGAATTTTAAAAAAGGCCTTTTCCGTGCCAGCGGATAAAGTAGGCTTTTCCACGCAGATTTTCAACGATTAAGTAAGCCTTTCCGAGCCAGTTAGATGAAAATAGTTATTTGTTCAACAAGTGCGCAAAGTTGTTTTTTGTGAAGAGTGTCAACTTTTAATCCCGAGCTAGCGAAGTAGTCTAGAATTGAATCACAGTGATTCTAATATAGACTACTGAGCACAGC
Source organism: Apoda limacodes (assembly GCA_946406115.1). Lineage (NCBI taxonomy): Eukaryota > Metazoa > Arthropoda > Insecta > Lepidoptera > Limacodidae > Apoda > Apoda limacodes. The sequence goes on along the minus strand of OX291541.1, from coordinate 22,019,100 downwards.
GAGGGATTTAAAGGCAAGAGGTATAAATTTATTTTCACCCCTACCAATGCCAAAAAATAGGTCTTAGGCAAGGAACACACTGAAGGCCATGTTGTAAATAGCTCTGTAGCATCTTAATTCATAGTTAGGTAATTGGTAAACACATCAATTGGTATTCATATATTTGCATTTAGACGTCATATGACGTACTTTAAATATTGTAACAAAAGCGCAAAATTACTACATCCACAGTAAGTAGACAACTCGTGCTGATATGTGCGATGTCATTTTGTCTCGGGTAATTTTACAAAAATTACATAATGCATGTACTATAATGTGTCTAAATCAGTGTTATTTCTGCATATACATACACTGAAAATATATGTAAAGCTTATTAGCATAAAACATAGCTTTTGCGCTATGTATAATAAGGTTTTGTAGGAAAAACTACCATTTTTGTACTTTTACAACTTTTTTATATTTTTTCTACTTTTTGATGTGTAAAACCTTTTTATTATTGTAGTTTATAACTAGATATTACTATATTAGCATAAAACATTATAGATTTAAGAAGAAAACGAGTTAGCAAACGGCTAAAAATGTAAAACTTTCAAACTATTCTGGTTATAACTTTGTACTACAAAAGCTTACAAATATGTGTAACTCTCTCTCTCTCATGTGTGTAACTTTAACCATATGTCTGTAAATTAGGTTTGAGTGCTAGATCATAAGCAAAGTTTGTATCGAATGCGAGAATAAATAAAAAGCACAGCGTAAGCTTCCTCAAAGTTTTGCTACGAGGTACCTAAGCTCACGGCCGCCGGGCCACCTCTCTGCATCTTTCCTTCTCAATGAAAAGATGCAATTGTTATAGGCATCCATAAGCCAGGCAAAGCTCGTACCGAGCCGTCCTCCTATCGCCCTCTAAGTTTACTAAAGACCCTTGGTAAACTCTATGAACGCCTCCTCCTCGCTCGCCTAGGGAACGCTATAGTCTCCAGAGACATTTTAATAGACGAGCAGTTCGGCTTCCGTGCCAAACACTCATGCGTCCATCAAGTCCTCCGCATAACGGAACATATTCTCACTGGCTTCCAACCAGCGTTAGGCAAGACCCGCCACACGGGCGCTGTCTTCTTCGATGTAGCGAAAGCTTTCGAAAAAGTCTGGCACAACGGTTTAATTTTTAAACTGTACAACTTTCAGTTGCCAGATCGTCTCGTGCTCATCATACGTGACTATTTGTCGAATCGTAGCTTTCGCTACAAAGTTGAAGGCACTCTCTCTTCCCCCCGTCCCATAGAAGCAGGAGTCCCGCAAGGGTCCGCGCTCGCCCCCATCTTGTACCTTCTGTACACTAACGACATCCCTAAAACGATAGGTACCCATCTAGCCCTCTTTGCGGACGATACCGCTCTCTATACCACCGATAGGCAAGTGAATCGAATCACTAAGAGACTCCAACCCGCTTTCACCGCCCTAGGCGAATGGTTTCGGAAATGGAGAATCGAGGTGAGTGACCTACACAGAGACTTCAAACTTCCCACGATTCCCCAATATTTCAAAGACTTGGCAGTCCGCTTTTTCGAGCGTACGCAAAATCACCCGAATCGATTAATTGTGCAATCCACAACGTATCATCCCCCGATCGACCCGGGTACGGTCGTAAAACTATGGTTAGGCGGCGTCGGCACGTACTAACGGCCCCAGATGACCTCCCAGAATAGGGCCTCTCTCCAAACACGACGCCGACGTCGCCGGGTTCGTCGGCGCCCACAAGGATACACAAGGTATCAAAGAGTGCCGGGGCGCTTCTCGCCCCCACTCAATCGCAACCGTACCCACGTAACGGGGAACTCCCCTCCTGGCGGTGACTCACCTTTGGGTTCGAGACTCACGCCGGTCGAAGGGACGCCCCCGAGAGCGACAACCCAAGCCGAGGCTTCCCCCGCGGGGAGCTCTCAGCGTTGGGCGCTATATTTAACACCAAAAGAGCTAAAACAAATAGTGTCTAATGCTGAACTAAGCTTTTTACCAGAGAAGTCACGTGAAAAATATCTTAAAGCATACAAATTGTTCAATAATTGGCGAATTTCAAAAGGTGCTAATGTTAAAAAGAATAGTTAGTACCTACCTAGTAAGAGCACAGTAAAGAAGGTAGTATTTGTAAATTAGAATGCAAGGATCACATGCACATTCATATATAGTGTAATGGCAATTAAAATGATGTCACGACCATTCTTAACTTAAGTTTGCTGAAATTTAAACATAAAATAAGTCAATAAACATTACTAGTCCTACTTTGCCTTTTTTATATTCCACAAAGCGGTTTTGAACAGATTTTACTCTTATTTGTACATTGTAACTGGATCAACTTGACCGGGATCACGCATCACAGCGGCATCTGTGCATCTTGTGCAGGTAAGAGGTATAGGTAACGTAACGTAAAAGGGCAACTAAGTTGTATTTAACGGGACATAAAATCATCGTAAGAGCGCCTGAGTGTCAAATTCTTAAGTCCTGAGTCTTAAAATGTAATGTCTTAATTTGAGGCCTTTTTAACAAATGAAATTAATATCGTCTTATAAGGTAAATACAATAGAAAACTTTCACTTAATTTTAGTAGGTATGTTTTTGTCTGAATTTTTTTTTCTAAAAACGAATGTAAAAGTTGTTTCATGTTACCAATAAATAACGGTAAACCAGTTCACACGAACTTTAGATCTAACTGAGGATTTAGGTCAACACCACCTCATTAAAGGCTAGATCCACTGGAGGACGCTGTTGGCCCGGTCCTTCCATAGTTAATATACATAAATATATATGCTCGCTTGCCTATAGGACATGCACGATTTACAAGTAAAGCAAAAAAAAATTGTTTTTTTTTATTTGGGGTAATTTAGTTATTTATAATTATTTTTTTACACACTTATCTACAAACATTCTTATTTTACAAGATCTTCACTCAAAAGACCCGTGGTTCCAAATATGTGCTCTCAGCGGTGAACTACGTCAATTTTATGTATTAAATACAAATCTGAGTGAAAAGGAGAAAAAGGTTTGTAATGTTTACAAAGCCCCTACCGTTTTGCCGCAGAAACACCAATTTGAGACCAGATTTTTTACATAGGATGCGAGTAAGCAAGTTCCATAACAGTACCAAATTACGATTTTATTACACTTGTTTATAGTTGATGAACATTCGTGTCGTACAGACATATGCCGAAGTCCCACCATGAGGGCACTGGCTGCATTTCCGCAGAAACAACACGCAGAAGTCTTCGCCTACACATGGACTAATTAAAGAAAAGCAGCACATAGTTACATAGGTTATACAGATATTAAACATCAACTTCATTTTGTACTTTTAATCTTGTCTTAGGAAAATGGGTCAAGATTTAATTTAGGGTTCAAGTAACACCTCATAAATAAATTATGCGTATAATCTTGATAAATACGCCGCATACAAGTGACCTTTACTGCGACATATAATGATGATACATGGAGAGTTCGGTGAATGGAAAATGCAAGTTGAGGGATTTAACTTTGAGAATTGCCGATGATACGGGCACGTCCAATAAATCCATAAAATTTACGACTCGAAATAAGTTTTTGTATCCAAATGTAGTCGTTGCAAGGTGCGTTATATGTGAGTTGGGTAGCCAATTTGTATTCAGGGTGACTTCATCTGGGAGATAAAAACATTAAATTTGAGATTGCTCTGTGTATGTGTGTGTGCTCTTGAAGGTTATTGGGAACTCAGTCACAATGCGAGTAGGTTTTATCTCTAGAGACCCGTGAAAGACTTACATACATTTGTCTCTCGAATTCCAGAGTGTGGCTTTCTCAGACTGATCCGAATAAGCTCCCTTACCCATAAGCGCGAACCAAGAGTAGGTATTATATTTCATTTTATTTGTATCAATCTTAAAGTCAAACGACTGATTTAGGTTATTTTCATTCATTCACACTTCATTTACAAAAAACAGCTTTTGTGTACACAAACTTCACAGGTTTTTATTATTTTTTTTTCTTTTACTAACAATAGTGTGGATTATTCACCTACTGTAGTAACTATAAACTAAATAATTTCGTTATCCGTTAGATTGTTTGACCAAAAATTTCGATAAATTTTACTTACCTATAAACCAAATCAAGAAACACAAACATTGCAACATATTATGTTTCAATTTTTATGTTTTTTAATTTGGATGTAATTGAATAAACAAAACAAACTTGTCTAAAAACTTGAAATTCGAATTCCTTCTATGTTACATAATTGTGAAGAAATAGAGGTACCTACGTATTAATAGTCATAAATTATTGAACACTCACTTTATCACTTTATTTTGTCACTGCTTGTTCTCATTGTACTAGTTTTCTCTTTTCAAATTAATTACTAATTTAAATTACTACCGGACCCAATAAAGTAAAATGTCAAGAAAATCTTGTACTAGTGAATAATAAGAGATCAAGTGATTTATAGCTTAAGTCACCGTTTTTAAATAATAGTTATTCTCATTTAAAAGTAGTTTTAATGATGAAGTAACATGATCTTAAATAAAGCGAACGATGAATATTTTCTGTCTCAAAATTGGGCCTAATTCTCTAAATGCCGGCCAGAAAAAAATGTATCACCCCTGTTTGGAACTAGATTTATAAACTTTTTTTTTTTTGAGGTTCAATAATTTGATTTGCTACATTTCACTAAAAACAGAAGTTACGATCTGCGCAAAAAAGTTATATAAGTTTGTTACGAAGTTGACCTTGAACTAATATTAATATGACACCGAACATCTGGAATGATTCCTTTAACTGGTGATGTCAGGTTCGATGAGTTAATTAATATTTTACGGCACAAAATGCAGCGGACGGAAAACGTTATATGAGAAAGGAAACGGCGAGCACTCGGAGCGAACCGCTTTAGGCCGAGCGCACATTGAGAGAATAAAATTGTCCGATAGAAAAATTCTGTGCCTGCCTGGCCGACTTCGCACACTGGTCCGGTCGACGATTCGGCGTCCAGTTGTGTATAACCGCGCCGCCACGTCACACGTCTGTCTGTTTACGCACGCACAACGGAATGGATGACGCCACATTATTGTTACTGATACTATTGTTTCTATTCTACAAATGACTATAAATGTGAAAGTTATTTGTCACTTGAACATTCCGCAACGGAGCATTTGATTGAGCTGAAATTTACAGAGGTAGTACTCTACCTACTAATATTGAATAAATAAATATTTTTGGACATATATGTTATGTATAGTATATGTATATAATAATAATAATAATAATAATAATAATAAGTGTTGTTCTTGTATCAAACCCACGACACTCGATTCAACAGTCTGGTCATTACGTACTGAGCTGCAAAGCTGACCAAAGTATTATAAATGAAAAATATTGTTTAGTTGGTGTCATTGTTGAGATTCCAAAATTGCATTGATATTTTTCTACTTGGACTATTAAGTCTTGCATTTCCGCTCATCTTCCAACACGAAATGCATCCGGCGCGCACAAAGTTTTTTCAATCTGAAATTTCTCGTAATGTGCGGTGTGCCTTAAGCGGTCCGTGCATGGTGCGTTGAGCACTACCTTTTGCCGGCAGCACGGCGAAATTCTACCGCACGCCAACTACATTTTCTAGCTGCGACTGTATACGAATTGCTTGAGCGGTCCGTGTATTGCAAACTTCAATTTTGTATTGAAACTGCAACAACGCCCAACAGCGACCGCTTGAAGCTCTGACAGCTCATCAAGCTTCTACCTAAAAAGAAAAGAAAACCACCTTAATTTTACATAAATCATATTAAAAAAAAGTTTAACATAACATACAATGATACATAAATGCATTATAGAACCTCAACTTCAAGTTTACGTTGCGTAACTTAGCAACACAAATGTTTATGTGTTACTTGTTACTTGCTTTGCGAATGATTAATGATGATTACACTTAACTATCTCATGCGGTTTCGCCCCAGTTAAAAAAAAAACTATTTTGTAACTTACGAGTAGGGAGACAAAATAAATCAAAATGGCCGTGAAAAATTTATGATTCAATTTTAGTGGATTAAAACTCGGAAAGTCAACGAATCCTTTTAAAAACTGTTCGACTGCATTCTTAAAATCTTAAATAAAAAAGGTAAAAAAATATGTAGCATCTTGATTACAATAATTTATAACAACAATTTACTGAAAAATTAAAGGGACAACGGAAAAAAAAAATTAACAGTAAAGATTTCAATTTTATACCTAAACAATTATATTTGCATGGTAACTAATCTGAATTTATTAATATTACGCAAAAAATAACAAGTTAAAAAAATTAATATGGATTATAGGTGGAGGTAAATGGTAATCGGTTACCGCAGCCTAAGGACGCTTGCAATCACTCACGCTTTGCCGCTTTCAAATTCTAATAACTACCTTCTTGAAGATGTATGGAATAACTACCATCATGTAATCCTTAGAGAAAACCAGATCATTCCACAACCTAAGCGATCGCGGGAGAAAGTTTCTCTGAAACCGCACCGTAAGTAACCAAAAGGTGCTGAGAGTTGCATGCCGTTGGCGTGCGGTGTGATGGTAAAAATAAGCCGTGGGAATCATTTCGAATAATTCCTCAAAACACATCCCATTACAGAAGCGGTAAAACACACACAGGAAGGCAATGTCTCTCTCAAACTTAAGGAGATTGAGATCATCAACGATTCTCACAGCTCGTCGTTGAACCGAGTCAAACCGGCCAAGCTGGTATTTGGGTGCCCCCCCCCCAGAGATGGCAGCAGTACTCCATATGGTCTGAACTTGCGACTTGTAAAGCAGCAACCTTTGCCCCGAGGTGAAGTACTGCTTAACTCTGGTGAGTACACTAAGTTTTGTCGACGCCAGCTTCACCTTGTCTTGCAAATGATCTCGGAACTGAACATCGCTGGAGATATCACCACCAAGGATACCAATGCTCTTGGAGATGGTAAGGGGTGTGTTCCGGAATTGTGAGACCACAGTGAATGGGGATTTCTTAACAGTAAGCGTGTAATATAAATAAAAAACAAGTATTTAATATCTATGCCACTATTTTAAAAGTCTGTAAAGCAAAAATTTTCTTCAGTTATTACTTTTTAACGTAAAAATCAGAAATATTTTTCTTTTATGCGCAAAAACAGCTACATATTTAGCCTAGCTGAGTGGCGTTTTGTTGACTGACATAATGTACATAATGCGGTAATCCTACCAAAGAGAATGAACGAAGATTTGTACTGTCTTATACAGAATTTATGACTTTTTTACTTGGCAGGATTATGACATTAAACGCATTGAAGCAGTGAACAGAACGCACCTCTAATTGCAAGTGTATTAACCTGTTGGGACTGCGTCAGCAAAGCCTGACAGCTGGTCTTGTCCCTTCTATAATTCCCCCCACTATTTGGAATCGGTATTTTTTTTGTTTCGTGCCAAAATCGTCAAAAGGGAACACTTACGGAATCACCTATCAGTTTGTCTGTTATCCGTTTTTTTTTTCTTAAATAATTAGGTCCTTTTAGACATAGAATGTATCGATGAATTAGTAAAATGACGATGTAACTTACCATAGTTATAGGATTGCTGTGGGGGCGTTCAATTGAGATTTTATTTAATTTTTTAGTTATAATAGATCGTACAAGTTTTTTTTTGTATATTTACCGTTGTTTCCTACTTGTAAGTGATCCAAAAAATTATTAAATAAGTAACTAATATAAATTAAATTCTGTAAGTTTAGTAAGTCTGTAATTTTACCACAGTATTATGTAGGGTATTATCTAACTTATACCTTTAAACGAGCAGTTCTTGTATATATGTATGTATATGTATATAATTATATAGGTATATAATCTGAATCTCGGAAACGGCTACAACGATTTTCATGAAATTTAGATTGCAGGGGGTTTCAGAGGCGATAAATCGACCTAGCTTAGTTCTATTTTTAGAAAACGTCGTTTTATCCGTGTTTTCAGGCAATGATAAACTGAAAAATATGACTGTTCCTGACATCTACTGGCGAGTAGTAATACTACACAGCAACACTAAAACTACTTGACAATAGATAGCGTTGTAATGCAACACTAAAGCTACTTGACTAAAGATGATGTTGTTAAAATAACAAGCAAAGCTCGGTCCTCTAGGTAGTTTAACCCTAGTTTGGGTACTTAACTTCGTGTGTCGTTGTCACGTGACATTCGTAAGAGCTGCGACATCGAAATAAAACAGCAGGAAATAAGAGAATCACAAACTTTAATTAATTAAGTACTTATAGTTACATTCATTGGGCATAGTCAAAAAAAAACAATGATATTAATATATAATTGTTTATTTAACACAATTTAAACACGTACCTTTTACGTATTGAATACTTTCATACTGCATCTAGATAAAAATAGCCAAGTGAAATCTGAAAAAGAATATGAACATTGGAAATGAGGTGTGGATTGAAGAGAAATGTCACGTTGGCACTGTAGCTTTGATAGTCCACGGCGGTCCCCAGGCATAACACCTCGCCTGGCAGCAGATTTCCCTTTGCCGCCGCACCACAGTTTTATTATCACACTAACTGTTCGATGTGGTTTCACTCTCTCCAGTGACCAACTCAAAGAAGGTTAACAGCTTGTCTGTCGAATCCGTGCCTCAGTAGGTCGTGACCTCAATTGAGGAGCGTGGGTTCGCTTCCCGCACAAGACAAACATTTATTATTTATGTTAGCCTTAAGACTGGGTCCATGTCCAAATAATATCCAAAACATATTAATTATTTATGTATTTATTTTTTAAGATCTCTAATATCAGTAACTACCATTGTGAATAGAAGAGGTCTGATTTTAAACAATAATGCAATCGAACTAATAAATCAAGTAACTACTTTCTCTCCGTGCGTACTAAGTTATTAAAAGCCATGTTTCTAAAACGATTAATGAAGAAACTAAACTTGACCTAAATGAACTTCCTCATACGGCCGCCTACTTGCGTGTCGCCCACTGATATCAGCATCACAACTGCATACATACATGGTGTACCTGCAGTTTGTAATTTCTAGGAGTGACTCATTTGAATACCTGTGTAGGATATGTTCTCAGAATAAAATTAGTGTCCTTGGATATCAGTTAGATGATTTTGTACTAAATGTTTTGTTCATCCTAGAGCTGATAGATTTGTTCTCATTTCTGTATTACTTACTAGTGGAAACCTGTGGCTCTGACTATAATACTTTTAATAATATTAAAATATATTTTGTTTTATTTTCTCTCCATACCTAAAATAAATATTGTCATAGCAAACATACGGTAAAGATCAACTTCTAGTCAGGACTCGCACATGCCACCCTAAGATTCCAACCTAAAGGGAGTCTCAAATGAAGAAAAAATATTTCTTTGTATATTTTAATGTGTCTTTAAGGATTTGTGTATTTGTAAGATGAAAGTCCTAGGACTCTATTAGTTCATGACTTCTCGAACACCATCTGTTGTTTGTTAAGTTCTATCATTTACTGCCAAACAGCAAAAAGCACGTCTAAATCTGAGATATATTATTTAAGACTTAAGGCTAAAAGGACAAGGATAAAATAAAAATAGGTTATTTTCCATTCAGAAGCACAAATTTTGTATATCACAAACATATTCGACATATATTTTTTTGATAAATTAACTAAAAAACGACATCATATTATAATATTATGTCGTTTTTTAAACATGTTAATAACAAAATTCTTATAATCATTCAATCAAATTCATTCTTTTCTTGGAATGTCAAGATAACCGTGATAAAAGCATAACCTTTAAAAAATATACAAATAACGTCGAAACTACTTTAATATACTTATTTCAGTTATTTTTCCTACATTTACTGACAACAACAAAACAACAGCATTTATTTTAATTACGCAGTGACTGTCAATAACTACATTAAGGCGTTCTTAAAAAACACTTAATCTACTAACATAAGAAGACTAGCTCACCTAAATATTGAAACACGCCCCAGGCGATAGAACATACGTCTGTAACTATTACATTATTAGATGTAATGGCAGTAGGTCAGAGTGGAACGGAGCTTTCGTGTACATTCGTAGTGTTGCACCAAGCGAAGAAGCTACGGAATGCAACGATTACGAGCGATCACAATAGATGGCGCGATCGATTCGTAGGATGATGAATTCGTAATGAGTGCTCTAGCGATGTAGGCGCAGTCGTAAAATTTTTTGGTGTAAGTAACAGGTTGAAAGCGACGCAACCTGCTTCATTACCATAAGAATAACTGATAATACAAAAGCCATTACACATTAGGAACGTATTTGGAATCATAACTATTTACTGTTATTTCGAATAATTTATTGATATAAGTTTTAATTTTGCTAGTTTTAAGGAGTAACCGCTGTCAACATTGTATTCTATTCTATTTATAAGAACAAAAAATGAAAGGTTTCCAAGAGCATCACGGGTTCAATTCCTGGCTTGAGATCAAATCGTTTTTTTCCTTCTAATTTTATTATTTTTACTGGAGAAGTAAGATTCGAACTAGTTGCGTTAAAGCTTGAACGCTGCTCTACCATTTATTGATTTGAAAGTAGCTATACCCTTAACTTCCCTGTACTCACATATTACATGTTTTAACACTAGCTTATTGAAGCGACTTCGTCCGCTTGGACTTTTGAACAAAAGAAGCCTTTAACACCTACAAAAATATCATTTACACTACACATGCTCTAAAAGAACCTTCATGCATAGTCAAAAATAGGGTTGAAAGTACGTGTTTGCAGAGATTACTACTTTCTTGCCCGTTTAGAGGGAAGAAAGTGGTAATAAAAAAGCACTTTATATTTAAAAGCTGACGAAACAATTAAATAGCTTTTTTTAATTTGGTACACTGCCATCTGTGATTATAAAAGCGAACCAGTTTCAATTTGAAAAAAATAAATCACTATTTATAAACAACAGAAATCATAACCATAGATTGTAATTATTCGGTACAGCGCCATTTATGTTTATAAAAGTGAATTAATATTTGTTGAGTAAATTAAAACTTTTATACTATAATTATATTTTGTTATCCTCGCATTTGTAGTGTAAAGCATTATGTATCATTTGGGATGAAAGACGATTCTCACCTCGTGTGTTTTAAGGCCCTCAGCTCCGCTTCGGGTCTCAAACTACACCCTAGTCGGTAATCAGTCACTTTCAACCCTTGGTGAACAATGTACTATTTATATCCCATTTTGCCTTCTAGGGGATGATTTTTCAAAAACGGTGAAACGCGTTAATCTTAACTTTCAACCTAAAGGCCAAATAACATTTTAATGCATTCAGCTTCTGACCAATTTCTAAAGAAACTTCCATTCGTTTGGGCTTTACATTGATATATCAGTCAGTATATTCTATTATATCTACGTATAAATTATTTTATAGCTTAAGTATATAGATTTATTAAATAGACATCCTAAATATTGACAAACGACAAGTTATATCAAAAACCGCTTACTAGTATTCGCGTGATGCGTCCATACCCGAAATGTTCTTCATTTTTTTGTGCAAGTCCGACTCGCAATTGATCAGTTTTTCCTTTCATACAAACCTTGTCCTGAAAATTACAAACACACCAAAAAAGAAATCAGCTGAGACGTTATCAAGTGTTGCTCAAGTTCTCATACATGTGGCAATTGATTTACAAAATAAATGATTAAGATAACTGGGTGATTTTGCTAAAGTATTTATTTAGGTTGTGCGGAATGCGGCCAGGTGAACTAAACCCTAATAATTTATGAAGATATTATCACCCACTAACCCAAGTCCAGTCCCTTTTTTTGGGTTCCGTAGACAGAGGGTGCCAACTAAGCCCTGTTACTTAGACTACTGTCTGTCTGTATTTAATGATGCCCTGAAACGGTCAAATAGCTTGATATATCTTTTTTGGATTAGGATGCTGCATTGTTTTTCAAGTGCTCAAGAGTTTTTGAAAGTCCTGACCAGGACCAGCACTATTTTATCAACGCTAATTAGGGACTTTTAAGGATTTATAGTTACTTGCCTTTGACGTAGAAACTCTCAAGAGCATGCATATACTCCATTTCACTACAAACCTAACTTAAAATAAATTAAAACCTTAGAATGATTTATAGCTCCTTTTTAGGGTTCCGTACCCAAAAGGTAAAAAACGGGACCCTATTACTAAGACTCCGCTATCCGTCCGTCCGTTTGTCTGTCACCAGGCCGTATCTCATGAACCGTGATAGTTAGACAGTTGAGATTTTCACACAAGATGTATGTCTGTTGTCGCTTTAATAACAAATACTAAAAAACAGAATAAAGAAGAATTTAAGGGGGCTTCCATATAACAAACGTGATTGTATTACTTGTTTTTGCTCGATATCGATAACGGCAATATTCACAGAATATTTAGTTATATATTCACTTTAAAAATAAATAAATAAATTAAAATAAAATAAATATTTAAGGGGTCCCATACAATAAACGTAATTTTTTTGCTGTTTTTATAGATAATGATACGAAACCCTTCGTGCGCGAGTCCGATTCGCATTTGGCCGATTATTTTATTGATTCCCTATGCAATAGTTATTTTTTTTATCTTATTAAGCGTATAGCAGATGCACCCTTAACTATTATTTTTAATAAAATAACTGATTTACGGGCAGACAGACATGGCTCCTTATTTGCATCAGTTGATATTTGAAATAAAAATTAAATCGCGAACTCCCTTCAATCGAGCTATCCTCCAAAGATTAAGTAACTAAATATTGTAGACGAGTCATAGACAAAAACGTGAGGTAGGTACTGTTACCTGCTGTTACATAAAGACATGATGATAGGATCGCTATACTGTGACTCCCTCCAGGCCAGCTGTTGCTGCAGTTCGATTCCCGCACTAGACAAACATTTATGTCATACTATAGACATCGTATGTATGTATGTACGTATATACAAAAAATTAATATCTAGTATTTGTATTTGTTGTCTGGTACCCAGAACAAAAGCTTGGCTTACTTTGGGGCCAGACAGCGCTGTGTGTAATGTCAAAAAAAATATTTATTAATTATATTTATATTGATAAGTAATTCCATTAGTAATTCAACGACTGTTTCTTTTTCTATTTCATTCTTCAATTTTTCAAAACGAATTATACCTGCTCCTGCAAAGTTTAACTAAATGTAATTTTGTTTTACTTTTTACGTTCTAACACTACTAAATGTTTTAAAAAACTTCCAGACAAATAAAGAAATAGTACCTAGTCTAGTGTTATCAACATTTGAAATGTAGTGCTATTTTAATTAATAGAATTTAATCCGCACGCCCTAAATTTGGTTATCGGCATGAAACTCCGTAATTAACTCCAATTAATTAATTAATTAGTTATACCACTGAACTGCTATAGCATGCTATAGTTGCAGCAATAGTTCGTTTAACTTTGTTATAGTTATTCCCGCAGTCTATATGCTATTCCAGGACCTAACCTTTATGTATGCCAAGTTTTATACCGACCCGCCCAGTGGTTGAAGCGTGATTGAGTAACAAACATCCATTCAGACATACAAACTTTTACATTTATAATAATAGTAGGATTATATTTTAGAACAAGTGCAAAAACATATACTAATTATAACCATGGTATAACAACAAAGCGTAGTATGTTATTATACCATAGTTATAACCTACTATTGCATTATAACTGACATATCTTACACAAATTTAAATCTGTTTCTACTCATTTTTAAGGGTTCCCTACCTAAGAGGTACCCTTATAGGATCACTTTGTTCTCCGTCTGTTTGTCTATCAAGACCCTTTTTCCCAGGAACACATAAAGGTATCAACTTAAAATAATATCAAATACTAAGGTCTACGGTCCCTTGAAGCTATAAAGAATCAAGTTTCTAAGTCAACGCAATAAAAAAATATGCTTAAATTTTGGTCACGGTTTGTGACACAAATAAATCAAAACCTACCCCGTTGACCTAGAATCATGAAATTTGGCAAGAAGCAAGATCACGAATATAGGAAAAAATCCAAATACTGATGATTAGGCATAAAGCTTAAGAGATTTAATCTGATGATGGAATCTAAGTACATATAATAATAAGTGTGTACGGAACCCTTGGTGCGCGAGCCAGACTCGCACTTGGCCGTTTTTTTACTAACAATATTACAAATTGATACGAGTAACAGGAGAGAATAGAAATAAGCTGGAAAGCTAAAAGAAAAATTAAGTTTAAACAGAACTATTTAATAACATTCAAAATAATAAGATTACATTTGGAGACCATTTGATAAAACACAAAAGAAAAGTGATACTTAATAGATTGACACACAAGGTTCATATTCGTTAGATGTAATAATGGTAAAAAAATATCCGTAGCAACACTTTATTACACACATGACCGACTTCATTACATTACAATTAATTTTTTTCTACATTTAATAAACCTAAGCTAAATTTATTAATCGACTTTTTTTCTCTTTGTTTAATACAATAGTTTATTATGATATAAGTTGGTTATTATAAACGAGTAGGCGAATGTAATGTGTTAGCATACTCACGAGTTTGTAAATACCAACTCCGCACGAATGTTATACAACGTTTTTCAATACATTTGCGAGCAAACAGTATAATTTATGGGTAATCAAATAAACTTTTACATTGAACTGTTTTTAATAGTAAATAAGAAATTATACAGATAGTTCATTACTTTTGGAAATTAATAGTAAAATTTGAACAATTATTGAAATACAGTGAAACTGACTGACATTTTTAATTTCACATGTATTAATGTTGAACGGGAGAATAAGACGTAAAGAACTATATCTTTTGTATCTTTTTCTTCTAGTATTAAAGTGAATCAAATGTATAGTTTAAAAGCGCTTCCAAGGAGGTCCGATCAATTTAAAAAAAAAACCGTAAAGGATACGCACGGCGCCAAACAATGAACCGTGCGGTAAAACAGGTAGTTATGTGAGAGTACCTATTTTACCGCACGTTCCGTTGTATGGTGCGTACTTCGAACTTTCGAACAATGTATAACAACTTCGTTAATGCATTTTTTGAGCAAATGTATTGAAAAATACTTTTTTAAACATCAACTACTTAACCTAAGCAGTCTCTTCCATGTCTAACTTAAATACTACATTCAGGTAGACTGTAAATTGCGTTCAGACCATATTTTTCAATGATGGTAGTATTCTGCGGCTTCTTCAACTTGAGCTGGTGCTGAGTGAGCTGATGTTTCTTGTTGGTACTCCTCTGGCTGTTCCTCGTAACTAGCTGCGTGATGGTACGTCTGATGGTACTCACCTGTAAGATGTAAAAAAATAGAATTTAATGTAATGAATTAAAAAATGAGAAGAAAATACGTAAATAAAACAGTAGAATAACTAGTATAGATTAATGAGCCGCAGTAGCAATTGGCAGCCCTATAGCTCGTAAGAAGGTTTTAGAGTGGGAACAGCAAGAAGCTGAAGACCTACATATGTAGTTAGGGATGTAGGAACTCACTGAATGCAAGCGGATTAGAAATATTCATTTTGGAAATCTTATGAGGTGAATTATGACAAGCAGTGACGGTCTAGCAGCTGATAATTTGATGATGATAAATAAATAAATATTTTTGACATTACACACAGCGCCGTCTGGTCACAATGTAAGCAAAGCTTGTGCAATGGATATCAGAAAACAAATACAAATACATATAGATTACTTTTTTTTGTTAATACATACATAAATGTTTGTTCAGAACGTTTGGGAATGGAATCCACACCCACTGCATAGCAGCCGGTCACACTACCAACTACGCTGCGATGGAGTCATGATGATCCTTAAATATTTTCTTCAAGAGGACTTTATCACAATATTTTACTTTAATTGCAACCAGAAGGAGCTCATTAGCTACCGCTTCACTAACTGACAATTATACCTTCTAAGTGGTTTATTTTACTCTTAAGGTGAAGCCGAATCAAATTATATTCATACAAATGTCGGTGCACTAAATATATATAACTATCAACATTTCACTGATTAAAATGCGTTATTATCGTAGGTCTGTTTAGTGCTATTTGTCGCATGAAATGCCAATAAATTATTTAACAACCAAGTTTCTGTTGATTTTATACATTTAATTAATTCAATAAAAACTTTATCTATTTCATTTTTCACTGTCATTTCGTGGATGAATATGCGTTTTACGACTATGGTCAATAGCGCTGTATAAAAATGCCATGTTTTTAGTAGCAAATGTTTATAGTTTCAAGATATTTAATGTAATGCAGTTTAAAAAAATAAGACTTAAATAGCACATATTAGCTAATATAGAATTATCTCAACCATTTTTTGTCCCCGCTACATGGGCTAAGGGCTAGTAAGCTGGCTAACCGTGTGCGAATTGGCAGACGTTTTCGAGCTGCTGGCGACCCCACTGTTAACAACGTGCCCTTTAAAGCAAAATGTGCCACTAGGTGGTCATCCACCCAATGACTGATCACGCACAACTTTGATTAACATCGCATATTATTTTTGACAAAATCTTGGTCACAAACTTCTTAGCCTTGATGCAGATTGAAAGCGACGCCTTAAACCTATATACCAATAAAGTATGTATAAAATAATGTTTGAAGTTCCTGGTGGTACTGCATTGCATCTCCCCCTTTAAACACGATGGAGCCGCCATTAGTACGTAAATCCATAGATTTTTAAGCAAATTTGTATATTTTCTTCTTAATTTTATTCATTTAAAGTTATAAAGTTAAATGTCGAAGAATTAACTAGCACTTGCAGAAAAAAAAAACCGTTAATATTTACCGTCATCGCTGACTCCCTTAGCCTCATCAGCCGCGTTCTGTTCCAGTGATTTTAAAATGGCGTCAGGAATAGGAGGTGGTGTCGGCAGATGTGCACCCTGAGGTCTGAACCCATGCTCGTCAGCAGTGTACGAGACTCCGTAGGTAACACCATCATCACCAGTGTACGCAAATGCCCCCTGGACTTTACTGCCATGTTTAACTTGGCCTACTTCGTGAGCTTTAATACCTGCAACATTTGCAAAATTCCTGAGCAATAATCTAAAATAGTCCTAAGTATTATCCTCAGTCCTCCGTGAGATTAGTATAAGATATGACATTATGTTGTCTGTGTGTTTTTACACATAATGTAGTTTTCTTAACACATAGTTTTATCCACAGTTAAAATAATAACTTTTTACGCACTATTCAAAAAAGAAAATATCAAATGTTAAAAGAAATGTTACTTCCAATAACTATTATTAATAGATAATTATTCTTAAGGTGAATAGTGCAATAGGTAGTTCTTTTGAAATTTATACACTCGCTCTGTATAGTATATGATGTACAATGTATAAAGTAGTAAACATAAAAATGTAGTTGTCCCACTACAACCAACTTAAAAGAAAATTAAGTTTGAACTATTACCCTTTCTTAAGGTAAATATAATAAATTTTAATACTCCTTTTTGAAAAAAATAATAAAAATTATTAACCAAAATATGTAACACAAAATTACCATTTTCTGTTTCATATGCATATTGATACGTATGACCATCGCTGTCATAGTGTGAGCTTAGTATTCTGGCTGATTTGTCTGCTTGTCGACGACCCTGCGCCGCGCTGTCATGAGCAAATGCATGTGATTGGTCCGCATAGGCACGCTGCTGTTGTAACTCGAGTGCTGATTGGTACTCTTCTGCTGAGTGTCCATAATTTTCAGGGCCGCCACTATATATTTGACCAGCCGATGCTACAGCAGCTATACAGGCTATAATTATTATCTAGAATCGAAATCGTTAATTAAGAAAATTCCTATAATATTATTTGGCGTATAAACAATAAAATTTATGAATAGGTACTAAGTATCAAATTACCTTATAAAGGTATGTTAAATCAAAAATATTAATTAATATTGTCACATGCTATTTATATTTTTGATGATAAGGGATGACAAACAACCAGGGGTGGAAATGTTATGAACGCCCCCCTAAACGTTCTGTATCCGCCCTTGCAAACAACTCAACCTTAAAATTACTTTTGTAACATCTTTTTCATATTTTCCATAAAATTAGGTTTATAGTTTTTGTGTTATTTAACATGTATTCATATGAATAATAATAACAAAAATACATTATTAAAAACATTGAATTAAACAAATACATACCGATATCATGATTTATCTCTTAAGCTTCTGCTCTAGACGAAATACTTACTAACGAATGAGATTCAGAAATTTCACTCAGCGGTTTTTATAGGCGGATTATCTATATACGAGCGTTACACGATGGCATATTTGTCTGTCAGTCCATCACTGACAGTCTGAACTTTGGTCAGTTTATAAGACATTGCTAAAGTAGTCTATTGCAGTTTTATAACGTACAATTTGACAATATTTGTTCGTGATACTTAGCATTTGTATAGGTACTCTAATTTTTATCAAGATTTTTAGTGGAAAATAATCCGAAGGTAAAATTGCGCGTCAATTCCTTCTTGTTGCAACGTTGCGACTAGTTTTTTAGTAAACTTGTAGCTAAAGGGACTGAGAATAATAAAGAATGCTTTTTATTCCACTCAATCAAGAGGTTCTCATGTAGCTTGTGGAAATACCACGGCAATAAACCAACTCCGTGCAGGTGAAACAACTAAAAATAAAAAAAAAATCCAATATGTAGATAGTGGAAAATAAATGTACTTTATTTTATATTCGTACGTACTCTATGAAAAAAAAAATAATTATTTATTTATTTACAAGATTGGTGACAATAATATTTATCTATCATGTGAATTAATTTTATCACGTTTGGTTTTTGCTTAAGAAAGATTTTAAATTATTAAAAATCATTAAATATAGAGAAGAAAACAACTCCGTTGATCAGGAAAAAAACTTATGTGATGTAAAAGAAGAAAGAAAATAAAAGAAATATTTGTTTGGATACCGCCGCTAAACATTTTGTTCATAACTTACAAGTTCACAGTTACAGTAGCTTTAATGTGTAATTCAGATGCGAGAGCAATATTACGTAATTTTAAGTAACGATGCACTCAATGGGTGAACATGTAGAGCGTCTTTTGGGTAGAGCTTATTAAATACAGACCTGCTAAAAATAAATATGAAAAAATAAAATAAAACAATAAAGTGAGTCTTAACAATTAAGGGTGCAGACAATATTTATATTACATAATAAATATTTTTTGAGGCATAAATGATATGTAACATAAATTATAAATTATATAAAACATATAATTTAGGAGGCAAATAAAAAACTTAAATTGTAGGTTTAAGTCTAGGCCTGAAATTTGCAAGAAGTAAGAGTTGTACTTACAAATAAGTTTCGCTAATAATACTTTTGATTTTTAGCCCTCGTAGAAACATGTTCTATGCCATGTTATTTCTTATACTTTTAGCATATATTCTAGTAGATACATAACAAGTGGTGTATTAATAAAAATATATTTTAATATTCTAAATATGTATATTAGATTTTAAACGGTCGACAAAGTTTTCACTCACATTATTACTAAAGCAAATAGAGTATAAATTTACAATCATCAACCTAAAAACAAACTTTAAAATTGATGAATAGAGAATATTTTTCGTTTAACTAAAAAGCTGAATAATTATTTCAATTTTACTCAAAATATTCAAAACACATCATGAATTACTTATAAATAATTATTATAATAATAATAAATATTTTCAGACATTACACAGAGCGCCCTCTCAACGGATACAAATACATACACTTTTCTTTTGTAAATACATACATTTTATATATAGAAAAAATCAAGTCTCAAGACAAATACAAATAATAGATATTAGTTTTATGCGAAAATTTAACCCACACCCCTAGATTTAGCAGTTGGGTCATTACCAACTAAACAATTATAGTTATATAAATGTGACGATAAAACTGCAATTCTAAAATTTTTATGTATCTATAACTGGAAAGTCAAAATGATACAGCAAATAGTGCGCCTATATCATAATAAACATAGACTGTGAACTAATGTCGTGTTGTATCTTTGACAGTCATGTTTTTAAATCTATTACATACAACTTGCAAGTAAAATGAAGCTCTTTCAAAGAACTGAACATAATTTAGTGGAAATAAAAAATTAGACTTCCACCATTGTAAGTCTAAAAGAAAAAGTTTTGTCTAGTTTTTGTTACTATCAACCTAACAATGAACATCAGCGGTTCAGCTCAGGTAGAAAAATGTTAAATGTAAGTGCATCGTGAAAATGCTATTGATTGTTAACTGTTTTATAAATAGTTGCTTTTCGAAATAAAGTGGGGTTTGTCTTTATAGTCCAACAGGAAACCCTTGAATTCCGGGTTCAAGTCCTGGCTCGAGGTTAAACTTTTGACAACGTCATTGCTATAAAATATTCATTATCACCACTACATAACTGGGTGAAATTTGCGGTGTAATATGTAACTTAATCTTTGCCTCCAAACACTTATCAAAAAATTAAGCAGTCAAAAATATGTAAAATTGAACACTTTAAGTTATTAAATTATGTAAATTATAATCAGCCATTTACTTTACTGTAGTCAACTTTGTGAAGTAAGGGAATAGGGGTATAATTTTGACACGCGCAGTTAATTAACTTTTTGTGTAGGTACTTAATAGAGATGTAAATATTAGACCCCTCAATCGGTTATTAACTCTACGGTAGTATCACTTGCATGTGATAATTACGAGTAAACGGTTAAAACGTAAGATGTTTTAACAAACAATTCATAGTTAAACAATAAATAGTTCTACAATGTAACCGAGAATGTCGGTTAGAATCGTGATATGATTATGTTGTTATTTTAGTAAATCCTTGGTAGAAATATATCTTAGATAAAAACAGTTCTGATGTTTGCAGTAATATCTAATTAAGAAGCAGGACGTGAAAAAAAACTTAAGTAAAAACAAGGATGACGCGATATGTAACTAGGCGTGAGTGAGTAGTGCAGCTACATATCAACTCACTGAAATTTTCATTGAAACACATGAAATAAATTATTAGTGTATTATACATAATTGTTATCAAAAAATGCTTTTTCTCAGGGTCCAAAGCACTACCACAGCTATACTTTTGCAAAGTTGTAAAGTAAGAGCACTTAGAACTTTAAAGATTTGTTTGCCAGAACTTAACACAAACAGTGAAAGTTTAGGATTTTTTTTATTTCAAACAAAAGTAAATTAATCATGTTTTGACGTTTTCAGAGTCTAAAGCATATCCCGAAGAACACATCCATTAAATTTTAGCCAGATCTGATCAGCGGTTTGCCAAAATTCGTCGAAAACAACAACTGTTTTACATTTTGACATAGCAATATCCTGCAAAGGTATTTTATATACTTACTAAGATGGTTCCAACCTTAACTTATAGTTTAATGAAAACTAAAAAAACGAAAAAAGCTAGAAAACCCTCTTAAAAAACTAATAATCTTACAATACCTACTTTGTTATACAAGGCTGGTAAGGTGCTTTTTGGCGTGAGTATTGAATATTGAATACCTAACAAGCGAAGGATTGAATCTTGAGCAAAACGAGGGATTCTGGGGCACGAAATCAAAAAAAAAAATCCAGCCGTGCGAAACACACAATTTTTCATCTCACTACAGCGAGGAAAATATATACAATATACAAAAAAAAAACCAGTGTTTAATTACTTATGAATGGAACAAGTATACTTATTTTAAATAGTTTAATTAAGTATTGATAACAATATTACAAGTCTCCAAAATATGATGAGGCCTTTTGTATGATTGCATATAGTCAAGAATTCGCACACTCAGAGGTACTTACCTATTTTTGGGTAAACTTAGGTATTTAACGTCACTGGTGGAGTGACTCATGTTTTTAAGCTTCCCTACCCAGAGGGTCTCAACGGAGTAACTGGAATTTTCATGAAATTATAAAAATCGGCCAAGTGGGAGACGGCCCGAAGCCATTGCCATTTTAAATTACCGGTACAACCCCATCTAACAATAGTAGTAAGAGACACAGTAACACATTTTTTTGGCAAGTCCTCATACAAGAAACACATTTTCTTTGTTTTTGTTCTATCGTAAAAACAGTAATTACATACAAACTTCAAATTTGCATTGAAAAATAGTGTGAACTCTAAATTATAATAACAAATGATAAAAACCGGCCTATTTTAAATTACTGGTACGGCGCCATTTAGCGTATTATTGAGAGAAACAGTAACACATTTGTTTGTTGGAAACGATATTCATAGTTAAGCAACGTCAGGTTTGGTCAGTACTTGGATGGGTGAACGCTTAGCTTAGGTATACTTTTTTTGTTTTTATTTTTAAATTACGTAAACCAACCACTACGCACCCTCCATGCGCGAGTCCAACTCGCACTTGGCCGGTTTTTTAACTAATTAACTTTAAGTTTACTAAGTGAAAGTAATGTGTTTATAGTAGAGTAGTAAAAACAACCAAAATTATGTACCTACAACGTAATTCAAAATAAATTCTTTCTTTTTCTTTTTTTCCCTTTTTTTAAGGATGCGTTCCGAATTGGCACCATGCCAATTTTAAAATTCTTAGAACAAAAATTATACTTAAAACTTATTTTAAAGCAATAGTATCAAAAATTAAACAAAGTTTTTTTTTTTTTTTTATACCACTAAGGTGGCAAACAAGCTTACGTTCCGCCTGATGGTAAGCGGTCACCGTAGCCTATGGACGCTTGCAACACCAGGGGTATCACTTGCGCGTTGCCGACCCTTCAGAAATCTAATAACTTCTTTCTTGAAGAACTCCATATTGTAGTCCTTGCAGTCCTTCCACAACTTAAGCGTTCGCGGGAGGAAGTTTCTCTGAAACCGCACTGTACGCGAGGTTCTAAGGTGTTATTAACTGTTCACTAATGTTTAAAATAATAAGGAGGAACCGCATTTCGGACGGTTTTATTATGTTTGTTTTTTTTCCATTGAGATGGAAATAATGTTATACAATCTGTATTAAAAAATTTAAAAGTTTAAATAATTTTGTAAAGCTAGTCGTTTATTCTACAAGGAGCTAATATCAAATTTTATATATGTCGGCGGCCGATCGTAAAATCCGGCAGATCACGAAATTCCTAGGCAGATCGTAAAGTATGGAAACAAAAGAAACCGAAACTACTGCCTAGGAATTTCGTGATCTTCCGGCTTTTACGATCGGCCGCCGACATATACACGGACTTTTTTGTTATTGTTTTTAAATTGCATATTTAAATGACAGTAAACATGAAATTAAATCGTGGAGTCTATTGCAAGCTGATGTGCTTTCGTAAATCTAACTAGGGTTGACCCGGTCAGCACTGACAGCAGGATAGCAAAATGATTTTTCTACAATACAAAGAGTTTTTGAACGCGGCCCTGAAGATTCTTAAATTAATTTTAATACAACTCTTGAGTGGAGGAGTAATCCTTTACAAATCACTTAAGCTACACTAAAGCTTACTAACTATTCTTTACAAAAAGCCCGTTCACAAATTTGGACAACACATTTGCATTCCTTTCTGATGTTAATGCTATGAAGTCAGCTATTTAGAATTAACATAATGTAAGTAACTTGCCAATTTAGGTCTCACACAAAGACTTCTTTCCTTAAATGGCTTCCTTAGTACAATAGCTAATTAATTGTAAAGATAAAATAAATATAGAAGGCTATTTCCTATTTGAATCGGATAGCCAATGAGATAAGTTAAAACACAGAGCACTATTTGTATATTTTTACCCGACTGCGTCAGAAGCAGGGTTATGTTTTTCGAGTGTATGTATGTCGTATGTATATATCTTTGACACGCAGTGTAGCCTAAACGGCTTGATGGATTTTAGCTTGAGAGGTGTCTTTAGAATTGTCTGAATTGTCAGAGTGACACTGAGTACATAAGATTCTTATAAAAATGAAATGGCTGATTTTATGCACTTGAATGTTCTTGCTAAAATATTTTTTTTTAGACCCTCGAGTTGGGTATCAAAATAAAGGACTTTGAAAGACGAGTACGAAAATAAATAAAACTTAAATAATAAAATATTCAAGCGCGATTACAAAAAATAAAATTAAAAAGCTGTGAATAATCAAGCAGAAAGGACTCTTTTTAATGCAAGTACAAATAGTGTACAAATTGCTTACCTTAGTGTTTAAAATTAGTTCCGTCTGCTTATAGCTAAATCTTTTGTATGTTTTAATTACTGTTTACTTATTAATGTTTTTGCAGTGGTGTTTTTTTTTTATTTATGAGTTCTTAATGTTTCTGCAGTCGGGATTTTTATTTATTGAATTATTTATTTTCTTAATTAATCGTTTACCACGCTTTGTCAGTGCGGCCATTAGGGTTATACTTTTATACAAAATTAAATAGTAATTAATAATTGCATTCAATAAAATATTCACAACTCCAGAAAAAAAACCATCGCTTTTTGGCAGCTTTTAATTGATTTAATTATTTGCAAGAAATAACGTCATTTATGTATAACGCGATTGGATTGGAATGGACTTCAACAAATCCAGTCGCAGCAAGCCCGTAAGAAATAAATATAATGATCATAAATATAATGAAACAAATAAAAAAAAATCTTAGTATATTTTTAACTAAAAAAAAAACGTTTAAAACATTTTGTAAGTATAGGCGTTAGAGCTATACCTACTACTAGAAATACATTTAAGGTTCTTAGGTATTTTTTTCCTGAGATGTATATTTTGAAAGTTTTTAATAGGTTACAAAGTTTGCAAATGTGTGTTTACCTTTATCATTTTACGTACCTACAGTCGTATCCTTAAGACTATAAGTGATAGAACCCAAAAGATATTAAATTTTTTAATAATTTCAAAAATTATGGCATTTGAAAACTATTTTTATATTTTTATGTAACTGCAGATTAACGCTTCCTGAGGGGTGGACTGTCGAGCCAGGCGTGTACTAATGAGTCAGTTTCTTAATTTCTCAAGTACATTGACTATTCGCTAAGCTGGCTTTTTGGTGAAAGAAAACATCCTGAAAAACCTGCAAACGTCAGAAACAAGACCTGAACGTGAGTTTACAATCCTGGACCCGTGTGTAGAATATGGCCCGATCGCCCTCAGAGAGGGCTGTGCCCCAACAGTTGGAATACATGAGGCTAGTAAGGATGGCACAAAAATAAGTTATGATACTTTTCAACCTAATCGTGAATAGACATTTTTTCGGTTAAAACCGTAGGACGTGGAATAGTGTACAGATGAAAAACCAAAAATGAAAATCAACATATTTATTGTGTATTCTTGATATTAATATTACTTAGAATCTCAAAATGGCACTTTGTCATCAAATAAAAATTTCGAACGTTTTCGTTGTCTAGAAGTATCCGTAGAAGGCAGCTAGACGTCTGGCTTCAGGATCCCAAGCCCTCCTCAGGTACTGGTTGTAGAGGGTGTTGCGGTAGTATTCGTCAGCTTCGGGCTTGTAGCTCCCTAAAACAATACCAATTTCATACTCGAAGTGTTTTGTACTTAATTCATTCATTGTAGTTTATTTTTCGTTTGCAATTTGGTCAATAAACTATAAAATCATGGCGTAGTTTGATTGAATCTGGAATATAATCGACAATGGTGGCGTTTATGGTTGATTGTTAATCTTAACAATCATTTATTGATATATTAAAATCTCAAATATCTTATCCTAATTCCAAGAAGATATAACTAAGGTCTTGCTGTATTAGTCTGCGTTCAGACATAGCGGTAATTACGTGGGTCCAGGATTGTGCGGTTTAAGCACGGGTTTAATTTACATAAACATCTAACATTTTCTCGCGTGTACTTACACATTATACGTACGTACATACGTACACATTTTTTTCATTACTTTATTTACTATTTTGTGTGAAAAGGTCAAAATCCGCTTAACCGACCCTATGTTATCGCGTTCAAATATACAAACTCAGTTTTATAGTTTTTTGTAGAAATAAATAAGTTTTGCCAGTTGCTTGTTTTACTTACCATCGTCGACCTTTCCTTTAATAGCCTCCTCTTTAGCGTTGAGCTCTAGAGATTTGGCGATGGCGGCCGGGATTGGAGGGGAAGTGGGAATATGATCGCCTTCTGCCCTGAAGCCGTCAGCCCCAGCTGTGTACTTCACGGTGTAGGTTTTTCCGTCATCACCGACGTAAGAGTATGCTCCTTTAGCCTGAGTTCCACCAGCTTCAATACCTGATTGCTCAGCATGTATACCTGGAAGGAAAATAATGGTAAAAATTGTGATTGACATTGGTGACTGAAGCTTAGATTAGTTCGTATCGATTTTTAATTTGGATCGATTATTTCTGCAAATACAAAACAGTAAATAAACAGCCATGGTTTTTTATTTTTTTACATGTTATTTGAGTGTGTTGCTAAAATAGGGCACATAAAACTGTAATCCAGATCAGATTTTTGGAAGAAAGTAATTATTTTTACCTTTTTAGTGTAAATTTTTGAAGCCGGTAGTTTTGTTTTTTGTTATTTTTTTTTATTTTTTACTCTTGAGTGGCGAATTGATTTTTTTATCGAACACTAAAACCAGCCATACATTAAAGGCGTTTCACTAGTTTCAAATTAACACCAATTACTTTTTGTGACCAAATGTTAAAGTTTTAAATTTACTATATTAATATGGGACCACCTCCAAAGTATACCCTTTGAGATTAAAAAAGAATTTTGCAAATCCGTCTATATACGACGGAGTTATGCCCTAACATACCTACATAAAAAAAAATAAAAAATATAAACAACCGAATTGAAAACCTTCCCCTGTTTTGAAATAGGTTAAAAAATGAAATAAACACAGCAAAAACAGAAGGGAACATAGTAGAGACAAATAAATTTAAAAACACTGTCCCCTGCTACTGAAGGCAGTAGGTAGGGATAGCCCCGTACTCGCTGTACAATTGATGCAATTGCATTTCAGACCTCTGTATCTAATTACTTTTTATTCCGAGCGAGAGTTCCCACGGGAATATAATGCGAGTATGTCACCAATTTTAAAGGTTATATACGAACTATGTATACTTTCTATGAACCGAATAGAATGATTGATACCTTGTACTTAAAGTGATAGAATATTCAAAATAAACACTTACCGTTATCGGTATCAAATGAGTAGCGGTAAGTCAAACCATCAGCATCTGATTCAGAATTGATGATGCGGGCGGTTCTGTCCAACTCTGCTCTGGCGCGAGGGTACTGGTTGTAGTAATAGGGGTAGTTCCGCAACTCGGGGTGGTTAAGGTAATAATCGTAGTCACCCACGTTGCGGTAGTTGGGATTGGGGAAGAAAGGGCTGTAGGGGTAAAGAGGCGCAGCGGCACACGCGGCCACCAGAGCGAAGAAGATTACCTGAAAAAAAGCATAAGTGTTCACATTTAGAAGAATAAAAAAATATTAAAAGAAATATTATTTACAAGTTTATTCATTCTTCGATAAGAAAGGTTACAGACTATTTAATATTGCACTTCGCCCCTCAGGAGCCGAGTAAAAAGAAAAAAGGCAGAAAGAACCCTAAGCGAAAATGAATTAATAGGGCGAGCGATACGATGTTCGCAACGGCAAAGGCAGAACAACGTATGTCAGGTCAGTTACTTTAAATTAGGTATGTAAGCCAATAATAGATATCATATCATACACAAAACATCTACGACATTTTATGGGACAAATCCATAATAACAGAATATTAACACGAATTCCAATCGGTATCCGTGAAATATAAGTTGATCACTCACTTGATTAAGTTGGGTGTGAATAACTTAAAATATATTTGTGACGGAATTTGACAGTTGTCTAATTCAGAGCAATAAAATTTGACATGTAAGGTTTATGCTGAGTGAGTGTAAAACACATATCAACTAAGAGGACAAAATTATGACACCCAAATATTATAAAATATGTAACTAAAAATTTGACAAATTTGTATTGAATTTAATTTTATTTAAGTCAACCACTTTAGTCCTCCGTGACAACGGGTGAGCCTATCAGAGTGTTACTATTTAATCAGGACCAAGGTGGCTGTATAAATGTCCCATACGTCGTGAAATACCAGCTTCAAAATAATAACTTCACGGTTTTTATCTCCATAGGCGCGATAAGAAATGTGTCTTATCATTTTAAAATGTGACGAATATTAATAGAAAAAGTTTCTTAATAAATACTTAATTTTTTAACACAAAAGTTTTTAGACAACATGCTTAACACATATAAATAAAAAAAAGGAATTTAAAAATGTATATATTCCGAGAAAATATTTATCCACAACCTTTGCCGACCAATAGTAAAAAACACAACCACTTCAAAACACTTAAAAACTAAGACTAGGAAAAACTAAAAACGCACCAGTTTCATCTTGGGTTGTTAACTAGTGAAAAATCGTAAATAATATGTAAGCAGATGCTTTTGGCTTAGTATATATAGGTGTCTGAATTGTTGACTCCTCAGCCCCAAGGTCGGATAGTAGGATGTTGGGCTGTAATGTATCAAAATATGTGATACATAACAAAAGAGCCAACACCCTCGCAAAAATATGAAACTAATAAATGTTGAATCTAAATTTCGATTTAACTATAATAAATAACCTAGTTATGCCTTCCGCTGTTTTATTACCGATTAAGATACTTCTCTACTTAACACATTTGGAGCATTCTTAAGGACATACAGTATAGATAAAAAAAGATAAATTTGGTAAATCAAACGATCCAAAAATATTTATTTATTATTTTTTTATATACAAACACATGTTAGGTACATATTTCTGATAAGTCAGTGATTTTGAAACTTTTATTTTCATGTCTGCAAAATTTTGGACAAATCGCGGAATAATACTAGATTTTGGTTCTACAAAAACAAACCAATAAACTAATTCACAAGGCAAAGTTTTATATTTACGCCTATTTGCCTATCTTTGCTCATTAAGAGGGTTGATATCTCGGATAAAGAACCCACCAAAAACATTCTCATGTAAAATGTTGCCTAGATGAAACTATATGGCTCGCGCTGTCAAAAAGTCAATTATCAGATCTCATAGCCAAGGTTCTCACTCTACACGCTCTGACTCTACAAACCCTAACTTCACAAACTACACCTTAGTCAATATATGTGGCTTAGCCGTTTCGTTACTACAAACATTATAGTACAACAACAATGAATACATTTTACACCTTACACCCTGGACGGTAGCGTACACTTATCAATTCCAAAAAGACCTCTGTGGTGAGACACATTAGAATTATGGCAGATCATTTAAATACATTTTTTATATATATAGGTCAATTGTCTTATGTATGTTAGTATTTATATATATTTGTATGTATCTTTCCTAGTGCGGTTTTAAATACACTATAAAATTTTAAATATATATAAAATACACTAGTCGATTATTAAATTTCGTCTAATTTTGAAAACGGCTTAGCCCGATGAATCACTATTGTTTTAAGTATTTAAGGTTGACTGGAAGGAATCCCTTTTAGGGATAAGTCCGCCTTTGTATAGAAGTAGTAGTATAGTTTATTTGAGTAAACTTCTGTATTTTTAGTTTTTATACAATAAAGTGTATACAAACAAACAAATAAACTACATAGAACATAATAAATAATGAAACGGGTAAAGCTAGGAACTTCTCAGGACTTTGAGTTGATCGTAGATGATACTAGTTAAACAACCAAACATCTTAACTTAATTCCAATTTTAGCAGAAAAATTAATAAAAACTAATGTACCTGAAGGTAAAGTTCACGTTGTATTTAAAAATATTAGTGCTACGGATATCATAAATACATTTAAGACATTAGAAATATAAAACACTACAGACCTTTGAGGACTATCTGTAAAAACTGTAAACTCAATAATTCTTGTTATAGCATAACCGTTAGCCATAATTTTTAATAGTTGTGTTGATAGTGGGGTGTTTCCTAATAAGATGAAACTTAGCAAAGTTAAACATCTTTTTAGATCACGTAGTTAAATAAATCCTAATAATTTTGGGCCTATTTCAATACTACCTGTACTCAGTAAAGTTATTGAAAAAATCATACTTTTTCAAATGTTAAGATATTTCTGTACCAATTACTTACTTAGTAATTAAACAGTTTGTCTTTATGACAGGCCGTTCCACAACCGATGCAGGAGTGGCACTATTAAAAAATATATTTAAAGCCTGGGAGGGTTTGCATGATGTTCTTGAAGTATTTTGTGATTTAGCATTAACTACACATCAATAGCATTAACATTGTGAAATAGAAAAGTGATTAGCATTTAGGCATTTGACTGTGTCCAAAATAAAAATCTCATCAAGAAGCAACATTACTATGGTATTAGAGGCAAAGCTCTGGGTCGTTTGACCTCCTACATGAGTAACAGAGGACAGAAAATAGATGTCAACGGTGAAAGATCCGTGGGATCAGAAGACACTATGGGAGTCCATCGGGGCTCAATTTTAGGGCCTTTTCTTTTTCTTATTTACATGAATAGTCTCTCATATCATGTAAAAAACCATGTCATTGTCTTATTTGCTGACGACACCTCTTTACTTTTTAAAGTTAAGAGACAACAGACAAGTTATAATGAATTAATTAATGCCATTTCTAAGATTGTAAATTGCTTTAACGCTTGTAATTTATTACTGAACAAGAAAAAAACCAAATAAGTTAAATTTATATTACCAAATGTAAGTCAGATCCCGGCTGTATTAATATTTAAGTTAGATTATCAAGTCTCTGAGGTCTGTGCTAGGGTCAGTGGGATCATTTTACAGGCTTAAACATTTCTTACCTGCTAACACAAAGCTATTGCTTGTAAGGTCTCTATTGATGCCTATAATTCATTAAGCAGATGTATGTTACTGTGATCTAAAATAAGATCTTCTTAATAAATTGGATCGTCTACTTAACAACTGCATTCGTTTCGTTGTTGGTCTTCGTAAATATGACTATGTCTCTTATTTTCGGACTCAACTTCACTGGCATGTTTTAAAAGAACGACGCCTAATGCGAATCCTCTGTACGCTCTTCGCTATTCTACACGATCCATATTCACCATCCTATTTGAAAACCAAATTTCAATATCTCAGTGATTCACATTCGCAATCTCTTCGCTCTTTCAACAACCTGAGATTAAAAGTCCCATTTCACCGAACCGGTTTGTGTCTAGTTCCTTTTCCTGTCAGGCTGTACAACTCTGGAACGCGCTGCCCGTAACTGCTTTAGGTACACATTATCAGAAAGAAAATTAACTGATTCAGACAATATAATCTTATTATAGTTATAGTTAGAATAATGTGTGTTGTATTTTTAGCAGTGTATTGTATCGTATTTTTGTTTTTTTTTTTTATTTTAATATAAAGTGTTTATTATATATATTATTATAGTATTTTTCTTTTCATACATAGTTTTTCTTTTCTGTAAATTGTTAAATGTTATAAAACTCTATTGTGTGCACCACCATTTTTATTTTTGTTTATTTTTAATGTTTTTGGTTAGATAATACCATTAGGCATAAAGTCCGCCCTTTGTATCGCAAGTGTGCAATAAAGTAAGTAGTAGTAGTAATAAGTTTTTTAAATAAAAAAATAAAAATATTAGCGTCATAGCAATTAGAACTTGTGGATTTCTTGGCATAACGCTGGAGTCCAAACGACAATGGGGTCCTCATATTCATAACCTAGTCAATAAACTGAGCTCTGCTGTGTATGCGATCAAGAAAATAAGACAATTGACCGATGTCGACACCAGAAAAACAGTATATTTTAGCTATTTCTATAGTTTAATGACATATGGTATCTTAGTTTGGGGTAGCGCTGCTGATATAAATACAATATTTGTGTTACTAAAACGGGCAATTCGTGCTATTTACAAATTAGGATCTAGGATGATCTCTGAGGGATAGGTAATAATATTTTATGAGGGAAGGTAAGCAAATATTTTAACTTTAGTATCGTATATGTATGTAAGTATGTATATGAAAATCTTATATATGTTCATGAAAGATTAATAGTTTCAGCAAAAAAGTGATGTTTACAAAGTAAATACTAGAAGTATAAATGGTGCATGATACACGTAACGATACACAAAATTAGTAACTCTTTTATGGGGCAGTGTTAAACACTTTTACAAGAAGGTTCCTAATAATATTCAAAAGGCTATTAATAAGTAAATTTAAATATTTTATCAAACAACTTTGCAAAAAAGCATACTACCAAATTTCAGACTATGTAAATAAAAAAAAAATCATGGAACTGAAGATGTTCAATTACAGGACGCACAGGTAAACCAAATTAAATTTTAAATAATATAAAATTGTACATATGGCTTAAATTTATATTTAAATCAATGAAAAGTGTATTTGTATTTTATTATGATAATATATACTTATTATGTTGTTAACTAAATGTTTTTTTTAAAGAGTTACTATCGAGTTTCTTGCCAGATTCATCTCGGTAGAAAAGTGTTTATAAAAATCTAATTTGAATAAAAAAAATTACTTCGACTTTATCATAGTCCTGGGAAAAATTAGTGTGCGTTACTCATGAATAATTTCATTGCACCTTTGAATAACATGTTCACTTTAATTAAATCAATTGTAATGATGAATTACACTTCACCAACAGACTGATTGTAATGCACTTACATAAAAAAAAAATGAAAAAAAAAAAGAATTTACTCAAAAATGCTTATTATATGTGATCATTATTTTGACAACCTTTTTTGAGTCGACCTTACCGCGCTACTCGAATAGCCGCCACCAAAGTTGTATGAAATAAAATTGCTGATGCGTTTTAGCCACTACCAATTTCATTTAAATTTCTATTATTTGTGTCAAAAATAGTAAGGTCTTATTAAAAAAAAAGCGCGACGAAACGACAGAAGCGGCAAAATTTTAGCATTTTTTCATTGTTTTCAGTGCAAATTAAATTGTTAAATGATCTCTTGATGTGACGAATCCTCTTATTCAATATGTTTAACACCACCGGACATTCAACATTTTTGATTTTTTTTTTATAAATTTATTGCCACAAAAGTCAAAGGAAAATTACTTAACTTGCCTATGAAAAAATCAAAACATAGTCAAAGTCGTAATCGGAAAACCTTTTTCTATCTCATTTTAGCGTCCTTTCAGTGAAAATGAATCCCTCTTCTTTGTTGAAATATGCGGGTTTTATTTAAATTACTTGCATTGTTTGAGTAAAGCACTATACAAGCCTTGGTATGCAATGACTGCGCTGCTGGCCATGCTATGATAGCCTCGAGCTTAGCTTAGTTACACTCTCGACCTTCAAGTTTGGTCATCATTGCAGCCTTTGCTCTCCGCGCTATAAGGGGCTCCCAGCTTGTTCGTCAAAGGCTGCTGACCGCGCTGTGATGGCCTAAAGCTCCACTACGCCGCGCTTTTGGCTATCATCAACGATGCCAGCAACGCAGTCATTACAAGCCACAGCAGTATTGTACTTTTAAAAAAAATTAAACCGACTTTAAAACTGTAATTTATTTATTTAAAACGTGCTGTTCCTGACTTAAATAATTAAAACCTATTTTCGTTCTTTTGAATGATGAAATGCAATCTTGAAATTTGCCGAAAATATAAACAAAATAGCCAAAACATAAAGAAAATGTAAAATAATGTTTTTTATTAGCTTATCGGCTAGACAGATACTCATTATATTATTTTTTTGCGTCCTCCATGTATATTTTATTTCAATTTTTTGGTAATCAATATTGTCGTCAGTAAGGGCTAATATGATTTCAATTCAACGTCAATTTGTTTTTTTTTCTAAACTTTTGTGACAGCCAAGCGGACAGAAAAGCCGGCCGAGTGCGAGTCGAATTCGCGCACGAAGCGTACCTGTTGCCGTTTTCAATATCGAGCAAAAACGAGCAAAAAATCACGTTTGTTGTATGGGAGCCCACTTAAATATTTATTTTATTCTGTGTTTTAGTATTATTTGTTATAGCGGCAACAGAAATACATCTTCTGTGAACATTTCAACTGCCTAGCTATCACGGTTCATGATATACAGCCTGGTGACAGAGAGAC
Organism: Apoda limacodes; assembly: GCA_946406115.1. Classification (NCBI taxonomy): domain Eukaryota; kingdom Metazoa; phylum Arthropoda; class Insecta; order Lepidoptera; family Limacodidae; genus Apoda; species Apoda limacodes. The sequence continues at coordinate 21,985,067 of OX291541.1, read as the reverse complement.
GGACAGCGAAGTCTTAGTAATAGGGTCCCGTTTTTCACCCTTTGGGTACGGAACCATCAAAAAGAGTTTTTAAAAGCCTTTATCTTTCCTTTTTGTAATAAGTCACTATGTCGCAACATTTAATATAAAAAATTACGCTTATTTCAAAAAGAGCAATAACGTCCATACTTATAAATTGAGATAGTTTTGTAATATTTGTAAAAGTATTGAAAAGTTTTTGGGACTTAAAAACATCCCACTACTCTACTTATAATAAACCAAAATGCGCTTACATGTTATCTCGATAACTACATAAGTGATGATTAAGCTTAGCGAGCTTAATCAATTAAAGGCTAACCAATATGGTTAATATTGATAGGCCTTAGCTCACATGTACTTAATCGTATTTTTTCAACAAGCTCAATTAACAAACTTGGTAAAAGAATTAACGATACCTACCTACTAAAGACTTTAATAATATCTCACCCACTCCATAGCCATAGTACTAAGAATCGATTGTTTACTCAGCGTATTAATTAACATGCTAAATTAGTAATAAGTTTGTCTAACTTTGTATGACGTCTACCAAAATGACTCCAGCATTCGAAACTCAATAATTGTAAGGTAAAATAAGTAGAATTATACCTCAACATCACCATAATAATACTTTCTTTCTGGTCGTGGCTTAGCTCGCATATACTATAAGATTTGTATAGATATTATTCAAAATACTATGAAGTACATCTCCTTGAATCCTCTTCCTTTTTACATTTCAAGTTTCCATTTTAAACGATTCCTACAAAACCAACAATCAAATCAACCAATCCCCGAAACTTAAAGATTTTTATCCTGAGCGATTTGAGCTGGGTGATAATAAGACACATCATAAAATTTGCCACCCTCTTCCATGCTGAATTCAAAGTATCACATACGTATCAGATAAAACACTCTCCATACTGAGGTATAGATTTATGTCAGATTTTAAAGAATTTAAATTAAATTAATTATAATTATCAAATTTTCTAATATATATAGATTAATATATTTACAAGAGACAAAAAAATTGCATTAAATAAGATAAATACATAGTGTGTGTTTATATGTTTAAATTGATACATTTCGGCTCCGTCTTCACCGGCTTCTTCGGCGCCTGTTAACCTTATGGAGACTGCTCTTATCAAAGATATTTGTACTTTCATTCTCAGCCAGTAAATTATTTGAGAGTATGCTTTTCTCTATTTCACATTTTTCGTTTCTCCATACTGAGTCATCTATACCGACTTGCTTTAATTGTAATTCTTCTTTTCCCTGATTTTCCTGTTACGTGCGAAAATTTTGCTTAATTGTTACCTACCTCATGCCATCTAGCGGGGCATAATTTACGGGGTAAATAAAAAAAAAATCTTTAGCGATGGCTACAATATAAAATTAATTCCTTCTCCAAATTTTCAAATTTCATGTATTTGTATATGTAAAGAAAACAGAAATATTAAATAAAAAACTTTTAGATAAAAAAAAACAACTGGCTTCTAAAAAGGTAAAAATAAATTACTTTTTTTCCAAAAATCTCATCGGAATTACAGTTTGAAGTTGGAGTCATGAAAGTGAAACTTTAGAAACATAGGCACCAACTACAAAATGTAATTCAGATCAGATTTTTGGAAATAAATAATTATTTTTAACTTTCATACATAAATTAATTTTACAAACACACAAACCTTCATATGATTAAAAATACATTCTAAATATACATACATACAGTACTTACACAGACTGTAAGGATTGTTGGAGGTTCAAGTCCTGGTTTGAGGTTAATATTTTGACTGCATCTTTGTTGTGAAAATATTTATTTGCATTGACAACATATAAAGGCCTATAGATATATTCTTCATTTAAATGCGTGTATGGTGTCACATATGATTTTGGAAAAGTATAGATATAATAACAGGATGTAACTCAATTTGGTTGCGGTGACGCAATTGTAGTAACTCCTCAAATGTAACATAAGTTATATTGGCTGATTATACAGCATTTTGAATGACCCATTTTGGCAATAATCTGTTTATGAAAAACAAAACACATTACTCTTCGAAACAACGTATTTGGACTTCATCACATTGTGCGGTGTTTATTTTGGGTTCCGTACTAAATAGATTAGAGTACCTCTGTCTGTCTGTGTGCCATGGTTGTTTTTCTCAGCGATACCAAACTCTATCAATTTGGGTACAATTGTTATACTTACGTGCCAGCATCTGTGAGGAAAAAATATTTATTTAAAAACGTAAATGAGGTCAAAATCTGGAAGTCGAGTGACTAAGGTTAATTAGGGCCATATCAATAAAAATAAGATAAAGATTAATTTTTATTTCCAAGTAATACAAGTTATTTACAATAACAGAATATAAAAAAAATCGGCCAAGTGCGAGTCGGACTCGCGCACGAAGGGTTCCGTACCATTATCTATAAAAACGGCAAAAAAAAAAACGTTTGTTGTATGGGAGCCCCCTTAAATATTTGTTTTATTTAATTGAATTTTTTAAAGTGACTATATGACTAAAATTCTTTGAATATTTTAAGCGTCTGCCTGTTGCCGTTATCAATATCGATCAAAATTGAGCAAAAAAAATCACGTTTGTTGTATGGGAGTCCCCCTAAATATTTATTTATTCTGTTTTTTAGTATTTGTTGTTATAGCGGCAACAGAAATACATCATCTATGAAAATTTCAACTGTCTAACTATTACGGTTCATGAGATACAGCCTGGTGACAGACGGACGGACGGACGGCCGAACAGCGGAGTATTAGTAATAGGGTTCCGCTTTGGGTACGGAACCCTAAAAACATGTGCATTAATACATATGTTTTTGCTTATTACTTAAGATTTTATACAATTTGCAGTGAAACTCTGACACTCACAGTAGGATGTAACCTGTGACGTGAATGTCGGTTTTCTGCTTTTACTTACACATCAGTCCTTATTTATATGAGAAATAATATAAAATAAATAATTCTAAAATTAAAATTAGGAATCGAGACAGTAACAGAGGACTAATAGAAATAAAATATGTGTATGTTTGACTGTATGTGTGTGAAACAGAGTGGGTGTTTGTGTGTTTGACAAAAGTGTGTGTGTGTTTGTGTGCGAGTATGTGGCTGCGAGAAGGTTTTTTAAATATAATTATTTATTACTGTAAGCGGCTGAGAATACATTGGGTACTTACCTTTTTAATAGAAGTATAGGTATAACTTTTATTTAACAACTAAAAATAATAAAAAAAAGTCAAGAAGTTATAAAATTAAAATTATATTAAAAACTAATAACTAACTAAAATAAAAACTACAAATAAAAAACCTGTTCCAAGTTGATGTGATGAGGCAGTGTACCTAAAAGGCTGGCAGTATTTCCTCGTTGAATTGCATTTGAAATTCTTTGAGCGAAATAACTGCCAGCCCTTCTGTCGTGAGACACATCGACCAAAGTCTTAGAAATCGCTTTAAACAAAAGATAAGTCCTCGGCGACCATGGCGCAAAGGGCTCAAAAATATAACTATTACTTATAGTAGTGTATTTTCTACTTTTGCGGTTTTCAGCAGAAGTGGAAGCAGTTCCCGCCACAGAAGCTGTACCAGGAAAATAAGTCGGGGCAAGGGTATCGACGCACGTGGCATCCCAAGATCGACCCATCTTCCAAGGCACAAGACTCATGCCATCAGGCTTCTTTCCATCATCTCTAAATATACCAACAGGCTCTAAAATGGCAGGAGTGTTGATGCTCACTAGAGCTCGACGTATAATGTCATTGAGGCTGCTGTGGCGAAACGTTCTGCCTGCGCTTTAAACACATGATAAGCCATGGTGACCGAGGGGATCGATCATGTATATTATTGACCGCTCCTACACGTAAGCAAGATGCAAGTTGAAATGTGGAATTATCCATTAGGGTGCCTGTGTTTGCAGATGGAAGCGCCTGTAACCAAAGCCCTGACTCCCATGTTGAAGCTGCAAGAAGACGAGCACGATCTGCAGAATTGACAGCCGTTTCCAAAAATATTTTCCGGTTCAATTCGCAAAACCGCCCGTCCTTTATCTATAAATCTTATCTTATCGTATCTTTGTGATGTTGAAACAATAGGAAAGTCAGTATTTGGACAGGTAAGACTCCATGTGTTTTTAGCTTCATTTAAAAATGAGATCTCGAAATTACTAAGAGGAAAAAGAATTTGGTTTATAAGGTGTTGAGTACTATGGACTGAAGATAAAAAAGCTATTAGGGCTACTACGGAAGTTAAACGAATACCCAAGATACACCAAATCTTACAGGTAAGGTTGCCTGTAGCCACGTACGTTCATTTTAATTAATATTTAGAATATTTGAAATGGTATCTTTAATAATGTTGTCAAAACTGCACAAAAGGTCTGAAAATTTCCAAAAATAACATGAACGTAAATAAAATGTAAATTTTGGTACAAATATACAATGGTGAATAATAAAAAATGCTGCATGAGAATTTATAGCTAAAAGTTTGTCTAGAATAGACTGAAAATGATGATTTTTTTCTTGAACAAAAGATGAAAAAGATTCATCAAATATAGGGGAACCTAAAATGCGGAGTGTGGACTTATCAACGATTTTAATATTCTGAGCAACAGACTGAAAACTTTTAATAATTGTTTTCATGTTGACATAGAAATAGTTCACATTTTGATAGATTAAGTTCTTCTAAATTAAGATCTTCTAAAACCGTATTTGCGTCACAACTTAACGTACCGTCATCTAAATACCAGACGTTATATTTCGATTTTAATTTTTGCACGATAGGGTGGATGACAAGGCTGAATATTGCCGGCCCGAGGGGGTCACCTTGTTGACAACCAGTTTCAGATTTTTAATTATTTATTTAAGTGTAAAGTAAATAAGACCTTCGGTGTATGTATTATTTTAATATGTTGATATAAGTAGCTATTTCTAGTAGTTTCTCAGTGCTATTGTAGTCTAGGAGTTTAAGAAAGTTACCTACAGCTAATTTGCAAGTTAGTGGTAAAATTGTTGCTGATTTAAGTCGCGTTTTGTTGACCGTCATAATGTACATAATGCGGTAATCTTACCAAAGAGAATGAACCAAGGTTTGTACTGTGTTATATAGAATTTATGACTTTTTAACTTGGCAGGATTATGACATTGAACGCATTGAAGCAGTCAACAAAACGCACCTTTACTAATCTTGTATAAAAATGTAGGATTAAAAGGAAATGTCAAATGCTGCTTTAAGACAGTTTTAACAATTAAGTTAGGACTTGGGTTTTTTAAATACAAATCTGTAGTAGGAAACTTATATGGCAGTAGCAAGCAAACCTTAAGTAGAGCCCTTTGGGCTCTTTCAAGAGGTAGTAAATAGGACTTACAGGCACCGTCCCAAGAACAAAAAATTGCAGTTTGTTATTATAGAATCACAGAAAGCATGATACAAAACCTTAATAACCCAAGCATCCGCGACACTACAAACACTTCAAATATAAGCTGGCTTATATGTTCTTTAAAAATAAGGTTACCATCAATTATTATTCCCAGATACTTTACCGAATCCTGCCTTTCAAGTCTTGTGCATGTGCAAGAATTAGTGCGACAAGGCTTTGCATGGTAGACGAGTTGGAGATTATTGCTATCCTGTCGAGGCTTGCGTATCGCAAAAGTCCAATAATTTGTTTTGGTCACTTGACGGTCGGGTTACTCAGTTGGTAGGGTAATTAATATACTGTTCATAAATGTACAAATTTTTACCCACACATTTTTAAATTGAAGTAATCCCTATTAAAATCAAATAGCAAACACATTTGTTAAATGGAAATAGCTATATTCTTGTACTAACCTTTTTATTTTTATATTTAATATATTTGTATTCTTAATAATTTTAAATTGATTAATTGATTTTAAAACTTTTATACACGCTTTTTATACTTGCTTTTATACAACACGTGCACGAAACCACGAGAAACAGTTAGTTTAGTATTCTATAAATAGAAATGATAAATAAAAGTGTAGGTACACTTTATGCATTTTGAATTAAGAATTCGACTTATTCAAAAACTTGGAAATGGAGGAGGTACTCTTATATAGTCACTTACGTAATTTAATTGTTATTTTAAGCGACTTTAAATGATAAAAAAAAATTTAAGCGAAAGTCTCCATTAATTACTAATTTTATAATATAAGTATAAATACCTCATTTAGTATACCGTTCGTTATACGCCCCACCGGAGGCTGAAAGAAGAAGTCTCAGGCCAGATAGCACGTATATAGCGGCGTATGTTGTCGAACTAGTGGCCAAAATGGATTAAAGCAGCTCATAAGACCTCGGACTAGGCTTTAATTGTGTATAGGTATTGAAAATTCATTTGAAGTATTTTTTTTTTTTTAATTTATATTAGTAGGTACTGGAGCAGGCTATGTCCGCTCGCATCACAATTGCTCGAATAAAGGTAAATAAGGTTTGATATTCGCGTAGGGACAACAGTTAAGAAAAATCAAGTGTTTAAATTTGGATTTGTGTCGAAGCAAACAAAGATGCATCGCATGCATTTTTGTTCAGTCTTCAATTGTTAAACGCCCGCTCCAGATATGCTTGATCCGAGATGGGTCATTTTGTTATATATTATGGGCAAATAGCGTAAATTTAATAAAAGCATTAACGTTTTGTATATTAAATAAATGTAGATATATCCCGCGTGATAATAGGTGTAATATGGTGCGACACCCTCTTGTCTCTCATCCACAGCAACATGCTGACTAGAGTTGAAGCAGACGCTGAGTTTCAGGAACTCCATTCAGTGTAGTCCGCGGAGTTGTGATCAGTAAATGGCCTCTCAGTTGAATAGTTGCTTTGTCACATTAGGCAGGCTTATAGTTTAAGCATGTAATATGTAGACTTACAGCAAGGAGATACCTATAAATGTGATGACAATTAGAGGACCAGGTACTCCGCCACAGAATAAAGTTAAGTTAAAAATGTAATTTAATAAGATTTAAGTAATGAAACTTTTCTTTATAGCCGCTTACATATACATTCATAAGAAAATATACCATATAATATATAAATATATCATATATCCTGGTAGGTTCCCCGGATAACTATTACATACCTCAAGCAGCTAAGTGAAGTACACCCTTAGTTGGTGGCAGTACGTATTCACAACGATTTTTTTGAATAAATCGGTTCGCAAGCTTTAAAAATACTTACAATAATTCTAATTCTACGAAACCTGAACTTCATGCATTTTCAAAACGCTTTCATTAAACTTATTGTTTAATTAAACACTCTTTTAATATAATATTTATGTTATAAAACTTATTTAATAATAGAGCTAGATATCAGAATAAGGTGATCATAATAAAAGTGTTTTAAAAATCTATTTTTTAATATAAACACAGTAACTTCAACAAGTGAATCTGTTAAACAAGCTTTGAACTTTATTAATAAAAGATACCTAAAAGTTATATTACAAATAATAACCAACTAATTTAATGACAAGTTTAATATTATTGTATTGCACTTCAACAATTTACTCTAAATATAGTCCATTGAAATGTTACAATTTAAGGACCGTATATTGCATTTGTTAGAGGACGCAATTTTATTTTTGGGACATGTGTTGGGGGTCAGTAGAAGCTTAACCTCAAGTTTGAGGGGTCGCCACCCTTGTCATTCGGCCGTCATCTTGGAAAAAGGGGTGAAATCACTTTTTACGCGACATCTCGGAAACTATGTGTCTTACAAAAAATTCTAAAGACATAATTTGTAGCAAATTGTTTTGCCTACAAATATGTTTATATAACTTTTTGCCCTAAATTAAAAATTAAAGAAGTTATAAGCAAAAAAGTGAGAAAATTTTTATAAAAATTTCATCTTTATCTTCAGGATTTTGATATCTTCCAAGTCACGACTGGACCTAGTGATATACTCGGAGACTGTGAAAACGAGCTGCATCTATTGTTGGAGGCAGCGATGATAAATTAAATAAATTTACTCTTTAATACTTTTAAGGCTACTTTTTAATAACAAAATAGACAATCCATTGTATGAGGCTGATATCAGAATAAACGTTTCCAGTAGAGCGATGCGGGGTACGGCTGCGGATGGTGGCCCGCGTCAGCTGGTTTGGGAGCCCGCACCGCAGCCAGTACAAACGCGCCAACAGCACGCACAATCTCAGGATGTGGACTTGTTCTCAAATAGACTGCCACAAGTTATTGGGGCAGCACACCTGTACCTTACTAGGAGTATGGTCTCTGACTAGTATCATGTCCAAAAAATGCAATTGTCCGCGTAAATATGTAGGTATTTATGCATGTAAGTGTATGTACTACGTCGAGATACACATATTAATTTAGTAGCTATATTTATTATATTTAGGTTATTTTATTTTATTTTACTTAATATTTAATGTTATAAATATTTTTTTCTAGTTTGTAGCGTAGTGGTAGTAATTAGTATTTGGTTTAGAGTAGGTTTACTGTTCTTTTTTTCTCTTAGTTGGGAATATATATATAAGATAATAAATACTGTAACTTGATTAAAGACGCTTTGGGGGCTTCCCCTGTAAGTCTTTAATAACAATGTAAATAAATAAATAAATAAATAAATAAATACGGATGGTAGTGTGGTATTGAATATCCTTTTTGAAGAATCTGGCATTCATTCATAATTTGCATCATCTGCAATAATAAAATCAAATCCAACTGGCAGTTTCAGAGGTTAGCGCGTTCAGACAAACAAACTCTTCATATTAATAGCTGACCTGGTGGACGTTGTTCTGTTATTACCGTAGATGACATCCCCTGTCGCATAGCTTTGGGTTCTTTCTGACATTTTTCTTTTCATGCGCGAATGCAATAAATAATAAACATTCCTGGTCACACAGAGTCAGGGTCCCAAACTGAGCAAGCTTGTACTACGGCAATCAGATACAAATACTTACATACTAGGTTTTTTTTTTAAACATAAACATATTTATACACAAAATATTCGTGGTATCATATGTAGGGATTGCAATCCGATCCAGCGTATCTGGGTCGGTTTGGCTACCTACTGGATCCGGCAATATTTATCGAAAAAAGGTTGGCGTCAGTAGGTGTTCTGTACAAACTAGCAAACAACTCGTACGTCTAAAGAAGATAGCTTAAATTTCGACTCACTTTCATTCCAGATTAATTTATTAACTAAGGAAAACTAGAAAAGCTACAAGAAAAAGAAAAATATTTTAAAATGGTAAACTTCTGAAGAAAAACATATTCTGAAAGTCATGAGTTCTTACGAAAGAAAGGGGATCAAAAAAACTTGTATAAAGCAAGTATTTCTACTGACTATACATAAGAAATTTTCATTTACTGTCGGTTAAACCAAGCAGTGACAAGAAGAGAGGGCTTTTTCGGCTGCTGGTTACATTTTCAGTTCATTAAAAAGGACAAAATTAGTACGATTTGTTTCCTTAAGAGTGCGATATAGGCCGGAAACCTAATTTCTGTAATTCTAACGTTGTGTATGTAAATGCACTATAAATCATTAGATAATTTCATACACATTACTATGAAATATATATGTTATATACTTCGTAAGTTATAACATATATATATCATAGTAATGTGTATGCAAGTTACGTTCGTAAGTTAATTATTAGCGTAATGAAGCCTTGAAACTGATAAGTAAAGAAAAGAGAACCAATTCTATTTACAAACTTGAAATATTGTTAACCGTCTTCAAAAAGGTGGTTCACTGTTTGACCCGTATGCATTTTCGTGATTATCTCAAAAACTAATGATCGGATCTGGATGGGATTTTCATTATTCGACTGCATATTGTTCTTATAGGCCAGAAAGCTAATTTCTGTAATACTAACGTTGTGCATGTAAATGTACTTAAAATCATTACACAATGTTACATACATTACTATGATATGTTTTTGTTATATATGTCTTAAGAAATAATGACGCTTAGAAACTTTTAATTTTTGTATGGAATTTAATGTTTTTACCGTTTTCATGTATCCATGGAAAATCTATGTTGTTAACAGCCAGTAGACACTGTTTCGATTTTAGTGTGATTTGAATGGTTCTTAGTTTACTGGGCTACTTTTTGGAAAGAGGACAAACGATGCTCGCCAAATGTTCCTCATCGTCTATTGGTAAATAAGGTGGTCATGGTTTCTAAAATACCTTTTTACCTTTCTAATATACTGATAGATTCGAGACATAACCGGACTCCGCGATACTCACTATCGCCCGGTTATGCTGTTTGCGGGCTGCGGCAATAATTTATTATATTAATGATTTTTATCGAACTAACTAAGCTTTCAAATTTACCAATAGTTAGAACTAAAAAAAAACAATACAAATTAAAGTTTAGTTAAATTATTAATTTTATTGTACTTAAACAAGTTACACTATATTAAAAGCACGTCTACATGGTTATAAGTTTTTCTTCAGACATCTGATGCAGTTGTCTCAGTTTCCGCAGCAGGTGTCGTTACTCGTGGTGTTTCTTGAAATCTAGGTTGTGCTCTCCAAGGTGCTGGTCTTGCCGGCTCTTGAAGGAACTTCTGCTGACGAGCTTTGGGATCCCAGAATCGTCGAGAGAAGTTGTTGACATTGAATTTGTTGCGTTGAGCTTCCTCTGCTTCAAGTTGTGCATTATAGCTTCCTGTAGTAGAAAAGTTATGGATAAGTTTGTGTGGATACGATAGTGAAATATAGAAGTGTAGTTCCAATACATATAACATAACATATTAATATATAATTTTGTGTATATAATATGTAATGTGCAACTTTAAGAACTTTAATCCCAAATTTTACACTCATCATTCATCTTCATTGCCATCCTTCATACGTCCCCACTGCTGGGGCACGGCCAACTTTAACGAGGGTGATTTGGGTCATAGTCCACACGCGGGCCCAGTGCGGATTGTGGACTTACATACGTCTTTTTTTTTTTTTTCTTGACGTATACAGGTTTACTCACGAGGTTTTCCTTTACCGAAAAGCCAGTGGTGTGAATAAATTAGTGTACTTGAGGAATTAAGAAAATACTCATTGGTACACCCGGGTTCAAACCTCTGCCACTTGGGACGTGAAGTGAAATTTAAACCCCTCGGCCACCACCGACAATAATTTTTTTTTTTTTTTTACACTAATTCTAATCAAAATATAAAAGACAAAACCGTCAACTTTGAGGATTTAATATAAACATAATTAACAGTTGCATTTTAAATTATTTTAAAAAACCCGCTGTGAGTAGCTGATTTTGATATATATTGTAGAATTATTATTATATCCGTGCAAGTTCGGACATTTTGCAGCTAACGTACAATGAACCTATGAAAAAATGTTCAAATTATTATTGCTGTTTAAGTACGAAGAAACAAATGTTTTTAATAGATAGCCTTATTTTGAACATGTTTTACCTACGCGAATTGTCCGTTTTTTTCTTACAATTTCACGATAGTTCTTTACCGAGTTTTTTACTCTAAAATTACTACACCAATTTAAATTTAATGCAAACTATGAATTAAACTGCTACTGGGATAGTGACGATAGTTTTATAAAGAACTTTTTAGCAGATACTAAGATACTGAAGATTTTTCAGTAAAAGAGCTTTGGGAAAGAGAAAGGGATATAATCACAAAAGTGTAGGTCCAATGTGAGTCCAAGACTAAAAAAACTTACCATCATTAATATCGCTCTTAGTTACACCTCGTTGAGCTTCTTGCTGCGCGTTCCATTCTAGAGCCTTGGCGATTAGAGGGGGGATCGGTGGGGGAGTTGGGATGTAGTCAGCGAAGATCTGGAACCCATCAACACCAGCTGTGTATTTTGCACTGTATTCCTTTCCGTCATCTCCGATGTTAGAATAGCTCCCTTGTACTTGGATACCATCATTCTCCACTCCTGTTTCTTCGCCGTGGATATCTGGAATAAGAAATTTCAATTTAATCCTAATTTTTAGAAAATTATCTGCTTCGTTTACTTTTGTTTTATTAACTAATATGTTGCTGGTTAATTAAAAGATTCCATTAAAAGTAGATGAATATATTTTGTTTTCCGGTAACAATAAATCTAAACAATAATCTTTTTAAATTATCTATTACAATAACAAATTATGTGATTTTTAAGGTTTTGTTATGGTTAGGCTAAAGCTTAACGCAAACTTCGCGTCGAAAAACTAAAAAAGATTTTTTTTCTGATTTCGGTGTGGATTATGCATGGTAAGAGGCAAGATTTAGTACGTGACAGTAAAAACAAGGATGACGGGATATGTAATAAAGCGTGCGTGAGTAGTGCAGCTACATCGCAATTCACTGATTATAATAGTTTTCATTTATTGTTATCAAACAATGCCTTTTTTTAAGGGTCTAAAGCACTATCACGGCTTTGTTTGCGCAAAGTTGTAAACTAATGGAATTTTTTTTCTTTGCCAGAAATAGATTAGAAAAGGATTTTTTTTTCTACCGGATAAAAGTTCATTAATCGTGTTTTCACGTTTTGCACGGTCGGAACCACATCTCGAAGAACACACACATTAAATTTTAGTCGGTTAATATAATAATTTTTCAGATTCTTAAAACTCAGGATAAAAAAGTAGAAAAAGCTTTGCGGCACACAACATTTTACTTTGAAAGATAATAATTTGTATAGTGTGCACATGAGAGAAAAGTTATATGAAAACTTTAAATGATTGTATGTTAAAATAATTTTATCGCAGTTTGATTTAGAATCGGTGCAAATATGACGAAAATATAATAGGTATAAAGGTTTAACATATGAAGAGACGGACAAGGCAAAACTATGTTTTTTATTTTATGCTTTGGATATCGGCCTCTAAATTAATAACTGCCGCAATTCGAGGTTTTATGTTATTACAAAATTATGTACAGTGCAACAAACTTTTCTGTCTGTCCAAATAATAATAATATTGTGAAAAATAACACTTAATACTAAATAAAATATTGATACTACAATACTCCGGCATGATAATTTCATGTGAAAGAATTTGTGGCCGCCACAGTACCCATAATGATGAATAACTAGAGGTCATAAAACCGTAGGTTTGTTAAAAACTTGGTTTTACAATTTTAATGCAGTGGATCTGGATTCAATTTCTTTGTGAATTTTGTCATGTGCACTAAAACTCACCAAAGTTTCAAATAAAAAGTAAAATATGTGTAAGCCCGGTTCACCGGTTTTGTGCCTCTAGTGATAATGATTTGAAAAGTAGTTCAGCCTTCGCACTCCGCACCTGTACATCACACACATGTAAAAAATGAATTCTGAACATTCAAGGTCATCGCTAGCATTACGTGTCGGCATGTATATGTCTCCGTGAAATTGTAAATAACGTTAGGTTATAATCTATCTAGTGAGATTGTATTTTATGGAACAAAATATTATAAAGTGTATTTTTTAGATTATATGAAACTTGATTCAATCGCTCCGCTCGCTTCGCTCGATCCACATCTACGTGATCACAAGAGAAACTGAATTTAACCTACCCAAAAAGATTTATACAGTGCGATTTCTGCCTCATTTTGTTCCATAGTATACAATCTCACTAAATAGATTTTCAACTAATGTTATTTACAATTTTACGGTGACACAAACTCAACTCCGTGTGCTTACACTCTACTTGGCTATTATAAAAATTAATTATTTTGCCTCGATTTAATTAAAAAAGTAAAAGACAAATGTTACCAAAAAACATACCTTTTTTTAATTAAGTAACGATGGCGTATTCTAATGTTAAAAAAAACAAACATTGTATTATCAAAATTTGATAATTGTTTTTTATTTTTGTTAATTAAGAGGATCGTGTTAAGTGCAATTTTCTGCAACATTCACTCGTCATAATTTTTGTAGAGAAAACGGCTTCATATTTAATAACCTAGATATTCACTGAAAGATTATAAATTTAAAAAGAACTATGGGGAATATTCGTTTTATTTAATTAAATTAAAGGTAAAATACGGTTGTATGGGAATGTGAAACTGATTGTTATAAGGCCGCTCTTGGATAATAAAATTAGTTTGATTGGATTTGTGAAAGAACATACAATAATACAATAGACATATTGTAAAGTAGTTAAAATATATATATATAATAAATTAATCTGCAATAAAAATAAACCTAACATTTTCATCTTCATTGCCACGTTAGTGATATTAAAAAATAAGTTAATACCAAACTTACCATTTTCTGTGTCATACACATAGTGATATCCTTCAGGGTTGACATCAGACTCGAATCTTAAGACCTTGGCGTTCCGGTCCAGATCAGCACGTGCTCTTGGGTTTTGCCGATAGTAGTCATAGTAGTCCTTTTTGCGGAAATCCTCAGGCTGGTCGCGGTTTAACTCCTGGTTTTTCAGAGCTCGCGCTTCCTCCGCTTTTCTGCGGAAGTAGTCAGGACCGAAGGGAGATAGAGTTGCGGCAGAGCATGCCGCAATCAGAGTGGCTAAAATGATCTGAAAACATTTTTTTTTTTATAATTAGAATACCTTTGTAGAAGTGTTGACTGTTCAGTGTTACATCTATTTTGTTTTAATTTATTGATTAATGTTGCATCATTGTTTTAGTAATATTAAAAATTATTTACAATACCACTTTGTGCCACTGCGTGACAGGTGTTCTGGTAAACCTTTTGCCGCAGCACTGCTTCTGAGAGTAGTCTGGACTAAGGTGACTTTACATATGTCCCATAAGACATAGATACCAGCTTTGTAGTAAAAAATAAAATGAATGACCAGGTAACTAATGGTAAGCGGTCACCGCAGTCTATCGACGCTTGCAGCGCCTGAGGTATTACCCGCACGTTGCCGATCCTTGAAAAATCTTATTGCTGTCTTGAAGAACCCCAGACTGTGTAGTGCTTAGAGAAAACCTTCGCAGGGAGCTCAATCCACAACCACACTATACGTGATCATTTAGGTTCTAAGGTGTGAGGATGAATTCCCTGACGATGGCAAGCGGTGCGATGGTAGAAAGTAGCCTGGAGCATCATTTCGAACAATTCCTCAGACTGAACACATCCCAGTATACCCCTTTGCCAATTCTAGATTAACCATAAGAATATTAATATTTATTTAATTAATATTTTCAGCAAATAAATTATTTTCATTCAAAATAAATAAATGATATATTTAATATAGATATCTGTCACATTGTTGTAGGTAACACTTTGTTTAAATATTATTTGAGACGTGTTACGTGAACTTCATAAATCATCACTTTATAAATTTTAATTTATTTCACAAGTGTTGCAATTCAGTAACTTTTTGACAGAGTTTTAATTACAAATTTCGCTTTAATTATGCACAATTATTATACAAATTACTACTTTTATCGGCTTCTTTTGGTAGCTTATTTTCCTAGATAATATTACCAATTTTATTTCGTATTTTATGAACATATGTTTATTAGTAAGCAGAAAATGTGGACTGCACATTAATGCAAGCAAAACTTGCATAATGACAAACACAGCCAGAAAACCTATTAAGATAGATCAACAAAGTCTGAATTACGTTGACACATACACATACTTGGGACAAAACATTCGAAAGTCAAACCCTGAAAGAAGTAGACAGACGCATCAAAATGGCGTAGAGTAAATATTGGATGCTTAAACACATATTTAAGTCCAAATTACCGATCAGGCTGAAAAAGAAAGCCTTTGACACTACCATCTTACCCGTGTTACTGTATGGATGCCAATGCTGGTCACTAACAAAGGAAATAATAAGGAAGCTTCAAGTATTCCAAAGAACAATGGAAAGGAGCTTGCTGAGGATCAAACTTAGCCAAAGAGTGCGAAACACAGAAATATGAAACAGAACTAAGCTGAAAGACGCTGCCGAGATGGCTTGTAGATACAAATGGAGATGGGCAGGTCATGTCGCACGAGCTACTGATGGAAGTTGGAGTGAGCGTGTGCTTCATTGGTGGCCCCGAGAGGAAAAGCGTCCTCGAGGTCGTCCCAGACGTCGATGGATTGACGATATTAAACAGGTGGCAAGTGGGACCTGGGCAAGACTGGCGGCCGACAGAAAACAATGGAATGCGTTGGAGGAGGCCTTCGTCCAAAATTGGACTCTCCAATAAAATTTAAATGTTTAAATTAAAAAAAAAAAAAAAATTAAATGTATGTATTGTAAATAATTTGGGGAATAAAAGGCTTTATTATTATTATTATTATGTTTAGTATTGAGTATGTTAATTACGTTTAATTAAATGTTGTTATTTTTCATGTGCTGTGTTCAAGCACATCCTATCCCGGAAAATTGTTTTTTTTTAATCTCTTTCCCATGGTTTGTATCTAATAATAATTTTCAAAAATCCGACATAACTATAAAATACTCGGTCGATAATACATATATACATCTCTCCATACCATTTCTGTGAGGTTTCGTTATAAATACGTATATGCCATTAAAAACTCATTTTTCTAACATATCTATTTTGCGAGTTATTAGCTTCCAAAGTTGAATTACTTGTTAAATATATCTAAAAATAATCTCGATAACATATATTTATAATGTTTTATTTGCTTTATAATTTAATTTTAACAAAAATTGCTTAAACGAAATCGGTTTGCAAATCTTTTTGTATATCCGCAATAATACTTATTTTACAGAACCATATCCAAATACATGTACGACATACACTTGACCGTTTTTTTAATTTGTTTATCCATATAAAGCGTATAACTGCCTGACTGATTTATCAACGCACAGACCAAACTGCCCGGACTAGAAACATTAAATTTGACTAAAGGTTTCTTTTATCTCATTAAATCAAAAACACCGAGCATCTTTTTTTTTTTTAAATCATAATAAAAAGTAAAATTTAGGGATGTTTGGAGATTAACTAAGTAGTATTAACTAAGTTAACTTTTTATGCAAAAATTTGACGGTGTTTAAAGTTAAATTCATAAAATTTCATTTGAATTTAAGTTTAAATTTTTAAGAAATCCACGTAATTTTTTTTTTTATTGTTTTTCTCATGTCAAGTTAGCCTTTACTTAACTTATACAGTTTAAAGAAAAACTATTATTAGTTATTCCGGCTAATTTTCCAAAAACTATTTCTCACATTTAATTAATCGTTTATTTAAAGTGTATTTTCTTGATTGCTTAAGATCACACTAATTTAATATTGTAAGTAATCCTAAACAAATTTTGTTTAAAGTACTTTTCAAACTTTTTCCGAAAAACATTTCAAAAGTAAACCAAAATGAAACATAAAACGATCAGAAGGTACTTCAGTTAAAACAAATTACTCTTTAGCAAAGAATAGAGACCGAATAAATAAATATCGTCAAACTAATTAATATATTACCACACTGATTTTACTTAAAAATATATTTTAGTAAAAACAAATTAAAAACGCACCAATTTCATGTTGTTATCGGTCGAAGAATCTGATGTGGAATGTTTGAAGTTGTTCTTATTTGTGCTTAAATACTTGCTAGAAGTTTTGGATGTTCAATACTAAGGTTGAGATATGAGTTCCAAGGTCCAAAAATTTCGTATTTAACAGAATATTGATTTTATATTATTATATTGAGTAATATAATAAAAAACGTTTTGACGTTAATTTGTGTTTACGTCACGAAGTAAAATGTTGTTTTAATAATAAAAGATTATTTACGATTGTAGATTTTATATGTGGAGCGTACGGAACCCAAATCTGCTTCAGTAGAAGTCGATCCTGAAAGAGAGCAACAAGGGCAGCCATTCATTAGAACTCTGTAAATATTTTTACCTAAATGTAATGTTTTTAACCACGAACTATGATAAAATAACCTTAAAAAATATATTCCTTGTCTTGCTTGACAAATGTTGTAAAACTTATTCGCCTTAGCCGTTATACATCCCATTGCAGGGGCACAGGCCTCTACTTGGAGGCTTAGCTCATAGTCCGCCACGCTTAGCGGACGTTTTCGACTACTCGATTTTCAGAGTTTTTAGTCCACCCATCAGGCCTGTGACTTGTCTTAACGATGTTATGACCGATACGTTTACGTGTCCTCTGAAACACAGAGAAGCTCTGAGAAATGTGCCACTAGTTGGTCACCCATCCAAACAGTGACCCCGCCCGACGATGCTTGGCCGACTTGGCGTGTCGTTCCTCTGACGTAATAAAAGACGTTTTAAAAGGTAATATTTTTAAACACTTAATTTTTTTTTCCCTGCACAATGTTTCGTTCTTATCCCATAACAATTATAAAACGTTTAAAAAATTACTTACAACGATATTCATCTCACATTTTTTTGTGTAAAGATTTTTTTTAATTTCAGCCAGTCGCATTTAGTCACTTTCTCTCTGTTTGTGTGTTAAGACATTAAACAAAGCGCCATCTGGTATGGTATATCAAACTAAGCAATACTGTGGATACCAAACAACAACTAAAAACACTTAAATACTTTTTTTGTAAAAACAAACATATAAAACACAAAAGACAAACACAAATATTAATCACAAAAATGTTTGGCCAGTGCGGGGATTAAATTCACTCCCCTTAGTTCAACAGGCAAGTTTTTGCCCACAGAGGCATGGAATACATGATTTTTTACCCTTGGGTTCATTATATGTACATAGTTTTTGCATATTCGGATGTATGTCTGATTAATTACTAATTGATGAAAAATATGTATTACATAAGTAAAATACCTCAATTTGTATACCGTTCGTTATACGCTCCAGCGTAGGCAGATAGAAAGAGGCTTAGGCCACATATTCCACCACGCTGCCCTAATGTGGATCGGCGAATGTTGTCTAACTAGTGGCCACTCGACTTTCTGAGCTTTTAAGCAGCCCATTAGACCTTGGACTTGGCTTTACGACTGCTGTCATGTGATATTGTGTATAGGTATTAAAAATTCATTTTTATTTGATGTTTCTAAGAAACCTTTTCTTCAAAATTTTTAAATTACTAGGTACCTATTTTCAACGATTGTTTTGAATATATCGGTTTGCAAGCTTTAAAAATACTTACAATAATTCCACGGAATCACTGTTTTAATATTATATTTATGTAATAAAACTCATTTAAAAATGGATCCAGATATCAGAATAAGGTGATCATAATAAAGGTGTTTTAATTTTTTTTTTTTATATATAAAAACTTTAAGAGAATACGATTCGCGGCGCCTCACAGCGTGCTTCATACAAAAGAATTTTCCACTTCTTTTTGAGACTTACAAATCAAACGCCATGAAATTTTAAAGACTCTAAGATTAAATATCTAGGTCTGCAGTGTGCCATTTTTTTTATTAAATTATAAAGTTAAAACATCGATACAGGATTCTAGTTTTTCATAAAAAATATCTCGAATAAGATTAAAAGTTAATAACAATTTTTTTTAGGATTTTGGACAACCACAGTCATAGATATTTGGCTTGAGATCATGCCTACCAAATTTCACAGTATTTGATTAGGTAATGTTTAGAATAAGTAGGAAATTCGTTTGTATGAAACACACAGCAAGGCGTCGCGAATCCGATCCTCTTAACTTCAACAAGTGAATCTTTTAAACAATCTTTGAACTTTATTAATAGTACCTAATATTTATGTTTGAAATAATAACCAACTAATTTAATGACTAGTTTATTATTGTTGTATTGCACTTCAACAATTTAAACTAAATGATAGATTTTTCAAACTCGTTGGCCTGACAGATTTGCCCTTTCCGTTTTCATTTTCCGCGTTTTTACTTAGGGTTCTTTCTAACTTTGTCTGTTTGTTCGACTCCTAAGGATGGTAGTGTGGTGTTGAATATCCTGCCTAAATATCTGGCATTCATTCATCATTTGCATCATATGCAAAAATAAAATCAAATCCAACTGGCAGTTTCAGAGTTTAGCGCGTTCAAACAAACAAACTCTTCAACTTTATTATATTAATAGCTGACCTGGCGGACGTTGTTCTGTTATTTCCGTTGATGATATTGTAGTACATCATTTTTACATTGTATAAAGACCCGAATTTCATAATAATGAGTATGAATGTCATGCAATCAGTATAAAACAAATTTATTTAACCAAAATGTTATAAAATAGCATAAAAAGTTAACTTGACTTAAAATTGTAAGTTTAACAGTCATTGGACACTTAAGTCAAGGAATGCATATAAAAAGTCTAGAGCTCAAGTTATACTGGTGGTGTTTCTCAAAGTTACTTTATATTTGTAAAAACCATAATATTCTTACCTTGTTTATCTTACAAATCACGTATTAATAGAAAAGAGAAAGGAATATAAACTATTTCCCACGTTTAAGTGAAGGTGGCGGACAAAATAACTATAAACATTAGAAAAGAGTTATATTACACATATTCTTCATAATTATGTCAAAATAAAGTTCAGAATGGTAGTTAAATACAAAAGTAAACTAAAAGAGTCTTTTGTTTCTGTGTTAGCAATAAATTCGATATGGTTTGACATGTTTGAAGTTTTATCTGAAAGCAAATTTTAAAAGTTCGAGTGTGTCAAAAGTTAAATGGCTGGAGGGTTGGCATTATGTAAAATAATATATTAAATAGAATTTTTGTTAGGGAATATCATGTTCATTAGTCGATAAATAATAAAGTTTTTAAAGATAGAATATAAAGGATAAATGTGATTCATCTTTGGGGAATTCAAGAAAATTGTAGTTTTCTTGCCTTTTCTTAGAAGGAATTTCAAAATATTGAAAAATTGCATAAATATTAATATTATTAATTGTAAATATAATATAAAGATGATTTCCGATGCTTATAACATATTTCCCAGAAGTTAAATCAAAAATAAGTTACTAATTTCATAAAAATAATAAAATTTAGAAATAAAACTAGTACAAATTTAATGATATAGTTTAGTTGTTGAGATAGAGTATAATTAAAGACATTTATTTGGATAAAATTTTTGATTCATTTTGAATAATTTTAAATTCTACATAATATAAATTTGCGTGTTTATCGATATTAATGTATAAAAACTCCAAAACTTCGTAGAATAAATAACACGAAACTGAGTGTTAAAATTTTTTTGGTTTCGAGGACATTGGAACTTTTGGGGCAAAAAAGACCCGGGACACTTCAATACATAAATTTTTGATTTGACAAGCAAGATTGGTGTGAAAAATTGAAATAAGGGGCAAGGAGGGTATTTCTGGGGGATGAAGTTGAGATTTTGGAAGAAACAAAATATAAAAAGGGATAGTTAGTCGAGATCCGCGCGCTTTTTTTTTTGACTGGGTAAATCAATTATGGTCAGATCCGAAATCTGATCTCGCGTTTAGCTTATCTTATTTGATGTTTTGGAGATAAAAAATTTATAGCTAGAGTAAGTTTATAAACTTAAATATTTTATTTTTAACACATTTTAACACAAACTTTTCAATAGGTAAAGCATCGTGTCTCGCGAGTTTTTTAGTCGTCTTTGTGTTCAATTTATAATAAATGTAATTTAGGAGAAATAAGCATAAATCTTTTAAGATTTATGGTGTTCTATTGTGCAGTGTTTCCTTTAAATTTTGTTGAATTCTACCAAGGAAGTTTGATGATCTACGAAGCAGTCTAAGGTTGTACGAGAGGAGTTTTCCAGAAGTCCAGACGAGTCTGTTCTACGTTGTCTGTAGAGCAATGGATATAGGTTCCAGAGCTTTTTGAAAACTACTTTAGGTATGAGTTAAGTTGAGAGTATGTATGCGTAATACTTTTGTTAGAATGATTTACTTAAATTTACCTAAATATACTATTCTAGCTTATAAGATTCGTAGTGATCTGATCTGATTCGTAGTGATTCGTAGTGACCTGACAGTCTTTATATTTTATTCTAGTGAGATGTACATAAAATGCTTTTTCTCCGTGAGTGATACATGTATGTATCTACATTATAAGAGACGATGGTTTCTTAAATCTACTTCAAGTGTTTTGAAATCTCACTTTTCTACGTATTTTAAAAGGTATCTAACAACATAAATTTTCTTATAATTTTTGATGAGATTTAATTAAATGTTATTTCTTTTAAATAACTGTATGAAAAATAATACAGTTGAAGACAATGTTTCCTTACATATGCACAACTGAACCAAAAAATCTCACTTCTTGTATATATGTAAATGAGAAAACTAACAATACAAATTCTCATTTCTCTACATCTTTGAATTAATACCTATAAACAAATTTTTATCAACATATTGTTGATGATAGAATTTGACAATTAACATTAAATGTTATTGTTGTGAGTGCATCATACCTAATAAATAGTGTTGGACTGAGTGTAATTGAGATATTATGTGTTATTTATATTTATATATAAATATATATATTTTATCTTGGTGAAACTTATAAATATGAGTTACTGTTGTTAATATCAGTTGATTCAAGGCACTAAAAATATAAATTTTACTAAGTGACCTAGAATCTAGTTTGTTTTAGGAATTAAACAAACACTAGGAACTAAAATTATTAATTTGAGTTACTGTTGTTAATATCAGTTGATTCAAGGCACTAAAAATATAAGTTTAACTAAGTGACCTAGAATCTAGATTGTTTTAGGAACTAAACAAACACTAGGAACTCAAATTTTCAGTAAAGTGTCGTAAGTCTGAGGAATGCGGGACTGACCTGAAAAACAAAATTCACTGGGTATAGGTTACATAACACTGGTACTCAAAGTGAATAACACTGTATAACATAGAAATTTTCACCTGGGATTCCTCAATTATATTGTTGATTTCTTTAGAGTTAGATATATTTGATACTTACTAAGTTCAGAGGATGCATTAACATAAAATACTGTTTTTGTATGAAGCTAACCCAACGGGTCAGAAATATATGAAACTATTGAAATTAAATTATATTATCACAAGACAAGAATGTCAGACTAGGAAATAATTTGAGGATATTCTCTATAATATTTACTCCTTTTAAGATACTAAAATTTCAACTTTGTTAAGTAATTTTTTAATTTGAGATGTATTAGGTATATAATAAAACTAGGAACTCGAACTTTCAATGAGGCGTCGTAATGTCTGGAGGAATGCGGTTCCGAATTGAATTTCAACATTCACGGAGTATAGATCACATAAGATTGGTACTAATGAATAACACTTGTACAATATAGAATTATTAGCCTGAGATTCCTCAATAATATTGTTAGATATCATGGGGTTTGAAGACACATCTGATACTTACTAAGTCTAGTGGATGTCCCTACATGAAAGACTGTTTGTGTACGAAGTTCAGGTGTTAATTAATATTATCACGAGATCTAGGAAATATTATTTTCAGATAATAAATATCAAATAAAAATCTGAAAATTATCAAAGAGAAATATTAACAACAAATATATTAAATTACAGATTTTTTTAAAGATTTTGTAAATTATCATCTAAAAAAACATTATATTTACTGGAATGAGTTGAGAAAGAGAAATACAGAAAAAGGTGAGGTGAGGAGGTAAGGTATGAAATGAACAAGTGAATATGTGTCATTCGGTGAAAGAGGTTGTTTTCAGAATGATTGAACTAAATACTAACTAAGTGGGTCTAGGACGCTAGGTGGTTTTGCAGGCTGGACATGTGGTTCGTCCAGAGAGGTCATGAGTGAAGGAGTGCTGGGAGCTCATGCGTAGGGAATTCTTTGGGAACACTAATTTTCAGATAACAATAATAAATTCATAAATCTGAAAAGTTTCAGGAAATCAGTTTTTTGGATTGTTTAGGTGTTCTAAATTTTCAAGAATTCGACGTGTTATAGATCAAATCTGTTCTATTGTAGTTATTTATTTATAGTATGTAAGTGGATAATTTTATTATAATAGTATTTATTTTATGAATTTAATTTTACATACATTCATTACTCAAAACATTTACATTAATTACTTTCATATAATTCTCTTCTTTCTTCTTCTTTTCTTATTTTTTTTTTTATAGTACGTAGGAAAGAAACTTGATAGGGAGGTAGGCAATTGAACCAGAGGGCAGCTCCCACTGATTTGAGGAAAAAGCTGTAAGTCAAAAGACTTTAAATTCGGTACGTGGATAGTACTTAATCGAATATCATTTATTTATGTTAAATGAAGATTTATGTTTATTTTAATAATTTGATTGATTTATTTGTGTTTGTCGTTTTGATTTCTTTTTTTTTACATTTCTAGGTATTGTTTGAACTTTATGTATATGTTTTGTCTGCACTTTCTTTTATCTTACCTTTTTGGTATTGAATAAACTCGAATATAACTCTTAAACTTAACTCATTTATAATAATCAAATGACTTTTCAAAAATAGAATACTTATCATTGAAATTTAAACATTACGTAATTATATATTTGAATCATAAATTATTTAAAATAAACTTCTAACTCTTCATCATAGTAACAACGACAATAAGATAGTTACAATATGACATCCCCTGTCGCACAGCTAGCCCGCACTATTAATTCGTTTTCGCTTACGGTTCTTTCTCACATTTTTTTTCATGCGCGAATGCAATACAAATAATCGTTCCTGGTCACACAGAGTCGGGGTCCCAAACTGAGCAAGCTTGTACTAAAAATACTTACATACTATTTTTTTTCTTAGTAAGAAGAGAAGGCCTTTTCGGCTGCTGGTTACATTTTCAGTTCATTAAGAAGGACACAATTAATACGATTTATTTTCTTAATAGATATTTCAAACTCAAAAATGATTATTATTTTATCACTTACTTTGCCATATTTGTTATGTTAACCATAACTGTCAAAACTGAAATATCTATATAATTATGAGACAAAAGACGACTATTGTTCAAATTTATATAAGATTTGCTTAAAACTATTAAGGGCTGCTTAGTATTATTTCCATCAATCGTTATTTGCTGAGGCAACTATCGAGATTGCTTATTCATAGTTCGTTGTATATTTTAATTACTTCTAATTTTACAAAAGTTAATTGTTAATTATTTTTTTATACTTTAATAAACGTTTTATTTATCAAACTAGAATCACATATAATAAGTAAAGAAGAGAGAACCAATTCTATTTAAAAACTTAAATATTTTTAACCGTCTTCAAAAAGGTGGTTTACTGTTTGACCCGTATGCATTTTCGTGATTATCTCAAAAACTACTGATCAGATTTGGATGGGATTTTCATTATTCGACTGCATATTGTTCCTTTAGGCCAGAAAGCTACTTTCTGTAATACTAACGTTGTGTATGTAAATGTTCTAACAATAATTACATCACGTCATATATATTGGTATATGTTTTTGTTATATATGTCTTAAGTAATAATGACGCTTTGAAACTTTTTATTTTTGTATGGAATTTAAAATTTAATGTATCCAAGAAAAATTTATGTTATTAACAGCTAGTAGTCACTCTTCCGATTTTTGCCAATTGTAGGTCGTTCTTGCTTCTCGTTTGTTTTAAATGGTTCTTAGTTTACTAGGCTACTTTTTGCAAAAAAGACAAACGATGCTCCTAATCTTCTATTGGTAAATAATATAGTCATGCTTTCTAAAATACATTTTTACCTTTCTAATATACTGAAAGATTCAAGACATAACCGGACTCTGCGATACTCACTATCGCCCGGTTATGCTATTTGCGGGCTGCGGCAATAATTTACTATATTAATGATTTTTATCGAACTAACTAAGCTTTCAACTTTACCTATAGTTAGAAGTAAAAAAAATACAAATTAAATTTAGTTAAATTATTAATTTTATTGTACTTAAACAAGTTACACTATAATAAAAGCACGTCTACATGGTTATAAGTTTTGCTTCAGACAACTGATGCAGTTGTCTCAGTTTCCGCAGCAGGTGTCGTTACTCGTGGTGTTTCTTCAAATCTAGGTTGTGCTCTCCAAGGTGCTGGTCTCACCGGCTCTTGAAGGAACTTCTGCTGACGAGCTTTGGGATCCCAGAATCGTCGAGAGAAGTTGTTGACATTGAATTTGTTGCGTTGAGCTTCCTCTGCTTCACGTTGCGCATTATAGCTTCCTGTAGTAGAAAAGTTATGGATAAGTTTGTGTGGATACGATAGTGAAATATAGAAGTGTAGTTCCAATATATATAACAAAACATATTAATCTTCTGAAAATAATTAGATGCTTCTGTTTTCATGTGTGTGTATAATTTTAAATGTGCAACTTTAAGAACCTAAATGATAAATTTTGCACTTATTCTTATCAAAACATTAAAGACAGGATCGTCACTTTTGAGGATTGTATATAAACATTGTTAATTAATAATTATATTTTAAATAACACTTTCTTGTAAAAAAGCCGCTGTGAGTAACTGATTTTGATATATATTGAAGAATTATTATTATATCCGTGTAAGTCCAGACAGATTGCACCTAATGTTCTATGAACCTATGAAAAAATGTCCCGATTAATATTGCTGTTTAAGTACGAAAAAAACATGTTTTTAATGGATAGCCTTATTTTAAACCTGTTTCACCTACGCGAATTGTTTGTTTTTTCTTACAGTTTCACGATAGTTCTTTACCACCTTTTTTTCTTCGTGAACTCTTCCAAATTTCTTAAACTCTTGACATATTCCTAACTCTGGGACGATAGTTTTATAAAGAACTTTTTAGCTGATACTAAAACACTGAGGGTAGTTACATTTCAATAGAAGGGCTTTGGGATTGTCAAGGGATATTATCACAAAAGTAGGTCCTATACGTAGTAATATGTGAGTCCAAGACTACAAAAACTTACCATCATTGATATCGCTCTTAGTTACACCTCGTTGAGCTTCTTGCTGCGCGTTCCATTCTAGAGCCCTGGCGATTAGAGGGGGGATCGGTGGGGGAGTTGGGATGTAGTCAGCGAGAATCTGGAACCCATCAACACCAGCTGTATATCTTGCACTGTATTCCTTTCCGTCATCTCCGATGTAAGAATAGCTCCCTTGTACTTGGATACCATCATTCTCTACTCCTGTTTCTTCGCCGTGGATATCTGGAATAAGAAATTTCAATTTAATCCTAATTTTTAGAAAATTATCTGCTTCGTTTACTTTTGTTTTATAAACGAATATGCTGCTCGTTTATGAAAAGATTCCATGGAAAGTAGATGAATATATTTTGTTTCCTGATAACAATAAATCTAAACAATAATCTTTTTAAATTTACAATTACAAATATTCTGATTTTTAAGGTTTAGCTATGTTAGGCTAAAGCTTGACGTGAACTTCGCGTCGAAAAACTTAAAAGGATTTTTTGTTCTAATTTTTGTGTGGAGTATGCATATTATGGAGGCAGTACTAAGTACGTGACAGTAAAAACAAGGATGACGCGAAATGCAACTAAGCGTGCGTGAGTAGTGCAGCTACATCGCAATTTACTGATTTTTTTATTGAAATACATGAAATTGATTAATAGTTTATTACAAATCATTGTTATCAAAAAATGCGTTTTTACAGGGTCTAAAGAACTATCATGGTTATGTTTTAGCAAAGTTCTAAACTAATGGAAAGATATCTTTGCCAAAACATTAAAAAAACAGTGAAAAGGGGTCACTTTAGATTTTTTTTCAATCGAACAAAAAATCAGTAATCGCGTTTTCACGATGTTCAGGTTCTGAACCATATCCCAAAGAACACACACATTTAATTATAGTCAGATCTGCTTAGCGGATGCGGAGAAACATTTGCCAAAAAAAAAAAACAGGTTGCACTCCGGGAGTGCCGGCAGAAGTGAAAACATACAACCTGGATATATGATTTTAACAAGTGCAATCCGCACTTTCGTCTTTTCATCAACCCGATTTCCTCTTACTTTTTATTCGCCCGATAGAGTTTAACATTTTTACCCATCACAAAAAAGTGCACAACGCCGCTAAAGAAGTTTTCACTTCAAAATCAATATTTTTATTTTGCCAATTATCCTATTATGGCGTGGCATTATGGTTTCCATCTTGCGAATTTTTATGGCGTGGCATTATGGTTTCCGTCTTACGAATTTTCGATCAGCCTGACGCGAGTTAATCATTTTTTACCCATACCGAAAAAAGTGCACAACGCCACTAAAGAAGTTTTCACCTTAAAAAAATTGGGTATAGTCTCTTAATATATCTTAATGTACTCGATGTGCTTACACTCTACTTGGCTAAACTAAATGTATGAAAGCTGAAAATATCAAATTTTCGGATAGAGCCAGTTTAACATTATTGATACCACCGGATATAACTCAATAAGCACTTTCAGGATCAATAATTATTAGTATTTCGATTTCGTGTATGGTTTAGAAATAATCGAGTGAGACCACTTAGCGTTTCCACTCTGTATATTATAAATGCAAAGTAACGCCGTCTGTCTTTCTATCTGCTACCTCTTAACGCTTAAACTGCTGTTTCGATTAAGATGAAATATGGCATGGAGATAGTTTAACGGGGATATTTTAGTTTATAAATTATTGACAGACAGACAAACGTACCATTTTCATCTTTGCCGTTAGTGGTATTAAAAAAAAGATTAATACCAAACTTACCGTTTTCTGTGTCATACACATAGTGGTATCCTTCAGGGTTGACATCAGACTCGAATCTTAAGACCTTGGCATTCCGGTCCAGATCAGCACGTGCTCTCGGGTTTTGCCGATAGTAGTCATAGTAGTCCTTATTACGGTAATACTCAGGCTGGTCGCGGTTTAGCTCCTGGTTTTTCAGAGCTCGCGCTTCCTCCGCTTTTCTGCGGAAGTAGTCAGGACCGAAGGGAGAAAGAGTTGCGGCGGTGCATGCCGCAATCAGAGTGGCTAGGATGATCTGGAAACATTATTTTTTTTATAATTACAATACATTCGTTGAAGTTCTGCCTGTTCAGTGTAATAACCATTTTGTTTTAATTTATTGATTAACGATGCATCATTGTTTTGGTAATTTTAACAATTATTCTTTGTCAAACCACGATATCTTACTGTTTTAAACAAAAAAATGTCTCCTTTAAGATAATTACTTATTAATATCATAATGTGGATATTGAAGATGACCCATCATCACTTCAGCAACCACTTTAGTCCTGGGTGACAGGTGGTGTGGTGAACCCATCGCCGCAGCACTGCTTCTGATAGCAGTGTATCTGGACTAAGATGACTTTACATATGTCCCATGAGTCATCGGTACCAGCTTTATAGTAATAAGTTGGTGAACAATGTTGCGGTCCGCCTGATGGGAAGCGGTCACCGCAGTCTATCGATTGCAACACCTGGGGCATTACTCGCACGTTACCGACCCTTTAAAAATCTAATTTCTTTCTTGAAGAACCCCATACTGTAGTGCGTAGAGAAAACTTTCGCAGGGAGCTCATTCCATATTCTAAGCGTACGTGACCATTTAGATTCTAAGGTGTGAGGATGAATTCCCTGACAATGGCGGGCGATTGCGATGGTAGAAAGAAGCCGTGGGCATAATTTCAAACAATTCCTTAAATTCAACACATCCCATTATACCCCTTTGCCAATTCTAAAACTATAAGAATATTAATATTTATTTCATAAATATTTCCAGCAAATAAATTATTTTCATTCAAAATAAATTAATATAATTTTTAATATGGATATCTGTCACATTATTGTGGGTCGCACTTTGTTTAAGAATTATGTGAAATTCATAAATCATCAGATTTTAAATTCTAATTTATTTTATAACTAACTGTCTAGTAATTCAATAACTTTTTAACAGGGTTTTAATTACAAGTTTCGCTTTAATTTTACACAAATATTATTACAAATTATTTTTAGTATCGCCTTTTTATTAGCACATTTTCCTAGATAATATTATCAATAAAAATTTTTATTTTATATACTTATATGTATATTGGTATTTAGTATGATTATAATATTTTATTAGTTATTTTTCATGTGCTTGCACACCGTATTCTAGTAAAGTGTTTTTAAAATCTCCTCCCATGGTTTGTCTCAAAGAGATCGCTTAGTAAGCGATAAAATCACCGTGTTGTACTGCATTCCTTTTCTTTACAATTTAAATTTGTGCAAAATCTGAATATAGTGCAATAAAGAGTATTTGTATGTATTGTATTGTTTTACTAAAATTTATTTATAATTATTAGTCGGTATCCTAGCAAGGAAAATTAGTGTGATGGAGCACGTCTCAATTATTTCTTACCGACTCTTGTGAATATTTGTATGTGTGGTAACTAAAAAATACCATTTCATCAACGACTGTTCAGAAATTTTTCGCACTTTTTAAGGTTTCGTCGCCTAATGGCAAAAATGGAATCTTAGGGCACGTTCGTTTTGGGATTAAGAAATCCCACAAATGATACTTTTCACACTTTTGATAACGCCAGTTTTGCCACCGACACCTACCGTTCGTTTACCTTTGAAACGTTACTAACCAAATTTTTGGTTATGTAACCAAAGTTATGTAACTTGCAAAACGAACGGTTGACGTACACACACTACGATAAAACACACACACACTACTATAAACAATGAATACGTATAGGCAGTTTGACAGATTAACGCAAAAACCCCACCTCCAGACATGGGTCTAAAAATGGGTGGCAAAAGTGACAAAAAATATCGTAAACGAACGCATGACAGTTTGTCTCAGATGATACTAAAATTTTGATATTTTTGATACCAATGCTAAACGAACGGATGGCAGGTGGCAAAAGTAATGAAAATAATGATTCTGCATCCCAGAACGAACGCGCCCTTAATTGTTTCTTTATGACTCTGTCCGTATGTCATAGGCTTATATTTCCGCGGTCTTTGCATTGCACTGATTAATTTTTAAACGCAAATGTTTAATTAGGTAGATAGGTACGTAAAAAAAGTATTTTGACGTGACAACGTCTTATAAATTGGTTTGCCGGGTGACACTTCAAGAAACTGCGTTACGCTCCGCTCACGTTATGCGCTCACAATGAGAGCGAGTGAGAGGCACGCGGCATGGTTAGCCCGCCTAAGAGCGAGAGAGACAGACATAAAAAGTGAAAGGCACAAGTTGTCACGTAAAACTTTCGCCCGTATACCGACTTTACAGGCAACCAGTTTTTTTTTACGTACCTATCTACCGTATCATAATCATGATAATTTATTTTAGTAAAGATAATTTACATGACACTTTAAATTAATTATAAGTTTCAAATTAAAATGATAAAAATAACGGTTAGGTAAGTACTCTAATTCACAAATAAAAATTTTCGGGTACCTTTTTTTAAAAATTTGTCATTAAAAACTCATGTTTTCTAACATATCTATTTTGCGAGTTATTAGCTTTATTATTAATATATCTTAAAACAATCTCGATAACATATATTTATAATAATTGATTTACTTTATAATTTACTTTTAACAAAAATTTGTTTTGAACAAAATTGGTTCACAAATCTTTTTGTGTATCCGCAATAATACTTATTTTACGGAACCAAAACCAAATACATGTACGACATACACTTGACCGGTTTTTTAATTTGTTTATCCATATAAAACGTATAACTGCCTGACTGATTTATCAACGCAAAGACCAAACTGCCCGGACTAGAAACTTGAAATTTTGACAAAACTTTTCATTTATCTCATGTAATCAAAAACACTGAGCTCCTGAATTTTTATTTTAATCAAAATAAAAAGTAAAATTTAGGGATCTTTGGAGATTATGAACAAGTAATTTTTGACAGCGTTTAAAGTTAAATTGATAAAGTTTGCATTTGAATTTAAATTATTTTTTTGATAATCGTACATTATAAAAGTTCAGTAATTTCGTTTTTTTTTACTGTCTCTACGTCAAGACTAAGATTACTAACCTTGTACAGTTTTGAAAAAAAGTTTATTAATTTTTCCGACTAATTTTCCAAATTTTTCGTTTCTCACATATAAATAAGTGTTTATTTAAGTGTATTTTCTTGATTGCATCAGAAACCAATACTTTAAAATTGTAATTATTATCTATAAATCTAAACAAATTTTTTTTAAAGTACTTTTCAAGTTTTTTCGAAAAACATTTCAAAAGTAAATAAGATTGAAACAGAAAACGATAAGTACTTCAGTAAAAACAAATTGCTCATTAGAAAAATATACAGACAGTATAAATAAATATCGTCAAACTAATTAATTTATTACCACACTGATTTTACTTAAAAATATATTTTAGTAAAAACAAATTAAAACGCACCAATTTCATGTTCTTATCGGTCGAAGTGTCTGATATGTAATGTTTGAAGATGTTCTAATCTGTGCTTAAATACTTGCTAGAAGCTTTGGATCTTCAATACCAAGGTTGAGATATGAGTTGCAAGGTCCAAAAATTTCATATTTAACAGAATATTGAATTTTATATTGAGTAATATAATAAAAAGCGCGTTTTGACATTAATTTGTGTTTATGTCACGAAGTAAAATGTTTATTAATAAAGGATCATTTACGATTGTAGATTTGAGATGTGGAGCGTTCGATTGCCAAATCTGCTACAGAGGAAGTCGATCCTGGAAGAGAGCAACAAGGGCAGCCAGTCATTAGAACTCTGTAAGCATTTTTGCTTAAATGTAATGTTTTTTATTACGGACTTTAATGAAATAACCTTAAAATAGTCTTCCTTGCCTTGCTTGACAAATGTTGTAAAACATATTCGCCTTAGCCATTTTACGTTCCACTGCAGGGACACAGGCCTCTACTTGGAGGCCAAGCTTGGCGGACGTTTTCGACTCCCCGATTTTCAGAGTTCTTAAGCCACCCATCAGGCCTGTGACTCGGCTTAATGATATTATGAGCGATACGTTTACGTGCCCTCTGAAACACGGAGAAGCTCAGTAAAATGTGCCACTAGGTGGTCACCCATCCAAGCAGTGAACACGCCCGATGTTGCCTAACTTGGCGTGTATACGCCTCTGACGTAATAAAAGACCTATTAATAGGTAATAAATTATAAACGATACATTTTTTTCTCTGCACAATGTTTCGTTGTTGTCACAAAACAATGATGAAAACCATTTTAAAAATTACTGTTTAAGTTTATTTGTTTAATGTTTTACTGTTTTCCTGTTTGAAGATTTCTTTAATTTCAGCCAGTCGCATTTAATCACTAAACTCTCTGTTTGTGTGTTTGGACATTACACACAGCGCCATCTAGTACCAAATCAAGTAATACTATGTGGATACCAAACAACGGCTTAAAACACCTAAATACCTACTTGTTTTTTGTAAAAACATACATATTACACATACAAAACACCCAAATCTTAGACAAACACAAATATTAATCACATAAATGTTTTTCCTGTGCGGGGATCGAACCTACTCCCCTAGGTTCAGCAGACAGGTTATTGCCCTCAGAGCCATGGAATACATAACTTTATTAACCTGGTGTTCATGATATGTATAAATCGCGCCACGTAAGTTGAACCTGCGCAGTAACACATTTTTGGTTCGTCAGTACATTTATCCGTACTGTACTTGAGCAGACGGCCGCCATTTTGGTTCAACTTACAAGGCGCGAACTATACATAGCTTTGCGTAGTTTTAGCATATTCGGATGTGTCCTGCAGATATACAAGAATCGCACACCTATAATTCTTATGACCTTCCCGGGTGTCAACCATTTTAATTTCTCGCTGGCACCAAGCACCTTTCCCACAATATGGAAAAAGGCGCATGTCATATCTTTACATTTTTTTAATTTAATTTGGCAGATTGGGATGGATTGCGTGAATTTTATGCATCGTACCCGTAGAGAGAGCTGCGCTTTAGCTAAGAGGATCCCAACGTCTACGCAGCCACAGTCACTAAGACAATTCTCGCGGATATAGAATGTTTTATCCCGAATATTTTATTGTTGAATAATTATTAAAAAACGACCGTGGTTTAATCGGTCTTGCAGAGAAGCTAAAATTTTCATGCAATCAGCGTATGAGGCTTAGACCACGGCTCGAAATTATAAGGATTCGAATATTTCTGAATTGAAATGCAGATTAAATTTTTTTTTTTTTTTTTTATACCACTAAGGTGGCAAACAAGCTTACGGCCCGCCTGATGGTAAGCGGTCACCGTAGCCTATGGACGCTTGCAACACCAGGGGTATCACTTGCGCGTTGCCGACCCTTCAGAAATCTAATAACTTCTTTCTTGAAGAACTCCATACTGTAGTCCTTGCAGAAAACCTTGGCAGGGAGCTCATTCCACAACTTAAGCGTTCGCGGGAGGAAGTTTCTCTGAAACCGTACTGTACGCGACCATTTAGGTTCTAAAGTGTGAGAATGAATTCCCTGCCGATGGCGAGCGGTGCGATGGTAGAAAGTAGCCGTGGGCATCATTTCGAACAATTCCTCAGAACACAACCCATTGTACAAGCGGTAGAACACACACAGTGAGGCAAAGTCTCTCCTCAGACTTAAGGGCTCGATACCGCAAGTGAGTTTGGAATCGTCGACAATTCTCACAGCCCGTCGTTGAACCGAATCAAAAGGGCCAAGCTGGTATCCGGGTGCACCTGCCCAGAGATGGCAGCAGTACTCCATATGGGGCCTAACTTGCGACTTGTAAAGTAACAACCTTTGCCCCGACGTGAAGTACTGCTTCGCTCTGTTGAGTACACCAAGTTTTTTGGACGCCAGCTTTACCTTATCTTGTAAATGATCTCGGAACTGAACATCGCTGGAGATGTCGACACCAAGGATCCCAATGCTCTTGGAGATGGAGAGGGGAGTGTTCTGGAATTGTGGGACCACAGTGAATGGAGTTTTCTTAGCGGTGAACGCGCACACTTGTGTCTTTGTAGGGTTGAATCGGACCAAGTTTACCCGTCCCCAGTCAGAGATCTGGGACAGTGTGGTCTCGATTTGAGACACAAGTTCTCCGCGGTTTTCCTCCACAACGGAACGAGGGATGTTTGCACGACCCGTGTAAAAAGCGTCTCCAGTACTGTCATCTGCATAGCAATGTATGTTGTTGATGTCCAACATGTCATTGATATGCAGTAGAAACAGCGTAGGAGACAGCACAGAGCCTTGCGGGACACCAGCATTAATGTCCATGCTATCAGAGCAACTACCGTCAACTACGGTTCGTATGCGTCTGCCGGACAAAAAGCTAGCCACCCATTTGCACAAACCCTCGGGCACTCCGTAAGATGGCAACTTCGATAGAAGACCGCGGTGCCAGACCCGATCGAACGCCTTCGCTATGTCCAGGCTACATGCCAATGCCTCCCCCTGACTCTCAATGGCTAGTGCCCATCGGTGTGTGAGATACACTAGAAGGTCACCAGTCGAGCGACCGTGGCGAAAGCCATATTGACGGTCACTGACCAGATCGTGTACTTCTAGGTATCTTAGAAGCTGTGTGTTGATCACACGCTCCATCACCTTAGAGAGGAGAGAGGTA
Organism: Apoda limacodes; assembly: GCA_946406115.1. Classification (NCBI taxonomy): domain Eukaryota; kingdom Metazoa; phylum Arthropoda; class Insecta; order Lepidoptera; family Limacodidae; genus Apoda; species Apoda limacodes. The sequence continues at coordinate 21,949,732 of OX291541.1, read as the reverse complement.
ATAGCGATAGGCCTGTAATTCGATGGATCTGATCTATCGCCCTTTTTGGGCACCGGCTGCACATTCGCAGTCTTCCATGTAGACGGAAATTGCCTAGTGTGGTAGGAAAGCGCGAAGAGGCGCGTGAGTACAGGACATAACTCAGGAGCACACTGCTTAAGCACCACTGCTGGTATACCGTCTGGCCCACTCGACTTATGAACGTCTAGAGAAAGCAACGCCCGCCTGACCTCCCGCTGCGTTATGGAGATTTCCGGCATGGACTTACCGCACCACGGTATAGTAGGTGGTACAGCGCCTTCATCGCTCATATTCGAGTTCGAGGCAAAGAGACTGCCCAGTAGATCGGCTTTCTCTTTAGCACTATGGGCCAAGTCACCATCGGTCTTTCGCAGTGGTGGTAACGACGACTGGCAGAAGTTCCCTTCGGCAGCTTTGGCAAGCGACCAGAAAGCACGACTCCCAGAAGGATAGCTCGCAAGTCGCCCACCTATTTTGCCGATGAATTGGAATTTTGCTCTGGCAGTTGCTTTCTTTAAAAGCAACTGCCAAAAAAGGCAGTTAAATTCTTTAGTAAGAAAAAAACTGCCAGGGCTAAATTCTAATTAATCGGCAAAATAGGTGCAATGGGCGACTTGCGACTTCTGGGATTTGTGCTTTCTGGTCACGCCCTAATGCTGTCGAAGAACCGTTTGCCAGTCGTCGCTACCACCACTGCGAAAGACCGGTGGTGACTTGGCCCATAAATCTTAAAAGAAAGTCGATCTACTTGGTAATCTCTTTGCCTCAAACTCGAATATGAACGACGAAGGCGCTGTATCACCTACTTATACCGTGATGCGGTAAGACCATACCGGAAGTCTGCATAACACAGTGGACGTTCAATTGACGGTAGTTGCTTTGATATCATGGATATTGATGCTGGTATCCTGAAAGGCTCTGTGCGTCTCCTGTGCTGTGTCTTCTGCATAATAATGACATGGTTTTCATCAAGAACACACATTGTTATGCAGGTGACGGTATTGGAGACACTTATTACATGGGCCGTGCAAACATCACTCGTTCCGTTGTGGAGGAAAAGCGCAGAGAACTTATATTTCAAATCGAAACCACTCTGTTCAAGGTCTCTCTATTCAATGGGGACGGGAAAATTTGGTCCGATTTAACCTAACGAAGACACAAGTCCGCGCGTTCACCGCTAAGAAAACCCCATTCACTAGGGTCCTAAAACTCTGGAATTCTGCTCGCAATCTCCCCTCTTGGGATCCTTGATGTTGACATCTCCAGCAATGTTCAGTTTCGAGATCATTTGGAAGAGAAGTTGAATATAGCACCCAAAAACCTTGGAGCTCAACAGAGCGAAGCAGTACTTCGGCTCGAGTCAAGAGTCATAAGTTCGGCCCCATATGGAGTACTGCTGCTATGTCTGGGCGGGTACACCCGGATACCATCATGGTCCTTTTGACTCGATTCAACGACTGACTAAGAAAATCTTATCTCACTCCCAAGTCAATCCAAGTCGTATCTAAGACTGAGGTGAGACTTTGCCTTTCTGTGTGTGTTCTATCGGTTGTAAAATAGGAAACTTTATTTGGGCTAATTTAGTTGGCCTGCTTGTGAATCCATCACAATCTAAACATATTTTTTTATACCACTAAGTATGATTATTAGCAGTAGATACATTACAAATTAGGCCACTATTGTAATGCCTCTGATAATGTTTAGCGACTAAGTTTTCTCAATAGTCGATACAACAAAAAATATGGCCTCTATTTTAACTTAGAATGCACATGTTGGTTGGTTTATCTAAAATAGTTCATTTTACTCTACACTCCTTAAGGCAGAACTTTATCCCTTTTTCTACTTACACTTACTCAAACTTAGAGTTTGAGACTATTCCACGTTTAGACTACGCCGATGTATGTTACTTAGACGCCAATGAGAAGCTATTAAACAAACTTGAGCGTCTTCAAAACCTATGCATTCATTATATATACGGTTTACCTAAATATGACCATATCTCCAATTTCAGAATTGAACTCAAGTGGCTTCTGATCCGTTTCCGACGAAATACTCGTACTTTATCTCTTCTTTATAACATTCTTTACAAGTCTTTTGTAGTCCTTTATATTAAATCAGCCTGTTAGTTTCTGATAGAGAAAATGAATTATTGAAAAATAGTTATTAGGTATTTTCAATAATTGTTTAATAATTATTGAAAAAACCCACGCAACGTTACTGACTTTTTCAATAATTCATTTTCTGTTTAGGCAGCTATTCTGTGAAATTCTCTTCCGCTTACGCTTAGAGGTAGTTCATTGACTAAAATGTTTAAAATATGCTTAAAGGAGCACTATTTGAGGAAAATTTATTTTATTATCATTGAATGCTTTGTCACAGTTATTTTATACTTATTTTATTAACAATTTCTTTTTATGTAGTATATAGTATAGGTATTTATACATTTATTTATGTAATTATTTTATTTGTTTTTTAATGTATGTGTATGTGTTATTATATTGTTATTAAATTTTATATTTTATTAATTTAGTAGTAACCCTTGCCACCTCTTTGTAAATTTACTCTTTCTCTGGGTCTGCGGGAAGAAATCTCTGGCAGTATTGTTGTTATATTTTACCTTTTAAGTTTCTTAGGATAAAGGTATATTGTTTCATAATAACTGTATTATACATTTTTTAATTGAATAAATAATTTATTTTATATTTTTCTAAATTTGTAATTTCTTGTAACGATTTTTTGTACAATAAAGAAATAAAAAATGGAAAAAATTAATACGCTTGTTTAATGTCCAAGTTAAACTTACTACTCGTCATGCATCGCGGAGAAATATTTAGCCTACGAATAATGTTGTCAGATTTCTACTGCCTAATTCCTTTATGAGAGTGCTAACCCCCTGCAGTACCTACATACATACATTTTTAACAGTTATAGTCCAGGGTTTCAAGGTTTATCACATTAAAACACAATTCCAGATTTTCCGAAAAAAAAATTATAAAAGGTTGGTAACAACCAACCAACCAACCACCAAAAAACAATTTACCAATAAATAAAGAAAATAACATTCAATAATAAATATTCATATTTTGATAATCTAGGAATCCTTTGGACCGAGGTTATAAAAACTATTTAAACAAGGTGAACCATCCATTCTTGCGATGATAAACACTATTTTCGTAGATCTATTTATAACACTTGTATTCATACAAAATATTAAATACTTCATTCATATTCAAAAACTTTATGTAAGTTTTGAATACAAAGTTTAATACAAAATTGATAGCTGTTATTAATTTGCAAATAAATCTATGAATAATAGAAGTTAAGTAGTTTTGGTGTTAAGAAATATGATTGGATATGGACTGTTTTATTAATTTTGATTTCAATACGAAACGAATTTATAGTACGAGAGATGACGATGAAAATCATTTACTGTTTTACGTAGAAATCTTATAAAATTCTTAAATTAGGTCATATTGATGTGTTCAGTAACTGTCAAACAAACAACTTACTGTACAAACTTCGTGGAGGGCCACTTCTGCTACACTTTGTTTAATTTTGGAGTTACATGTGACATTGAAAATGTCTGGAAACGGCATTTTGGTAATCCCGTCATCCATAAAATAATACGCTATATTAATCTTACATAGCCTATGTTAGGTTATCTAAACTAATCTAAGAATATCATAGGTTTTGGCCATAAAACGATGCTACATGATTTTGGTCGTGGACTCTATGACTATTATTGATGATAGAAATATTATTACCTAAAACACTAACCGACGTTCACCATGGTCATTGAAGATTTGAGTTACTGTATTTTTATATGAAACTAAATCACTTCTGTGTCCGAAGGCAGGACAAACAAATATATTTCATAACGAAACCCTTCTGTATAACGTAATTTTTATGCTAAGATCTAAATTTGAGCTCAGCGCAGATCTATGAATTCTCCATAATATCAGTATTTCAGTGTTCGAGTCCATTATTAGTTTAACTTTTTAAGTTTACAAAAGCAATTGAACGCGTGAATTGCTGGGTTAAATACCTTGATTTGTTGATAGGAATTGTATCGTCTTATATATGTACCTATGTTGGCAAATTGATAAATAAATTAAAATTAAAATTGAAATGATTACAAACAGATTATTTGCCTATTAAAAGACAGAGTCATGCAATTTTTTTTATTAAAGCACATAAATTCGCCTAAGATTCAGTAACTGACATAGCTGTATGCTGAATAGTCAGTAAACTGAAGTGGCAATGGACAGGCCACATTGCTAGTCGTACCAATAACCGATAAGGAAGAAAGGTTTTCGAGCGCAGTGGTCGCGCGACTCGAAGAATCAACATTGTTGTTGTGAAAACGTATAGGCCTCACGTTCAACGGTGGACATATTCCTTATAAGAGACGTTAATAATGTTTGTAAAAGGAGTCTCAAAGTCAATTTTTAAGTTTTGAAATACAATGCCATTCTTAAATCCGATGCCATTGTAAAATATGATGCTATTCTAAAATCCAATGGCGTTTTAAAATCCAGTGCCATTGTTAAATACGATGCCATTCTAAAATGCGATGCCATTCTAATGCCAGAACGGCTCCGCTGTGATTTGTAAAATAATGCTCACCATAATTCAAAATAAATAAACTGTGATTATATATTTAAATAAAAATCAATTGCCATATTACTTGAGAATGGATCAAACGATTTGGCTAATTTCTTTTTTGTTGTATTTAAAATTGGAAGTCAGAAAAAAAACTTTCATACAATCCTTTTGTATGTCATATGAATAAAATGTTTTATCTGTTTAAAAATGCTTAAAAATGTATGTATTTTACTATCATTTAAGTTGACAGGGGGACAAATCGGCGTTAGTATGTGTCATTTTTGTTATTTTGAAGATTACTTGAGTATCATCTCAGCTTCATGTTTGGTATAGAAGTAGTTTTGACAAACACAATTTTTGAGTTTGAGATTAATATAGAATCGGTTTGGATATGTTAGTTTAAAGGGAGGTAGAACGCTAAATATATGCTACAGTAATAAATATAAAAATGCTAATATCAAATGAAAGCGCTTGTTTTGCACACTATAAATTTAAAATAAAGATTCAATAGGTTCATAAGAAACATAGGGTGTAGAGGTTGAAGATATTAATTAGCGGTTAAGAACATAGAAATGTAGAGGTTGCTGGGGTTAATTAGGGCTTACGAACGACAAGTTTAAAATGATTAAGTATAAGTTAAACTTAAATCGCGACCCTAAGCGATTCTCTGACACAAAGAAATGCAATGCTATATAAGCGGTTTTGTATCCACCATTTTAGATTTAACATTTTAATATTTATTTATTTCTTACACAAACCAAAATACGAGTATCTACATAAGCAATTTATATCAAGTCTCATTTTTTTCAGAAAAAGTGTTGTGTGACACTTTGGCGGGTCATTTGTGGCATTTTCTTTCTAATTTTTCCTTGATTTGATGACAATTTATAGTCCGTTCTGGAATTAGAATGGCATCGCATTTAAGATTAGCATCGCATTTCAGAATGGCACCGGATTTTAGAATTTCTCTTTAAATAAAATCAAAAGTGAAACTCTGATGTTTAAAATGAATACTTATTAGAGTTTTATTATTTGTCTAACATTTTACTCACACCCAGCCTATCCAAGAAATAAGTAATAAAATAGGTAAATAGGTAACATAAATTTTATCAGAAATAAAATATTCCTTATATTGCCGGCTTTAAAAATTCATTCACACCTTTTACATTTATGCCAACAAGGTCTTTAAAACTGCACAAATTAAACATTTTGACATTTTCAGGTCAAGTATCACCAATCCTTAAAAATTACGGAAATCATCATTCAAATACATTTTTCGAACTCAAATAATCAATGTTATTAAATCAACTACAAAAAGACCGGTTTTATGGCCATCATATTTCTGATTCAACCTTCACCCTTCGAGATTTCATTATTATTTCTTAAAATATAACATTAATGAAGAAATTATAATTAGTAATAAGTCTTGGGATTTGTCAACTCTTTGTCAGATTAATGATCGCAATTTTGCTAAAATCTTTTTGGCAGCTAATTTGCGTATAAAATAATGTCTTATTCAAATGAGATAGTTCTCGTAGGGTCACCTATAATATAGCAAACGCCCACGACTTTGTTCGCGTTGTCCAGTGATATCGATTTGACTAGGGTGTCCTTAGTTTTCTAGGGCAGCGGTTCTTAACGTTACGAAACGTTAGAACTTTTATTGGGACCTGCAAAAACTTATAAATGCGTGAAAATGAAACTAGGCCTGACAGTTGACTGTAGAAACAATTAATTTTCAATATTTTTTATAGATTGCCTTCAAATCTTTAGAATATAATATAGCAGCTCCACAGAGCCATTCCAGTCAACATTGGCTGAGTTTAAAGTAAGAAGTTGAACTCCTTCCAAGAAAAGACAGGATTCTGTTTTTCCTTTTTTAATTTAGTTTTTTCCCAAAACATATTTGTGATTTGCTTTAAGAATATATACTTCCTAAGATACATCTTGATCCCAAGTTCGGTAATCATGTGTTATTGTTATAAATGCCAGAAATAATGGACATTATATATCTGATTGGAGATAGATATACATCAGAGTCATATATAAACAGGGTTATTAACCGTCACATTCAAAAATACTAATGTAAAATGGGATACGCAATCACAAAAGGTTAAGAATCACTGCCATACGGTACTACGCATTTTTCCGAGTTAATTTTTTTTTTTTTTATACGACTAAGGTTGCAAACATGCTTACGGTCCGCCTGATGGTAAGCGGTCACCGTAGCCTATGGACGCTTGCAACACCAGGTGTATCACTTGCGCGTTGCCGACCCTACAGAAATCTAATAACTTCTTTCTTGAAGAACTCCATACTATAGTCCTCGCAGAAAACCTTGGCAGGGAGCTCATTCCACAACTTAAGCGTTCGCGGGAGGAAGTTTCTCTGAAACCGCACTGTACGCGACCATTTAGGTTCTAAAGTGTGAGAATGAATTCCCTGCCGATGGCGAGCGGTGCGATGGTAGAAAGTAGCCGTGAGCATCAATTCGAACAATTCCTCAGAACACAACCCATTGTACAAGCGGTAGAACACACACAGTGAGGCAAAGTCTCTCCTCAGACTCAAGGGCTCGATACGGCAAGTGAGTTTGGAATCGTCGAAAATTCTCACAGCCCGTCGTTGAACCGAGTCAAAAAGGCCAAGCTGGTATCCGGGTGCACCTGCCCAGAGATGGCAGCAGTACTCCATATGGGGCCGAACTTGCGACTTGTAAAGTAACAACCTTTGCCCCGACGTGAAGTACTGCTTCGCTCTGTTGAGTACACCAAGTTTTTTGGACGCCAGCTTCACCTTATCTTGTAAATGATCTCGGAACTGAACATCGCTGGAGATGTCGACACCAAGGATCCCAATGCTCTTGGAGATGGAGAGGGGAGTGTTCTGGAATTGTGGGACTACAGTGAATGGAGTTTTCTTAGCGGTGAACACGCACACTTGTGTCTTTGTAGGGTTGAATCGGACCAAGTTTACCCGTCCCCAGTCAGAGACCTGGGACAGTGTGGTCTCGATTTGAGACACAAGTTCTCCGCGGTTTTCCTCCACAACGGAACGAGGGATGTTTGCACGACCCGTGTAAAAAGCGTCTCCAGTACTGTCACCTGCATAGCAATGTATGTTGTTGATGTCCAGCAGCGTAGGAGATAGCACAGAGCCTTGCGGGACACCAGCATTAATGTCCATGCTATCAGAGCAGCTACCGTCAACTACGGTTCGTATGCGTCTGCCGGACAAAAAGTTAGCCACCCATTTGCACAAACCCTCGGGCACTCCGTAAAATGGCAACTTCGATAGAAGACCCCGGTAGAGCCGATCGAACGCCTTCGCTATGTCCAGGCTACATGCCAATGCCTCCCCCTGACTCTCAATGGCTAGTGCCCATCGATGTGTGAGATACACTAGAAGGTCACCAGTCAAGCGACCGTGGTGAAAGCCATATTGACGGTCACTGACCAGATCGTGTACTTCTAGGTATCTTAGAAGCTGTGTGTTCATCACATGCTCTATCACCTTAGAGAGGAGAGAGGTAATAGCGATAGGCCTGTAATTCAATGGATCTGATCTATCGCCCTTTTTGGGCACCGGTTGCACATTCGCAGTCTTCCATGAAGACGGAAATTGCCTAGTGTGGTAGGAAAGCGCGAAGAGGCGCGTGAGTACAGGACATAACTCAGGAGCACACTGCTTAAGCACCACTGCTGGTATACCGTCTGACCCACTCGACTTATGAACGTCTAGGGAACGCCCGCCTGACCTCCCGCTGCGTTATGGATATTTCCGGCATGGTCTTACCGCACCCCGGTATAGTAGGTGGTACAGCGCCTTCATCGTTCATGTTCGAGTTCGAGGCAAAGAGAGTGACCAGTAGATCGGCTTTCTCTGTAGCTCTATGGGCCAAGTCACCATCGGTCTTTCGCAGTGGTGGTAACGACGACTGGCAAAAGTTCCCTTCGGCAGCTTTGGCAAGCGACCAGAAAGCACGACTCCCAGAAGGATAGCTCGCAAGTCACCCACCTATTTTGCCGATGAATTGGAATTTTGCTCTGGCAGTTGCTTTCTTACTGAACCTCGAGGCAGCATTTAATTTGCGTTTTAACTCAGAAATATTCGGATCCTTATTATAACGAGCCGTGATCCAAGTCTCATATGCATTTTGCTTAAGAATTTTAGCTTTTCTGCAAGACCTATTAAACCACGGTCGTTTTATGACGCCGGCAGCTACTCGCGGGTTAGGAATATAGCATTCCATACCAGCAAGGATTGTCTCAGTGACTGCGGCTGCGCAGACATCAGGATCTTCTGAGTTAAAGCAGATCTGCCTCCACGGGTACGATGCGTAAAATTCTCGCAATCCATCCCAGTCTGCCGACTTGTAGTGCCACACACGACGCCAATTAGTTGGCCCAGAAGGATCGGGTTGTGTGCATGACACTTGAGTCCGAACGAGACAGTGGTCCAAGGAGCCAAGAGGCGCATCCTCTGAGATGGAGTATCCGTCCGGACGAGTAGTCAGCAGAAAGTCCAGTAAGGAGCTCGTATGTTCTTCTATATCTGGTGTTCTCGTTGGAGAAAGTACCAGCTGAGAGAATCCATAGGTCAGAGCAAATTCATGAGCAGATATCCCAGCATAGTTATTGATTCGAGAAGATTGGTAGGCGTTAAAGTCTCCCAAAATAACTAGTTCTGCTGTGGGATATTGCTCTAGAACTTTGTCAGCCGTCAAACTCAGGTGCGTGAAGAGTCGAGTTACGTCCGTGTCACCGCTATGAGACCTGTACAGGCACGCATAGATACGAGTGTGGCCGGCTTAATCTACGCGCACCCACAATATCGACAGGTCCATGTCTTCAAGGCTTTTAAGGCGGCGACAGCAGATATCCTCCCGGACGAACATACATACACCGGCACGACTCATAAAATTGTGTTCGAGTTTGTAGCCGGGATAGTGAAGGTATGATGTGTCGGCCGGGCAGGATATCTGCGTCTCCGTTAGAAAAAGAATGGTCGGCTGCGCAGTTTCGAGATGGTGGTGGACTGCGTTAAGATTTGCGTGAATACCCCTGATGTTCTATGTGGATGTAGTAGCCGCTGTACAAACTCTTTTCTTTTTCGTTCTCATGGCCATAATATATAAAAAAAGTCACTAAGACTAAGGATGAGGATTCACTGCACAGACAGCTTAGACGAAAAAAGGTGCGGTTCTAAGACTGTCGAAGCTCGCCACAGATGATACGGTTGCTGGCACGGCGGGCGGAAGGGCCCCTGATCCCCCTCTGTTGTAGTAGCCGGGTCCACTCCGGTCTCCTTCTCCGGCACGACTACCTCTTCAGATACTTTACACAGGCTGGCGGATCAGCCTCCCAGGGCGGAGATTAAGTGATCCCTGGGTTCGGGATCCCGTTCAACCTGCGGGCGGCCAGCGGTCAGCCGTTTCATCAGGTCTCCCTGACCGCCGAACCAGCACGCCGCGTCTATGCTGAGCATGACAGCAACAAGCACCGCCGGTCCTCCGCTGTCCGCGCAGCGAATCCTGAAAGAGAGCTCTGGCAACCTTACTCATCGCCAGGAACACAACACTACTCAATGTTAGTGTTATTATGGCCGCTGTTTTCTGTAAGGTGGAGGTACTTCCCCAGTTGGGGCCGCTCATTCGAGCAAGTACTCGCTATGCCCTGCTTTAGTTGTTCGGGTGGCTTTTTCGAGCGAGTACTTGCAGTGCCCTACCTCTCTGGAAATAATTGATATGCCTAATACAGAGCCTAGACAATGTACAGACTACCTTCCAAATGTTCAATCTATTTATAAAGCACATCGTGATTGAGTATCGAACAAACATATATTCAAACTTTTGCTTTTATTAGTATAAAGTACGATGTATGTAGGAGTGTCTGTCTGTGTCATCGATACGTGGCAATTAATTAGTTTAAGTAATCTGAAACTCACAAAATTTACATTACTTATTAGCACTAGGTAAATGATGTAATACAACGAAGCAGTTCCTTATTTACAGAACTCTACAGCTTGCTCTAGTCGGCATTGTTGGCTTGTTTTTGTTTTTGCCTCACGGTTCTACGTTCTACTTACCTTGGAAAAAGGGTTAATGCGAGGTTAAGGCTATAGTTTAGTATGCTTGCCCAGTGTGGATTAGCGAACATTTTCGACCAAGTAGCCAGTTGGCAGTCATTGTTTTTATTCATACTTTAGGACTTAGACGACAACAGAGAAAGATTTATAGTTTTTCCACAAAAACATTTTTTATTTTCTAAAATCAAAAGTAGCCTATGTTCTTCTCTGTGTGCCAAATTTCTGCTCAATTAGATACTCCGTTGCAAAGAAAGGTGAAACACACAAACTCACTTTCGCATGCGCGTATACAGAGGGGGGGATTCGGGTATCGTATGTGTATGTATGTCGCCCCGGTCTGGCCCGGACAGACAAGGATCTGTATATTAAACTACTACTTTGCTTATGCCGAAACATTTGCTTTGGGTCGGTCGGCCCCTTTTGGTTTCCATCGGCGGATGTCGCGATTGGCTTGTATCGCCGAACGTTTCCATCCGATACCTACAAGTGCCGCACGCAAGCCTCGCGTTGTCGGCAAGGTTGCCAGATGAACTTAATACCAAACAAGAGAAAAATTAATTTTCTAAGGTGTAAGAACCTACATATACTTACATCAACGGATCTACAACTACATTGAATCAAAACACTAGGTTCAAACAATAATGCTGATTTGTATTATTGAAGTGAAAACTTCTTTAGCGGCGTTGTGCACTTCTTTTGGTATGGGTAAAAAATGATAAACTCGCGTCAGGTCACGTGTCCTAATCGTGGAAATTCGTAAGACGGAAACCGTAATGCCACGCCTATTATAATTTTTTTTTTTTCTTTTGTATGTGTTTTTCTCTTGCTTATGTGTGTGCTATATATGTTTGTTGCCTTACCGCTTACATATTTCGATGGCTAAACGTCCCCCACCTCTTTTTTTTTTCTTTCCTATGATTCTTTCGTAATTGAGTAATTTTGTAGGTGATTTACTTTTCTTTATGTATTTGTGTATTTAATGGTCTGTCCGTCCGTTCGTCCGTAAAAAAAATTGAAAACAAACATGTGTGTACATTTAATACTCGTATTTTTTTTACGCCTTTTTTTACCTTTAGGCTAGTTTACAGAATTAAATGCAGAAAAACCTCAGGGAACTGATAGTTTTTTACATAGCAAGAATCAAATAAGATTGATTCTAACTTACAAATGGGTAAAATAAAAACAGAACCACTACTACTTCGGTATTTTTATCATCCTGCAGCAGTTGTGCGCAGATTTACGGACTCACACAACAGAAGGTTAATATTATAGTATATTAAATTGTAATTGTAAGAAAAAAAATCATTCTTAAATCTGTAATAAAGGTTTTTATTGCAAGAATAACTAGGTTTTCATTCAACATCGTAGTAATCATAAAGATTAATAAATACAATATAATAATCATTATGTTAGCAGTAAGGTAAAATTCCCTTGAATTTATCAAATTTTACAAATGAATGATAACATTACAACATAATGCATAAGTGATAATTATTGTGCACACACTTAAGCATTGATTGATATGTTGACCTATACCTATCAGAATTGAAAAATTTCGCAGTATTAAAACCCGGAGTCCTATCCAAGTAACACAAACTCAGTATAATAGCAAAACCAAAATCAGTATATGTCTCCAAGTCTAACAAAAGAAACTTAACGGCTTCCTGAAGGGATATATTCTGTTTCAAAGAATTTAACAAACTTCATAATTCTTAAAGTTGTATAGTGCTCTAGATCAATGTATTGCTAAGCAATGAGTTGTAATAAAGAATTAATATATTCTCCTTTACAACTTTTGTTAAAGCTTTAGGTATTCTGCAATACCTATAGCCTTATATACGAATTTGTTACAGCAACAATCCTTTGAAAAGCTTTGCAAAATTCTCTTATAAAATTCTCCATTGTAAAAGAACATTTTAAAGAGTTATAACTCCATTTAAAGCTTGTGAGTAAACTGCCAACATTTGCTTTTATTTAAAAATATTACGATTTAATTTTTATATTTTCAGAATGCTTAAAATAACACTTAGTCTATTTTACGCTCCTTCATTTTTACTGAAATTGTTTACTAAAAATAAGAATATCCTTGAGAAAATACAGAAATATGTTTTGATTTTATCGTATTTTAATATATTCATACATTAAATAGCTCTTATATCGTGGGCGCGTGAAATATCAGTTAAAAATATGTATATACTTTCACAATAAACTGATATCCGCAACCATATATACAATTATCTACTGAAAGAAAAGCAAAAATTTCATTCCCAATTATAATTTTGCTTCACGTCGACAACCATTACACAAACTTTTAACTTGATACTCAATAACTTTAGTTGTTAATTAAAACAGCGTAAATAATACAAACAACATTTGCAGATGCTAATATTTTACGCTTATAAATAAATAACTCAGACTGGGTAAGCGCTACACAAAAGACATATTTTAGGTCAAAAGCAGATTTGTCAGCCTATATCAAGCACTTTCAATTCCGTTATACAACAGTTGTAATGCTACAAAACAATCACTCTAAAACTAAAGCCTGTATAATTTGGGGTCCAAATTGCACTTATAACAGCTGGGTAAGCGCTTATACAGACTTCTTACAGCCTTTTTATACAGGCTTGGGATGAAGCAAATTCTGTTGTACATCTAATTAACAGCTTTATTGTGTTACTTGGGTAGTGTGCGCCAATGTCTATTCTACTTGGCAACTAGCCTAAGGCTGGCACTGTTCATCCCCCCCCCCCCCCCCGAATACAAATCCTGGCTACGCGCCTGCACTTTTTCAAAAAAAAAATTTTGGACATCACACACAGCGTGGTCTGGCCCCAAAGTAAGCAAAGCTTGTGTTATCGATAGCAGACAACGGATACAAATAGATATAGCGTCAAGCTTTTGTATATCTATGACTTAGGACAACTTGTACAATAATTTTTACACGCATATTTGAGAAAAGCACTATACAAGCTTTGAACACAACTGATCTTAACAGGACTCTGTGATGCGAGCCTTTGCAATGCCTCGGCCCGCATACTCACGATCGCCCGGTTATGCTGCGTTTGCGGGCCGCGGCATAGCCTATGCAATGTACTAATATTTTAATATTTTAAAAATATAATTACAAGTCTTTTCTTTACGTCTGTATAACCAGTGTACTTCACACTTTCAGGTAACCGGTGTTTAAATCAACTGCCTTGCGACATTTTTCTTTTTAATTGCCTTAATATAAAAAGTTTGTAGCCCAAATAATTCTTTTCTCAAACAAACCACTTTCTGTCCCATAGACTATTTCAACACTAGATTGATGGATAAGTATCACGCCCAAAAATTCTAATGTTTTTTTATTTGTAGTTTATAAGAAGAAAAAAAACTTAACTTAGAAGGTCATTGCATCTTACAGTTAAACAAAACGCAATCGTTTTGAACCAATAGGGCTCACGGATCGTGACAGATCATAGTCAGAATGACATTAGCCGGCAGGAAATGTCGGGCTGGTATATAAGGATTTCGACGTCCTATTTTCACTTGCTACACCCACAGAAGCAGTCATCAGTTATTGTTATTTCAACATTTATCGCCCGTTCTTCGCCTGTAATTTATTGCTATTTTAATATAATTTATTCTGTATTACTTAAGATTTCTCACATTTTTTCTATGCGCCTCTGGAATCGAACCAACGACTTCCCAAGTAGAGGCACTGAATCTTGTTTCCACAGGCATAACTATGACTGAATACCACGTCGTCAAACTATAGATTGCTAGAGCAAACGTTTTACTAGTATCAAGAAGCTGACATTCATGCCTGTAACGGAGCGGAGCCGCTGGTAAAAGCTGTAGTATAATAATAATCGGTTAGTATTTTATGTTCCTAATATTTAATATTAGAAATGTCGAAATATTCGTAAAACCATAGAATTAGTAAGCTAGCTAAGTGGAGACGATGATTCCTTGGGGACCTGGAGCCCATGGTTTAAGATTTCTTCGGTGAGTTATCTAAGTGATTATGCATCATTTTAAATAATCAGAGAACTGGTGAATACCTCGGTCAAAGGATAACTATTTATTCTCATTACCACCAGGCAACAGTTTAGAAGATGTTTTTTGTAGTTAGTTTTGGAATTGTTTTTCTTAGCTTAGGTTTAATTTATTAACTGTCTTACTATCGAGGGATGTCCTGTATAATTAAGTGTACCGGTACGCCATAACTTATTGATGATGATAACTTAATGATAAATATATGCCGAAAAATACGAGTAGATATAGTTAAAACTAACTATTTTTTGTACATTCTTGAACAGGATTCGAATAAATAATTTTTGATCAACAACGACTTGATTTCTTATCAACCAGCTATCAATAAGTTATTCTAATATCGATAAAATATTGGACGCCTGTAATCTTATTATAAAGCATAAACCGAGGATACTAGAATCACGTAATTGCCATAATATTTTAGACTCAAAATCATAAACTAGCAGGCAAATCAAAAATAACATTCTCGACTTGCATAAAAGCCAGTCTCTTCAAATTTATAATCATCTTTTATACATATAAAATTAAAAGATACTTTTATTTAGTAATAGTTGGTTTAAACTTCAAATTTAAGCTATCAATAACTAACGTTGGCAAAATAAAATTTAGTTAGTTTGAATTACAGTAACAGTTTTTCCAATAACATATGCTAGCTTATAACCAAAAACCTTATAGAAAAAGTTTAGTTTGACTATGGGTGAATCATGTAAGATGTTATTCAGAAAGGTTTTCTTTTTATGGTTACAGCTGTTATCCGAAGTGTGGCTACACGATCTCGCCGGATAGTAAGATCAGTTCCAACCCAAGCCTCCCGCGGGGAGCCCTTTAGCGTTGGGCGCTATATGGGCTGAGTCTCGTCCCAAAAGTCCGGTGGAGCAGTAATGGCTGCATCAGCCATCTGCATAGTCAGTTCAGAAAAAAAATATATATGGTTACGGCTGTTATCCGAAGTGTAGCTACACGATCTCGCCGGATAGTAAGATCAGTATTGTGATAAGTAAAAAATAACCAGTTTCAACATTTAGGTGGACATCAGCCTTAACAAGACTTGAACAAAGCCGTCACCACTTAATTCTTAAGTCCTGCAAGCAAAAGAGGAACATTCGAAATCTCTCAGGGTCTATAGCACTATCACAGCTATGCTTTAGCAAAGTTGTAAACTAATAGCACTTAGAACTTTCAAGATTTCTTTACCAAAACTTTTAAAAACAGTAAAGCTGTTCCACTTTAGGATATCTTTTTATTAACAAAAGTTAATTATTTTGTGTTTTCACGTTTCTCACCATATCCCAAAAAACGCAGTCATTAAATTTTAGTCGGATCTGTTCAGCGGATCCGGAGAAACCTTTGCCTAAAAAACACAACTGTGGATCATAACGCAAGATACTTACAACAGTTGAAATAATTTTTATGCCCATGATTGTTTTTTGATCTTAGATAAAATAGAAGAGATCCAGATGAACTTTAATTTCTGAGTGGAGGAATTTTAAATAAATTGTTTAATAACTAATAGAAAGAAAACAGAACAGATATTATGCTAATATTTTAGTAATATTCCACAAATAGTCCACAAACATTAAGATTTAAAAAGTTTAAGTTTAAATAATAATAATAAATATTTTTGGACATTACACACAGCGCCGTCCGGCCCCAAAGTAAGCAAAGTTTGTGTTATGGATACCAGACAACGGATACAAATACATATATATTATTTTTTTTGAAAATATGTAGATATCATACATAAATATACCCAGACTCAAGACAAACAGAATGTTATTGTTATTACATAAATATTTGTCCAGTGCGGGAATCGAACCCACAACCTCTGTACAGCAGCTGGTCATACTACCAACTAGGCTGCGAGGGAGTTAAATTTCAGTAGAACCTACGTTGAAACAATTTAAAACTTAGGTACAACACTAAGCAACGATGGTAGAATTGATAATATAACTATAACACAGTGGATGAAGTGGAAACAAATTTAAAGGCGTAAATTATGTGACACAATCATGTAGAGAAGCTTGTCCTATACTTTTCAACAACGAAACATATGTACACGAGAAAGATCATCTAGCAACAGGTAATCTACTGCAAAATTAAAACCTTGAGTTAAAAGAAAAACCCAATCAACCAACAATTAACCTTTTTAAATGAAAATGCGTACAAGAAAAGCTGACCCCAAGTACATAGGAAAAGCAGATAGAAAAAAAAAGATAGAATATGATACACGTAGCTACAAAACTTTTGTAATCACATCATGTTAGAGAGATACAAGCCCATCATGAATTAAAACAGAAAAAAGAGCACAAAAATATTGTGATAATAAATACACATATGTTTAACATTAAATTGATATTAATTAATTCGATTAATAAGACTTCATTAATATTAATTAACGGAGCTCCGTTATGATTATTATTCCTTAAATACTCTGTAACTAAGATCTTTAAGTTAGATTTTTGTTAATAACTGCTCAGCTGTTTTTCCAAATTAATTATCTTTATAATATTAATTAGCAACCAAAACATATGAAATAAGCTTATTAAAAGTTGCACAAGCTTATTATTTTTACTACACTTAGCTACTTAGGGGGCGTGTTTGGCAATGCACAACGCGAATAAATTTTAACACCTCAAGTGATTCAAAGCCTTGTTAAATTTTATTTGTATTTTTTAGAGATCTGTCGATCACAGCAATACAACAAAATCTAGCTACTTTTGTAAAGGCATCTTTAGTTTTATGTGTCCTAAATTTGGTTGAAGTTATTTTAGGGATATATGTACGTACAAAATAATAACTAGGTTATTTCAATGTTTTTCATTCATGAGGACTGCGCTTAAGGCCTGGTAATTGGTGGTCAGACGTTAACTAATTTACGACGTTGGAACGACACCACATCATTAGCTTTTGGTATGCAGAAAGAAGAACGAGCTGGTTTGGAATACTTTAGTCCTAACCTGCGTGTAGCAGCCGGGGTCAAAAATGGCTCGTATGCGTCTGCCGGACAAAAACCTAGCCACCTATTTGCACAAACCCTCGGGCCCTCCGTAAGATAGCAACTTCGATAAAAGACCCCGGTGCCAGACCCGAGCAAACGCCTTTGCTATGTCCAGGCTGCATGCCAATTCCTTCCCCTGGTTATCAATGGCTAGTGTCCATCAATGTGTGAAATACACAAGAAGGACACAAGTCAATCGACCGTTGCGAAAGCCATATTGACGGTCGCCGACCAGGTCGTGTTTTTTCTAGGTATCCTAGAAGCAGTGTGTTGATAACACGCTCCATCACTTAGGAGAGTAGAGAGGTAATATCGATAGGCCTGTAATTCGATAGATCTGATCTATCGCCCTTTTTGGGCACCGGATGCACATTCGCAGTCTTCCATGAAGACGCAAAGTCTTCCATGAAGACGCAAATTGCCTAGTGTGGTAAGAAAGCGCAAAGAGGCGCGTGAATACAGGCCATAATTCAGGAGCACACTGCTTAAGCACCACTGCTGGTATAACATCTGGTCCACTCGACTTATGAACGTCTAGAAAAAGCAACGCCCACCGGTCCTCACGCTGTGTTATGGAGATGTGCGGCATGGTCTTACCGCACCACGGTATTGTAGGTGATACAGCGCCTTCGTCGTTCATATTCGAGTTAGAGGCAAAAAGATTGCCCAGTAAATCGGCTTTCTCTTTAGCACTATGGGCCAGGTCACCATCGGTGTGTTCGCAGTGGTGGTAACGACGACTGGCAAAAGTTCCCTTCGGCAGCTTTGGCAAGCGACCAGAAAGCACGACTCCGAGAAGGATAGCTCGCAAGCCATTCTGCCGATGAATTGGAATTTTCCTCTGGCAGTTGCTTTCTTACTGAACCTTGAGGCAACATTCAATTTGGGTTTTAACTCAGAAATATTCGGATCCTTATTGTTCCGAGCCGTGGTCCAGTCCTCATACGCAGTTTGCTTTAGAATTTTAGCTTCTCTGCAAGACCGGAAAAAATCTCGTTGGTTTGGTTGCATCCATAGCGTAAGTCAGATTTTTTATACCACTAAGGTGGCAAAACAACTTGTCGTCTGCCTAATGGTAAGTGGTCACCGCTGCGTATGGACGCTTGCAACACTTGGGGCATCACTCGCGCGTTGCCGACCCTTCAGAAATCTAATAACTTCTTTCTTAAAGAACCCCATATATCCCGTCTACCCCGTATCTAGGAAAAACCTTAGCTTAGAGAGCTCATTCCACAACCTAAGCGTTCGCGAGTGGAAGTTTGTCTGAAACCGCACTTTACGAGCTCATTTAGGTTCGGAGCGATGGTAGAAAGTAGCTGTGGGCATCATTTCGAACAATTCCTCAGAACACATCCCATTATCAAGCACTAGAACACACAGGGAGGCTAAGTCTCTCCTTAGACTTAAGGGTACGATACGGCTTGTGAGTTTTGGATCGTGGACGATTTTCACAGCCCGTCGTAAAACCGAGTCAAAGGGGCTAAGCTGCACCGGCCCTGAGACAGCAGCAGTACTCCATATCCAAATATGGATTACGAATCAACAAAGCTAAGACCATAATGACGATGACGATAGATGAAAATCATCCATGCGACGTCAACACTGTTTATCTATCTTGGATCACTCATTATCTGTTATAATAGTCCTGCAAGGAAAAATTTCAGACGCATCCAAATAGTCAAGTGCGCTTTGACCAAACTTCACAAACGTTAACTTAAGTACAGGACACCATAATATAACTATGAAAACCAAAATTTGCCTTATCCTTGCTCTTTTATTTCCCAGTTTTCTGTAACACTGAAATATTGAACGCCTTTGGAATGCGTTGCTGGTGCAGGATGCTTATAGTCGGTTAGCTTTTTGACATAATAAATGAATTCTGTGAAAACATAAAGCTCCTACACGCTAATTCAATATTTTCAGTAAAAGCTCGCTAAAATAACTGACTTTCATTGTTCGACGAGGTCTTGTGAACATTCGAAAAGAATACTGATGTAAAAAGATGCGCGGCCGTGTTGTAGGAGAAGATTATTTCTTTATAAAATACTTACTAATTTTATACGGTACTTACACTATCAGTCTATGTCGCAGGTCACTGTTAGACATTGGCCATTTCCAATTAAAACTACCACACCCAGTCTGCCGCCTCTCTCCCGCCGGTCTCTCATCGACCTACCTGGCTGGAGGGCTACCCATGTTGCGCTTACCAATTCGTGGTAGAAGGTGAAGCTCTAACCTTCACCATTTTGGAAACATGACTGATGCTTGGTCGCATAAAAATAGTGGGATAAGATTTCCAATTCGGGACAAACTTCGGGAATTCTTTCTTGTATTTATTTCACACTCTTCTGTGTCTGTTTCAGTATAAGCTTTTATTACATATACAAGGTGATAGATATGCACCAGTGCAGCAGCAAAAAGCTAAACAAACTATCCTGAAACAAAGAATTCCATTCCGACTCGCACTTAGCGGATCTTTTATGTTTTATGACCTGTCGATCAGCATTTCTAATCAATTTTACAGTCAACATTAAATTTAATTGTTGGTTAATTCAAATATTAATATTAATATTCATTTATCACGGTCGCTCGTGAGATATTAAAATTTCTTTAAAAACTTTTATAATCGCCGCAGAATTAATTAATGTGAGTTATGATTTAAGTCAAGTTGTTGCATATTAAGATTTTTTGCGTAGTGTCTTAAATTATAGGCATTAATAAATATTCTGCAACACACACACATGGACCCTTGCAGAACACAGGCATTAGCGTTTGGAGTGTAAAGTGCTATAAGGAACTTTGTTCCAATAATTAAACAATATAAATATTGATTAGTACATTGTACACCGAGAGGTGAAAGTGAGCAATTACCGATGAGGGTGTAGTTTGAATACACACGAAGCGGTAATTGTATTTGCACTCGAGTGATAACGTAGGTCTTTACTCTACAAATGCGAGGATAATAAAATATAATTAATTCAAGTTTTAATTTACTTAACAAATAATAATTCACTTCTACAAACATATATGGCGCTCTACCGAATAATTACAAGCTATGATTATATTTTCTGTTGTTTGTAAATAGTGACTTATTTTACTTTACCAAATAAAAAGAAGCTGTTAAGTTTTTTCGTCAGCTTTCAAATAGAAAGTTTTTTTTTTATTATTACTTTCTTGCCTCTAAACGCCAAGAAAGTATTAATCTCTGCAAACACGTACTTTCAACCCTATTTTTGACTATGCATGAAGGTTCTTTCAGAGCATGTGTAGTGTAAAATAAATAAGCGTTCGTGAAAGGTAAATTACAAGGATGTGGATGTAGTCATGTTCTCGACCGCGAGAATAAATCCGATCAGAGAAAATGTGAGAATGAGAATGACAACAAAAAAACCCATTGTCGTTTGTAAAAAAGCTTTTACATTCCTTAAGCAAGATATAAACAAATAAATTTGTCTTCAAACAATGTTCTGACTTGGCTATAGACTTCATTAATCGCAAACTTTTAACTCAATTTATAATTTGAAAAACATTTGTTAAAATACTATTATGTAATATCATTGAAACGAATGAGATAATGTATTAAATACCATAAATATCAAAGCAAGAACATTCACAGTAAATGCTTTTTGTACACACATTCTAAAGTTAGTTGTCATCATGATTAACTAATTAAATTATAAGACATCAATAACAAAAAAAAAAAATAATAAATCTTAGACACGTGTATTTAGTCGGTAGCATAATTAAAGTAATTATATGACTAATTAAAATAAGCCACAAACACATCACCTAGATTGTCTGCATTTAGTTAATCGATACATTATATTTAATTTATAGAAAAGTTGCTACGATTAGTTAAAATATTCGGGATTAATGGTATCTCGGTGAGTCGAACTTGGCCCATTTAGTGTTCCGCAACAAATACAGCCGTCCGAATGGCCGAATTATTCATACGCAGCAGGTGAGTCAAACCCTTTTGTGAAACGCATTTTACCGCAAAATCAATTCTTTCCTTATGGGGATAAAAGCCGTAAAGATATAAATATACATAAACAAATAGCATTTCTTGATAACACCGATGTACAAATTATTAATTTATTTCTCTTGTGTTTCAATAAAACCTCAGTACGTTAAGATTTAGGTGCACCACTCACTCAGGCTTAGTTACATATTGCGTCGTCCTTGTGTTTACTCAAGTTAATTCCAAGTAACAGCGCCTCTTAAATAATATTTAATAATACGGATTTAATTACACATCGAAGTGTTATTGGCAAGGGTTACTTACTGCAATGACACAAGCCTTTCTTAAACGTGAGATTCGAACAAATAGAATAGTAAATAATAATATTTAAGTATTCCAGTCAACGGAAGAATAAAAGTAAACATATATACTTGAAAACACCTACCTGACCCAAGACTAAGGCAACTGCCCATCACATGAATCGAATTTCAGGCAGGCCACTTTGGGAGGCAAATTCAAAAATTAAAAAAAAAGGTTCCCAAACTATACTGAGTGACATAATATGAAATGTGAGGGTTTAATTTTTATTTTAAATAGATAGTTTTCAAATTATTTGAAAATTTACCATTCCCACACCCTTATCCTCCAAATCACAGCCTAAAATTTTAAAATTAATACTGGATATAGTTATTTTAAATAACAAGAAAACCTCTACCCTAAGTCCGACTCAATATGATCAGTTTTTTTATTTGACTGTACTTCAAACTGCCGAGATTCGACTCTATAACAACTTAGTACTTAGTACTTACGAAGTAAACAAAACTGAAAAAGTAATAATTATTTATTATATTGTCCTTGTAACAAAAATATAAACGAAAATCAATCGAACATTGAAACGTTCAAATGCTGATCAAAAATGCAAAACAAACTTAAAGATCAAGAAAAGATGAAAAATTATCTTGATATTATCATTAAAATATTTAAAGTCAATGTATTTTTATTCTTAGTTATTATACAGAAATAAAATAAACCAAGATTTACTTGGTTTGACGATTCTATAAATAAATCAAATAGTGATAGCAATCTTGAAATTTTAATTTTTTCAAAACAATATTAAAAGCCTCAAATTTATCTGTTTTTCATATTTTAATAATTTTAAATTAGCGCATTATGTTTATTTATCTAGTTTCTTTGTTTAAATTTTTTTTTCAGTAATGAGTTTGAAATTATAATTGTTAATTTAATATTGATAGTTATAAGGGTTCCGTACTCAAAGGTTAATTAGCGGAACCCTATTACTAAGACTCCGCTGTTCGTCTGTTCGTCCGTCCGTCTATCACCAGGCTGTATCTCATGAACCGTGATAGTTAGACAGTTGAAATTTTCACAGAAGATGTATTTCTGTTGCCACTATAACAACAAATACTAAAAAACAGAATAAAATAAATATTTAAAGGGACTCTTATACAACAAACGTGATTTTTTTTGCTCGTTTTTTTCTCGATATTGATAACGGCAACAGGCAGACGCTTAAAATATTCACAATATATTAAATTATAAAGTCACTTTAAATATAAATAATTAAATTACAATAAAGCAATTTTTTTTAAGGGGGGCTCCTATACAACACACGCGTTTTTTTGCTGTTTTAATAGATTATGGTACGGTTCCCTTCGTGCGCGAGTCCGACTCGCACTTGTTAAGAATGTTTTTAACAAAAACACGTATAAACAGTCGAATGGATATGGTTGCAATTAAATTGGCACTTGTATGGAACGTGTTTTGGATTACTACTTCATTTTTATCTCAATCGTGAGTTCCCACGAGAATAGGTTAATCACAACAGATGCAAATACAAAAATAATTATGAAAAAATTTATAAAAGTATTTGAAAATATGTGTTACAACGTCAAATTTTATAAATAAAAATTTTGTATTTTCAAAATGTAGATTTTTTTTATATTGCCTACGATAGACGTTAAAGCACGTATAAATATTTAATAGGCTATTTTGTAGAAACAGATTTTTTTTTGCTATATAGGTACAGTTATTTACGTATACATAACAATATTAATATTAATCTATTATCGACACTGAATTGGCAGCTTTATTTATTTTATGGGCAATTTAACGAAAACCAGCCTACGTAACAGTAATTTAATTTAATGAATATTCGTATTATTAATATCATATTTTATTTTATAACGGATTCTGTCACAAACCAAAGTATATAGAAATATAAAAGATTTAATTTTGTTAAATTGTTTCTTTTTATTTAATTTTAGCCTTTACGTTTCTGCGACCTTGCGAGATAACCACATCTAAATTCAGTATTTTTATTTTATTTAGGTAATTATTTGCCTTATTTTTATTAATAATTATGTTGCTGGCATAAGCGTATACCTACAGGAGGAGATTTGGGGTTCAAATTCGGTTTACAAACAAAATAGGTCTATAACTTTTTTAGATAATCGCAATAATTATCTTTTAACGGAACCCTAACTTAATTCGTGCACAAAACGCACTTGGCTGGTTTTTTCTTTACTTGTATTGTGAGACCCGTACTTCTTGCCAAATTTCATGATTCTAGGTCAAGGAGAAGTGGTACCTTATGGGTTTTAATTTACTTGTGATAATTAAAATATGCGGCATAAATGGACGTATATTTTGATAGCTTTGACTTAGCTTTTTTGTATTTTATATTTAATTTTAATACTACTTTAACAGGATATTACTTACTCCAATTCATTAGTGTTGAAGCATTACTTATGAAATTTAAGTTTGTTAAAATTAAAAAAAAGTTCATGAGCTTCATTTATCATTCTTTGCCCGTGGTCCATTCATTTCGGATGACAGTTGTCAAACTAGAAACTGCTTTATCTCCGTAACTTTTGATCGTAGACTAGTAGTTTCTTTACAGAAGTGATAGATCTCATCAAGATCTTTATTTCGGATGACGGCTGTAAAACTAGAAACGGCTTTATCTCTGTTACTTTTGAACGTAGACTAGTAGTTTCTTTACAGAAGTGATAGATCTCATGAAGATCTTCATTTCTGATGACAGCTGTCAAACTAGAAACGGCTTTATCTCCGAAACTATTGATTGTAGGCTAGTAGTCTCTTTACAGAAATGATAGATCTCATCAAGATCTTCATTTCGGATGACAACTGTCAAACTAGAAACGGCTTTATATCTGTAACTTTTAAACAGAGACTAGTAGTTTCTTTACAGAAGTGATAAATCTCATCAAGATCTTCATTTCTTATGACAGCTGACAAACTAGAAACGGCTTTATCTCCGAAACTATTGATCGTAGACTACTAGTTTCTTTACAGAAATGATAGATCTCATCAAGATCTTCATTTCGGATGACAGCTGTCAAACTAGAAACGGCTTTATATCTGTAACTTTTAAACGTAGACTAGTAGTTTTTTTACAGAAGTGATAGATCTTATCAAGATCTTCATTTCTGATGACAGAATGAAACTGTTCTAGAAACGGCTTTATCTCCGAGATATCTCCGACGCGCGAC
Source organism: Apoda limacodes (assembly GCA_946406115.1). Taxonomy (NCBI): domain Eukaryota; kingdom Metazoa; phylum Arthropoda; class Insecta; order Lepidoptera; family Limacodidae; genus Apoda; species Apoda limacodes. Next base: position 21,924,492 of record OX291541.1, on the reverse strand, counting down.
GCGACGATACATGAAGATGCTTTGGGATGCGCCGCGCGGCGTTTGGTTTAAGCGTTTTCAATCCGGGAATTTTCATGTCAAAGATGCACCTCGCTCTTAAGCTCTTTTAAGTTTTCATGTAAAATGTAAAGACACCTTTTCCCGACCTATTATAAATCAATGCGTAGAACGAGAAGACATCATACTGTCTAATATATATATAAGTATATCTTATGAAGTTGTTTTGTATTCTCTCCAACGTGAGATTTTATATTTAACTAGACTTTGCCAGCGGATACGCCCGCCTAAATTTGGTTATCGACGTGGAAACCCTTAATTATACTAATGAAGTTTACTATAGCCAGCAATGTAGCTGCAGCTATAGTTCGTTAAAATTTGACTTTTTGGAGATAAATAGTAGCCTAGGACCTATTCCAGAACCTAACCTATATGTGTGCCAAGTTTCATCCCGATCTGTCCAGTGGTTGAAGCGTGATTCAGTAACAAATATCCAACTAAACATCCAAGCATCCAAACTTTCACATTTATAATATTAGTAGGATTTCCCATATTATATTCTAATTGAGTTCTAATCAGCGGATTATATAGAGTTACTATAGCTTTTATGCTTTCTTACATAGTTGCTTATGATATTATCACGAAACGTTAGCCCAGTATTAAGACGAACTCCTAGATACTTTACCCAAAGGTATGTATGTTGAGGATATGGGTACTTGTGAGCGAGAGAAATAGCTATTAATACATATGGGCATATTTAATTGTAAAATATTGTCCTTGCAATCTTTTACAATCACTCACATTTTAGTGCTTCAAAACACCGTAGACCTAAGTAATAGTGTAACATGGAAACTTGTTAATTTTTTATTTGATTTGATATGATTATTTGTTGAAGTAATATTATTTAAAGATATCTTGAAGTTTTGTTTATTTTCATCATAATGTGGTGATCATCGGACTTTTTCATTGGCCGCTTCATCATCTTAGCCAGCAAGCCTTTCACTTTTTATCCCATAACTCCCGCAGACACAACAGTCTGCAAGATGTCATTTATAAAACTACGTTAAAAGGAACTTAAAATTAATCTTTGTTTAGCGAAATTTTAATTGCATTAATATTTGCTGGGTTTTTTTAAAAGCCCTTTTGAAATTAGCAAGTTTTCGTGCCTATTAAATCTAATTCACATTAATTTAATTACCATATCAAGTTTCTACAAACCACCATCTTAAATTATGTATGCAAATATTAAGCGACAGCGGCGTTTTAATATTTATTAAAAGTTAATTTGTAACATATTCCCTGACACTTAAAAAAATATCTGTCATAACATTCGCACATAAATGTCAGATACATTTTTGTGTTAATATTCCTAATATTAGTTCTAAATTATCCGAAGTAAGCACATTTTGCAGAGAACTAAATTCGACAGACAACCGACATTCAGAATTGCAAACTGAAGTGACAGTGGGCTGGCCACTTCTGTCGTAGGACCAATAGCCCTTGGAGTAGACGAGTCCTGGGAGCTGATTAGGAACAGTGTTGAGTAAACCAGACACTGAAATATACGAGAAAAATGTATGCAAGTAGCTCTTACCTCTCGTCGAGAAGTACTCTCTCTCTCTAAGAGGCTCTTGAGACCCGTGAAAGTACTTGCATTTTTTTCTTTCAAATTCTAGAGTGTATAACGTACACGACACTGTTCCCAATAAGCTCACTAAAGTGCAGACCGCGTATCGAAAAGCGAAGCGTCAAAAGCCCTCCAACTCGAGTCTCGAATTTTTTTCCAGTATAAATATTAATCTACGCATTATACCTTAAACGTTGCAAAGTGATCGAAATGCACGACTTGATAGCTGAAAGTGATAATAAAAGTGTGGATTTAAAAAAAATCTTAGATTCTTAGGAATCTTAGGAAGATATCAAAATAAAGTTGAAAGGGACTATGCTTGGCAGCAATATTGGAATATATATTCTATATTTAAAGTGAAAATTAAAATTAGATTCCACTAGTTTTAGCCTATTCTCTAATGAAAACAGGTGTAAAATCTATATCTGAATCTGATGAACGCATTTTATACAAATCTCTGTTAGACGTAAATAATTTTAGCATTCGACAAAACATACCCGCCTTTTTTATGTTTCTTCCTCTGTAGCAATTAACCAGCCAGTAATTTTGCATCACAACATTGACCAGACGAGAGGTAGATATCCTATGATTGTGCCAAATTTAAAAATTTACGTAGCTTAGTTTTCGAGATAAACTTTTGTAACAGATGAACGGACACGGGAGTGATCTTATAGGGTTCTTCATTTTTCTTTCAAGATAAGAAGTAAATATGCTTAAAAATTTATCTTATTCAATCGTTATTATTAGGCCATTTAATCAATTTGCTATTTTTTTTCAACATTCAATACATAATCGCCTTGAGCGGATTCATTGATGAATATTTAAAATTTATGATCCAGCGTATTCATTAGTTAATGATCATTTGTCCTTGACATTCACGCCATGACCGGGTCTTTCGGAGATCCAAATCGAAAATTTATGATGCCTGAGCTTATATTAAATCAACAAACTTCCGTGTAATATAGGAAGTAAAGTCCAAGTTCTTGAAATCCTATATTTGATAACTGTAACTAATATAATTTTATCTATTAATTAAATTTGCATTTTACTAGAACTTATTCTTACCTTATCAGACAAGCACTTTCTACACATTACAAGTCGTTATTGTAGATGCTATGAAAAACAATCAAGATTACATAAGGGTTACTTTTTACGATTTTGGTAAGCAACCCTAAAAAACATAAATATCGAAACCTACAAATTATTATAAAGGCTCTCATTTACAAATTCAGTAAGTTCTGCAATATAAAACAGTGAACGAATGAATGAGTAGACGATCATATTTAACAGTCAACAAATTGATATTGAAGATTTGGTAGTATTAATACTTCAACAAACTATAGCGACCCAAAAAACAGAAGTGTGAAATTAATTGTGAAATATTCTAATGGAGATGGTGGTGAAATGGGTTTGATGGCGTATATTAGAGAAAGTCTAAGTGTTACGGTCGGACAGCAATGATGACGTGCGACGTCGGAATGCACGAGAAAAATGAATTTTCAAAAAACTACGCAACTAGTTTTATTAAAACTACAACTTACTTGTTCTTAAAAGCCACACGGCTTCTGTGGAGCAAAGCTGTGATGGTCTTCTCTTCATTACCCCTTTGAAAACGGGGTTATCTGAGGTTACATTATGGGGTTCTTCAAGAAGGAAGTAATTAGACTTTTAACCGTTCGGCAAGACATGAGTGATGCATCGGATTGAACCGATTGCAATTAAATTTTAGTAGGTTGTTATGCACATGCCGGGGAAGGTTTCTGCTAAAGAAAAAAGGGTGAAGTGCCAGTCGGACAGGGCAATAAAGGTGAACCGATTGTAATGAAACTTTAGTAAGTTGTTATGCACATGCCGGGGAAGGTTTCTGCGAAAGAAAAAAAGGGTCAAGTGCGAGTCGGACAGGGCAATAAGGGTGAACCGATTGTAATAACATTTTGGTAAGTTGTTATGCACACGCCGGGGAAGATGTCTGCGAAAGAAAAAAAGGGTCAAGGGCGAGTCGGACAGGGTAATAAGGGTGAACCGATTGTAATAAAATTTTGGTAAGTTGTTATGCACACGCCGGGTAAGGTTTCTGAGAAAGAAAAAAGTCAATTGCGACTTCGGAGTTGCGCAATAAGAGTTACAATACAAATTAACTTGACATATGTAGGTATAATAACAATACATCTATAGACATACATGCCGACTGGGAGCTTTACATGGCGTGCGCTGGCTAAGAGTTACATATATTTCTAACAGATACCGATTTAAGTTAGTTTATCGACATAACATGTCCGGTTCCATACACTTCTAACGGATAGCGGTGTAAGTTAGTTTATTTTCATAAATGTCCGGATTGGGTTAGTATCTAATAGAAATCCCCACGGGTGTCACCGTGGTTAATAGATAACCCGTGGTTGTAACAGTGTGCTTAGTGTGAGTTTTAGTGTATTCGTAAATCTGCAATCGCTTTCGCGTATTCATTAAAAGTCCTATGAGAAAAAATAGTCTTGAAACGCGTCCCCTAGAGGCGCTCTTTCATTTCCATACATGAATTTCATTGCCGCGATCGCGATAGTAACGTTAAAAACTCACACTAGGCACACTGATGGTGCTACAGCGCATCAACTTTAAGGGCAGAACAACGTCTGCCGGGCCATTTCCATACATGTATTTCGTTACCGCGAACGCGATAGTAACGTTAAAAACTCACACTAGGCACACTGATGGTGCTACAGCGCATCAACTTTAAGGGTAGAACAACGTCTGCCGGGCCATTTCCATACATGTATTTCGTTACCGCGAACGCGATAGTAGCGTTAAAAAATCACACTAGGCACACTGATGGTGCTACACCGCATCAACTTTAAGGGCAGAACAACGTCTGCCGGGCCAGCTTGTTTTCTAAATAAAAAAACTTGACTGTCATTCTTACTAAATTAAAAGAATAAACACAATAATTCGAAACACAAAAATCATTAGTCAAATTTGTAAAAATCGAATTCTATCATGATGCTGGCTCGCTTGACAAACACGGGGGGCTTGAGATGGGGGAGGCGAGGCGAGGTAGCAGCCAAAATCAGTCACGGGCTCTCCGTGAGCGAATCTTCACTTGTATTGCGTTTGACGTAAGTAGGTAGGTAATTTTGGTAAGTTGTTTTGCACACGCCGGGGAAGGGTCAAGTGCGAGTCGGCCAGGGTCAAGTTCGTGTCGGACTCGCGCACTAAGGAAAACTCGAAGACGACTGGACCAATTCGGGTAATTTTTTTGTTGTGTTTGATAGTGTTAGGGCAAGCTTTTATAAAAGAAAACGGTCAAGTGCGAGTCGGACTCGCACTTTAAGGGTAAACTGATTTTAATGAAATTTTGGTAATTTGTTATGCACAAGTCGGGGAAGATTTCTGAATTAGTACAACCCTTTCACAATAGGTTGGTGCGGCAGTTGTTTTAAAAAAAAGGAACACGGTTCACCGGGTCAGCTAGGATACCTATAAAGAGCACTGTCTAGAGCGAGCAAAATAATAGTAGGTAATAAAATTAAAAGTGTAACCATTTGATTTGCAATTTATTGACCCTCGATCAGACAGGATCATGAGTAAGTTACACTTATATAATACTAGCTTTTGCCCGCGTTATCGGTGTAGAATATCAACGACAACTCCTCACTTATAGAAAAAAAAACCGACTAACACTTGACGTTTTCAAGTAGCTTATTTCCTTCTTCGGGACTCAAACTATCTCCATGCCAAATTTGACCGCGGTTCCCCCCGCCCTGAATAAGGTTATCGTTGTAAGATTTCAACGGCAACTCCTTAATTATAAGAAGTGTGACTAACACTTGACGTTTTCAAGTCTGCCCTTTCTCGGAAGTCAAACTATCTCCATGCTAAATTTCATCTTAATCAGTACAGATGTTTAATTGTGAAGAGGTACAAACAGACAGATTTACTTTCGTATTTATGATATTAGTATGGATTTTTATAATGAATAGATACCTATTTAAAAATTTGCCGTATGAAACCTATTTTTCAAAATAATTGTACCTACATCTACAGACTGTGCACAATGTGTCACTAAGATTGAAAGTCTAGAAAGAGATCCTAAGAAAAAATAATAGAATAGTAGGTATTTTATTTTTTTAAATATTAAAAAATAAATTAAATATTATATATTAAAAAGCGGCAAACAAGCCGACGGCCCACCTGATGGTACGGTCACCATAGCCTATGGACGCTTGTAACATTTCCATAATACAACCTTCTTTTACTCTAATATCGGCCAGTAAAGAATGTTCTAAATCGTAAACAAAAGAAGGCATTATTAGTCATTGTTATTTAAAATTGAAAGTTGTATTAAAATAGAAATTATATTAGGTTATATAGGTATTTTCTTATGATTTTTATGTAAAAACTGAATTTGACGAATAATAAATAAAATTATTAATTTTTTTACATTATTATTAAAAAATAAATTATTAATGTGGCAAACTGCATTGTGTATTTTAGCAAATAATTATGAACACACTGTTCCACACAGTTAAATGAAACAACTTATTTAGTATTTTGAACATCCTTTATTTCATCAGAACAGGTAAAAGTGGCCGAGCTTAGGTTGTAAGAGTAGCCTAATGTCGGCTGTGTCAGTTCGGCCGCCTCAAAATGTTAGTTATACTTTTTTAATAGACTATAAAAATCACGGCCGAAATTAGGCTGCTCTAACAGAAATACAGTATGTTCAAATACTAAATAAGTCTATTCATGTAACGTGTAGAACAGTGTGTTTATATTTTTTTGCTGTAAAACACAATGCTGTTTATCACATTAAAACCAGTTACCGTTGGAAATTTCAACTATTTATTTTATTTTATTTATTATTGGTCAATTTTCAAATTATAAGAAAAACAAGAATACATATAAAACCTAATACGATTTCTATTTTAAAAGTTAATATAAAGAGTTAAAGTTATGCATGGTAAAGTTTCAACACAAATAAATAATTTCTATTGATATATTGCCCTTTTTACGATTCGACATTAGAATAGAAGAAGGCCGTAGTTAGGTAAAGGATGGCCGATATTAGGGTAATTTGCGGTACAAAACTTTAAATGCTTATTATTCTTTGTCACGTAGTTTAAGATGTTTAAAATCACTATATATACTCAATAACATAAAGTATAAATGTCAAATAGCCCGACAATGCAAATTCAACGGTGGATAACTTCAAGGTTCAGGTATGGTTAGGACTGAAACTTGCGTTTCATGTTAAGGGGCCGACATTTGGGTGTTTTACCCTACTCCATTTCAAAAAATACTTACTAGGAATTACAACCTTTATATTATTTTGGTATTATAAATTATCTATTGACCGCTAATGTTACATTCATGTTCCCTTTCATTTCTTTAGTCAATCAGTAGGCAGTGTACCCGTTTTTCAAAGTTACAACTTACTACTTAACTTTATCAACATTTTCGTAACGTTATTTCGTAACGTACAATTATTTTGAAAAATACTAATTTACCTATAAAAATACTAATTTGCCTATAAGTACCTATAATATAAAAGTATTAATTTAAAAATGGTAAATGGTAAGTAAATATTTGTACTTACATTTAACCATTATTAACATTTTTATGATTTTAAAGTAAATTTTAAAAACGGTAGATACCGTATGTGTGGGTCAAAATGTTACGAGGTACTTAGTTACCTACCTATTTTATTATCGTCCTTGCTGGTCTCCGTGAAAAGATAAATGAATGTGAGCTCAGAAACCTCCTCCTATTTCAATATTCATTCCTGCATATAAATAAAGAATTTTTCAAAAAAAAAACTCGTATAACCTTTATAAGTTTGTACAAGTAGGTACCTAGCTATCTTCTCAGAGAGCGCGCCGAAAATAACGTCTCATACCTTTTCCATTACAACCAATGACATTCTTTCATGCCTATAACTTTTGCGCAAGTGGTAGCAATAAATTAACATAGTTTTATCGCAATCGGATAAACAATATGACAGCACATTAAATACTTATTAAATTAAAAAAATAATGATGATAATTCATTTATACTTCGTTAATGCTCAAAATATAGTATTTTTGGGTGAAAGTCGTATCGCTTATCAGAATACTGACGTTCCAGCTATACGACAAAATCATACCAGAATAAGGCGCGCGGCGCGGGGAAAGGGGTTCTAGCGCCCGCATCGTGGTCGATTGGGACAGCAACATTTTAGCAAAAATGTAAAACGCGCGCGGGCGCCGCGAAGTGTATTCTCTTAAGAACAAGCAAGTTGTAGTTTTAATAAAACTTGTTGCGTATGTAACTAGTTGATTTTTGGAACCCGTTTTTTTTTTGGTAAAATGTATTTATTTTAAAAGAATAAAAAAAAATTAGAAATAAAAAAAGAATTTTGAAAATACATCTAGCTATATATGACCGAGTTATGCCTGAACGTAGATAAAAAAATCGGCCAAGTGCGAGTCGAACTCGCGCTCGAAGGGTTCCGTACCATTATATAAATGTATGTACATATTATGATTGTGCAAAAATATAATTATGATGGCGCTAATGCCACCAATACTATTAAATATCGGAATACTCTTAAATATCTGTATTCCTTCACTCGATTGACGATAGTAGACCCTTCACATGGTGCGCCCCCTATGCTACATAAAAACAAAAAAATAATAATTGACATGTTTGACTTTATTTTAAGTAGCTTACTAATTTATTTTTTATAAACTTATAAGTGGTTCGGTACATATTGTATACTCTTTAGCTAATTATTAAAGTATTGTATTATTACTTTAAATAGAACTTCTTGCCAGCTTGCAGCAAAAGTGTTCTTAGAAACCTATTTGAATAAATATTGTTTGATTTTATTTGATTTAATTATCTATAGAAACGGCAAAAAATTCACGTTTGTTGTTTTGGAGCCCCCTTAAATATTTATTTAATTCTGTTTTTAAGTGTCTGTTGTAATAGCGGCAACAGAAATACATCTTCTGTAAAAATTTCAACTATAATATAACTATCACGGTTCATGACATGCAGCCTGGTGACAGACAGATGGACAGACGGACGGATGAACGGACAGCGGAGTCTTAGTAATAGGGTTCCGCTAATTACCCTTCCTTTTTTGAATTTGGTTAAAAACAGAGGCGGCTCGTCCTAAGGAGTATGCCCATAAATAATTATCTACTTAAGAAACAATATCTTTTAAGATTTTACTTAAAATAATTAATTATTTTGCTTCGATTACTCTTTATGTTAAAATAGAATTTCACTAAAAACATTCTGTACACACACTAAAAATTTAGTATGGAATTGCACTGAGGAGACTGTGTCACTAAGTGGAGCGCTAGCAATTGCGCTCTTTTGAAACGAATTTCAATACAGAGTCTTAAAGCCAAAATCCACATGTGTGCAAGAAAAAGTTCGAAACAGTCTCACACGTTAAACAGAAGATTTTGTATGAAAAATTAGCAAAATAGGGAGCTCTGCTCCTAGCCCATTGCCAGCTTGACCCCCGCGGCGGGGTGCCTTCAGTCTGACAGGGGCGCGGGCGCGCTGTTGTCGCTCTTACGCACAACAAATGTTTCAGTTCGTACGCGAGTTTTTGAAAATTAAATAAGTACATACCTACATAAACATTTTGTTTATTGTCTAATAAGTAACTATAGCAAAATAAAATGTGGGTATTGTGATGTGATTAAACGGTACAAGATTTGAGTAACTCAGTTTGAAATAAAGACAAAGGGTCACAAAATGTGACAAGAAAGCATACACGCTCTACGCGCGTTTTTAAATCTAAATATGCGAATGAATTTTAGTCATAAATAGCATAATAAAAGGTTAGCATTTAAGCAATTCTCCTTTTTTTTTTTTTTTTCATAGCCGCCTCTGGATAAAAATAAGTTCAAGAACTGAAACTCGAGTACGGAAAAATCGCGCTCTGAAAAATAAGAAAAAAAATTTTTATAGATAGCCGTGGTCGCATAGCACCTTGCCCTAGATTTGTTTACTATCAATATATTTAAGGGTAATTGTAATATATGTATACATATATAGGTGGGTTATGTAGAGCCTCATAGAGCATCATTTGTGTCCCTCGTCTTGTTTCGAACTTTTCAGTATGCGATTTTTCCGTGGAAAGCTGCAATAATCGAGTAAATGCAAACAAAGCAGCGAACAACAGCTAGTGGTGTATGATTTTAAGTTGACGAGTGGTAAAATAAATACGAGCAACTTCCGTTTACAACTTTCCTAATCGAAACCCAATGAATCATTCTTTTCTTCCACCAAGAACAATAATGACATAAAATGCCTCGTAAACTTTTATGACTACTTCAAAGTGTAATAAAAATATAATAAAACAAGATTAAAACATAAAGTATAATTTATTTTAAGTTTGATAATACTAAGCTAATCAACAGAAATAATATTTTTTCTTCAGTTTCGCAAGTTTTGCTAAGTTGAAAAAGTAATAATATGTATTTTTATTAATTATTCGTTGTATAAATCGATTTTGATGATATTTTTAATGAATTATGGTAAATATGTATAAAGCCACATTATCCGGATCCGTGAAATAAGGATGTCCCCTTTATTATAATGCGGGTACAGAACCGAATAATAAAAAAAACAAAATTAAAAAATCTAAACTCTGGCGCGTCCACCACTATGTTTTTTTTTAAACTAGTAAATTTCTAAAATACGTTAGAAACTCAGTATTTTAGAAAAATTACCCTATTTTGTAGACGTTAAGAGACCCGCTGTCGCTAAATATATTTTTTTTTATTAAGAACCAAATGCGAAAAGTTTTTCGGTATATAATAAACGTGCAATGTCAGATCATTTCTGAAAACTCAGAATTAGAGTGCTACTAATACTTAAAAAGTAATTCTTGAATCATGATAAACATATTCCTTCCCGCTTAACCCTTGATCGGGCTATGTTTTAAGTATGGCTACTGAACAAACAAGTAGAAATCATCTGTATCGGATTATCCTAGTGAGTTTTCTAGGGTGCTGAATTAAAATTTTGTATCAGCTTATTTAATTCAAGGTGACGGATCTAGTATTGTGTGTATTTTTCTATAAAAAAATGATTATGAAACTTAGTTATACAACTATGAAAGTTGCTGAATTCGAATCTTTTGTGTAAAATGCAGTTTTTAGGGTTCCGTAGCCAAATGGCAAAAAAGTTTCGTCATGTCTGTGTCTGTCCGTCCGTATGTCACAGCCACTTTTTTCTGAAACTATACACACCGGCACAATTAGCGGAACAGAAAAAAAAGTGAGACTATGAGATAATAACGCATATATTTGACGAAAATGTAATTAGACACAAAATAACAAATTGATTAACATCTTTTAACAACGACTTTGAAAAGTCTTCGTTATTTTTTATTGAAAAATAAAGAAAATTGAAATAAGTGAAATTTTTAGATGATTATGAACCATCACAAAAAATAAAAAAAAGTAAGCATTAAATGATTTAACAATAAAATTAAAGCAAAATTAATAACGAGTGTTTCCCCCTCTTGCTCTGATTACGGTTTACATTCGTCTGGGCATGCTACAGATTATGTTATCGATGATTTCTTGAGGCAACCGCTCCCACTCCTCAAGTAATGCGTTTCCAAGTTCATTCAGATTGTTGGGGGGTGGCATTCTGGATTTAACCCTTCTTTTTAGCAAGTCCCAGACATGCTCTATCGGATTCATATCGGGGGAATTTGCTGGCCACTGCATCACCGGTATACCTACGTGGCTCAGATATGCCTGTATCGATTGTGCACTATGAGCACGAGCATTATCTAGCATTAGAATAAAGTCGTCACCAATAAATGGGGCAAATGGTACAACATGTTCTTCTAAAATGTCTCTGATGTATCGATCTGCTGTCATGGTCCCTCCTGTGACTATCACTAAATCCGTGCGAGCTCCCAAACATATCCCTCCCCAAACCATAATCGAGGCGCCACCATAAGCCACTGTGTGTTCAAAATTAGACTGTATGTGGCGTTCTCCTTTGCGTCTCCATATTCGCTGTCTCCCATCGATCTGTTTTAAAAGAACTCTGCACTCATCAGTAAAGAGAACCTGCTGCCATTCATTCAAATCCTTTTTTTGTGTTCCGCTAATTGTGCCGGTGTGTATATAAGAGCTATACTGTTGAAACTTGGTAAGTAGATGTATTCTGTGAACCGCATTAAGATTTTCACTCAAAAATAGAAAAAAAAAAATTTTGGGGTTCCCCATACTTAGAACTGAAACTCAAAATTTTTTTTTTTCATCAACCCCATACGTGTGGGGTATCTATGGAGGTCTTCAAAAATTATATTGAAGTTTCTATTGTCATTTTTTTTTCTAAACTTAATAGTTTGCGCGAGATACATTTCCAAAATGGTAAAATTTGTGTCGGGGGGGACACAACTTCTAAAATAAGAGAATGATAAAACAAAAAAAAAATGATGTACATTACCATGCAAACTTGGTTTGTCGAAAATTGGTTTGAACGAGATCTAGTAAGTTATTTTTTTTATAATACGTCATAAATCGTACACCGTAACCTTTCATTCTATCAACTCAAACATAAAAATAAAAAGTTAAGTTTGTAGCACAAAAGGGATTATGAATAATTCTGCTATTCGGACGGCTTATATTCTACATTTTGTACGGACCCTAAATATGCGAAGTCCGACACGCACTTGGTTGATTTTTTTGCAGCAGTTGCTGCAGGAAAAATCATATCTGCAAATTTTTTAATTTCGATACATTTTTTTTTCTCTTTTTAAACATCTTATGAACAGAGAAACCTGAATGCAGGATTTTGTCAATAAATTTCTGTCTTTTAACTATGTCAATTTATGCTTAGTTTCTAAGAGCGGTTGCCCAAGCCGAGGTTCGTGTCTAGGACACCCTTGCGCAAACCGCCCCAACTTTTCGCTAAAGAGTGCAAGCAGCACCGCAGCAAAAGTGTAGTTATAAAGGCCATCTGCGGCCAACAAAAGTAGACAGTAGCTAGAAAAAAAAAAAAACGACGCTTGCCGATAATAGCCGATTGTTACCGAAGTTTTCTATGAAAGCTTTTTATTTGTTATTTCCATTTGGCGTTGTTTACGAGTAAGATAACACTATAATAATTTTACAAATTAAAGTTTTTGTTAAGTACATAAAAGTTTTCTTATTTTAAAATGCATTGTTTTAAAATGATTTGTCAAAGTTATGTTGGCTTCGTGCTTCTTTAGTAATGTTTATATGTTTCGGGTTTACCACGATTTGATTTGTTGAGTTCACCCGTGAAGATGGCGCATGCAGCTGTTTTATTATATTTAATAAAAATGAAGCTGTATTTTACAGAAACCTTAAAAAAGAGAAACAAAACAGAGACCAGACAACACCTAACATAAGTGACCTGAAAACATATTGGAAAGAAATCTGGAGTAATACAGTTAAACATAATATTGACACCTCATGGAGATCAATTGAAGAGAACCAATTAGCATATATAGAACCTATGACAGACTGTATAGTTACTCAAGAAGATTTAAAAACGGCATACAAGAAACACATAATTGGAAAGCCACAGACCCAGACAAAGTTTAAAATTACTGGCTGAAATACTTCACCGCAACAATGATAGTTTAGCAAAATTATTTAACGATTTAGTAGAAAACCCGCATAACACACACGGCATCACATATCTAAAAACAAAAGGCACGAACATATTTAATTTAGCAAACTATAGGCCAATTACATGTCTTTCTAATATTTAAAAATTGTTATCATCAATTAACACAAATAAAATCAACCTACACACTAACAGAAATAAAATAATACACGAAGAACAAAAGGGTTGCTTAAAAGAGGATGTAAGGAACAACTTATAATGGACGCTGTAGTAAAGCAACATAGGAATCTTTATTTTGCATACGTAGATCATCAATTTTCATCCTTTATTGGGTCAAGTTCTAGAAGCATGAAATTCTCCACAAACGTTCCTTAAACGACGTAAGTGTACACTTTGAAAGGATCTTTAAATGTGTAAAACTTGGTTTAAGCCCTAATGTTGAAAATCAGGATTTAAGTGTTTCACCGTTTTTGAAATTTTTTCATTTTTTCACATTTTGTTTCTGATGGGATTTTTAATTATCTGTAAGTGAAGCCGCGGGCTTAGAATAGTGGAAATTACTTTAAGATTAACTATTTTTTTTATAAAAGGTATTATTTAACTTGAATAGCCTCATAACAGTTACAAAGCTATTTTTTATTTTAAGTAAATATATAGAATCGTATATAAAAGGTCCTTCATTATATAAGTTAGTAAATTGGATAGACGAGGTTATTGCTAATAACAATATCTTGTGAACGTTATTTTAACATGTTTTGTGATTTGCAGCATAAAAATAAAATTTAAGTGTTAACTAAGAAAATAATACTTAGGCAAAACTTTTGGAACTAGAAATATGACTCCATTTCAATATTAACGCTGGAATTCACTAGGCTAGGTCGAGTCAAGTCAAGCCGAGCCGAGCCGAGCCGAGCTGAAACGCAATGATTCGCATCGTATAAATTTACTATTGAACCGCATCGATTTGTACCTAGCGAAAGACAGATTTTTCATCTTATCTGAGATCGAACTCTCCGGTATAAAATTCCAGTTCGAACAATGTCTCATGTTAAAACTTAGATCCCGTCGACTATAAAAAAACCAACCGGCTTCAAAAAGGTGCACTAAATGGGTAAAATAGTTACTTATTTTCAAAAATCTGATCTGAATTACAGTTTGAAGTTTGTATCATGCCAGTTAAGTGTGTTATAAACTGTTACGTGTACATGAAACCAACTTCAAACTATTATTCAGATCAGATTTTTGGAAATAAGTAATTATTTTTGCCTTTTTAGTGCGTCTTTTTGAAGCCGGTTGTATTTTTTGTTTTTATTTTTTACTTTTTAAGTGACAAAATTGCCTTTTTTCGTAAACTAAAAACATCCATAGTAGTAACAAAATGTTATACAATCATCAACATTAAAGGGGTTTCACAAGTTCCAAATTAAAACCAATTGTTTTTTTTGGACCAAAAGCTTAAGTTTTAATTGGACTTCATTAACATGGAACTACCTCGGAAGTACCCTTTTAAATAAAAAAAGAATTTTGCAAATCCGTCTATATATGACGAAGTTATGCCCGAAAATACATTAATAAAAAACGATATAATATAATAAATAATATTTAATAAATCGTTAGGAAACCTGCATACGTCAAAATAATATGTGTGAAGTCCACAAAATAATAAGTCAGAATCGCTTACACTCTGCTTGACACTAGCTCTGGAAGCTTATTGCGAAAAACTGAATGATACTCAGGTCTCGCGTTCTCGAGGGCAACATGTATAGAAGTACTCGAGAAGCTTAATGTACCTCCATGCATTTTGTTGCCGTAACTCATAGATTTATAAATGTATAACGTTGCAAGGACCTGCCAACCAGTGTCTTTTAGTGGACGACTTTTTGATGTGGTGGTGTTAAAAATTAAGACAATGAGGTATGACTATTTGTTTATATACAGTATATAAAAAAGACCAACGTGATTTTCTTCAGTCATCCAGTCTTGATCACATCTCCAGAAACTGTATTATAAAGGGTGTAAAACTATTCTTGTTACTTATAGTTTGTTGATCAATACCAGCTTTGTGCTTTTTACTCGGTTGAACGACGGGCTGTGAGAGTCGTCGACGATCCTAACCTCAAAAGCCGTAACGAACCCTTAAGTCTGAGAAAAGACTTTGTCTCCCTACGTGTGTTCCACTGCTTGTATAATGGGATGTGTTCTGAGGAATTGTTCGAAATGATGCCTACGGCTACTTTCTACCATCGCACCACAGGGAATTCATCCTCACACCTTAGAATCTAAATGGTCAAGTACAGTGCGGTTTCAGAGAAACATCGTCAAGTGTTCACTAAGGTTGAATGAGCTCTGCCAAGGTTTTCTCTAAGGACTACAGTATGGGGTTCTTCAAGCAAGAAGTTATTAGAAACCTGATGGGTCGGTAACGCGCAAGTGATGCCCCAGGTGTTGCAAGCGTCCATAGGTTGCGGTGACAGCTAACCATCAGGCGGGCCGCTAGCTTGTTAGCCACCTTAGTGGTATAAATAAAAAAAATGCCGCCAAAAGTGCTAGTAATATGCTCGTTCACTATATTTCACGTAATTTTTAAAACTAATAACAGATTAAGTTAGTTTTTTCACTAGGCCATATAATATCTTTACTTTTAATATCAAATTGTAAAAGGTCTCTCTGTACTGTAGCAAACTATATTTGTTTTTTCTGCTATCAATGCTTTCATAAATGAATGAATGAATGAATATAATTTATCATACACCAAACAATTAATAAAGACATAAAATAATACACATAAAAAAAGTACAGTGGGCGCCCTTATTGCTAAAAAGCAATCTCTACCAGGTAACCTTTGGGCAGAGGATATAGTAAAGATAGTTAAAAGCCAGCTCTGTCCATGTAAAATACGTAAGTTAAGGTTGTTCGCATGTAAAATTCGGAAATTACAAAATAATAGTACTTTATTCTTATAATAGTTAATCTCTTGCTATTTAAATAGTACTTGAAATTTATACTCATCGAAAAACAATTGAATAAATTTGCACGTATGACGTAATTGGATTCCAAACATGCATTCGGAGCGCTTTTCGTGACGACAGTTCCGGACTTACCTAGCTCTGCGTGCTCTATATCGTATCTAAAGTACATCTTTGGCGTTTAATACGCAGACAATTTTCAACCCAATCATTATTAAGATACAGTTAATTTTAAGAAACTCTAAATCACCTTACTTGACAATCGATTGTTCACAGAAATATTAAACGTAAAGTTTCGATTATAAAGTTGAAATTTGGTATTATTAACGCTGGTAAAAGGATATGCAGTAATTGTTGAACATTAGAAACGTGAGGTTTTTGGCACTGTAATCGTTATTAACATAAGGCATATATGATTATGGAGTGCAGGATCAGCCGAGTGATTTTGTAACTTCAGTAGTGATCGTTTTCAAGCCCATCATTTATATTGCCACGCGCGTACTGTGCACGATTAAAACCAGCGTGCAGCAATGTAAATTCTTATAGATTTGAAAACAATAAACATTGCAATTACAAAATCACCCAGCTCATCTATGAACAGTGGCGCTTCATAATTTTTTTATAAATTGTTGGAATATATTGCAGGTTGAATTTTTCAAGTGGGCGTGTATGGCCAAATCCGAAAAAGTTTTGGGCCCCATTTTGACGAAAACTAAAACTGCATTATTGGATTTTAAAACTATTGATATCCTTAGCCAGGAATCGAACTAAAACTAAAACTGCATTATTAGATTTATAAAATATTAATATTCCTAGACCGGAATCGTACCCGTTGATTTTGAAAAAAAACACACACTGTATTATTCGATACCATTCGATAGTGTCGCTAACAAGGAACGAATTCCGGGAAGTAATTACATACACTTAAGGAAAATGTTGGATTTTAATGAACTGCTTCATATTTTAAAGTAACTTATGTAGCTTTTATAATCATACCAACATTACATGTACCATGTTCAAAATGAGTCTTAATATTTTTTAACCTACTTCAAAAAAGGAGGAGGTTATGGTTATGTGTATGTCCACCGATTTCTCCGCCAATTGTGAACCGATTTCAAAAATTATTTTTTTATTCGAAAGAGTAGTATGCTCCTGAGGTGGTCCCATGTTAACGAAGTAGATAAGACTTAAACTTTTGAAAAAAGAATCGGTGTTAATTTTGAACTGGTGAAACACGCCTTTTATGTTGTTTGATTGTATAAAATTTAGTTACAAGTACAGATGTTTTTAGTGCAATAATGTGAGAGAAAAAAAAGCAATTCATCACTTAAAAGCATGAAATAAAATCTTTTTAACAAAAGAAAAACAACCGGCATCAAAAAGATGAGTGCTTCTGATCTGAATTATCGTTTCAAGTTGGTGTCATGCAATTGAAGTGTGTTTATAAACTGTTAGGTACATAGACACCAACTTCAAACTGTAATTCAGATTAGAATTTTGGAAATTTGTAATTATTTTTACCTTTTTAGTGCATCTTTTTGAAACCGGTTGTTTTTTTTTTGTTAAAAAGTTTTTATTTTTATTCTTTTCAGTGACGAATTGCTTTTTTTTTCTTGAACACTAAAAACATCCATACTCGTAACAAAGTTTTATACAATCATCAACATAAAAGGCGTTTCACCAGCTCCAACTTAACATTAATAATTTTTTTTTTCTCCAAAAGTTTTAGTTTTAAATTCACTTTAATAATATGGGACCACCTGGAAAGTATAAACTTTTTAATAAAAAAAGAATTTCTCAAATCAGTCCAGGCGTCTTCGAGGAATCTGGTGACATACATAAAAAAAAGTCTCCGACGAATTGTGAACCTCCTCCTTTTTTGAAGTTGGTTAAAAAGGCCGATATGACAAAGTCTAATCTCTTTGGCATTTCTTGTATGGATAGAAATTACAAAAATTTGGAAGAATTACGCAAAAGGAGAACTAAAGCTATTTACAGATTAAAAATACATTTTTTTTTTTTTTATACCACTAAGGTGGCAAACAAGCATACGGTCCGCCTAAATACATATCTAAACAAATCACTTGCTACAAGCTTAACTTTGAATATCGTTTGCAACAAACAATGTGTTACTGTTTCACTCAAAAAAGCTAGATGGCGCTGTGTGCCGTGGCCAGCTAGGTCACCGAATCTTACCCCTTTAGATTATTTTCTCTAATGCAATCGATGACTTGAAACGATCGTTGGAAATATTCTAAACGGAATCAATGATATTGTGATGCTGAATGTAGTACAATCCTTGAGACATTGGTCCAGTTATGTATTAAGAATAATAGCCATCATTTTGAACAATTAATCAGTTAAGATTTAATAGGTATAGGTAACTTAAGAAAAATAAATAGGAAATTTGTTAAAAATCCAACACTTTCCTTAAGTTTCCCGTTTTTTTTTTTTTATTACTTTCCAGAATTTGTTACTTATTAGCGACAGTATCGAATGGTATAATACAGTGTATTTCTTTTTCCAAAATTAACTGGATTGATTCCTGGAATATTAATTTTCTAAAAATCAAATAATGCAGTATTAGTTTTCATCAAAATTGGGCCCGAGACTCGTTTGAGTACTTTTTGCTGCTCCTCATAATTGGCAATGGACGCCCACCTAAAAAAATCGATCTTTTAGAGATATACTTGTACATATCATATCTACAAGTATATCTCTAAAAGATCGAATCCAAAATGTGAGCATTCGGAAGAAGAGAACTAAAGCCACCGATTTAGCTTGCAAACGCTTACTGATAACCAATGGCAGATGGAGCAGATGTGTCCTAGAATGGAGATCGCGTACGGGGAGGCGAAGCGTTGGACGTCATGTAGCCCGATGTGGACCGACCGGCCGTGGCCAGTGGTAGATGGATTAGGAAGATAGATAGCTTGTGCATACTTACTTTCAATGCCGTCGTGGTCATTCATTTGGTGAACACCTAGTGACACATATTTGTGCTTCGACCTGGCTGCTATCAAATGACAGCAGACGTTAAGCCAAGCCAGTGGCCTCATGGTCAGCTCGATAGGTCTAAAAATCAAGTAGCCATTGGCTCGACAACGTCCGGCCATCAACATTAGCCTAGTATGCCTCTTCTCTAAAGAAAGATCTGTGCTTCTGCAGTGACTAAGTTGACTATTTTTACTGCTGCTATGAAAACTTTAACTATGACATCGCATAACAAAAGCGATATGAAGTAGAGATTTCGCTTAAGATAAAAGGAAAAAGCACCAGATTAGGCGCTGTATGGTTTCAAATAATTTACCACGATTTAAAAAAGTTGTAAAATAAATAACGTTTCTGTATTTTCAAAAAAGTAAGAGCAGTACCCACTATACACTAGAAAAATCTAAAAAAATACCTGAAGATACAAAATAATAAAAAAAAAATTTTAATTGGTTCAAACAATAAGTTTAATTTGGTACGAGAGCATACGATAGACACATATACAGTGCAACAAACTTTTCTGACCCTCTGACCTTGAATGTCTGGTCGCTAGTGCCGTTGTAAGTTCACACCATTTCAATATTGCGACTGTAGTTTTGATTTTTGAACACCGGGTCAGAAAAGTTTGTTGCACTGTTCGCTTATTTAGTACTTTTATTTTAAAAGGTTTTTTACATGATCCTTGATTTCAATTTTCATCACTTAGGAAGCAATATTAAATTTTTACATACTTGATGCAGAAGTAAAATTAAATTTCTATTTTGTAGACACACAACAGGTAGGCCCTAAAAACAAATCTTAGGTATCTATTTTATCTTCAATACTTTGCCCTTCACTATCCTTAAAAGTTCTATCCATAATCAATGAGCGTCTTAAATTTATTTAATAGTGACATCTCCGACTTTGATGCGTCGTATTTATATGTCTTGTTGCCGTAATTAGTCGTACCCGATACATATTAATAGAGCATTGCTTAAAAGTGTATAATGAGTGCATTATACATAATACACTCTACTAGCATAATAACTTTAACATACATCGGTGTTTTTTAATAAATTATTTAGAGTCGGCCTAATAAAAACTGATAGTGAAAGAAAAATCAAAATTCAAAAAATTTCGAGTTGGTAACCCCCACAGAACATTATAAGTCATCAGAAGTGCTATGTTACTCAAACAGTACTGGAACCGCTGTCGCCACAATACAGTCGCCACTTTGAAAGAGCCTAGCGTCTTAGCCAATCACGATCAAATAAGCGTTGTCAGTTTGAAAAGTGTTAGGGAGAAGGCTCTGTCGATAAATCCATATCGATAAATTTGGCGTATAAAGATAAGATTTTTGCTAACTATATATTAATAATCTACTTATACTTCTTTACTACATAAAATAAAATATAACAGCCTAAATCGCTGATAGTAGAGGCCTGAAACTTGGAGGATGTGTTCTTCGTATAATGTATGCATCGGATACGAAAGGATTTTCCGAAAGGGTCAAGTGCGAGTTGAACTCGCGCAATAAGGTTAAATCAATTGTAATAAATTTGGTATGGTAATGAAATTTTAGTAAGTTGTTATGTACACGCCGGGGAAAGTTTCTGAGAAATATGTAGACAAATATACATAAATACACTTATGAAATTTGGCACACCTGTTTGCCTTTGTGGGCTTCCATAGGCTAAAATATGAATAAAGCGCAATTCTTACAATATTACATACATACGGGTCTAATTGATAAACTTGGTTTTTTGTTGTCGGTTTAAAAAAAGCGGCCGATTATAAAACATTAAGTTCTGATTCTAACTAGACACTCTGAAAAATGACGATAAAAGCAATAAATTATTGTAGAACATCACTACCAGAAAGATACGCATCGATCATACGACTCTGTTGCTCACGGCATTTATACATTGCTTTCTAGACACGGTTCCTGTTGCGGCTCCGAGGAGGAACATTGACAGTAATGCATATGGCTTGTATTTTGATACTTTAAGATATTGTTTATTATTTTGATTTAAAGGTTATTTTTCTTAAAATTATGTAAAAGCTTATAATTATGTATTCTTCTACTCACTAATGAAAAGATATTCCTCCATTTGATACATTTAATACCTGGCTTCTTGCTCTGCAAGTATTTACTGCACAGGAAGGCATTTTAAATATTTTTGCGCAGCAACACACAGCGATGTAGTCCACGAGCAACTAAATGACAGATTCGCGAGTTTCGAAGTAAAGTGCGCGTCTGCTCAAGATCGTGGCACGCTCGCCGTTTTACATAGCATTTCTACTGGGGTACACCCCAGTCTTATAATGTTCTGTGGTAACCCCGAACTTAGTTGAAATAAAAGATTTTGGTTTTGCATGTAAATATTAAATGATAAATAAATTTACAGAAAGCTTGTGATTTTGAATTCTGATTACGACCATCTGATTTTAGGCTAACTTGCTTTTACCCCCGACTTCGCCTGCACAAAATTCGGTAGTCGCCGGAGGATTCCTACAGCAATTCCTTAATTTACCGGGAATTATAAATTAAAAAAAAAGGATTTAACCAAGTAAATAAAAGTTATTTGTTGTCCATTTAGCTATGTCTATACCAAAAATCAAGGGACATAGTCCCGCGGAAACACGAGTGGTAAAATGCTTGGGATTCCGAGCCATGACTGGACCAAGTGATATACTCGGAGACTGTGAAAACGAGCTGCATCTTGTGTTGCAGCGATGATAAATTAAATAAATTTAATCAAATTTTAACCACTGTCTTGGCAAACCGTTTGTATCGCAAGCCGTCTAGTGAGTCGTCTTTATTACTGCCGTATAAAGCTATGAAAAAACGTCCGCCAACAAGACTGAGCAAAGATGGATCGACTTTCTCACTCAGGAATAGCGCGGTACCACCAGCTAATTCAGGATGTCACGTAAAAAAAACGCGCCTACAGACTCTACCTCATAGGTGGCGGGAAAAGAAAAGAGGAATGAATAAGTAAAGTTGTACGAATTTAACAAAAAAAATTTAAGAATATATTTAGAATGAAAAAAAAAATCAAAAATAAGTTAAACATTTCGTTATGACCGGATTTTCATGAGCATTAACGAACGGTCAACTTTGGAGCGCTGTAACAGCGTTTTAAATGAATGAAATGAAAAAAAACTGCAGAGAAAAAATTTCCTCAAAAGATCATCTACAAGATTGGTCTGAGGTAATTTTTTTGTAAAATGTATAAAAAAAAGTTATAGAGCAAAAAAGTTTTTTTTTTTTAAAAATTATCTCACTTTTTTGCTTATAACTTCTTTAATTTTTAATTTAGGGCGAAAAAATATATAAACATATTTGTAAGCAAAACAATTTGCTACAAATTATGTCCTTACTAATTTTTTGTAAGACGCATAGTTTCCGAGATATCGCGAAAAAAGTGTTTTCACCCCTTTTTCCAAGATGGCGGCCGGATGACAAAGGTGGCGACCCCTCAAACTTGAGGTTAAGCTTCTAGTGACCCCCCACATATGACCCAAAAATAAAATTGCGTCCTCTAACAAATGCAATATTCGGTCCTTAAATTGTAACATTGCAATGGACTATAAAATGAACTGTTGGTTTAATTTTTATCAATACCTACCTACCTGGTATTATTTGAATTTATTTCAAACATCATAATCAAAACCAAACTAAAAATTTGAACTAAACATTTAGGTGTTAGTATTTGCTATATTCCATCTCCTGATCAAATAGAAATACAATCCAAAAAAAAACTACGTAAAGTATCAAAATCGGCTGATAACTTACCTACTATCCAGGACAAAACGTAAACATTGCTGTTTTTTGTTAAATTTATTTTCTGTTTACGTTCAACGTCCTTAGTTAGTGATCATATACAATCATTTAACAAGTTTCTTACTCAAATTTTAATGGTTTTAGGCATATTTCGGCAAAAAACAATATAATCTGAAAATGATGAAACATTTTTTTTTAATGTTTTGCGAATTTTGATTTTAATTTAGGAAATTTTTTAACAAATAGAAGCTAGTGTTCTGTAATATTTTTTGGTACACTGATTGCCTTACATATTTAAACAAAAACAGCTAACTAACAACACCGGGTCTGTTTACCTCCGTCACTTACGGAACTACAAATTAAATAGACCAATCCACCTTTTCTCAAATAAAACACTTGATCTAATTCTTCCAACCTCAACACCAACCTTGAGGCAAACTCCATTGTAAATTTAAATACGACAAAACATCACAATCTCGTATAAAGTCATGGACTAAGCGCACATGTTACACTTAGCAATTAAAACAAGACCTATAACTTTCAAAGTGAACCTTACGGGGATCCACTTAGAGATGGAACCGTTGTGAAGGGATGACAGAATTTGAATGCCAGCTACCTGTCCCAAGTCATCGACATAGCTGAAGGCGCATTGGTATAAAACCAAGCTGATCAACAGCAGCAGTGACATTACTCCATACTCTTCCTTACTGTTAACTCATCAATACCACCATGAAATTTGTTAGTAATTTCTGTGTTTGCTTTTATATTATGTAATAGATTTAGACATTTAAACGTTTTAAAGTGACATCTGGATGCTTACCTTTCTAATTGCATGTCAACTTCGACGTCTGCAAGTGTTGAAGTGTTTGGGTCTCTCTGTTAGTACAAAGGAGCGCCATGGATTACATTAAGTCATGTGAAAGGCATGACCTCATTTTATTAGAAATAGCAATTTTAACTATAAATTTTGTTACGACTTAGGATCACTTACGTATTAAAGACTTGACCTTTATAGGTTCTAGTACATTTATTGGGGGCAGACTAGTATTATCCTCATTTCACCATACTACTGCCGAGCACCCAATCTTGTTTGTTAAATTTAATAAATGGTTTTCATTTTCTGATTCTGTAATATATTTATAGAGGTATTTTCTGTTTATATCTTTAGAAAACTTCTATATTTAAAAAAAAAAAATATTTATGAATCCTAAATTGTGAAAATTTTTCTCAGTGATGAGTAAAAGTCGATTCCATAAACATTAATTAGATTAAGAAATTAATGATTCCTTTCTTTTCTTTTTTAGCTTATCGTTGTAACAATATTTTCAATAGCATCTGCTGCCCGTTTAGACAAGGTATACCTCCCACCAAATGCAAAATCGTCAGCTGGTGCGAATGCGGGTCTTCAGGCACCTAAGGGTTTCGGTAACCAAGGTAGCAGCCAGAGCTACACAGCAGCTAATAGCGTAGCAGCTAGCGGTGCTTCAGGGAACAGTCAGAGTTACACGGCTAGTGCCTCCACATCAGCTAATAGCCAAGCGGAGATCCTGAGGTTCGAAAACGAGATCACTGAAGATGGATTCCATTATGCTTATGAAACCAGTGATGGCACTAAAGCTGAACAACAAGGTGGGTTAAATTGATTTACACGTATTTATTGACTTGGTTTTAAAGGACAAAATATAAGGATAAGAAATTCCAGACACAAAAATGAGAAAGTTCATATTGACAGTACCTTAGGTGTGTTTATTTATTTTTGCATTTTAGTGCTTTTCAATTCTGTAGGTAGGTATCCCACGGTTTGTCGCTTGGCAACCTACACTTTTTTATGTATTATTCTGTTGTTATTTTTGTTTCGTGTCAATACCTCAGGCCAGTGGTACCCATACTTTTTTCTATAAAGATCTACCTACCAAAAATTTATGACTGGGAGATCGACGCTTGTACCTACAAAACTATTTTATTAGTAAATAAACCTACTACAGTAGGTGAAAATGTTTAAATTTGTGTTAATTAGTCACCGGAGCACCCGCGCGGCTTTTTCCGTTGTTTCCCAGGGACCTTAACTGCTTTCTAAACCATATTGATGCCATTGATATTATTTTATTAGAACAAATTATTTTTTTTGCTCAAACAATATACGGCGTTCGACATCAAAAACTCTTGCGATCGACCGTTTGGGTACCTCGGCCTTAGGTATTCATCTTAGACTTTGCGCTATGTTTACCGAAAAGTACCCAAGGTATTAAAAACGCGCTTTAAAATAAGTCTCTACTAGTCCAATTCTGACTTTCTTTTTATGTTCTGGGATGCAGAATCAATATTTTCATTACTTTTGCCACCTGTAATCCGTTCGTTTAGCATTGGTATCAAAAATATCAAAATTTTAGTATCATCTGTAACAAACTGTCATGTGTTCGTTTATGATAGTTTTGTTATTTATGACACTTTTGCCACCTAAAAATGAAACTTTAGACCATGTTTGGAGGTGGGATTCTTGTGTTAATCTGTCAAACTCCCTAAACATATTCATTGTTTATGGTAGTGTGTATGTGTGTTTTATCGTATTATGTGTACGTCAACCGTTCGTTTTGCAAGTTTTGTAACCAAAAATTTTGTAAGTAACGCTTCACAGCTACACGAACGGTAGGTATCGGTGGCAAAACTGGCGTTATCAAAAGTGTGAAAAGTATTATTCGTGTAAACTCTTAATTCCAGAACGAACGCGCCCATACAGTAAGTTTTTTTGTTCCTGGTCTTACATTAGCTACTAAATTTTCTAAATATAGTGGTTAACGACTACGGATATATATAAAGCCACCTTAGTCCAGATATATGGCTTCAGAAGCAGTGTTGCAGTGATAGGCTCGACACCTGGCACGCAGGACTAACATGGTTGATGAAAGTAGACTGTCCCCCACATTGTAATGTGGTTGTGTGTCCAGCTGCTAGTTACCCCTTTGGGCGATAAGAACCGTGTCGATATATATACCTACATGAATGTCCCAAACAAACAACTTACAATACAATTTCAATCCCAAGGTCACGTAATTCCCGGTGCAAATCCTGATGAGGGTTCACTTCAGGTGACCGGATCTTTCTCCTACGTGGGAGATGATGGACAAGCTTATGCCGTGAGTTACACGGCTGATGAGAATGGATACCATGCCGAAGGTGCCCACCTGCCCACACCACCACCCATACCTGAAGCGATACTGAAGAGCTTGCAGCTTACTGCTGGTCCTGGAGGTAGGAGAGAATAAAAAACTTTTTAACCCAAAAAACAACGGGCTTGCATTGCACTCAAAAGGTAAAAATAATTACTTATTTCCAAAAACTGATCTGAATTACAGTTTGAAGTTGGTGTTTTTGTACCTAAAGTTGTATCACACTTCACTTTCATGACATGAAATAATTATTTTTACCTTTGTAGTACATCTTTTTGAAGCCTGTTGTTTATTATTTTCAAAAAGGTTTAATTTTTATTTTGAGTGACGAATAACTTTCTTATACTCAAAAACATCGACAATCGTAACAAAATTTTATACAATCATGAACATAAAAGGCGTTTTACCAGTTCCCAATTAACACTTTAACACCAATTATTTATTTATTTTTGACCAAAAATTTAAGTTTTTAAATCACTACATTATTATGGGATCACCTCGAATTTTAAATAAAGAAAGAATTTTAAAAATCCGTCTATATATGACATAGTGATGCCAGAAAATACATTAAAGAAAATACAAATATCCGCATTGAGAACCTCCTTCTTTTTTTAAGGCGGTTAAAAAGTACCTAAGTACCCATCTGATTTTGACGCACACGTTGACTGTTCGTAGGTGAAGAATTATCAAAAAGAAAATGTTGCTTAACATAGTCTATCTTTTTGCAGAACATGTAGGATTTCAACGCCAACTTCTCAATTTTATAAAACCAACCGACTCATACTTGACGTTTTCAAGTAGCCTATGTCTTTCTCCAGGACTTAAACAATCTTTATGCCCATTTTAATCATTATAGCGGTTTAAGAGTGAAGAGGTAACATACAAAGTTACTTTCGCATTTAGTATGGATATTTGGATAAACAGCCAAGAGAGAGTCAGATGGACTCGCGCACTAAAGGTTTATTACTTTTTCGATCACCATTTTCTAGCACAATATAATGAAAACCTATCAGTTTAGGATATTAGGTACATACCTAGTTATAACATAATATAATTATTTTTAATATATTTAATTAACAATATCATTTTATATAGTATTCAACTTTGCTATCAAGAAAAGTTCCAGCATCCTTTAAATAATGATATGATGTATAGCATAATGTTATGCTGTTATACAGCTTTACAGGCATACCAGTTCATTATAACTACTTTTTAAATTTTAGAAGCGTTTGTTAATTATAAGCTGCTACATAGATAATCTCTAGTCGTCAATTTGAAAACCGATTAAGGGGCTAATCGGCTAGTCGGCAAATACCATAGTCGGCCCATCTCTAGTAAATACCCGTTCCCGTAATAAAAGTAATTGAGCAAGAAACAGCTAGTATGTACATGGTCGCGTACAGTGCGGTTTCAGAGAAACTTCCTGCCGCGATTGCTTGGGTTGTGGAATAAGCTTCCTGCCAAGATTTTTTCTAAGGACTACAGTGTGGGGTTTGTCAAGAAAGAAGTTATTGGATATTTTAAGGGTCGGCAACGCGCGAGTGATACCCCTGGTGTTGCAAGCGTCCATAGGCTACTGTGCCTGCCTTAACATCAGGCGGACTGTAAGCTTATTTGCCACCTTAGTGGTATCAAAAAAAAAAAAAAAAACAAACCAGAATGATGTTAATAAAACTTATATATTCTATGTATCTATATTGTCATCGAAACTTGTGGCAGATTAGACCGTGGCCAGCCGAGGCAAATTCTGCCTATATTATATATACAATAAGTCTTTAGGCGGATTCACCGCAATTAACGCGCGCGCATACGGTAAGCGTGGTGATTCCATCACGGCTGGCTTCCTTCGCTCCTAAACTAACAGTATTAATATTCTGAATGTCCTTTTTACCTTTGATTACAGGAGACTACAGCAGCCAAAAGAGCAGCTATGACGCTGACGCAGGATACTAAGTGAAAATACAATATTATTAATTAATTATTTATTGAATTAGCGCATTATCATAACTTCATATACCTATGCTAGCCACAAATTTATTTTATTTACTAGCATTGCATTCTTCGTTTAAAATCAGAATATACATATTCGTTACTTGGCGTAAACTTAGTGTTTATTATAACGTAGTATCATTCATTTATTAATCATCGTTCTCGTTAAGTAGGTACCTTTAAGATAAGTACTATAGGTATACTGATTATGTGGTTAACGACAGGAAGTGGCCAGTAGATAGAAATGTGTTCAAATTTTAGTCATATACAAATACATATTGTTTACTAATTTGTAAATACTTACCCATAATAAAGTTTGTTTGTATTTTGTGTCTGTACTAATTGAGAGCGTCTTCCATATTTACCTAATACTCTTACCTCTATCCTAACCCAAGGAATCGGTAGGTGCAAAGGTGATATAAAGCGTTATTTTCGAAAGCTTAAAGTACATATTACACTTAGGTGGCATACAAGCTTACGATCCACTTAATGTTAAGCGTCCTACGGACGGTTGCAAAGCTAGAGGTTGCCAAGGTATCATAAAATAATAATTAAATCGATTAGTATATACACTGATAAACCCCACAACTGCTGAAAGAGAATATTCATTGCCAGATATTCAAAATTATAGTGCAACAAACTTTTCCGGCCTGGTGGTCAAATTTAATACCACAGTCGCCATATTGATGAATGGTGTGAACTTATAACGACACTAGCGACCAAACATCCAAGGTGAAAAGGTCAGAAAATGTCCTGAATCCATCCTGTCCAAAATCGATGGGTAAAATATGCTCACCATCACTAGCGCGTTGCCGATCCTTCAAAAATCAAATAACTTCTTTTTTGAAGAACCCCATACTGTAGTCCTTAGAGAAAACCTTGACAAGTAGTTCAATTCACTACCTGAAATTCCTCTAAAACAGTCCAGGTGTTAAGGTTCTAAGGTGTTAGGATGGGCCACTTTTTAATTCCCACGCCACCGCCGGAAAGGTCTTAAATTTGAGAATTTTACAAATACGTACGAAAATTATTCCCATCTCCATTGCCCATGCAGTAAGCGTATCTATTTGTGTCAAACTGAATTATTTTTAAATAAAAAAACCTAACATTTGTACGTTCTCAAGAAAATTATACTTTTTCTCGTGTAAAGCTAAAATTGGAATAACTTATCATTTTTAATCTCAATTTTACGCCCTAAATTTTTTGCAAGATGCTTTTTTATAAGATATAGTCGTTTATGCAGTTGCATATTTATAAAAATTACACACAGAGAAAAAAAAACATTTGGCTTAGGAACACATTACAACTATGTTCTAAAATTATATGATATACTTAGTTATTACTTGGTATCGTGACATGACATTTCTATATATCAGGTTTTTTTCTCAAAAAAATTGAAATTATCTTAAAGTCACTAAAATAAAAAAGCTCGATGCAAGTGACTGAGTGGACCGCATAGCAAAAGACTGCATCCTAATGTACCACTGCCTTTATTCTTAAAGGTATGACTTCATGTAATTCTACCTGATTCATTCTTGCATCATGGAATCACGATCGAAGCTACGATGTCATCGGTACTATTATCTTTAATCCGTGACACAGTGTTGCCGTAGTTATAGTGTCATAATAACAGCTATTAATAAATTGCTTTAATTCCTGAAGATATACTCTGAGCAAATCGAAGGTTATCAAACGAGCATTATTTATTATTTACTTCTATTAACGAGAAATTCCTAAATATCTATATCTATACTTTATACTAATATTACAAGATAGTAAAATTTGTTTGTCTGTTTGTTTGGAAGGGTAACCCCTACAGAGGTTTTAGAAATTCTATCACTAACATATGTGTAAGCCAAGCTACAGTATCCCTCTTGAGTTACATTGTCTATATTTTGTTTCATCAAAAAATAGCTGTAATGCCAATATTTGTCAATCAAGTTTTAAGAAAATGAGTATTTTGCCTACACATGACATGATTTTTGTGGCAAGGAATGATAGGTGAAGAGGCTGAAAAAGATGAGATAGTCTACTTTTGACTCTGAAAAATGGGATAATATTAAAGGTACTAGGTAGGACGAAGAGTGACACATGTGTCCTGCGGGGTACAGAGGTTTGGCCTCATAAAAGCAATATATCTAAGAAGGCATTAATTATTATTTTGTCCGAAACGTTTTTTGTGATTGACATTAAGTGCGTGCTGAGATTTAACGAAAAGAAAATAAAGAAATATTAAGGTAATACTGCAAAAAATGACTTTTTATTCCTTGTGTTATCCTATCTATCTATAATTTAAATAGAAATATGTTGTTTTTTCTAATTTCACGTCGGTTAGATACCTACTTTTAAGTTTAATTAATTTTTTTTTGACTTTTGTGCTGCGGGGCACACATGTCCGCATGATGGCGGGATACATAGTGTTAATGTGTATTTACGGAAGAATCTAATGAAGGCTGGGTCTAATGCCTTTGCAAAGAATGGGAACATGACACTTGTGCTGATGTTGTTAACGAAGAAAATTACATAGTTTGTCCCAATTGCAAATGATTCATTCTTGTCTGTTTTTTTTTTATATATTTGATACAGTTAAATATTTGATAAAACTTTTTGATTTGTTTCATACTATATCTTCTGTATTTATCTTACAGACTGGCGAACAGAGGATCGCGCGTGGGCCTTTGTGCCCTACACGTTGGGGAACAGTGGTTCAAATACCGTTTTCGACATTCATAATTTTACATTTTAAATCAATGTAATTATGGTTTAATTAAATGATTTAACGTCAACTGCCATTTACTTACTACTATTTTATAACAACGAATTCCAATTAAAGTAGCGCCACTGTTTCCTCTATATTAAGAATAGTTATGCGGGCCCATGTACCCATCTTTCCCCCACCTCTTTTGCAGTAACGATTTATACAATTAAGATTCATACAGTACTACGTGACAGAATACTTGAGTAAAACAAGGATGACGCGATATGTAACTGTGCAGCTACATCTCAACGCACTGAGATTTTTATTGAAATAGACAATAGACAATAGACAGTTATTTATTTCACATTACACAAAGAAAAATAACAAAAAATAAGCACATAAAAACAAGAACACATAAACTTATCACAGTTAAATATGAGTTTTTGTATCATGGGTGTCGTAGTGCAATGTGAAAAATGGACGCCGCTCAGCATGTGCTGCAGCTTACTAGCTACAGCGCTCATTTTCAGCGGAGCCCAATTGCGAGGCTTAGCACGCGGCGCAGTCGAACTATTTCTCATTTTATGATATGTATATAATTTGTATTAAAATTAAAAGCACTAATTAAAATAGACGTAAAAATATTATTTAGGTTTTTACAGTGATATAAGTTTAAATATATTTTTTTTATTGCCTGATGTTTAAATTATCTTATTACTAATTTAAATAACTCATTTTTTTAATTTTAATTTATATACATGTTATATATTATTAATATTATATTATATAAAATATTCAATTAATATTGCCTTATGGTATGGATAGAATTTATTTCAAATACGCTAGGGACTATAGGTATGTTGTAATAACTCTGCCGCCAGCAGGTATATCCTTTTGGTAATTTAATAACATTGTTTTATATCTAAACTTAAAAACACCAAATGATAAACAAGTGTTTCTAAGCAGGGGTGGCAGGTTATTTTAACATTTGGTAGCGGCATATCTAAAGCTACCACGGAAAGCGGATGTACGGTGGGGAGGCATACTATGAGGGGTGCACTTATTGATCGAATCGCTCTGTGTTTGTTGGAAACAGCTCGCCACTTAAGTTTCTCATACAGGTATGTACTCTGGATGACCCGAGCGAACAACACCAAACAGTAATGTGGCCATATGTAGCTGTCTACGCAGGGTCATCTTAAGGGTGTTACCGCTATTTAAATATGGTGTGATGTGAGTCCTTGGAGGTATTTTGTAGCAGAACCGTGCACAGGCATTTTGAACTCTTTGCACAATTCTTTCCGTGCGCGCTAACAATCGGGGGCCATAAACAACGTCTGCGTACCCTAGCAAAGAAAGTATTAAAGAGTCACAGAGCCGAACGCGATGATCTACGCTGAGGCAGTCACGTATGCGATACAGAATTTTAAGTCGATAAAAAGCTCTCTGACATAATTCGACAATGTGACTTTCAAAATTCAGATCCTCGTCCATCAAGACCCCAAGATTGCGCGCTTTCTCCACTTTAACAATTTGTGTACCCATTGTGGATACATTAGGTGCTAAGGCCAGGATTTTGTCCCTTTGCGGCTTCGATCCAAGGATCATATATTTTGTTTTACTAGCATTAAGCACTAAGGTGTTATCATTGGACCACGCTGCAAATCACTGTTTAGTTTGTTTACGGCATCAGTAGCATTATTTGGATGGAAGGAGATGTACACTTGCATATCATCTGCGTACATGTGATATTGACAGTGCTTGATCACGTCAGAAACATCAGCCGTGTACAAAATAAACAGAACTGGTCCCAAAATAGATCCCTGCGGAATTCCTCTGCGAACGTTTGCAGGATTTGACTGTAACGGGGTGCCATTTCCATCCATTAGCAGTACAGTCTGAGTACGATTACTGAGATAGCTGGCAAACCATTGGACTGCCGAGGGTTTGAAGCCGTAATATGTCATTATAGATAGCAACAAGGAAATGTTAATTGCATCAAAAGCCCGCGAGAAATCGAGAAGCACCAAAATAGACCCCTTACCCTGATCACGAGCGAATAAGATGTTGTCCACTATATCTAAAAGAGCCGTAGATGTACTACGACCTCTCCTAAAATCTGACTGCCGTACTGGTAAGATGTTCTTATTTTTTAAGTATTCTGTTAATTGCATACAAACTATGCGTTCCAATATTTTTGAGATACATGGAAGTATAGTGATTGGTCGCCAATCCTTAAACTCAGTAACATTACCCGTCTTTGGTAAGGGCATGACTATAGCCGACTTCCAAGCATCAGGGAAGGGAAAAACTACATAAAATAAATTAATAGTTTATTATACATAATTGTTATCAAAAAATGTTTTTTCTCGGGGTCGACTATCCCGCCCATGCTTTAGCAAAATTTAACTTTAACTAGCCAATAGCACTTATAAATTTTAAGGTTTCTTTCCCAAAACCAGACCTTGACCCAGTTATCGAACAAGAGTTCATTAATCGTGTTTCCACGTTTTTCAGGGTTTGAGCCATATTTCGAAGAACACAGACATTAAATTTTAGTCGGACCTGTAGAAACCTTTCCAAAAAAATTAAATTCAGGTAATATAGCCTCTTAACTTGTGAGAGAAGACCACAGAATACTTTTAGCCTGATAGGTTGCTTCACAAATGTCACCGCGGGGCACATCTTTATATATAAAATGATTTGCCACGACCCCTATTGTCACATTCATTCATCAGTATTTATTTTGCAGCCATCGGTGCTTTTTCTTCTCTCTTTGCGGAGTTAGAACCTAAACAGTCGCACGCGCTGTAAGGTTACAGAGGTGTTTCCTCCCCCGAATGGTTAAATAGGGGAAATTTCAAGAGCTGGAATTACATCTCTTGGTCCAATATGAAACATTTAAAGGAAAGGATTATAATACCTATTTCTTAGTAGAATTTACTACACACTTACTATTTTTTAAACACCATGAAGCGGAAGCGGGGCGGCGCCGGCAAAGGCGCGGCGAGTGGCGCATTCAAATGTATAGTGTTATATAAAGGTGTTCTCGATGGCAGCGGCGCGGGAAGTGGCACACGAGCGATGTGCTCCAGTTGAGCCAGATCCCTATATAGTCTGTGCGTCAAGCGGTGTCGCTGCGTTGGAGTTGACGTAGTGACGTTCCATCTTGTTTTTTTGATAAGGTTAGCTGCAACATGTCAGTGGAGGAAATAATTTCTGCTATTTTTGATAGATCACTGATATGGAATAGCAAAGTCAAAGTTAAAGTCAAAATGGTTAATTCAAATAAGGATTTTACAATCACTTTAGGATCGTCAAAGTTATAAAATATTATTTTTTGAACCCTCCCACCTTCCCGCCGGTTCACAATGTTGTTGATTTCTACCGAGAAGAATCCGGCAAGAAACTCGATAGTTACTCTTTTAAAAACACTATCAATAATACAAATAAACTTAAAATACAATTAATGTTTTAAATAAAAAAAAATTAATTTAGTTTACCTATGCATCCTGTAATTGAGCATCATCAGTCCCAGTTTATCATTTACATAGTCTGAGATATTGTAGTATGCCTTTTTACAAAGTACGATTGCAAAGATGTTAACCATGAAAATAGGAGGGTAATCAATCAGTTATGGGAAAAAAAAAACAACAGTGACACTCGGGGACTGCCGCGGTAAAGCTATTGCATAGCATTTTTTATCAACTTATACAGTTATAAAAACAGCTGCTTACGTATTCGTCCGATTTCGGAGCAGCTCGTCTCGATCCGTGCGAGCTTCGTACAGTCATACCATATACATACATGTTAAGGTTCAACTAGTCGCGGGCTCGAACTCACACGTGGACGCGGCCAAAAAGCACGCTGTCTCACCTAGCATCGTGTCTAAAAGAGATAGAATCAGTTATGAGCAGTTAGCAGCTAGTCTACACGCATACGTCTAGTCGCACGCACACAAACACCGTGCCGAGGCCTGCCGAACTGAAACGACGTTAGACGATGCACGGCTTGCTGTTAGGTATTATTTTCGTTTCGGAATTTCTGCATTCGGTCGCCGCGCTCAGAGCCCGCGATAAAAGCTTAAAAACTAATTGAATATAGAAGGTATGTTACCTAAGGTTTTATTTTGTGTTAGGTACGTACAAGATTTTGTTTTTCTGTTAGGTTTGCAAAATTACTGTGAGGATTGTACAGAAGAATAAATGCTCGATAATTTTCAAATTGCCTCTACAGTTTAGGGTTATATTATATCCTACAATATTAGTAAGTATTAGACACCTATGCACCAAACAGTCTAGGACCCGCATTTTGTTTCCTTTGTTTATTATAAGAATTTACATGTTCTTTTGCCCATAAGTCATCCGAAACAAAAGTACTACAGTCAAAAATATGTTGTCGCCGTTTCGACATCATGCTCACATGA
The DNA here is from genome assembly GCA_946406115.1 of Apoda limacodes. NCBI lineage: Eukaryota > Metazoa > Arthropoda > Insecta > Lepidoptera > Limacodidae > Apoda > Apoda limacodes. The sequence goes on along the minus strand of OX291541.1, from coordinate 21,889,249 downwards.
GACACAAGCCAAGCACAACACTAGACCGCCGCAATATCGAGCGATCAGTCGATCAGTCGAGCGATCACTGACCACTGGCATCGAGAACGGGTCAGCGTCGCCGAACCGCTTGCCGCGCCGCTCCCCGCTGTCATCGTGTATGAGGCCTTACCGTATCAAAGAAAGTCATATTCGGCCACTTTAGATTAGACCAAAGTTTTTGTGACATAGCGGTACATTTTGTCTAGCTCGTCACTCGTAGCCATCCGCAAAACATATTTTCTACGAAATAAAGAAGGTAGAGGAAATTAGGGCGAATTCGTCATAATCTCGAAATCATGTTTGAGATGTTTTATCGACTTCATTGCCCTAAGTACACGGTTTATTGAGATGTATATCGATTTCCAATATTGCTAAGTAAGTTTAGCTTTGTAGCTTACTTACTTAATACTTAAACATTAATTCATATTTCCTCTATATCTCATCACAAATCTAATGTCTGTAATCAAAACACTGCCTTCTGAGTAACTTCGGTTCCTAGACCAGAGTCTTGGATCTGCTCTAATTTTACTTATATGGATAAAAAATTAAATTAGGTACTTATATACACTTTTATCTTCAAACCTTGAACCAAAAAACCGAAGAGATATGTGTTTATTTTCAACTTTAGATATAAAAATTAGGGATGAAACAACTTGAAGCGTAAAATTGTTTTACCTTTTTGTATGTTAGTTTATTTCATGTTTTCATGTGTCATAGATCTTTAACAACTGTACCGATTTTGATAAATTATTTGATCTGTCCTTAAACTTCGAGTCCTATTGGGTATTTGTAACAGGATGTATGAAATTTTAAAAAACAAAATATGACAGCAGCTATCCACATTTTCGTCGTCATGAAACGAAACCATATTCCTATTGCAGTGGATAAAATTTTATAAACAGTACAATTAAAGCAGCGCCAACGGGTATAGTGAGAAAAACTAACTTTTGATAATACTAACGTTTGCCACTACATATTATAAAAAAATCATTATATTTTGTCGCACGTGTACTAAAATTATATTTAAAACGAAGCTGTAACAAACTCAAAATCAACCTTTACAATTTTGAATAAAAATTTTTTAGCTAAAAGAAGAATCAAATCTGACATATTCTACTAACAATTAAAAACATTCTAAAAATAGCTTCTGACTAGTTTAATATAAACCCCGGCGCCTTAATATACCTCCTTAACATATTTTATTGCTTTTTTTTAGTGAAAATAATATTCAATAACATTCTTAAATTTTGAAAAAAATAATCTTAACTTATTTATTATTAGGATATTGTTATAGCTCGATAAGTAACAAAAAACTTGTTCAACCCTAACACAGCTTAAATATAATCAAACTGCGGGGTCAAACCTATATGAACGTTTTTAACACCAACAGCTGATAATATACAATTTTGCGACTAACTTTTAGGTATAGGAAATTGACTCATTCGCTGAACCTAAATTTGTAAACACACACACAAGTATTTTATGAATCCAGTGTGTCCGAAGCTAAAACACGACAGGCCGTTGTACACTTCAAACAATTATAATACTTTGTTATACACAACTATGTATGGGCAATGAGCTTGATGGACCCACAGTTCGCTGTCAGTCATTGAAAGCTACTGCAAGTTCAACTTGCATGATAACTTAAAACTAAAGCTCCATTATTTTGAAGTGTGTGACGGAAGTGGTCCTACAATGGACATTTTGTTTGTTTTAGTAATTTTCCTGTGCATTTTCGATAAAAGTGATAGTAAAGAAGTAAGTTTTTAGTTCGTTGTGTTGTACCTACATTATTGTATACTTTATACGCTTTTATTTGTGATTGATTTTTGCAATTCTTTTGTTTCTTGATTTGTTTTAGTTATAGACGTTTCTAGACTCACTGTTTTAGTTTTAGTAGGTACAAAATTACTGTTTTTTAGTGACCCTTAACAAACAAAATTAATTTTAAATAATCATGATTAAATAAACAAGGATCCTTAATAACATTTACATTTAAAATTATACAGATTTCTTTTCATTCTTTTTGGCAAAATTAAACATATTCTCAAGAAAGATATATTGTTACAAACAAAAAAAAAGCTTTAAGAGGACTCCCTATGTGCATAAACATTTGCTTTATGTGCATTAAGCTAAAATCAACGATGTTAATTAGAAATAGAGTTCATTTTTCTGTGACAAAAATATATTTCAAATTGGCGAACAGCTTAGCGTAAAAAGTAGAATTTAATTAATTACAATTATCTCACATAAGGTAAAGAGATACTATCACAGTAATTAATATAATAAATAATGTTCCCGTTACTAGTTGACAAGGAATTATGAATTAAAAATATTTTTTTTAAAGCGGTGTTTTAACAGCTATCTTAAAACAACTATAGTTAAAGAATTTGTAAAGGCGTGTTATTTTTTCCATTATTATACTTGCAATAGAACAGTGGAATCAATTTTGTAAACTAGCCGCCAAGTGCTAATTTGAGTTGGGCACAGCGTTAAAATTTTTTCAAAATATTAGCAGGCTAAGCAGATCGTATCTACTTGTCAATACATATTTAATGTGCATTGTCTATTTTAATTACAAAAAGGGCTTTCGAAAATATCACATTTTTAACACCTATTTACCTTCTTTTTTAGTCACAATCGACAACAAAAAGACACAGTTCTAAACACAAATCAACTTTAGAAGAGTCAAAGTTTTCTCACGAGCTAACTATACCAATAATGATACACTTCGACCATTCGTTAGCTTTAGAAATAATAAAAAAACACAAGACCCAAACCAGAAAAAACGTAAATAACATATCCCAGGATATTTTAAACCAAGTAACAAATTTATTTAGCCAGCCAAGCCTGAATCAAAAAGTCACTTTCAAGTTGATTGATACTAGAATGTTAAAGAATAATTCTAATGGGAAATTCATGGACGCCTCGAAGTATTTAGAAAGATACTGCACATGGCAAGCTGAGAAGAAGAACCGGGAACACAAGCTATACTTTTCAATTCTCCTCACTAGAATGAATTTGTACACCATGGACGGAAAGAAAAGAGAGGTGGGGAGCAAGGGTAAGAGTTTCGTTTAGAATTAAAAATATTACCTATACTTGGGGTCGGTGGTGGCCTAGAGGTTTCAATTTTGTGTCCTCACTGGCGGAGTACCAATGAGAATTTTCAAGTTCATTGATTATTTATATCACTGGGTTTTCGAAGAAAAAAAACATTGTAAGGAAACCCACGTGTGGACTATGGCTCAAATCACCTTCGATGAGGTGTAGATTGCCGAGCACTGGGGACATATTAGGCTGATAAGGAATAATATAATTTATTGCGTAAAAATAGTAACAAAAATTTATAAATACAACACAACTTTTTACAGTTTTTGTTTATAATAACGTAATGTACAACGATAGTGAAAAAAAAAACATATGTATGTATTCTGATTCGAACATTTAATCTGTAATATTACAAGGTATTAGTTTTTTTTCTTCTTCTCTTTACATAATTATTGATTTGTAATAAATAAATAAATAAATAAATAAATAAATAAATAAATAAATAAATAAATAAATAAATAAATAAATAAATAAATAAATAAAAAAATTCTAAACTAAGTGTTTTATGTCTACGATGTGTTTTAAAAAGTTGTAGAATATTGAATTTTCTTCAATTTTCACGAGTCAAACATATATTTTATTTCAAAACTAATTTGAGATACAACGGTTCAAAGTTTGAAGAAAATTTTTATTTCCAACGCATTAAGACCAAAACGCAAACGGACAAATATACGCATATGGTCTAATTCGCATTTTGACCACTTTGCATTTGGATTAATTCGCAAAAGGATTATGTCATGGGCGCGCCGCGTCCAAAGAGAGTACAAAACAAAAAATATTTTTTTATAGTATTAAATATCAATTTAAAAAATTAAATGAATTATGGTATATTTATTTAATAAAAAAATATGCATTTAGTATCTCATTTTTTTTTTAATTCTGCTTCCATTGAAAACAGCATATATGTTTAAATAATAGCTCTAAAAATGTTTAGCTCCTTGGAGCGACGGCAATTATTTAAGCATTTCATCTCAATGCCCTATAAAACAAAATAAAATAAAAGAAAATCAAATAAAACATCAGAAAGCTCCGTTTTCAGATTTATTCAATGACAAAATTGTCCCTAACAAAATAAAATCAAAAAAATCTTCTGTACATTTGGTTACTCTTATCAAGAGTCTTTAACAGTGTAGTCGTAATGATAGTAAAATTAATAACGCTTTATAAAAATAATGAGACGACCATAAGCTCGTCTAATGTTAAGTATTAAATGAAACGTTCAGTAAAAGAAATTAACCTAATCCAAATTCACCCCAAATCCTCCCTTAAATATAGTACAGTGGAACGCACAAAGCTTAAAAAGTAATAAACATATTTTCACAAAAAAATTATACGATAACAATATACATGTTCAGCGTATAAATAACAGTGCATAATCAGAATTTTTAAATCAAAGGTATAAAAGGAACGATGGAAAGAAACGATTGTGACAATGATTATAATGGGTTTGCCATAATCATTCAAGATAGTATAATCTATAATAAAATAATACATTTTTTGATAACTATTTGCAAAATATAGTAAAAACAATGGCTATTGATAATTTTGTATTAACTATAGTGAATATATATTGTCCTAAAACTTCAAATCCTACATTCAGCAAATTAAAGTTAACACAACTGATTAATAATTTACCAAACCTAGTTCTTATAGCTGAAGATTTTAATGCATATAATACTCTTTGGGGTTGTATCTACACAGATGTTTGAACTGTTGGAATAGATTGTGATTTAGTTCTATTAAATGATGGCCATGTTACTACCACAGCAACAGGTCGATGGCGCCCAAATGGATTAGATTTAACAATGGTGACCTCTTTTTTAGCTGTTAATCGTAACTGGTGGGTTTATGATGACCCGTTAGGGAGTTATCATCTACCAACACAGACATCTTTAGTTTTAAACAAAAGTATTTAGAAAATCCTCCTTATTTATCGACTAATTGCAAAATTATAGACTTTCATATTAATTTACGCCTTATCAACTAGGAATTCTACACAATAAAATTCCTAGTCAATAATTAATTAGAGCATTTTAACATTAATAAAAATGAACGACTACATTAATTTTATTCCTTTTGACCACTGCTATTGATCAATCGGCTTTTTGTAAAAACAAATAGTAAATTTCCAGCACCATCAAAAACATTAAAACACACCTCTGCTCCATAGTGGAATGAAAGATGTACAACAGCTGTTAAAAACAGTAAATATGCCTAAGTCAATTTTAAACAGAACTCTTGTTAGGATAACTTTATTACTTTTAAGGACATATAAGCACTTGACAAGCTAGAAATTAAGCAGGAGAAAACAAACAGTTGAACAGATTTTTGCAATAATATTAACAGAACTACACATATCTCAAAAATATGGGAAACAATACGTAAATTTACTAACACTTCAATCACCTCTAATTCTAATAGTGAATCTCCATAGGTTAGTAATGTTTTGAGAAAGATACCTCAGACTATGTTGATTGCCTGGTCACACATAAATAATTCACATTCAACACAATGCTATTCTTATTTCATTACTTTCGGCTCTTAAATCTAGAAAAGATACTCTTTGTGTTCTTGATCACATATCCTACAAAATGATTTTAAAACTTAATATTCCCAATTGGTATTTGTAATTTACTTCGGAGGAAATAAATAATCCCTAAAGAGTGGAAAATTGATTGCTAAGTCCCTATATTAAAGCCAGATGAATAAAGATAACGCAGACTCCTGTCGTCCCATTGCTTTAACTACATGCATAGCTATAATCTTTGAACAATTAATTAAACAACGTAAAAAGTTTTATGTAGAGAGTAATCACATACTTCCTCCAAATCCATATGGTTTCTGTCGTAGAATTTCAGCACGAGAAAGTCTTTGTCATCTCTATGCGGACATCTATGAATCCTCGTCCTTCTCCTCTGAATAGAAAACATTTAGTTTCTATATTTTTCGATATCATTGAAGCTCTAACAATGTCAATCTGAACATTTTTGCTAATACTCTGCTTTCACTTGGAATACCTGTAAAATTGATATTTAATTACCTATTGGATATATAAATTTCTCAATGGCAGAGAGGTTTTTGTATTATCAAACAATTGCTTACACGGTCGAATATCCTACAAAGGAGTAAGCCAAGGAGGAATTTTAAGTCCTCTGCTATACATTCTGTACATACATAGACTAAATAAAATATAAGGTTTTGAAGTAAATAATCTCCAGTTTGCAAACACTGCTTTAATCAAATTATATTTTTTTCATTTTAATTTTTCTATTAATGTTAATAGACGTAAAGTTATAATTTTCAGTAAATTGTCTAGACTATCAATCAATCTTTTGTACACTAATCTTAGTTTACCAGTTCAACATAATATTTAGATTTTAGGAGTATTCTTCCAAAAAACATTGAAATAGCATGAAAATCAACTAACATTTTCAAATCATTATCAAACACACAGTGGGGTGCTCATCCAAAAAATATTATGTTATTAAAATTTTTTTTTTTTAATTATGTTATTTAAAGCCTCTCATTAACTCTATGCTGATAAAATGTAATATTCTTCCACTTTTAATAAATTTTAAGTTTCTGAAACATAAACTTTTGTTAAAACTTCTTTCTTCAAATCAAAATTTGTTATGCTATAAAAGAAACTTATATGTGAAGGAAAAAAGGATTTGGCCCAGGCCTTTTATATTTAGATAAAGAGAAATTGATAGATACTGAAAGACAAAGAAGAGAAATCAAAGACATGGCGTAAGCCTTTTACCCAAATTAATTAATTAAGGTATTAATTAATTATAATTAAAAAAATTAAGAAAAATATTATTGACTTGGCTGTATGGGGAAACCTTTTGCCTTCCTGAAAAGCAAAAATTGAACCAAGAAAAAGTAAAATGTTGTTTCCCGTTATTTTTCGTTTGCTTTTCTTACTGTTTTGTCCAAATGAGTGATCGATTGTTCTAATGAAGAAATTCGTTACATGTTTAAATCCTATTACAAAAAAAAATCAACACAAGCCGCGAAAAAAATTACTAGACTAACTTAGATTCTATGCCCCAGAGTCCCCCTAATGACATACCAAAATGTCATTAATTTCGAAATACTTTTCAGATAGAAAGTGAATATCGACTTGTTTATGTCAATAAAATCGGTTTAAAGGTTGTCACACACGAGAGCCATAATATACGATAACATTATCAGACAGTATTTCTTACAATGTCGCTCTTCATACAAATCAAAGTAGATACACACGACGCAGGTAATATATAGTTCGTAGTTAATGTAAACTCGCAGGTATAATATAATATTATCTGTGTCTTATTGTGTTGTTGCTTTTACTCACTTTCTGAATTCTCGCTATAAAATAATCAAAGAAGTTCTGTGTCCCAAAATTAACGACTTTTCTCAAATTGCGATAGCATAAAACGTTCGAAAACAACATATTTCTCTATCTCAATTCACACCCAGACGTGAATTACCGAGTAGGCAAGTGGTCAGACATTGACCTCAGAACAATAATCTTCAATTAGAGACATTTCTGTGAAAATAAACACACATAATTGTGTCTGTGACACCAATTTACAACAATCAATTCTCATATCTACTTAAAAGTAGATTGTTAAACATGGGCTGTAAATAAATAATTACCGATTACCTGAGATAGTTCGGTACATGAGCGAGCGAAGTGAAGAAGAATGCTCATATAAGAAACAAAAAAGCTATACGATACTTGATATAATCGTCATACCAATATTTTCAAACATCTTTAGATATTAAAGGTAACATATTTTCTACCATTTGCCTTTAATTCCGGCGCTAATTCTAAATCAACATCATCTTAACTCATCATTATTTTATTATTACGTTTGCAACAACGTTTTGACGGGGGGTATTACATAATCAAAGATCAAATCTTTTATCACATACTAGCTTATTCGCGCAACTTCGTCTGCGTAAAGCAGTTTTGGACTGTTTACTGTTTCACATACAATAACATCGGAATTCTCATACACATTTTCATCCTCTATTTTGTCATCTAGAGAATAATTTTTTTCATTCAAATTTCATTACAATCGGTTAACCCCTATTTCGCGAGTCCGACTCGCACCTGACCCTTATTTTTTTCTCAGGAACCTTTCCCGGCGTGTGCGTAACAACTTACCAAAATATCATTAAAATCGATTTACTCACTACTAAAATGTACTCACTCTACCTGCACTTTTGAATTCTCACCAGCACTCAGTTGGACAGCTTACAAGTGACGGCATAGTGCTGAATCTTATTATTTAATGCTCTTATATCGTCCTATATACGTCACCTGGTGGTTCATATGACCCATCCATTTTTTGAACATGGGCCTGTAGTATATTACACTATCAAAGTTCTGTAATCCTAGTTTTCGTCATTGTCACAGACTACATGTCAGTGTGGTTGCAATGGAGAACTAGACGGTTGTGTGTGCGACTATCGCTTCTACAGTGTGCCTTGTTTTTTTATAAAAAAGAAAAAAAAAGAAGATAAAAAATTACAAAAAATAGAATTTGGCTACGATCATGGATGACGAGACAATACAGATTTTGCCCGTTATTTTAGGAGACGCCATTTTTTTTTTATAACTAGATACTTTAAAAGTTATGCACAGTTGAGACAATCTAACTAAAATAGAATTTTAGTGACGGCACCTAATATTTATCAAAATGTGATAAAGAGCTTCACGGGAACATATGAACATGCTAAAAGACATAGATTGCAAAAATTACCTTCGTAGTCGGTTAAAAATAACAAAAAAAAATATTATCTCTAACCCATTTGAGGATAAGGTTCGTATCGTCTCTGAACTATGGGCTAGGTAATTCATTAATTTGATTAAACACCTAATTAAACCAACCCCCTGTTAGGCGACCCTTCCAAAAAGCGCTGTTCACTATGGCAAAACCAGTGCCCTCCACCTGACATATATGTGCGAGCCTCAGAAGAACTGCCGCCTGGCCACAAAGAACCATGGCCCACATGGTCCCAGGATGGTCGCTGTAAGTAGAAACCACTCAACCCAATGCGACTACAACACAGCGCCACAGTCTATGGGGCACCTACTGGCATGCCCCGCATGCCCGCATTCCTGCTCTGAGCGCGACCTGCGAGACGCTACGCCCAGGGCTGTCAACCTCGCTGCCTACTGGGCATCAAGTATTCAAAGGGCCATCGACACGAAAAGAAGAAGAAGAAGAACACCTAATTCTCAAATGTCAATCAACATTCATGCCTTGTTTCTATACTTATCTTAAGTGCCACATGGTGCCATTACGATAGCTCTTAACAACCTCGATAAACTGTCGGTCTGAATCATCTACGAACCCCTTATTTATCTTTTTACTACGCTATTTGTGCCTCTGGTACGTCAAGCGCCTTCGTCTAGCCGGGATTCAATTATGCCGGTGGCTTGCGCGTTTGTTTGTCGTCACAGCGCCGTGCTTGTTACCAGCGTGAACCGTTTCGTTATAATATTTTACTATATTCTTCTAATAATGCAGTCGTGGTTGTATTATGTCGCTGAGATTACGTTCATAATTTTGCAGGTCGCGGTTACATGTATGGGATCTGCACCACCCACAAAAGTTGCACCCTCCTGGAGTACAACCCTGTTCATATCGGACATACGCTGGCACATGAAATCGCTCACAGGTACAAATATAATATTATATAAGAGACAAAAGGATAATAAATAAACACTGCATATTCTTTCGTATACCGTGAAATCAGTTTTTTTTTTACCACTTAGATGGCAAACAAGCTTACGGTTCACCTGATGGTAAGCAGTCACCGTAGTCTATGGAATCAGTAACCTATTATGTACTACTACGTGCAAGAGGGCACACAGTGCTAGCCGCCGCTGTCTCAAAAATTGAAATGTATGGGCTTAATAACTTTACACACAAAATTCAACTGACATAATTTAACAGACATAATTCATACTAACATAATTTCGTCACAAATATTTATGTGTCTCACCCGTTATACAATCCACAAGGACGCAGATCTCTCCTTAAAGAAGGAGGTTTGGAAATAGTCTATTACGCTGATCTAGTGCGGATTGGCGGACGTTATCTAGCTAGTGATCACTAAACTTTCACAGTTTTCCAGCCGCCTATAAGGCCTCTGACTTGACTTAACGACTGCTATCAAATGAAAACAGGTCTGACGGTTTAACGTGCTCACCCTAAATGGAGAAACTGAAAAAAATACACAAGGCGAGCACCCACCTGGACTGATAGACGAATCTGACAAATAGCAAGGGTCACGAATTTTTTTGTGGCTGCGTCCAAAGGCATCCTATAGATAGGATAAATCTAATGAATCATATAAGCTGGGTTGCTACCTTAGTGGTATAAATAAAATACATAAAATTGCCGTTTTTTTGCCACTTTGCTCCGGCAAACCCTAAATAGCGCCGAACAAATAAATAAAAACGGGGGTACAGCTAGTATTAGATATACGTACTTATGTATACTTCCCGGATCGCTAAAGGCACGGGGATTATTTTGTTTATTGCAGGCTTTGATTGTTGTGAGGGGTTCGGAAATACTACACGAATACATCTCCATATTTGCGAAGGATACGTTCCTTATAAAATGCGAAAAATACAGAAACACGAGTAACAGTACCGATAATAAAGAGCATGTGCATAGTGATTAGGCATTACGTTTTTTTTAATGAATTTACAAAATTAAAACTACATCTACAGACTCACTAATTTTGAGCTTTTTTAAATCCAGATAATTTTGAGGGTTCCGGGTGCCAGGGGAGCCATTTTACTAAGCCTACTCTGTCTGTCTGCCCAACCTTTGTTCTTTATCTTTATTGATAAACCAAAGTAGGGAGAAGCCTAAAATGTTCACGGAATGTGTACTATCATGGCGGATTTAGAAACAGGATAAGAAAAAAATTTAATGGGAGTACAAAGAACATGTATTTGTTGTTTTTTTTTACTTTTTGCTTTTAAAAACGGATATACATAAAGCTTTAAAATTAAAACAATTAAAGTGTAAGCTCTATAGTTAAACAACAAATAATAAACATTGGTCAAGTGCGAGTCGGACTCGTTCATTCTTTGCATGACACCAACTTCAAACGATAATTTCAGATCAGGTTTTTGGCAATAAGTAATTATTTTTACCTTTTAAGTGCATCTTTTTGAACCCGGTTGTTTTTTTTTTTTTTGTTAAAAAGTTTTTAATTTTTGTTTTTAAGTGACGAATTGCTTTTTTTTCTCTTACATAATGTTGTAAAAACATCCATACTTGTAAAAGAAAAATATACAATCATCAACATATGAAAGGCGTGTTTCACCTGCTCTAAATTAACATCAATTATTGTTTTTCTCCACAAGTTTGAGTTTTAAATCCACTTCATTTATATGGGACTACCTCAGGAGATTTTTTGAAATCGGTTTACAATTAATGGAGAAATCGGTCGACATATAGTCGCGGTCAGAAAATGTTTCCCACCTTAAGGATCACAATTGAATGCACACATTTAAGTCACAAGTTCTAAATGTCTATTTCATAATAATTTGATTGACCATAGATTATCTTTTTTCTAATATGACAATCAATCGCTTTAGGACAGGGATGGCTAACCTTTATTAATGAATGTGCCATTTTCTATGAAAAAAACAATACTGTACCTATGACGTGCCGTCAAAAAATCTGGGTTACTTAATAATAATGGAGAAAAATTAAACGAATTGCTGTTAACTTAAAGCTATTTAGATACTTGCAGCTCGAAATGTTTACAGCAATCGAAATATTTAATATTTTTTAAAAAAATTAGTGTGATTTCTGCTGTTGCAAATTAGGTGCTAAAAATCTCACATTAGGGCAGGCTCGTACTTTGTTACTAAGCAGTATGGAAGCCAAACTAGAGTTCATTTCTAAAAATGACTTGCAAGCGTACGTAGGTGAAAATAGAAATTTCATAAATGATTGGCGTGCCCGAATTGCCATGGGTTCGCCATCTCTGCTCTAGGAGATGGACTGACTACTATCAAGTTTTAATATATAGAAAACCTTCTTTGAAAAACTAATATATTAGTTTTTTAAATAAGAATATGAAAAAATAATAAAAAAGACATTTCGAAAATCTTTATTTAATTTCTAGTATAACCTCTCTCTGCAGCTATGACGGCACGTAGTCTATCTCGCATAGATGCAACAAGACGCGTGCATAGATCAGTACCTCTGATATCATCCCATACTTGAGCACAGTGTGATCTAAGAGCTTGAGGGTTTCTTTCATTTTGACAGTCCCAGCGTTGAACCATAAGCCCCCATAAATTTTCAATGGGGTTTAAATCAGCAGACCGAGCGGGCCATTGAATGGGACGAATGTCACGGTGATGGTTGAACCACGCCATAGTAGCACGGGCTGTGTGTATCCGTGCATTATCTTGAACGTAAGTAATGTGTGGGAATTCCGTTACAGGATACACTACGCGCTCAGTAGGCAGCATCACTTCTTCCAAAAGCGACACATAATTAATGGCCGTAGCCCTATTCTCTAACGACGCCAGTTCTCCGACGCCGTCAAGGCTCATCCACCCCCATAAGTTTACTGTAATGCGACCTGACTCGTTTTGAGGTACAATATGACCTTCATCATACCGAGTTCGATTGTAGCGCCATAAAGTAAATCTTCCGATTTGGCTTGATTTAAAAGTTTTTTCATCGGTAAATATAGTATTCGAACAATCAAAATCGAGATGTCGTCGCGCAAAGTTAAGCCGGGCTGTTTTGTGGTGAGGTTTCAGCTCCAATTTAATAGCATGGTGTCTGTAGTGTAGTCCAACATTGTGCAAAGCTCGTCGGATCGTCCGAGCACTCACACCATATAAAGCAGCAAAATAACTAGTTGGTGTGAAACCATTCTCTTCGTAACGACGAATGATTTCTGTTATTTGCGCGGAAGTTAGTATCGGTCGTCGTCCTGAATTATTTCTATGATCTGTTATTTGCCCTTCTTCGCCGTGACGCCTAATCCAAAACCTCACAGTGAATCGCGATAATTGAGTTCTCGTGATATAGCACTAATTCTATGTCCATCTTCGAAGAGAAATATTATTTCAGCCCTTTGCTCCAGGGTTAAACTTGCCATTTTATTTCGTTATGAAAAAATCTTTTGTAAAAATTACTCTTGTCATAACGACGTTCAAATAATATTTTTTGATTATTTTTTCTCGATACGTCATTTTGCATAATAGCTTTTGAAAGGTAATAAGTAACTTGATATGGCATTTTAGACTTAGTGAAAAAAGTGTGATATAGAATCTAATTTCAAAACTGGTAAACATTTTCTGACCGCGACCGTACATAAACAAATAAACCCGTCGAACATAGAACCTCCTTCTTTTTTGACGTCAGTTAAAAAATATGCCTTCACTTCCCGTTGACCTAGAATCATGAAATTTAGCAAGAAACAATGCCATGCATAAAGGACAAAATCTGAAAACCGTAAATTTGTTGTTTTATATCAATATTTTTTTTGCGTTTATAAACTTATTTGCAGTTGGTAAACGAACGGGATGTAATGTAATGTGATCTATCGGAACAACAGTTGTCAAACGGCAAAGTAAATTTTTGTTCCTCAATACAGTTTATCTTCGAACCCTCGGTGCGCAAGCCCGACTTGCACTTGACCGGTTTTTTCTTGGTCGGATTTGTTTGCTACGGCATTGCATCTATTTTTATTTATCTAAATGTAATTCTATTACAGTCTTGGTGTAGCCCATGATGGACCACCGAACAATTGTGTCAGCAAAGGCCACATCATGAGTCCACTGTACAGTCCGCATGAACAGCCTCGAGATTGGACCCCGTGCAACAAACGCGACCTAAAGAATTTTCTGACGTAAGTTTCAGGCCCTGTTTCAAATACTCACTCTACTGGGGTATTTTTGTGCTCTCCCTTTCTTCACTTTAGAAAAATGTATTTGCTATCCTGCTTTTACTGACACTCGGGTTAGCCCGAGTTGGGTTTATTAACGCACCTCTGAGGTAACTAGTTTCAAAATGAATAGTATATAACATACTACACTTCTATTTAACCCGTTTAGTCTGTAAAGTGTACATTCATATATTATGAATAAGTCCTTTAATCATAAGCAGAAATAAATGATTATTCTGTCGGATGGCAATAAACAAATTAAATAATGCTGGAAAAACATAGATTGTATTAGTTTTAATGTAAGAACTTTAATAACTTGATCTCAAATAAATAAATCTGGCCTCAAACTACGCAAAGCTTGTACTAAGAGTAGGTACCACACATTTAAAACTTTTTAATATATATACATAGCAGTCCGATTAAAGACAAAGAAAAATATTCATCACATAAATGTTTGTTCTGTGCGGAAATCGAACCTGCACCCTTCGATTCAGGAGGCAGTTCTATTCTATGCTACTATACCAACTGGGTATATAAGCCGTCAATTATCTTGTTAGCTTTATAGTGTACCATTTATTAATTTCCATTTTAATACAATTGAGTAACTGCATATTTTTATTTCTCTTTCATTTCAGGAACAAAAAAGCATGGTGCTTACAAAATACGAATAGCAGTTCCGGAAAAGACAAAAGAACTTAGAAAAAATATTCGCACGTTAAATAGAATAAGACAATGGTTTGTAGATACTTATTATAATAAGGCGTTTTATTGTGAGACAATTACAATTTTATTAAGGATACTATTCAACTGTTAATCGAAAAAAAATCTTGTTTTATTCATAAATACACCCAATCCTAATCAAAAATAGTGATTGCACAGCAAAATAGTTACCTTAAAATGTTATTATTTTAGAAACAATTTAAATTCGTGACGCATCGCTATTATTTAAAACGCAGAATTTTTTTAAAGATAAATTTAAAGTATTTAAACAAAAATAAGTTAAAGGTTTACACTTAAGTAAGCAGAGCAACTAGCTTTTGCCCGCGGTTTCATCCGCCCTAAATTCGGTTATCAGTGTAGGATTTCAACGGCAATTCCTCAATTATAGATAAAAAACGAATCACACTTGACGTTTTCAAGCAAGCTTTGTCCTTCCCCGGGATACAAACTATCTCTATGCCAAATTTGCCTGCGGTTCCACCCGATCTTAATTTGGTTATCGGTGTAGGATTTCAACGGCAACTCCTCAATTATAGAAAAAAAAAACCGACTCACACCTGACTTTTTCAAGTAGCCTGTCTTTCCCCAAGGCTCAATCTATCTCCATGCCCATCTTAACCATTATATTGGTTAAAGCGTAAAGAGGTAACAGAGTTACTTTCGCATTTATATTAGTTTGGATACTTAAGATAAACACCGACTCACACTTGACGTTTTCAAGTAGCCTATGTCTTTCCCCAGGGCTCAAACTACCTCCATGCCCATCTTTCTTATTATAGCAGTTAAAGCGTAAAGAGGTAACAGTGTTACCTTCGCATTTATATTAGTATGGATACTTAAGATAAACACCGACTCACACTTGACATTTTCAAGTAGCCTATGTCCGGCCTCGGGACTCAAACTTACTCCATGCTAAATTTTAACGTAATCGGTACAGCGGTTTAAGCGTGAAGAGGCAACATACAGACAGACTGTCAGACTGAGTTACTTAAGTATTTATAATTTAATTTTTTATAAATTGCAGTATAACAGTTTAAAAACTATCACTACAATACATTTAAAACACATTCATTTCAAAAACAAAAAACATATACTTCAAAAATCTCACATTTGTCTTTCTAGCATACCTACTCTTGCGCTCAGTCAACAATTTTGCTATGTCAGACACGAAAAACGCAGATCCGTTTGTTAATCGTGGTACACCCAGATCACACTGTAATCAGGCGTAAAAATAATAATAACCTAATATATGTAGGACGAATTTAAACAAAGACCTCCTTATTTCTAGGTAATCAAAGTCTAGGTGTCCCTGTAGATAACGAGTTCGAAATAAATATTGCTAAAAGTAAAATTTATTTTTATATAAAGCTCTAAGAAACTGTTTTTAACACGTTCCATTACAGAAAAATGTATATTTACTTTCATGAGGACTCCAGTCCAGTTACGTAACACAAAACCTATCCGCTGAGACGCTGCTGAAGTAACTTTCTGTACATGCGTTTGGAAAGTGAGGTGTGAGTCAAAGTAAACACCTAGGTCTCTGACCCCGTATACTTCGATGATTACCTGGTTTTCCAATCCTATACTGAAACTCTATTGCAGGTTTTGATCGCCCGTACGTCATCTTTTCGCATTTGATGACATTAAACTCTAACTTGTTTTCTCAGTTCCATTTATACACCGCATCTAGATCGTTTTGCAGCAACTTGCAATCGCTAGAGGATTTTATTACTCTAGCCAATTTTACGTCGTCGGCAAACAACAATACTTGTGAATATTGGGCAACTTTCTGGAGATCGTTAATCAGCACAATAAACAAGAAGGGTTCCAAATTAGAACCTTGACTTATTCCCGACAGCGTAGAATAATGATGAGAATCGTAGGGCCCATACTTTACAAATTGTTGCCTTTCGCTATTAGTATTGATGAAGTATATGGATTAAAACAGCTTGCACTGAGATGGCTTAATCTTTGAGACAAGCATAATAACTACTGGCTGGATAAACCAGGAAGCTGAGCTGTCATACGTTCAAATTACATAGATCCTACGAGCATCGGATCGCATTGATAATTTTCATCATCGACGCAATCGTGTCGTTTTAATAAAGTTCTTCTATACGGCAGATAACACCGTATAGAAGATTTTTTAACATAATAAATGTTGCCATGAACATAATCGAAATTTATAAGCGAGACTTGTCAATGCAAACTGTTCCAATGTTTTTGAAAAATCTACTGATTTCTGAGGTATCGCTAGAAGTAGGCACTAACTCAGCGGCAAAGTGATGGAAAGCGCG
Source organism: Apoda limacodes (assembly GCA_946406115.1). Lineage (NCBI taxonomy): Eukaryota > Metazoa > Arthropoda > Insecta > Lepidoptera > Limacodidae > Apoda > Apoda limacodes. The sequence goes on along the minus strand of OX291541.1, from coordinate 21,872,165 downwards.
CGATATTAGTTTTTAGTATATTAGATCAACCTCAAAAATACCCTAGGACTTTTATCAAATCATACTGACTTCGAGTGACCAGCTACTGTTTAACCTTAACTAATTCGTATTTCTAGTATATTTAATTGTCGGCTTAAACAACTTTTTATAATCGTGTGTGCAGAATTTTTACCTAACTACGGCAAAAAGTTAATCCACTAAAAATACCAAATTTATATGGTGGTAGTTTGAATGCGACATCCTTTTGTAAATAGCAATGGCAAAGTCTTCGAGAAGCTGATTCACATCAACCTTCCTTTCAAAAATTTTATTCATTATTTTAATACTACCAATACCAGGTAGGTACTAACTACAGAGCGAGGTGCGCTCCAAGTACTTTGCTACAGAGAAGCTATCTGCAATAAATTCACTCGCGACAAAAAGGTCGAAAGTGCCATGTAAAAGTTGGCTACTTAGTCTCTTTCGCTCACATGCATTGGGTGAAATTAGTAAGAGTAGGCTGATCATTCGTGTTATACGTTTTTTGCTCTTTCTAATGAATACGGTCTTTACCGTTTGTTCTCTCTGTGATTGATAGATAAGATTGCAAAACTAAAAAAATAAAACATATTCAATTTTAATAACGAAGTACAATAGCAAACACAAACTACTTGCGTTTTATTCAGAATAGTATACATTAAGTAGGTACGTGTCCGTCCACCATTACCACTGTTTGTGCGTGGTGAGCTTTATTTCTCATAATGGCTTTAATTTATATAGAGAGTTGTTTAACTGACTACTCGCTGGATCACGAAACTTCATTTTCCAAATTTATGAGAACAAAAAACATTTCGTAGATTTTGACCGGCTTATATACCACCCCTTGCCACTGGTAAATAGCCAGATATAGATAGAAAATATGGTCCAAGAAATAGGAACAACTACTTTCCAATAACTTTTAAAATAATATGTTATCCGTGTTTAAGCATTGAAGCAGGTAGAGTAGTGAAAATCCAGTCTCTACAAAAATATTTGCTGTTTATTCATAGTTTAGTTAATAATAGTATGTATATCAAGTAATAAATATTCTTTCCTACAAAATTAAACTGTCTATAGGTGTCAGGCGCGTTCTTTTTTGGGTTCCAAAGTATTTTGCTAAGTATCTCTATATAGTTACAGCCAATGTTCAACAGTACACCTCTGTCTTCCAAGTGGGATGAAAAATAAAGCTGTGGATGAAATTACAAAATTTTAAGGCATTTTATATTAGAATTGACAGTATAAACGACTTATAATACATTATTTTGACTTTTATTTCTAAAGTTGTAAAAGTTTCTTTTTTTTAGGGTGTTTATAAGTTTAGTTGGTCTGCCCATCTTTGGGGTTCATTTAAAGCAAGTTCTCGCTATTATTACGTGCTAAAATATTGCACGCACTTTGGATTCAGTAACAATTAAAAAAAACGTCCAAGTGCTAGTTGGACTCGCTCACCGCGGGTTCCGTACTAACCACCATTTACGTAATTTACAAACACAAACAAAAAAAGTGTGCCGCTATGCGGTCAACCATCCAAGTGCTGACCAAGCCAGACGTTGCTTAACTTTGAATATTGTTTCCAACAAACCAATGTGTTACTGTTCTATTAATAATAAGCTAGATGGTGCGGCACCTGTAATTTAAAATAGTAATGGCTTGGGCCCGTCTCACACTTGGTCGGTTTTTATTATTTTGTTCTATTAATAATAAGCTAGGTGGTGCTGTACCTGTAATTTAAAATAGTAATGGCTTGGGCCCGTCTCACACTTGGTCGGTTTTTATTATTTTATTCTATTAATAATAAGCTAGATGGTGCTGTACCTGTAATTTAAAATAGTAATGGCTTGGGCCCTTCTCACACTTGGTCGGTTTTTTTTTATTTTGTTCTATTAATAATAAGCTAGATGGTGCTGTACCTGTAATTTAAAATAGTAATGGCTTGGGCCCGTCTCATACTTGGTCGGTTTTTATTATTTGTTGTTATACTTTAGAGTTCACACTATTTTTATGATTTAACGATAGAGCAATAGAGAGATTGTTTCTTGTATGAAACCCCCCCTCCGTTAAATTTTAACTTTTTATTATTTGTTTGGTAATCCCCCGTTATTTACACATATTCTGTGAAAATTAAGACTTCTTCCTATTTCGGTCTAAAAGGCCTTTTAATGGTTGGACAGACGGACAGACAGACAGACAGCGTAGTCTTAGTAATAAGGCTCCGATGGCACCCTCTAGATACGGAACCCTAAAAACGATTTTTTGACCGTTTACAAAAATCTTAGTAGAAAATTTTGACAAGCTTCTCGTTATATCTAGAATAGTTGCAATTTAAAGAATTTGGCCACGTCTGCATCAAATCATTAAATATTTAATTTGCCTATAAATATTATAAAAGACTTTGTTTAAAAATATTTTTAACTCATACAAACAAGTCTTGGTAATCGACAAAATATCATAATGCCTATCATTATTTTTATAGCAAATTTAGTATTTGATAGTAATCAATCATAATTTTAAAAGTATCGCATGGATTACTGATTTCAATTTCGTAATTAATTATAATATAATATAATAAATTTATTTTTTGATAGCCAGATACATAGAAAACCATACAAAGTATAAAGTAATATATAGAAGGAAAAGTAATAGTTGAACAATTTTGGTATTAAAGTCTTAAGTTCCCTGGCTCCCAAGATAGGAAAAAAATATCCTGTGTTTCAGGAATCAGTACCCCCCTGTCGTCGGCTTACCATTTTCACTGCTCCACTAGTACTAACTAAGTACTAGGTTCTAAATATTTATTTGAGATTGTGAAAATATATAGGTATGTTTAAAATGTTGAACTCTTAATTACTACATTACTGATTATACATGTATAATACAACATAATTAGCTTAAATTATGGCAGAGCAATAAAATTACAAAAATAAGAACTAAATTCTACAAAATGATAACCTAACAATGTTCAATTTGCCTACTTACTCCATTAATGTACCTATATACCTATAATTATATACCTATAACTATATAAATATAATAATACTATAATTAGGTGTAGGTACCCGCCTATGGCTAAAACTATTTAAAAAAGTTTCAAAAAAGCTAGTGTTCATCGTAACGCCGATAAGCCACGGTTGCCAAACAGAACCTGAAACTAAAATTTCTGTATGCGGTTGGCTGCTTTTTCGACTGTAAAAGTGAAGGGTCAAAATTAAAAGTGGGGTTGACGTAGCAAATAGAGTGTCGTATGAATGGATACATCGCTTATACTGAAGAGATATTTCATACAAATTATATATACATGTATAGTATAACTTTTGACTTACCTTCTGCCAAAAATTTATAAAAATGGCCGAAATTTAAGAATCAAAAAATAAAAATAATTTAGGTGAAAGATAAAATATAATTAGCTACTTGTATAAGTTGCTCGAAAGTTAAGTTCAAATTTAACTATCGTATTCCACGATAGTTAACTCTCGGCCTCTGTTAATCCAGTTGATTTTCTCGTTGAACACTAGCTTTTCCTAAAGTTCATCCATTGATCAAATTTCAGCTTGTTTGCGGCCACCACTTGGCATAGGCATATGTTGCATAAAGTCAAGACAATGTAACTAATGGATAATCAAGCACTTCCCATTATGTGTAACACGGGCAGTATAGAAATTACAAAGTCGGGTCATTAAAGCCTTAGGCTCCTAAATAGCCTCTCGTTAGTAATTTTCTCTTTACCACCCTTAATACACAATGTACTGTAGTAAATTTAACCCTTAGATGACCTATATATATACTTAGCTGCACCACTGTATTTTGTTTATTTATTTATTTGAGTATGTCTTTTAATAAACAAAGAAAATAATTTTACTATCCATAAACTTTACAATTAGGATTAACATGAATAGCAGTTGTTATACTTTTGCGCCAAACAGTATAAACAAAAATAAATTAAGTCTTGAGCTAATATTATTCTAATAATAGTTTTTTTTAGTAAACATCGAGCTTTTTTCAGTTTTTCTATAATGTTTAAAATGAGATTTTTTTCATTACGATTTAAAATATTTGGTCAAATTATTACACAGATTATTACATTTTGAAGTTTCGTACAGTGTCTTTTTTAAATCTTAATTTTCTTAATCTATCCGGTCTCTTTTTAGTAATAATTTGGGTATCTTGTTAACATTTTCATTTAAAGTTATCAAAAGTATTCAATATATTACAATACTTGAACAATCCCAATTAGTCCGCTGTGTATGTTTTTAGCTGATACCGGTACTAAAGTTTTTAATATTCTAAGTTGTAAGTTATATATACATTATGCAAGTGTGTTTTAAATATACTACCGTAACCGTCTAAGCAATAGTTTATGATTTATTCGCCAAGTGATAAGTACAGTATTCTTAGCATTTTGAAGGCAATTTGTATTTCACTATGCTCAGGTTACTAAGTTCAGCTCTCAATAGATCACAAATATATTCTGTGTAGTATTTCCAACTAAATCTATTGTCTATAACCTAAGTATGTATGTACATTAACTTGTTCTAACAATTTACAATTAAACATGTTTTATTTCTTCAATGTAAACAGTTATGTTCATATGCTTTGATTTTGGCTATTAACAAGCATTTATTTTTTGTAGACAATATGTGAATTATTTTGGTTTTATTTAAATTAGTAATAAGTCCAACATCGTGAGCCCAACTACATAATTTATCACCTTTTTGCTGTAACTGCTCCTGTGCCACCGTTATATCGTACTGCGCCGATATCAGGCAAGTATCATCTGCAAATTGGTCATGTCATTAAGAAAAATATATTGAACCTTGAGCCGAGCCTTGCTCAGCGAGTATGTGATTTTTTATGTTGACCCCAGTATGTCGTTTTGCATGATAACTTTAAACCACTCCAATAGAGGTCCCCTTATACCGTTTTGATATAAATTTTCGTACAATTTTTCAAATCTCAAAGTTTCGAAAGCTTTGGAAAAGTCTATGAAAACTTCTTAAGCATGCTTTTTTAAGTGTAATTCATGCAATACATAGTGTGTTAACTTAGTTAATTTAGCAGTATTTTTTTTTTTTTTGAAATGCGTATTGTCTATTATTTATTATGTTATTTATATGTAAAAAATATTTATTTCAATACTAAAACATCTTTCAATTGCATGCTCAATGTAATTGAAAGATATTAGCAATCATGATAATATTGTTATCGGCCTATAATTATTGTAGTCTTTTTGACTTCTTTTTTTATAGACAGGTCTGATTACTCTTATATTTTCAGTGTGTTTGGGAATATCGATGTTGAAATCAGATGTGTTATTAACGGAGTAATGTGTTGTTAATATATTTAATTTCTGCAGCGCGTATTCTCTCCTATCTAGGCTTTTGCGGTCGTATAAGTGTGTTATTATAGAGTAAATGACGTCATTTGTTGCCACATCTTGTATGCTCCTATATCTATAGATGGTTATTATCAAACATAGTCCCAGTCAGACAGGTGTTGTATTAATACAGGAATGCCAACAAGATCTTTTGGAAAACAAATAAAAAAAAATGTATTGAAGATATCAGCTGTTTCCTCCATTACGAATTTATGAGGATCAAAAATGATATAAATCTAATATATCTTTAGAGAAAATACCTTAGACCAATTTTTTACTAAATCAACGCAAAAAGTAAATTTTCATTTACATCATTTTTCATACGGAGTTTATACATGACTAGCTTTTGCCAGCGGCTCCGCCTGCCTTAAATTTGGTTTTTGACATAGGTTTCTTACGGAAAACTTAAGTTTGCTATAGCGAGGTATAGCTGCAATTATAGTTCGTTTAATAAGTAACTCCCGCCGGAACTTTTGAATTTCCAGTATAAAGAGGCTACTCAGCCTATGACCTATTCCAGGTCGTAACCTATATGTTTGCCAAGTTTCATCCCAATCTGTCCAGTCGTGGACGCGTGATTGAGTAACAAACATCCTTACCTATTCCATTTATAATATCACTAGGAAAAATAATTACTAAGTAAATAAGTTAAAAAATAAATAAATAAATATTTTTGGACACTACACACAGCGCCGTCTGGCCCCAAAGTAAGCAGAGCTTGTGTTATGGGTGTCAGACAACGGGTACAAATACATAAATATTACTTTAAATACACACATATTATACATAAATACACCCATACTCAAGACAAAAACAAATGTTATTTAAAACATAAATGTTTGTCTTATGCGGGAATCGAACCCACACCCTCTGCGCAGCAGTCGGCAACACTACCAACTAGGATGCGAGGGAGTCAACTGCGACGGAGGGAATTAATAAGTTACCGTAGCTAACTTACAAGCTTTTGCTAGCGGCTCCGCCCGTCTTACATTCGGTCATCGGCGAGAAATTGCTACGTCAACTACTTAATTATACAAATGAAGTTTGCTATAGCAAGCTATAGCTGTAGCTATTCGTTAAAGTTTGGGTATAGCTATTCCCACGGGAAATTTGGGGAAGGAGGAAGGAGGGGACTTTCAGATTTAAAATATTAGTGGGATCATTGGGATCGTTGGTTTAGACTGCGAACTGTATTAAATTTGTGTTGCTGGCTGCAATGCTGCTGTTTATTTGCATTAATGTTTTAAATTCTTTCTCGTTATTTTCGGGATACCACCAGATACCAAATATTTTACCCAGAAATCTCCTTCTATAAATTATTTGCGTGGCGATAGATATTGGATAAAAAATTTAATAATCGTTGGTTTCCTAAAAATAACAATAAGTTTTGAAATATAACTGTTATATTCACACTACTAAAAATATACTTACATAAAGTACCTATTAAATTGTTATAACAGCTATCGTGAAACCGAAACTAACATAAAACCTATATGTACTCATATCGTCACGGCTGCAATCATCCGAAGGGGGTAACAAGCGACTACATAGACACACATTCACATCATAACGTGGGTGGGGAACAGGCTCTTTTCAACAACCACTCTAAACGAGCGCCAGTGGGACCGATCCCTATCGACCCAAGGCGGCTTCTGATACGATTTTTCTGTTAGCTATAGGTACAAATATGTCCATACATCGTAAATCTTTGGCTTTAATTTTTATTTTTATTTTCCTATTCTTTTTTAAATTTCTTTAATTTTTAATCATTATTGTTAATTTCTATCTTTTTTAATTTTCTCCTTGATTTTCTTTTGTTAGAAGTCAAAAAAATAGCGTGAATCCAAAATAGTTCAAACGTAATATACCTATACGCCTCGAACTCTCAATTAAAAGAGATTACTAGAACTATTTTTTTATTCCTTAGGTACACATGTGTATACATGGTGTGCAAATTGACAAAAAAAAATTACTTCCGAATCTTGTGCAACAAGTATATGGAACACAGCTAGGTACATAATAAATGGTATGTCACATAATTTAAATACGTTTACAATAAAAAGTGATCCACTTTCGCTGGCACTGTATCGGATGCGGTCAGAACAATTCGTTCCGTACATTCAGAGCACGCGCTCTGTCGTTTCAAACATAACATAATCTACAACATAACGCCTTATTTGTATTCACAGTTTAACGAAACTGAAAGTTAGTTTCTTGATTTTGTTGTGAAAGTTCGGTTTAATGTGAATTATGTTAAAAACTTCACCTGTATAGTTACCTACTGTGAAATTTCATTTTGCCACTACATGGTAACCTTAATAGTAAAATTAGGGAGTATTAAGATAATCGCTTCAAATAATGAAAAGTTTACTGTAATATTTCGCAATTTTTTTAAGTTACATCAGTCAACAACACAAAAAAAATAAAAATAAAAAACTTTTGTACTTACTACAGTTATAACAAGATCGCGCATGTAATAAACTTGAAATAATAAGAGATTTTAAACCGACTGAACAAAAGGAGGAGGTTCTCAATTCAGTTGTATGTTTGTTTTTTTTTTTATTTTTTTTAGTATATTATTTTGGATTTTTGTTTAAACTGTTGGATATTGCATTGACATCGGGTACCGAGCTATATTTAAAGTTTCGAGTCTCTAGCTCATGAAAAATTTGGGGGAATAAAATCGATTGCGAAATTTTTACTGAAAAACCAAGAAAGCGAGTCAATGAAAACCTGGTAATAAAATAGTAAGATATAAATAATAATAACTATTAACAGCGACAGCTGTTGTCAAAATGTCAAATTCCATCAATGTTTTGATAAATAAGTGGGACATTAGACCATGTATATTGACCAATCCTTTAGATCAAGGTTATATACTAATATAAACTTAGCTCTATTAGGAATAAGAGTAAAGATACCGCATTCTTAGACCATTTTCGGAATTATTATAGATCTCATTGCCAAATAGAAACAAAAGGTATAGTTAGATAGTTAGAATAACAATTTATTTGTTTTATTGCTTTAAACTTTAATGTTTAAAGCGACAAACAAGCAGACGTATATGATAAGTAGCTCATAACTCCAAAGCTTAATGCCGTAAATGGATTTTATATTGGTGCTGAAGATTAAATGTGTATAGTGAAATCTTTACTAGCCTTAAACACAGCATTATTATTATTTTAACAGAATTAAATAACTGTTACAGTATTTTCCCGAGCAAAGGAGAGTGGCCTAATTGGTACAAAAAATTCTGCCCCTGGGTGAACACCACATAGTACATTGCTTACAAAGTTAACACATAGTGCATTTGGAAGAGTAGGTAGTTTGTCTCGAACATGCTACGATATGCAAACATATCTTTCACAAGCTTCTTTGGGATAAATCTAATTTGCAGTACAGTCGCAGAGAGCGACCCGCAATGTTTTAGCCGACAAATATAAAATTTATAAATTGAACGAACTATTTAAACCGGAACATTGATAACTAAAGAGATAACTCATCAATTTTTAAAAAGTAAAAAAAAAAAAATGACATTTAAACGCGGCGAATTGGCGGCAAAATTATTTTATTTTATTATCGTCAACACAGTTGTCAATATAATAAGTTTTTTTACACGCATGTTAGAGAAAAGCACTATACCTACCTAAAATACTACCTTTTAACAACTTGACAGATATTACATAACGTATATAAAAGACAGTAATTTTTAGGAGCTAAAAAACAACGCGTAAATACAATGTAACTTACATAGTTACATTCTGATACAGAAACTACGTTTCCTGTCGTTTTAGAGTTCCGTACCTCGAAAGAAAAAAAGGGAACCCTTATAGGATCACTTTGTTGTCCGTCCGTCTGTCAAGACCCTTTTTCTCAGGAACGCGTGGAGGTATCAAGATAAAATTTGGAATTTGGCTGTGGAAAAATCAAAGCCAAAGCAATTAAAAGATACAGCCGTTTATATCGCAAATTTTCGAAATTCGCAAGGGAATCAAAACCTACTTCCCGTGAACTCAGAATCTTGAAATTTGGTACGAAGCAACGTCTCATACAGATAAAGGAAAAATTGCGAAAACCGTAAAATTTTACTTACATCATATAATAAAAATATTTTTAATAATTTTACATACAGGTTTGTACGGAACCCTCGGTGCGCGAGTCCGACTCGCACTTGGCCGGTTTTTTTAAAAGTATGTGTTAGTTTTGGGATAAATATCATTATTTTCATTTATTTTGTCACCTAATATCCGTTTGTTTTAGCATTTTATCTGTAACAAACTGGTAACCGTTTGTTTGCGATTATTTACATCACATTTGCTACCAAAAAATGAAACTTTAGACCCTTTTCTGGGGGTGAGGTTTCCTATGCATATTAATTATTTATTGTAGTTTGTGTGCAAAGATTGTTTGTGTGTAAGTCAACCATTCCAAAACAAACTCTATATGTTCTTTAAAACTCTATATGTTCTTTAAAACTCTATATGTTCTTTAAAAATGTCAACAACTGAATGTATTTTTGTACCCGTCAAAACCCGTATATTTTATTTTTGGTCATTATTTGCTTAGTCTACGAGCAAATTTTTTTTTTGGTTCCCAAACTATCCCATCGATGCCGCGCGCAGAATCATTAAAATAAAAATATTCCTTTGTATAAAAAAAATTAATTTTGGTGATACATTGACGCAGGTTGTCTTGTAAACTATAGCATTTAAAAAAATATTTAATTTTTTTAATCAATTATTTTAAATAAACAAGTTAGCAAAAAACACTTACACCACAGACATACAGACACTACATTGGTTTAAAGATGAACTCTCCAATGGCGAGCAATGTCAAGTGTGATCGTTCTTTCATTTATTATCACAAAAATTCGCCAATACGACCCTGAAGTCTCTCGGTAGTTAAACTCAAAAATATTATAATTGTCTTCAAGTATATATACTTGATTCCTATATTAGGGAATCCTAATATCCATTTAGTATGACACGTTCTTATAACTAATTCAGAACTTTCGCTGCACATTTAGTCCAAAGCTCTACATTACTGACCTAGACTCGAAAACAAAAAGACTACCGCTATTCGATTCAAACCAACTCAATTAAAATTCACATTACAATGTTTACAATTATAACAATGAAACAAAAAACTGACAGCCGTTGGCAAAGTTTTGATTTGAAGCCATGGCTAGGGAAAAAACTGGCCAGGTACAAATCGGGACTTAAGACAATTAGTATTCCGTACCATCAGTCAAGTTAGATATAAAACTATTCAAGCAAGCAACTAAAATCTTTATGTCAAAAATCACAAACGAAATGTACCAATGGATTATTAATGTATAAAGTGAAAAGAACAAACCATGTTTTTGAACGTTTCATTATGTTTTAATAGTAAAAAGAAAAAAAAAATCGGCCAAGTGCGAGTCGAACTCGCGCACGAAGGGTTTCGTACCATTATCTACACGTTTTCTAAAAAATCACGTTTGTTGTATGGGAGACCCCTTAAATATTTATTTTAAAGTGACTATATAACCAAATATTCTTTAAATATTTTAATCGTCTATACCTGCTGCCTTTATCAATATCGAGCAAAATCGAGCAAAAAAATTACGTTTGTTGTATGGGAGCCCCCTTAAATATTTATTTTATTGTGTTTTTTATTCTTTGTTGTTATAGCGGCAACAGAAGTACTTCTGTGAAAATTTCAACTGTCTAACTATCACGGTTCATGAGATACAGCCTGGTGACAGACGGACAGAGGGACGGATGGACGGACGGACGGACAGGGTTCCGCTAATAACCCTTCGGGTACGGAACCCTTAACACTAGGGATGAGTACACAGTACGTCACGTCTTGCATGCTAGGCGATATAGCGGGCTTATAACAATAAAGAAAGGCTTCCCGAGCTAGTGAGATGAAAATATCATTATTTGACTCCTTTTATTAACTTTTACACGAGACAATGCGTTAAGAGTGCGTAAGTTTATGCAAGAAATATATGTTCAGCAGGCATTTTTTAAAAAACTATTGAATGTTTTTGTCTGTGAATAACACACTATAAAAAGACCTATATATTACTGGAGATCGTAACAGAGCCGAAAACATGATTGCATATACGTATACTTACTATACTCAATACATTTCTTATGCAAAGTGCCTTATGAAACGAGGTCGTGACAGGAAGAAATTTATGAAAACTCGTTATCATGGAAATATGAACCAGCTTGGACCCTTTCTTGCGCACTGGATTCAATGTGCAGGAATTAATCTTTCTGTCTCAGCCAAACGTCAAAAATAAAGATACCATAATATTCCATTGTAGTGTTTAAACATGATAACGAAACGTTTTATTTTTTAAATTTATCACATTTTTATTTGTTTCCGGTCTATGACGATAAATAAATACTTTGTTCCGCAAAACGGGCTAAGTTATAAATAAATATGCATATTTTCTTATTGATCTCCTTTCCTACTTTATGAACAAGTACATGTTGAAATAATGCTCTTTAATTTATTTTCATTATTTGATTGATTCGATTTTCAGTAATATTTAAATAATGTTCACTTATATATTATATTCTTATAAATAAATACATGAAAGCGCGGAGTTGCACTATGCGCTAACGAAATTAAACGAGTAACTTCCATGCATAACAATTGGCTGTTCCAAAATTTCTTAAACACAGCGGTATATACTAAGCAATCAATTTTCTCCTTTTACTTAAGACTACGCGTCTTGATCAACAATGGTTTGGGACGACAATTAAATATTTCTTCAAAGGGAAAGGCGTCCCGACTACAATAGGTTGAGAAGTGAGAAACAAAGCTGGCAAACTAACATATCGAATGCGATCTGTACTGCTAAATACTGCATAATAACGGAGAGACAGAGGAATACGTAGAAACGTGTAAGATAAATAATTACCAAATGACACGCCAAAAAGATAGTGTGTTGGCCTATGTTTCCTTTGTAGATAACGAAAGACGTGTACGAACAACGGATAGAGAAATACGTGGAAACACATTTCATGAAACTTGACTCCCTCGCAGCCTAGTTGGTAGTGTGATGGACTGCCGTGCAGAGGGTGTGGGTTCGATTCCCGCACTGGAGAAACATTTATGTGTTAAACATTTGTGTTTGTCTTGAGTCTGGGTGTACTTATGTATGATGTGTATGTATCTACAAAAAAAAAAGTAATATATATGTATTTATATCCGTTGTCTGGTACCCATAACACAAGCTTTGCTTACTTTGGGGCTAGACGGCGCTGTGTGTAATGTCGAAAAATATTTATATTTATTTATTTTTAAAAAACATTGGATTACATCCTTATACGATATGGATTATATTGAATTGGTAGAAGATTTATCAAAAAAAGTACTCACTCGCAGATGTGTACTTAGGTATCAATTCGGTTATAACGAAAAACTGCAGTTTTTTTGAGGTTAAATTAATAGAACTATAACAACTTCATAATAAAATCTATTTGTAATAAAAATTATTGTTAACAAAAAACAATTATAAAAAGTCATTATTTTTTGTTGTTTTTCATTGTAATCAATTTTCAAATAGTATAAGTCGCGGGCATTTATACGTGCAAATCGTGAGTTTTTATGGTGAGAGTGTTTGCAATGTATACATTGGACAAAAAAAATCCTCAAGTTCGTAACTAAAGGATTTATTAGAATTAATTAAAATACTAAAATTGATTAAATTATTGAATTGAATTCAAACATCATTTGGGTTCGACAAGACATTAAAAACTATAGGAATTTAATCTTGTAGTATAATTTTATCGAACAAACTGGGAAATAATGTCCTGTTATAATATTCTCAGGAATAAAGGGTCTAGAAAACTAGATGGGATAAGAAAAATGCAATTTAATAGGTATTAGCAAGGCAGTACAGTCAAAAGCAATTATTTCTTATTCATTACTTATGAAAAAGTTCAAAATCACTCCCATCTCTTAAAACACTATGGTGTGTTATATGATGAGTCAGCTCCTTTCAACCGCTGTTCTAATCTACGCGAGAGAGTATTTATCGAAGCGGAACTATACTTCGTAACTCGCCGCATACGTTTTCACTATTTCGCTCATTTTCATATCTTTACCGCTGAAACATCTTTAAAGAATAATAAGGTGTTTAGCTACTGTATAAGATTAATTTATTAAAAGTAGAAAACTAACCTAAACCCAAAACATGTGGCGATATATATGTTGCAGACAGAGCTAAGTGGACTGTAGGTTAATTGCAAATGCTGTCCGTTCGTAACAATATGTATGAACGTAAAAATGTGTTACAAATACCTAATTGCCGTAGAAATCCCACGCGGATAACCGAACTTAGCGCTGGCGGTACCTTTGGCAAAAGCTAGTATATTATATGTTTATAATATATAATTTTAAACCTCTAGCATCCAAACTAGGACAAGTACAGGGAGTTTATTGCGAACCGACTCGAGTACCGCCAGACTTGTGAATTCGGGATAAAAATGTAGGTATGCAAAATACAACATGACTAAGCGACCATCGCAAGTTCACCCGTATTTTGTTCGTACTGATCAAAAATATTAGATCAATGTGGAGATGAAAGGTTTCAAGCAACCACGTTCACCCCCTAAATATGACTAAATTTCGTTGTCAAGAGTGAAAAAGGGAAGAGTATTGATATAAATCTGAATAAACCAGTATCTTAAATTATCAATTTTAAATCTTTACATTAGCCTCAAATCTGGTTTTCAAATTAAATCAATTCTGAAATCGTCTTTTAAATTGAAAACGCAGATCAATTTGTATCTCATTTTATACCGAATAAGTCAAAATGCCTAAAGTGATTGAGTAATGTGTAATCATGGCCTAGTTACATACGTATATCGAAAAAAATATGCGAAGGCAAGCAATGTTGGAGATAGTCATTACCTGAATGGGTGACCGCCTAGTCGGACATTTCTCGAATCTTCTCCTTGATTTGGAAGGCACGTCAAACCTGCGGTCCTGGCTGCTGTCACATGACAGCCACTATTTCATTAATCAGCCATCCACACTTGGTCTAACTCCAAGGAGAGGCCTGTGCCCCTGAAACGGGACATATAACCGGAATGATAACTAGGGCATCCATAAAATACATAACTTACGCAATATCAAACTTCCGCGACTCTTAATACCTAATCTCTTCATACCACATCGCCTCTTCCTAGTGTATTCAATGCGATGATGTTCGCGCGATATTGCTACCATCCCACTAGGACACTCGATTCTTCGTTCACACGATCGTATAATCGCATTCTATTAAGACACCGTCTAACGACATAATTCTACAGATATCGAATTTTCGAGTCTGGAGTTCTCAAATCTTTTCGCAATCAGCTCTCAGTTCTTTATCAAAAAGATTTTTAACGCATAGCCCCTAACTTGGTAGTAATACATACTAATAAAAAAATTACATTTCAATTATTAGACACGTATTAAGTATCTAATGAAATGGATTTCAAAACTTCATAGAAATTGACAGACATATTTCGGAAATTACACACTTGCGACAGCAGAATGTTACTTAAACTTACTTAAACTTTGTATCAGCGTTAGCAACATTTGGTCTAATTTCAAATTGTTCTCTTTTCGCTTCGCTGAAACCAATTGCAATCAATTTATTCTTAAAGTTTTTCTTATCGCTGTTATATTGACAGTTTGTTTACGTAGCAGGTACTATTGTAAGTATTCTTAATCCTTATTTATGTTAATGATATGGGAATTGTTTCTACGCAGGACTCTGGACGGGAAAACAATAACGAAAATCCGAGCAAAATGCTAAGTGTTTTAAATAAGCGTCATCGTCATGTTGTCATAAAACGACGCACCTGACTTTCTCTGGTTATTATACCCAAACAAAAGTAATCAATGTATTTTGATGGATTGATACTCTAAGAGCGTGTTCCTTTTGGGATAAAGAGTTCCCACGTTTGAAATCTTTACACTTTTAATAACGCCAGTTTTGCTAGCGATACCCATAGTTCGCGTGCGTAGCTTTAAAACGTTAGAAACAAAATTATTGGTTGCAAAACGAACGGTTAACGTACACACACTACCATAAACAATAAATATGTATTGGCAATTTGAATGATTTACACCAGCACCCCACCACCAGTCATGGGTCCAAAGTTTCAATTTGCTGTGACAAATGTGACGAAATAACAAAAATATCGTAAACGAACGAACGACAATTTGTTACAGATAATAGTAAAATTTTGATATTTTTGACACCAATGCTGAACGATCGGACAGATGACAAAATAAACAAAAACAATGATTACTTATCCTAAAACGGAAACATCCTCCGACAAATATAACCACCATAGACAATACCGCTTGCCACTAGATGGACCGTTGGCTTGTTTGCCACCTTAGTAGTAAAAAAAATATATAGTATACATATAAAATACATAATATGGATGTATCGGTAATCGGTAATACCCATAGTCGCAAAATTGCACTTGCACAAAATGCACAAAAAATAAATAAAGAATAGGGAAGACTACATTCCGTACTACTTCACGTAAACGAAACCCCGCACTAGGCTATATAAGCAATTGTGTAAGTTTAACATGGTGTGTACTTGACGCATTGTCGTGTATAGAATAGGGAAATACTTTTGACTATTTCAGTTGCTATTGTTAGTTAATTTTTGCTATCGGAACTATAGTTCTTGAACAGTTCCGAACAGAAGTGCTGTTTATCTAGTGTTGTGCTAGATTTGTTTTTATCGATTTCATATAAAACACATACGACGAATTTTAAGCAAAGAAACGACACCTTTTTAGTGCTTACGCTATAAATAAAAATTAGAAAAAAAATACTATAATAGTTTTAACCCAAGTTTGAATATGAATTGCTTCACACATTTCTATTTACAATTATAGCTAAATATCTTTTTAGATGTAGTCGATCAAAATATGTCGCCGACTATCTGTCAACACATCATATTGAGGGATTGTAATTGACATAGTTATCGAAAAAAAAATTCTGAAGGTACATTCCTTAAATTATGTAAGTGAACAATTTTATTTGTTATATCAGCATTCACTATCAATTCCAGGAACTAAACACTGTTTATAAACATTGTGATATTCCCATATATATATAAATAAAGATATACCTAGTAAAAAAAAATTAACACCTTTATCGATAACCTTGTGAACGTATAATATTTCCAGCACTATTCTTTCTAACCACATTCCAAATCAGCTGCACTAAGCGGCGCAGTGACAGGCCGCAAAAGCATGCGAACTGTCGCTTACAGCTTGCCAGTAGCGGAGCTCGGAATAAATATAAACTGCCTTACGAAAAACCACAAAGCCGGCTGAATGTACTCGTACTACTTTTGCCCAACCATATTAAAAACTCTGCGCGGGAAATATGAAATTATTAATGAGTGACGAAAAATTAAAGAAAACTCTTACTTTTAAGATTTATGTTTTAATTGATATAAATAACTAAAACAATGTGATATATTATTGTTAGAAAGTGTGATTTTTTGTTGATATCGTGATGTACTCGAGAGTAGTGCTTTTGGCAGCCTTCCTGTCATCAATTTATGAAGCAAAGCTAGAGCAAGACTTCGGAAGTGATGTAAGTTTGACATTAGTCCCTGAAGTATTAAAAATAAACAAGAAGTGTCCAATTCAACTTAAAGTACTTAATTATTATTGCGATAAATATTAAAATTATTAAGCTGGAGTGATAAAACTTTATTTCTAATTTTCGGTGCCTAAATTTTAACGTAGTTCCTAAATTTTTACCGTAGAGTATACGGCATGGTATAGTGCAACAAACTTTTCAAATCAAAACTACAGTCGCCATATTGAAATGGTGTGAAATTACAACGACACTAGTGACCCAAGCACCCAAGGTCAGAAGGTTAGTAAAGTTTGTTGCACTGTACATTTCTTTTGTATCTTACCAAAAAAAACACATAAAGCCAAGTAGACCAATTTGAAAAAAATATATGCGTAAGTAGGTTTGCCTTATCTTTATACATAATAATATAGTTCTTCTGTAGGTGTGTATGTCATTAAATTCTTCCTATAAGGATATATTTTTGATGTTTTTTTTTGTTTGGATGACTTAGATAGGCGGTCGAGTTATTAGAAGAGGATATAATTTGAAAGAGAAGCGTTCTTCTATGCGTTCACTTGATTACGATTAAAACTTTGGTGATGTGCGCACGCTGGCAATGGTGTCTACAATACTACAAACATTTTAGAATGGCTGGAGCGTGAGTCATTTTGACAAATAAGAGTTTTTCTAGCAAGAGAGCTGCAGTTTGTGGGTGAGAATTGAGCGCGGATAATCGGGATAGGGAAGAGTTGGCAAAATTGGACAGGGAGACGTGGAGAGATAGGTGGTTGTATACAATTTACAGCATTTTTTAAGTGTAAGCTATTGCGAAACTACATTCACCGGGACACTTTGTATTTAATATTTATTGACAGTTAAACAAGTAGTACAGTTTTTGCTGATGTCTTAATTTTATGTTTCCTCTCAGACAGTCAAGTTCAGTTGTATCGATATCATCAAAAATTATGCTGAACAGTATTTACGTTTATTTCTATACGTTTATAAAAGTGTGTTTAGGTAAAAAAAAAATCTGGTGCTTTCCGTAGACAAGCAGTAGTAGAGAAAACCTACTCTATGCTGAGCAATTTTTTCTCGTTCCTATA
Organism: Apoda limacodes; assembly: GCA_946406115.1. Lineage (NCBI taxonomy): Eukaryota > Metazoa > Arthropoda > Insecta > Lepidoptera > Limacodidae > Apoda > Apoda limacodes. Next base: position 21,854,057 of record OX291541.1, on the reverse strand, counting down.
GAATTTTACGAGAGTATTTACGGTAGCAATTTTCTGAATCTTCATTGTCTCCCTTCTTCTTCGACTTCCCATCTTTGCCTGCCTCGCAGCCTAGTTAGTAGTGAGGTCGGCTGTTATGCAGAGAGTGTGGTTTCGATTGCAACACTGGACAAACATTTATGTGATAAACATTTGTGTTTGTCTTGACTCTGGGTGTATTTATGTATGATATGTAAGTATTTCCAAAGAAAAAGTGTTATATAACTATTTGTATCCTTTATCTGATATCTATAACACAAGCTTTTGCTTACTTTGGGGCCAGAGGGCGCTGTGTCTAATGTCCTTATATATATATATATATATATATATGTATTCATTAATTTATTATTGTTTTATTTATATTGTAGATCACGTGTCTTATTATACGAGTAATCCAAATTTTTATCTAACTAAAATAAAGGGTACCTATATATTTTGAACAGGTTCATATGTTCCCTCATATCTGTAGATTTATATTGCGCTATCTAAAAAACATAATGTCCTGTATTTTTTTAGGGTTCCGTACTCAAAGGGTAATTAGCGGAACCCTATTACTAAGACTCCGCTGTCCGTTCGTCCGTCTGTAACCCGGCTGTATCTCATAAACCGTGATAGTTACAGTTGAAATTTTCACAGAAAATGTATTTCAGTTGCCGCTATAACAACAAATACTAAAGAACAGAATAAAATAAATATTTAAAGGGGCTCCCATACAACAAACACAATTTTTTGCTCGACATTGATAAGGGCATCAGGTAGACGCTTCAAATATTCACAGAAGATTTGGTTGTATAGTCACTTTAAAAATAAATAATTAAATTAAAATAAAACAAATATTTATGGGGGACTCCCATACAACAAACGTGTTTTTTTGCCGTTTTTATAGATACTGGTACGGAACCCTTCGTGCGCAAGTCCGACTCGCACTTGGCCGATTTTCAGTATTTGTTTTAAATGTACCGTGATATCTGAAATGGCTTAATTAGTGTATTCCAAATATATATATTTGAATAATAACGGCTGTTTGAAATTCTTTTTTGCATTAACTCGATAATTGCAGCTTTTATCTGGTAGATGAATCGAGAGAAAAGCTGCTTGCTTTGCCGACCCTTTAAAAATCTAATAACTTGTTTCTTGAAGGACCACATATTGTAGTCCTTAGAGAAAACCTTGGCAGACAACTTATTCCACAACCTCAGCATTCGCTGAAGGAAGTTTCTCAAGAACCGCACTGTACGTGACCATTGAGGTACTTAGGTGTGAGGATTAATTCGCTGCTGATTTAGTTAGCACCATGTCAAACTTCACTTCATTGTGGAAATGGAACCCCATAATAAGTTCAAAATATGTAACCCGACTATGGAAAAACCGCGCTCTACAAAGTAAGGAACAAGAAAATCTACTAAATTAAGCTGAGTGAAATAGATTTAAATCAACTCAACTGAGCTGAGCTAAGTAGATTTAAATATACTCAATTGAGCTAAGCTGAGTAGGTTTAAAATAACTTAACTGAGCTGAGCATATTTAAATTCATTTAACTAAAGTGGTCTAATTAGATTTTATACCACTCAACTGGACTGAGCTACGTAGATTTAAATCTACTCAATTGAGCTGAGTTGAATAGATTTAAATCCACTCAACTGAGCTGAGCTAAGTAGATTTAAATATACTCAGTTGAGCTAAGCTGAGTAGATTTAAACCTACTTAACTGAGCTGAGCATATTTAAATCCACTCAACTGAGCTCAGCTGAGTAGATATACTTACGAGTAAATATGACAGATACTAACTTAAAATTGAGATAGTTCATTTACATTTGTATAGTTTATCATGTTTCGTAATTTTAGTGACATTTATATACAGAAACAGTATTGCAGAGAAAAATATTCAGATCACAAACAAGACAACACTGACGTATAATTAGGCAGACTTCACACGCGCCGGCGGTTTACTTCGCAATATGTTTTGAAATCATTAATTAATGCATCCTTTTACTTAAGTAAAACACAATTGGAAGTTTGTTGTGTAGCACTCTTGAATAAAATAATAAAAGCTCATACCCAAGGTTTCGTCTACGTAGAATTAGAACTGCTACTAAATCTATTTTTTATACTACTCAATTATCATCAATCAACCCATTAAACTATAGTAAGATATTAGCGGAAACCATGATTTTCGAAAGCCGAACTACTTCACTGCCAAATTTCATCGCAATCGGCTCAGTGGTTGAGTTGTTAATCAAGGAGTAACAAACAGACAGACAGAGTAACTTTCGTATTTAATAATGCAATAATTATGGATTGTTACGGGTATTGAGATTTTTTTTTATTTAAGTGGTAGGTAGTTAAACACAAATCATTTACCTCCTCTCAATTTTTTTTTTTTATCCTATTATTAAAAAATAATTGTCTAAACTAAGTTATTTCCGATATTAGAATGCAAGCTACTTCCCTGCCAAATTTCACACTTTAGTTGTAAAACCCTTATAATATACAGACAAACGAACAGACACACTCTTGCATTTATATTTACGTGTATAAATAACTGTAGCCTATTGACATTTTATAGTTTTTTGTTCGAAGTACGTCAGGTACGGTTTCAGATTCATCTATATTAATTATGTTTAAATTACATTGACCACGTCTTGTGTTACACATCAAATTAAAAACTGTGGAATATAGTAATAAAAATGTATAACGGGATATTACAAATTATTACATTGTTATTATATTAGTAACATGATATGTCGAAATATCCTGTGAAATACATAATTAGATATTATTAATATATCCTATATTTTTTAATTTAATTTATCTATATTCAGTATTTATCAGCTTTTTCAATTTATTATCATGACTAACAGAATTTAGAGCTTATACGACATCATACATACTTAGGCTTAAAGTCACTCAGCGGGCTATGGGAAGATTTATGCTACTTATTTGCTACGCGATAATACGTAACCAGGAATTACGCAGAAGAGCTAAAGTAACCAGCAAAGGATTAATGAGCTGAAGTAGCAACGGGCAGGCCAGATACCTCGTAGAATGTATGAACAATTGAGTAAAAAGGTTCTTAAGTGATGACTGGGATCCAAGGAACGCAGCGAGGAACAGTCACTTACTGAATTGGCTAACAAAGTATTTATTTTTCAGTCACCTCCTTATCTTTATTTTTATACAGTTTTTGTATCATTATTATTTTGTCCCTAGGCCTATTAGGTCTGACCTTATACTTTGTATCACTTCCTAGGTACTTTTATTACTCTTTTTAACCTACTTCAAAAAAAAGGAATAAGTCAATACGTCCTTCCACCATCTTTGTTTTGTTGCGCCCTAATACTGCAAGCTTTCCCCTGTCCCATTTTTCCCAAGATTTTCGTTTTTTTATTTATTTATTTTTCCACACATAGTCTATTTTATACAGGTGACTTGTATACCTTTGTCACTAAACTTTAAGCTAAACAGTTACAGTTTTTTTTTATTTTTTTATTATCTACTTTTTGATATCCTTTGTAAAACGAAATAATGATTCATAGCAAAAAATATTTTACTTTACACAAATAAAATAACAGTCATTTTTAATTTGGATACAGAGATGACTAACTTTCCACGCAATTTGTATTTAAACGTCAATTATATAGTTAGAAACCGATGTCAAGGTTTACTTTATGGTAATGAACAATGAGAGGAATTCGTGGCTTGGTCAGGAGGTGATAGGCTGATCGGCTAGTCGGCCACCTTGACCTCCATGAAAACCTTCCTTTAGCACGACTTCGTATAATATAACGTCACCAATGGTATTGTAATTATATCTGACACTAACATTTTAATTGTTCTAAAATTGACGACTATTAAAACGTTACTGCAACTTATCCTCATAATTTCGAACCTAAATGATCGCACACTGTGCGGTTAAGGAGCTAGTTCCATCCGCAGGCGCTGAAATTGTGGAATGAGAGGTTCCATCTTGAGACTACATTACTTATAGGGTTCTTCAAGAAGGAAGTAATAAGATTTTTAATGGGTCGGCAACGTGCGAATGATCCACCTACTGTTGCAAGCTTCCATAGGTAACGGTCGACAACTTAAACCTTAACATCAGGCGGGCCGTGGGCTTGTTTGACAGCTTAGCCACATTTATTTTCATATGCAATGACATACAAGATAATCAAAATTCAGTTTTTTGCAAAATTCAAAATCATTTTATTCAAATAGTTTACTAAGAACACTATCGAATCGTCAAGAGAAATTAAGTAAAACTAGCTTTACAAACTAATTACAATACAGTTTTATTGCGTGCGTCCAATAGGTCCTTTTTTAAAATCACAGTACAGTGAATCAACTAATGAATACATGTTCTGTATTGAAACACTTAATAAACAAGATTTACAATGTAAATAGTCAATGCATAGGGGGTGGTACCATGTGATACGTTAAAAGTCTTCAATTATTGTATTAATTATTCCAAGCCATGAAGTATAAAACATCTGTCCAAATATGTATACACGCATACATAAACATACTCGTGCGCCACAACCCCACACATCCAAAATCTATTTTTTACATATCTTATTTAACAATTATTGCGGTCGAGTTGCAAAAGAAGATATACAATATATGTCTTACTTGCAACTTGCACAAAAACAAAAGGGACCTCTTCAGATGGAACATATTCGTAATTGAAGTTGTTGGCCAGTGTTACAACAATCATAATTAATGTACTTTCTAGCAGTAACCTTGCAGTTCCGAAACTCACCACCCATGAAGGAAACCAAAGCCATTACGATTGTGAGGCCGTCACTATTGCCAATTGTTAACTAATACGCACTAACAACCCTAAGATTTTATTGCTTGTGAGAACCTTGTAGGTGACGAAATGTTTCTATCTATTTTAGAATTTAAAATTGAAACGAATCCACTATACTAAGGAACAAATATGTTTCCTATCTAAATATCAATGCAACTTTAACTTTTCCTTAACGACTGTCATATACACTTATTTTGATATTCGATGTAGTATAAAGAATAAGATACTAATAAAAATTACATGAATAACTAAAATTCTAGATATAATCATGTTTATTTTGGTGTGCACAGAGTTATATATTAGGAAATATCAATGCATAATTAGTATACTTACAACTTAATTCTTACAGCTGCAAGTTGACTCCGTGATTACAAGTTGTTAATTTCCAAAGATGTTATTATATTTCTACATATATTACAGAATTACACCTACCGTTACTTAACATAACTTATATCACGCCTGTTTCCCAGAGGGACAGGCAAAGACCAAAGTCTGCCAATTCATACGATTCTGAAACACTTATTTTGCTTCATCAACACGCATCAATGCTTTCATACATTTTCGACGGTTTAGTTTAGTAATAAAAAAATCAGACATACACCAAAGACTCACCAAAATTTCTGTAAAATTACCTAATAAATTACATACTTAAAAATAATAATTATATCTGAAGTTTTTAGCAATCTTTTGCGTAAAAACATTTTCTAAACTATTTCTATGTCTACGGAAATAATTCTAAAATAGTTTCATTCACGACAATAATATATTTAGGTATCTCTTCCTATTATACACAAAGTATATACCTATTAAGTCTGTATAAAATTAAAGTAAATTAAAAATATAGGCTTTCACATTGCGTTTGTGTCTATTGTCACACCAGAGATTTTTACAAAACAAAACAATCGTCTTAAATAATTGTTAACACACACCGTGTAAGCGCAGCCAAAACATTAATTAAATTTATCATACATTCAGTCATTACCTTCGATAAACCCAGAGACTTCCAGTTCCGTAATCGGTCCTATGGACTGTGCAATAGCCTCACAAAATGACCATCCTTTTGAAAGAGACAAAGCAAACCTGTGGTCTCTTTTCTCTTTCTGTCAACGTCCGCCATTTTGTTTGATGTTTATCAAATAAAAAAATTACCCACAGTTTCGCTTCTAGTCCATTGAAATGTTACATTTTTAGAACCGAATATTGCATTTGTTAGAGGACGCAATTTTATTTTTGGGACATGTGTGGGGGGTCAATAGAAGCTTAACCGCAAGTTTGAGGGGTCGCCACCCTTGTCATCCGGCCGCCATCTTGGAAAAAGGGGTGAAAACACTTTTTTCGCGATATCTCGGAAACTATGCGTCTTACAAAAAATTCGTGAAAACATAATTTTTAGCAAATTGTTTTGCCTACAAATATGTTTATTAACTTTTTGCCCTTAATTAAAAATTAAAGAAGTTATAAGTAAAAAAGTGATTTTTTGGTCCATATTTTTTTTTTATACATATTACAAAAAAATTACCTCAGACTAATCTTGTAGATGATCTTTTGAGGAAATTTTTTCTCTGTATTTTTTTTTTTAATTTTATTCTTTTAAAATGCAGTTACAGCGCTCCAAAGTTGACTGGGTTCGTCACTGCTCATGAGAATCCGGTCAAAACGAAACGTTTACCTTATTTTTGATTTTTTTTTTATTGTAAATATATTCTTAAAAATTTTTTGTGAAATTCGTACAACTTTACTTATTTATTCCTAACTCTTTTCAACGCCACCTATGAGGTAGAGTCTGTAGGCGCGTTTTTTTTACGTGGTATTCCCAGTAGGCCTACTCTACGGACATCTTACTTATAAGGTAATCCTCGATATCATAATATTTTCAATCACTTATTAGCTTGCTACTCTAATCTTCTTTTATTCGATGGTCCAGGCTGTGTCTCAGAATCTCGAAATCAACGTCAAATGTAAAAGTTCGAGGAATGACAGGAGTTAAAATTGGATTCATAGTTGGAAGTTCATCTTCGAATTTATTTTCTTCCATTAACTTTGACATATCTATAATGTTGCTGCATGTTTCGCCAGAACAATGGAGGCATACTGTAGAGCATTTCAGGCCTGTTTTTCTGCAGCTACACATGCTTCCAAAGTTTCCTTTGCATCTACAGAAAATTAATTTTATAAGATCGGGGGGTGCTGGAGGCTTGGAAGCTTGTATTGGTATCCAAATGTTTGCATGCTTTTTCCAGCCCCAATCTTCAGGATTTTGATATCTTCCGAGCCGTGACTGGACCTAGTGATATACTCGGAGACTGTGAAAACGAGCTGCATATGAATTTTTTAGTCACTGTCTTGGCAAATCGTTCGCAAGCCGTCTATTGAGTCGTCTTTATTACCGCCGTATAAAACAAAGATGGATCAACTTTCTCATTCAGGAATAGCGCGGTACCACCAGCTAATTCAGGATGTTACGTAAAAAAAAAACGAGCCTACAGAATCTACCTTATAGGTGGCGGGAAAAAGAGTTAGGAATGAATAAGTAAATTTGTACGAATTTAACAAAAAAAATTAAAGAGCAAAAAATTAATAATAATTTATAAAAAAAATTCTCATTATTTTGCTTATAACTTCTTAAATTTTTAATTTAGGGCAAACAGTTATATAGAAATATTTGTAGGCAAAACAATTTGCTACAAATTATGTCTTTACGAAATTTTTTGTAAGACGCATAGTTTCCGAGATATCGCGAAAAAAGTGTTTTCACCCCTTTTTCCAAGTTGGCGGCCGGATGACAAGGGTGGCGACCCCTCAAACTAGAGGTTAAGCTTCTATTGACCCCCCACACATGTCCCAAAAATAAAATTGCGTCCTATAACAAATGCAATATTCAGTTCTAAAATTGTAACATTTCAATGGACTAGAAGCGAAACTGTGGGTAATTTTGTTATTTAATAAACATAATCAAACAAAATGGCGGACGTTGACAGAAAGAGAAAAGAGACCACAGGTTTGCTTTGTCTCTTTCAAAAAGATGGTCATTTTGTGAGGCTATTGCACAGTCCATAGGACCGATTACGGAACTGGAAGTCTCTGGGTTTATCGAAGGTAATGACTGAACGTATGATAAATTAAATTAATGTTTTGGCTGCGCTTACACGGTGTGTGTTAACAATTATTTAAGACGATTGTTTTGTTTGATTGACGGCTCTGAAGGAGTCTCAGCCCATGTAGCGCCCAACGCTCAAGGGCTCCCCGCGGCGGCGGTGGGTGCCTCGGCTTGGGATGTCGCTCTTGGGAATATGGCGGGCGCCGCGACAAAATAAATGACTGGTTGAGCAGCACCTGACTAGCCATATTATGTGACGATATAGTCTAGGCGGATGCGCTCGCCCACCTTTTCGCCGCGCCCCTTACCTCACAATTGCTCTGTCTAGACACCTTCGATGGCCGACTGAATAAAATGATTAAGCTGTGGACTAACTAAGTATAAAAAAAATCATCATACTTATGTATTCGTGTCACTTCCCACAGTGATGGTTAACAAAAACTTAAAATTAACTTTATTGGTCTACAAAATCACGACCGCACAATTGTTGTCAACTTAATCGGCCAAAATTACAGAGTTAACTTGACGGCATGACTCGAAAAAAAATGATTACAACGTAATTGCAAAAGAACATAACTGTTCGCGCTCAAGTCGGCTGCGTAATCCCGAAATCATGCCTCGATGACAAACAGAGTAAGAAAGTAGAGTATTGTACCGCCATTGTTGTGAGAGCCCGTATAATTATCACTAACTAAAGTAAGATAAATTGAAGTTTTCGCTTCGTCTTCGTGTTTGTTAAAGCTATTGTTTCTCATTAGAAAACCTAAATCATGTAAAACAGACGCTCAATAGATCTTTCAACTTCATATAAAGGACAAAAAAGAACAAAATAACATCTGTCCTCAGTGTTAAAAAAATTACCTATATACAGATACGTTATCCATCGCGTAATTTGTTCATCTAGCTTTCACATCAAACCAGCTGGGCCACGTTACTGAAATTTAGTAATAAGCTGACCGACACCATATTTTATATAAAATATTCAACAATATAAATTATAGATGCCATCAAGAACTAATCGTGTTCGCAGCATTACTCCTATTGTGTTTAATGCGCTCGCTCGCAACCGCGACAAATTATCTGGCGTGACAAACTCGATGGGGACACAACGGGTCTTCGACTTTATGCCTCTTTTTTGGACGAGGAAATTATAACATGAAAATTATGTATACTGTGCCGCTTAGTAGTTAAAACCTCGTTTATGTTTTGGAGATAACTTTTCAGGAGGAAGAAAATATAGGGTTAGTTTTTTATTACATATTGATTTGTTATTAACGTTTTCGGGACTGAATTTTAAATAAAGCAAAGTGCTCTAAAAAATCTACAAATTGTTCCAAAATACTTTTGACACGTTTAATTAAGCGATCACACTAGACTAATGTTTTTTATGTAGTTCTCACTGCATAATTATGAAGATACTGGTATGCTTAGTTCGTATTTGATTGAAACTGCATAATCCGAGAGATTTTCTTTAAGCAAAGTAAAAAAAAGGAATGTGTTACCGAGGATTTTACTCCACGGCGTTGACATTGCCTTATAATCTCATCCAAAGAATGCTTGTCGAATGTCTGATTTATTTCGTATTAGTTTGGCTTACAGTACTTTGGAACAAAATAGAGTCTTACATTATGTCTAATACAATTCACTATGACAGAGCATTAATTAAAACGTGAAGTTAATAATTTAATAATAAAACTATCTCAAAAATGACTCAACCGTATTCTAACTTATATCTTAAACTATCAGTGAATTTGCTTAACAGTCGAAGGTAAAATTATATTATTACATATCTACATACATGGGTTGTGGTCTTAATACTTTAAAGCGTAATTTGAAACTCACGTAATGGATGAAAGTTAGCTATATACCTACACATCTTCTAATTAAACATAAATAATGTAGAGATAAAAAGAAATAATTACATTAAAATTATAATTATTTTATACGTAATTACAAAGTTTAAGAAAACACACGTGTAGGTACATTATCTCAGAGTGTATATATTAGAAATGTTTCTTTTGCCACTTTCCAAGATACGCAACGCTTGCTCTAAGATGAGTTGCAGTGATAAATCTGCATACCACTTCCTTGCACCGACATGAGGAAGAAAGGCTGTAATAAATAATGGTTTCTTTGTTATTTATTAACCACTTTGTAGACATAAATTTTATTTTCGATGTAATTCAGTCTTGTTTGATCTGTATTTTATACTTTATATTTTATACTTACGTTGTGTTAAGTATTTTTATTCCAAACTAATATACCTATATTTGTGAAAGTCGGTTGGTTTGTTCAACAGACGGAGAACATATTCTACTTTTATGAAATAAATTAAAAGAATTTAACGCAATCTATAGCTTGCACGCACACTTTCTAAATTAAAAATTTTTTAAAAAAATTATATAAAAAAAAATGCGGCTGATATCTCGATTATAACGGTTTGTATTAAAACACTTTATAATGGCAATGTAATCCAAGCGTTTGAAAAATAAAATTTGAAACATATATAAAGTGAAGTAACGTGCTTTCTACTTAACTACGTCCCCATACCCCAAATGTTTCTTGGGCCATAAAATTTCATAATTAAAAAAAAAAACAGAATTTAAAAACAGATAAAGTTAATATTATTTCCTCTAAGATCTATGACAAAGAATCTACTAACAAAAATTACTGTAAAAAGTTGTCTCGAATAGTTACATAAAGTGTTTATGAGACAAAAGTTAGGTTTTATAAGAACTATCTACTTTACGTAACTAGCTTCGTGCTAATGGAGCGTGTCATTGTTCTTAAAAACAGACTCATAACCATTTCAAATAAAACAATATTGTCAGCTCTACAATGGCTGGATAAAATGGGACTAGTAGGCTTCCAATGGAATCGCCATTCTATTTGTGTCGAAGAAACTGAAATACGAACGACGACAAAACTCGAAGTAAGCCAATAAATCAAAAGAGGTTCTCATTTCTCTTAGACACAGCTAAGACGTACGGGCGACAAAGATGGTAGACCCCTCACTCCCTTTATCTAACCTATCATTTGAAAAAAAAAAATTAAATTATTTTTGGTTTTCTTTTAGTGACACTATAGTTAAAGGTTAAGGTAAAGTTACTCTGTTTGTTGAAAAAAAGAATGGCTGAATAGATTGATTAAAAAAAAGACACACTTATATTTTCCGGAATTTGTAATAAAAGCTGTACTTTTATATTATTTGTATCTATATTAATCAGCCAAAAAAATGCATCAAAACAAATAAAACGAACAATTAAAGTACAGCATCTAAACAAATAAAGCGTAAAAAAACATCAACTGTAGCCGCTGTAGGTCAATCGATAAATACTGGTATTATAGTGCAGGTCTAGACTAGTGGAACCATTACATAACCATTACGCCATGAAGAAGCAAAAGACGCGTTTCCTTATACGGATTAAAAGCGGTCACCGAACTTACGTAGATGCACTTGCGTACGCCATCAGCCTGTCATAACAATGCTAGACTTTATTCCACAAAGCTTGGATTAATTTATTTTTTTTGCCACTAAGGTGCCAAACAAGCTAACGGTCCCCCTGATGGTAAGCAGTCACCGTAGCCTATGGACGTTTGCAACACCAGGGGTATCACTCGCGCGTTGCCATCCTTTCAAAAATCTATAACTTCTTTCGTAAAAAACCTTCGCAGGGTTAATTATGACGTTCTAAAAATTTTATGTATTAAATAAATGATAAAATATATCTGTTTTATGCCCTCTCTTCACGTCGTAACGGAGAAACTTATTCTCCCTATGGATACTTGGAAATAGCCTGACAGGATTTTTATCCAGATCCAGTTCTTCACACTTTTAAAAGGGAAAGTCCTCTAAAAATGATATGATATATTGTTTTATATTAATATTTATGTTTTGTAGCAGCAGCGATATTTTTTTTATAGTTTATAGTTATATATTTGGTATGTTTAAAGTACACTTGTTTATTGCTTTTTAGTTCTTGATTTTTTTGCAGTCAGGTTTTTTTTATCAATTTTATTATTATTTATTTTATTTCCAGTTTCTTTTTTCAACCTGTGCTTGACTATTTTATGTACTCGGATAATAAACGGGAGATGAATACCTTTCATTTGAGACCTCATGCAACGAAATGGTCCAGCCGTTTAAGCTACAGGAGGATACAATGGAGCGGACGTACACACATACACCCGGAAAACATTACCTTCCTTGTGAGTCAGTCGGGTGAAAAGAGACCGTGAGAATTATGATGCGGATGTATAAAAAGCCACTGGTTACCCTGTTCCGGGGGTTTCTAAAATCGTGAAGATATATACATACTACATACATATGCAACCCTTCCAGCTTTACCAGCCTCATACGTCCCCACTTTTAGGACAAGGCCTTCCCTCACGGAGGGTGATTTGGGCCATACTCCACACACGGGCCCAGTGCAAATTGTGGACTTCATATTTATCTTTTGGAAGTATGCAGGTTTCCTTACGATGATTTGCCAGTGGTGTAAAGAATCCATGTACTTGAGAAATTAAAAGAACTCAATGGTACACGCCGGGCTCGAACGTCCGCCAATCGGGACGATCATTTCACTTTTATTTGCTTTATTTCTATTAGCTGCTTTATTTCAATAAAATTAGTAGATAGTGATATTTCATCAGTAGTGATATATTTTTAGGGTTTCGTACTCTAAAGGTGCCAACGGAGCTCTATTACTAAGCCTACGATGTCTGTCTGTCTGTCCGGCTATCTTTTATACCGAAATTGGTAGAAGCCTGACATTTCCATACTATCCATTCTAATATTATAAATGCGAAAGTAACTCTGTCTGTGTGTCTGCCTGTTACCGCTTCAACTGAACTAATTGAGATGAAATTTGGTATGCTAATAGTTTGAGTGTTGGGAAAGGACAAACAATGGTTTTTATCCCAAAAAACTCAAAAGCTCTTGCAGGAATAACCATTACTAAGCTTAAACAACCTAAAGCTTGCTATAGCAAACTTTATTAGGTTAATTTATTTATTTTATTTATGTGTTTTACACTTTTGAACACATTGGTGTACATGGCGGGCTTAATGCTATATAGCATTTTCTACCAGCCAACCATAGGGCAAAACAAAGAAACTGTTGGCGGTGTAAATATTTAAGTTAAAGTTATTTTTATATTATCTGTCCAAAAAAAAGACATATACATAGACACATAGAAAATATATTTAAATATAATACAACATAATACTTATAGATAGAATATACAAAGATTAGCATATACAAACATAAATAATATATAAGTATATAATCATATATGTAACATACCTCTTAAAATCTTAATTTTGGATAGTTGGAGAGTAAGTTTTCATCTGAAATCTGTTTCAGATAGAATGCTTGAAAAAGTTTCTACTCTGTACTCTGCGAATTTCAGTGGGAAGCGCGTTGCAGAGTCCTATTTTCCAGGACGGTGTAAGAATTTTAGACGAAACTCGTGAAGTCAGCTGGAAAACTGGGATCGAGACTTCAAATAGCTTGGGGATAAAACGATCGCTTAGAATGGAGTAGAGGGTATTTAGAATTCTTCTTCTGCGTTGGCGAATCGGCAATCATTTAAGTTGTTTGCGAAAAAAGGAAGTGTGGTGGTCATATTTACGTAAGCTTCGGCTTGTAACGGAATGAAACGTATACAGTACATTTATATATATATTTTGAAGTCGATACAGTTTATTAAATTAAGGAAATCACAATGTAAGTCAGGGTAACACACGTCCGGATAGTCAGTGAGTGGTAAAATGAGGGCTTGCATTAGTTTTGTACTAACAATAGTTTTGTACATGTTGGGAGAAAAATCCTAAATGTGTAAAATTGCCGCAATATACTAGTTACATTACGGTAGACTTCTTTTATTTGGACATTCCATTTCAGATGAGAATCAATATGAAGCCCTTAACGGTGTCGCAAAAAGGTACCGTTGCCCCGTCGAATAAAACAGGTGGCAATTTTGATAATCTGACGGGTGCTGCCGATATAATTATAGTTTGACATTTTGAAGGATTGACTACCACTCCATAACGCCTCGACCATTTTTTAATGTGACTTAGCACACAGTTGACAATTTAGTATGGATGAGATTTGATTGATAAAAATAGAAAAGAGTAGAGGTGATAGTATTCCACCCTGAGGTACGCCAGAAACAAGGTCATACCAGTTTAAGGTGGCCTTATTGGAACGAACTGATTGTTGCCGGCCACAGGTATAAGAAGAAAACCAATTTAGAGCTGTAGGTGATAGATTGATCTTTTTGAGAATGGAAAGTAAGATATCATGGTCAACTGTGTTAAAGGCATTAGAAAAATCAATCAGAACAAGTATTGTGACCAATCCGTCCTCCATGCCATCTCTTGTTTCTTCTGTTACTTTTATGTTTAATTAATATCAATCCAATGGTAATTGGTATTTCACAATCCACAAATACTGTCGACAGAACGCCAGTATGTACCTAGACTATTTAAAGAGGCAATTGAAATGGATCAATATAGAAATTTCAATGTGGAAGATGGGTTTAAATTGTCGTATACGTGGAATCCAGTGTAAGGATTATTACGAAACAGTCATAAATTACTACGTTCCGAAAAACGCATTGACACAGTGAGTATATGCCTGCCGTGGTGACTTTCGAGTGAGTTCTAGTAGTTCCGTATCAAAACGAAAAAGAAAGAGGGCAGATAGATATGTTTGCCCATAGACTTTGTACACACTCGCAAGTACGCCACTCATCCTGCGATCATGATGTTTGCAACAGCACTGAAATATCGAGAGCTTACATATGTTTGATGAGATTATGTTTAATAGTGATATTAACCGTGAATCTTTAAAACAATACTGTACGTGTCAGTCCTGGTTTTTGTTAAATTACATCTGCCGTTAAGCCAAGTGAAAGGCCTTGTGGGCCGCTTGAAGAATTCTGACATTCGAGTGGCCACTAGCTCGATAACATCCGCCAAAAGGCACTAGGCCAGAACGATGGACTATGTTCTTATGTTTTTTTTTATTAATTAACCCCTGCCTAATCTTGACTTATTGAAGTGAAAACTTCTTAAGCGGCGTTGTGCCCTTTTTTGGTATGGGTAAAAAATGTTAAACTCGCGTCAGATCACGTGTCCTGATCGAAAATTCATGGAAAACTCGTAAGACGGAACTCGCGTCGGATTTATTTACATAAGGTTAGTTTCTGTGATTGTTAAAAAATTATAAACTCACGTCAGACGGAAACCATAATGCCGCGGCATAAAAATTCGCAAGACGAAAACCATGATGCCACTCCATAACACCTGATCGAAATTTTTATTTTTATTTCTATGACAGGTTGAGATGTCAAATATACTACGTCAAAAAAGTAAATAAACAAACATTATTATTTATAATAAATAACTATGTCCGTGGTATTGTCGTTGTAAAACGAGGTGTGTGATAAGTGATTTTATAGAAAAATAAATAAACAATCTTTATTTATTATGTTAGCTTGTGTCAAAGAAAATAGACGAAAGTTAGAGTAGTTATAGACGTGTGATAAGATAGAGAGCCAGTTCCATAGTAGAAGTGGCATAGTAATATATTACGTTTAATATAGCTTATTAAATTATTGAGAAATGTAGGTAGGATATTGCTCAAAAATATACAATGGGTCATACAATGGGTAGACATGTCTTGTGACATATTTGAGTGTTGAGCGCGAATTGTGTGTTAAGGAAATTGGTTCTGTACAATTAAATATGACGTAAGAGTTGCCTTGTAACTATTTGAATGTTAACCGAGAGTCGTGTGTAAAGGTCATTGGTTCCCTACAATTAAATATGACGTATGAGTCGTAAATATGGGATTTTAATTCTATGACAGATTGAGATGTCAAATATACAACTTCAAAAAAGTAAATAAACAAACATTATTATTTATAATAAATAAATATATGTATACGAAGTGATGGAAAGTAAATAGCTAGTATGTTTTCACTTCTGCCGGCAATCCCGGAGTGTAACACGTTTTTTTTTCTTATCAGGACATGGCACTGAGGGTATATTATTCTGGCCCAAGTCTTCTATTTAACCACTGATTACTTTAAAGCTAGTAATCTACTATCTATGGGACCAATATAAAGTCACATGAGTTCAGATACACTGCCTCAGATGCAGTGTTACGTCGACAGGTTTACCCCTTATCTCGCAGCACTGAAGAAGTATAGCCCGTGACGATATTTATTTATGTATTCCACTAAGGTGGCAAACAAGTCAACGGTCCGCCTGATGGTAAGCATTACATACATTATTCATTTATATGATATGTTCTGACTTGATTAAGCGGGCTGGCCACGAGTTAACAACGCCTTAGGCAGAGACATTTTTGCAGTTATATTGGTATACATTGTGTGTACATTAAATTATTGTGTTGTAGACCATTAAAACAAATTTAAAAATAATTCCGTGTATAAATGTGCAGTATCATAACTTTCTTATGCCCTTTTTATTTATTAAGTTACTAGCTTTTGCCCGGCGACTTCGCTCGCGCTGAATTCAGTTATCGATGTGGAATTTCTACCGCGACTTCTTGATTATATATCTATACCAATTCTGTTATAATTATTTCTGCAAGAAATTTGAATTTTCCTCAATAAAATTAGCCTGCGTTTATTTAGTGTATAAGCTATCTCTCCATTTACATTTAAGCCAAATTCATTCAATCAGCTGCTTCATCAAAATCAGAGGTTATACCGAATTTTAATTATTCCTTTCCGCGCTAATCCGACTCACACTTGAAGATTTTTTAAGAAGTTATGTAAGGCCCAATATTTCATATTTTTTGTATTAAAATTGGCTCAGCGATATAGCCCAGTTCCTCTTAACCCTCTGTGCTCTAATACGACTCACACTTGACGTTTTCAAGTAGCCTATATTCTCCCCGGGACTGTCTCAAATTTCATTAACTAGTACAGCAATTTAAAAAAGTGAAAAAGTAACAGACAGAAGAACAGAGTTACTTTCGCATTTATAATATAAGTATGGATATAAGGATGTAAGCGCAATTAGGTATATCTTTTAAAATCAGGAATTTTTAGTACTTTGTAAAGCTGAAAGCAATTTGTATAACGTTACGTTCTCAGTCACGA
The DNA here is from genome assembly GCA_946406115.1 of Apoda limacodes. Classification (NCBI taxonomy): domain Eukaryota; kingdom Metazoa; phylum Arthropoda; class Insecta; order Lepidoptera; family Limacodidae; genus Apoda; species Apoda limacodes. The sequence continues at coordinate 21,836,995 of OX291541.1, read as the reverse complement.
AGACTACCTTGAACGTTACATTTTCCCGTCAGTCTTCCGCTGACAGACACGATATCACATAACCGACATGGCGTGTAGCACGCAACGAACGCACTTCTTGGGGAAACTATTTAAAGGTCTCGGTTTCACCCAGTTTAATATTTCCATTTTGCTTTGGGTAAGCGTAAACTGCATTACATTACATATGCAGCTTGTAGCATTGCACGCAGTTTCGCTTGCATAGTTTTTAGAATCCAATCTACAAATGTACTGGTACTTTTGCGTTTCTATTTCACTCTTGGTAATTGTTTTCATGTTACTTATTATTACAAACTCGGTTAAGAGAATACGATTCGGAGCGCCTCTCAGCGTGCTTCATACAAACGAATTATTTATTTTTGACACTTGCTAATCACAACGAAATTTTAAAGACATGTTCTAGTAATAAACATCTAGGTCTTCATTGTGCCAGTTTTTATATAATATAGTAGTTCAATTTTATAGTTCAAATTTTATACAAGATGATAGTTTTTCATACAAACGGTTTTTCAAAAAAAAATATTTCTAGTTAATAAAAAAAGTTTTACAAGATTTTGGAAAACCACAGGCATATGTATTTGGCTTGGGATTATGACTAAGAAATTTGACAGTGATTGCTCAGTAAATGTCAAAACCAAACGAGAAATTCGTTTGTATGGAGACCGCTTCGAGGCGCCGCGAATCGTATCCTCTTAATCTCCTTTTGAGAATTAAATTCTAGGGAAAATATTTTCAGCTGAACTGCTTATTATTATTAATTTTATTTCTCAGGCCTGAAGTTTCAATTCAATTTAGAAACCCATTCAATAACTGACCGAGCCCGACGTTGCTTAACTTTCAGCTTTTTATTATTTGTTAGATAAGTCGCTTTTATAACGCATATTAAGCGAAAATTCAGGCTTTTACCTCTTTTAGTCTAAAACATAGTCGGACAGACAGACAGACAGCGTAGGCTTAATAATAGGGCTCCGTTGGCACCCTTTGGGTACGGAACTCTAAAAAAGATTGTTCCATTAAAATAACAGTCTAAAAATTTATTGTATGTTGGTGAATATAATGGTGTGACATTCCAATATCTTTTAAAAATTTAATTAACACTAAAATTATTCAACTAAATGAATAGTGTAGATAATATAATATTCTTCGAGCGGAAGTAAAAGTTGGTGAAATAAATAATAATTTTACTAAACATATCACTTTTAGACTTTCTGTTTTATTTAAAATTGCCTTGTAGGGAAATCATTAAAAATTTAATGTTTCCTACTGTAATTTAAAAATTGAACGGCATAGTTTAAAAATTAACACTCAGTGTGTCCGTTTATCGATTATGGTTATCGATTATTTCGAAAATGTATTAATGATATTATGGGTAGGAACCATTCACATATAAACTGTAAAGAGTTTCGTGGATGGCAAAAAGCCATTGTAACAACCATTATTCTTTTGAGTGGATAATGATTAAAACAAGCGGAATTTTAAGAACAAAAACGCGATTACCCAAGTTATACCAATATATTCCAATAGTTGTTGGCACATTCGACATTTTGACAACAATAGTTATTATTTATATTTATATTATGTAATTAACTGTTGACGCCTCAATTTTAATGACGAAGTATTTAACACTATTAATGATTTTTTTTATATAAATAATTACTATAAAGATATCAGAGAGAGATATCAAAGACGACACAACATTTACCTTAATTTTTTTCGAATTGTGAAAGTCGAGGGCTTTCATTTGAAACCAAACCCGATATATTATAAACTAGACTTTGCCAGCGGCTCCACCTGCCCTTAATTCGGTTATTGGCGTGGGACTCCTTTATTCAATCACAGTATTAACACTGTGATTTACTCCTTTATTAGCCCGCCCCAGATTCGGTTATCGGCGACTGTAATTTACTCCTTAATTACCCTTATGAAGTTTTCTATATCAAGCTGTAGCTATAGCTGTAGTTCGTTTAAGCTCGGCTTTAGTTATTTCCGCGGGCTTTCGGGATAAAAAGAAGCCTAGATGCTATTCCAGGACCTAACCTATATGTATGCCAAGTTTCATCCCGATCCGTCCAGTGGTTGAAGCGTGAAAGAGTAACAAACATCCATCCATCCAAACAAACTTTCACATTTATAATATTATAAATAAATAATATAAGTATTACTATTAGTAACTACTAATATTAGTAGGATGTTTTTTTTTCATTGCACAGAGTATTAGGATGTAAGTTATATCCGCCACGACACATAGTAGACCATAATAAAGGCGCTACGGTACAAATATACATACATACATAGACTGCATTGCCGTAGTCGGTCAAAATTGATTGGCCAATCAAAGATAACTATTACAAAAATAATTATATGAACTCCAAAACTGTTTTCTTGTGAGTTATTAAACTGTACGTTTTGACAAAGCCGATTGATATTTGACAACACTGTTTGCATAACAACCATTGCATTGCTCTGCAACAGCGCGTCGCGTCGACACAATGGAGCTGGTTAAAAAATTGTAACATGTAAAATGTGTAACCGTTATAGTTGTGAGATCGGAATATTGTTATTCATAAATAGATACGAGACGTGACTCGATATGGTCAAAAATAAGAGTAGACGCACACCTGATTTCTGTTGTTTATTTTTCTAGTCCTATGAGTGGTGTACGGAATTAATAACCTTAAAAAAATATAGAGAGAAACAGTAAAACATTTCTTTGTTGGAAACGATATTCAAAGTTAAGCGACGTCGGGCTTGGTCAGTACTTGGATGATGACCGCTTAACGGCACACTTTTTATTTTTGACTTTTTTCGTGAATTATGTAAATTTACATGCATGTTATTAACATCGGTCAAGTGGAAGTCGGACTAGCGCATCGTAGGTTCCGTACCAAAATTTACGTAATTTACGAACACAAACAAAAACAAAAAGTATGCCGCTAAGCGGTCACCCATCCAATCACTGACCAAGCATGACGTTGCTTAACTTTGAATATCGTTTCCTACAAAGAAATGTGTTACTGTTTCTCTTAGTAAGGAGTACTAAATTAGAAAATGGGGAAGTGCGTGTAGAATGAGATAGCTTACAGATATCTGCAAAATTTCCAAATCGATTTTGTTTGCAAATGTTTTGATTGACGATAGTATAAAGAAGACCTTCGGAGGAACAATAATAATACAACATCACAACACTTATTCTTGAAGTGGTGATCGGTAAAATTACTAACATAAAGTCTTCCGGCGGACAGTTATTAAAAAAAATTACAAACTAAATATGTTTGAAAATAACATATGTATATATTAAAATGGCACTGTTTTTGATTAAATCTTTAATTTGAAGCTTAGCCATATGTCACTGTCAGTATTTTAATGAAAAATCATTGACTTCGACCCCAGTCATGACTTTTTGAGCCTTCGCGTCAAATTGATCACCCAGCTACTTTATTGACACCTATTAAATAACAAATATTTAACATAAAATAACTGCATTGTCAAGTAAATGACCTTTTGTTTGCATTGACTAATAAATATTATATAGTTAAAATATAAACACGATATTGACACCTCACGTTTTTAGTGAAAAAAATCATGATGCATCATAATAGCCAAAACCGTTTTGTCGACAATGACCTAAATCTTACTTGGATATCAAACTGACATACATTAGTCAAACTACGCACGCACCAAGTTTTGAAACTTTACCAAGTTTGTATCGAAATACCGGTGGGCTCTCCACTCCTCATCCTAGACTGTAGATCTGTCCTATCTACGTCATCTTACCGGTATCTTGGGCAGATGCAATAGGTTCATGGGAATGCCGAAAGATGATGTGAGAAAATAATGACTTGGAGAAAACGGGGTTGTATTGCTTATCGAAATTCAATATATATATTTACCCTATTTCCCTTGATCAAGCCAGAACTTCCAAACGCCTGCCAAATAAGATAATTCTTTTTTTGTCGTGTTTGTTATTGTTAGGTCAAGGTTTTCATGAAAGAAAAAAAGGGTCAAGTGCGAGTCGGACTCGTGTACTAAGGGTAAACTGATTGTAATGGAATTTTAGTACATTGTTGTGCACACGCCGGGGAAGGTTTCTGAATTAGTAAAACTCTTACACAAAAGGTGGCGAGGCAGTTTTATTTTTAAAACACCTTTCGCGGGGTCAGCTAGTAATTTATACACAAAAGGAGATATGAGACTAAATGAAAGTATCGTAATTTTTCAAATACAATACGAAGCATACAATAGATTTATTGTACACTTTTTCTAAGAAATTTGAGGTTTTTTTACTAATCATTAATTTAAACACATAGTTTTATATCCAAAAGCATTTATTTTTATCAATCAAGTGCATAAATTGTTTACTTTTTTTGTACAAAATCTTCTACAGAATAAATAAACGCAAGTTCGAAAGTGTCGAAACGTGTAGCGGAACGACAGACAGACACAACATAATTAATATTCATGAGTGGTTTGTTCACCGCATTGTCTGTTACGCCTAATCATCGAAACACGTTTGTCTGGTATTATGCCCTATAATATACCAACTAAACTTTCGATTTCGACACAATTGTATTTATTCATAACAGTAAATTAAAATGTATCTAATATTACGTTATAGTATGTCCATTATTTTTATGATTTAATAAATAAACATGTTACCAGAAATGTTTAAAACGTAGGAATTGTATACACATATATATATATATATATATATAAACTTAGTTGTCTCAGATTCTTGAATACATACATATCCTTGAAAATGTGTTAAATAAGTTTCTCACGTTGTTGAATACACACATATCCTAATAAATGTGTAAAAAAGTTAAGACAAAGTTCTTAAATTCATACATGACCTAGAAAAGTGTAAAACAAGTTGTCTCAGGTTCTAGAATACATACATATCCTAGGGAATGTGTGAAATAAGTTGTCTCAGGTACTAGAATACATTCATATCCTAAGAAATGTGTGAAATAAGTTGTCTCAGGTACTTGAATACATAGATATCCTAAGAAATGTGCGAAATAAGTTGTCTCAGGTACTTGAATACATAGGCACATATCCCAAAAAAATTATGCGAGCATTGTATGAGACATTATAGGTATGTAATTCCTAAATAGTAGTAGTAGTCCTACTACTAAACGAATTAAATGTTTAAAATAAAACATAGTTTTATACGAGTAAAAACTCCCATTGGCATAATGAGGTCAGATTATAAAAGTGCCTCACTCAAGGTTTCTGGACTATTCAGAAGCTTTGCCCGTTGATTCACAGTTCTGCAGTGCAAGATCACGTGAGCTGGCATCCAGACAACCTCTACATAGAGGACTGTCAGTCAGACGGAGGTCCGGCGGGCGTTGCTTTCTCTAGTCGTTCATAACTCGAATGGGCCAGACGGTATACCAGCAGTGGTGCTTAAGCAGTGTGCTCCTGAGTTATGTGCTGTACTCACGCGCCTCTTCGCGTTTTCCTACCACACTAGACAATTTCCGTCTTCATGGAAGACTGCGAATGTGTACCCGATGCCCAAAAAGGGCGATAGATCAGATACATCGAATTACAGGCACATCACTATTACCTCTCCCCTCTCCAAAGTGGTGGAGTGTGAGATCAAATTCTCAAAAAAAAAGTAATGATGGAAGCTTTTTACAAGTTCGAAATAAGGGGGTCGACGGTATTGCTATAACTTGAAAAATGTATTCATTTTCTTGGGAATCTCGTTGAATTGGAACAGAAAATAGCTAAACAAAAAAAAAAGTTTCGCTTAAATGGTTAGCCTAGAATCTTAAAGCGATAACAAATATCTAGTAACCTAAATTAAGATTTCACTTCATTTAATACTTGAGTTATAATTTCAAAATTGTACGGCAGACACCTATAGACGCGACCGCACGTTTAAGTCTTTTGTTAGGAAGTATAAATAAGTCTAGAAATACAGTGTCAAAAGTGGCGTAAAACGTAATTGCTTCATCAAAAATAATAATAAACGAAATGAAAATTGGATAGGGTAAAAAACAAATTAGAGATTATGTTGTATTATGTTGATTTGAATTCTACTATTTGTCTTCTATTAGCTCTCCCAACATTTTGAAGTAATCCACTTAACAAACTGATTTGACATATGAAGTAAAATTATATAAGTAGGTATTTTCGCTGACTACACGAGGGTTACCTAGGGGTACAAGGGTATTGTTTGGTAATATTAATTTTTCAAATCTAATCTCTAATACTATCTCATCCTTGTACGAAACGTTCCAAAAAAAAACCATGAAAAAACGAATCAAACGCAAATTCCCAATTATCAAAAAAACTGATTCTACCATTAATTGAATTGCATTTTGTTTACAATTTTTTACGCAAAGTACCGCGTAAATTTGATCAATTAAATATAAAAATTTCGTAGTAAAATTAACATCCATAGTTAAAAAAGAAGAATCTTAAACTGCTTTATCTATTTCGTTACAAACCAAACACAGATTTGCCACACAAAATTGTTTTCTCGCTTGTTACACGCAAATGAGTTTTTTTGCGTAAAATAATCGCATTGTGTTGAGACAACGTTGTAAAAAATCGGAAAAGAGCTATACAGTCAGCTCCGTATAATTAGATTTATTTTTCAGTTTTTATTACTAGTTTTTTTTTTAATTCAGAATAACTATAATGCTTGTTATATTATTATAAACTCAAGGTATCGATTTGAAAAGTTAAAAGTTCTATAGTTTTCTTATGTGTTTTCATTGTTTGGTGTCTAGCGCAAATATAAATACAAATTGAGCTTTAGGGTACTTCAAATATTTTGTTATTGGGAATATTACAGCGAAATATTATAGATATATTTGATCTTCTTATCCAAAGACGTATCACACAAAGAGTTATGCGAAAAACTAATCTTCATCTCCCAGTTGAATGTATACCTAGAAAAGCTACCCAAAAAATACTTTTTCCTTTATGTACTTATATGACGATTCACTAACGACATCTTCCTGTAAAATTTAATCGGAACAAATGCAAAGATGACAGAATTAGGTATGATATTTCCATATTTTTATTTGGCTATGAAACCCTTAAAAGCTAACGCATTCCCTACACAAAAACAGATAGTATTTCGAAAACAGAGGACACCAACTTACCGTATCTACTGAAAGTACTCAATCTACTACCTCATAACGTTACATTTAAAGTTAGTAGCGAAGGCAAACAAATTAAAAAATACTTTACTTAAGGTATAAGTTATATTTCAATATAATTTTGGCAAAATGTGTTAGTATGTTTTCGGCGTCTGAGTGATATATGACTGATATTTTCAGTCAATCCCAAAAACTAGCTAAGGGTGGGTCGTACTTAGAATTCTGTTGAGTATAATTAAAGCAGATATCTCAAAAACCGACAGACGACGTACATATGGACGGACGGACGGTATAAGGGTTTAGTTCTTACCATGTAGCTAAGGAAAACCAACGAAGTCCGCTAATCAAATTATTCAACTTCTTGTCAACAACATTTATTCTGCAATTAATAGCATAAAAACTTGCAAGAAGTTTTTTTGGGAATCATATTGCGTTACAAATTGCAATAAATCTGATTAAATTGTCTAAAACGTACGCAATGGCCAAACCGTCCAATATTTCACCAACCGTTCTGTGAATTCTAAATAGACTCAATGAAAAAAATAGGTGTCTCTGACCTTTTTCAATAGTGTATCTATTATACTGTTTTGGTTGAATGAACTAATGAGGTGTTTCAACTTCACGAATAATAAAAAAAATTGTCGCTTTTAACGGTGTTGAAGTCGTAACAATATTTTTATTATAAGTTATTAATATTTTCTAAGCCCGAAATACAAAAGCAAAAGTCTGTTTATTTCATCTTAGCTTTTGCCCGCAGTTTCACCCCCCCTAAATTCGGTTATCGGTGCAGGATTTCAACAGCAAGTCCTCAATTATAGAAAAAATACGACTCATGCTTGACGTTTTCAAGTAGCCTATGTCCTTCCCACGGACTCAAACTATCTCCATGCCAAATTTCATCATAATCGGTACAGCGGTTTAAGTGAGAAGAGGTATAAGAGAGACACAGTTACTTTCGCATGTATTATATTAGTATGGACTAGCTTTTCCAGCGGCTCCACCTGCCCTAAATTTGGTTATCGGCTTGAGATTCTTACTTTAACTCCTCAATTATACTGATGAAGTTTGCTATAGCAGCTATAGTTCGTTTAGGCATGGTTATGGTTATTCCCGCAGGATTATGCCTATGTCCTTTCCCGGGACTCAAACTATTTCCATACCAAATTTCATCTAAATCGGTTCAGCAGTTAACGCGTGATGAGGTAACAGATAGACAGACAGAGTTACTTTCACTTTATTTTAGTATGGCTTTATTCACATCACTAGAGAGAGACATGCTGGTAACCTGCATTTGGGCGTAGCTAAGCTTGAGAGACGAAAAACGACCCGGATGTTTTAGACTTCCCACAGGATAAGAGGGTAACTATTCCTTTACGTCCCAGCAGAGCAACAAGATGACCCGATTTTTTGCCCAGGTATAGGTTAGCCCTTTTAGGGCATGACATATGTTATATACTCGTATATTTCGATCTAGAGTTCCTAAAAAGCTTTTTTTTTTTTTAATACCACTAAGGTGGCAAACAAGCCCACGGTCCGCCTGTTGGTAAGCGGTCACCGTAGCCTATGGACGCTTGCAACACCAGGGGCCGACCCTTCAGAAATCTAATAACTTCTTTTTTGAAGAATCCCATACTGTAGTCCTTAGAGAAAACCTTGGCAGGGAGCTCATTCCACAACAAAGCTTTTTCGCAAGAGAAACCACAAGGGACAGCTAGTAAAATCATTAACTTTCTTTCACGATCAAGCGGATGAGGAAGAAGAGGACACTACAAAAGGATGTTAGGGCAAGGTTTTTATGAAATAAAAAAGGGTCAAGTGCGAGTCGGACTCGCGCAAGAAGGGTGAACCGATTGTAATGAAATGTTGGTAAGTTGTTATGCACACGCCGCCGAACGGGAATGTTACTGAGAAAGAGTCGAACTCGCGCAAAGCGATTGTAATGAAATTTTGGTAAGTTGTTCACTTAGTACAACCCTTACACAATAGTTTAGTGCGGTAGTTGTTTTAAAAAAAGAAACAACGTTCGCCGGGTCAGCTAGTTGTAAAATAAATGTGTAGCCAGTCATTTCTTGTTATTTAACCGTGGTACTTACTACCTTATTAGATTTTATCCCAGTTCGACAACTTGATCTTGTGCCCAATAAGTCCTCGTTAAACCGATAACTACGCGTAGGAATCAAGGCGCGGCTACCCGACTATCTAGTTCTAGTCACACAACTATGTAACTAAACTAACCTAATTTAATTGTGGTAAGTTTAGCACAACGTCTATAAATGCAATAACAAAGCTGTACGGATTTCACGAACTGAAGATACCTTATAGATAAGGGTTCCATATCCAAAAGACGCCAAAAGGACCGTGTGTCTGTTTGTCTGTCAACAAGTATCTTATACAACTCCTAGTGACTTATAAAGTCCTAGTACATCAATCTTATAAACACACAAAATCTTCATTGAAGTAAGAAATACTATGTAAATTATACATACATAGAAATAATCTCTCTTCGATTATGAGTCCCTGAAGGTTAGAGTCTTAGAAGAAAATATATTATACATGCCATATCGATGGCTATAATATCATCAATATAAATAAATACTTTCATATCAAAGATGCAGTCAAAAGATTAACCTCGAGCCAGGACTTGAACCTGCGACCCTTACATTCCGTGTAAGTGCTCTACCACTGAGCCACTGTGGTACAAGTCTGACTGATGAAATGAAATACAAGTAAATACAAGTATCTTAGGTATCTTTGTTAGCAAGTTGGAATTTTTCCAAAATACGGGTTAGGTACAATAAACTTTTTTGTGCCAAGAAATAAAATATTTAACCCACTTAATAAAATCTAATGAATTACGAACTAAATTGTTTGTAATAATTTATTAGCAAGACATTTACGCCTTAACGATTTGTTGCCTAAAGCACATCCACACACGGAGCTATAATACATATTAATGCATACTATAGCAAGGCACGATATATTTTCTATTAACTTTTGAAAATGACCACAAACGCAGCTTTAGATATATTTAAGTTTTGTACATATTTTGGCATGTTAAATATTAATATGTATATTATAGCTCCGTGTGTGATGGTCTTAAGACTTAAAGTTTACAGTGTGGTGGTACTGAATCCTTACTGCGCAAGTCCCACTCGCACTTTATCAGTAATACAATTGATTCGATTTCCGCTTGAATATATATCTACTTTCATAAACATAAGGTACAAGTTAAACCTGTATAAACATTACACCTGTCAACATTGCTATTAGCTTAATAACCACTAGGTAGTTGGTAATCCATTGGTGAGTTGTTCAGCTCGCCCAACATTTTTGTTATAGTTAGGTGATTGTTAAGGTGATGGCAAACCTAAACGAGTTAAGTTTGCAAGAATTTGATTACTTTTGTTACAGTTCTGAGTACACGTTTTGACGTTAAAAAGAATATGTTATAGTTCAAACCTTAATTCAGTGAATTAGCTAATATAATAATAATTTGCCAATTAAAATTTAGAAAAAAAATTAATACTGACAATCTAATTTTGGGTTTTAATTGATTTTTTTTTGAAAACTAACTGTGATATTCTCTTAACTTTTATTTCAAGAAATATAAATTATTATGACCAAGCTAATTTGCTAATTTCATAGTTCTAAAAAATAATTTGAAATTTATACCGACAAAAAAACGAGATAATCGAGATTTTCAACGTGCGCTCATGTGCTAGCGCCTATCGTACGTGGAACTGTGGCTGTTTTTATGCTTCAATATTGTTATATGTCTCTGTATACTGGTCGAAACTCTTTTGCTAGGGTATGCCGTAGCCTTAAAATTGCATGTTTTCAACCTGAAACATATGCTGAGTCGGCAGACAAAGCTAAGTTCCTTGGCCTATCGTGTCCTATATGTACTAGTACTACTATGGCACACAAACTGACAAATCTAAAAGCCATAAGAAAGCCAGTACCCAGCACAGACGAAGAAGTAATCAAAAATGATGATGGAGACATTTATTTTTTCTGTAGTCATGAACACTTTTTCCTAATCATGACCACATTGTTATCTTTTAATTAACTAATGCTTTATAATCGTCATGACTGCACAGGACCCTACCAGGAATTTATTTCGGTGGTTTTCCAAAATCCTAAAAAATATTATTCATAATTTAAAATCTTATTTGTTTGAAAAACTAGAATCTTAAATAACTTTTAACCTATATAATTTAATAAACAACCGGTACACTGCAAACCTAGATATTCATTCCTAGAACATATCTTCACAATAGTGTTTGATTTACAAATTAGTGAATTCTAAAAATCAGTACAGAATTGTTTGTATGAAGCTCGCTACAAGGCGCTGGGGAGCGTATACCCTAACTTAGGTAAGGTTTCTAGCGCTTTTCTTAAATTAGTATGATTTTGTCAGTTTACTTTCTACTTTTACGATAACAGTGTCAGTGTCTACTGATTTCATAATATACATACTTTTAAACCTGTCAAGTACATTATGAAACATTGGCAAAAAAAGGAGATCAGCATGGTCATTGCATAAAATTGATCGTAACAAATACCTTTCTACGTTAAGTATGTTTGTTTAGTTATGTTGATATGTATATATCATTGTATTTTTACTTAACAGAGCGACAACTATATGAACTTTTCGATTTGCGGTCTAACGTTTTGAAATTTGATATTTTACGAAAAAAAAACTTGTCTGCGCAAAGTAATGGCCAAAATAACTGAGAGCTTCATAATATTTTGTATTTTAGCATAATAAATCGCATTTGGTTAACCCCGTTATTTATCTTACAATAGGTATTTAGCGTATTTCACATCGGTGGAAATCCTTAGCCACTTTAAGTTGGTATGGCACCTACCACTAATACCTAATTAATAGTTTGCAGTGAATACATAATAAGCTAGCCCTGAATACCGCTAGTACACGCCACACACTTGACAGGTTGGTAAGTTATAACCAAGTGCATGAGCTTAGAAGACTGGGGCGCACGAAATGCGCTCCCATTCTCACACAGACCTACCTACCTGAACCTTTTAATGTTATGCAACCATGCCGTGATGTACATCAAATAACTTTACCTGTCACATAATATGTGTAATTGCTAGTGCGTTCACTTCATACTGCCGGTGCAAGATGAAGAAACTTTAGCAATGTTTTTGTATTTTTGCTGTAATTTCGTAAGTTTGTAGTAAAAGATTTTGTTTAAGTTTTAAAATATATTTTTTATATGTTACAAAATTCCACAAGATTTTTTTGTATGTTTTTTTATTTTATTTGTTTATTTAGTGTTAAATTGATATCTTCTTACGCAACTTGGTCGAGACCATAATGAGTGGTCTTCTATGGACAATTATAGACATTAATATGAACTTGGCAAATATCATGACGTCAATTAGCATATGCCTGCTATTAATTAATGTCGCTCTGCACAAAAACCTGCCTTGTTCATATAACTGAAGTTGAAGGGCTACTGGCTTTGCTACTGGCAATCAAATATTCTAGCGAATTCCTGATCTAATAACAAATATTTAATGAGAACTTGTTCTGAAACTAAAATTTTTGTGGTGTTTCTAAATTTATAGCATGTATAACTGTAAGTATATCCTTCATACATGCCAAATATATACCTGCAAGTATTTTCTGATTACATGCCAAATTTATACCTGCAAGTATATCCTCATTACACGCCAAACTTAGATTTCTATTTTTTAGCAGAAGTTAATATCCTAAAGATTTTGATTACACTTTATTAAGCGCTTATTAAAATTTGCTGAATATTATTAAGCAACAAGTACAGTTTAAAATGTGCATGCAGGTTCAATCGTACATGCGGAATGCATTATTTTTGGAATAATTTTCGACGGATATGCGTTTTTCAATATAGTATATAGTGCTTTATGTTTTTTAGTTTTGAGTAGCGAAATGTCTATAGTTTAAGATATTAGGTGTTACACAGTTTGTATGAAATAATTTGTTTCGGATACAACTTAAGCCAAGAAATCAACTTGAAGAGGTTAGTAAAGTAGCAGCTAGTTAACCCACGGTGCGAACTTCTTCAAATTCGTCAAACTACTTTATTGATGGAACAAAATTAAATAATGTGAACAAACTTTTCCGACCCGATGCCTGTCGCTAGTGTTCCGTAAGTTCACAGCATTTTATAATGGCGACTGTAGTTCTGATGTTTGACCACCGGGTCAGAAAAGTTTGTTGCATTGTACTTTATTTATTTTAAGACTACCTAATTAAACCAAGGTCAACAAAGTCCTGAACTGGATACACATATGATAATTTTGACGGTCGGTCATGCACCAGCACATTTTACAACGATCAAGAGCAATTTCAAACAAACAATATGGGCAATGTCGTATTTCAAACAACAGTGACTTGGTCCAAGTAACGGGATATCGCAGACTTATTTTTATTGACTAAGAATTATTATTATATATAATGGGGGTGTGGGTTCGATTCCCGCACTGGAGAAACATTTATGTGATAAACAGTTGTTTTTGTCTTTGGTTTGGATGTATTTATGTATGTATTTACAAAGAAAAAGTATATTAATTTTTTTTAAGCATTGCTTAGTTAGTTATTAGAATCGCAACTTTGTTGCCCAGCTGATCCGTAGAGCACACCTAGTTGACATACCAGTCTATAGATGACTATGGATAATATTAATTAACCATATATAGTATATATAGCTAGTGACATCATTAAATAGGCCAAAAAATTAAATTAAATTGAGTGAAGTGATGCAAAATAGTTCTTACAAATAGATAAATACATAAACAGAAATGACTAGGAGACTCTGAGGGATAATAACCTTTTTAGAAAGAAAACTAAAACAACAAATGAGTACAATTACTGACTTGTAGAAGATTTGGGTAAGTACATATATAAACACATTCAAATAATATGTTAAGGTATGTACATACACACACACACACACACACACAAATACACACAGTCACATTTAAGAAAAAAAAATTACTTATTAATATTCGTATTCATATTCTCTCTGGCAATTCTGAATTTATGAACCAAATTTTATATTTTTTATGGAAAAAGGATTGGCAACCGTCGATATAGCTTGTGAATTATATCAATCCTAAAAAAATTAGCTACATCTAAGTAAAAGTTTTTGAGTTACTCTTTTTAGTCGTTTTTGAGTTAGACAAATCATTCTTATCTATTTAATAAATACGAGTATAATAGAATATAATACACATAAATTTAACACACTGTATTTGTTAGGTCAACACTCATCACTTATAGATCCCCAAAGAAGCGCAAGGTTGTTACTAACATTATACTCGGCTAATATCACTGACAAATTACTACAGTCACGGTCAAAAGTATTAAGTTGTATCTAGGCATCCTTTTGTTCAGTATATTTATAGATTTCTTGCATGCAATATTATTTCTTCAATAAAAATCGATTAGAACGGTAAATAAAGCGATACATTGGATTTTTTAATTTAAATTAAAAAACCGTTTTACACAACTATGCCTAATTGATGTCAGGAAATTAGTTTTTTGTGCTTGCGTTTATGGCTTATATCCTATTTTTTGCTTTGAGAAGAATTACTAAAAGGTCGCAAATATTTGCGACCTGCAAATAGATAACATTATAGATATGTTAATTTCTTAAGCATTTACTAAACTCACGACTCGTGTAATTTATTCGCTAAGTACAATTTTCAGTTTGTTAAAAATATCAGCGTTTCTTTAATAACATAAAATTAACAAAATGTTTGCTTAAAATCCTATTTAATTAAGCACAAAACATAAAATTTTAATAACAAAGATAACACTAACGCACCCGGAACTTTTCGTTGTATTTTGTACACAGTTGTGTACGTGTCTGTATTTTTCTTTGTTTCATACCATTATTGTGTGGATGTGCAACATGCGAAGATCTTTAAATCCGTCTCGCTTCGACACGCAAATGTTTTTAATTATGTAGCCACAGACTTTACCTCAATGTATTTTGATGACTTTTCTGCCAACAATGTGGAATTTAAACATTTATGAAGAATACGAAAACAGCAAACAAGCTTAGGATGAATTCTACCGAGACGGCTAGTGTTCCCTCATCGTTGAAAGGAGTCGTTGAAGCTGGTATACGGATGCACCTGTCAGAATCGTAGGCACTGTGTCAAATTGCTGTATAAGATTGGTTGTGTCTAACACACATTACGCTAAATGTTATGGACTGTGTATGACATCTAGCACTGCTAATTTAACAGCGTTGAATAAACTAACTTGAATCACTTCTGTTCCCTAACTCCAAATACGTACGCGGTGAAAAGAAATCAATGCTTTTCGACCTCAGTACTGAGGGTCAATACATTTATCAAAAACCAATTCAGTTACCAGTTCTCGAATATTAATTAGACATAAAAGTTGACTATTTAATTCAAACTGTGACCTAAATTTTTAAAACGTATTTTAAACAAAACGACTTGACCTTGCATCAAATTGAAATGCAAGATTCCTTTCCATGACCTATCATTTGTCGACTTCTCGATTGATATACAAAAGTCAATGAAACCGGCGACATGACGCCGAGACAAGGCGGCACTGAGACGAATCGTGAATAGACGGAATACCAACAGTTCCTTGCAACGGTCGAGGTGAACTGCAAAGTGTAAAGATTCTATTGCTTTGGTGAGTCTTTAATACCACTTTCAATTTTAACATTACCTGCAAGGTTCCTTTCCTAAATAAAGTGTTTGATTCATCGTGACATGAATTTAAATTCAACCTTTATAAGGGCCTTAATAACAATTTATAGAAGCTTTCAAGCCATTTCCTTAGATACTTACTAGTGTTCCACAAGGCAGTATACTATGGCCATTTATAATCTTAAGATACTTCAATTGATTAACTTGAAAATTTATGAATAGTGTTATAAAAGGAATGATTAGTATGAACTACCTAATTGCGCTTTAATATAATTGCCTGACTTTTGCAGGGCTCCAGTTTTTATAGGAATGTTATAACAAAAAATCAAAACATACAGATATAGTGATTGTGCATATCTTTAAAAAAAAAAACTAGTTGCACTCCGGGAGTGCCGGCAGAAGTGAACACATGATTCGCGCTTAACACTCAAATATGTCACAAGACATGTCTTTGACATTGTCAAGAAATAATGATGTTTGTTTATTTACTTTTTTGACGTAGTATATTTTATATCACAATCTGTCATAGAATTAAAATTCCATATCCAACCTCCCTGTACTACTCATAATCGCGAATACTAAAAATAAAAATTATAAAATGCGTGGCATTACGGTTTCCGTCTTACGAATTTCCACGATTTGGACACGTGACCTGACGCGAGTTTAACATTTTTTACCCATACCAAAAAAAGTGCACAACGCCGCTAAAGAAGTTTTCACTTCAAAAAACAGCTCTCATGCTAAAATCCAGGGAAGAAACAGGAGAATACGTTTGTGTAGAGAAAAACAGCGAGATATTTCCTCTTAAGAGTGTGTAAAAGTTTGTATGGGACGTAAAAACACAAATAGCGAGTAACTTCAATAAAGTAAAAAAAACCTTGTAAACGAAAGTTGTAATGGTCAATTAGACAAAGTTGTCTGTTATGATTCAAACCAAACACATTTCAGGAAAATAATAAAAACATAGGAGGCGTTTCACCCGAAGTCATAACTAAGAATTAAATCAGACTTAACTGACTGATATTTGATAATATACATAATCTAATTTGATGTGTCTACTCCATTCAACAGCACTTTCATTGTCATGCAAAATTCTCGAGGGGCGCATCTAACTAATTACACACTTTCGCTAAAAGTTACTGGGACGGAAATCAGAGTAACTTGAATAATCTCTAAGAAAGCAGACAAAATTATTATACGTGATGAGGTAAAAGTAGACGTTAGAAATCATATTGCAGTGTATTTTCTAACACTTAAAGTTTTGCTCACACACTGCTTTGACGAATTGATTAGTAACCATTACAAGGCAATCCCCAGCATCGGCAGCGCCATATATCTTACACCGCACGGTTTGAAGAAGGGACAAAAAGCCTAATTCTGAGCCACGGCCGCTTAACTTTGGCGATTCGTTAATTTAATGCCGCAATCAAATCTGCGTTAAAAAGAAACCGGCTAGGTCAGACTCGCCCGCTGTGGGTTCCGCATCACAAGATAATGCTCGAGCCCGACTTGGACTTGACCGGTGTTTACTATTTGTTGTTTTAAGCTTACACTCAAACAGTTTTAATTGAAGCTTATTTATGTTCAAAACATTTATAGAAGTCCCCTTGAGTTTTTACATTTTATTTTATTATTTATTAAGAAATCCCCCATTATAACACATCCTTAGCAGCCTCATACGTCCCCACTGTTGGGGCACGGCCTACCCTCACCGGGGGCGATTTGGGCCATAGTCCAGAGGGCTCAGTGCGGATTGTGAACATTATATATACGTAGGGTTGCCAACTATACTGTTTTGAACAGTATTCAACTGTTTTTCACTAAATTATACTTTTACTGTTGAACAAATATAAAGTATACAAAATACAACGGTATTTATTAGTAAACGCTTCAGAAGAATTTAAAAAAATAACTAAAATTGTCTCATATCTACTTTCTTTTCCCGCCACCTCAGCATTTACTGAAAAAGTTTTTTCAGTTATGAATGCTAAGTGGCAGGAGAATAGAAATAGAGCACCTATAAATTCAATAAAAAATGAGCTCCTCATTTATTTTAATTTCAGTCATAATTGTGATGAGGCGTATGAAGTTTTTAAAAAAAGATTGTAAATTAGTAAGTTGTGCGAGAAGCTCTAAAAAATATGTATTTTAAACAATAAATAAATAAAATACTGTTCATTTTTCTAAAATACTGTTTAATATTCTTCATAGACCTGAATATACTTTATTTCTAGTAAAAAAAGTTGGCAACCCTACATATACGTCTCTTTTTTAACGTATGCAGGTTTAAAAGAAAGAGCTCTTTAGAGGTTTGGACTGGCAGACAAACAGACCCATAGTGTAGGCTCAGTAATAGGGCTCTATTGGCACTCTTTGGGTACGAAATTCGTAAAATCTGGCTATTCTATATTTTAAACTACCTTTACTTTATAAATAATTTAATATTTTGTTATGCATCATCGCGGGAAGGAGCAAGCTTTCTCTATCGTTTGGTATTTGTTTGAAGCCGATCTGACCCATACTTTTAGATTTATAAGCCGTTTGTAAGCAATTCTTCGGGTATCTTGTTTTGGCAAGTCGGAAGAACTAAGTTTAAGGTGATCTGCGTGTCGCAACTTTTTGTAAACGACTTCCTTTCCACAGTTTAAGGACGTTTCATCAAATTCATGTCAAAACATTTTGACATTTTTATTGAAGAAAAAGAGGTAAACTAACTTGTTTCGTAATAAAATGTAAATCTTGTTATAATTAGGAAATCAAATTAAGAGCAAGTGATTAAATGATCAACAGTGGGGAGTGGGGATTAAATGTAAAGGAGCAAGGGCTTAATTGGCTAGGAATTTTATTAGATTAAAAAAAATAGTATTTTAAACCTAGTATGGTGTTACTCTAACTCTTAGTAAGCGAGTGCGACTCACACTTGGCGGTTTTATTTTATTTCCTGCTTCGAATTTAGAGGTTTTTGACTGCAATTGATCAAAACCTTCGAACATCGCCGTCATCGTGTGAAATCTATTGTCAAAGTCGTATATAATTGTGTTGAGTTTTTAAATCATGATATGAGTAGGTACCTACTACTGATGATGGATGTTAAGACAATAGCCTGTGGCTTGTACTTGTAACAATGCGAAGGCTAATAAGGTAGAGATTTGGTGTTCTTGAAGATTTCAATGTCGAAAGGTTCAATTTATATCTTCCTTGTAAGTCTTATGGTTTCTTGCTGCTCAAGGTTCATTGAATTCCACAATCGAAGCACCTACTTTGAACATTTCAGATCAGAATAGAATTGCCCATCTTTTAATTAATGCACTTTTTTTTTTATTTTACCCATATGAAAATTATGACAACTAGGTATTTTGTTTTTCATCGAATCGATTCGTTTTTGTATTTTAATTAATTTTTAGAATGCTTGCCTGATCTAAAATATTTGAAAAAAAATAAAAAAACCAACTTAATGTAAAATTAAATATTTTACATTTAGTATTTTCTAAAGAAAGTCCTTTCTTAATATCTAATATAAATCATCGATATGAAAATACAGATTGGTTATAATATATTACATAACCGTTTATGTAACCTTTAAACATATTATTAATTGTTTGTTACAGGAGCACTCCCAGCAATTATTAGAACATCTAACTGAGTCCGAAAAACTGTTCCTATTTGGTGCCAATCCCGACAGTAAGTACTTCTGTGTTAGTTGCTTAACTTCCATAACATCATTGATATATATATATGTATGTTTGAATAACTTTACGGTCTTAATCCCCGTTTGGTGTAACCAGTAGCTAGGTAGACACCTACATTGATATGTGGGGGGGCAGCCTTATTCTGCAGCCATATTATTAGTTCTGCATGACAGCTGGATAGTATATTGCTGCAACACTGTTGCTTATAAAGTTTATCTATGATTAACGATAATTTCGTTCCAAATACATAATATGGTCGTATACCAATCAGTCAAAGTCGTATATCAACAACTTTAACAAATAAGTAGTCAAAAAAATAGCAGAGCCAGCATTATATACCTTTAATAATGCTTTACATATTAAGTAAGTCTGGAATAACCAATTTAAGTAATCATGTTCATACAAGTATATAAAGGGACTAAGTAATTAAAGATCTAGGACTTATTCCACGAAGCTCTTTGCGAACTCTTCACACCGCAATTCCAACTCTTTAATCAATTTTCTGCTTTAACAATCTTTTAGACTCAAAGAGTAAGAGTCATTTGCCAATTCTTCACTGTGCACTTTATTTTTTACAGAGAATTGCATCGTGGAATAGGCCACTGGTTAACAGGGTGATATAAGTTATTGGCAAAATATGTTTTCTAATTTTACTTATTTTTTGCAGCAGCATTTTTTGAAATAGCACACTTCAATCACCCGCAGCAACAAAGACGATCAATACACAATGATGACCAAAATTTAGGCTCAATAAAACAACTGTTAGGTTTAAAATTAAGTCCTAGAGATAATTTCCTAGACCCAAAGTTCCTGGTAATGAGAAGATGGTCCAACAGAACCGAGACTGACTTAGACCAGCACACCGATGAAGAATTAGATCATTGCTATCACAGAAGCGAAAATGCGGCATTATATATGTGTAAAGATGTGGTACGTTCACTCTGCTTTATTTCTTCTACCTTTATAACACCACTGTTTATAATTATAGTGACTATTAACTTTTTTTTAGAGAGGTATAATAAAATCAAACGAAAACTATTATTTGGTACATCCATTACCAAAAAGATTTCACAGACATGATTCAAAAGTCCATGTCATAATAAAACGTTCTTCATTGCCTTTCTTCAACGACAATGGCAATAAAAAAGAAGTAAAAGAACCAATATGTCTACAAGAAGAAGACACAGAACCCACAAAATATCAATATTTAAAGAGATGGACCAAACACAGACGAAAAAGAGATATAAATACTAACTTAAAAAATAAGAAAAATAGTTTAGAAGAATTCAAATTAAATTTAAGCCTTAGAAACAAGACAATAGAAGATTTTATTGAAAAGTTAAATTCTGGAAAATATCGTCAAAAAAGGGCAACACTACCAGCAATATTCGTAGAAACAGCTGTCTTCATCGACAGAGATCTTTACAAGCACATGACTATAAACTTCCCCACAGATACTGAAAGAGAACTAGTCAGATTCGTGTTAGCTATGATAAATGCCGTCCAGCTGTTATACCACGACCCATCATTGGGAAGAACAGTAAACTTTATTCTAAAAAGACTAGAAATTCTTCATGAGGATCCAGTCAATTTGAAAAGACCACATGACATTGACAGATTTTTGAGTAATTTCTGCACGTGGCAAAGGTTAGAAAATCCTCCAGGTGACAATGATCCTTTACATTGGGATCACGCTTTGATTTTGACTGGTTTGGATCTGTATGTCGTCAGCAAAAATGGGAAAGTTAGCAGCCAAGTAGTAGGTAAGTTTGTAAATTAAATGTATGTAATACAAATATTCAAGATAATTTAGAATTCATTCTAGTCGGTGGTGGCCTAGGGGTTTCGATTTTACCTTGTAAATGGCGGAGGTTCGAGTCTGGGGTGTACCAATAAGTATTTTTGGTGAAGGAAAAAATTGCGAGGCAATCTGTATACGTCAAAGAAAAGACGCATGTGAAGTCCACAATCCGCACTGGGCCTGGGTGTGGAATATGGCCTATCAGCCTCGGTGAATGTAGGCCGAGCCCCAACAGTGGGGACGTATGAAACTGATAAGGAAGAATTTATCGACATCAAGTATAATATGAAATAAAGCTTTCATTCAAATTAATGTTTTAAGGTTATGATCACAATAGGTGTATCGTATACCAACTTTTTATCAAGTTTCCTGTATCTTTGAGTCGACAGTTTGTATGTATGTTTATTGTGTCATGTAACTTCAGTATCTTTGTTCCGAACTATATAAATTTGGTAAACAAATACAATTTTGAAGTTCGAACACCAGTAGAGTCGGTTCGAAGGTCACCGCGCTATAAGGATCTAAATGGAGGTTGAAAAAATGAATTTTGAAATATATGACCAAGTATGGTATCAAATTTAAGCACTAGATTTGCTCATTACAACACTGTTATTTGGTTCAGTGGAAAGTGGAAAGGTTCCTTTAGGTGGCGTGGGGATAATGAGGTTAAGAAAGAGTAAGGTACTTATAGTTCGTGGCAATAAACCACTTGTATGTAGGTATGTAAGCATTTACATAGCAATAAATTGTTAATAGACGAATATCTACCCATATCTGTTCTTCCAAAAAATATTATGCAAGCTACAAAGAAAATATCATTCCAGGTTTGGCTCCAGTAGCAGGGATGTGCACAGTGACCAGCAGCTGCACTGTGAACGAGGGACGACATTTCGAAAGCGTCTATGTGGTGGCACACGAGATTGGTCACAAGTTAGTTGAACTCTTCCTTGTATGGTCATACCTTGAAATAACATTAGTATGCAGTAGTTTACTTGATTACTGTCTCAAGGTAATGGCATTCGTTTTTATAGCATTATAAACAAAATAATGTGTAAGTAAATCAAATTTAGTTCTGTTTGCGTTTATTTATTTAATTGACTATTTAATATATGGAAACCTAAGACGATTTTAGACGATCCGGACAGTGGACTTCTCAATTATTACTTGGGCTTGGAATAAATCACTTTGATCCTGTTTGTCGATCTAGATTTTGGTTTGTATGTTAGATATGAGTAGAATATTCTACACAGGTAACTGAACTCTTTAATTTTTTTCAACGATCGAACGAACAATCAAAACACGCTTTTTGACATTTTACATTACATTTTGTTTTCGAAAAACCCTTGTTTTGCATACATTTTTTGTTGAATTGATAGGCAATAAAAATAAAATCTGAAATCTCAAATTTGTTTTTTGATAACTATCGTAGTTATAAGCTGTCACCGTTCCACTAGGCGGCAATTATATAGTGCTGTCCCTTTGCTACGTCCGTGACATAGGCGCGCTCTTAATGCAAAGAAACAATAGGTGTCAAATCTGTACTCTACACATAGGGTGCTTTTTAATAACGTTAAAAAATCCGGATAGTGCTAATTGGGTAATAAATACTAAATTTTTACAAAACTCTAAGAAGTGCTATTCTGACGCGCTCTAATTAGGATTTCGGTCCCAAAAACATGAATCCAATTTCTGTTTCGGACTAAATAAGCCAAGCTTGTTTGTCATCATTTTATTATTCCTCAGATATTTATTCATAAATTCTAGCAATGAATTTTATTTAAATTAATAAATTCAAGTTCCATTGAAACTTTAAACTCCATCTACAAGAAATAGCTTCTTTTATAATTCTGTGTACTGGGTTAACGACTAAAAGTTTTTTTAGTGGATTAGCGAACTCCTTAAAATCCTGGCAGAGAAGTACAAAAGGACACAGTCGATTAAAACATTTGCTAAATGTTCTTCAATCTGTTAATTGAAAATGAGTTGGCCAAGACAATTGACTTTTCTGATAATGATGTAATTAATCTTTTTAGTCAGAAGAAAGCCCGTAATAAAATTACTTAGAAGTGTTATTTTAAACAGTACCTATTTTTGAAAGCAAAATAATAGTAATGTGTTTTATGATGAATTTGGCAGTTTGAATTACATTATCATAATTTTATTGCTTAAAAAAAATAATCATACTCTAACACGCGATTACAAAGGCCCGTCACAGATCCTAGTACCAGGGCCCGTAATCGAATGTTGGGCCCATGACACATTTCCAAATTCTTAAGCGGCTACCTGAATAATACAAAGCTATACCTAAAGATATACCTACTCAGAACCTAGTATTGTATAATCTGTGTCAGAACTGACGTCATAAGGTTTTCTACCTTACCTTTTTGGTAAGGAAGGCTCAAAATGGTTTCAGCTCTGCCTTAACCCGTACAGTTTAAACGATATTGTTAAACGTAGTAATTTTCTGAATAATCTAATTCCGTTGTATTTCAACAGCTTAGGCATGCGACACGACGGCCCTCTAGCGGATAACGGATGTGACCCAACGGCATACCTCATGAGTCCTACGCTCGGCAGTGGGAAGATTACCTGGTCACAGTGCAGCAAGAATTACTTAGAGAAATTTCTCGAGTAAGACATTTTATGCTAAAATTACGACTATATAAAGGACCTACCTACTGCAACATTTTGTGTTCTAGAAATCACTTAGTATCCTTGAAAATCCATAGGTAGAGGTAGACTCATGTATTTTTATGCAAGAATACAAAATACGAATAATCTTCACTTAACAATATTGTAAGGAGGTAAAATTTTTAATTTAAAAATCAATGTTTTTAAATAAAGTCGTAAAAAAGACACTATTCCTTATTGTTGCAACGAAACAATGTGGTGACTTGATTTTCCTATGTAAAAGGATATAGAACACTTTTAATCCCGATTGAGAGTTCCCACGGGATTTTTTGCTTGGTATTTTTTCGCACAATGTAACGGTGCATACAATTCTTCGATTTTGGCACCGAGATAGCTAGAGACAAAGAAAGACAAAGAATACTTTATCCCGATCTACCTTCTCATTTGTCTAAGTTTTATAATTTCGTATACTACATTTTGAACAAAACAGAAACCAAAGTTAGAAAACTATAAAAAATATACTATGAGAAAAAATTTAAAAAATCAAAAACCCAACTGCGTAAAAAATTAACTATAAAAAAAAAAAAGAAAAAAAATAAGTATGTAATGATAAATTCCAATGCGGATTATAGCGACTATAACAGTTGTGACCCATTTATTGGGAAGATTTGAGCCGATCTAGATTTTTAGTTCATTTTTTACGCAGCTAGGATTTTTGATTTTTTTATTTATTATATTTGACACTTTTTAATCAGAATTATACAATCTTGTCAATTTATTGAAGGAGTTTTTTTTTGTTTGTTAGTTTAAATGATTTATATCTAGCAAAATATAGTATTAATTAATCTGTGAGCAAAATATAAATATAGTCAATTGCTTTATTCATTAAATTACAGTAACTAGCACATTTATATCGAAACAATGGCTCAAGAGCATAATTTTTTACATCCTATTTGACGTGTAAAATTATTTTTAGGTTTCAAAATAAACCACTTCTCGAAATTGTTATTTTATTTCACACGCTTGTGTTATAGTTCTAATATAATTTGCCGATCTACATCTTCTTGGTATTTTGACCACAATAATTAAACACAAAACATCTAGTACAGCTAGACAAGTTGTTCTTACAATTTAAATGATTTATAACATTGTTACAATTCTATCTCGTAAACTTAATAAAATTGCTATTATTAAATTTGTTTAGAATTAAACAATTGTTCATTTATTTAATTAAGTGGAAGGGCTATTTGTTACATTTATCTTACCTTTTTTCCTAATATATTAGAAGTGCTTATCATGCTATACCTATGGTACAATAGTTATATAGCATACGGTTGATAGGGTTCCGCGGAGTTGACGTAGTTTATAAATAAGCGCAACACAAACTGTTTACCAATCAAGATTGCAAACATTGCTTGCTACACTAAAATTATGTGCACATTATCTTACCCTTTTGTAGGTAATATGTATTTCTAGCTTCACAACGTGATTTCACTCGCAGATAACTCTATTCCCTTCGGAACTCTTGCTTGGTATAAAAAAGTACTCTACGTGTTATTCCAGGATATAATCTATCTACCAGTTTGCCAATCGTCCAAATCAGTTCAATTGAGCGCGATTTGAACCATGGACTATGGAAACATTTAATTACTTCCACATTCTATTGTATTACCAAAATAAAAAATATTAAAAACGAAATGATAAACAAGTGAGATAAAACGAAGAGGAGTCAAATAACGTTTTTATTTTGGCAGTACTGTGCAATCTCAGTGTCTTTTGGACCACGGAAATTCTGCGGGACAACTGGACCACAGTGCAGAAGGTATCCTGCCCGGAGAAAGGTTCGACGCCGACCAACAATGTAAGTTACTTTCGTTACTGAACACCTTTTACTCTTATCTTCACACTTCACACACTACTTATAGAATTTATAATTTTTTTTAAAGTAATCATTATAATCAATAGTTTGCATGTTTTAGTATCTACATTTATTTAAAAAATCTGTCAATAATTATTACTACTGGTTCATACCAGACCCTCCGTAGATGCGCCGCGTTCTAGAGCTCTTGTAGACGTTCTTTTTTGGACCAGACGCCCCGCCGGACCAATTATCAAAAAAACGACGCGCGATTACGTCTACAAGGGCTCTTACGCCTGCTCGAGCATAAGAATACTAAAGAAGTATACTTAAACATCTAACCGTTCACACAAGACCGATGTTTCGTAGTGCATCGAGCGACGCAACCGATAAGACGCCACCGAAGGTCGGTCAGGTGCAGCCCGGACTTACATCTTTTTTGAACCAAATATATAATGTGCAATAAAGTATATTCATTCATTAATTAGTTTCATGATTCAGTTTTTTTGTTTTATTCAGGCATGCTGAAATATGGGAGAGGTAGCCGCCACTCGGCTGGTCAGAGCTTAGAAGACGTCTGCAGAGACTTACACTGTCAAAGGGAAAGGTACACCTGGACCTCGCATCCGGCTTTAGAGGGGACCAAATGCGGAGAAGATATGGTAATATATTATTGGATACCTACTAAAAGATTTGAAGCATATAAAACAAATCTAGGGCTTTAGGCGCTTTTACAATTTAGCGTCGAGCGAACGATTTTGCCGTGGACACTACGAACCAACCACACGCGGCTAGTCTGGCCTTGCCTTGAATATCTACGATACAATCGTGTCGCGACGCTCGACGGTAAATTATACAATCGTCCTTTGGGTCAACTATTTTATTTGCTAGTTGCTCGCGTTACCACTTAACAGTTCATTTTTACTTACACCACAGAATAAGTAATAGTTGTTTACACTGATTAGTTAGCAACATATCTAAAAAAATATAAGTCGTGTTTATTCGTATACACTCAACGTCAAAAAAACCGCACTTCTTGAAAATTTACTTAAATTTAAACCTCACCTGGAACGAATTATGGGGGCAATGTTGGGTATTATTTGAAAGGTAATGATTGGCTTGAATACTATTAAAATAATCAAACAAAACTTTTTTTTTTGGAAATGACAGATGTTATTGCAAAAGAACAAATATACTTAATGGTTTATTGTGCTTACAAGAAAATACGCGAAAAAATACGAAATGTTTAAAAATAACTCAAAACCTTGGGGATGTCTTCCTGTATTATACCTATGTAACGCACCTACATAACTTAATATAAAATAAAAATACTATCATCAAACGGAGGTCCAATGATAGATTTCGTGCGGTCCAAATGTCCCGAAAATTTGAAAATAATTTTCAACACGGTTTCATGATTACGGCAGGTATGTCTAGTTGCAAGTAACCATGATTAATAATAATATAAAGTTATTATGTAAGTTACTGTCATTCACAAGATATTGAAGTCTGAACTTAAGTGGTCCAATGGTAGGGACTTTACCCTACACCTATTCTTACAATATTCTGCTAACGTGATTGCTAAGTAGGGTCTTTATTTATTTAATAAGCTCTTTTTTGTTCCAGTATTGTCGCGGAGGAGAATGCGTGGAACGGACCGGGTCAGGTCAGAGCGCGTGGGGTCGGTGGGCAGGTTGGTCAGGTTGGTCGGAGTGCGCGTCGGCCTGTCTGCTGGACGACTCGCACATGCCCGCCGCTACGGGCGTCGCTGTAGCCAGCCGCAAGTGTAACAGACCTAGGTAATACTTGTGTTTGCTATATACAAGACACAACACTATTATAATTTGTGATAGTATAGTAAGTCTCTACCTGGTGGCTCAGGTGGAAGAGACCTGCCAGCAGAACCAAAGGCTCGGGTTCGAAGGTGAAGCTGGAAGCAAAAAAACTTGGTGTAGGTACTCAACAGAGCGAAGCAATACTTCACGTAGGGGCAAAGGTATATATGGAGTACTGCCATCTCTGGGCGGGTGCTCCCGGATACCAGCTTGGCCCTTTTGACTCGGTTCAACGAAGAGCTGTGAAAATTGTCGACGATCCCAAACTCACTTGCTCACTCGAGCCCTTAAGTAAGAAGAGACTTTGCCTCCCTGTGTGTGTTCTTGGTTTGTCCCGCTTGTACAATGAGTTATGTTCTGAGGAATTGTTTGAAATGATGCCCATGGCTACTTACTACCATCGCACCGCTCGCTATCGGCAGGGAATTCATTATAGCACATAAAATGTGAGAATACAGTGTCACGTACAGTGCGGTTTTAGAGGAACTTCCTCCCGCGAACGGTTGAGTTGTAAAATGAGCTTCCAGCCAAGGTTTTCTCTAAAGACTGAATGAGGTTCTTCAAGAAAGAATTTATTAGACTTTTGTAGGGTCGACAACGCGGGAGTGATACCCTTGGTGTTACAAGCGTACATAGGCTACGGTGACAGCTTACGACTAGGTGGACCGTAAGATTATTTGCCACCTTAGTGGTAAAAAAATAATTTCAAACAATCTTTGTAAGGGTTTAGCACTATCACAGCTATGCTAATAACATCTTCAAGAAAGAGTAAAAAGTCAGATTAGATCTACTGAGAGGATCCGGAGAACAATAAAAAAAAAAAAATTTTGATAGGTAGTAAAGCCTTTAAACGTTGTGTCCCCTATCCTACACCTGATATAATTAATTAATAGAATAATACTTCTGATTTCGATTTCTAATAATATTTTTGACACACTGCCATTCATATTTCAGACACGACGACAGCAAACACAACTGTGCAGGAAATGACAAAAAGTATCAAGCGTGCAATGCGAACCAGGTTGGTATCATATCATTACTTCTTAGCCCTATTTAGTATTCCTGGTCAATAGCCATAGCGACTTGGTGTCCAAGTTCGATTCCAGGTCCATACTTTTCATATTTACTCCAATTGTGGTACATAATACCGTAACGATACCTGCGTGCCAGGAAAAAGAATTCATAGACATACACCTTACGGGACCGCATTCTCTAACCGTGGTTTACCTGTAAGACCTAACTGCCTGCAACGAAGTGTTTAAATAGCAACTTTATCTTTATGGCCCAGGTCCTTAAAATTAATAAGAACGAAAATCATCGCAGTCCCTAACAATAGAAGAATCAACAATCAATCAGGGTCAATACCTCTTTACTAACTAATCCTTACCTTGCAATCCGTAATACACTTTTAATCAGATTCCTTCATATTCTCAAGCCTTTTATTAAAAATTCTTTGTTTCCTTTCAGTGTAACAACGTTCCTCGGATGACAGTGAGAGACTTCGCTGACCAGATTTGTTCCCGAGCGCGGGAAGTAGACCCTGACCTGATCGGGACCGGCCTGCAGAGGATCGACACTAACGGTTAATTACTAGGAAACAATTTAGTAAAAGGATATTTTAATCTACATCACAAAATTGTAAAGTAGTGCGAGCTAGCTGGATAGATTAACAATCATAGCATAAATGAATATTTATATTTTCAAAAGTTGCTAACATATCAGGAAATGCCGGAATACTTTGAGCATTTATGTGTACGACATTGAAATTTGTTTGTTCCTAGGATGTACAAAACTTGCAGCATAGGATGGAACTGTGTACATTATAATTTTAAGGCTGCTAAAGTTCCTATATATCGCTATAGAAATCCCTCATAACATTTAACAGTCAAACTAAACTAAAATTTTATTTGTGCGGTTGGTTTGCCCATGGTATTAAAATCCTTTACAATAAATAATCTGTACTTGTTGAATCTTTGTAATCCACTCATAAAGGAAAGAAAATTCCCATCCAAACTAAACATTAAATCATCAGATGTAGTGAGCGCGTGTTCAGTGTGGTGCGACACGCGAGGCGGCGGGTACAAGTCGCGCGGCTGGACGCTGCCCGACGGGACCGCCTGCTCCAAGGACAAGCCCATGTTCTGTATCAATGGTCTCTGTCAGGTAAGAGTAATATTTGCTTTAAATGCTGGCTTTAAGCACAACGATACGTCATCTCCTTTGTCAGTGTTCAAACGTCTATTTATTAAAATACTTCGGAAACTAGTGACTATTGTAAAAATGGTAACAATACAAATAAATGAATGATCAATATAAATGAATTCTTTCATAGCAAAGATGCAGTCAAAATATTATCCTCGAGCCAGGACTTGAACCTGTGACCCTTACATTCCGTGCGAGCGCCTTACCATTGAGCTATCCAGGCACAAGTCTGGCTAATGAATGTTTTCAATAATAATATCTTCTGTAATATAACGGTTGCAGGTTTAAGTCCTGGCTCGAGGTTAATATTTCGACTGCATCTTTGCTATAAAGGTATTTAATTATTTTGATGATATAGCCACATATATAGCACCTATAATACATTTTCTTCTAACCTTTAGGGAGTTATAAACGAGGAAAGAATATTTTGTGTATGTATATTTATATTGTATTTCTTAATTCCATTAAGATTTTGTGTGTTTGTAAGATTTATGTATGTAGGAGTTGTACATTAGGCGACACATCGCCTCTTTGTTATCGTAGGTAAGAAGAATTTGAACCCAATAATAATTACGCACCCACACTTATACATTCATTTATAATTTACGGGTGCGACGCGATGCAGTGGCGATACATACGTAAGAAAGCAGCCAGTGTTAGACGAAATAATAAATTACGACTATCTTTCTTTCGCGAATTTTTCGCTACTTTGCGCCTTGGGTTCAAAGTCAATTAAGGTTAAGTTGATGTGTCCCTTACTGTACGTGGCGTTCGTAACGAGCGTATTTCCAGAGCAAAAGTAAATAAATAAGTACACATTTCTAGTACCTACTCATCAAA
Organism: Apoda limacodes; assembly: GCA_946406115.1. NCBI lineage: Eukaryota > Metazoa > Arthropoda > Insecta > Lepidoptera > Limacodidae > Apoda > Apoda limacodes. Next base: position 21,806,300 of record OX291541.1, on the reverse strand, counting down.
CGACTGAACCTAGTACACTATACGAACAAAACTGTTATAAGATAGACATGTGACTATGAAATATTTTCATAAGCTTTTTGTTACATATTTGACTTTTTAAATTCGTCAACTATTTAATTTTGTCAACTAATAATGATTATTTTTTTTAAATAAAATATCAACTAGGTTAAGTGTCAGGCTGTGTGTAAGGTAAGGTGATAATACTCACCCATGCAATTCTTCAAAATTATATTGATGTAATATTATGAAGACAAGAAATTCACAATATTTCCATTTCCAGTGTAAAAAAAGTTTATTATTCCAGAGGTTCTCATGCAGCTCTAGTGCGGATACTGAATTCTCTCTTAGACCAGGCGATTGTGAATGGGAAGCACTGCAACTACAGACAGCTACCCAACACTCCACTTCGTAAGTTTATGGTTTATACTTAATTTCGTACTAACAATGTATAAAAGAGACAAGCTCTTTCCCGCGGCTCCGCCCGCTCTAAATTTTAATTCTTCTTACGAAGACGTCTACGGCAACTCATTGATTATAGTAAGGAAGTTTGTTACAGCAGCTTTAGTTCGTCCACGTGGAATTCAGTTACAGTGATTCCTGAAGAAACTTCTTAGTTTTTCCGGAATAAAGGCCAAGTTTCTCCGTCTCTTCACCTATCTACGTGCTAATTGTCAGCTTATTCGAATACTCCGTTGCGACGAAAAGGAAAGACAAAAAAACGAACTTACTTTCGCATTTATAATATTAGTAAGGATAACACCTGGTTTAGTCGTTGCTGCGGGTGGTAAGAGAGCTATCTCATCTCCCTTTCAAAAGATAGAATTGCATTTGCAAATAAAAGAGGAAATGTAACCAGCGTTCTTGCCACTTTGCCATATGGACAAAGACTTTTTACTTATGTTTAGGTTAATTTAATCTAATTACGTAATAAATTAAAAAAAAAATGTGTTTTTTTTTTAGATGAGGTGACTTTTAAGAAAAAACTAAACACTTTGTGGTTCTCGATCTTTATTTCCTATAATTAAAAGTAAGTTTCAATTAATATTTCAAGAACGAAAACATCAGGAACGTGGCGTCGCGCCGTCGGCTCCCAATGGCGCCCCACCAGCGGCTGTCATTACCACTGTGTGTCACCAGGGAGTGGCGTCAGACTTGTGCAATCTACCTCCAAAGAACTTTCCAGCATACAACTCTGTCGACCTGACAGCTCGAGAGTGGATTCGGTAAGATATTATCGAAGACTTAAATGCACTACCTACCTTCTTTAAGGTGCATATAGCAGCTCACTAACGCAAATGTACTGAATAGTTTTTATAACACTAGTCATAAGTAAGCTATTTCGAAAATATTTGGTATTGTACTGAAATACATCTGTACAGTACGGTTCATAGAAACTTCCCCCTGCGAACGCTTAAGTTGTAGAATGAGCTCGCTGTCTTCTCTAAGGATAAGAGTATGGTGATCTTCAAGAAAGAAGATATTAGATAGTGGCCACAATGTTAATTTACTGGTACTTAAAGATATGATACAGAAATAATACAAAACAGCTAAGTATAGCTTATGACTAGTGTTATATTTATTGCTATACAGTACATTTTTTTAAATAAGTACTTTGAGTTCTTTCCATACGCAGTAACGAGGTTTTGGGTATACCACACAAACTGAGACACAATAACGTAATATTGATTGTACTAAGGCAAAGTACAGAGTTTTAAGTGTATGAAAGTTAGCTGCTGCTCTTAATTTCTCAAACACAAATATAAGTTTACATATTTTGCAAGTGATATCATCGACATAATGGCTCCAATTAAGACATCTATCTATATGTACTCCCTTCTATATGTAATTAACAGAGTCCGTATGGGTTAGTGAAAGACAATTACAGACTCCTAAGTTAGGCACTGTAGGATCACGCGTGTGTGCCTTTAAATAATAGGAATCAGGAGATGGTTAAGGATTATTCTTTATGGAAAAGGTAATAAATTAGGACTTAGCTACATTTAGTGTAAGATTAGACGACAGCCAAAGGTACCTCACGCAGGGCTGTCTGCTCTATTGTTAACTTCTTTCCAAGTCGTTCAATGAATTACTATGGCCGTGTCATCAGCATATGATATCTTGCAATTGAATGTTGATATAAAACACAATTCATTTATAAATATAAGAAATAGAGTCGGACTAAGGACGCTGCCCTGCGGAACACCGTAACTGACTTCATTTGTTTCACTAAAGTAGTTGCTTATTTTAACTATTTGGTGGCGGTTAGTCAAGTATCTGGTGGAGGTCAAAAGAGATACCTCGGATCCCAACACTTTCTAATTTCACGATAAGGAGTGGTATTGATACCGTGTCAAAAGCCTTGGATAGGTCAAGGAAAATTCCTAGGCTTTTGAGACAACTATGAAGGTTTCTAACAATGCAATCAGCAAGGCAAGTGGCAATATCTTCGGTGGACAGACCCTGGATCTGAAAATTTTAGAGAAGTTTGCTTTTTCAATACCAGATTCTACTGCCAAATAATTAACTTTTAAGCTGGAGCTTTGCGTTTGATTTTTAGCATTGATAGAATATAAGCAAAGTAGAACTGGAGAATGATTAGTCACTTGAGCACCTAGAACGAAGGTGGTACCGTGAAAATTAGATTTTAATATGATGTGGTCTGGGCAGTTGCACACACGCTTGGAAAGGACTGTGCTGAAACATTTTGTGTGATGCTGTTACATTAAGATATTCGTCAGAAAAAATGTTACTAGAGAGAATGTTGATATTTATGTTACCAATCAGAGCTAAAGTCTAAAAGTGGATAGTGAAGACAGGGTGTCAGATAAACTAGATACGAACGAGTTGGTGGTAGGTTTTAAAAGAGGGAGGGGGGTTTATAGCTAAAATGACCAAGTCATTATGATGTAGGCAGATGAGGGAGTTTGCATCTGAGATGTTTGGCTCTGTAAATTTAAAAGGTAAATTTGAACGTGTATAAACCAATACTCCATCGTTCTGGTTTGTAAAAGCAGAAAATAATATACAATAGTTTATCCATGTATTATAGGTTATAGTGTAATGAAGACGGATGCTTTGTATCTTTTGCAGAAGAATTAAGATATTAAGTAAAACAATAAACTAATTTTCAGGGGTGCACACAAAGAAAATCTCCGTACCAATATGCGACAATGGTCTGCTCAAAGTACAAAGAAAGAGTCAGAAGGCTTTCCGGTTTGGGTATGCAGATAACACCTGCTGTAGGTAAGTCAATTCGATTTTTTTTTACAATTACGAAAATAATTTCATACTTGTAGTGATTTTTGGATTCTTATGAAACATGGTAAAGTAGGCGACACATCAACCTAACCTTAATGGACTTTGAACCCAAGGCGCAACGCAGCAAAAAAGTCGTGAAAGAGATAGTCGTAATTTATTATCCCCGCGCATCGCGTCGCAACCGTAAATTATGTATGAATATATAAGTGTGCGTGCGTAATTAATAATTATTATTGGGTTCAAATTTTTTTACCCGCGATAACACAGAGCAGAGGCATGCAAAAAGGTTGATTGGGCTCGGTACTTACGCCGCCCCGCTGCGCCGGCTTACATTAATGTTTGTAGTATACATATATCTATAGATATGTTCGCAGACGCAGCTATGTTCAGTCTCTTTCCTACGATTTATCTATAGCGATACGTTTTAGTTATAGGTATGTTTTCGTGGGTAGCTCGATGTGACGCCTAGTGTGTGACTAAGACATCGAGTTCTAGAATCAAAATGTTTTGATTTGTTGAAATGTTCAAACAACTCAAGGCATTGTTTATTTTCAGAGGATCCAGACCGGCCGTGTCGCGTGGCATGTCAGGACGAGCGAGTGCCACATCGTTTCTACTTGGTTAACGGCCATGAGGGCTGGTTCCCACTTGGAACTGCCTGCGGCAATCAAAATGCTTCGTACTGCATAAGCGGGAAATGTTTGGTAACCAACCCCCTTTATTCAGTTCTGTTCCCTTGGCTAAATTTGCTATAAAATTTAGTAATGATTTTTACTAGGAGACCAAATTAAACCTAGTTCCACGTTAATAGTACTTTTTATGTAATTCACACTTTAGAATACAAATCCATTTATTTTAAAAGCTGACATAGTTTTTTTTTATCTGAGGCCAGGGCTTGAACCTGCAACGATTGGAACTATCTAAAAGCTCTACCAATTGAGCTATAGGAATTACTAGCTTAAGACAATCCCCAATTTACACCTCGGCAAATTGTATTCGCTAAAAATGCCTATCTATCAGCTATTAAAAGTTAATTTGTCTCTTATTTATGTTTGCTCAACGTTATATTTATGCTGTCTTTTTTTTTATTAAATAATAGTTTTTTTATATAGGATATATTGTGCAGAATTGATATTTGTTGGTTTAAGTGAATTAAATTTAAAGTTATACGTCCATTAATAAATCTTAAAATACAGTGCACGTCAATAAATAGACTATTATATATTAGGAATTTGGTCCGGATAACACGCCGCTATCGGAGACAGTATTCACGCTGCCGCTGCAGCCGCGCAGCACGAGCGTGACGACGAGCAGCAGCGGGTGGCGGTCGTCGCGACACCGCCGCAGCCTGACGCCGGAGCGCGCTACTGTCGTCGCCGCACTCATCGACACACACTTGCGCGACATCATCGCCTCGCTCAACCTTACTAAAGGTACTAGTGTGCTCTACAAACCGACACAGTGTCACACTGCGCAGTTTCTGATAAATATTACCATCGTCCTGCGGATAAGACACCACTATCAGGGTCTAGGGATATTTTTTTTCTAATTAATATAAACTATTACGAGTGGTAACTTTCTAGAGGCGTACATTTTACGAACAAACAACAAAAAGAAGGTTGCAACAGTCTTCCAGTCAACCCGATTAAGGTAGAATTAGATTTTGATTTATATCTACAGGCAAATCGACGTAATATGCTGAACATATGTTGTTTACTACAAAAATGCTAGAAAATGGATGTTGGCCGTCTGATGGGTTGTTGAAAAATAAAGGTACACGTGCGACTATTGATAGTGTGTCGTCAGAGAACTTCATAGCGCATTAATTCCTGATCAACAGAACGATCGAATGTGCGCATAGAGCATAGAACGCATCCAATGCGTATGATGCTTGTCAACTAAACGCCCCTAATGCCTTCTATTACACCCTATTTACTGGCAGTGAACTACAAAAGTCTGACTAAATATTATCACTATTTGGTCCAAGATCCCAGAACCATCTACTTTATTTTAGCATAGTTTTCAAAATAGCTGTACAATATATAGATAAAAAACGTATGCATGCTTGCCAGCTTGAAATGGGCCGCCTTTTTCAGATAACAGGTACCAAAAGTTCATAAATTAGTGCTATTTTATTTTACTTTTATCTAATACCTTAAAACGAGCAATTCTAGTATATATTTAACGGATCCAACGGGGGCGATAAATCGGTGTAGCTAGATTTCATTTTTAGAAAACTTCCTTTTATCCGTGTTTTCAGGCAATGATAAACTGAAAAATATGACTCTTCCTGACAACTATTGTAATACCATTATTTTTACCGACACAGTAACACTAAAGCTGCTTGACAAAAGATGGCGTTGTTAAAAGAAAAACTTGCAAAGCTCAGTCTTCACGGTACTAAAAGTATTAGCCATGCTAAAATGACGTAGGTCTAGCTAGGGACTCTGGGATCTCACCTAAAATGTTATGATAACTGTAGTTTCGTGATTTCTGCTGAGTGGCGATAAGAATTTTAGTAATGTATCATTTAGGTACTTATTTCAATTTAACAAAATAATACTTTTCGTGCAATATCTTAAAGCTGTAAATTTATCAGTAACATCTAACAAACCATAATTTAACTGTTACAGGGAGCAACAGTGAGCACATAACTTACTACGACACTATACCGGACAACATAGAATTGGACTTCAACAATCCCATACACATCTCACCGGAAGACGTTATTCTTAAGAAGAAAACGAGACCAACATGGGATTAGACTAACAACTCCATATAAATATCGAAACGAAAGTGAACTGAATTTGATAGTTGAACAAAAAAGTGACCCTTTACTATTTCGTTTTCGAAATTTGAGTTCCGTTAAATACAAAGAAAATATAAAACTGATTTGAACGACTGTTTCATTGACTGTAAAAAGGATTGTGATCAAATTAGTATTTATTTTAGACAAATTTATTATATTTAGTAATTAATTGAAATATAACCATGATAATTGTTAACTGTTTATTTTAATTCACTCTCGCATGAACGCAAAAAATGTAATACCCTAAGTATATGTAACCTAGTTAGCTGGTTTGCCACGGTGTTACCTGCGCGATTTCACTTTTACCGTCCATTCAAACTTATATATACCCAATTTTCGTCGTATGCGTTCATTTTTTTCCCCTATTAAACCCCTTTCGTTTAAGTAAGAAGTACCGCATGCAAAAAGTACAAACATTGCCTTGGCCCTCAAATTCCCCTCCTAAGCCTATGTAACCTAAACAGTAGCCTAAAAAACTAGTCTTAAAGTAGCAAAGATTTGTTAAATGAATTAATAAAATTCATTCATGAGAACAAAATGAAAATATTCTCACATTTAGCATAGAAACAGTCCTGTGTATTTGAGATGAAAATGAATTAAAAACATTTTTATTTTATTTCTACTATTCTATCTTTGAAACACACGTACATAAACATAAAACCCATAACATATATTATAAATGTATAAAAATAATCAGTTAAACCTTATTTTCAAGAAGCATTACTAGCGAGTGCCACCTGCAAGCGTCCGGTATCCGTAAGAAACCACTGCCAGAGTTTTCTTGTGTGACGCTTATCTCCATTCTACAACAAAGAAATGTTTGAAAAATTACATTTCAAATAGAGCCATTTTTGTCGCAGATATAATATTAATATTATAAATGAAAAGGTTTGCGAAGATCTTTGGATGTAATTTAACATACACGCAGAACTTGACCTTAACTTATAGGTCACTTTTTAACCTGATGAAGAGTTCCAATAAAATCAGGTTTTCCGCGGGTAAAACGCAGGACATAGGTCTAGGTTGAACTAGATTTTTTCTTAAATTTAGTATTTTTTATTATTTTTTAGTTATTATTTAGTATATGATTTCACTAGAGGGGCCGCTATCTTGGACAGACGATACTATAGATAGACACATAGATATAAGATACTGCTACCTCAATGGCTCAGTTGGAAGTACTTGTGTCTACTGTGCATAGGCGTTAGGGTTCGTGCGGGTTCAATTCATCTTTTAATATATCCACAGGTACGGATATAGAACAAACATATAAATTATGAACAGTTGTGTATTTGTCTAAGTCCTGCCGCGACTGCTATACCGCGCCCTCGGTAAACCGCGGCGAGACGCGGGGGCGAAGTAGCTGCCTATGTCATGCACACGAGATAAAATGTCCTTAGATGAAAGTGCAAAGATCGAATGCGTTAGGTTGTATTTTAAACGCATAGAAGAATACTCTACTAGAAATAAAATGTTTGATCTGCAAGAACACGATAGCCTATAGCTGGTAACAATAATAAGTAACTTCCTCATATCACCTTACTTAAATAAATACCTGTACATAGATAGAACAATTACAATATTGTAACTAATATCTCCAGAATTATTCTGTAGTATCAATATCATGTGAATTTGTTTCTCGTCCCCCACAAAGTCTGTCGCGATAGGACTATAGTTGATTCTACTTACTTTGATGGAAGAGAAGAGACTACTAGCTTCTACAACTCTTCTGTCGACTCTGTCCATCTCCTGCTTAAGCGAGTGAAGTAAGGCAGCCGCAGTTCTATCCCAGCAGTTTGGTCGTTTTGTGCATCCATCCCAGATGTAATCTCTTAGCGGTTGAGATGACTGTTTACTAAGAAGAAACCGAAATTATGCAGGTATTAATTACTAATCAATTGTATGCAGTTTCCTATTATATTAATGACAACTAGCAACCCAACCCGGCTTCACCCCTTATAATGTCCAAAATATTAGTTTGTCATAGGTACCCTTTCTTTTGCAACATTGCTTGTTTATTGTATTAATAACAATTTTTGTCTTTTCATTCAATTTCTAGCTTTTACAAATACATACATCATCTGTGAAAATTTCAACTGTCTAACATCACGGTTCATGAGATACAGCCTGGTGACAGACGGACAATCAGCGTTCTTAGTAATAGGGTCCCGTTTTACCCTTTGGATACGGAACCCTAAAAATTATGTTCTGTTACACCTTAACCCCGAAATTTACTTATGTAATTACAAAACATCAAATATTATATGCTGTTGTTAAGGGATTATATTAAAGTAAATTTCTTGCTATAAACATTGTTTTATACCTTAATATAAAAACTACTTACAATTCCACTAGAGCATGTTCTTTTCTTCGAAAACCTTCATCTATATCATCCTCCAGGTCTTTTAGACTCCTTTGTAAATCTGCGTATATTTTAACTAAAGGCAATGGATCTTTGTCTGGTTGCGTTCCTAGTATTGTATACAGTGTTTCTAACAGAAAGTCTGAAGAATGTAACTTTAGTTCACATGATTCTTGTTGTGTACATATTTCTTCTATAGATTCCTGAAAACAAAGAGTATTTGACTCAAACTTTTAGAATATTAAAGTTGTGGCAATAAAATTTCCCTAAGTGTTTAAAAAGTGTTCATATAGCAGCTTTTGCCCGCAGCTCAGCCCGCTCTGAATTAGGTTATCGGCGTGGGAGTCCTACGGCAACTCCTTAATTATATTAAGGTGATGGCATACTCAATAGAGTAAAGTTTGCAAGAAGTGAAAAAAATATATATTATAGTTCAAACCTTAATTTAGTTGATTTGCTAATACCGACTAAAAACCGAGATTTTCAGTGTACGGTTTCGTGCTAGCGCCTATCGTATGTCTTTGTACACTGGTCGAAACACCACGATTTTGCTAGGGTGACTTAAGAATGTCAATAGCTATATTTCATCCATGTAGAAATCGTTTGTCGGTTGTATTTAGTGATGAGCAATATTGGTCTTGGTCTTGCTGTCTTGGTCTTGGTCTTGCGAAAAAGCAAGACCAAGACCGAGACCGAAACCATTCTTCGACTTGCAAGACCAAGACCAAGACAATATGGACAAGAACAAGACTAATACCAAGACCGACTATGCAAGACCAAGATTAAATACGCAAGACTCAACCAAAATTTCTTTTTCACAGTAACTCGCCTTTTTCTATGTGAGATAAAATATTTATATTTAAAAAATACCCGCCTGCTAAAGAACGAAAAAAAGTACTGAAATCTAGAATTATATTCAGCAATACTAAATACACCATGTGAATTGTTTTCTAGATCGATACCTACGTAAACAAACAATAAATGTTAATGCAAACATAGCCACTATAACAGTCAGAGCCCATTATTAAGAAGATAAGAGTGGGATCACATAGAAGTTCGAGTGTAGTCAGTTAGATGAACAGGATCAAGTCAGTCTAGGCAAAATGTTAGAACTTATTTTAACCATGCATTCATGTTTTACATATTAAAAGGCACAATATTAAAAAAAAAACCTTTGGCATCTCACACAGTGAAAATTTATATATATTTTAAATACTATAAAAAGTTAGTGGTTCATCAGGCCAGATTTATTTTTTTGAGAATTGTTTCAGAAAGAAAATAAGAAATAAAGAAAAGGTGTTTTAAAAGTAACTTGATTCTATGGCGAATACTAATAAATGGAGCCCTTACATTTTAAATTCTATGCTAATTTTTACATACCATTCATTGACAGTTCACTGAGAATGATTGATGGCTTCAGCTCAGGTCCTAAAATGATTATATGCCTTTTTTATATTGATTTTTATATGACCTTTATTACAGATCCCATACAAAGATTCAATCCTTATAAAAAACAGAATCAAACGGAACAAATAAGCTTTGGAAGAATCTCTTATTACAAAATACATTGGAACTTGTTTTGCAAATTCTGAAATTTCTAGTCTTCTTACCACAATAGGTCCAATACAGACTTTTGATCTTTATAAGAAACTAGCTTGAATGATATGATTTTAATTCAAAGATAGTAAATTTAGGTTTAAAAATGTTTGTTGAATAAAAATAAAATGTTTACAAAATGTTTTGAAAGATGTTCGTTAAGAAATTATGGCAAGACCAAGACTAAAACCAAGAGCAAACAAAATACAGCAAGACCAAGACCAAGACTAGGTAAGCAAGACCAAGACCAAGACCGAGACCAGACAGATTTGAGCAAGACCAAGACCAAGACTGAACAAGCAAGACCAAGACCAAGACCAAGACTGTTCTAGTCTTGGTCTTGGTCTTGCTTTGCTCATCACTAGTTGTATTTATTATAAAAGGAACTTTTATACTTCTCGAGATAAAAATTAGCATATGCCCTTTTCTGTCTATTTAACAATCTCAGTACCAAAAATTAGATTATTAGTTACTCCGTAGTGACGCTTAAAAAAAACAAACAAATAAACGGATTTTAAAAATTGTATTATTTAATATTCCTGCAGGAACTTTTACATTTTCTGACTTTATATCTCTGTGCCATGTTTCAGCTTAATAGGATGCCGCAAGTCGACGTAAAATACGAACAAACAAGTAAACAATTAATCCCACTTTCACATTTATAGCATCAGTATGGATTGCGCAATATAGTTTTTTAACTTGTTTGTATCTATTTCATAATATAACAAAGAGTAAACTCTGACTGAGATATCAACGCGCAGCTCAAATACTGGGTCCGGACTCAAATTTTGTACAGAGGTTCCCGGGCTTAATGTAGGCAAGCACCGAGAGTGACTTCTATTAACGACTGCAGATTCATATGTCACAGCAAAGTTTAAAGAAACTTAGGAAAATGTGTAACTAGGCGGTTACCTATCCAATGGCTGACCACGTACGACGTTGCTTAATTTCGCATAATAAATAAAATAAAAATAATGTTTCCAATAGACGAATTTAACAGAGCCACAAACTCCACGAAGCAGTACCATCAAAATAATACAAGTAAAAACTACTCACTATTCTACTGGTAACAGCCTCACCCTCGCTGATCACATATTGCTTCAATTCAACTGCAAACTGGAGCAGCTCCTCAACAGTATGCAATTCGTGTCGCAATGAAGAATATAGAAGTCGATCTAGAGTCCAAGCTTGCCACGTCAGATCCAACAAAAACGTCAAATCTGTATGAATTTGTCTGAAACAATTAAAAAATAATAATTTTAAGTTAGAGAGAGATGCACGCAAAAACGCATTTGTCATGCACTTAGAGTACCGAGCCATAAAGTACTTAAAAAAGAGAAAATCAACTAGCTTTGGCTTTGTAGGGCGTACCGTCGTCTCTATCACATGAAATACCAAGAGGCCCATAGCTATTAGGAGCTATTAAAATTAAAATAAAGATGTTATTTCTTTATATATGTAATTAAAAAATGTAATACTTATATACGCCAATATTATAATTTGCGATCTAGATATGCGATACGAAAATATTTATACGATATATATAAGTAGGTACAATTATTTTTTTTATTATATTTTATAGACCTGTTTTATTTTTAGTTTTTATTCTAGCTTGTAACTGCCGCAAGTATTTCGGGCGACAGAGACGCGCTCTGCAAAACCGAAGCCAGTCGATTATCTCTTTCTAACACTTGCTGTGTTATTATTTATTGGTGGTACTGTAAACATTAACTAAGGCTTCCATAGTATGAAAATTATTAGGATATCTAAAAAGTTGTAAACTGATTCTGTTCGAATTCGAGTTTTTCAGATTTTGGAACAGTTGCAAGCTAAAAGCATAGTAACTTAAGGCCCTTATATGCATCTCTATATTTGATAGCAGATCAATGCTGCCTTCTATTTGCAATAGATAACTTTACTCACTCTCTAACAGCCAGTGCAGCCCTAGCAGTTGTCTCAAGAGCCAGCTTGGTCCGGGAGTCTACCAACTGTTTGATGCCACCCTGTATTTGCTGCTTCAGTATTGACTCTTCTTGCTGCAGCATTTCTACTGCATTTTGGGCTTGCATTGATAATACCCTGAAAATACCATCCAAAGTGATACAATGTTGTTCCTTAATGCATAACACTCAGCTGGTAGAAAATCCTCACCTCTTAGAACATAAAAGGTCACCTCAATCGCCTTTTCTAGAATGAGCTTCCTACCGAGATTTTTTTAACAATTACAGTATAGGGTTATTTAAGCTTAGGATGTGGAATGTCATGGTTTTCTCTAAGGACTACAATTTAGGGTTCTTCAAAAAAAAAATTATTAGATTTTTAAAGGATCAGCACCTCGCGAGTGACGCCCTTGGCTGCGGTGACCGCTTCTCTTCAGGCGGATCATTAGCATGTTCGCCACCAAAGTGGTATAAAAAGGAAGTGATAATAATTTTAAAGAATCGGCAACGCGCGTGTAATACACCTGGGAGTGTTCTAATAGGCTATAGTAACCGCTTAATATCAGGCGGGCCGTAAGCTTGTTTGCCATTGTGTTGTTGGTAACTGCTCAATACTTATATCGCTATTTATTTAATTTTGACTTTACTATATAATCATGATAAATTACAAATTGCAAAGATTATTAAAATACAAATAAAGGTAATTATACAGTTAACTTACGGTACTTGGCTATGGTGAATTTCAGTGTAGGTGGATACTAGTGCCAATTTTGCTTGTTCCCCACTTAACTCTGCTTTTGTATCAATGTAAGCGCATATAGCATCTGTCAACCTAAAAAAAATATTCAAAAGATTTAATAATGTACATGTAGGTCTATGTACATTCCTACTTTATAAATAGAATTCAAAAGTAATGACATTATTGTACATGTTAAAAAGTAAATAAAACTTTTTTTATTATTTAATCAAATGGTGTATGAGAAATTTACATGACGCTAGACGCTAAGCTTTATTGAGAAACATATAAAATTGTAATATATATTTTTTTATCCAAAAACACTAACTATACGAAATCTCTGTAACAGTAATTTTTTTAGGGGTTGTTAAAAAAGAAGCCTACGCCTTTCGTCTGTCTGTTTCAGGGTTGTATCTTTCTAACTAGTTGAAATTTATACTAGTGCTAGCTTTTGCCAGTGGTCTCGCCCGCCCTACAGTTAGTTATCGGTGTAGGATTCTTACGGCAACTTCTCAATTATAGAAAAAAAACCTACATATATATAGAGATATATATATAGCCTACAGATATATAGCCTATAGCCTTCCTCGATAAATGAGCTATATAACACTGAAAGAATTTTGCAAATCGGACCAGTAGTTCCTGAGATTAGCGCGTTCAAACAAACAAACTCTTCAGCTTTATATATTAGTATAGATTTGCCCTCATCTGCACGCTGAATTTAGTCATTGTCATGGAATTCCTACTGAAACCATTAATTTAATCTTCGTTCACCCAGCTCTTCCTGTGCTAAAATCAAGTTATATTCTTTCTGGCCATGCATCTCTGTTTTTGGATTTTGTATACAGTTAAGTCAAAGCAAAAAATTGTCCGGGGGAATAGTCAGCCCCGCTGAGTACTTGGTCGAACTGTAACACCCACAATTTTAGTTATTCAGAACTACTTCCCACCCGATCGGTCACTTATGGCTGAGGGGTTTAAATTTCACTTCACATCTCAAGTGGCGGAGGTGTGAACCCCGGGGTCGGCGTGTACCAATGAGTCTTTTCTTGATTACACTGATTTATTTATTTACACCGCTGGCTTTTCGGTGAAGGAAAACATCGTGAGTGAACCTGCATACGTCTAAAATAACGAAACAAGACGTATGTAAAGTTCACAATCCGCACTATGGCCCAAATCACCCTCACTTATGAGCATAGGCTGTGCCTCGACAGTGGGGATGTATGAAAACTTCCCACTCTCGGGTGGGTTCATAAAGCCCTTAAAACAAATCTTGCAATAAAATAAAAGCCTATAGCTCAAGCTAATAAAATTTTTACCTTTCTTCTAGACACTTAGCTTCAATTGCAACCAGTTTCACATCATTATCGTTAGCATTGTCCTTCTGTTGTCTGCTGAACTTCTTTGATGTATACAGGTTGAAATGAGACTTGAAAAGAGCTTGAGACTGCATGTAGGAGTCAAATGGCCCAAATGCCATGAATTTCTTGGCAATATCCTGAAAATTAAAATCTTTCTTTCAATTTGATTCAACTTGTTGCATTAACACAATGCAATGGTCTTGGAGGGTTTCCTCCAACAGTTAGTTAATAGATTGAGATAGTTTTAACAGATTACTGCATAGCATAAAATCTTGCTTATTAAATTCAGTTGTTCATTATTAAAAACTATAAAATATTTCTGTTTTATGATGGTCTCAAAAGTGGGAAATTAAATAAAATATAGATATTATTCAGAAATCTATTTTGTATTAATGAGAAAAATGAGATTTTATGATAATTTACAAAAATATAATTTTATTTTACAGTAGATAAATATCTATTCTAATTGTTAATGGATATAATAAATAATTAATTTAATAAATAAATAATCTAATAAATTAATTGTTGATGGTTTTGTATTAAAAAAATATCATAATTCAGTAACTTATTCTTAAAAAATGTTTTCGAAATTTCATATGTAGAATGTGAAACTCCTCTCAAAATAATATAATGTTAGTTTTTGCAGAACTTTCCATGTATTGTGTTTTCCATGTAACACCAGTGTTAGTAGGATTCCATACGATCTAATTAAAAAACAGCGGGATGATCCTAAGATCACTTGTGTGTCTGTCTGTTTGTCTATCAACCATATGCTGTACCAATAAATTGAAATTTAGTACACATGTGGATTTCTGTGAATCAAACACGGACATAATCAGTAATTAAATGAATTTTAAATATGGTGGGGTCACTTTTATATTAAAAATTATAAAAAATAATTGTAAACTGTACACAAACAAATGAAAGGGCTTGTTGTGAGCATCTAAAATATATGCTTTTTATAATTTTAGAAAAAATAATTTTATGTTATTTAGGAAAATAAGTAAAAATTCACCACCTTATCTCTGAAATAAAAAGACACAAAATAGTTCTTTACATAAAGATTACAGAAAAACCTATGAGACATCTATGGTCTTAAAATTTTGTTAATCTCTTAATATTGGGTGTGGATACAAAAATACAAAATCAACAGTTTTTGGGAAAAAAAATATATTTAAGAATTGAGAATGGGACCCTTGATGTGCAAGTCTAACTTGCACTTGACCATATTTTTTAAGATTGTCCTCTCACCTGTGATATTATCTACCTTTGTTTCCTTTCTTTTTCCCCACCAACCTATTTCCAATTGTTTTTGTAATATTTTTGTAATTCCTGACATTGCTTCTATTTTTAGTTTATAAGTATGTTTCATTCAAATTTTGAAAAAAATATTTACAGTGTACATATAACATTATACACATGATGTCCAAAGTCTAAGTACGGATGTTTTCAAATTAAAATTAATACCAAATACTAATGTCTAAGGTCACATAAAGAAAACAAGCTTCTTAGTCAATGCAATAAAAAACATAGCCAAAATACGGTCATTTGTGTTGCATATTGTGACACAAATAAATCAAAACCTATGGGGTACTTCCTGTTAACCTAGCATCATGAAACTTGGCAAGAAGCAAGGTGGTATATCACAAATACAGGAAAATGTACAATAACTGATAATTTGTGGTTATAGGTATCACATAAATAGAATGGAACCCTCGTCGCAAAAGCCAGACTCACACTTGGCCAGTTTTTTTTTTAGGTGGTAAAGAAAAGAAACTAATCAGGAACACTGGTCAAAAGTAAAGTAGGATCCTACCTCATCAAGGTAACAATTCCCATAAAATTTTAGGGTATCAGAGACAACTTCTACAACATTCTCAGTCAGGTTTTCAACCTCCTCTGCCAGAGCTACACATTCTTGAGCAGCAGCTTTTGCATCTTCAGAGCTTTGTTGAAGTGCAGAGTTCAAATTTATCAATTCAATATTAAGACTCTCATTGATAAATCTGAAATTAAAATGGAAAAGCTATTTTTATTTACCTGTAAGATATTATTGCATAAATAGTTGGATCTTACAATGAATTTCTGTAAAGGATTTTGATATATCCTATACTTACTCATTTTGTTGAATCATATCATTGATAACCTGCTCATGTTTCTCCAGCATATTTAATTGCTCTTTTTGCATAGCAATATCCAACTTGATGTCTTCCATGGCATCATGATCTCCTGGTAAACAAAGACCCTCATATTCTTTCAAAATAGTTTTCAAACTTGCTTCTAAAGCATCTTGGGAAAGTGATTGCCCTCTTTTCTCTATTTCTTTGTATCTGTAAAACAAAAAGACAATAAAAAGTGAAGGTAATACCCACTGTTAGTGATTGGTATTATAGAATTTCTATGAAACATCATTATCATCATCATGACAATATATTGTTCTGCAGATATTTTTAATTTAAAGGTTTATCCACTTTTTAATTTAGTAGGGGTCATATTCGATCTTGATAAATGTCCATTTTGTAGGCAAAGTCTAACACTAAAGATGACAATTGGCTGGCTATATGGCAAGGCTCAAAGATAAAAGATGAACTACAAAATGTTGAAGAGTATCCCTTAAGTGATAATTAGGCGACACAGCCAGATTAACTAAAAGGGGCGCAAATCTCTACCCTCTTTTATTGTTAGCACCTCTTTGATTACCTGTATTCTTCACGAGATTCTAAAGCATTGTTGTGATCCAAACTGTTGTAAAGCCAACGCAAAACTTCTCCAAAATCTTTATCATTTAATAACCATTCAAAGGATTTTTTAAATGTTTCTACGCCTAAGTTGTGAAGAAAAGGCACGAATTCTAAATCAGTGATATCGTTAATTGAACCCATAACTATTAGCCGAAAACGAACACTAGACAGGGGGAAGGACAATAAACAAGCATAAGTTAAATATTACAAGAACTGAATTTTTAAATTTAAATTCTTTCTAATTGTTTTGTTTATTCGTTTGCTCACAGACTATAAAACTAAGGGGGTGTTTTTTAGACCATAGTGGTTGTATTGCGTGCAATGAACGCAATGAAAGTGATAAAGTTAATTTGTTAGTAAAACGAGTATGTGTATGTAAATCAATTATATTTTTTAACGCATCTCCACCAAACGCCAAATTATAATATATTTCCATTCTTAGATTCAATAAATTTGCTTACCTAAAAGGCCAAATGGAGCGTTATTGTTGTCATTCTGTTGACTATCCATCTGCCTGATTAGCCGTCTGTATGCTGCAGGTCTCAAGCTCGTAAAAACTTAATCTAGTAAAGGCCTTCTTAGTAAAAAATCTAAATTTGGATAGCTTGTTTAAAATGAGTATAAATTCAATCGAATGATTTTTAAGGATACATGAAAAAGCCGAAAACGCTTCAACACCACGTCACTCACGCTTTGTGTAATTCTAATAACTGATTTCTTAAAGAACCCCATATTGTAGTTCTTTAAAAAAACCTTGGCAGGGAGCTCATTCCATAATCTAAGCATTTGCTGGACCATTTAGATTCGATGGCGAGCAGTGCGATGGCATAATTAAAAGTAATTGCTCAGAACACATTGCATTACAGAAAAAGCGGCAGAACATACACAGGTAGTCAAACTCTTTACTCAGATTTAATAGTTCAATACGGCTTGTGAGTTTAGGATCGTCGAACCTACTCTCAGCTTGCAGTTAAACTCAAGTCAATGGGGCCAAACTGGTATCCGATTGCAGCCGCCCTGGCAGCAGTACTCCATATGGGGCCGGACTTGCGACTTGTAAAGCACCAACCTTTCCTGCTACGCTGTGTTGAGTACTCAAAGTTGTATAGAGCTTCACCCCTTCTTCCATCTCAGAGCTGAATATTAAAAAGGAAGGCTGGCTTAGAAAGAATTAAAAACGATTGAAAAATCAAATGCTTTTGTTTTTGATTTTGATTACATATTTACCAAGGGGTTATAGCAGTATCTGTCTCTGTTCCGTACCTCAAAAGGAAAAAAGGAACCCTTACAGTATCACTTTGTTGTTTTGTTGTCCGTCTATAAGTTGAAATTAATATCAAATACTAAAACCTACGGTCCCTTGAGGCTGCAAAAAACAAGCTTCTAAGTCAACGTAATAAAAAATAAGGCCAAAATACGGGCATTTTTGACGCATATTTAGCATTCACAAATAAATCAAAACCTATAGGATACTTCTCGTTGTCCTAGAATCATAAAGTTATACATGAAGAAAGGTCTTATATCACAAATATAGGAAAAAAAACCTAAAATATTGTTATGTATATGTAGTTATAACACATAAAAAAAAAGTTTGTCTGTTTTTCTGTCAAGACCACTAGGTTTTCAATTAAATTAAGAACAATATTAGATCCCTTTTATTTTACAATATTTTTTTTTTCATTCCGTCTATTCGAAAAGAGGCGAAGGGCACTTTTTATATATAGTTTTTTTTTCTACACCCTGACTCGTATTACAGAACTAATCTTAGTGTTCCAGTAAATGTATAAGCCGTTGCCCGTTGCCTATCTATCTGTACTATATATGAGTCGTGTAAAATCAGAACCGGCAAAGTAGGTAAGTGGGCAAAAATTAGATAAAAATGTGGCAACACAGAAAATTCAAACGCAAACCGACTTTATGATCGCTTTACAATCAAAGACGGCTAATTAATGGCCTTCTAAAACACGTGCCAAAACTACCTTTGCAAAATGGCGAATTGTATTATTTTCATACAACATCGTTGCAAGTTCGTGTTCATAATATGTATAGTACTACTACTGAACTTGCATATATGGCAAAGGGTTCCTCGACAAGTGCGAGCAAAATGGGTCATTCCAGCGCACTTAATAACTGTGACAAAATAACTTTTGAATTTAGAACAGTACCTACTCATTTAATGCAAAAGTTTAAACTTAATTTACTTCGATAAAAAAAGCGCGCCTGCCAACGCATCATTGTTTAAGCGGAAACAAATGGACTCTTGCACTTCCAGAACTTTTACGCCAGAGCATACGCGTATTAGTGGTGGAGATTCAAGATATATCCCCTCCGAAAAAAAAATGTATAGAAGTTGTGGTTTTATATTCTTTTGTATATTTGTATTCCACTCCAATGACATATCTACAGACAGACGAATGGACGAAGAGTTCTTGTTCTTGCGATTTGGGAACGGAAACCTAAATTAATCAATTTACATTTAAAATGTATTGCATACTGTATACATAAGGGCTTGTTTTTGTAGCTTGCAATTTCTCGCAAATTTAGCAAATTTCGTAACTGACAGCAGGATAACAATAAGATTTTTCAACAAAACAGTAAGAGACAACACTAAAGCAAATGCAATCGTAACAGCTAAAAAATCACGCCCATAATAGACTTATATCGAGGGTCGACAGGTCATCGGCGAAAGTTAGGTCATTGTTATGCCTACGCTCTACAATATATCGAAGTGATGTACCTATTTTTATTCGGGAACTTTATTTGTATGAAAAATGTGAAAGTCCAGTAGGAATGTTTTTTAACGATGGGCCCTGAGTGAGGGGAACGTCAATAAGGTTTCTGGTGATGACCAAACAGATAATAAATAAGAAATACGCTTTCACCGCCGCTACTTTGTTAGATATTGTTAGCAGCACTTGTCGTAGGCGTAGACTCAGACATTCATGTCGAAAGTACTAGACATATTCTTATAAGAAGCGAATAGAAAGTACTTGTCCTAAGAAGTGTGCTAAGAGCTGCCGAGTCAAAGATGGCTAAGTATGCTTAAAAATCTTTTGACGAAACCTATTGACAATATTCGTCAAACAAATTTAAACTTTGTACCATCATAATAAGTCTTAGTGTGTCATGATTACAATAAAAATAGTGTGGGCGTTTATCTAGGACTTCGACAAGCTGGCTCTATTGTTTTTTAAAAAATGCAGTATCTTGAATGAAGACCGCTTGATGTTCCTAATATAATGAAGGGCTTAAGCGTTTCTGCACTTTTGTGTATAAGTATGTATATATAAATTGTTTTTTTACGCAATGCGCAAGCTACCACATTGATTTTCTTGGTGAGATAAATCCATAAGTAACCAAAAAAGGCACTTATTTTCGTGCTGTGGCTTTGGTTATACAACTCAAACTGAATAAAAGTAATACACTCATTGAACCCTGTACCTATCTCATTTTATATGTATAAATTTTAAAGAATTTGAGTGTCATATTAATGTTTTTATTCCTTTTAAAGAAATACTGGCTCTAATAGCAAATTTACACTTAATACACGTATGCCCCGAGGAGGGTTCCGTACCATGTAAATGTATTTCTTTGAAAACCAATAGCAGTGGATACTTAGTATTTATGTTGAGGGTTCAGTTGCCTAGTTGACTTTTAGTTTCAACATGCTTGATGACTAGAGCGTGTTGTCGAAAAATTTAAAAAAATCTAGGTATTACCTTAAAAATACTTTTAGAAATAAGAAAGTTGGTACAAACAAATTTAACAGCGACACGAAACTATGTTAATAATAAATTTTCTTTGCCTATACTATGCTTTCTGTTCTCAGGGACAGAAGTTCGAGCCCGGCATGCACCAATAAGTCTTTTTCCTAATTTCTCAAGTAAAAATCGGTATATGAGAGTGAAGTACCCTACTTTGACCAGCAGGCCCCAGTTGTTAACAGGATTAATTGTACCAAAGGTTGAACATTTAAAAACAAAGTTAAATAAAAACAACATTCTATAAAAAAAGATGTTTTTTATAATCAACTTTATTACGGTTTGTACAAAGGGCTAATTGAGACCAACAAGTAAATTACTATTTTTAGTCTTAACAATCACAATAGAAATTCTCAAATCTAAGTGGCAATTTTCAAATTATATAAAAATAACAAATAATAAATTAACCATAACTTTTTGAGCAACTTTAGGTAGGTTGTTTTTTGTTTAAGCATTATTAATATCAAATATCAAACATTAATAAAATTTCTGACAATATCACGCAATGAATCAAAAGTATAAACTGCAGATGAAAGGAATGCAAAAATATGTTTTTCGGCTGTATTTTAAAGCGCTTCATAAATATCGTCCTCACTGTACCGCAAGAATTACTTTTAGGTGGCATATTGAATCTAAAACAAACAAAAGAAAAATGATATTAACAGAGCTTGGTCAATCATAGGAGCTTATATTTTGTATGCAGTATCAACCAATCAATACAACTACAAACTAGTCAAACCACTGGTCGACTAATGGAAACCATTCGTTTTACTTCATTAAAAAGCAAAATTAAAAGTTTTTAAAAACGTTATCGAAAAAGTAAACAATAATTGTAAAACCCTTGACTTAACCAGATTATATAACGAAAGATAATAAACGTAAAAAGCTTTATACAAAAGAATTGTGACCTCTTGCAAAGTCGGTCATATAGGTAAACAATGGAGTATCAGTTTTTATACCACTTCCTTACGTGCCTATTAGTTTCTCGAAGATATACTTAGATGTGGCAATAATAAATAACATATTCAACTACCTATGAACTTATTAGCTCCATTATCAGACCCTCGCCACCATGTGTAATGAAAGAGGCTCGTAAAAACCAATCTAACGATCCCAAACACGAAGAGTTTGCTAGTAGCCATTAAAGAGTATCAGTATTTACCTTTGGGCTTCCTCATGAGATCAGCTTAAAGTTGCCAATTTATAGTATTGACATGTAAACCACATATAACTGCAAAGTTTTAACTGACAGGACGATCCTACTCGGCAAAAATGACCAAAAACTCATTTTTATGAAGGAAAAATGTTTTCTGCAGCGTCCCCTAGTAAGTTACAACTGTAACACCTATCTAAGAACCAGCACTAATCAACCACGAACCCATTACTGAAAACCGTATCAAAATCGGACTATTAGTTTTGGAGATAAACGGCAACATTGGTTAGCACAAACAAACATACAAACAAACAAACAAACAAATTTGATGGTAGAAAGTAGCCGTGGGCATCATTACGAACAATTCCTTAGAACACATCCTATATTATTGATTCTTTGTTTTCAGTCACATCTGTATTTATATTTCTTACAAGCTCTGCGTTAAATCAAAAACATAAACGGTAAAAGCAGCTATTTTGGTCGTTAAGACGAGCTTTCTACTGCTATAGTAATGCTTGTGTATTTATACCAAAAAAATGTAAGTATATTTTCACGTCAGTTTGTTTGTTTATGTGGTATGGCATAGCTCTCACTATAAGAATTAATAATAAAAAGGAAAAATCGGTTAAGTGCGTGTCTTACACGCAATTATTTCGGGTTCCCTACAATAAGAATTATTGCGGATATTTGAAAAACTTGTACTCCGATTTTGTTCTAGAAATAGGTACTCTAAAAAAAATGTTTTTTGGGATTTTATTTTACCACTTTGTCAGCGTGAATAATTTGTATAACATGCCAAATTACAGCTTTCTAGTACTAAGAGTGATATAAGTCTGACAAATAGACATGGCTAGTTCCTTGTTGACTACGGGACCATAAAACGTAAGAACGTGCGACGCAACATGGTTGTACGATGTATACTGGGTACGACTAGGGATTGCATTCCGCAAAACGGGATCACGCATTCCTGCGGGATCCCGCTGCTTTTATTATTCTGCTGGATCCCGCACCTACAAAGCGTGGATCCGCGGATCCCGCAAATGAAAAATTTGGCGCTAAGACATTCGCGTAAATCGCGAGTGCGACGAGCCAGTTGTTCATAAACGGCACTGCGCTGCGGCTGCGCACGTCTTTCTCTAGTCGACGAGTGTTTTGTTTTCGTATTCAACGTCTTTTTTTTCTAATTTGTTTCTTAAGAGCGTAATGTCAAAAACTATCACCATAGGTTTATATCATAGTAGGGCATGAATATTGGAATCTCGGAATATCGAAATCCAGGAATCTCGGACCGTTAAGTCCGATATTATAATTCCGATACTTAGTAGTCCAATTTCGTAATATCGGAATTAGTCAAATCCTCTGTTTAAATTTTAAAATCAGACGTAAACGGTGCCAGCCGGCGCTCCGTTGTTCGGGCGATTTGATGTTATCTGACTACCTTCTTATTCAGGTTCTAAAAAGTTACAGAATGCTATTACGACTTTCCTACTTTCTTCCACCGAAGTCCTACAAACTGTCATACAGCACCCAGTACACTATCCACGAACAGCCACATTGCTTATAGTTATAGCCCTAATATTTTATAGTTTTACTATGATTTCCGGGACTCGGGCCCCCGTAAGATTTTTTTTAAGATCTTACGGGGGCCCGAGTCCCGGAAATCATATTAAAACTATAAAATATTAGGGCTCAGCGCTGCAGACACTTAACATTTGGGGGCACGAGCACCATGGAGTCGGTGCTACTGCTCCTAAAGGGCGAGGACGGGAGTATTGTAAGGCAAATCTACACTTCTTACAACGTAGCCTCGCCTTTGAATGACTTCCGAACTTTGTCAGTTATTGTCCCCGAGTCAAAGGGAGTCTTTGGATTTTTTGACGGTGTCGTGAATACAACTTACTACATTATATATAGTATATAGCAGACACAATATTGAAATTCGGGTTCAGTAATCTTGAGAAGCAAAACATTATTTTAAATTGCTATGAACTTGCAAGCCTAATACAAAAGATGACAATTAATAGCAGTAGTATCACTCCTACCTTTATAATTCTTAAAGTTTCTATTGGCATCAAATGGCGACATATTTTTTAAACCAATGAGTAAAAAAGTATATAATGCGTATGCATGTCCTAAACCTCAAATATAATGCAAACCCTGTATGCACTGGAGCTGTCACAGAAACAAAGACTATGTTTAGGTAGTTTTATTTATTTCCGATTTAAGTAACTACCCAACCACTTCAAGGTGTAATACGACTTTTGACCAAGAATTTGAGAAAATCTGAAAAAATAGGAAGGACTTGCATGGGGACGCCTATATTTACCTTTTTAAAATTATAATAGCTTATGACCTTGTATGCATCAAAAACGGAAGGGGGTATTAGTGTATAGTGCGTAACATGCGTACAGAGCGTTTGTATTTTACATAATTTTTGCCTTAGTGTTGAAAGTAAGCGTGTTTTTCGTCAGCTGGATATTTATGATGCATTGTCCGAAGTTTGCTTTTGCTGAAATCATCATCAAGTTTCTCTCTTAAAAGCATATACATATTGTTAGTAAATAAGTAGATTCGTTCCATTTGTTTCCAATTGTATTTTTTTAAAGATGTTTTGGAGGAGTTTTTACGAACGCATTATAAAAAAGAGGTGGTTGTTTTAAAAAATAAATAAATAGTACAGGTTTAGTAGTTTTATTCTGTTGTTAATTTTTTTTCAGTTTTTGATTAAGTATTTTAGTGAAGTTATTTCAGAAGGTATTTCAAATTTAAATTTTGTTCATAGGTTGTGCTATTTTTAAACATATTTATCAAAATTGATTTCAGTTTTATGTTTTTATTGTAGTGTAATCATCACAGAAGTTGTTTAATTTTTATGTTGATTACAAAAATAAAATAATTTAAAACATCTTGTATCTAATACAAATTTATGAAAAATATGTTCAATTCCGATATTAGTATCGGAATTCCGATATTAAAACAAATCAAAGGAATAGAAAACCTTCCAATATTACATGCCCTGATAACATAGTAATAGCATCTAAAAGAAAGTTGTGATTTGTTTATTAGTTATTATATGAATAAGATTGAATTAAAAATATATAACTGTTATATAATCAGGTTAGGAGTTAGGGTAAAAATTAAACAAAACTAATTAACTATGCCAAACATTACTAAATCTAAGAAAACAGATAACTAATTACTTAATTAATAGAAAAGAAATAATTTCCGTTACTTAATGTAAGAAATGTTTAATAAAAGTTGATTCGTACACAAAAATCTGTAGTTTCAATTTGATTTTATAAAATAATTTCTAAGATGCGGGATCCCTGTCCTGCATATCAATCCCGCGGGATTAAATGGGCTGCGGGATTGCAATGACTAGGTACGACTACTCCAGACTCGGGAACCTGAAAGAAAAATGTATGAAAGTAGACCTTACCTCACTAGATTCGTGAAAGTACTTGTATACATTACTTACGACCGTACTCGTGAGTTTGAGGCTAACTCGAGTACGCCCGACTCGTGAATTCATTAGTATAATGATTTACTTTTACGTGTTTCGTGAAGTAAGGCGTACTTTCTCTTCAATTCCTTTCTTTCATTCTTCCTTTTAATTTCTCTTAAGCCTGGACTACTCAACTCGTACAGGGCGAAGTGTTGTTGGCCTGTGTCGAAACTCACTATTTACAGTCGAATTTTATAATATTTTTTTTATATTTTTATTATGATGTCAAAATTTTTTGATAATAAAATTCTCGGCGAATCTAGTTTTTTTCTGATTTCGTTGTTGTTGCCTTAGGCCTCACCTATTGTTCGTTCCCACTGCCTCTTCTTAATAAAGGAGGCTTTAGGCATAGTCCAAAGAGCTGGACTGAATACACACAGCACGCCAAAGCACAGAATGCGCAGAAAAATGTACCACTAGGCGGTCACCTATCCAACGACTGGCCACGCCGGACTTTGCCTAACCTCTACACGATAGTTAAAAAGTCAGTGTTTACAATAGACGAATATTGCTGGGCCATGAGCCCCTTTTTTCTGTATCATGTTTAATAGTAAAATTATTCGGGCTGCGTGCCTAGAACCATATTCACGGTTATTGTATTTATAACACATTGTATGCTAAGTCAATAATAAAAAATACCTTGTTGTGATCCACCCGATCAAAAGGTACATACATTTCCATTAAAAATAAAGGATGTTTAGATTATGTTTCAAAACGTTCTATAAGTATTATATTTATTCTACAAAGGACTTTGAATATGTTATTTAAAATGATGACTAGGCTATTTTGTATTGATATTCGTAGTTTTATAGATGGTCAAGTACTTTTGTTATAGTTTCGAGTACTATTCTTTATTCTGTCTGTGGTTTTTTCCAAAACTTTATAAAAGGAAAATGAATTTGAAATAAACAATCATTGAAGCACTGTACCAAATTTCAATTCGATGGCATTTTTATTTTTATTTGGCACACTTCTGCTATGAATTTCAATGCAGCTTCACAGTTTTTTAACCGACCTTAAAAAAAGAATGAGGTCATGTTCGACGAGTATATTTTTTTTTATGTATGTCAACCGATTTCTCCGTCAATTGTAAACCGATTTCAAAAATTATATTCGAAAGAGTACGTTCCTGAGGTGGTCCCATATCAATAAAGTGGATTTAAAACTTAACCTTTAGGAGAAAAAAATAATTGATGTTAAATTAACATCATGAAGTGGTGAAACACGCCTTTTATGTTAATAATTGTGTTAAATTTTGTTACAAGTACCTATAAATGTTTTTTGTTTACGAGAAAAAACGTCACTTAAATGCAAGAAATAAAGACTTTCCATCAAAAAGGAACAACCGGCTTAAAAAAGATGCACTAAAAAGGTAAATATAATTTCTTTTTTCCAAAAAATCTAATCTGAATTACAGTTTTAAGTTGGTGACATGGATTATTTTTACCTTTTTAGTGCATCTTTTTAAAGCCCCTTTTTTTTGTTGTTAATTGAGATGTATCGTACTAAATGGAGTTGATTTATTATTATGTTCTCTAACAGCCAAAATCTAGGCTAAGCCTAACATAAAATAGCTCCGCTTAGGTAGGTATATAATGGAAGTTGTATACCAACAGACAGTTAAAACAAACCTCCATCTAAGCAGACAAATACGCAGAAAATAGCATCTTCTGATCCTTGAAAAAGGATGCCTTATTAGTAAATGTTATGGAAAACGATTCATTATTTATTTTACGAGCTATTTTCGTCAATTTAACTTTAACGTGCTACCAATGACTTTATTTATAAATTAGTGCCGACGTAAATCACTCGACACTTTACACGTTTATTTTAGAACTGTCGGCGATCAGGGCACAGGTTTATTTATAAGTTTTATAAGGTTTTTTTTTATTTTAAAAAGGATGCAGTGAACATATTATTTGAAAGCAAACATTTTTTGCCCTGTTTTTAAAAATGTGGCTCTAAAGTGGTCATTTTTAGTTACGTTTGTGTCATTGAAGTCTAAAAAATTAAAAAAAAAACATAGAATAATAGCACATTGGCTAATATTATTTTAAACGATGACACGTGTCGTAAAAATTAATTACTTTCAGAAATATAGCAGATCGAAGTTCTTTTTTCGGTTTCAAATAACGAAAGTAGAATTAATCAATAAACTAATAACGGCTAAGGAACCCTACGATGATCATGGCTCGTCAGCTTTTACCCTTTTTTTGTATTAAATATAGAAAAATGGTTTAATTTTGATAGCAGTATGTAATTGGCTTGTAGTGTATAAATTTACAGTTAATGCATCTCTGACATTTTAATGCACGTATTTAGCGTGGTAAATTATTTGTAAACTAGCTTTTCGGTCTAAATTTGGTCATCGGTGTAGGATTTCAACGGCAACTCTTCAATCATAGAAAAAAAACCGACCACACTTGACGTTTACAAGTAGCCTATGTCCTTTCTCGGCACTCAAACTATCTCCATGCCAAATTTTAACTTACGGTTTAAGCTGAAGAGGTAAGTACAGACAGACAGACAGACTTACTTTAGCATTTATTATATTAGTACTTACGGTTTTCTAAAGCAACGGAAAAGCTTTAATTATTTTTGAGGTGAAGATAAGATTATATTTAATATATCAAAAATCGGCCTTAAGTTTATAAAACTGGTTATAGGGATATCTACATTTTTTTAATCTATGTTCCTGTAATCTGTAATTGATGCTCACTTCTTTAGGAATATAATAACACTTGTGGTTTATGGCTTACATTTTCTTTCACAAAATCACAATAAAATGCTTGATTACTTAATTAACATTTCGGTCGCCTAATTAGCTAAATATAAACTGTTAATAATGTTATTGATATCCTTGTTGTTATAGGTTCGTGCACAATGTACGAACGCTAACAGTTCAATTATTAATACCTGCGGATATTTACAAAGTTCATTGACACGTTATGCACTAAAATTAACTATTTCAACTTACTTTCTGCTTGAATATAATATTTTACGCTACGTTCCAATTCACTTTTATTCTCTGCGGTGATTATCAACCTGTAAAGTTGATTTTCCACCCGCTTTGGAACAGGTTATAATTATTTCACATACTGACAGAAGAGATTTCGATCCGTATCTATGTGAGTGTAAATAATTCAATTTGATAGCTAGAAAATTTAGCTGAGCGTTCCAAAACCACTTTATCTTTAAAACGTTGTTGGAACGTAGCGTAACATGTAAGTTTATCTCCACGGTTCTAATCAGAGTTACCACCTTACCTTACCAGAATGATACATACGTACCCACTGTGATGGCGTTTAAGGCCATAGTCTAGTCCATCACACAGGCCTAGAGCTAACAAAGTTGGTATATAGGGTAATCTGTCCCTGGTCGTAACTTTTAACACTTAGTTTTCTAAAGGCGATTTACGGCAATGGGCATAATATATAAACACTTGTGTTATTATTACTCTTTGCCTAAATTATTCTGCGTCTGTAGGTACTATTCTGTGCTTTTATTATTCTGTGCCAGTCTAGATATACACTGTATCAGAAGCATTATTGTGGCGATTATGGGCTTACCCACCACCTGTCACGCAGGACTAAAGAGCCTGTACATTATGATAGGGATGCGCTCTAATTACCCCCTTTGGAAGCAGGGAATCGTGACAATATGATTAACATACCTACATGTATTTTGTAGTTTTGAGTAATTTTAAAAGTAAATAAACCGTTTTTGGGAATTAGCAAAGGGAAAGGTTAGAAAAAAATGTTATAGTAATTTCAGTCTATAATAAAAATAAAAATATGAGTAATTGATTTCGTTTTGATACATAGGTAGTGTGTATCACTGCATGTTGTCACGCATGAGGGGGTGGGTGGCCAGCGCAACTAACAGCTGATGTGGACAGTTTAACTGCCGCCAGTCAACCTGGCGGAACTCGAGTGAATCATACTGGCTACGTGGCAACAGAGGCAACACTTCGGTGAGTCACAGGGATTCCCTTTCACATATATTATAGGTAACCAGACAATGTCCATTCGGAGGTAGAATATGTCTATGGAATTGTCTACCACCTTATTTTATAATGACGATATTTAGAATGAAAGATTTGGGTTCTTCCGTCGTTCTTCTAAATTCTCAATAAGTAAATCTAATTCATATATTCTAAATAAATCTGCCATCTCTCCGTCGTTCTGGCGGAACTTTACTGGCTGTTTTTATATTTTGTTGTTGTGTCACTTTAAACCTTAAAATAAATTTACTTCAAGTTATAGGAGCTTCTACTTATTAAAAGTACCACTGTTACGATACAGCAAAATCAAAGCAAAATTTATATTTTATTTCCATTTTTTATTTAGTAAAAAATAACATATCTAAAGTAAAAAATATAGAGCCCTTTTGAAGTCTGTTCACAGTTCAAACTAATCTACGCGTACTTTGTAATGTGTAACATGTAAATAAAGTATAACTATTATTTTCTATATTATCTTTAGTCAATCAAGACAATTCGTGGCAAACAACCTCTGAATCTCTCGCTCAGTATTCTACTTGTGAACTACTAATTCCCTACGCTCGAGGTTTAATCATAGAATTCTTTGCTACTCTCGGGATTCAACTTAGGTTAGTTTAGTGCAGCAAACGTTTCTGACCCAGTGGTCAAACATTAAAAACCTTGGTGTCTTCCTACAAGTTGCGTATTTATCGATCGCCGGAGGATCTTGAGATTGAAATTGTTTTACGTAAATGACTTCACTTGCAGCT
Organism: Apoda limacodes; assembly: GCA_946406115.1. Classification (NCBI taxonomy): domain Eukaryota; kingdom Metazoa; phylum Arthropoda; class Insecta; order Lepidoptera; family Limacodidae; genus Apoda; species Apoda limacodes. Next base: position 21,776,323 of record OX291541.1, on the reverse strand, counting down.
GCTCGTGAACACCACTGATGCAGCTACTATGTTTTACCCTTAAAAAAGAATACTCTCCATTTAACGACAAATTTGTTTTGCGTAACGGAAGAACGGACACGACGATCTACAAGGATTCCGTTTTAGCCATTTGGCTACGAAACTCTAAAAAGCACACAGAAAGGTTTTTTGTTTGTTTCTATTTTATTAGGAACTATAATTATCTTTGTTCTTTGCCGTTTACGTCCCTTTCGCCATCTTTGATTCAAAATAGACTTAATTACATTCTATTTTCATTTGTTTAATTTTATTTTCATTAATCATATATAGTCCCTAGAGACCACGACTAAAATCATCTATCATCGTTTTACGGCCAAAACTGTATCGTATAAAATTCTTCTATTAGGTCATACTGAATCCGATTAGGTGTCCGAAACGTTTTTTAGTTATGGAGTACTTTTTGAAAAAACACTCAGGCCAGATGCGACGCGTCACACTCACATGTCTGAAAACAAACATTGTCGTAATTACTAATTACGAAATACTACGTGATAGAAAACTTTAGTAAAAACAAGGATGACGCGATATGTAACTGAGCGTGCGTAAGTAGTGCAGCTACATCTTAACTCACTGAGATTTTCATTAAAATACATTAAATAAAGTAATAGTTCAATATAAATTTATTAAAAAAAATGCTTTTTTTTCAGGATTTAAAGTACTATCACGACTATGCTTTAGCAAAATTGTAAACTAAAATTAGAACTTTGAAGATTTCTTTGCCTAAACTTTAAAATAAACAGTGAAATGATTGCAAGAGGCAGTTTAGGATTTCTTATTGGACAAAAGTTTAACCATATCCCGATCATATGCTAAACGGATCTAGAGCAACCTTAAAAATAAGTACAAACACAAAAATGTACATTTCTAAAATCATACTGAATATAATGATACTATAAGCCTAAGTTTTTTTTGTCATAGCAGAATGGGTCCCCACGAAGCTGCGACATATTTGACGGTACTGCCTTCAGCACGACCTTTCTAATCTAGAAATTTTATATGGCTTTGGCCGTAAAACGATGATACACGATTTTGGTTGTAGTTCTCAGGCTAGAAATACTAAAATGTCAATTATTTACGCAGTTTCGAAGTTTACTCGCCAAATCCCTCAAACACTGTTGATGTGTCGCCGCGCCTGTCAGTTCGTCTGTCCGTATAGATAATATTCTTAGTTAATTGATTTAATTAACATCAGCTAGATGTGATTTGTGAGGACATTGATGTATGTTTTCTCATAAATTAAGATACAATAATGTTCGAATTGTTAGAAGATATCTTTGACCTAGTTGTAATTATTATGTATTTCTACTTTATTATTTTAATTGTTATAATTAAAACGCAAACCTATTTATCCTTTTTCAGTAAAATATATATATATATATGTTAACACGGCATCAAATTATTACAAAAACTCCCTCGCAGCCTAGTCGGTAGAGTGGCCAGCTGCTGTGCAGTGGGTTTGATTTCCGCAATGGACAAACATCTGTGTGTTAAACATTTATGTTTGTCATGATTCTGGTATTTATGTATGAAATGTATGTATTTAAAAAAAAAAAGTATAAGTATTTGTATCCGTTGTCTGGTTTACATAATGCAAGCGCTGCCTAGTTTGGGCCAGATGGCTCTGTGTGATATGTCCAGAAATTATTTTGTTTATTATTATTATTAATTATTAGAAATTTAGGGTAACATTAAAAAAAAAAAAAATTATATGTATTCTCAATTGAAAAGAATATTTATAGTATTTTAACTTTGTAATCTATTGTATTGTTCAAATAACATTGAAACTCATAGACGCTTTTTCTACAAACCATTTTAAATATATTAAAATTTATTTCCTGTTTATTTCAATTCCTTTTAATATTTTTCTCCCTTGACCTCTAAATAATCAACGAATTATGGTATCTATTGCATCAAGCCTAATAAATAACTCACCTATTGTTATTTTGAGTCAAATTGCTTTAAATTGCCCATAAAGTGCATCACACGGGAATCGAACCCGGCATCCTTATTTCGGTAATTCACCGTAATGGGCCTACAGTTGGTGCATTGCGCAATGTCTATTATTATGGCCCATATTTCGTCCTGCGTGCCTAAAGGGTCCGTCTCACCTAGGGTTGCCACATGGAAAAATAAGGAGAAAAATTATATATAAGCAATTTTTCTCTGAGACAAGAAACGTATACGAACAAGAATGGAAAAGGTTTCTGACAGTTTCCGCCAATTCTTTGGTGTTTTAACACCATAACCTGACTCTAGTAAATTTTAAATACGAGTCCACGGATGAAAGAATAGATTTGATATATTTTTGATAAAAAAAAAACACCCTATCATGTTTAGTTTGTAAGTGATTTCAGTAAAAATCAAAGTAACGTATAATAATTAAGCAATTAATTAATTAAATTACACTACTTACTGAAATTTGTAAGAAGAATACTTAGTTTATTTAATTTCAAAATTTTATGTCTTTTTAATTGTGCAAAGATTTATAAGACTCGACAATCAAGAAGAATTAATTTAATTTATTACACAATAGCTTCTGCCAGTGGCTTCGTTCGCCCTAAATTTCGTTATCGGCGTAGGTTCTTACGGCAACTCCTCAATTATAGAAAAAAAACAAACAATCAAATCTTTCCTCTTTAATGGCATAATACATTCGTGTCTGTGGAACCATGGAAATACACATACAAAATTTCAACCCAATCGGTTGAAGTTATGTGAAAAAGATAAGTAAGAAACGATAATTCTTACTACCCGTTGTATTATTACCCGTTTTCCCGTAGGAATAAAGCATTTTCCCGCGGTAAAAAGTAGCCTATGTTCATTAAGGGATAATGTTGGTTTCTAATGGTAAAAGAATTTTTTAAATTGGTCCAGTAGTTTCGAAGCCTTTTCAATTCATACAAACAAACAATCAAATCTTTCCTCTTTTTAATATTAGTATAGATTGCAAGTTAAGGTCTATATGTTCCTAACTATAGCAAATGACAATAAGTATATAAAGGCCTAATTTAATTTTACGGTTACGATAGATATGATTTCTATTAAATTTAGTCCAAATAGTGCAAGAAGGTTTTTTCTTGCTCCGAATGTTCGGCATTTAAACCGAATTTCATCCGAATGCCGGAGTTCGGCTCAAGCTGCCGAAATTCGGTTAAACCGAATGTAAATGGAATTTCGGCCCATCCTTGGATACACACCCAGATCATTAATATTATTGTATAGTCTGTGCGCACATCAGAATGTGGTAGACAGCCTTTTTTCAACAACCACTTAAGTCCCACGTGACACTGCTTCTAATGTACACTGTATCTGAACTTGTAGGAACTTGCATTTTTATCTGTTCAACATATTTAGGAGCGTTGGAAACGAATTATTCTGTAAACTGTTGAGTTCGTTCGTTTTTAAGGTAAATATATCAATAGAAAGAACTAATATTATAATAGCTGACCTGGCAGACGTTGTTCTGTTCCCTTCGTTGCTTTTGGGCCCATCCCCCGACCCACCGCGTCGCATAGCTCGCCCATGCTATGACGTTGTTTTAGCTTAGCATTCTCTTTAACCTGTTTTCTTTTGACTCAGCTCCTAAGGGTCGCAGCTTGATGCTATACAGCCTGTAAGCTTCCTCAGAAAATAGGCTATCAAATGCATTTTGAATTTATAATTAGTTTCCAAAGTTGTTAATTTTATGTTCAACCGTCCAACCTTTGGTTTTAAACAAATGTTTTAAAAATAAATAAAAAGAAAACACAATATCCGATCTTAACTTTTAACAAAAAAATTGTTTTAAACGTAATCTTTTTAGATGTTCACAATTTTCAGTAGTAACTAAACAGTACAGTAGACCTAAGAGAATGCGTGCATCACATACACTCAACTATTTTTGAACTCTACATCATTTTCAGAAAGAAAAGAATAAAACCACAAAAGTTATTTTTTAGCATAGACTTTAATTTTTTTGGCAAATTAAAATAATAAAATGGCACTAAAAATAAATAACTTATCAACATATTTACACACACTTTCATGATACTCAAATGTCTATATTAAAATATCAGTCATTATATTCAATATCACTTTCAAATAGTCGCTTAGTTCACCTGGGTTTTAGTACAGTAATTTCATAAACTAATAAACGTCACTGCACCGTCATACAAACGTCCTTGTCGACTGACGATTGCCTACAGAGCTTACATTACTTAAGCTCTTAGACGTCGCTACATTGAAGTTTTTAGCTAAAACTATTACCTGAAAAAAAAAAAATCTTTAGCATTAAAATGATTAAACAACTATATAATGCAATGGAATCTTTACAGTTATTGTTATTATTTATAGTACATATTCCCATATTACGTATATGTTTTAGCTCAGAATTCCACGTAAGTTTTTATGGAATGGCGACGCAGCAGGATAAGAATCTTCTATTTTAATACTTTTAAATATGTAAAAACATGTAGGTAACATGATTTGACTATTGATACCCCTGAAGAATTCCAAATGTCGCTTATATCACAACGAGTCTATATCCTATCTTAATATGAAAGATACTAGCAATATTCCTTTTCAATACATACGCCGTAAAAAGGTTACAGGCATACACAGTTACATTCTCTTAAATCCTTGATTTCACAATTTGTGTGACCCTATATGCCTCATATCCGTGTAAGGTAGCGTAAACTTACACCGTAATACAATGTTAGGGCTCCAATGACGGCCCCGACTGCAACGTCCCACCAATGATGCCGGTGGTCGGTGATGCGTGTAAGCGACGCGACGGCAGCGAACGTGCCACATAGCAGCTGCAGCGTGGGAACTAACAGGACGACGCGTCGACGCCAACCGAACGCACGCCGCTGCAGATACCACTGTAACAAACAAATACAAGCTTTTGATGTTGTGGTTTTCCTAGGAGAAAAGACTTCAGGCCGTAGTCCAACACACTTGCCTAGTGCGCGATCGGAAGACGTTGTCGCTAAGCGGGTGCTAAGACTTTAATTACTCCTACAAGCTTTTTCTTTGTAAATTTTACTTTTCTCAAAGCAAAACGTGCGTTTATAGAACCCATGGTCGGTAATGACGCGACTATTCTATCTAGCATGTATAAAAGCTGTATGTTTCAGATATGAACTACGCGCATACTTCACTACAAGCGACCAATTAGAAGTCTAGATATCTAGAGCGTCTGGCGGAAGCGTTGTTTGCTCTTCTTTTATTTCCGCCATTTCAATTGTGTTTTGATGAATTTATTTATTTATTCACCTTATATTTTTATTTATTTACCTACAAATGTGAAATAAAACATAGTGTCTAACACAGGCGGTAATGAAATTACAAACTCGAATCACTGAAGCCTTCTCGTTAGTAATTTTCTCCTTACCACCCTTAATACACAAGTTACTATTGAGTCCGAATAAACTTGCTTTTTCGACTGTCGTCATTGACAAATACCTTGAACGACGGCTTAGCGTGCCTTTGGCAAGACGAAAGCTCTTAAGATTTTTTGCCTCTAGGCCGATCGCCTATCCTGGTACTGACTGACCGAAACTCTACAAGATGTTATTTTATAAGCAATTAAAAAATTAACCAAAGTTAACCTATCTTTATTCAAATAAGCTTTAAGACGTAGTAGTAGCAGCTAGTTCATAAGGCTATTTTCAACTGAGAAGAGTTGTCAAGAAACTTGTTTTAAAAAGCTTCAAGTTTTGGTAACAACAACAAAATAAATACGCTACTTACTGCTACGAAGAACCCGCAGTAGACCGAGAGCGAGGTGTGTCCTGAGGGGAAGCTGTGGTAGGAGTCCATCTGCAGCCAATTTGAATATTTTGTTGAAGTACACTCGAATGTACTTACATATTCAGACCTGGAACATGAGATGATTGGTTTTTATTTACAATATAGGACAAGATACTTTAAAGTTTGGAAAGTTCAAGGAAAAGGCTTTGACATGGAGATCCAACAGTCTATAAATTTACTTGGTAATAAACTTTCTGCTCAAGACATCGAACTATAGCAGAGGTAAGTAATGAAAGAACATCACACAATCAATCCTTAAAAGTATTTAAATTTTTTGGGTCAGATTTCTTTGGATTTGCTCAGTTTATCCGACTAAAATTTAATGGTCATGTTCTACTGGATACTTATAGCCAAAATCGTTGATCATTACTGACTTAAAGCCCCTTTTAATTCCTTTTAAAACTGTTTTTGCAAAGAAATCTTCAAAGTTCTGTGATATATTACTGAATAACTTTTGAATAATCATTCCAAAGCTTCTTTTATCTATCTTTCTTTACACCTTCTAGACTATATGCATCAATTTCAAATGTAATACTTACCCTGTACAATTCTTAGCGGTGTCTGGCTCGCAGATATCGAAGAATGTGGGTCTAGGGCACCCAGTGATGCCTTTCATGATCTCGATAGCTACCAGATTGAGGAAAAACCCATAGATGTAGCTTCTGAAGATTACAACTGACTTCTGCCAAACTAGAAGCGATCTTATGCGTATTGGATATGTCGAATCTGTTAGCAGTAGCTCTGTTAAGGGTATCTGAAATAGAAAAGGAAAACTACTTAGACTTTTTTGTTTGTTGTATACCTACTGGATTTCACTGACTACCCCGTAACGTCAGAAAAATGGTTTCGTAAATTAAAAAAAAAAAAAGTTCCATACAAAATAAATATTAAGGGTATTTATTGAATTATGAAGATTTAATGAAATCCAGGTTGGTTTAATATAGTATAGTATATTGTATAGTATAGATATTCAATTAATGATTTTAAACTTTCGCGACTTATACAATCCAAAAAAAAAAAATTATTAGTCGAAATCATGTGAATATTTTATTAGGTATACCTTGTTTCCTGATGTTTCGACCGACTTAATTACACCAATCGTAGTCACGGGAGTGTTAATAGGTACCTAATATTTACTATTCACGTGATTTCGACTTTGAGTTTATGATTAAAATATATTTTCTTTAAAACACGATTTTTAATGCTAAAGTTGTGTGCTTAACACCTGCTAGAACCAAAACTATTGTCTTAACCTCTTACGCATCACAGCAGCATTGTTTTTCCATATCCATTTGGGTTTCTGGGTAGAAATTACAAAGATGACGTACCGATGTAGATTTGGCAACTTCCAATTACGGAAATTACGCAACATCTTTTAGTCCAAAATACCTCAGTGCCTTAAGACCAGTGTACAAATCTTTAACTGATGGCATCTTTAATAAGCTCAAAATCGCTATGGAGATAGTTATGTGTTTCTTTGCGCGATTGAGTTTGAAATTCGAGATGAGGATATTCACCGAAGAATCATAAGTACCGACATAATTCGAATAGTTAGCATTGTTTGCGGGCCACATCGCTCGTCGTTGGGTAAGAAAGGTTTTCGAGTGGCGACCTCGGATTGGAAGCCGCAGCCTGCGACGGCCTTCTACCAGTTAGACAGACGTCCTAGTTAGAGACAGGAATCCAGTGGGTGCGAGTGGCTTAGGACCGGCCGTAGTATGGATATATGGGGAGGCCTACGTTCAGCAGTGGACGTCTTCCGGGCAAGAGGATGACGACCTACCTATTTTTACATAGTTTGCAAATACTGGAACGAATATTTTAATTTGGCTATACAAACAAATGAATTATGTTTGGGGACTAAATTTTTTAGATTCCTTAAAATCTACATTTTAAAAAACCCATAAAAGTTATGTTCCCAGTATTTTTTAAATATTTTTTGAATGGAGCAGGCATGAAGGCAAACTTTATACACGACTTCTGAAAATAAAAATAGCACTTTAGACTATAAACTTGATACTTACAATTGCAACGGGCAGCAGTATCACCGTGCCCATAAGGACCCCAGCGGAGACGGTGTCCCCTTGGAAAGGGAACGACAGTGCGGGGTCGTTGCAGTAGAAACCCGCCTTGTAGCTCGGTATCACACCCAGCTCGTATATTGTGAGGAGTACAAAAACTGTAAGGAAAATAAGCGGATGATTTTTATATCTTTCAATATTTCTTAAATGGCGCGAACCTTTCATAATCCTGTAAGGGTATACGGGAAACTGCTATAGGTTTTCAAGGATAAAACTGCAAAAATCTCGAGTGAGTCGGACTATGGAATTAGAGAGAAAAATTAATGCATGTACTTTCACGGGTTTCGACAGGTAAGACGTTACATACATACATTTTTCTCTCGTATTCAGAGTATGGCGTACTAGAGACTGTTCCCAATAAGCTTCCTTAAGAAAATTATTGAAAACTTCAGGAAATGCCCAAATTTTAAGAACGTAGTACAGTAACTAAGCAAAAATCGCAGCACACAAGGAAGCACAGCTTTATAAATAAAAGTCTGAAGTCATTGCCTGAATTTTAATTTCAAGTGTAAGTTACAGCTACTCTATAACAGATGGCGCTACACAACTCTTACGCATTGTTCATAATATTGATGGGTAAAGCATAAACTTTATTATTTTACTCCATAAAATATTAAATAGATAGTTAATTAACTCAGGATTTTTAATAGTTAAGTACAAAATATGTAAACAAATACATGTTAGGTAAAAATATTTTATTTTGTCATCAAAATAAAAGGCTGGCTAGCGGAGATAATGTTTCCGATTTCAAAGAAAAACGAAATGCAACGAATTTTCTTTTTTAAAACCTACATATTTACCTAGATATATTTAATCCTACGTTATGGTTGAACAATGAAACGGTAGCTCGAGACTGTTCCCACTAAGGTCCAAAGTCCGTGTAGATTAAGTTCATTTTAAGAACAGCCGAGTTTTACTAGCCCAGTCATGTAATCTCATGACGTCAAACTGCATCAATATTCTTAGTAATTGTTAATAAATTACCAAGGAATCAATGATATTCTTATACATGTACATGTACAATAACAATTAATTTATTAATAATAAATAGCTTACTGAATTTATTGTTAGTGTGTGTTCGGTATTTATCGTATAGTACTTACTTAATTAGCTTTATCATATAGTATTAAATGGATAATAAACGAAATATGAGTGTTTGAAAATCAATCTTTATTAATCAGGGACAAAAGTATCAAATCGAGAGGAAGATTTTTTAATTTAAATGAAGTTATATCAATTAAAATTAAAATGAATAATTTATAAATTAATTTTAAGATAAGGACAAAAACTGGTCTACTTAGTGCAGGATTACTTAGCCGTTTGTACATATTATTGTTTTTTAAGTCCACAAATAAGTAAGTATAGCTATCTTAGTTGTAATTTAGTTAGTATGGAAATTGCAAAAACGGTCTAAATTTTGGATTTGTAATTAAACAATTGGGAAGTAAGATATCAAAATTTAAATCTTTTTTATTTACTGTACTATTAGTCGGTATCATTAGAGCTGTCGCACACCATGACAATTTTGTAGGAGACATATTGGGCAACCGTTTTAAGTAGTCTGACCGTAACCGAATGGTCTTTACTTTGAAACTCTTCCAAATTTCCCCTAGAGACATTTCGTATGTCGGAATATAGTGGACCGACACCGACCGAACCAATCCTACTGAACTATCGGTGTTAAACAAAGAGGTCAAAAGTCTCGTGATAGACTATATAGACTAGGTATATTATGTATCAAATCCAGGTGGAAAAAAGAACAATGACCCTTACGCAAACTACAGGGATAACAAACATTTTATGGTAAGGTTCTGAACCGTACGCACTTTGCGCGTGTGTGGGACCGGAATAAAAAAGTTACTTACCGGTTGTCATTAATTGTCGGTCAAGGACTACTAGTTACCTACGAAAAAGTCGCTAGTGTGCAGTAACTCTTAGTGTCGTCCTAAAACCTAATCTAGTTTCGTCCATGAACGATGTCATCACCCACGCTAGTGATCGCGAAATGGCCGGCGATTACCCAATTTATTTGCCATTTGCTGCCAACACCCTCCGTCCGTTGTTTTGGCAAGTTAGAGTTCAAAGTCAATGTCAAACGGGCAGGACACTTCTGGTATTACGAACGCGTACCTAACATTAAAATGTTTATGTCAATCAGCTTGTTTACGAGACGCTTGCGTATATGTGGACGGCATGTATGGGCACCTAAAATCCCGCTAAAACTGGTACCTACATCAAAATTCATGTAAGTATGACAGAGGTATTTAGACCCTTATTTAAAAAACCACCTCCTTATACCTAGATAAAAATATTGCCGGTTTTGCGGAATGCAGAACCGGGTGTCCTGCAGTTCTCAGAGCAATTTGTTGACCGATTCTAAGAAACTACACATCAGTTCATCGATACTAGTAAAAAACAACTTATTGAAATGAAATTTGCTAAAAATTCCAAAACCTAAATTCCTTATCTGACTCCTAAGTCTACGTAAACTTGACTGAGTGTACTGTGTGATGTTATTTTTTTCTTGCCTGGTTTGCGATTTAGATTTGTCAGGGTATAAAGATTTTGCTTGTTTCCCATGACCCAGGTATAAGGTGGGTATACCAGCTTATGCTTATTATAGCATATAATTAGGGTTGTAAACACCCTGGATTTATTTTGTATATGGGTATATTGTAAGTTGGTATATTCTGTAACTGTTTTTTGTATTCTGTAACACTGGTTGGTGTATGCAAAGTGAGAAATAACATTTTTAAACTGAAGAAAAAAAGAGATACATTATTTTAGGTTAAGGTCTTTACTAAAGAGAGTAGGCGTAAGTGCGATTCTTACCTCAAAAATGGCCTTGCAATAAACACCACATAAGACTTTTTATTAGTCTAGAGACACCGATTAGAATATTACAAACCTAGCAGCTTGCACTAATGATGAGACATAAAGACTTGTTTTAAACGACCTGGAGTTTGATTTTATTAATGGAGGGTAAAAGCTTGTGCACACTGGCACAGTATATACAAATTGGCCTTTTGTTTTTAAAGAAAGCTAAGGTGAAAAAGCGATCTAAAAGCTGCCATAGGACACTCTGCGTGCTTCAAAATTTCATGTTTAATGGCAAAAGTATTTTATGGCAATGGCAGTTACTAATTGGCCGTAAAGTCCAGCTGTTGTGGCGAAAGGTTTGTTATCGAGTTATTACTAGATATATATTAGCCGTTTTGATGACATTTGCAACTAACCTAGGATATCCTACCAAACTGTTGCAGACAGTCATATCCAGAATTCGTTGCATTTTATATGCCACAAAAATTTAACTGTAAGTGGTAGTAATCGTCCGCGTAGAGCACTACAATGCCTAACTTTGGGGAATGTTCTTATAAACAACGCATATATCAGAAGAGAAAGTGCCTTATTAAACCTCCATGTAAAAACCTTTATATCCTTTTGAAAGTAATACTATCACTCATTTTAGGCTAAGGCATGCATTAAGTTTGCTAGGGCGCTATTCCCTTAATCCATTCTCAAACAACCAGATGCCATAGTGTTTCCTAATAACCTTAACGAAGAGCAAAACTTTATCTTTAATCAGCAAATAAATTTCACTGCTTCTGAAAATATGGATCTGCCGATGATTTAACAATTTGATTTGGCATTGTTTGAGAACGGTAAATACTTAATTCAAGCCTACCAGCGTAATGTTTTCTTGACTTGGCAGGGTGTATTGGCCATTAATTGAAATTTGAGACCGAATTATTTATTAACCTAGATATTGATACTTTTCTTATCGCTTCCATTCAGCTAAAAATTAAACTTTATCGGATCACATTTTAATCCATATGGATATCTCTGTTTGTCTGTTAGATATAAATGTACTACTAAAACTATGTAATTCAACGTTTAAAGTAGGTAAAATACTTTGATTACTGAATTTTGATAGTTATTCAATTTTATTTACTAGTGTGTAAAATATTATAAAGGCAAAGCTGAATAAGTATTTTACATAAAAATTTACATGCTTCAATTTTAGGATGGTATTAATAAAACCACTTTAATGACGCAGCCAGGTGATGTGGCATTTAAATAAAAAAATTCTTTTTTTAAATTAAAAACGAGTGATTTTCAAAAATAAAATTCGGTAGTAGTTATACGTCAATAGAACTTGGTTTTAAAAATACCTAATAATTTTAGTATATAAAATGGTTTTAGGAACATAATTTTTGTAAGTACCTATACCTACGATTTTCTAATATATTTCACTGTTTTGCTAATTATTTTTTTTTTATTGAAATAGTTTTTATAAAGATGTTTAAATTATGCTTTAGAACCGCTTGCTTAAAAAATACCCGGTTTTCAGAAAAATCTGGGAATCGGGGAAATAAGCTCGGCTTATGCCGGTTCTGCAATCCCTAGACTATCATATGCTATTTTTTTTTTGTTTTAAACACAAAGTTCAAAACAATATAGATGCACGAAACTAATGTTTTCATTAACACTATCTGTCAAAACGTTTGTTACCTTTCAACCCCTGAAATCAGACTGTTCTAATTTTTATTCTATATTTAGGATGGGGTGCTATAGGATCGAAATAGAATACATCACCCTTTTTTTTTTTTTTTTAATGAAACGATTTTTATGGTTTTTTACCTTAGCTATACAGTACATTTAAATGGAAAAAGTATATTCTCATAGAAAGTAACAAAATTTAGACTGCACCATAAGCAAAATAAATACTTATGAACAGCCACAAAGCTATGCTTAAAGTCTAACTATTACAAACAATATGATTGAACTCCACTTTATTGTAACGTAAATCTAGATTAGATAATAAATCAAATAGTTCTGTAACGGATGTAGATGTTGTTACGCAATACACTATTATGTAGTTAAGGGGTCATCTAACACGGGTGACGCGAGCCCCCCTTTTACGCCAGCCAGACCGTTTAACTCTGTCGCAAAGAGTAATAGGTCTCCAAAGTGGCACTAGACCATTGTAACATCCGTTACTAATGTTACAGTCGTAACCACGAGGTATACTCTGTCCATAAGAATAACAAATAGCTTCGTCTGTCCAGAGTACTGGGACCTTATTGGGAACAGTCTCGAGCTATTCCGATTCTGGAATTCGAGAGAAAAATGTATGCAAATACATTCACGGATTTCGAGAGGTAAGTCAAACTTCCATACATTTTTGTATCGAATTCCAGAGTCCGAATAGCTCGAAACTGTTTCCAATAAGACCCCTGAAATTATGAATTTAATTATTTTTCTTTGTTAGTTAAGCTAAGCCTTCTACTAAAGCCCCTTTTGGCCCGGTCCTTACCAAGTAATATATATGATTATGTTTACGGTATAATAATATATATTATAGCCTGTTACTGTAGCCTATGAATGGTAATGCCAATTTTGATATGCGTTAGCGAATTACAGTTGCAAAAATGGAAATGGTTCAATTCGATAGTGATGGTGGCAGATACCATAAAATTCATTTTGTGTTAATACATAGTATTATACCTTGAAATGTGATTTCTGTTAAATAAAAATAAAAACCATGAAAATGAATTCAAATAAAAAAAAATAAAGTTTTGGCTACTCAACAACAGATAACGCTACGAATACAATTAGAGAAGCAAAGGACATTTTGAAAAACTATTGTTTTGTATGAAATTAGTTTTTATATTTTTAGTTTTTTGGCAATGATTTAATTGAAATTCCATTAGATTCGGACTCTGAAGATCAAAAACTATATGAATATAGAAACATAAGTGCTAAAAATTATTTTGATCAAACGAATCGCTTTTGATAAGTGCACGTGACAATTACCTATGACTGTGTAGTTTGTGCTGTGTATTTACTTATTTTATAATGCTATCTTAAAACACGATAAGGTCCTTTTCCATAACAGTAGATAATAATATTAATAAATTTTATTGTAGTTAGAGATACAATTTTTTTAAATACATATTTTTGGTCATTACACACTGCACCGTCTGGTCACATGTAAATACATACATATTATACATAGAAAACCCCTAGCCCCAAAACAAAATAAAAAAAATGTTGTTGTTAACAAAATCGAAATATTGAAATTAAAATTCTCAATACATTATGATAAAAACCCTGTCAAAGAGTCAGAGAATAAAAAAAAATTACCATCAAAAATGTTCCCGTAGGTACAAGCTACCTATTAATTAACTCCCTATATAAGAAATTACATTGTAATAATGCATCAATAATTAAAAATAACTGGTAGCTAGGTACATCGATCGCGCATCAAAATCGATTAACAAAGAATTTGAATAATGACCGTAAAATTGAAAATACCATGCACATTGATCCAATGATATGATACCGATATGATCGTAAAATGGTAAAATGCACAGTCCAAAATAGTACGTAGGTACTATAAAATAAATAGGTATATACAGAAGGTCCATTCGTGCTGTGCTTGATTTTAAGTACCTACTGTGTCGTGCGTCACAGTGAGTGAATTCCTTTGAAACTCCTTCAGTTCACTTGTATCACAACGAGGAATAGTACACATACAATTATCTGTTACTCTTGTCCTAAACGCACGTCTGTATACGCATATATATGTCTTATAGGGGCAGGATTTAGGAGTTATTTAGATTTAGTATGTAATGGGGCTTCTGTAACTATTTATTTTTTGATTAGCTTTTGGTAGCGGCTCACCTCCTTGATTATATGTAGTAAGAAAGTTTGCTACAGCAAACTATATCTATAGTACCACATGGAATTCGGTTACGTATAGTTTTTCCTGTTTCGGGAACTTTTGATTTTTCCGGGATAAAAAGTAGCCTTTGTCCTTCTCCGTTTCTCCAACCATCTCCGTGACTAATTGATCGATGATATTGTTTGATGGAATACTTCATGACGACGTGAAGACAGTAAATTTGTAACAAACAAACTGTACCTATAGATATAAATAGTATAGATGGTAACTACAGTCTGACAAGGTAGGCAATCACATTTTCTACAAAGTCCCTTACAAAAGACCTGGGTACGGAATCCTAGAAAAAGAAAGATGTCAAATCCTAGATATGTTTATATGTTTCGGGTTAAACACGATTAGCCTTTTGAGTTCCCGTTATTAATAACAACCGTAAAAGTTTAAAACGATGCTAGGTATTTGTATTTCTAAATCGAAGGTCATTTACATTAGGTTATACATTTTTTGTATTTGCTATATTAAGTACACGAATAGCATGCAGACTGCCAGTTACCGGTGTTGCCACCCTGATGGCTGACGCAGCGCCACATGTCTCACATTATGCATTTTGAAGTTTTAATGTTCAACGTCATGCACACAGAAAACGTTTACGTTAAATGACGCTAATCTAATTTTAATTAACTGCGTTTTTAGGGTTCTTTATCCAAATAGTAAAAACTGAACCCTTGCAGCCGTATGCCCCAGTCTTATACTTAATTGTTGTATTTTCATCGATTCTGGTAAATAAGCATTTACACCTAAACCGTCCTTACAATATTGTAATAAAACTAAGTAAGTACTTTGTTTCTTGTTTAATAGAAGCTCTGCATCATATAAATTGCTCGTCATACATAAAATAAGGTACGGAATGATGTGTTCGTGAAAGGACGCGTACAGTGCGGTCTCAGAGCAACTTCCTCCCGCGAACACTTGGGTTGATGAGGTTTTCCAAGTGCCAAGCTTTTCTCTCAGGACAACAGTATGGGGTTCTTCAAGAAAGAAGTTATTGGATTTTCGAAGGGTCGGCAACGCGTGAGTGATACCCCTGGTGTTACAAGCGACCATAGGCTATGATGACCGCTTACCATCAGGCGGACCGTAAGCTTGTTTGCCATCTTAGTGGTATATAAAAAAGGGCATGAATCTTATATATTTAAACAAGCAATCCTGTACATACATATACATATACTGTATCTAAATTGGCATTTAACTAAAAAAGTTCATCACTGAAATATTATAACAACACTTTCAGGATTAATTATGGTATGTAGAAATGAAAGTTATTCATTATATTTGCATATCTCGAAACGGCTCAAACTATTTGGATAAAATTTGGCACTTAGATAGGGTTTTGCTTTTTAAGTTACCTACAATTTGATTTTTTGTAAAAACGCGTTTTTCAAAAAAACACGATAAAATAAATACTGAGTAAAGATTGGTCGCCCTGGGGCGAAAGAAAAATGTATGACATTCACGAGTATCGAGAGGTAAGTCCCGAATTACAGAGTCCGAATAGCTCGAGACTGTTCCCAATAAGGTCCCAGGTACTAGGTTTTTAAGCATGTACGTACGTAAAGAATTTAATTTCGTCTTTCTTAGTATTTTCTTAGTAATTACTCTCCAAAATTCATTTGTGTCCTTTTTAACGTATGTGTTTTAAAAATCGAAAAAAATCACTAACAATTCTTGGTGTCATAGGCAGGCCAAAAAAATGTTCTAGGCAATTCCAGATAATCAAAAAATAGATCTCGTCGGACCCTAACCTGCTACTAAAAATCAGAATATATATTTCTGATTGTACCTGCTGTTTTCCTACCGAAAAATATCTAGGTAAAATTATTTGTATTCAAATTAAAAATTAAATACAATACAAAGTTATACAAACAAAAATCTGTAAATAAATTTTTAGATTATTATTAACAATTGTATTTATAAATAATAGACACATCTACTAGCTGCGGAACCGTAATTCAATGCGCGCACCACACTCTAGCCGATTTTCATTCTCCCCAAAGTCTCTAGTCGAGTTAATGTTATGGTATTTTTTATATGGGTATATATTCAATAAAATAAATCAACGAATAGACGTATGCTTGTTTTTCCCTTTTTTAATTTAACAAATTCTTTTATTTTCCATCAAATTCAGAAAAACGGAATCGGTACTTAAAACGTATCTATTAATGTAGACATGCGTGGTTATATATATTAATATTTATGTATAATATTGTTGTATACATACAAACTTCAAATGGTAAATGTCGTAGCGTAGTAAACAATTAAATGTTTACAAAATCGGCTTCTATCTACTTAATAAAAACCTAAATTAAAAAATAATTGTAAAGTAAAATACCTCGGTAAAGATTTTATTTGTGTCCCTGCTAACACCTACTTATCGAATAAAATAAAAAAATGATTTAACAAACTTATTACCTTTCTATTATCTATTTTTTTTAAATCACGTCTCAGTATGGACCTACTATATACATTTTAATTTTAACGAGAAAACATTTTAATTTAAAACTTGATACGTTTACTTATTTACATTTTATTTTACCAAATCAATTTTGATTCAAAACTATAAAGTTTAAATTACTTTGAGCAATATTATTTCTTAATCAATACGTTAATTAGCTATAAGTAGAGGGAATAATATTCATCATTATCGTAATATTAACACTTTTTATCGGTTCAACGAAACGGAAACAAAGAATTATGGTGAAAGATTAATCTTTTATGAGATGACTTTGGTAATATAAAAGGTGGGAGTAGAGAAACTAAATTAGTTTTCTTTGAAATCCTATTTCCTATTAAATTCGTTTGAATTGAAAAGGTAAGTGGTGATAGTTTTACTCATATCTTGATCAAATAAATAAATAAAATAAAAACTTAAAAGAATTTTAATTAAGACATTACACATTCTGTTGTTTGTTTTTAAATACTTGTTGTTACCATGTTTTAAAATTACAAAAATACCAAATTTCCGTATACAATTATAAAAAACAGGCCAAGTGCGTGTCGTACACGTATTTCATTAGGGTTCCGTAGAATATGAATTATGCGGATAACTAAAAAACTTATGAACCAATTTCGCCCAATAAAATTTCTTAAAGTTTCTCAAAAACCTTGAATAAATTTAGCTAGGGAAACTAGCGGACCGGTAGGCAGACGATTTCTGCCATAGACTTTCCTTAAAATGAAAGAAAACATCTGGATCTCGGCAAGAGCGCCACCTTCCGGGTCTTACTCATATTTGAATCCCTTTTCTGGTATTAATAGCACAAGCTTTGCTTAGTTTAGGATCAGACGGCGCTGTTTTATATGTCCAATAATATTTAATTCATTTTTATTTTATATATACAGATAATCTAGTACCTTTAAATGAGCAATTTTTGTATATGTATATCTTTATATATATATATATAATCTGAATCTCGGAAACGACTCCAACGATTTTCATGAAATTTAATATGCATGGGGTTTTGGGGGCGATGAATCGATCTAGCTAGGTTTCATTTTTAGAAAACGTCATTTTATCCGTTTTTTCAGGCAATGATAAACTGAAAAATATGACTTTTCCTGACATCTGTTGGCAAGTAGTAATACTATTATTTTTACCGACACAGCAACACTAAAGCATACAATAGATGGCGTTGTTTAAAAAAGCTAAATTGTTAATCACAGATTTTTCTTAAATTATTGTAAAGACTTAGAAAAAGTTGATCGTGTTCCGCTAAAGCAACATCTATACTTACCAACGGTACGGGATACTCATGTAATCACACTATAATTTAACTATACATAAATTATGCAGATTACAAGTGTGTAAACAACTATGCAATAAATTCTTAGCGCGTTTTATACCAACATTTAACAAATGCGCAATAATATTTACATGTTTAAAAATAACAAGGTAAATAATAATAACATACATTGAGGTTCTAAAATTAAATGTAGGCATATGTTACTTTTACAACTGAAAATATAATTTTAAGTTGCGGCTATACGGAAATGTGGTTATTTGTGCTGTTGTCATTGGCTGTTGTACACAGTGTTACAATGGAGGTTATTGAGAACAGTCTCGAGTTATTCGAACTCTGGAATTCGAGACAAAAATGTATGAAAGTCTGACTTACCTTTCGAAACCCGTGAATGTACTTGCATACATTTTTCTCTCGAATGACAGAGTTCGAATAGCTCGAGACTGTTCCCAATAAGGTCCAATATCTTTCTCCCGAACTCCAGAGTCCGAATAAGTCGAGACTGTTCCCAATAACCTCCATTGTAACACTGTGTACAACAGCCAATGACAACAGCCCAAATAACCACATTTCCGTTCATCATCAATTATTGTGATGTATCTGATTACAGAATTATGTTACTGTTATTTATCTGATTTATCTAAAATACAAGATGGTAATTAGATATTATTGAAAAAGCATTTATAGCGAAAATGATTTAATTTTATATATTACAAAGAATTTACGTTTTTGATATCTCGTTTAATTATGCAGGACTCATATGTCAATGTGAGAAGAACATGAAAGCTCGCATCCTGTTTATATTGTGTTGTGATTTTAAAGTGAATGAATATAAATCGACTCAGCGCGAAAAATTTGTTATTTTCTATATACCTACTTGACCAAGCTTCGAACAATGATTCCTTTTCTAAATACTCGATCTCGCTCCGAGCCAACAATAAGTGCTATTGTAAATACTTGACTACACTCAGCGCAAACAATGAGTGCTTTTCTAATTACTCGACCACGCTCCGCGCGAAAAATGAGTTCTTTTCTATGTACTTGACCACGCTCTGCGCGACTAATGAGTCCTTTGAATTCTCAAATGTATGCAATGCATTTACATTGTTCAATCATCACCGCATGAGCTTTATGGTAAAAAAAAACACCGTAAGGAAACCTGCATACGTCTAAGACTTAAAAGACGTATGTGAAGTCTACTAATCCGCACTGGGCCGCGCTGTGGACGATAGTTATTATGAGCAAAACTGCCCTCACCCAAGGCTCAGGGCCTAAGGGGAGACTGGCTGCTCTACAGTGAGGAAGGACGTATGAAATATAAGCAAAAACAATTTGGTTTTTAGTTTACTAAGGCTGAATAAATGTTAGCTAAACCAGTTTGCTGTGTATACAGCTATCTTAATACATAAAAATCACATGTACGTACACGCTGATCTTCAACACTATTCAACCGATTTTAATGATTCTTTTAAAATGTGTATAGTTAGTTCTACTTAGTTATAGTTTTGTATCCAATAAGTAACGCTGTTATCGAGATAATTGACGCGGCTGGAAAAAGCTGGCATATCTACATAAATGGTCACTTACCAGTACAAATCAGAGGCCCGTCGATGGCGACATTCCACCAGATGCTATGTCTTCGTATGCTAGTGTCTGATTTTGACTGTTGGGACTCCACGTCTCTGGTCTGCCGACAAACAAATGGACTCAATTTGTATGTCTTTTATATTCTTTCCTATGCTACAATATATGTTATGCATTGAATATTTTAAGCAAGATAGTTTTATATTCCGTTTCAAGGCACTTTCAAATTCATATCCATGCTAATATTATAAATGCGGAAGGGTCTAGAAATAGCTGTTATCTATAGTTCGTTTAAGTAGAATGTCCTATAGATTTATTGCCGCAAAATATTTTGACTTAGCCTATGTCTGTCTCCATCCCTTTAGCTATATCTATGCCAGATTTCAGTTTAATTGCATGTTCCGTTGCGTCGTGATTAATAAACAAAAAAAACAACATAACTTACCTCTTATAAATATTAATCAATAGATAGGAACTTAATAATTTTCGTAAAACAAATAGTGTTACAATAAATTTTTTTTTTTTTTTACTTAGTAAAGATGTAGTCAAAAAATTAATCTCGAGCCCGGGCTTGAACCTATAAACCCTAAGATTCTGTCTTTGCACCCGGCTAATTGAGATATAGTATAAATTCGTCTGCAGAACATTCCCACTACATATATAATGTTACATAGGTACTATACCTATTCCAGATACGGGAACGAAGTCGAGGCAGAGTGCTACTCTTTTCTTTTCCAAAGTAGGTAAATAGGTATAAAATTAAATTACTCTTATCATCATCGTGATAATATGTAAGATTGTAAAAGTATTGTTTTTATTTAAGACACACTGCAGACGATCTGTCGTCTGTTTGTTTGTTCACTAGACACGATTCTGCAACGATACTGCAGTCTCGGTCTCTATTTGTTTGGTTTATTTAAGAAGAAAAAGAAGAAGCAGAAAAGATTGGATTCAAACTCTGGCTCTTAAGTCTGATACACAATACAACACAAAACACAAAATAATTTAAATTTAGACATGTAAATCATAATGATGTTATCAAAGTATTAAATTCTCTAAAAATAAAAAATACAGCTGACCTCTGGGGCCATTCAGTTACCTTAGTAAAAACCATAATTTCTGTGATTGCTCCCCAACTAGCTATAATATTTAATAAATCTATTGATTGTGGTGTATTTCCTGATTTAATGAAAAACAGTAAAATTATACCTATATTTAAATCAGGTAGTACTACTGACCTCTCTTACTTTAGACCTATCTCTAATTTTCAGTAAAATGTTTGAAAAACTGATCTTAAATCAAATGAGTAGTCATTTTACTTTACAACTGACTTGCAAACAGTTTGGGTTCAAAAAAGGTCGGTCAACAACCGACGCTGGCGTTGAGCTTATTCAGCACATATTTGATGCATGGGAGGATTCAATGGATGCCTTGTGTGTTTTTTGTGATCTATCCAAGGCATTTGATTGCGTCCAATATGAAACCCTAATTAGGAAACTACAACACTATGGTATTAGGGGTACTGCACTTAAACTCATTAGCTCGTACCTGGACACTAGGATTCAGACAGTTGATATAAATGGGAAGCGCGCCCCTGGATCTAAAATTAAAATGGGCGTTCCACAGGGCTCCATCCTGGGGCCATTCCTATTTCTTATATACATTAATGATCTGCCGGAGGTCGTTAAAAACAATCACGAGATAGTGTTGTTCGCAGATGACACATCACTTTTGTTTAGAGTTAAAAGACGTGAAACAGTTCTAGATAATGTAAACAACTGTCTGTCTAAAGTTGTCCACTGGTTCAATATGAATAATTTGCATTTAAACACTAAGAAAACTAAATTTATTAAATTCTTAACGCCAAATGTTAGTCAAGTAAGAACCAATGTACTTATAAATGGGGAGCAATTAGATGTTGTAGATAGCGCTGTATTCTTAGGCATTACTTTAGATGCAAAACTTCAATGGGTCCCACACATAGCTGGATTGGCGAATAGACTTAGTTTTGCAGCTTTTGCGGTTAAAAAGATTCGTCAACTTACAGACAAAGCCACAGCCCGGCTAGTATATTTTAGTTACTTTCATAGCGTGATGTCCTATGGTATCTTATTATGGGGACACGCAGCTGATATACAGACAATATTTGTACTGCAGAAGAGGTCTATTCGAGCAATATACAATTTATCTAACAGTCACTCTTTAAGGGATAAATTTAAAGAGATCAATATACTAACTTTACCTGGTCAATATATATTTGATAATTTAATGTATGTTCATAAGAATATTAATTTTTAAAAAAAATAGTGATGTTCATAATCTAAATACAAGAAAAAGACAATGTGTCCTTTAAATGACTTATCAACAAAATCCCTGCAGAATTATGTAAATTGTGCAGGGGAAATTTTGTTAAACAGAAACTTGTCAAAAAAGCCTTATATTCAATTAAAGACTATCTTTTAGATAAAAACGCATGGGAATAACTAAAATAATGTTATCATAGTACTTATATTTGGAAATGTACCAATCGTTATAATTAAAATTGAAAAGAGCGACAGCTGGTGAGTTTCTGTCGCCGTTTCTGCTCCCCAGAACGCCATCTTGATTTCGAAACGGTAGAAGTTTATGAATTCCTTGCATACTGACGTCAAAAAAGTGATATTGTATCCTATTTTTGAGAAATAAACTATTTGAATTTGAATTTGAATGGCGCCATGCATTTTTTCTTAAGATTTTATACATGTATTGTTTTATCATTGATTTATCCCATATGCAAGGGTTCCAATTCCACTGCTTCTATTATAGTCAAAATATTATATTTATTGTATAATATATATATTAAACTAAACAAAATTCCGAACCGGTGGTAATTTTTTTTTAAATAATTAAACTGACTATTTCAAAAGTGTTGTTTAAAAGTCTATTCGAATAAAAAAAGTTTGTCTGTCCATCCGTCCGTCCGTCCGTCTGTCACCAGGCTGTATCTCATGAACCGTGGTAGTTAGACAGTTGAAATTTTCAAAGAATTTCTGTTGCCGCTATAACAACAAATACTAAAAAACAGAATAAATTAAATATTTTTTTGGCAATTGACTGATTTTTTAAAATTTATTGGGCAAATCTAGCCCTTTTTTAATATATTTATTTACCCCGAAAACCTGATACCGAGTTGGCAACACTACAAAACTAAATTTTAGTCGAGTGTCGAGTCGCGTCGTGAGCAAATGTAACAATATGTATGCAGACTTTAGACTAACAACATAATATTTTAATCCTACCTAATATGTATGTAGACTCTAGACTAAAATATAGTATTTTTGGTATGCATAACACGAATTTATTGCGGTAATTTCTAAAACCTTAATGTAAACACATAACATTACATTAAGCTCGGTATTACACAAGGAAATATCCATAAAACTTCACAATTCTTACAACACCAGAATTTTAACAGAATTGTCCTCAGGGGTAAGAAAAGGACTGAACCGTTAAGGGGAAGAGTCGTGAACATTTTTCTAATATTGTTGTATTCCCACATACCACTAATAGATTATGTAGGTAGGTACTGCAGCGTGCGGGGGCGTAAAGATGCTGCTTCTACCTATTT
Source organism: Apoda limacodes (assembly GCA_946406115.1). Lineage (NCBI taxonomy): Eukaryota > Metazoa > Arthropoda > Insecta > Lepidoptera > Limacodidae > Apoda > Apoda limacodes. The sequence continues at coordinate 21,752,737 of OX291541.1, read as the reverse complement.
CTTATTAGGTATCGGGATCTCTGCTAATAAAAAGACGACATCGGGAGTTCTTTTATGTATTCAGATGTTCTTTTCAATCGCCACAAGAGTATACATCCTTTGGACTCGTCTACTACCTAGGAGAATTATTATACAATTTTAAACTTATCTGCAGTACGTCTTCTTTCATTAGGCCATCCTTCAATAGGCCTTGGGTCGTCGTGTCGGTACATTGGATAATATCTACATTAGGACATTTAATCGCAATGGTGGCGATGCTTAGAATATTTTGGATACTGGAGTATCTTACCCTAAGTCTACTGGCAATGTTAGGCCATTCTACAATATAGATCGGACAAGTCTATATAAATTTGGAGGGTCGATTCCTGTCTTTACCAGGGAGCCCTAGAATTTGTAGAATGGCCTAACATTGCCAGTAGACTTAGGGTAAGATACTCCAGTATCCAAAATATTCTAAGCATCGCCACCATTGCGATTAAATGTCTATAAACTATCAATACTATACGTATAACATTATACCTAAGAAAGGCAGTTTGGTTGGTTACCACTTCACTTTATACTACATTTAGCATTGCAGCTGATATTTACCTACAAATCTGCTAATAAACTAAAAAACGACAATGTTATAGGGACAATACCTCTTAATATATCATATTAATAGGGACTAATGCATTAGGGCAATGCCTCGAAACATCACAATGTTATAGGGACAGATGGGGACAATGCCTCAAAGTACCACATTGAAACAGAATTATAAAATTTAGTACAGGATGCTAGCAAAAGATGCTTTGCCTTAATAATACTATCGACCGAGACCCTTCCACAAGGTCATATTGCCCTTGACTTTTCGGTTTGACCTTCAATGTTCCACGCGACCTTTGCCTTCGCACGAGCCTTCAATTTGTCAAGACTACCCTTCAGACCACCTATTTGTCAAAGTACCTTTTTATGTGTATTACGTTTGGGTATCTATGGTAGCTTTCAGATTTAGTATATTTTATTTAGAAAGAAATATCAGGAAGTGGAAAAATGAACTTTATAAGCTTAGGTTCAACTTTATTTATTTACTCTAGCTTTGTTTACCCCGCGGTTTCACCCGTGTATAAAAGCTATTGCCGAAGGATCAAGGGTATGTCGGGCCATGCTTAGTGTAGATTTGCATTTGATAGCCCAATTCTTGAGAAGGGCTATTTAACATCACGCTACGACAAACTTTAGGAGCCAAACAAAAAGCAAAAATTAGCGCGGGCAGGCGATGCGACGGGGGATAGCGCTACAAAAGAAAGTGAAAGGGCAGAACAGCGTCTCCCAGGGTCCTTATTGGGAACAGTCTCGAGCTATTCGGACTCTTACCTCTCGAAACCCGTGAATGTACTTGCATACATTTTTCTCTCGAATTCCAGAGTCCGAATAGCTCGAGACTGTTCGCATTAAAGTCCCAGGTGAGCTAGTAACTTATAAAGTACCTTACTGACCATAGTACGTAAGTCGTGTTCATTATAAAATAAAAGTAATATAATATTTTTTTTAAATATTTCGCTGTTACTTATTTTTTTGAACACCATCCATAAGTCAAAATACTATTAACAAAATAAAATAACAGCTGCGAAAAACTCAAGCACTTTTTCAAATAATTTGTGTTATTTTTTATTATATTTTACCTTTGATGTGCCTCTACAATACTACCTTAGAACTTATTGGGAACAGTCTTGAGTACGCAAGACTCTAGGATATACCTCCAGAAACTCGTCAAGTATACATTTTCCTCTTGAATTCCAGAGTCCTCGCCACACTCGAGATTGTTTCCAAAAGGTTCCCTGGATTTCTTTTTATTTTTCTATAGTGCGCTCAGAGTGATATCATTACCGATAAAACCTAATCAAAAATCGCTTCGGAGCCTAACCACGATTCACGAATACCTTTTCAAAAACCGCACAAAATGGCCAAAAACCACTAAAAATTCCTGTTTATATCTGTGTATTATACCAGATATAATATTCATCTATACTCAAGACAACTCAAACGCATAGAAAGTAGTGTACCTACTTGTCTTAGTATACTTTCTGGCAGTAAACTTCCAATATATTTTTCACTCTGCATTTATTTATTTTGTGTTTATATGGTCAGAACCATTGATATTTTATGAGGATACAGAGCTAATACTATTCAAATAGATATATACATGTACTTCTTAGATAAAAGGAATACTTTCACAATTGGTATTATATTTTTTTTTAAGTTTATTTGTGGTCACAATACAATACCTTTGGCCATGTCCATACCAAATAAAAAATTAAATAAAACAACATAGCCAGCTTTATAAAACGGACAGCGTCTTTCAGTGCCTCACTCAAGCTTTTAAAATTAATATATATATTTTACATTTTAAAAACATATATGTTTATAAACGTCTCTAGAACCTACCTATCTATCTACGTACGCCCATATTATGATGACTAATTACTAAAATAGGGGTCATTCAATTTTTCAACTTTAAATACAAAGTTTGGTCAGCTGTTTGGTCAATTTGTATGGGAAGTCGAAAAATTTAATGTATATTGGAAAATCCGTCTTACAAACATTGTTCAGGATGATGAATAGGGCATATGGGCGTAGAGATGTAAACGATAAACGATATACCTTGTGTATGAAGTATGTTACTTTATTTTAATTTTTTCCTTTTTAGTTCGCGTTATTTTTTATATAACAAAGCTTGATTTAAAAAAAAAAAAAAAAATTATTCTTGACTTTTCTAGTCTAAAAGGTATGCATATTATCAACATCTTTTTTATGACCATTTTTTAATTATTTATTGACATTATTTTATTTATTTACTACAAAGACGCTTTATTTACCTTCTTAAAATTATTTACATCATTTACATTAATTTTATACCACTAATGTTATTTAGTTTCTGTATATATTAATATTTGTTTGTTTTATATTTTTATTGAATTATTCGTTTTGATTGTTCACGTGTTCAGTAATATTTCTTATTCTATTCATTTCAGCTAGTGCGCGGGTGATACATGAAGTTTGCACTGATATTTTATTGCAATCTTATTCGTTGATCATAAGACTGTCTAATGCGCACACTCTGCACAGTGTTGCATATACTTGACCGGCCACAAAGAGTTTAGGTCGTCCGGTCGTTCAAAATGGTTTGCAAATTTTGAACGGACATCTCACATAGGTACAGACAGAGCAAGTTAATATAAAGCTAATAATAAAAAGCCAGGACCAAACTTAAATCTAATACTCGAAGAAAAATAAACTTTAACTGCACTTTAAGTCTTTTACAATAACTAAAATAAACACACAATAAATTAAAATAAATTGCGACATCCATCATTCATATTGTATCTGCTAAAGACTTGAAGTACGGTAAAGCTTTACTGCATAAAAAACGTAGGTATAGGTATCCTACTGTCATCTACTACAAGTTATCATTATATTAAGCCCTAGGTTACTTATTGGTGACTAACAAGCTAACCACCGTATGACAATAGGAATGACACACAATAAATCAATTATTAATAATTGATAAGTACCGGGATGGCGCCATACGAAGTGTGCAACTCCATTTTAAACTTAAATTCCAAGTTAATCTTCTGGTTTTACAATCTCTTTATGATTAACAATTAACATTACACTTATAAATAGCACGTTTTAACTCGCAAATTGGCAAGGTTCGGTTCACTACTGGAAAATTCAATACGTTTTCGAGTAATTTTATGACACCTTGAAAGTTATCTGTATTGTAATCTATATTTTATCAGTCGATACTGATACGCTTAACGATTTGTCTGTTTGTTGACATTGTTAATAAGTTTGGCACTGAAATGGGTATCATTTGAGTAACATCAAACTGAAGCAGCTTTTTAATGTAAGGTAGCTTTACCGTAAGGTAGCTTATTGAAAACAGTCTCGAGCTATTCGGACTTAGGAATTAGGTCGCCGAAGAAACATTATTTTCATTTTTCTTTTCACTTTTTTCGTTTGCATATCTTTAATAAAATAATAAAAAAAACATGCTCACTCATATTTGAACAATATTATAATATATAGTAATATAGTAATTCCATAGTGAAATAAGATAATCAAATTCATACTCAAGAGCAAGTAAAACAATTTCTCAAATATAGACAAACGGTAGGTAATTCTTTATGAGTTCGTTTAAGTTTAATAAAATAATGGGTACGGGAGAAACTACCGGGCTAGCTTTTTCTCACTGCCTTGAGACAGATCTACGAGTAGAAATTTTTGCAAAAAATACGCGACATATTAGATTTTCCATATTGAATTTTTAAAAACTGATAAAATGTTTAATTAGCTTTATCGAATTCCCAATGGAGTATTTTCATAGAGTGGATTAACATCGAAATCGAATATTTTTGACAAAAAATAGACGCCATATTGGATCGACCATCTTAAAATTTTTGGAAACTTATACAAGATTTGAAATAGTCGCAAATGATTCCTCAGGTAAGCCCTTAGAACGTAAAGAAAATTTTGAATTACGTACCCATTTCAGTAACTTCTCATCTTAAAGAGAAGTTAAAAAAAAAACAGAAGAATACAATCACATTTGTAAAATACTTTTGATATGTACTTATCTGATAATTACTATGTTGTGTACTTCAGTATGTTAAAATAGATAAGCAAATTTATAAAAAAGTTTTTTTATGTTTAATTTATATGTAGGCTACTAATCTTTAACACTTATACTGACGTTGTCAACTATCTTTATATTTATTGTTATTTTATTCTGGAAAAAATATTTTCACTGACGACGCAAATATAATAAATAGCGAATATTTAAAAAAATGTTTTTATTACTTTAATCTTAATTTATATCTCTCTCTTATCTTAATATCTAACTAATTAATAAAAAATCAAAATTTTATTAATAATTTTATATATTATTTAAAAAAATATATAGGCAGATAAAATAGCCAATAGACACTCAGCTTAAGTTCGTGAATTCTATTAAAAAAGATTTTGTTCTTTTAGGAAGACTTTTAGTCGGGAAAAGTGTTTGTAAAGTAATATTATTTTCTTTGGGTAATCCCTTCAATGTCTTTTACTACCATAATTACTGGAAATATCTTATCTTTAATATGTTAGGCGGAGTAAAATATTTTTTGCATATCATGGAATTTTACATCACGTTTGTTTCATTTTGATCTTATCACACCGGCTAATAAATGTTACAGAACTTTTGAATTTTTTCGGGATAAAAAGTAGCTTATGTACTATTCAAGGACCTAATCTATAGGTGTGCCAAGTTTCATCCCGATCCGTCTAGTGGCTGAAGCGTTATTGAGTAACAAACATCCAGACATTATTACAAACTTTCATATTTATAATATTAGTAGGATTATTATATTTAATGAAAGTTTATTATAAAATCTAACTATCTTAACTAATGCCTTTATTTATAAAACTGTTACGCAGAGAGAACCATTTCAATACCAGTGCTATTTTTATCCAAATAGTACATCAAATTACGCGCAAATTGCATGCAAATAGGATTTTTTCAAAGATCCATTACATTAATTTAAATGGTTTACATTTTACATCAAATCATGACACATGCACATAGTATATTCTTAATATATTTCCAAAATTATTCGTTCCATAACCATCACGTACTAACAGGAATTTCAATAAAATTACGGCCCCTAAAGAATTACGCACTAATTAGCGAATTGAAGCAAAGAAGTTTATAATAAACTAGTTGGTCCCAGCAAACGTTGTTTCGCTATAGTCCCTCTGTGACCCACCGACTCGCACTTGACTGGTTTAAATATTGCCTATGTTATTCGCTTATAATTAACCTGATTTAATTTTTCCACAATGGATTCACTTTCGTCTATCCAAAGCTTAACGGACTTACTTCTTGACTGTGACTGTGAGTTACAGAAGCCATCCTCTTTAAACCTTCCAAACTTGCGCGCACCACTAAGTTCTGATGGACCATATCAAATTTGACACGTATGTTTTATTCAAACTTAGAAACTTAGCTAGTATTTAAGTACAATTTATGTATTATACATAAGTTTTAAAAATAAAAAAAATTGATGAATCTAACCAAATTCACTCACTGATAAAATAGAAATGTAACCTGTAAACTCTACAGTTTTAAAAAATAATATTAAGTGGAGAAAAAATATTATTTTAGTTTTATAGCAACGTGTTACTTCTGTGACTAATTTGTACAACTAATTGAGGAAACTCCGGGTGTTTCCTTTTGCACAGTGTATGTACGTCAGTAAGCCAGTTCTAGTCGTAGAATTAGAAATACTCGCAAACTTACGCTTTTGGTGTCATTGGAAATATTGGAATCACACCTTTCGTCATGTAACCTTTCTTTCTGACGAGTCATTTGCTCTAATTTTTAATCTATTATTCTTACCTTGACCTTTCCTTGTCAGAAAAATTTAGTGCTAACTAACACCTACTAAAATGAAATTTCATAGCAGGTGGTTTTTTTTTCTAACAACTCTGCCATCGCTTATAATCGCTGGAATTTCCATCTGTGTTACAATATTACCTATAGTTGTTTTGATAAACTGAGGTCAGGACTACAGTATGTATGGGGTTCTTCAAGAAAGAAGTTTTTGGATTTTTTTTTGGCTTACCTTCAGGCGGACCGTATATTTGTTTGCCACCTTAGTGGTATAAAAAAAAGTGCATGGAACATATTCTGGATTAAGACAAAGCATTAACACACTTCTTACCCCGATCAACAGTTCCCATAGAAATTGGTTTATTCACGGGCGGAGCTGCGGGGACCAGGTAGTTTATTATAAATCGACTCACCGGTCTTTTGACAACTGTGTATGTTTCTTTTTATTTGAAGGAATGAATGTTTGTATGGAATTAATAAAAATGTATATTTTTTTGAAACCGGTGAAGGAATAATTATTTGGATTCGTAAAGCAAATGAAATTTATTAGCAAATTATAAAGTATAGAGTTTCCCTCGGGGCGCGCGCCACACTAGAGATGTGTTATAAACACGTACAATTACGACAAAGTTTTAGAGAAGGTCCAGTTATAACAGTTCGTAATGTCGAAGAGATTTTGTGCGGAAATGCAAAAAAAAGTCTGCGCCCTACTTGAATGTGCAGTTTTCTGCTCATTTTAAGGGTTCTGAACCTGAAAGGTAATTAGGAACCCTATTACTAAGACCTCGCGCTGTCCGTCCGTCTGTCACGGCTGTATCTCATGAACCGTTATAGACATTTGAAATTTTCACAGAAGATGTATTGACGTTGCCGCTATAACAACAAATACTAAACAAAAAAAAAAAATATTTAAGGGGGCTCCCATACAACATACGTGATTTTTTTGCTCGTTTTTGTAGATAATGGTACGAAACCCTTCGTGCGCGAGTCCGACTCGCACTTGGCCGATTTTTAAAATCGATTGCACTGTCCTATTGCAAGTTTCAGACTGGAAAAAAATAATATAGCTTTCTACATTCTTTAACTAGCAAATTACTGTATTTGTTTTGAGATATCTGTAAGAACTTCGCTTAAAAAAAATAACGGCCGAACCACTCGTTTTTCTATTTTTAATTCATAAATCATTATCAACTAGTAGCGGGAAGACAATTTATTTCATGAACTGTTAAGCAACAATAAAGCTAGAAAATTACTGATAAAGAATTTTTAAATCTTATGTAATGTAACTGTAAATAATTATTTTCTACTTTTTACGCTAAACTGTACGCCTATCTATAATCAATTTTAGCCACTGAAAAATGAGCTCTATTTGAGATTGACATTGTCGATTTCAGCTTAACGCCCATAAAGCAAATGTATATGCGCGTTGGGAGCCCTCTAAAAGAACCTGGAAGCTCATTACAAAAAGTCTCGGGTACGTGAGTCTTGTGAATTCGGGAGTAAAATGTATGCAAGTACTTACACGGGTCTCGAGAAGTAGCTACTAGCATACATTTTTCTCTTGATTTTAAATGTCTGGGGTGCTCGAGACTTTTCGCAATAAGCTTCTATAGAACTAAATTGATGAACATAAAACATTCATCGACAGAACTAAAAGGCAAATATTATTTAGTATCCAATGAATGACATAGTATGAGAAATAATACACAGACAACAAATCGATTCCTCCGTGTCATATATTAAAATTTACTTGACATTTGGCGATAAATGGCTAAACATTTCATCCATCACGGTAAAAAGGTGCTGCAATAAAATACTGTCTAAGAATAGTGTTGTAGCAAGTTTAGATCCAAGCTTACTAAGGCGCCACCATCTATTCAAATTTAATATTTGCCATAGATTCGTCTGTCAGTTTGTTCTGCGCCACAGCGAAGAATTATTTAGTTAGCCTGACGATTATTAAGTTGGAAATAGATAAATAGCCGGTTACTGCGATTCTTCGGTCCTCGTTAGCTGTTTAAGACCATGTAAATATTCTAATCATGGTTGGGTTTATGCAGTACCTAACTTACATAAATTTAGAAGTGAATTAAATGTATGTAAACCATAAAAAGGAGTCACTTCTAAAAAATTAAAAAAAATTGTAGTGAGGGTTCCGTACCATATTGGTAAAGTAGTAAGTAACAATCATGGCGAGACAAGCATTTTTTCGTCTGTATGTCACAACTCTTTTATACACACACAAACAAACACTGCGCCAAGATGATATTTATTCGCAAGAACATTTTTGTATATAGGTATTAATAATTATTATTTATTTATTAGGAAACTTAACAGCTCATTATATATTACACCCAAGATAATATTTTAATATGCTTCCAGCTACCAACAATTTAAAATAAAACTGATAAAAAAGATGACAATAACATAACGAACATAACCCCCTCGCTGCCTCGTTGGTAGTGTGTCCGACTGCTGCGCAGAGGGTTTTGGTTTCGATTTCCGCATTGAACAAACATTTATATGATAAAAAACCATTTTTGTTTGTCTTCAGTTTGGGTGTATTTATGTAAAATATGAATGTATTTACAAAAAAAGTAATATATATGAATCTGTATCCGTTGTCTGGTATCCATAACACAAGCTTTGCTTACTTTGGGGCCAGACGGCGCTGTGTGTAATGTCCAAAATATTTATTTATTTATATTTATTCATGTTATGTTATGTGCATACTGTACTGTTTCAAATCCAGGCGGAGAAACGGACCATGAGTCGGATAATTATGTTAGCAAAAAAGACCTGATGAAGACGCCCTCTCTATTCCTAAGAGATAAGACTTTTGCTGCTACAAAAAATTGCTTATTTTGGTACTTACTATCACTGTGCAAAGCGGCTTGCTGCCATCACAATGTGCAGCTTTTTTTTCATAGCTCCTATGACTATTAATGTCATGTCGGTAAACACCTTGCGCTTTTCAGCTCTAAGAACTTTGATTCAACTATACTAGCGCCATCTATTGTCGAGTAGAATGACTTCATATAAAATCTAATAATTTTGCACTGAAATCACATATAAAAATATACCTATAAATCAAGTCAACTTGGACTTTGTATTAAATAAATTACCTTGAATTCAATAATGAAAATTAAAATTAAGTATGCTAGACCCTAAATTTTAGTCAATACTTATGAATTGATTTGATTCTGAGATCATTATATACTCTAATGCAGTCTACTCCAAAGTATACGATGTAAATCAGCAATCAAAAAACTGCTTCAATATTCAGGTTCTACCAACACGCTAGAGAACTTTTAGCACAGCTTATTGCGAGAAGTTTTTAGGTCGCGAGATGCGAGATATTATTTTATACGTATATTTTGCCTTAGAGAACGAGATACCTGAGTACTCCAGGCTTTTCGCAATAATCTTCCTTGTATGCTGCATAAAGGTAACAAATACTACGTCCAGGGACCTTATTTAGAACAGTCTCGAGCTATTCGCACTCCCAATAAGCTCTCGGTTAAATTTTCGTAGTATTTATTGTAGTCTTTGGGCTAAATCTCAACATCATACTACATTTCTTCGAGGCACGCTTTTGTATCCGCTTTGATCATTATAAGACGTGACGTGTCAACATTATTACATCAAATACCTACGCCTAAATGTAAAAATATTTTAATGAGTTTGCGCATTACCAACCTGTAGGCACAGAATATATAGTACTATACTAGCTGTAGGTATTCCACTGAGGCGCTAACAATATTTGTCGCGATACTGAGTGTTCAAGATTGGTAAACAAATATTTAGTCATTGTGTGCTAAGTTCAGTGACGAAAATGTTTTCATTAGGTATCGCTGTCTCTTAAATTCATAGTTGCCCTTATTTTGTTTGTTTCTTTAGTAGGTACATATATACAAACTATGTTACTAACTGCGAAGACCTCATGTTAGTGCAAGCCCTCATTTTACCACTCATTGATTATGCGGATTTGGATATTTCCTTAATAAACTGGATCGACTTCAAAATATCTGTATCAATCTGGAAACAAGTTAAATGGTTGCCCATTCGCCAACGCAGAAGTGCTAGAATTCTCAATACCCTCTACTCCATTCTAAACGATCCTTTATCCCAAAGCTATTTAAAGTATCGATTCCAGTTTATCAGCCCTCTTCACGAGCGTTTGCTTTGCTCTTCTCAAACTCTTTTTTTGACGAGTGGTCAAAGTCTTCACCGCACGGGTTTCATCTTAAATTCTTAGCCCGGCCAGGCAATAGGACTTTTGGAACACGCTTCCTACAGAAATTCGGAGACCAGAGTAGAAACTTGTTCAAGCTTAAAGTCTATCTTAAACAGCTTACAGATGAAAACTGACTCTCCAACCATCCACAATTAAGATGTTAGGTATGTGACGTATATGATTATGTATGTTTATATATAATATAAGTTTTTTAAATTTACGCGTTCCATTACTAATTTAAAAATAATAAAACACAGCTTTTACACCAGCCTTGGTCACGGGTAGACTGGCGGTGCGCGGCGTCGTCGGCTTCAAGTGGAGGCGTCCTGTTGAACTACCCTCACCTTGTCTTTATAATTGTCAAAATCACTACACACAACACTAACGGTGTCATCGGGTGCGTTCGTTGGTAAAACTCGAGAGCTGTATTTTCCTATGACTGGATTCCATGCAGGCGACAGTTTGTATCCATCCTCACGATTGAAGTTCTTATGTTTGTTTATTTCAATCGCTTCGCGTACCAATCTACGGTAATATTGGCGATCGGTGCTGCTGTTCAATTTTGGAGTATGGAACATATACCGTCTTAATGGAGAATTTATTTAAAAGCGATCCAATTTTATCCGTTACTCCTTTGATACAGAGCATGAATGCTGGCTGTCTGCTCACCTTTGGATTCTTCGTATACGTGTGTTACGGCGACCTGAACTTCTTCTACTCGTTTTGTACCCGTTTTTCTTAAGTGCCTCCTGAACGTGTGCCAGCTCAGTATCTAAATGTTCAGGGTCACAAAGGTCATGAGCATGAGAGTAATAAGTAATTCTAAGATATCTTAACTTCTCCCAAATTGATTTAATCATTAATTCCTTTTTTGTATCTTCGGGGCAAAGCATAAATCATTTGAGGTCACACAAAGATATTAAACCGGTTCGAGAAGCATTTCTTCCTGCTGTTGAGCAAGAATGAATTGCTATAAACGAAAGTTAAGTTGACTCACCCGAACATCTAAAGAAGACTCTGATGATTTACTTATCCCGAAAACCTCCGTGCTTTCAGTTGGGGCCATTCCACCGCCGCCACTAGGATTTACACAGTTCAGTCCACCCATCGCTGTTTTCACTAACACCGACTAACCACAAAATTACCGTTATTTTAACCTGTTAACACGTTAAAACTAGGTTCAGATATATTCGGCAATTAAATTAATTAACACTCGCGTGTACAAAATAATGCGTCAAAAGTAGGTGAAACAGCTGAATAACCGGTTTTTGTTTAAATTTATTATAAAAAAAATTCCAATAGCAGTAAGGTTTTCCTTGTACAAATGTTTAAAAATAAGTTGCTATCGGTAAATGAATTGAATTCACGTTGCGCTTGAGTGTTTCTACATATGATAAAGTCACTGTACTGGCAAGGCTACACACAACACACAACAGTGGCGGGTGCTGCGCGCGCGCAGGCTGACGTAGCCCGAGATATAGAGGTGCCGCTGGAAGTGGCGATCGTTTAAAACTTTAAACGACTGTTCACGCAACTAATCTAGGCTTTAACCTTAATTTTATTTCACATTTGTTTGTAAAAGATATAAGGAATACTAAATACAAGCTAAATTGTAAAACATAATTGTATTGATTAAACTTGTAGTATTATAATATAATTATAATTTATATTTGGAAGAAATTTCTTTATTGAGATAAATTTATGCACGTATACGTGCGTCAATAATAAATATCAAGCATAAAAGAGTAAAATAAAACTAAATATCGTCACATACAGAACATTTGCTGCCCATTGAGTAGTAAAGCTTCGGGCATAGGTTTGAGTTTTTACTGCCAATAAAATAAAATAAAAATATGTTTATTATAATAGGCCCTTTGAACCATCCACCTCTTTCAAATTAAATGTTATTATAATTTAATATCTAATATTATAATATATTAATACCGAACCACAATGTTCATTTTTGCTGATTTTATATACTGCAACTACCACCACTGCTCTTTTAAATTTTATGTCAGGTTTAAGTTCTGTCTACAATTCTATAGTTTCTTATCAATTACTTTACTATTTTATGGTATAGCAATAGATAGGCTTTGTATTGTTTTAACTTAAAATACTCCACGGTTTGAACTTTCGGACGTCTATTTCCACGTGTGAATATTGGTTAGGTATCATGACAGTTGGATTATATTCGAGCCTGATAAGAAATCGGCAAGATTATCTCAGACTGATGCAAACCTTGAATAGATACTATCTAACTCCAATGTCTACATTGTATGTAGTGTAAGTTTTATGTAACAGTCACTTCATATTAATTGATTATTTTCCAAATATCTATTTTTTTTTTTTTTATATTACTTTATTAATTTCAAATCTTAAACTATATTTTCTTAAACTTTTTGTTTTTCATTAGAAAAACAATAATTAATAAATTATTCTGATTAATTAGTTTTATTCTGAGTTTACAAATTTAAATTATTATGCCATTTATGTTTTCGCTCTATACTGGAATCCTCACGTTTGCTTTTCTAGCCGGTTTTATTTTTGTCTTTATCATCATTTCCATAGATGTCTCTTCTTGTAGTTATTACCATAACATCTATGGTTTTTCTAACGTGTATATGAGTCACCCGCACGTGAGTGGTCGCATGCTTATTAGGTATTTTGATTTCGTCATCAGAGGACTGCAGCTCTTCTGACTCCGAAGCATTTTATTTCTTCAAGCTTTTAGCCGCTGACTCAGATTGTGCTTGTGCAAATTGTGTCTACCTACTGTTTAAACAGTTTACATAGGTATTAACCTAAAGCCGTCCGTATTACCGCGGCTTAGCTCAGAGACTCAGTACTAGAAACCCAATGATAGTGTATTAGTCCTAGGTGTATGCAAAAAAAACTGCAAATCGATGTAGAGCTTAGCCGTTTGACACGAGGTACTTTAGGGCAAAACAATAATTTTGAGCCGCAGTTCCTCAAAATATTAATCGTTAATATTTTAAACTTTCTTTTGTTATCATTTTGTTTTTTATTAACGGCTACATGCAGCTTATAGTATAATTTTAACTAAAGATAATGTTTAATTTATAACAAAAACCGTCGCGACAACTATCCAATCCCACTAATCTTTTAATTACGCCCCCAATAGAGGGGCCTTAGAACCTTTAGATATCCGAGGCAGATACACGATGAGATCACCAGCAGGCTCACAGCTCAAGCGGCTTTCGCGCCCGCGACCGCGCCGGCGGCGACGGAACCCTAGACAGTTTAGTATACACACACACACACATACACACTCAAGCGCAACATACCGGGTATACTAGGTTCACTAATATACCCGGGCGCTTTACTATTTAGATTTAAATAATAATAGGCTCTTCAGAACGCCATTGCTTTTCCGAAATGGCGGTAAATTTAGTCAGTTACAATTTTAGTTTTTAAGCGCGGTTGCCCAAGCCCCACGGTTCCCAAAACAGTTAATATGACATCCTTAGCTTACAACCAAAAGGTAAAATACATTTTTTTATAGATTGAACGTAAAATAACAGATTTTTATAACTTCTACCCTGAATTCCGATGATCTTTTCAAAATCATGTCTTTCTCCACTCTTCACGCTTTTGAATATTCATAATTTTATATTTTAAGCTTCATTAGTTTCGGCTGCGCGATGATAAGTCAGTCGGACCATGATCTTTCATAAATAGATAGAAGCGACCCCTATAAGAATTTTAGTTAATACGTTTTAATAAAACTGCGTACATGTAGATGTGAATAAAATCTGTTTACTTACAATGTTTTAACTTATAAATATGTGGACCTTATAAAGTTTGATTATGCGAAGCCTTAGCAATAGGGTTTCTAATTACCTTTTAGGTATTGAACCCTAAAAATGACGGGAGTTAAAACGCTGCCAAAACTCTGTGGGGTATAAATTCCCAACGCGAGTAATTAAGGGTTAAAATTAGATATATTTAATTTTACAGTCTTTGTTGTTTAATTTTTGTAAAGAACCCAGATCTCGTTCCGCTCGCACTAGTATCTTTTGTATACTTATTTGAAAAGATCGAGAGAAAAATATCTAAAACCCTATGAAAATTTTATTGTTATTTGGGTATGTTTGTCACTACTAAAAGCATGCATGAGAAGCAGAGTGTCACACGGTACCAAAATTATTTAACCTCGAGCGACGTACTTTGAAACCCTCGCTAGGGTTAGGATTCTACTTTGGATTCAAATAATCGCTCTCCCCTAAATACATTATTTTGGTCCCTTGTTCTGACATAATCTACTATTTTGACTTTTCAGATACAGGTAAAGTTATTGAACAAAATATATTATTAAAATTGGAAAATCCAAAAGTGCACGGCTCATAGCGGTCATTCACATTTTAAAAAAAAATTCTAAAACAAAAACTCAAGTTTTTTAAAATAAAATAACAAATAAGGTGAGGAAAAAATATACTATAAAATAAAAATAAAAATAAAAAATATATATATAGATATACAGTATACAGTGGTATATTAGTTTTTTATAAATTATAATTAAACGACTGTACTTAGAACGCTAATATTGACTAGGAATCAGCACAGTGTAATACTTTATATATTAAAAACAAAAGTATTCCGGT
This sequence comes from Apoda limacodes, assembly GCA_946406115.1. Lineage (NCBI taxonomy): Eukaryota > Metazoa > Arthropoda > Insecta > Lepidoptera > Limacodidae > Apoda > Apoda limacodes. The sequence goes on along the minus strand of OX291541.1, from coordinate 21,737,466 downwards.
AAGATGAATTTTTCGACCAATTTCTCTGCCACATACATGGTCACATAAACACAGACTCACGGACGTCCAAGAATGATTAGTTTTAATGTTATTATTTATTATATTAAACAAATTAATTGTTTATAAAATGTACCATATGTGCTAGACAGATTATTTAACTTCATATTAGTGCACTCATATTATCCTGTAAGTGTTATATTAAAAAAAAAAACGTCATTTAAGTTTCGAAAGACTGGGTTTTTTGACATGTCGAGAGTAGAGCACTACCTCACCGCTCCGCTTATGAGGCGTGCAATAATCAACATTATAATATGGCAAAATGGCGCCTTAGTACTAACAAATTATTCTGAATAAGAACAGCCTTACTCACTGTGTAAATTCTACAGTCTTAGTTCTGCTGCTAGGCGGTAAGTCATATCTGTCGGATAACATTGTTTGCTTTAAACTTCACTACAGATTCGAAGTTGTAACTTGGAAACAGTTGATAATCAACTATCTGACACATGATAAGAGCATGAATTTGGTTATCAGTTCGTTGACAAGATGACCTCGACATGGAGATCTATGAAATCGCAGATATATTAAAATTTTTCTTTGGCTAAAAATAATTATCATCATATCAGCTTATAATAGTTCACTGCTCCTTCATGGTGCGTCATTTATCCAGGTCCTCTGCCTACCCCATCTAGCTAACACCGACCATTTTTTTAAAGTCGTCGTTCTACTGGGCTGGAGGGCGTCCTACGCTTCGACTTCCATACGCAGTCTCCACTCTAGAGCTCCATACGTCTACTCCATAGGCCATGGTTCCTCCGACAGACGTGACCAGCCCACTGCTACTTCCGCTTGCTGATTCTGCGAGCCAAGTCAGTGAATTTTGTTCTCTTCCAAATGTGCTCGTTTCGGATTAGATCCCTCAGTTTTATTTTGACAGTGCATTTACTGCTTAGCCTTCCGACAATGCGCAGTTAATGCGTTATATTTCACAAAGATCGCATTTATTTTTGATAGTCGTCATAGAACGATCAAATGCGTTCACTTTTCAACGGAACGTGAGTATTATACATAATAAATTTCTATATATGTGTATATGTGTGTCCTTTTGTGGCTTTATAATTGATAATTAATTAAATGTTAACTGAAGTTATCGCATTAACAATATTCAAATTTAAAACATTTTAATTGCTGCAGTCTCAAATCCTACTAATATTTTAAATGTAAAGGTTTGTTTGTCGGTATGGATTAATGTTTGTTACTCTATCACGTTTCAACCACTGGACGGATCGGGATAAAACTTGGCATAAATATAGGTTAGGTCCTGGAATAGCATATAGGCTACTTTTGATCACTAAAAATTCAAAGGTCCTATGCGGGAATAACTATAACAGAGTTAAACGAACTATTGCTGCACCTATAGTTTGCTATAGCAATTCATTAGTATAACTAAATAATTAATTGTAGTTAATTTAGGAGTTCTACGCCGATAACCGAATTAAGGGTAGACGGCGCCGCTAGCAAAGTCTAGTTACCAAAAAAACAAGAGCTAATGGGCGTTTTTCACATTAATTTTCTTTTTTGTTTATAAAATATCGCTACGTCAAATTCCACATATTCACCTTTTTGTGTGTTACACATATTTGGTTAGAATTGCTAAAGTACGATGAATGATAGACCATAACAACCTTCTTAGTTCATTAATAGCCCACAACATCTGAAATTTGACCCTTTTTTTTCGCCTATTTGTTCATAGCTATATAATAATCATTAAATACAAGGTCTTATTAATCCTATGTACCAAATCATAGATTATGATTAAATTTATTTAGTAACAGACGTCAAAAGTATTATATTTACCTATATGTCAACCACGGTGGTTTACCAATAATCGGGAACAGCAAACCAAATACGATGAATTTACCAACAATACACTCTTTCGAACAACAGGCCATTGACATAGTGGTCTACGTACTGAACACAGCTGTCAACAAGATAGGCGTTCGACAGGATTTAGCTGAAATCGCTGGTACTGTGTTAAAATAAATCATTATAATCAACACCTTTTGCTGAGCGAAGGCTTTCCTTGATACACGTTACCACACCTAGACTTGCCATTCTCATCCAACCATCTTCTGGCACCTTTGTCAATCCATATATTGAGTAATGTTCCCACTCTGCGCTTTCAAAAAGCAAAGCTTCTGAGCCAATTCGCAACTAAAGAGTTCACAGGAGAAGTGAGAAACAGCGAGATGATACGGGTAGTTTACCTGTTATGATAAAGGTGTTGCAAGCGTCCATAGGCTAAAGTATATTTGTTGTGCTTGTACCGTGTAGGTACAACGGATCCGATTTCTGGTACAGATTAACTAAAAGGAATGAGTGGTACATAGACTTATATCATAATCAAAAGTGCCCACGAGAAAAGATATTTGCAAGGGAAAAACCGCAGGGCATTAGGTATTTATTTACGTGGAAACGGAACAACAGGGATACTTGATTTTTAAACAGAGAGATATCTGGAGAGACAGAGAAGGGCATGGGATATGCTCTAACCCGGCCAATCAAAAAGTTTCTGTAGGAAAAAGGTTCCGTAGCGTGACAGATGGTAAGCCCATCGTTGCGGTCACAACACGGCATCTATCTTACATTGTATCGGAAAGGCCAGGCCAGAATGATATACTCCGTTTATCAGTTATAATATAAAATATAAAGTATTGTTGATGAAATGTTAATAGTTTGACTGACTAGGGTGCCCATTCTGTGTAAAAAAATCGACCTTTTTTTACATATTACATAGTCTTTAACATCCAAAGACAATATGTACAAACAGAATTACATAGAGCAACATGGCCTCGACCGCGTCAGGATGCTGTATTGCTCTATGCCTGATAATCACCAGATGCAAAAAAAGCAGATATGTAATTGAACGGATTTTTTATCTATTTTATGGTAATGATCAGGTATTCTGCATGAAAAAATCGAAAGTGCTGAAAGTATTACATAGTCAGTGGTGCTGAGTTTTTTTAACATCAGTAGACAAGGGGTGTGTACAGAGTGTAGCTTTATTACATAGAGCAACACGGCCTCAACCGAGTGAGGATGCCGTGTTGCTATATGCCTGATAATCACGAGATACAAAAAAAACAAATGTGTTAATTAACGTTTTTCTTTATCTATGTAATGTTAATGATTAGGTATTCTGTGTGAAAAACATTACATAGTCTGTGGTGGTGAGTTGCTTTAAAATCCATAGACAGGGGGCGTGTACAGAGTGTAGCCTTGTTACATATACCGCACACGGCAAGACAGCCTCGACCGCGTCAGGATGCCGTGTTGCTCTGTACCTACCTGATTATCACCAGATACAAATAAATACAAGTTGATGATGAGGTATTTTACGTTGACAATTTTCAACAGAATGCCAGTTCAAAGTCGCATCTCAATCAAAGGTGTCCCTGGCCAAACTTCGACCGCCGCTAGCCATAAACTGTCAAAAACTCATCGCTAAAACCATAGAGCGGCAATGGCGTTTGCTAGATGTCTTTAAGTACCACTTGACATATAAAGGCAGCTCCCAAGATGAATATTCTAATTACTACTACTATGAGGTGAGTGGTTTTTTTGTCACCAAAATACCTACCTTTATATGTTTCACGGCGATAACGCTGGCTATTTTATGCTCATAATTTTTTTGCTTTAGATTAAGTAATTTTTTGGTCAGCATTTTTTTAATAAATAGGGTTCTAAGGAACTTCCGCATTATGAGAGAGGATTCCTCATCGACCCTAATCTTAATGAGAAAATTAAGTTTCTGCCAATGCGAAACTGAAAAAGCGAGATAATAATAATTTCCATTTCCAAGATAATGCGAAAATATTCCAAGCTAATTGTTGATATTCAATGGCAAAAGTTACCATTAATACCTTTACGTCACAACCTCGACTAACGTCTAAACTGTGTTTTTCAATGATTTGAAGCTTTTAAGTATAGGTACTTTTATAGGTTTTGAGTGATCCCTGCTAAAGTAACTTTATAGAGCGCTTTTATTGGCGCATGGGGTCAAAACAATTTTAAATTAAAAAAAATATGTGTTAGAGTGGTTTCAGTGCGCCAGCGGTCCTTCTAGCTTCCTAACTTCCCGCAGGGTTCGCAAAATAATCGCGACCAGAATTGATTTTTTTTTCTTTTTTAGTGTTTTTTTTTTATTTTATTTATTTATTTTTTAGTTATTATAATAAAAATCTTGATATATTTTTTAATAAATAGTTTGTTTTATTTATTTCTTATTATATCAAATTTTATTTTGTTTGGCGTCACTAGAGACTATGCGACTAATTGTGTAATTTTCTTAATGCGCCTAATTAGGGGTTAATATTTTTTTATAAAATGAGTAAAGTAAATGCAATCATGTCTTGGGCTACGTCTTCTCATGACCTCCGGTGTTTACCTACTCTATTTTATTGTGATTTTAAAGACACAAACGCTTAAAAGTTTAAGAAAACTCCTAGCTCAAAACCAAATTTCCTGCATTTACGCTGTTATATAAGAATGGGTTCCGTAAACTGAAAATTACTGCGCATAAGTAGGTATCTGAGACTTATGAACTGACTTTGTTAGAACACTTTTTTGGTTTTTAGAACACCTGGTTTAAATAAAAGTAGTTAAAATTAAGCAGCAACTCTAACTTAAGAAGGTAGAACTCGCAAAATAGTGTTTTGTTTGACCTCATATGTACATTATGCGCTGAATGTCAATAATCTGACTATAGAGATAAGTCAAACTTGTAGATCTGTCATACCGATTTATATATTTTTAACTTGGCTGGGTTATAACATTGAACGCATTGAGAGGTAAACAAAACACGCCTATTCGCTTGCGTACTCTGTGGGAGCGAAGGCCAACCTGCGAATTAACGCGGGTGCCCCAAAGCTCCCAAACAGAACTCGCGTAAACCCAAACAGGGTAAATCACGCCCCCCCGCCCCCCGCCAACAGGCTCCGCTCGTGCCTGCTCCCCTCCCTGCTGTCAGCGCCTGGAGCCGTCCTCCAGCGCCAATTGACGCAACCAAAACTAAAGAGACAGACAAACTTTTGTCTGCTCTCCCTGGGCCCGTCTCAGTCACGGGTATTCCCTACCCCGCCCCTCTCATGTCCCGGGACATCCCGCGCCCAGCGCCCATGCGAAGTGCTCCCGCACCTCTCGCACAAACGCGTCTTGCCCCCCCCCCCCCCGCCCCTCTCTCGCGCTGCCCCGCAACGCGGCTCAGACGGCCGAGCAGCAGCACTTCGGCATTCTCACCGAGATTTCTTGGGCCTGCGACCCAGCCTATTTCGAGGTCGAGTACGCCGAATACGTACAGATCACCGATCTCAATCAAATGCTCAGCTTCATGGCTAAGCATCGCGACTTCTTCGCCGCCCTCCGCAGGGTGGCCCCAAAACCATAAAAATCAAAATGGATTACACAACCGCGCGCGAAAAACTCCGGTCCGTCTCCTTAGGCTATTTTAACGCCAACGGTCTTCGAAACCAAAGAGAGGAATTATCGCAATTCCTCTCGCCCCAAAAACCGGACGTCTTCCTCATCCAGGAAACGTTCCTAAAGCGATAGTCGTCCGTAATGATAGAACTGGTGCAGCCCGGTGAAGCAGTAATGGCTGCAACAGCCAACGCCTATTCAGCTTAGAGAAAACTTAACTTAATAACCATAAATGCACATTGTACGACGTATCTAACGGAATTCAAAACAATGGAATGCGCGAAATTTTTTTCTCAATTCCTTATTAAAACACCTTCCTAAATATTTCATCAGCATCGATGAAAAGAAAGATCCATCCATACTAATATTATAAATGTGAAAGTAACACTTCTGTCTGTCTGTTACCTCTTCACGCTTAAACCACTGTACCGATTAAGATGAAATTTGACATAGAGATAGTTTGAGAAAAAGACATATGCTACTTGAAACCGTCAAGTTTTTTTTTTGGTTATTTTGTGCAGTTGCCGTTGAAATCCTACATCGATAACCAATTTTAGTGTGGGTGGAACCATGGGTAAATTTGGCATAAAATAGTTTGAATTCCGGGGAAAGACATAGGCTACTTGAAAACATCAAATGTGAGTGTGTTTTTATCTATAATTTTGTACAGTTGCTGTTGAAATCCTACACCAATAACTGAATTTAGGGCGGGCGGAACCGCGGACAAGACAATAGTGAAATTATAAGTCTGTGTATCATGTACGGACGGACTTACTTGACAATAATGCAAATGTTCCGTTTTTGCCGTTTGGCTATAAAACCCTAAAAAGAAATAACTGTGTAAATTCTTGTCAATTTATAGTAATATTGGTACACAATGCTATAATAAAATTGGAAAAATGTCATATACCTACAATATTCCATATCACTTAGCGCGTAGTGTATTATTTAAATATAATTAAGATATGATTTATATCTTCATAACTACATATTCCTATACCTACTTCATTCTGGTTACCGGAAGTGTGCATGTGCAACTCTCTCAAATTTATAGTGTTGTTGACAGGCAATCTTCAGTCAACCTACTGTAGCTTACCCGATCCCACAAGCCACAGCCTCCGTATTTTTCCGAGTCCAAGAAAAGCAAATAGAACCAGTGTGTACACAACGCGTACCCATGGTAAGTGACTTTATTAATCCAACAAATGTGATATAGACGAATTTACAAACTATATATTTAAAAAAAAAAATTTAACTTCTCTTGAGTTATTAGAATAGGTCCGAAAATCGAAATCGAAAATTTTGTGTTTTCGTTACGTTTCAAGACTTGGAGAATCATTTGCAATCATTTTTAGAATGATGTCTGTGGGTACGTTTGTGCGTGTGTGTGTGTGTGTGTGTACGTATGTATGTATGTAGACATATTTTGGCTTTCGATTCCTCAATAAATACTGGACCGAATCGCTCTGATGACATATCAATCGATACGCCACGTCATGACTTAGATCTGAAAGGAGTCTGAAATAAATCGGTCCAGCGGTTCGTTTTTTATCCGTAAAAAACTGACTTTTTTATGCACGCAACATAAATTTCATGTATAATTTCATGTATCGAGGGGAATTAAAACGTTTTCGAGGGTGCTGATTTCGATTTTTTTATCAGTTTTTTAAAATTCAACATGGCGGATCCAATATGACGTAATTTTTTTTTTGTAAAAGAATTTTTCTCAAGAGAAGTTGCATGTAAGGTACTTGCTGCCGAACCAATTTTATATATATATAAAATATATATATATAGACTGAGAGTGCCCGAAGTCGATTTCAGCGAGAGCGCAACTCGAACGGGCACACGTTGTGGAAGCAGCACCGACCACGAAAACTAGTTGGCATATTTACATAAGATTTTTTTAAAGGTAAAACTTTTATTTCTCCCTTTTTAGTTATAAAATAAATTTTGAAGTAGGTTTAATTGATTTAAATTACTTTTTTATATCTTGTTTTTTTTTAATTTCGGTTGTTATTACTCTGAAATAATTCTTTGTTTTTTTACGTGTATTTTTAGGTGAAAATATAGTACTTAGTACAATTGAAAAAGAATTGTTGCATTCCGACTTATAGTTATACCGAGATATGGACGGACGAACATACAAACATACAAACATACACTTATGAAATTTGGCATACGTGTTTAGAAGCTGGTATAGATATATACAGAAACTGTGCAATCCTGACAATACTACATACATACGGGTCGAATTGAAAGTTTCCTTTTTTGAAGTTGGTTCAAAATATCAACAAATTGTAGTCGGATATGCTAAAAACCGCCACGAGATAACAGAAAAAAAATAGATAATTAATATTTAAAATCGTAAGGCACCTTTTAGTTATGTAATCAAACAAGTCTAGAAAGTTGGCAAAGCCGTATCTCCAAGGACAGTTTATCCCATGACACACAGCTATAATATACATTAATATGCCAAACTGAAATAATATTTATATAGCTGCTAGGTAAGGTTATCCATAGAAAATATATCGTAATATGCCTTGCTATAATTTATAATATAGATCCGTGCGTGTTGGACTTTAGAGGGCCCGTAAAAGAGACGCGGTTTCCATACCGTGTGACCCGGCTAAAGGCATGGGCACAGTAAGTACAAGTGTCGTGTCGTTCCGTGATGCATCAGAACGTTATCGAAGCCATATATTATTTATGAAGACGTGAACACCACTGGGCCTGAGTCTCGTGTTGATAGAGATAATTGTCAAACTAGAGTTTTTTTTAATTGATTTACTCACGGCTGGTAAATTACGGTGACTGTTTTTTTTTTTATTCCACTTAGGTGGCAAAAAAGCACACGGTACGCCTGATAGTAAGCGGTCACCGTGGCCTATGGACGCTTGCAACACCAGAAGTATCACTCCCGCGTTGCCGACCCTTCAAAAATCCAATAACTTCTTTCTTGAAGAATACTGTAGTCCTTAAAGAAAACCTTGGCAGAGAGCTCATTCCACAACCCAAGCGTTTGCGGGAGGAAGTTTCTCTGGAACCGCACTGTACGCGAGCATTTCGGTTCTAAAGTGTGAGAATGAATTCCCTGCCGATGGCGAGCGGAGCGAAGTTACAGTAGCCGTGGGCATCATTTCAAACACTTCCTCAGAACACATCCCATTGTACAAGCGGTAGAACATACACAGGAATGCAAAGTCTCTCCTCAGACTTAAGGGTTTGATACGGCAAGTGAGTTTGGGATCGTCGACAGTTCTCACAGCCCGTCGTTGAACCGAGTCAAAAGGTCCAAGCTGGTATCCGGGTGCACCTGCCCAGAGATGGCAGCAGTACTCCATATGGAGCCGAACTTGCGACTTGTAAACGTCACGCGTCACGTCTGCCCCGACGTGAAGCAGTGCCTCGCTCTGTTGAGTACACCTAGGTTTTTGGACGCTAGCTTCACCTTATCTTGTAAATGATCTCTGAACTGATTATCGCTGGAAATGTCAACACCAAGGATCCCAATGCTCTTGGAGATGGAGAGGGGAGTGTTCTGGAATTGTGGGACTACAGTGAATGGGGTTTTCTTAGCGGTGAACGCGCAGACTTGTGTCTTTGTAGGGTTGAATCGGACCAAGTTTACTCGTTCCCAGTCAGAGAACTTGGACAGTGTGGTCTCGATTTGAGACTCAAGTTCTCCGCGGTTTTCCTCCACAACGGAACGAGGGATGTTTGCGCGACCCGTGTAATAGGCGTCTCCAGTACTGTCATCTGCATAGCCATGTATGTTGTTGATGTCCAACATGTCATTGATATGCAGTAGAAACAACGTAGGAGACAGCAAGGAGCCTTGCGGGACACCAGCATTAATGTTGGACATTAAAGCGTGGACGCTATCAGAGCAACTACCGTCAACTACGGTTCGTATGTATCTGCCGGACAAAAAGCTAGCCACCCATTTGCACAAACCCTCGGGCACTCCGTAAGATGGCAACTTCGATAGAAGAACCCGGTGCCAGACCCGATCAAACGCCTTCGCGTTATGGCATATCCAGGCTACATGCCAATACCTCCCCCTGACTCTCAATGGCTAGTACCCATCGGTGAGTTAGATACACTAGAAGGTCGCCAGTCGAGCGACCGTGGCGAAATCCATATTGACGATCACTGACCAGGTCGTGTTCTTCTAGGTATCTTAGAAGCTGTGTGTTGATCACACGCTCCATCACCTTGGAGAGGAGAGAGGTAATAGCGATAGGCGTGTTATTCGATGGATCTGATGTATCTTCCTTTTTGGGTACCTGGTGCACATTCGCGGTCTTCCATGAAGACGGAAATTGCCTAGTGTTGTAGGAAAGCCCAAAGAGGCGCGAGAGTACAGGACATAACTCAGGAGCACACTGCTTAAGCACCACTGATAGATTACCGTCTGGCCCACTCGACTTATGAACGTCTAGAGAAAGCAACGCCCGCCAGACCTCCCGCTGTGTTATGGAGATTTCCGGCATGGTCTTACCGCACCACGGTATAGTAGGTGGTACAGTGCCTTCGTCGTTTATATTCGAGTTTGAGGCAAAGAGACTGCCCAATAGATCAGCTTTCTCTTTAGCACTATGGGCCAAGTCACCAATGGTCTTCCGCAGTGGTGGTAACGACAACTGGCAAAAGTTCCCTTGGGCAGCTTTGGCAAGCGACCAGAAAGCACGTTTCAGTGGATAGCTCAACTTGTTTGAACTTAAACTAAATAAATTAAAAAACATAGAACATATCCTTTATAATCTTATACAAATCGCCTTTATGTATTCACGGTATTACTGTATTCGCGGCATATTTTACAGAACGTATCCCCCGCGCATAAGGAGTATGTACTGTGTGTCGAAAAAACATGGCGGATGTCATTTGCTAAAAGTTTTTCGTATGCTTAGAATATCAAGACAGACAGGTTGCTGACTCTTTATGCCAAAACAAGCTGCAGTATGAGCAGCAACCAATTTTCACTATAGTTTTTCCACGGAAAAGTCAAGAGTAAAGCTAGCGTGGCCGGTTTGTTCATAAACCGCCCAAGTAACATTTTAGCGTAAAGAAAAGCTGTGGAGGACCTTTTTTTCGGTCTGCTTAAATATTAAACAGTTAGCGTATGATTTATAAGAGAGTTATAGAGTGTAATAACACCTTTATATCTTCGATTTTGGCGCAAAATTTAGCAGGTAAAGCCTGTATAGACCCTTTATAGCGGTTCTTTATAACCTTTAGTAGAAGTGTATAAGAGGTGCTATAAGATCGTCAGTTATCCGCTTGAACCTTTATTGCACCTTTATAATGGACTTTATTGAAAGTTTTTGTTATATAAAATATCTATACCGGTGTCAAATAAAATTTGGATCTGTATTTTGATACATTATTAATCATTTGTAGCGTTTTTGGGGTCAAAATTAGATAGTTAAAACTTCTAAAGTCATAAGATTACATTAATTAATAAATATGAAGTAAATGCTACTGTTTATCTACAGACATTGCAAAATTTTCATCACGAAATGTAAGTATTATTGATTGACAGTGTTCTTGATGTGTAATATTAATTATTAGTGCGCTTGCAAGTTTAATGTGATTGTGTATCATGTTTCTTGTCTCAATTTTGACGCGCCTTAGGAAAACTATGATTTAAAGAAAAAAAAGTAAAACAACTAAAAGCACTAATAAACTAAAATAGTTTTTAGTCATTCAATTACAAATGTCGGTCAGTTTTACTGATTGTATACATAAACTATGTAAAATAATTCGGAAAATTTAGGTACCACGTTATTTAAAAGTGATTTGTATAAATAAATATTTAGTCTTTTTTGACAGAAAGTGATTGAAAATGGCGATATAATAAATCTATAACGACACTCAAAGAATTACAACGCCGGTACTCAAGAGTATTATGCGATCTTTGGTTTACTTAAAAGAGGAACTATGAACTTAGCGAAGACATCAACCAGCAGCGGAGCTGCATCTATTTATATACCTTAAGAATAGGGGTTCTTTACGAAGTAGTGAAATCCGAAAGTTTAGCTCAGTTCGATAATTGTTTTCATAATATAAGGTTAGATTATATTACCATTTGTTTATCTTACACTATAACCTTTATATCAGGATCGTACAAAACTGCTATAACTATTTAACCTATCATTGTCTTTCCTATTACAGGCGTAAGCTGTATGTAAGAGTTATACACGCGTGTAATGTTTGGTGTTACTACACTCTTAATTAACTCCGTTGCAGAACCAATGACAATAATGAAGTTGAACGACAGCCCCATGATGTATAAGCAACTTTGATACAGCAGATTTATAGCAATAAGAATTATAGAGAGTTAATGAAGATCTTCATACAGCTTTTGACGCCGCTGCTACTACACTAACTGGAAAGAATATTTAACTTCTTTTTAACAGTACTAATACAACCTATAAAGCTAAACCTATTTCATAGGTGAACTGTATCACTTTTAGTGACAACCGAATCAATTATAAATCAATAGTAGTAACCAACGCTAAATTGTTTGTTGGGCGATCTCCAACTTCTCTTGACTTCCGTTTTTATATTTTGTTGCTGACTCTCTATGCTAAAACAAGCTGCAGTATGAGCAGCAACAAATTTTCACTACAGTTTTTCCACGGAAAAGTCATGAGTAAAGCTAGCGTGGACATTATTTATTTTGGCATAATTAAAAAAAACCATTTTTATCTTTTAAATTTTTTTTCTCCTTAGCATATTTCAGCAACAAATTAATCCCTATTCGCTTGATCGATCAGCCCACATCCAGTGATTTCCACGCTATCTTAATGAAAAGTTGCGATCAGCAACAAAAAAGCAGCAAATTTCGGTGTTTTTTTTTAATGCGAAATTAAAATGATTATACATCGGCATTTTTTTTGACCTAAATGTAATGTCCTTCAGAGTCTCACCCCAAAAGCCCGGTGGAGCAGTAATGGCTGCCTTAGCCACACTTTACTTGTCATACAGAAAAAAAATATTTATAAAATATTTCCTATTGGGTATGGAACGTGAGAAACACAACGTATTTTATGAGATTGGTTAACATTATTCTGTGATTCACATATGTAACATACTCGTGTGTGTAATGTAAGAAAAACGTCCTTCTATTTATATAACAATTGAAACCGCTAACTGATAAATCGCCAGTGGTCATGAATACAACCATTAGTCAGTTAGTACCTAAATTTTTTACCTATATTAATAGTGTTGCCTACTTCTATTCGTTATAGCCGTGTTAAAATATGTTAAATTTTTAATGGGATAGGGATTAAGGATTTTGGATTGTATTAACAAGTAACTTTTGCTTTTGCTTTTGTTACCCAAGATAAGTTCGGTTATATATATATATATATACAGAAAGACATAATATAGACAGAAAGAAAAGAAGAGATAGAGTTCCATGGCACTAAAAGTATTTAATAAATTACCAAATAACATAAAATCATTATCTCTGACACTATTTAAAAGGAAATTGTTTTGTATGCTACGAAACAGATGTTTTTATTCTGTTAATGAATTTTTTGGCATAAATTTAAATAAAATTGACATAATTATTCTTATTTTGACATTTTTTTATGACTTGTTTGTCGTACCTATTACTACAACTTAATGTGCTTTTACCGTTGCTTGGAGTGTTTTTTATTGTAACAAAATTTTGAATGTTATACAATGTTAATGCTAACAGTTTGAGAATTCTTTGTCTCAAGATTTTGCATATCACTAATTGATAAATTATGTAGGACTTAAAATGTACTTAACATCTGTATCTGTATTGTACCATAATTTGAGCAAAATAAAGATATTCTTTTCTATTCTATTCAAAATGGTTGTATTGAAAAACGAAGAAGAAGTGAAAACACAGTCTTTGTTGGTAGTAGTTGACGACTTATCTTTTTCCTGATTATGCCTGTTCTGGTGAGGAACTGCAGTAAACTCTGTTTATTTCCAGTAAAAAAATAAATCAAACTAGCGCTAGTGGTGTGTTGTTGTTCAATTTCTGTTCTGACTAACTTCACCGAAGTTCTGGCTGACGAACCAGGAGTTCTGTCGTCCAACTACTAAACCCGTTTTGATCAGGGATGGACATAAAATTGTTTTTCTCTGTTTATTGCTGCTGATAATTAGGATTATGTAAAAATCCGCTGATCGGTAGTCAACTGTTCTAGCAAGAAAATGGGCTCACCAGTGGTGTGACGCTTCTTTAATATTGACTGATCACTTCTGTACCAGCGAAATATCAAAAAGATTTTCTTGTCAGGTTATGTGAAACCTAATTGGAACTTTCGTTAGCGTTACCTATAACGGTATCTATTTAACAAAATACATGATCTTAATTAATCAACTCGATCAAAAGAATAAAAACTGACATCGTAAAAATGTTGCCATATAATCTTGCGAGTTTTGTTTTGTAGAGGTAAATATTTCAAGAATTTCTAAGTTAAAGATACGCTACAAAAACATAAAGTAAATGGACATTGCATGTCACATCACAGTCATCTCGGAACCAGATGGAATTTACAGACTTGAATCGCCCTGCAGAGCGGTTAAGATTTAGAAAACTTCTAGCAGAAACACATTGCTGAAGTAGCTCTTATTGAACCGGTTTTAAGTTTATTATGGAGCTTAAAAACATCACATAGTTGTCAAACTAGTGCGGTACTCTTTTTTATGTAAATTTAGAAATAGGGACATGATAAAATAAATATACATTCATAAAAATATTCTTTCTTCGTTTAAAACTCCCTGAAAGTTGCAGTCTTCGAATAATACATATCATAAAGGCCATTTATCGCTAAATTATCAATATAAATAAATATTGTCGTAGCAAAGATGCAGTCAAAAAATTATGAGCTACTGATTTAGGAATTGTACATAGATAGTTCAATTGTTAGAGCACTTACACGGACTGTAAGGATTGTTGCAGGTTCGAGTCCTGGCTCGAGGTTAATTTTAAGACTGGATCTTTGCTTTGGAAATATTTAATTTCGAAAATATTCGACAACTTTTAATTTTTAATTCTTGAAATAACTTTCGATTCCCATTTTTGGGGGTCAGTATTTTTTTTCTGAATTTTTGTGTAAAGAAAATGTGTATTGTTAGTTTTACTCTCTTCCAGAAAACCCGGCAAAAACTCAGGAGTTACTCAAATTCATTCTTAAAGTTATCATGTGTAATTCACATACTTGCCGGTATACCAAGTTTATATTAGACTCAAGAATGTACCTGTGCAGCTTAAACTATTGACTAATCGATATTTAAATCGTTGCCGCGTTAAGATTCTGGGCTGCTATTTGTCAATTAATTGAATGTCATGCAATACAACAACGCTATAATAAAACTTTTCCTTCGTTACGTTGAGTTTAATATTGAATTTAGTAAAAAAATCGATACTCCATAAATAAAAAGTATTGTTATTATATTAACTCGACCAACTATGAAGTTTGCGGTCGTTTTGGAAAAGTGTGACAGAGGCGAAGCGAAGCCGCGGCGAAAAATTAAACACACAGTATAAGAAATAAATTTTACAATAGAAATAACAAAAATAAAACAAAGTGCTTGAGCTAAAAGGGCCTCCCCTCAGCATGATTTGTAGGGACAGTACTGATTTTCCGTGGAAGACCTTATTGCGTCACTTTATAGACATAAGTGAAAGAAAAACAAAAACATATAAAACAATAATTACCTAAATATTTCAATTATATTCTAACTTGCCAACCTAATTCTTAATACTATGGAAATAATATTTTAACCTTAAAAAAAAAATACAAATTAGTAATATATAGGGCATAAAAAGGAAAAAATAATAATGGCAGAAGAGGCTGTATGGACTAAGACCTTTGTTTCTATAGGAGACAGGTAGTTGCACCGAATCATAGACGTAGAATTATCTTTTCATCTCACTGGCTCGGAAAGGCTCATTTTGTCGTTTAAAATCTGATTAAATGTGCTTGGAAAAGCCTACTTTAACCGCTAGCGCGCAAAAGGTTTTTTTTTAATTGTACCAAAACAAACACATTGAAACTGTCCGAAATGCGGTAAGTCCTTACTACTTTATACATAAGTCATCCGTTACTAACACTTTAGAATATTTTTTGCTACTATTGCATTAAAGATAATGTTTTCTTTAATGTTATTAAATAGATAATTTATTTTTGTTTGTAAAATTATCAACTACAACAAGAATAAATAAGTTTTAAGCATAATTTTTGTTCTGAGAATTCTAAAACTGGCATGGTGCAAATTCGGAACGCGCCTTATGTCTATAATATCATTTTGGCTGTTTTACCATAAACATAATACTTTTAGTTAATAAACTTAAAGTTAATAATTAAAAACGTGAATCACTCCACCAGTGACGTAAAATACCTAAGTTTACCCACGAAAAATAGGCAAGTGCCTGTGAGCGTGCGATTTTTTGACTACATACAGACATATAAAAGGCGCTCAACCTATTTCAGAGACTTATAATGTTGTTATCATGTTATCAATACCTAATTAAACTATTTAAAATAAGTGTACTTCTTCCATTCATAAGTAATTAAACACTAATTATTTTTGTTTCCATCAAGTCACTGAGAACGATGTTAAGGGACACATTCTCTCGATTAAATCTTCTGCAAAAGGTTCTGACAATCTTTGTTCTTACATGCTTCATCTTGTTCTAATGGAGCTCTTACCAATTCTTACACATATATTAAATCACTCTTTCTTGGAAAAAAGCTCACATCATACCACTACCAAAAACTCCCAATCCTAATTATGTTTCTCAATACCTGCCTATCTCTATCCTCCCTTTCCTGTCGAAAGTACTAGAACACATCGTTAACAAACAACTTTCTTCTTTCTTACTACGCTATAACCTTCTTAATTGTTATCAATTCGGCTTTCGACCTGGACACAGTACTGTCACAGCCCTCCTCAAGGTTACTGATGACATTTGTCGGGCAATGGATTACAAAATGCTCACAGTTCTTGTGTTATTAGACTTCAGCAATGCCTTCAATTCTGTTGACTACGACATTTTTCTTAGTATTCTTCGGTCTCTTAATATATCAGCCCCAGTCATAGATTGGTTTTATTCCTATCTTCGAGATTGTTCTCAATGCATACGTTCGTATAATACTACATCTGATTGGTGTAAGGTCCTGACAGGAGTCTCGCAAGGTGGCGTACTTTCTCCTCTTCTTTTCTCTATTTTTATTACTCCATCACCAACCTTATTACTTCTTCCTTTCATCTGTACGCTGACGACCTTCAATTGTACTGCCACTTCGAACCTGATACCATAATTAACGCGATTAATCATTTCAATGACAATTTATGTCACATCAGTGAATGGGCAAAATAATTTGGGCTTCTTGTTAATCCTAAAAAATCACAAGCATTAATTGTAGGCAGCAGATACATGCGTAGCTTAGTAACGTCATCTCCTCCACCAACTATATACAATGGTACACCTCTGCCATACACAATTGTGCCAAAAATTTAGGAATCCTAATAGATAACAATCTTTCCTGGGATGCACAGGTCAATGAAGTTAGCAAACGCACACATTTTGCTTTTCACAGTCTTAAGTGCCTTCAGAATTTTTTACCTATAAATACTAAAATCAGTTTAACGCAATCTCTTATTCTTACCCTTCTTGATTATGCTGACATTTGTTACATTGATGCCACAGAGGAGCTTTAAAACAAACTTGAGCGACTTCAAAATTTAAGCATCCGATTCATTTTTGGATTGCGGAAGACAGATCACATTTCTCAGTATAGGAAAAAGCTCAAGTGGCTCCCAATCCGTCTTCGCCGGAACACTCATATCCTGTCTTTACTCTACAATCTTCTTTGCAATCTTTTCTCAAAAGAGAAACCAGCCAGATCTCATACATCACTCATATTAAAAATCCCGTCTCATAACACCACTTTTTACGGCAACTCTTTTACTGTCCAGGCTATTATCCTTTGGAACTCACTGTCTCATACAATAAGAGACTGTCAATCTATTGACATTTTTAAAAAGAAACTGAAAGAATACTTAAGAATACCTTTCACTTCCTTAAACACTAATGTTATTATACTTTTTTTTTCCTGTATATATATACACACAGGCACAATTAGCGGAACAGAAAAAAAAAGTGAGACTATGAGATAATAACGCATATATTTGACGAAAATTTAATTAGACATTCTGGATTTAACCCTTCTTTTTAGCAAGTCCCAGACATGCTCTATCGGATTCATATCGGGGGAATTTGCTGGCCACTGCATCACCGGTATACCTACTCAGTATACCGGCTCAGATATGCCTGTACCGATTGTGCACTATGAGCACGAGCATTATCTTGCATTAGAATAAAGTCGTCACCAATAAATGGGGCAAATGGTACAACATGTTCTTCTAAAATGTCTCTGATGTATCGATCTGCTGTCATGGTCCCTCCTGTGACTATCACTAACTCCGTGCGAGCTCCCAAACATATAGGGATATGTTAACCCCAAACCATAATCGAGCCGCCACCATAAGCCACTGTGTGTTCAAAATCAGACTGTAGGGGGCGTTCTCCTTTGCGTCTCCATATTCGCTGTCTCCCATCGATCTGTTTTAAAAGAACTCTGCACTCATCAGTAAAGAGAACCTGCTGCCATTCGTTCAAATCCTTTTTTTGTGTTCCGCTAATTGTGCCGGTGTGTATATATATATATATATATTTACTATATTAGTTGAACATTGCATTGTTATATGTATTTATAAGTAATATTATTTGTATTTTATGTATTATTTAAAGTAGGTATATAAGTAATTATTATGTATTAGGATGAGTCTATATTTAAGTATATATAATTTATATATTTATTTTGTAATCTCAGTGCATATGTGCCCGCTCACTTTCTACAGCTCTCACTTTCTTGGGTCAGCTGTAAGAGATCTCAACTAGAGATAAGCTTTACCTATGTACATTGCTATTTTTGTATTTTATATGTTTTAAGTGTCCTATAATTGTGTACATGAAATAAATAAATAATAAAAAAAAAAAATGTTTTTCTTGTATCTTTTATACAATTTTCTCGCTGAAGTGAAATGAAAAATTGTATGTTTCGCACGGTTCGAATTTGTTTTGGGTTTCGTGCCCTATAATAAATATAAATGCTCAGGATTCAATTTATCTTTGAATCCTTCGCTTGTTCGGTGTTCAATATAGACACTCAAGCCAAAAAGAAACTTTCCAGCCTTGCATAACAAATAACTATCGTCTCTTTCTAAGCAGTGGTCAGTTTTTCAGCAGTCCAGCCCAGTAAGTAGTCTATGGTTAGAACCAATTTCATATTATTTTTTCACAGATTGTGTTCAGAATAGAGGGTCACCACAAAGACTATGACATCCGGTACATAACCCTCAGCGCGGACTGGATCTTGGCCGTCATCCAGATGAAGATCAAGTTCTTCAGGAGGGTGGAGGAACTGCAACTCTTTTGAAAACATTTTTGATGATTAACTACCCATTATTTATTTGACATGCGATTTTATTAAAAATATTCACTTAAATTATAAATCGCACGTAATTTGGTTGAGATTGACTAATTAGTAAACATACATATTTAAAATTACATACATATTACATTACAAAAATTACATATATATTACCACAGCATAATAATTTATTACATTGTAATATTATTTATATTACAAAAATAAACAACGTCATCTATCAGTAATCACAGTCACAGCGAAAAAGGACATTCTCTCTCGCGCCTCCTGATTGAATATGAATAGTCAATGACGCCATAATATGCCAATAAAATTTAATTATTGGGTTTTTTTTAAGACCACTAAGGTGGCAAGCAATCCCATGGTCCGCCTGATGGTAAGCAGTCACCGTGGCCTATGGACGCTTGTAACACCAGAAGTTGCCGACCCTTCAAAAATCCAATAACTTCTTTGTTTAAGAACCCCACTACTGTAGTCCTTAGAGATAACCTTGGCAGGGAGCTCATTCCACAACCCAAGCGTTCGCGGGAGGAAGTTTCTCTGAAACCGCACTGTACGCGACCATTTCGGTTCTTGAGTGTGAGAATGAATTCCCTGCCGATGGCGAGCGGTGCGATGGTAGAAAGTAGCCGTGGGAATCATTTCGAATAATTCATCAGACAACATCTCATTGTACAAGCGGTAGAACACACACAGGGAGGCAAAGTCTCTCCTCAGACTTAAAGGTTCGATACGGCTAGTGAGTTTGCGATCGTCGACAATTCTCACAGCCCGTTGTTGAACCGAGTCAAAAAGGCCAAGCTGGTTTCCGGGTGCATCAGACAGCAGTACTCTATATTGGTACCTCAAAAGTAAAAATAAATAAATGGTTCCTTCCTATTTTAATAATTAGTTATAACTTATAAGGTAGATTTCGCCAGCGGCTTCGCTTGCTCTAAATCAGGGAATCAGCATTGGATATCTACGGCAACTTCTTGTTTATAAAGAAAGTTTGCTATAGCTGACCCCGTGAAAGTTTATACTTATTCCTGCAAACAAGGGCGTGGTTAGCTTTACGTAACAGTAAAACACTGACGAACTGCCTCTCTACTCGTGGAAGGTTGAACGAACGACTGTTGGAAGATGGTGTAGTATAGTAACAGTAAAAATGCGAGTGATCCGAAAAAGGTATATTTTAAAATGATTAATTCCGAAAATATGCCAACCTCTGCCCGGATGGGATCTGCTCATACCTGGCGCTACGCCCCTGCCTGCAGAATATTTTAAAATTTCCGGGATAAAAATTAGCCTACATCCTTCTCCGTCTCATCTACTATTTCTGTGCCAAATTTCAGCTAAATTGGATGCTCCATTGCGACAAACTAAAAAAAAAAAACAAAGGACAAACAAACAAACTCACTGTCGCATTTATAATATTAGTATTAATTTACTTATTATATTTTTATTACTAAATTAAAAATTATGGTATTAAAAGCAGTCCTCTATTTTCCTCTATTATAGAATGGCCACCTTTTCAAATCGTCATCCTTTCAATCACTGTATGCAACTGCATGCAATTTTTTTAACACTCGTGATATGCTATTGCGAAACGAGGCGCAACGAAACTATCACTCGTGTTAAACTGTACTCACATTCGCAAAAAATGCTTATATAGCTGTTATCAAAAACTAAAAATAAACAATGAGATTGTATCTTAAAGAATTTATGTGTTTCGTCTTAATAAATTCTTTGAAGTATGGTATGAGTCACCAGCAGAGACCCCAAATGTTCGAAGAACTATTAATATAGTCATATTATAATTGTGATCCAAAGCAGATGAGTACACATTATTTTTCTTTTTAACCGATTTTTTTTACTTTATAATATTCAAGGATGTTACATGGGCTGTTTTTTTCCTTACAACCAGTTTTGCATCTAATTTATTAATTAAATTTCAAGCATGTTATTGGTATCGCGAAAACAATTTGTTAAGTATGTTTCAACTATTACTAGTAAACATTAGGGTCTGATCAAAATATTCAGGCAAGATCCACAAGTGCGCGACCCCGACTACCCAAGCTCTCCTGCCCAACCGTAGATTCCCCCTTGGACATATCCAATCCACCACAAATAATTTCTTTTTAAATCGTCATGTCCTAGTCCTATCCGTTTGTTCCCTTCTATTACCTGATAAGAGATGTCAGACAGCAGCGCTCTCCTATTCCACGTGCTCTCGCCAAGCCAACAAGGAAACTTTTTGGAAGTATTTTTGTTTTTTTTACACCTTACACCTCAATAAACTTTTTAGATAGTTGAAGTTCCCATACTGTCCACCGGCAGGGACAAGCCATGAATCTTAGTAGACTACTAAAGGCCAAGATGATAAATAGTTGCCGAAATACTTCTGTAGAACACGCTAGAAATTGAATAGTTTTCAAGCAAAAAAATGTCGCAGCCATATAGTGAAATTAGCCAGTTAATTGGACGCCTAGGCAGATCGTCAAGTATGGAAAAGAAAGGGGCACAAAGGAACCTAACCCAACATACATGACTTCTACAGTGCGAACTGTGTTCCTTTATTTTCCATACAACGATTTGCCTAGGCACCCAATAAACTGGCTAATTTAACCAGATGGCTGCGACAAATACATTAGCATTAAATGCTATTACCTAATCTGTGACTCTGACCTACGAGTACACTAAGATTTTAAGTCATCTTAAAAAAAAAATTTAGATGAGGCCAACTTTGTAAGTCGGTTGTTGAAACAGAAGAACACCGCAAACCGCACATTGCGGTCAAATTCAGCAAACCTGTTTCACACAGTGCCTATTCGTTGTTTTTATTATTCTAGATTTTATTTAGCGTTGTGTTTAGTATTATGTTATATAGTAAAGCCAGTGGGGCTTTTCGTTGAAGGTAAACTTGAAAAACCTATATACGTTAAAAAGACTTCTGTGAAGACCACCATCCGCACTGGGCCCGAGTAATGGACCATATGGCCAGAATCACCCTCGCCTAAGGTGAGGGTAGGCCGTGCCCCAGCAGTGGGGACGTATAAAGGCTGATAAGGAAAAATACAAATATTATAATGTTTACCGAATACGGCAAAATGAAAAAAAATACTTTTTGGAATTAGATTACGAATCAGCTCTACGGTCTTAAACATTGGTTGGACACTCACATCACATAATAATAGCTTTATTCGTGACTACTAACACTAAAAAAGAAATTGAGTCGTTTTTGTGGGACGCAGATGTGTGCGTGTTCTATAAGTGAGGTAACAGGAGTGTAACAGAGGGGAGGTGAGGTCGATACTAGAGAGCGGCGGAGAGTGTACATAGTGCATGAAGTGCTATTATCGCTATACTGTTGGTAGGCTCTATTATTTTTTAGGCCAAAAAAATAGTTATTTATATGTTTGTGTATTTATTTTTTTACGTTTATGTTATTTATATTAATGAGTGATTTATGTAATATAAGATTTTGCCACAAGCTTCACCCGCCCTGAATTCGGTTATCGGCTTAGAAAACCCCTTAAACAAACCCAATCATACTAATGAAGTTTGGTATAGCAAGTAGCCATAGTTCGTTTAAGCTTGGGTATAGTAATTCGCACGGGAACTTTTGAATTCTTCAGGATAATACAGGACGTAACCTATGTGTGTACCAAGTTTCATCCCGATCCGTCCAGTGGTTGAAGCGTGATTGAATAACGAATATCCAAATTTTCACATTTATAATATTAGTAAGATTGTAATGCTATAATTTATTTATGTATGTGCACATATTTTGTAAATTGGAATGTAATAAATGCACATGCATTGTGATATCATATAATTGTCTGTATATGTCTATGTCTACATGCTCAAATAAATCTTGTTGATATTAATTTTACAATATGGCGCCAGTGGGGCGGTAAAGTTACTAAGCTGTAAACGCAGGGTCGCCTTAAATATTCGACCAGTAAAACCAGTTTTAAGTTTATGTTGCAAAAGCATCCAGGCAGCACAATATGTACAAATTACACGTATGGTCCAACAGTAAAAAAAGCGTCCAAGTGTGAGTGAGACTTGTGAACAGACAAAGGGTTCTGATTTAAGATCTTGGCCTGCGCATGTTTTCAAGACTCCAAGTTTTGATCGGGTCTTACGGCCTATGATAGATAATACTTATTTTATTTTTTCTTATGCTAAAGAATCTTTTATAATTTTTTCCAATATTGTGATATATTTTGCACTTTTCCTATTTAAAATTAGGCCTTATTAGCCGACAGGCCTTATTACCTGCAGGTACCTAAAAAAATTATTATAACTTATTTTAATTTCATTGCGATTTTGCGATAACAGGCATATGAGAAATCACCGTCTTTTTACAAAATATCAAACATTTTAAAATTTGCTATTTTGATATGAAAAAAGTCCGAGTCGTCATCATTATCCCAAAAATGGTAAAAAATTAGCGCACAGTATTCCTTTTCCTTAAATAATCACCACGCTCACGTAATACCGTGTTATTTTTTAAGAATTTAATGAAACAAAAATAAGTAGCTGTAAAATAGCAAATTTTGAGTTTATTAAACGGTGATATTTTATGTCATGAAAAATATTGATTTAGGGATGTAGCATTATAGTCAACAACCCTTCTCAATTTAACTTTTCAGCTCCTAATATTAAATAGTCGACATTAGTAATCTTTGTTTGTTAGCCTTAACATATTATGAGAAAAAAAATTAAAATTTTTTGCAGGTTTCAGATCGCTTGACAAATTGACATATCTTGTCAGATGTTATCAACTCTGGCAACATACTAACCTTGTTCAGAGTTTACACAACATGATTAAAAACACTTTGACTAATATTTTAAATGTAAATTTAAATAATCGAGAATGGTTACAGGCTTCATTAAAAGTACATTTTGGAGGTTTAGGCATCCGATCTGTTTCTGGAGTTGCTCACCCTGCGTACCTTTCTTCTGTTCATGGCAATCAAAATTCTTTCAAATATTCCAAAAATTGTTGAAATATTTTTCATAAACGAAGCCAGGAATGCGTGAAAAAATCCATCTTCTTAGAGTTTGTGGGATAGGCCGATCTGCGAACAATTTCGGAAACAACTTTTTAAACTTGCTTGAACTCCGCAAATCATGCCCTTTTATTACTTGCGTAGATGTTGATTTTTCAGAAGGCAACAAAAGGCGCAAATAAACTACCCTAGACAGTGGATATATTTTTTAGCCTTTTGGAATCGAAACATCAGGACCGTGGGGACGTGGTGCAAAAAAAAAATTATAAGGCTTTAGCTTCGCGTCTGGTTGAAGTTTCACAATTTGGAAACACAATTTTCCAAATCAGGCTGGTAGTTCCTAAGATTAGCGCATTCAAACATACAAACTCACCTACTTTTATAAATGTTGTAATGTGAGTTAACATTACAGATATCTTAACTAAACACGATGTGCGTGTGTGTGTGTGTGTGTGTGTGTGTGTGTGTGTGTAATTATTATTGTTGGTTGGGAAGATTGAAAAATGCAAAGTTCCTATTAAATATAAAATGAATAACCTTTTGTAGTCTTATCCTTATTTAAGTGCCAATATTTAGAATAGATTATAGCAGTTTCTTAGAATAACTTTCACTATTTCCATAACATCGTGTCGCTGCGTTTGCTTTGCAATGCAGATTTCCCCACCACCACCAGGGTAATAAATTTGTTTGCTTCGGCAGTCGGCTAAGACCATTGGTAGACAACTAGAGAATGTAAAATAAGATGAACAATATATAACCACATATATTAATTGTAAGTAGATACTCTTATAATATAATCCTTTTGTCGCAATTTAACCTGTCACTGCCAGAGATTGAGGAACGAATTTATGATAGGCTTCGGGATGACGAGTCAGCATAGAAAAACCGGCCGTCACCAGACAAAAGTGACGTCATTTGATGGCAGTACGTATACCTATTCTCTTATAGGCTACATGCATCGATGGCTACGGGTATAAGAGAGAAAGAAATAATGGTACATAATAGCAAAATATAGTATCGCTTGGCAAATGACCTGTTTTTAGGGTTTCGTACCCAAAGGGTAATTAGCGGAACCCTATTACTAAGACTCCGCTGTCCGTCCGTCCGTCACCAGGCTGTATCTCATGAACCGTGATAGACAGTTGAAATTTTCACAGAAGATGTATTTCTGTTGCCGCTATAACAACAAATATTAAAAAACAGAATAACATAATTAAGGGGGCTCCCATACAACAAACGTGATTTGTTTGATTTTGCTCGATATTGATAACGGCAACAGGTAGACGTTTTAAATATTCACAGAATATTCAGTTATATAGTCACTTTAAAAATAAATAATTAAATTAAAACAAATATTTAAGGGGGGCTCCCATACGACAAACGTGATTTTTTTGCCGTTTTTATAGATAATGGTACGGAACCCTTCGTACACAATTCCTTTTCTGTGCCTGTTCTCTACAATCCAGTTGACCTTTCCAATATTAGAACTAATTGTTTGGATATTTATTAAGTAACAGAATATTACCTGCTGAAAAACTGAAATGTGAGTTGACCATTTTTGATTCTGACTGCTAATACAATGTTATGAATGAACATTCTGGAATCGAACACAGACAATGTGGAGACAAATCCACAGAAAAGGTAAGAAAAATAAGAGCAAAAACATCGTGGGAATAAAACTGGCAAAGAAGTAAGAAAAATAAAACAAGCTATGCTTGCTGGCTATGCTATTGTTAAAGGCGCCATAAATAAAAACAACCGTTTTTTTATTTTCGTAGTTCCATGAACAAGGTATCAGGTAATATACCTCGGCTGAGTCAGCAGCGTAAGCCGTTCCGTACTACAATATAATGACCTAAACCTGTCATTCGAACGACCATGCTTTGCGTCGGCGCACGCTCACCGCGTCTGACTTCTAAAGTGGAAAAGAACTGGCATTTGCAATAAAAAAAGTGACGAAGTTGAATCAAAAAGTGGTTTTAATACATATGTGCCATTATGGTTCGTAGTTACAAAGTGGTTGGTTGTTTTAAAATGCCGAAACGCGGTGCTAAAGTGGTTCCGTCGCCGAGTGGCGAAGGGATATTTACTATTGATATGTCATCAACTTCCACGCTGGATGTGGCTGCGGTTGTAAGTTATTTTTATTAATTAATCGATTACCTAGCAGTAAGTAATTATCGATTAGTATTATTAGGAAGACAAATCCAAGGAGAGTTTGTTGACGTTCGTAATTCGTGACCGTAAACTTGTAACAGCTGTTTGGCTGGTTCCACGTGAGTGCGTGTTAGCTATTGATTGCTTTATGACGTTAACGGGAAATAGACGTATAATTAATTACTGTACTGTATATATGTGTACTGTACAACCTAGTTACTTCGTTACTACGAGTTTTACAGAGATTGTCGTACAAATTTTAAATATTGGCAACAGCTCCCTAATTTAAGAATTAGGAATCCTTAGATATTTATGAAGCTTAATGCAAGAATTAGGAAGCTGATGTGTAGCCAGCCTTTCCTTACTAACTTAAGTACTCGTTTGTTTCATGAGGTTATTGAGGACAGTCTCGAATGCGCCGAACTTGGGTCAGAAATATTCTTTGCGCCAGACTCTCTATGTACCTATATAAGTGGCGTTTTGTTGACCGACATTATGCGTTTAATGTTAATAATCCACCCAAAAAGAATGAGCCAAGATTTGTACAGTGTGTCACACAACATTTTTGTCTTTTTAAACTGGCTGGATTATGACATTAAACGCATTGAAGCAGTGAACAGAATGCACCATTAACCTCCCTTAAATTAGTCGCAGATGTAAATACTCATCACTGTACCTCAGGATTGTAAGTCATTTACGGTTTTTTATCACACACCCACATCATAATGTAGGGTTCAACCTCTTTTCTCTAATCCACTTGTCATCGGTAAACGCGCCGCCCGCCATACAAACTCGTACTTTGCACGTGTTTAATGTACCTACATTGCTCACATAAGGGGCGTTTTGTTGACAAGCATTATACGCATTGAATGCGTACAATGCTCTCTATGCGGAAATTTGATCATTCTGTTGACTAAAAATGAATGCGCTATTGGCTGCTCAAGCTCGGGAGGTAGAGCAGTGGATGCGCTGTCAAAATGGTGAACGGCCATACCTATTGTGAGTTTACATTTGGTGAACACAACGATTTCAATGACTATGAATCTGTTAAAATATAAATTAGACTAATAGGTAGGTACCTATAGATACCTATAATACAAATATTGAATACCTACAAACATTACATTTAAATACCAAATTAACGAAATACATAAGAAATTTTAAAATATAATAAATATCCACAATAGATTTCAAGCCGCCATTTGAAATTGCAAAGCTTATCCGTAGGGTCAAGGCGAACGCAAGTTCAACGAATATCAGAAATATAAATAAAAATCGGCCAAGTGCGAGTCGGACACGCGCACATACCATTATCTATAAAAACGGAAAAAAATCATGTTTGTTGTATGGGAGCCCCAACTAAATATTTGTTTTATTTTAATTTAATTTTAAATTTGGTATTATGAATATATAACTAATAATATTCTGTGAATCTGTTGTGTCAATATCCAGGAAAAAAGAGCAAAAAATTCACGTTTGTTTTATGGGAGCCCCCTTACATATTATTTTATTCTGTTTTTTAGTATTTGTTATTATAGCGGCAACAGAAATACATCTTCTGTGAAAACTTCAGCTGTCTTACTATCAGGGTTCATGAGATACAGCCTGGTGACAGACTAACAGACGGACAGTGGAGTCTTAGTAATAGGGTCCCGTTTTTTACTCTTAGGGTACGGAACCCTAAAACCGTCCTAGGACAAGATAAAGTAATGTGGAGTGTAAAGTAATTAAGCATAACGGCATTTTTATGAACACATGTACCCAAGCGACGAAAGCGAGTGCCGCAGTAGCGACCGGCAAAAACGATAATCGACTGTAACTATATTACCTACTCCGATAACGACCCATAGTTAACTACCTGTAACGCAGGCTCAAAGCTTAAGCGTTTCCGCGCTCTCGTCCGCGAACACAGATTATAGAAATATATACAGAATACGTCGCCGCCGGCGGAGACGAAACATTAGACAGTTTCGTTTTCACGCACACACACACACCCGAGCGCGCGGGTAACTAGGTTCACTAATATACCCGGGCGCTTCGACTAGTTAGATTTAAATAATAATAGGCGAGGGCTGAAGAGTTTCTTGCCGTTTCTTCTATTCAGAACGGCTTTGCTATTTTCCGAAACGGCGGTAAAATTTAGTTAGATACAAATTTTAGTTTCTAAGAGCGGTTGCCCAAGCCGAGGTTCGTGTCTAGGACACCCTTGCGCAAACCGCCCCAACTTTTCGCTTAAGAGTGCAAGCAGTACCGCAGCAAAAGTTAGTCCGCGTGTAGTTGTAAAGGCCATCTGCGGCCAACAACAGTAGACAGTAGCTAGAGAAAAAAAAAAAGACGCGTAATCGTAATCCGCGCTACACAGTCGGACATGTTTCTTCGTACTGTGGTAGTTGCAAAGCAAACTAGTTGATTATATCTCTCTCTTCTTATCTAAAATCCTCGCGTAAACACATGGTAGGTCATATAGGTATACCTACCTTAATGGGATACGATTCACGGCGTCTCGCAGCGGGCTTCATACAAATGAATTTCTCATTTGTTTTTGACATTTACTGATCAATCACTGAAAAATTTTTTAGTCATGATCCCAAGCCGAATACCTATGTCTGTGGTTTTCCAAAATCTTGTAGAATGTTCTTATTACCTAGAAATCATTTTTGAAACCATTTTGAATTTTGAAAAACTAGCATCCTGTATAACCTTTGAACTATAAAATATAATAGAAAACTGGCACACTGTAGACCTAGATATTTATTTCTAGAACATGTCTTCAAAATTTCGTTGTGTTTGATCAGCAAGAGTCAAAAATAAGTGAGAAATTCGTTTGTATGAAGCACGCTGAGAGGCGCTCCGAATCGTATTCTCTTAACATGGGCAACTGTAAGTCGGATAAGGGCAGAAAGGGTAAAGAAGAATTCGGTTGAACCGCTAAGGCGATTTTTATGAAATTTAGAATGGGAATACATACCCCTAGGTAAGGATATCTTCTTTATAAAGGTCAAGTGTGAGCCAAAAAGGGGTTTTAAACTGAACAAAAAATACAAACTATTTTAAATCTATTAAAAAAAAAAAAATTTAGCAAAACGGCTGTGCAGGTTATGATAAAACTTGGCGTGGGCTGGGTTATTAACTTATTAGAGTAGGATATAGCAACTTTAAAAACTTAATTAGGTATAAGTCAGACGAGCGCACTTGTAGTTTCGTATCTGCTAAATGAAAAAAACAAAGGGTTTTAATCGACTTCAAAAAAAAATTTAAGGAGTCTTTTGTATTCAAAAACGTCAATTGTGAGCAGATTTAGCACACACAGAGGGAAATTAAAAGCTTTTTTAACCAAATAGAAACAGATATTTTTGTTCGTAAATTAAGTCAAGCATAAGTCTAATTAGTGCACTGAAAGTTTATTACTCACTAAAATAGTGTAAGACATAAAGCTAAAAGTATTTCGCTCCAACCACCGCCCTGTGTCCCACACCTCTCGTGTCTTATTTTCATTTAAATTTATAACTGCATTTTAAAGAAATAGTGGAAGAAAATTTCCAATCGATATGAGCTTTTTAATAGCATAAAAACTAAACATTATTAAGGAAATCGAATATCAATCAATCAAAATAGTATAAATAATCTATATCAATCGGAAATTATTAACTCTACGATTTTGCATTTCTGTACATTTTTCTAAAATGCTTTGTTTCGGATGCAAAAAACAAAAAAAAATATACATATATACTATTTATACCCCACTTCCCTTCTTAAGTAGCAAGTGAAAATTTATTTTCGGCAACCTACAATTTGAGATGAAATGTTTAATTTCATTGGAATCCAGTTACATGTTTTTCCTAATTTCAGTGGACTAATATAGCGTCGGCCTGTAAGGTGTGAGCTGGTAGCTTAAAAATATATTAAAATGAAATCACCCTCGTAAATTGTTGGGTATTATCTCCATACTCGAACTCTACAAAACATTGAGCAAAACACATATAAGTAAAGGTATCTGGAAAAACATTAACATGAACATAATTTAATTCTTAAGTATCCTAACAAATATATTTGTTTGTCTTTTTTTCTTTGTTATTGCTTAACTTTGCCTACTTAGCAACCGATTACGCTGATTCTTGATAAATAGATGCTTTGTAACCCAGAAAATTTTAAAGTTTCCACAGGAATACTTATAACTGAATGCCACACATACAAACTATAGCTTGTTATAGCAAGATTTTTTCATATAATCAAGGTCTTGCCGTAGAAATCCTTCGTCGATAACCGAATTAAGTGCGGGCGAAGCTGTGAACAAAAGCTAGTTCTAGTTATTTAACGGTAAGGCTGAATTTCCAAACTGGCAGACATATTTTCGACAAAGCCTTTGAGCTGGAATGTCGGCCATGTTTTTGTTGGTCGCAGCACAAAGGATTGTTACTGACACCAACACATTTTTTTATTTTTTATATTTTATATAAAAACATGCCATTCATATTTTTACGAGAGAAGCCGCAGAGAAAAAAACATCTCTTTTCTCTAGATACCTACTATTTTTATCACCTATTATTTATTACACTACTCTTTATTATTAAACTAAAAGGAATATGTGCGTATGTGTGTTTTTTCATAAAATACTATTAGATTTATTTGCGTTTAAAAAAACAAAAATGTGACTTCGCCAATTTAAATTATTCTCAACCGATTTCAAAAAAAGGAGGAGGTTCTCAATTAATCTGTATTTTAATCGATAAAAGTTCAAACGAACGAATTCACACGCATAAGGTTTGTAACAAACCTTTATAATATTACTATAGCTGCGTTCCGTGGTACCACCAACATGATATAGCTTATATTATTATATAGCTGCACAATAGTGGAAACTTTAAACTAATCCGTTCTTAAGTTATGAACCAAAGAACAAACGTAGGTACTCGTGTTTAGAATTACTTAGCTGTTATTTTTACGGAACTCTTAAAACCTATATAACTTGAAACTTTATATTGTTTATTGTTATTGGGCACTGTCCCAAGTTTGTATACCTTGTCTGGATGAAATCGAGGATGTGTCTAGACATCTAGACATTTGATAAATTGCTAACTAACGCTGCCAATGGCCTATAGGAAAAATGCCTATTTCACAATATTTCAAGAACGCATTTCACGCACTTCGTTGATAACGTCACACATTTAGGGGTTGGGATGAGGAAATCATGCTTAATGATTAATTTTTGTTGTCAATAGTAATTTTTTTGTGCATTAAATTTCCAAGACTTAACTAATGTTTGCTCATATCCCGAGGACTACATTAACGTATTGTGTGTGATGCGCTTCCACAATTGTAGGCGATCATTCCGAAAGGTTCTATTACATTTTGTCATTGTAACACTTGTTTTGAAAATGTTCCTAATTTTAAACAAAGTACTTCTTTTATGATAAATAAATTTACAAAACTATTAGAACGAACTATTTTTTAGCTATTCGTAGAGAAAAAAATCTAAAATTTTGATAAAAGTCATGAAATCAGATTTTATTCTACTCTTCCACCAAAATAAACACTAATATGTTGAATACTTCCAAGAAACCTTTAGAAATCTCTCAAAATGTTATCTTCTTACTTAAAAGTACTTAAATCAATCAAATCTTTATCTATATATAATTCTACTGTACGTGGGTATGTCACTTTACTCTTCCTAAACGGCTGGACCGATTTGAATGAATTTTTTTGTATGCCTTTGGGTGGCGCCCTTAATGGTTTAGATTCACAAATCAGCCCGGCAGATGGCGCTGCTGTCGGTATCATGCAGGGCAACGTCTGCCCGGTCAGATAGTAAGTTCATATAAAATCGGTTTCTTTTGAAACTCGATCACGCCAGTTGGCACAGACTATCTAATGGGTACTATCTGAGAAGAACCATTAGCCTTGCACAGTTTTTGAACTTCATAAAATGGCGGGTTTCTGCCAAACTATGTCCAATCATTTGGTTTCTAAGTAATGTTGAAGGAGAGGAAATACTTTAGAGGATACGATTCGCGGCGCCTCGCAGCGGGCTTCATACAAACGAATTTCTCATTTGTTTTTGACATTCCTTAGTCATAATCCCAAGCCGAATACCTAGGTCTGTGGTTTTTCCAAAATCTTGGAAAACGTTATATTAACTAGAAATCTTTTTAAAACCATTTGTATGAAAAACTAGAATCCTGTATAACTTTTGAACTATAAAATTTGATAGAAAACTGGCACACTGCAGACCTAGGTATTTATTACTAGAACATGTCTTCAAAATTTCGTGGTGTTTGATCAACAAGTGTCAAAAATAACTGAGAAATTCGTTTGTATGAAGCACGCTGACAGGCGCTCCGAATCGTATTCTCTTAAATATTTTTAGGAGTTTAGTGTAAATCTGATACACTTATTAATCCTGTGGTTGCTAAATTGTTGGCCCCATATTTATTGCAACCAATATTAACCTTTCCAAATATCGCATGCAACACGCATTTATTAAAACACTACGTGCAAAAGTGGCGCTGCTGTCTATTTAAAAAAAGAATTCTCGTCAGTTAAGTTGTGTTTTTGTTTTTTGGAAACCGCGCCACAATTTTTGTTACGTATTATTGCTCATACAGACTTATTCACTCCTAGTACACAAAAAGTCACTTTAGTTATATGGTCATAAAGTCTATATTTTATTGCCGGCGGGATAGGGCTTAAATTAAGGCTGCATAGGAAATTCCTCGCATGACTGTAGGCTATACTTTAGTGGATGTATCATACACAAGTTATGTCTGAAGAGCTTTTATGAACATATAGACAGGCCTACATATGCCATATTCTTAGAATTATTCAGCTTGCTATAATAATAACTTAACAGTTAGGTAAGTAAAAGTAAATAATGGTTTTGCTGTGGGGGGGGGGGGGGGTGTCTAGTAAAAGCTTACGGTACGATCGATAAGCATTCTCGAGCGTAATGTGTACAGCCCACTTCAGGGGCACAGGCCTCTCCTTAAAGGCTTAGGCCATATTTCACCATGCTGGCCTAGTCAGTGTGGGTTGGCGGACGTTGTCGAGCTAGTGGCCAGTCGCCTGTCTGAATTATAAGACTTGGTTTGACGACTGCTATCATATTAAAAACAGCTACGACAAGGAGTTGCAAGGCTTACATCAATAATAATTTTATAAGTAAGCCCTAGACAAGTGTGCATAGCGGCGATTGCGATTATAGAAAAATTGTTACCCGACCAAATAGAAAAGTTTTTTACCTTACCAAGTAATGTGCATGATCGCTTCCACTAAAATACACACTTGGGTAGGTCTATCGTCTATCTAACCGCAACTAATTGGCAAATATATCGATTAATGACGAGTATTTGCGATGCTTGCTCATTTCGCGGTCGTACCCGGTGCAGTAGCTGTAGACGTGCTGTGAATACAGGATGCCGGAAGTGTGTCAACAAGTGGCGTCTTACATTTGCGAGCTTGCCAAGTATTTTAAATTTTGCGAGTTTGCCAAGTATTTTAAATATTGTAAAAAAAATTGTATTTCAATACTGCTGAATCCTAATTTACCATACTCTAAGCCCTCGAAGGCTTCAACGGGCTCTATCTTTTAGGCTGAAGTAGGTAACCTTTAACGGGCTCAATATTTTCGAACTGAAGTAGGTAACCTTTAACGGGCTCTATCTGTAAAACTGGAGTAGGTAACCTTTAACGGGCTCTATCTTTTAGACTGAAGTATGTAACCTTAAACGGGCTCTATCTTTAAGACTGAAGTAGTTAACATTTGACGGGCTCTACCTTTTAGACTGGAGTAGGTAACCTTTAACGGGATCTATCTTTAAGACTGAAGTATGTAACCTCAACCGGGCTCTTTCTTTAAGACTGAAGTAGTTAACATTTGACGGGCTCTATCTTTAAGACTGGAGTAGGTAACCTTTAACGGTCTCTATCTTTTAGACTGAAGTATGTAACCTTTAACGGGCTCTATCTTTAAGACTGAAGTAGTTAATATTTGACGAACTCTTTCTTTTCGACTGAAGTATGTAACCTTTAATGGGCTCTTTTTTTTAGACTGAAGTGGTTGGTAGAAGTCATAGCATATGTATTATTACAGCGGATTTCCTAACAAATAAAAAAAAATATAAAAAGTAAAAATGTAAGGGGTCTCCATACAAAACAAAACATGTTTTCGATCTTTTTGCTCTATCTTAAAAATGGTAATACGAACGCGCGCTAAAGAAGGCCATTGAGATTTTGAACCGTTTGAAGTTTCATTAGTATCTCGTTATCCACAATTAAATATCCCTTTGGGTAAATTACCATGTATTGGTAGTTTTATTGGCTTGATATTAAATAAATCTGCTAGTGAAAATGTATACTTAGTATTTTTTTCACTATTATGATTGCCTCAAATGTGCTTAGTTGAAATGGTATACTTTTAGTTGTGGTGTGTACATAATATGTCACAAGTTCAGGCTCACATGTCGTGCTGCCGTCGTCTCTGAGGATTTCAGCTCAGCCTTTCTGACTTGGTTTAAAGTCGAGCTATGAAAATTCCGACGATCGCTAACTCAGAAGTAGTATCAAACCTTCCACTAGAGTAACTGCCTCCCTGTGTGTGTTTTACCGAATCCGTTTCTATTTTCAATTTGCTAGTCACTAGTGTAGTCTGTAAATAAGTAAGTACAGAAGATCCGACCGTAAGTAAGTATAAATGAACACGATTTTTAAATTCTATTACCGCGTGACTCGGTGACGCGGCAGTCGCGGCTGACAGACCGTGATCAAACAATACAATCAGATAATTCTGAAAGCACTGACTGTAAATCTGGAAACATCCAGAAAACTAGCACACTACATTAAAATCCTTTTTAAAATAACGCGACTAGCTAGAATTACAATATAGCTGACCAAAAAGCTTATTTTCAGACAAATTACTTACGGCTCTTGAAACAACTAAGCAAAACCCGACATGTTCTTAAAATTTTTTGAGACTTCTGAGATTCCCCAAGCGTGTTCTACTTTACGCGTCTTGAGGGACAGTTTAAAACGCGTTCAGTAGGTACTGTAGAGGTTACGACCTCTCGTTGGGTGAAAAGGAAGAAGAAACGCTAGCGAACGTCTTATCGCAGTAAATACTTCATAGTGATATTACTGAGCTATAAGAGACGGTGTCAGATAGTTTTATATAGCGATGTATATAGCGGTCCGGTCCTTCTGTGCCTAATTATTTTGTGGTATATGTGTTTATTTATACTCGATGGTTATCTATTACGCATTTAGGTAAGTAAACCCGTAACGTAGTGTGGTTTATGAGTAATCGTTATGACTGATAGTCTATTTCATTAAACTTATATGTCCGTCAGTTACGTAGGTGCTTTAATTTCATTAACAAAAGTGATACCGCAAGAGTATAGGCACGTAACTTATTTCTTTTGTCTGGATATTAAAGAACCTAAGCAGTAAAATGCACGCCATATTAGATATTAGATTTTGCCAGCTTGCCCTAAACTCAGTTACGGTAGTGGAACTTCTTAATTAACTTCCACTAATTATACAAATGAAGTTTGCTATATATGAATACATGTCCTTTCTCTGGACTCAAACTATCTCCATACCAAATCTCATCTAAATCGGTTCAGCGGTTTAAGCGTGAGGTAACAGACAGATAGAGTTACTATTGCATTTATAATATTAGTATGGATAGTATGAATGCCAAGTACGTTGTATTTTTATTTTCATAAAAATTAAATCAGCAGAGTAAAATATTTTTTAAAAATTGATTCATCAAAAGCGGATCCATTTCTCAAATTGGAATTAGGAGTATGGACTGTAGCCTAAAGCATCCTCGGTAAGAGTATAGGCCTGCCTTAACGAGTGTAGGGACTTATGAGGCTGATAAGAAGGAATAGGAGGTGCCATTTTATATACCGAAAAACTGTAGCGGTCATTCTTATTGTAATATTATAATATTCTGTCTTTGACAAAACTTATGAAAGAGGTGTTTTGTTGACAAGAATTATACGCATTGAATGCGCTCAGTGCTGTCTATGCGCACATTCGAACGTCTTCAGACCGCATTTCTAGACCGCATTCAACGCATTGGCTGCACATGCTCTGGAGGCACAGTAGTGGATGCGCTGTCAAATTGTGAACGGCCATCTTGTTTGCTTGCATATGGTGAACAGAACGATTTCAATGCCTATGCGATGTCATAGCTGTCAACAGAACGCACCTTTTATAAATGAGTGACAGTTATTTATTATGAGTAATCAGGAAAAGGTATGAATGATTGATTGGTTAGCCCTTTATTGACGCAGTGAAGAGCCCTAGAAAATAGGACATCACGTTTGCTTTCTGCGTGACGTTGCTAGGCGTCACATTGATTGATACTTGCAGTATTACTTCTATTGTTCTTAAATTACTGGCCAAGTGCAAGTCGGATTCGTGTCATAACGGTTCCGTACCACTTTAACACTAATGATTTGGTGAATGAAACTTTAAGAAAATAATTTCAATTAAAAATTATTAATATATATACGAAAGGTTATTCCCGCAAAGTTTAAAAAAAACAGCTTTCGACTGTTTACTGTTTTACATACAATAACATCGGAATTCTCATACACATTTTCATTCTCTATTTTGCCGTCTAGAGAATAATTTTTCAAAAACGGCGAATCACGTAAATCGTAATTTTTAACGTTTAAGCCAAGTTTTAGCCATTTCCATGCCAACCCATATTTTACCCCTTTAGGGGATTATTTTTCCAAAAATCCCTTCTTAGTGCACACTTACGTCATTTAAGGAACGTTTGTGCAAAATGTCATGATTCTAGACACAGCGGTTTTAACTGTTCATTGATCGATTAGTCAGTCAGCCAGTCAATTTCTTCTTTTGAACCAGCGAACGTTGTTTCTTTTTTTAAAACAACCTAATAGGGTTGTACTTATTCAGAAACCTTCCCCGGCGTGTGCATAACAACTTACCAAAATTTCATTACATTCGGTTTACCCCTATTGCGCGAGTCCGACTCGTGCTTGACCCTTTTTTTCTCAGGAACCTTCCCCGGCGTGTGCATAACATAATAACTTACCAAAATATCATTAAAATCGGTTTACCCTTATTGCGCGAGACCGACTCGCACTTGACCATGTCTCACTCGCACTTGACCCTCTTTTCTTTCTCAGAAACAATCCCCGGTGTGTGTATAACAACGTACAAAAATTTCTTTACAATCGGTTTACCCTTATTGCGTGAATCCGACTCGCACTTCACACTTTCAGTAAAACTTATCGGATGCCTACGTCATACAAAGAACACATCCTTCAAGTTTCAGGTCTCTACGATCAGCGGTTTAGGCTGTGCGTTGATCCATCAGTCATTCACGACAAAGCCCTTTATATGTATAGATCACCGCTACAGTTTTACTGTAATTGTTAGTAAAGCGGCACCAACCTAAATTATTAATGATTTTACTCTACATTTAGCCCCTGTATTTAGTATGTAGCCACATCACGTTTAAATTTTAATATTTTTTAAGTCCTAGTACATCAATCTTATAAACACATAAAATCTTCATTGATGTAAGAAATACAATATAAATATACATACATGACTCCCTGAAGGTTAGAGTCTTAAAAGAAAATATATTATACATGCCATATCCATGGCTATAATATCATCAATATAAATACATACTTTCATATCAAAGATGCAGTCAAAAGATTAACCTCGAGCCAGGACTTGAACCTGCGACCCTTACATTCCGTGTACCACTACCACTACCACTACCACTGAGCTACCGAGGTACAAGTCTGACTGATGAGCGTCACATACTATGTACGTATATTTATATTATATTATATTATTTTTACTGCATCTTTGATATGAAAGTATTTATTTATATTGATGATATAATTATTTTTTTAATAAATTAATAACCCAAATATTTCTTCGGTTCAATTTGAATCCAATCGAGATGATTTTTTAGTTCAGAATGATTTTGTCATAGGTAAATAACACGTCATGTGACGAATTTCATCAAAAGTTCTTTAAAAATGTCCAGAAATTTGTAAAAGTATAAAATTTATGCCAGGATTTAAATATATATTTTGTAACCAATACATTTTGTAATTTTTTTTCTTATATTTCCCTATTGTTGTCAATTTTATGTTTTCCCTATTACCCAAAATTCCGAACATAACAGTAATAGTACAGTGGGCTGATAACTCTAGATGGAAAATCTTTTTCAGGAACAGTGTCATAAAAAAACCCACTTTTTTACCCGAAAGACATATTTATATATTAGTACATGTTAGAATCACAGATCTATAAGTATTCAGAAGGCAAAACGGACAGGTCAACGCACAGTTTGCGGCAGTACAATGGTGCTAGGCTAGGAGCCAGCAATCCTGAAAGACCCGTCATCGCGGATTCTAAAATTTTTAATGAAAATTTATAGTTTATACTCACACGTATAAAATGCGCTTGGTCGGCTTGGATTTTATTAGCCGGTAATAATTTAAATAAATTATATATGGTTAAAATCATTAAATGTTTTACCATCATCGTGGATTTTAATTTTCCTATGGGTGATTTTGTGCAAAATGTTGTGTTTAATTAGATAAAAATCGGTCGATCAACATTTTTTAGCCGGAAAGGGTTCGCAACCCTATTTAAATAATATTAGAGGAGGTAAAATTTCTCCGTTATCACGGATTTCTTTTTTTTTTTTTTTTACGCGTTTTAATATCAGTTTTAAAAATATCTTGGTATGCCTGCTTAGAAATAGTCGGAAGAATCGCGCATACCAGTTTTTATTATTTCGCTAAGCATCATGCATTGTACTACTTTGAAGACTCTTTCTTTTGGAGTAATTTATTTTTTCTACCTCTGATTTCTCTCTTAAATTTTGAATTTTATATAGATTAATATAGGAAAAAGTAAATGTAGGAAAATTTATTTAAAAAAATATATTTACGAATTTATTCAAAAAAAATTTAAAGGAAATGTAGGTAAATTTTAATTTTAGTTGATCGTATAATAAATTAAGGTTGATACAAAGATTACGTTTAATTTTATTTTATTTATTAATAATCATTTACATCGTTATTATCCATATTAAAACTTCTTTCTTCTTCTGATGATTCTTCACCTTCTTCTTCATCTTGTTGGTAAATTAAAACTTCTTCAACTTCTAACGGCGCCGATGGGCTAATGTACCACAATGGTTCAAGTTTACTGGATACATTTAATTGCCATCCACATTCCGTTGGTTCGTATAAAATACAAATAGCTTCAGTAGCATTTTGCCACATAGAGTTTACAAACATAGTGCGTAAAATTTTTTGCATTATTGTTTTCCAACATGGAGGAATATTACTTGAATTGAAAATTATTATACCTTTATAAAATTCTTCTTTGTCACATGTACTTGCAAAAAAATTTTAAAATAATTCAAATCTTGCAGCATTCACTTCATTATTGGTTATTATACACCTCATTTGTAAACCTTTGTACTGAATCTGTAATTTGTTTATTATTTATGTCTTCTGGATTCGTCAAATGCTCAAACATATTTTGGTATTCTTCATTTTGTAAGCAGGCGTAAGCAGGCATACCAAGATATTTTTAAAACTGATATTAAAACGCGTAAAATAATAAAAAAAAAGAAATCCGTGATAACGGAGAAATTTTACCCCCTCTAATATCATTTAAATAGGGTTGCGAACCCTTTCCGGCTAAAAAACGTTGGTCGGCCGATTTTTTTCTAATTAAGTACAACATTTTGCACAAAATCACCCATAGGAAAATTAAAATCCACGATGATGGTAAAATGTTTAATGAATTTAACCATATATAATTTATTTAAATCATTACCGGCTAATAAAATCCAAGCCGACCAAGCGCATTTTATACGTGTGAGTATAAACTATAAATTTTCATTAAAAATTTTAAAATCCGCGATGACGGGTCTTTCAGGATTGCTGGCTCCCGGACTATGCCATACAATTTGTGATCAGCCGGCTTATTGTATGTTGTTTGTTGTAGGTCACATTCACACTTCATCTCGTAACAACAGTGGCGTTTTGTTGAACGACATAATGTACATAATGCGGTTATCCTACCAAAGAGAATGAACCAAGCATAATGTACTATGTTATACAGAATTTATGTCTTTTTAACTTGGCAGGATTATGACATTGAACGCCTTGAAGCAGTGAACAGAACGCACCTATTATTACTATAATCATTTGCTCCTAACATTTAGATTGTAACTCATTACTTGTGATTATAGTATAATTAGTTCAAGACTCAATCAAGTGCAAGTCGGACTCGCGCACATAGGCTAATAGGATATACATATGTACTTCACGTTGGGGCAAAGGTTGCAGCTTTACAAGTCGCAAGTTTGGTCTTATGTGGAGTACTGGTGCCATCTCAGGACGCTTGCACCCGGATACCAGCTTTACAATTGTCGACGATCCCAAACATACTTGCCTTAACGAACCCTTAAGTCTGACGAGAGACTTTGCCTTCCTGCCGCTTGTACAATGGGATGTGGTCTGAGGAATTGTTTGAAATTATGCCCACGGCTACTTTTTACTATCGCACTACTCGCGATCCGAATTCTTTCTCATACTTTAGAACCCAAATGGTCGCGTTTAGTGCTGTTTTAGAGCAACTTCCTCCCGCAAACGCTTGGGTTGCGGAATGAGCTCCCGGATGCCAAGGTTTTCTCTAAGAAATACTTCAAGAAAGAAGTTATTAGATTTTTGAAAGGTCGCAACGCGCGTTTGGTGCCCCTGGTGTTGCAAACGTCCATAAGCTACGGTGACCGCTTACCATCAGGCGGACCGTAAGCTTGTTTGCTTACTTAGTTATATAACAAAAATTGAAAAAAATACTTTGTGGCTCCGATTGTGTAGCAAAAAAAATCAATGTAAGTAAGATAAAACCCAATATTATCGCAATGTTAAAACAACGATGCAAACTCGTGAAAAAAGGTCTTTTTTAAGATTCAACTAACGATATGAAAAAAGATTCAACTTCAGATAGAAGATTCCTTCCCTGAAAGATATAGAACACTGTGACAAAAAGACGGAAAACGAAAGCATAGTGATAATTTCAATTGACGCCTCTTGAGTCCGATACCACAAAAATTATTACAAGAAGAATGAATAAATGAATGAATATACTTAAAATTATAATCTTTCGTTCATTTCGCTTTTTAGGAAAAAGTAAACGGCTTAAAAACAATGACCAATCCAAAAGTAAATTTATACTTAACACAACACAGACGGCGGGGCGGCGCGTTACTGGAACAAAAAGTGTGCCATAATATTTCTATAAACCATTGTTTAAATTTAATTTATATTTTTATTTTAAAATAAAAGAACGAAATGTTTAATGTTATTTTAAAACACAGAGACACCGGCCAATCAAATGTGTGCGCTGCGGCGGCGAGCACCCGGCGTCCGACTGCGATCGGCAATCGGTTGCAGTCAAATGCGTAAACTGCAGGCAAGCACACACAGCCAACAGCCGCTCGTGTCCCGTTTTCCGGCGCGAGGCGAGACGTAGGGGGGTGACCATTAACCCTCCGCTGCCCCGTAATAAAGCCCAACGGGCTACAAATTTGCCCCCGCCTTTACCCACTCCCCTGCAACAATTGCAGCCGCAGGAGTATGACTTATCCTCGGGCGCAAATTTAATGCCCCCCGCCAACCCCCCCACCGAAAGATCCCAAGCTCTCGGGAGAAAAAAGAGGCCACGCCGGAAAAAATCCGCCCCGCAACCCACAACAACGGTTCCGACTAACACTGCGGTAGCGCCGGACACACAATTTGCCCCCTATATTTTTATGCCCCCCCCCCAATTTGCGGACCCCCCGCAACCCCCCCATACGTCTCAACCACCCACCACCAACCAACCGCCAAAATCAAAATCACGCACCGACGCTGCCCAGCAGCATCAACCCCCCGCGCAAATTCGGCCTAGCGGCACACAATACACACAGGGCCCACCCCGCATGCAAGCTGGTGCCCTAAACGTGGCTAGAGCCGCAATAGCGGCACTAAACGCGGCCATAGAGGCCATCGCAGCCGGCCAAAATCCGTTGCCAGCCCTTTTTAATGGATTGGCACAACTCACCACAATTCTCACGTGGGAATTTAATGGGGCCTCATCGGGGCCTTAAATTGAGAATTGTGTACTGGAACCCTGGGGGCATAACTGGCAAGACAGCCGCCCTCAGAACGTTAGTCCAGGAACACGATGTTCACATTGTGTTACTGGGCGAAACGAAACTCCGAGGTGAGAACGAGCTCCGCATTCCAAATTTCTTCACCTATAGGCGAGACGAAATTTCTCCCGCTAATATGGCCTTCAGGGGTACGGCTGTATTAATTAGACGTGACCTTATTCACGAATTATTACCCCTTCCCCTTTTTACATACATTCGGTCTATAGGTGTAAAACTAAAGGTCGGCAATGCGGAGCTTAAAGTCTTCGCCGCATATAAGCCACCATCAACC
Organism: Apoda limacodes; assembly: GCA_946406115.1. Lineage (NCBI taxonomy): Eukaryota > Metazoa > Arthropoda > Insecta > Lepidoptera > Limacodidae > Apoda > Apoda limacodes. Next base: position 21,694,818 of record OX291541.1, on the reverse strand, counting down.
CCCTTCGTTCCAAGCGACATCGACAATATCTTTTGCGATGCCACCCCCACACTTATCTTAGGTGACCTCAATACCAAACATCAACACTGGGGTTCACGAATTTCATCCAAATCGGGTCGTGAACTAAAAGCAGATGCTGAGAGCAAAAACTATTTAGTCATCGGTCCAGGATCACCAACGCACTACCCCTCTACTGACAATCACGCGCCGGACGTATTGGACATCGCATTAGCCCACAATATTAGCTGGTCAATGTCGTTAGAGGTCCTCCACGACACTGACACTCAGCATCTGCCAATCTTATTGGTCCTTGGAGTGTCCGCAACTGGTAAACCGCTCCCCAACCCCCGCAGAATAACAGACTGGGCCACTTTCCACCGCGCCATGCTGGACTATAAACTCCCGGCTGGTGGCATTTCTACTCCCTTAGAGGTCGAAGAGGCAGTTAGTACTTTTACAACTGCAATTGCACAGGCCCTAAGGGAGTCCACCAGTATCTCAGCCACAGTTTCTGGTAAAAAACTTTTACCGGCGCACCTCCGCGCAAAAATTAGGGAAAAAAGGGCCCTTCGTAAGCACTGGTGTCAAACTCGCTGCCCAGTTGCTAAGAGGGACCTTAACAGGTTCAGCGCAGAACTGCGGTCAGAAATCGCCAACTACAGGCAGCATTCGTGGGACCAAGTGATTTTTAAAGCCAGTGAGGATGACACGGCACTGTATCGCTTGGCCCGACAAATAACCAAAACCCCCGCCCCAATTTGCCCTCTCATAGATTCCGGTGGCATTCGCCACTACCACGCAGCGGACCGCGCGGAACTTTTTGCGGAACATTTCGAGGACCAATTTAGGCCGAACCCCATTATCGTCCCCGACCACACATTAGGAGTTACAGAACGCGTAGAGCAGTTTCTCGCGGCCCCAGCCCCACCACTAAGAGGTGATTATTTTATTTCGCCTAAAGAGGTCAGGAAGGAGGCCTCTAAACTTAACAAGCGCAAATCACCCGGTCCCGACGAGATTCCAAACACAGCGATTATTATGCTGCCTAGGAAGGGTCTGGTGGCACTCACCCGTATCTTTAATGGGATATTGCGCACTGGAAATTTCCCATCTCCGTGGAAGATCGGCAAAATCATTGTTCTCCCGAAACCAGGGAAAGATCGTCATCGCCCAGAACATTACCGACCGATTACACTGCTGTCCAACTTAGCCAAGTTGTTCGAACGCCTACTTTTACTTAGGATATCCCCGCATATCCAGCTTAGGCCTGAACAGTTTGGTTTTAGAGACAGCCACAGTACCACTCTTCAGCTTGTACGAGTGCTCCATCACATGGCCTTCGAGCTAAACAAGGGCAGGCGCACTGTCGGAGTCTTTCTCGATATGGAGAAGGCTTTCGATCGAGTTTGGCACGAAGGCTTAATACACAAGCTGTTAGAGACGGACATCCCTCCGATGCTCGGGCGAGTAATAGCCTCGTTTCTGGACAAACGAAGCTTCTATGTCTCGGTCGAGAACAACCAGTCAGCATGTAAACCCATTAGAGCAGGGGTACCTCAAGGTAGCTGCCTATCGCCACTGTTATACGCGTTATACACCAACGACATCCCCACTCTCAGTGACTCCGGTCTAGCTGAAGGTGTTGAAGACGTCATCCTAGCCCTTTACGCGGACGACAGCGCCTATATGTCCTCCTCCCGCAAAGCTAGTTTAGCAGCCAAAAAAATGCAGCGACTATTGGACACTTTGCCTGGCTGGCTGGACAAGTGGAGAATAGCCGTTAATGCCAGCAAGACATCAGCACTATTGACCGGCCTGCAAAAGTTTCTCCCACCGAAACTTGTGTTTCGAGGTCAAGTCATTGAGTGGCAACCCAGCGTAAAGTACCTAGGTTGTATTATAGACCGCCCATTACGCATGCGCAAAATGCTAGACCATGTGTCAGCAGGCGCGGTCGCGTCACGGGCGTGCCTTAGACCGGTGCTTTCCTCTGACTTGCCACTCAGAACCAAAATTCGCCTGTACAAGTTGTACATACGGTCGAGACTGACCTACGCAGCCCCTGCTTGGTACGGTCTTCTATCTTCTACCAACAAACGTAAGCTCCAGGTTGTCCAAAATAAGTCGCTGAGATTAATCACCGGCGCGGGACGCTACGTCCGCAACTCCACCATCGCTAGAGACACCAAAACCGAGCCACTCGCAGAGTTCATATCTGGTTTGTCGAAACGTTTATTCACCCGCGCTGACAACAGCCACCACGTACACTTAAGGGGCATAGCACCCCTACACGCCCGCCCGCCGGAAGGCAGGGCTCTCCCCCGAGAGCTCATTCCTGTGGGTGAATAAGTTTACTTATTCATCCTCCTACCTCCTTACCCTCCTCCCTTCATTCCATTCCATTCTTATTGCCCTTCTCGCCTCTATTTTATTTTTGCTTTTATTTCTGTTTTTATTTCGCTTTTATTTTTATTTTATTTTTATTTTTATTTTCGTTTTTGTTTTGTTTTTGCTTCATTTTTATTTTATTTTAATTTCGCTCTTTTGTTTTGCTTTATTTTTACTTTTGTTTTATTTTGCTTCTATTTTTGTTTTCTTTTCTGGCGTCTACTCTCGTATTTTATTTTATTTTTTCTATTTTCTATATCGCTTATGGCGATAATATATTAGCCACAAAGGGGCCTGATAAGTAGGCCGCCTTTTCAAATTTCACCGGGGGTGTTCAGCACCCCTGAGCTTCTGCCCGGGTCATGGTGGGAGGTAAATTCCCCTCCCCCGACACCCGCACCTCAACACCCAGTAGGGTGATAGAGAAGAGACCCACGTACAGAGGCTGACTTACATTCAATAATGAATCAGAAACCTAAAACGGTTTTTTGAAACATAAAGCGTTCGCAAAATGTAAACTGTGTCGAAATGGTAAATTAGCAGTTTTAATAAATGTGACTATAGATATATGTCTGGATATACCTTTCTTCATAGAGTAAACAACTCTCCAGTTACAACAGAATTGTGTGTTGACATGGCTATTCGTTCCTATGGTTAAAGTCACATCGGATACTATTTAGATATATAAATCATTTGATTTAGGACCTTATTGGGAACAGTCTCGAGCTATTCGGACCCTGGAATTCGAGAGGAAAATGGATACAAGTATATTCACGGGTTTCGAGAGGTAATCAGAGTTTCCATACATTTTTTTTCTCGAATTCCATAGTCCGAATTGTTCGAGACTGTTCCCAATAAGGTTCAAGCTTGGCATGCCCTAATTTTACAACGATCTGTGTTTTGGTTCTTTTAAGAAAATAATTGGAACAATAATATAACTCATTTCTGTTATTCTAATCTAACGTAACTTAAGTAGTTATGTATTATTTAAAATGTTAGCTCGAACAATGTATTGTTTTGATAAACACTGCTCTGCTCTGTGACTGTGTGAAAATGTGTACTAGCTTGTAAATACACAGTGGGAACAGTAAAAAAACTCTCAACACTAGTGTTCTAGGAGCTTATTGGGAACAGTCTTGACTCTAAATTCGAGAGAAAAATTAATGCAAGAACTTTCACAGGTCTTGAAAGGCAAGACCTACTTGCATACATTTTTCTCTCGTATTCAGAGTATGGTATGGTACTAGAGATTGTTCTTTATAAGAAGGGCGATTAAAGTCAGTAAAAAATACGTTTTATTTTAAAAAATGTGTCGAATAATTTGATGGTTATGACTGCTGATTAAATCGTTATTCTACAAATTTTTTCGTAAGAAAACGGTCAATGCTTGCCACAGTCATTTTGGTATCAGATGGTTTTTACTGACTTGAATAGCTCCGAAGCTCACTTGTGCATATCGGAGTCGTTTCCTATTATATTGCTATATACTTTGAGACATTGTTGTGCATTTTTTTAATTAATGTTTGTAAATAAAGTTTTAAGATAAAAATAAATTTTTTATTCACGTTGCAGCCAAGCAATGAGTTGCCTTAATTTTTAGCGCAGTAGGAGAAACTTTTTAAAAGGATTTTGAATACTTATCCCGATTGCAAGTTTCCAAGCGATTTTTTGCGGGATTTTTTGTCGTAGCAGTGCATACAGATACGAAAACCGGAAGCGTAGAAGATTTCTCTGTCTGTGCACGCATCACGTAAAAACTACTCAACCGATTATTTTGAAACTTGGAAACATGTTACTCCAAAAATAATTTTTTACAAAATCTTGATCGAATTATACACGAAACTAGTCCATTCAACTGTTATTTTGTCACGTCACTACCTCCATCTAGCGTCGAGTAGATTACACGCTGATGAGATTTACAACCATTACATCTTTACAACTACACGGTACGGTTAAAAACAACCATGGTGCTTTCGCCATCTATTGACGAGTAGTAACAAAACTGTTAATGTTCATTTTCACATGACATAGGTATATAAAATGAATGTAAAAAATATGTAGTCAATTTATCACATTATAAATGATGAATATTAAGCATTTTCGATTTTTATGGAAAAGACTTACGCACATCTAGTTGCACATATTTCACTGAATTCATCGAAACGATAGCTAACCTATGATTTCGTATCGAAACCGATTCCAACTGTTTTTTTGTTACCTATTTGGATGAAGGAAGTTTTTTAAAATAAAAATTAATATACTCATGCCATATTAAAGCTTTCTAGCTCGTACTAAGAATGCCTGAGCTAATCTGTGGACAGAAAGAAAGACGGACGGACATTGCAAAATTACAATGAGCCGTTGTTGACTACGGAACCCTTAAACAGAAAACAATTATCAAATAATTTTTACATACGAATATCGGAGATATAAATTATTACGTAAACCGATGTTAATCATATTTTATTTTTCAGCTCAAACCCAAGGTTTTTTACAATAGCTGCAATTTTCTTATTCAATTACAATATACACCATATGAAAAATCTAAAAATTCATAATTTATCCAGCATTAAATACTTTCTTCTAGGTCTTCCCAATTTTTTAATTTGATAAGGTCTTAAGGTAGCCTTTATTCAGCTGTACCAATACTTCAGTATGAAAGATAACTAATATACTATGTTTGCTGTTATATGTATGTATATATATCTTTACTTAAGGGGTACACTTCCACCATCATGCGTCACATCATCTCTTTTTACCAACCACTTCAGTCCTGCGTGAATTGTTAAGTCTATTGTCACATCACCGCTTCTGATGTGGTGTTGCTGGACTAAGGTGGCTTTATAGATTATGTCCCATAAGTCCATCTTTAAAGCAATGAACGGTAAAGTAAAAGACCTGGAACAGAATAATATACCATTGTGGCCAATTTCTAACTCGATGAAGAAGTAAGTCAATACACGGTTATAGCTTATACCAGATACAACATACTTGGTTCAGCTACTGTTTGTCCCATCTACAGTGACCCCCTATACCAGGCCTCTTCTTAGAGAAAGGAAGCTTAGTCCATAGTTTTTAAGCCACCTATAGTCCTTTGACTTTGCTAAACGATTGCTTTCATATCACAAAAGCCGTTTAACGTGCCATCCGAAGCACGGAGCTTAGAAAAATGTGACAATGGGCGGTCACCCATCTCATGTCTCACCACGCCCGACTCGCTGAACTTCGAATATCGGCTCCGATAGAGATAAATGTTATTGGGTTACTAGCTCCTCACAGTATACATACATTCAAGTCTAATTCTACTTTACAAAACCCTATCCATCTAAACAATGCCCAACAAGGAAACTATTTACGCACAGAAGCATCTAAACAAATCACACAAATAACACCCAATCCGTTTCTACCGTTTACTTTTATTACATAAAACAATATAAACAGAATAAACACAAATAGTAATAGTTAGCAGTCAAAAGCCGGTCCCACTGTAGGTGCACTGGCTCGCTCGCACGGCAGTTAGTCAACTCCCCCGGATCCGCTCATCAGGGGTTCGATTCGAACCAACTAACGCAGTCCACTCAGTTCACGACTACACCGCGCGCTTGTTACGTGCGTCCTGTCGACTTAACAAATTCGAATACGCGATCGAATTTTAAAATTCGAAATATAAACTTGTTTTTTTTAAGTTTTGGGTTTTAGACTTGTGATTAAGTGATTATAAAGTGTTTCTGTTTTTTAATTGTTTATATTTTTTAAATTTGACGCAAAGTTTGAACTATGGTTGAGAAAATTGTTGGGAAATTAAGGGTTGACAATGTTTGCGGACTTTTCCGGTAAATAAATTGTGCAGAGAGGATATTTTATAGGTGAGTGAAATATATATTTTAATAATAGTTTTCTTTTTGGTATGACGTGCAACTTATCAATGCTAAAAACAGTATTTGACGCTTGTTAGTAACATAAAATATATTATAAGGTACTTTGTTTTTATTTTCTGGAATTCTATTAATTACCTCTAAATAATATATTAGCAAATTAGGTATAGTAATTTAATAATTGTTTGTCTTGAATTACTCCATTAAGAAATATTAAGAATATAGAAATACAAAACAAACAATTTTTTTTCATTATTTTTAGTTTTTTATGGCCTTTGGATGGCCTAGTTTTTTTTAATTATAAATTACCCACAATATCGAATGTTTTAAGTGGAAGTGACATAATTTTAGTTTTTTCTTTATTATAAGAATATCAGATAAATTCAAATGCGTTTAATTATCATATTATTAAGTGGTCATGTACCTTATCGGTGCCTTGACCTTAGCTAACACCTCGCCGGACAATTCGTGATAACATCACTATATTATGACATTATGGACAATACTACGCTGCAGTACTATGATGCAGCTGATACAACGTCACTTCCCATATATTATAGGCAGTAGGTATATAGTTATAAAATATAGGTCGGTGGTGGCCTAGGGGTTGCAATTTCACCTTGCGTCCTGAGTGGCGAAGGTTCGAGCCCGGCGTGTAGCAATGATTATTCTTTTAAGTACATTGATTATTCGTTTTTTCATGTAATTGATTATTCACACCGCTGGCTTTTTGGTGAAAGAACATCGTGATGAAACCTGCATACGTCGAAAAAAAGACGTATGTAAAGTCCACAATCCGGACTGGCCCATATGTGGACTAAGGAATCAAAAATCCCTCTGTGAGAGTAGGCCGTGCCCCACCAGTGGGGACGTATTAGGCTCATAAGGAAGGATATATAAATATATCAATGCAGAAATAACTTTGTTGGTCTTTAACTGATCTTTTACTGATCTTAACATTGATTTAACAGGGAAAGAATTTGTACCTTGAGGAATCGAGCACTGTATTGTTAGGGTTTCTAGACCGAAATATAAAGATCCTATGTTAGAATCCGGAACAAAATGCAAATATCATACGATAAAATCTGTCAGACTGTTCCAAAATTTGATTGGTAACGAGCAACAAAACATAGACATTCTTTCGCGTTTATAGTTAATACCTACTATTAGGTGCCATTAGTATGAATTCTTACGACACTTAACTGCTTACCACTACACTAAGCTTAAGACCGTAAGCTTGTTTGCCACCTTAGTGGAAAATTTATTAATTGTTAAAACATCTATGTGCGACTGATTGCGTGTTCGAAGAGCAGTCAGTCCCAGGCTCATAAGTGAATAATTATGAACTAATTACAATGATTTAGGAAAAAATAAAGATAAAACTAATTTAAGTTACGTGCTTATATCGATAAAAAAGTAGATAAACAAATGAGTGATTTACGAATTGTAGATTACCTACCTACAGAATAAAAAATAGATAAATTAACTTATAAATATAAATAATTTTATTGTAACAGTTTTTTGTTGAAAGCAAAATATACATATAAGAAAGTTATTGAAAACCTATCCAATAACATTGTAGTGTGCATCAAAAAAAAAATTCATCATTCTTTGGTTCTATAAATAAAGATTGATCATAAAAAACTGTCTGTAAAAGGATCTGGCAAATCAAGATAAAAAGTGAATTGTAGAGTGTAAGAAATCAATCAAAGTCGACTAACTGCAGTTTTTTATAAAAACAACAATTCAATCAATATTGTAATCTTAATATGAGTTTGTCTGTTCGTAACATAACAGTCAAATGACACTTTGTATAAGTAGGGATTCCATGTTTCTATTTGAGATATAAAAGAAACGTTATTCTATACATTTATAGTGTAGACTTTATTATAAAATTATGTTACAAAATAAATAATAACCCACAAAATTATAAATCGAATCCAAAAATGGTAAAGGCCCATTATAGATTTGATTTCATGTAGTAATTTTTCTTTTATATTACAACTTTCTAATTATATTTCTTTTATATTAAAAAAGGGCTTTAAGTGAAATTTAGAGATACATCGCTATGATCGATGTGGATAAATAAAAAAGAACGAAAAAGATTGTTTACTAAAAAAAATTTAACAATCTACAGGCTGGAGAAAACTTTGTAAATGTACGTGTTCAATCAGTGATTCTAAAGTTAAAAGAAGACAGAAGAGTACAAACAGAGAGGATGTTGAGTTTCATATTTATTATTTCATTCTTTTATTCATAATTCATTCTCACACTTTAGAAACGAAGTGGTCGCATACAGTGCGGTTTCAGAAAAACGTCCTCCCGCGAACGCTTGGGTTGTGGAATGAGCTCCCTGCCAAGATTTTGTCTAAGGACTACAGTATGGGGTTCTTCAAAAAAGAAGTTATTTGATTTTGAAAGGGTCGGCAACGCGCGAGGGTTACCCCTGGTGTTGCAAGCGTCCATAGGCTACGTTTACCGCTTCAGGCGGACCGTAAGCTTGTGTACCACCTTAGTGGTATAAAAAAAACAAAGATTTGGCACAGTAGGGAGGATCTAATAGATTTGTCCTGTTTATCAAAGGTCACGCACTTCTTTGTTCCTGTTACAAATTCCCATGGCAAAAGATTATGTAAAATAAAATATATTGAGCAAAGATTGGTATTGAGCCTCTTAAGAAAATATATTGTAAGCGACTAAATTGTGTTAAACTCATTTATCTTTTGTATTAAGGCAATATCTTGGATAAATGTAGTTTTGTCGCTTACGACGTTCTTCCTAAAGGGACAAAGAACAAATTCTGAAAGTAGCTTGAAAATTAATGTTTTTATTCTCGAGCATATATCTTTACAAAAGGAAAACAATAATAGTGTGTCGATATATCGATTTCAAAACGTGATTTATGTTTTATTATAAATATAGTTGAGATAAATCGGAGTTGCGGAAGTCGTTATAAACATATCGGCCGATATAGCCTATAAAACGGGCCGGATACGGTGAAATATTTCACTTACGACGGGGAAGTGTTATGAAATTGTATTTTAACACGTGTATTGCCATATATTGACTTTCATATAAAAACATGTGAATAAACAGTTGTTATTTATTGTGAACATACATGAAAATTCTTGTACTATTACAATAAAAAAATTAATAACCTAAAATATAATATAAATACGGAACTTGTCAGAAATCACTAATGAAAAAATTCAAAATACGAAATTTTTGACAAGGTAAGGTTCAACGAGTCTAAACTCGATGGACTTACTGTTAAAAATTAAGGCTGCGGTAAAGGCTAGACCGCGAAAATACGCCGTTTTTGTGCTAATTTTGTGGCTAAACTATAGCACCTAAAGGATTGAAAATATATGTTATAAAACTGGCTTTTGTTTAGTTTATTACCTTACTGAATGATTTTCATTTATTGTATTTAATGCAATAAAAAATCTGGAAGTGACCTTTGTTCCAACACTTGTGCAAATTTTTAAAGCATGTTTTGCATTTGTTTTGTAATGAAAGTTGGTTAAATAATTAGAATAGCTTGTTATCTGGTGCATTGACTCTATGTTGTAGCAAAAAGTCAATAAATGTGACTACAAAACGGTAAAAACGTTAAATTCCATACAAAAAATTAAAAGTCATTACGGTATAAATTACTTAAGAGGTATATAACTTATATATCTCTTATGATTTATAGTGCATTTACATACACAACGTTAGAATTACAGAAATAAGCTTTCTGGCCTATATCGCCCTCTTAATATGACTGCCTCCTATACCTTCATTATGATACAAGATCAATCAATCTACAGCAATTCACTCTTGGACATAGGACTTTCCTAATAAATGCCACCACACATAATCCTTGGCCTTTGTCATCCAGACACTTTTGGCTACCTCTCTCAGGTCACAGATTCACCTGGCTATATGGCTGTGCTTACCGATCTGTTTTCTCCACTTTAAAACTCGTCTGTCCTAGCGGCCATCGGTTCTGCGACAGATATGACCTGTCCATTACATCTATAGCTTACTTATTACAATAATATAAAAAAAGTGACAATACATTTTTACAATTCAAACTTAGAAAGCCAGGTAAAAAAAGCAAAAACTATAAAAAATGGCGTTGCCTCATGAACACACATTGCACGTTCAATTGACAGCTCGAAAAGTTAAGATTTTTTTTATATGGTATCTAGGAAGTTAGGAAAGATATTAAAAAGACGGACAACTAAGAAAGTTAAGAAAAAACGGACAAATAGGTAAGATGAGATAAACCTTTTAAAAGGGCGGACAGCTAAAAAAGTTAAGAAAGAGCTTTTAAAAATGTAAATCGTTGTTAAATTGCAGATAAAAGCCAATGTGCACCACTAAACCGCTTTTCAGTTTTGAAATAAATATTTCATCTATGTTCGTAGATAACGTACGTCCTACTTACTTGCTGTACAAGATGTAAGCATTCGGCCTTACGACCTGGCTATCAAACAAAGATAAGGGTAAAGACGGTAATGATGAGTTAACTGCCGAAACTGGTCTCTCTATTGTTGCCGAATATCTTACAATTCATAATTCTATGGTTAAATATACATACATTAGTATAAGTTAGTACTTATACATATATATATCAATATAATATCTATATATAGAACTCTAATGTCATAAGCACGAAAGTGATTGTCAGTTTGTTCTCTACGTTTTACTTTTAAATAAACTGCTGAACCGATTTGGATGAAAAGTCACAAAGTTAGTTTAGAACTTGAAATGACATAGGGAATATGACCATCTTTAATACCTACCCGTCAAAAATCCACACAAAAGTTGTAGATGACAATTATTTACTAATATAACAAAGTAAATAAATATTTTCATTACAAAGATGCAGTGAAAAGATTAACCTCGAGCCAGGAATTGAACTTGCACTCCTTACATTCCGTGTAAGTGCTGCACCAATTGAGCTATCGAGGCACACGTCTGGCTGAAGAAAATCCAAACTACATCTTTGCTCTGGAAATACGCTCGTTACGAACGTCTCGTATACAGCTACAAATAAAGTCCTAGTACATCAATCTTATAAACACACAAAATATTAATAGAATTAAGAAATACAATATTACTAATATAACAAAGGTAAATTATGTATTTTTTGGCAAAATCAACTTATTGGATTGTCATTCAAGTTACTCAATACGATGACTTAAAGTTTCCGAATATTGTATGCTATATTTTATGTAAATACAATAAGATATAACTAGCTGATCTTATCAGTTTTACACGATATTTAGGTTCTACAGCTACACTCTATTTTGGTTTGGTTGGTTAGTAAATTCTCTCGATGATAAACTGGTCAACAGCATACGGAGATCTCGTAAATAGTTTGACTTCTCGTAACTCGTCTGCAACCATTTTAGATTTTTCAGAAATTGCGTCGAGTGTGATGGTGTCGACGGAAAACTGAGCATAATTTTAAAAAACCATTAAAGAGACTTAACTTTATCCCACATATATACAATAAAATATGTTTTTATTTAGACGCTTAATAAAATCTCAGAATAAAATGACAGAAGAAAGTGATACACCTACGAAAGAAAATGGCGAAGCTAAGAGTTTCTAATTTGACTATGGACACACATACAAAATCACGCCTGTTTCCTGCAGGGATAGGCAGAGACCAATTTTGTCTACTTTTTTTTTGGCACACCACGTTTGCTTTTTCCCACCGTTTCAACGTTCGACCACAGAACCCTAAAAATGACCGTTGATGTAGCAAAGTAAGTGAATTGATTTCACTCTCTGCAATGTAGCTTATTTAGATTAACACTCTCAAAGCCATTAAGGTCAAAGGAATGCATAACAAGCTATCAATTGTCTATCTAGCTAGACTAAAAACTGCTAGTGTGCCTCGTGGCATACTTAAATAAAATCGTACATACTATCTCATTATAATTTTGCACGCGCACCGCATCAGATACTAGTACAGCAGCGGTCAGCAAATTCATAATGGACTTGATTCAATAAACAAACATAAAATTAATCAGCGTCTAATATTTAACGTATAGTAATATACTAATAGGTAATTAACGATGTTATCTTGCTGTAAATAATGGTAGGACTGCTTGCTAAAAAATCTATAAAAACAGCTAAAAAAAAACATTACTTCGGTTATCTCCGTGATATTTATTTTCCGTTAGACAGTAGCGTCATCTAGTTATGAATAATGAAGATACTTAAACACACAAATACATGCTTACGTGATTTTACATATTTAGTTATTAGCTTAACAAAGCCCCTAAGCCCTTTGACCTTTGAACCATTTTGAACTTCATTAGGTTCTCGGACTAAACGACGACTAAATCTCAAAAAGCATAACTTTGGCTAGATGTGTAACAAAAATTATAATTCACTTAGGTAAAAATTTCGCAGCATTATTTCGATTAGCTGTATCTCGAAAAGCATAATTTCGGGTAGCTATAAATCGAACGGTTTTCAAATGCAGTGTACATATTACTCTTAATTTATTGACAAAAAAAACCTTTTTTTTATCACTTGTAGTTGCTAAGAAAAAAGCCAGTCAAGACAAACACAGAGTTTAAACATAACGATTCCGTCATACCATTTTGGGAAGGAACCCTAATAGCAAATGTTTAATGCCAAATTGTTACTGCTAATTACAGAAATAGGTACCAACACAGTACATAGTACACAGTACACAGTAAACAGTACACAGTACACAGTACACAGTACACAGTACACAGTACACAGTACACAGTACACAGTACACAGTACACAGTACACAGTACACAGAAGCAGCAGACCTCGTCCATAGAGTTGAATATAACTTCATATGTCAGTTCCTTACCGATAGTGTCGAGAAGCACACTAATGTCGCTGAAGAGTTGCATCAAGAATGTTAAGTGCTCGGAGTTGAAATTACACTCGACATTTGTTACTTTACCCTAATTACAGCGTGTCCATTAGGCGTGGCTAAAGTCATTTAAGTAATTAGTAATGTCCAACCAATAACCATAGGAAAAAATATATTGATGGGGCAGTAAAGATAACATCGATTAACACAATGTGTGAAGAATCAGTTGGAAAATAACGTCTTTTATTTCTGATGCACGTAATATTAGTTTTTGTAATAATAACAATAAATTTAATCAAACAACTTGAATAAAAACAACTTTTTGTTTTAAAACCAAAATTCGCACTTGATCGTATTTTTATTACTTAATTAGGTATGTAGGTAGTTTATGTTGATCAAAAGGTAACTTTTAACTTATCACTCACTTACTACATTACTAACTTTTCCGCGTGAGATTTATTAGTACTGATATTCGGTTATCGGTGTAGGATTTCAACTCTTCATTTACCGAAAACAACTGAATTACACTTAACATTTTTAAGTAGGTAACCTATGTCCTTCACCAGAACTCAAACTATCTCCATGCCGAATTTAAGGTTAAAGCGTGAAGAGGTAACAGATAGACAGACGGAGTTTCTTTCGCATTTATAATATTTATATGGATTATTTTGAAAAGGTTCGGCTAGTTCAGTGAAATACGGAGAAGAAGTCACAGTGGATCGCTAATTTTAGGTATCAATAAATCCCCGATGTTTTACACACGTGAATGTTTCTAATAGAGTAGGTAATCTGGAAAAATAAAAACTAACCTATGTGATATGTAATTGGTTTGACTTGACCTTGAAGGTTTGAAACCAAGAGTTTTAATATAAGCATGTTAGTTAAATAAAAATATAAAATATATGTACATACCTCCTACTACCTCTATTATCGAAAACGAGGCTTTTTGTTTTAATTGAAGAGAACTTGAAATGTACCTACTACCTACATTGAGCTCCTACGCGGTGCGTGGCTCCGCCGGAAATGCTTTGTATGTCTGTGTGTCAGGAGCGAGCCACGGAGACAGCTGTTTCCTTTTAAACTACTGAGACTTGAGACCTAGTAAGCTATATGGTCCCTCTGGAGCAGCAATGTTTTTAAAAAATCGAATCTCCTTTAAAATTAAAGGGTAATATATAAAGAAAGCTTTAATTACTGATATTAACTTTAAAGCGCCAGATCTTTATAAAAATATTTGTCCACTCCTAAGAACACACAGTGTGGCACGGGTATTAGAGCATTTATACAAGAACAAAAACAAATGGACTAATACCCATACCACACTATGTGTTCGAGTATGTGAACAAATGTTTGCAACAAAAACAAGCCCACAGATTCAGGACTAGTAACTGGCTATTAGTAAATTGACTGTTAATAAAATACAAAAATATACAAGTAATGGGTCGGGTTTGTTTGAATATAGAACAAACAATCAAATACAATAAAAAAGGCATAATAACGGATACGAAACTATATGACTACTATTATTAGCTACCACAAGACGGAAATATTTATTACAATAATAATTTTAAAATAATTATCTTACCTTGTTAGGACTTGTTGCTGCGACATCAATTTTAATTTGTTTTGAAAGCATGTTTATTGACTTCAATAAGTAATTATGGGGGCCCATTTTGCGTCCCACCCCATAACTCAGTATTTTCCCCTGACTCTTTCAACAATTGCCAACGACAACTTTGTTATAGCTAATTGAAATCTACTTACTAATAATAATAGTTATTGGGGTAAGAGAGCGACAATTGAAATAATTAATCAATAGAGCATATTGTGTAGGTACCTAATAAATAAAGTCACTAGATGAGTAAAAGGATTATTAAAATCGGTTGATTAGTGTAAGACCATCCGCGGTCAATAGTTTATAATTTTTTTTTATTTGTAGGTACAATTTTATTTGAGAAATATAGCTTTCTATCGCTATTTATATAGCTAGACAAAAAATAGTTTTAGTTTAGTTTAGATTTAATCGTTCGACATCAGCCATGGGTTCAATGAAAGTTGGCGCTAATGGGCCCGTTCCGTCAATCCCTCACTCAGCCCACTGTGCTTTTTCCCTTACACTTAACGACGTACAGGGGCGGATTCTTATTTATATTTCGGCTTCTAAGTTGTCAGTAAGTGCGGTTTGGGATCGGCGTTCATTTTGTTAGTAAATTTTTACTTGAAAGATTTTTTTCATTTTCGTCTTGAAAGATTTTTTTTACTAACATGGAATCGAAACTATTGCTCAACTATGAAATTTATGGGCCAGTTTTGAGCTAGGCTAGAGTCAAACAGTTTAGGAATGGAAAATAATTTAGTGGAACGAGTTCAACTTAATCGAACTTAAACAAGCGTTTAAATAATGGAGCAGCGACCCGACATGCTTTAGACATTTTTTGCTTCTGTGTTTCTAATCTTGGTTCAAAATTGTCTACTTATTTACTGGTTATTTTTTTAATTTTTTATTTAATGCAATTATTTTAAAGCCCAAACTTGATACGCCTCTGTCATTACGTAATAAACTGTACTATGTATGTTCACATACTACATGTGTAACACACTAGTAACAGCTATCAGTCTGTCCATCATCGGTAAGCGCAATAACATATGATGGCCCTTCTCTAATGGTTTCTTAATTTTGATTTATAATCTAAACAGGGCCATATTTTTGTATAGTACACATCATACATCTACCTACATAATAATACACTAGAAAATTTGGAAAGTTTCATATAATACCAGACATGAATATTATAAATATTTTAGTAAAGTATCAGGTTTCTGAAAGAAAGGCTTTTACTTTTCGTGTGTCTTGTCTCGAACTTGTTGTAAAATTTAAAAAAATCATAATATAAATAAAACATAAATAGGTAAGAACTACTATAAGTAAAAAGTAAAGTATCTAATTAAAAAAACTGTACTTTAAAAAAAGTATTAAAAGCGAATTAAAAAGTTGTTTCTTACCCATTTAAATACCTAGCTTAGTACGTAAATCTTAAGTAGTAGTCGTAGTTCTTTACGCATTAAGGTTATTTCTATATTCTTTATTTTTCTTATTCATTATATTACTATTATCATATTAACTTTTGCCCGCTGCACTGCCTGCAGCTTTTTGGCTTGGAATTCTGAAGCTATTCCTTAATTTTTTTTTGTTTGCTATATCCGTGGCTACAGTTCTTCAATGTGAAAAACAGTCCTGCGGGAACTTTTTCCAAGATAAAAAATTACCTATATCCGTCTCCGTCTCTTTAACTTTCCCTGTGCTAGGTATTTTTCAGCTCAATAGAAAGCTCTGTTGCGACATGAAGAAAGGACTAACCAACAAACATATTTCGCATTTTATAATATTAGAATGAATGACAAAGATAGCAAGAGTACAAAAAAATTTATCTGACATATCATCAATAACATTCTTCAATCTTTAGTATCAAAATCGCGAATTTTGAGTGTACGTAGGTATTTGACAAGACTAAGATAATTGTACTTATCAATATAATAATATCACTAAGCAATAACTTCACGGAGAAAATATGTACCTATTCCCAGTTCTCAACGAAAAAGTTAAAATCATCGATTAATGGGTGTCTAAAAAACTTAAATTTAAATAATTACATGAATGTACGTGGTTTTTTCAAATTTTTTAAATGAAATTTGTTTGGCCACCGAAGGCTGGCAGGAGTTCACTTCTATTGTAATCCATTCAGCATTTGTGCCTTTTTTTTTTTTTTTTTTTTTTTTTCTGAGCTGACTATGCAGTTGGCTGTTGCAGCCATTACTGCTTCACCGGACTTTTGGGGCGAGACTCTGAAGGAGCCTCAGCCCATATAGCGCCCAACGCTCAAGGGCTTCCCGCGGGGGAAGCCTCGGCTTGGGTTGTCGCTCTCGGGGGCGTCCCTTCGACCGGCGTGAGTCTCGAACCCGAAGGTGAGTCACCGCCAGGAGGGGAGTTCCCCGTTACGCGGGTGCGGTTGCGATTGAGTGGGGGCGAGAAGCGCCCCGGCACTCTTTGATACCTAGTGTATCCTTGTGGGCGCCGACGAACCCGGGGACGTCGGCGTCGTGTTTGGAGGGAGGCCCTATTCGGGGTCGACGTAGTAGAGACTAATCTCGCTATCCGGACAGCGAGATCGTCATCTGGGGACGTTAGTACGTGCCGAGGCCGCCTAACGATAGTTCTACGACCATGACCGGGTCGATCGGGGGGACGATACGTTGTGGATTGCACAATTAATCGATTCGGGTGATTTTGCGTACGCTCGAAAAAGCGGACTGCCAAGTCTTTAAAATATTGGGGAATCGTGGGAAGTTCGAAGTCTCTGTGTAGGTCCGCATTGCGAACGTACCAAGAGGCTCCAGAGGCCGCTCTGAGAAAGCGGTTTTGGAGGGTCTGGAGTTTGTGGAGATTGCGCTTGGACAGCGCATAGGCTACGCTAGCATAAGCTAGTATGGGGCGGATACAAGTTGTGTAAAGATTTAGCTTATTCCTAAGCGACATCTTACTATACTTGCCTATCATGGGATAGAGACGACCGAGGACAAAAGCGGCTCGGTCCCTGACTATTTTGGTGTGAGCTTGGAAGTTCAAACGACTATCCATGGTCACACCGAGATATTTGGTCTTATTTTGCCAGGGAATGGCACGACCGAAAAGAGAAAGGGAGGGCGGAGGGCGGCCTAGGGTAGAAAGAACGGCAGAGCTTTTGTCGGGATTCACCTCGATTCTCCATTTCCGAAACCACTCGCCTAGGGCGGTGATAGCGGGTTGGAGTCTCTCAGTGATTCGACTCACTTGCCTATCTGTGGTATAGATAGCGGTATCGTCCGCAAAGAGGGCTAGTTGGGTACCTATCGTTTTAGGGATATCGTTAGTGTACAGAAGGTACAAGATGGGGGCGAGCACGGACCCTTGCGGGACTCCTGCTTCTATGGGACGGGGGGAAGAGAGAGTGCCTTCGACTTTGTAGCGAAAGCTACGATTCGACAAATAGTCTCGTATGATGAGCACGAGACGATCCGGTAGCTGAAAGTTGTACAGTTTAAAAATTAAACCGTTGTGCCAGACTTTGTCGAAAGCTTTCGCTACATCGAAGAAGACAGCGCCCGTGTGACGGGTCTTACCTAACGCTGGCTGAAAGCCTGTAAGAATATGTTCCGTTATGCGGAGGACTTGATGGACGCATGAGTGTTTGGCACGAAAGCCGAACTGCTCATCTATTAAAATGCCTCTGGAAACTATAGCGTTCCGTAGGCGAGCAAGGAGGAGGCGTTCATAGAGTTTACCAAGGGCCTTTAGTAAACTTATGGGGCGATAGGAGGACGGCTCGGTACGAGCTTTACCTGGCTTATGGATGCCTATAACAATTGCATCTTTCCATTGAGAGGGAAAGATGCAATGTTCCATAGCAGCGTTAAAGATCGCTACTAGGAGGCAGATAAGGGGAAGAGTGAGGCGCTTTAGGATATCGTTAGAGATACCGTCAGCACCGGGGGCCTTACGGGGGCGTAGGTCTTTGATGACCTGTACGACTTCGTCGACAGTGACAGGGGGCAGGGGGTCTTGTGGAGGCAGAGAAGTTCTGCGCTCCACTTCGCCGTCTACCTCGCGCACGTGGTCGGGATCAAAGGGCTGTGTGCTTAAGGCACATTGGGCTTGGAGGCTAGACGCTAGGCAATCCGCTTTTTCGTCGTCGTTGAACGCGGGAACGCTGTTGTTGGGACGAGTTAACGGAGGGAGAGAGTTCGCGGTTTCGGTTTTTAGAGCTCTGGCTAAGTGCCAATAAGCTTGGTGAGAGGGAGAAATGTTCTCCATAAGATCGCCGAAACGTTGGGCGCGGAGCTCAGCTACAGCGGTTCTTACACGGCGGTGTAAGTCGTTGAAGCGAGCTTTATTATCGATAGTGGGAGCGCGATCGCGAGCGCGGCGGGCCGCGTTACGCTCAGTCATTAGCGACCTGATGTGCTGAGGCAGGATTAGGTGGTGATAATCACCAACCGGCACTTGTCGTGAGCACTCGCCAACGGTGGCGGTCAGGTGGCTAGTGAGAGAGTCGATAGCTACGTTTAGATCGGTCGCGGAAGAGATTACGTTTGGAACGCGGTCTAGATGTGGTGAGCTGGGATTTTCGAGCAATTGCCCAAATTTATCCCAGTCCGTCACGGTTCTAGTGTCGGGAGGAGAGTCCGAAGGGAAACCTAATCGGAGGACGACAGGGCGGTGGTCCGAGTCAAGTTCGTCAAGCACCTCTATAGAGCGAAAGCTTAGCCTTACGTTCTTTAGAAGTGCTATGTCGAGTACGTCGGGGTTATTCCGAGTATTGTGGGGAAAGTAAGTGGGCGTCATGGGAGCGATGATGTCAAAGTTTAGTCTGTCAACTAAATCGTCGAGGAGTCTGCCTCTTTGTGAAGTTACAGAAGAGTTCCAGCGGCGATGCTTGCAATTTAGGTCGCCGGCAAGAATGACGGCGTCGCCTAAACTTAAGAGCGACTGAAGGTCGCTCTCGAGCAAGTCTTTTAGGGGAGAGAGATAAACCGATGCAATGATGATCGGCTGATGGCCGGTCATCGCTAGGCGGCAGACGGATGCTTCTAAATTCGTAAGCGGTGGAGGATCGATAGGGGAGCAATGCAGGGAGCGCCTGTAATAGATGAGAGTGCCTCCGAGATTGGAGGAAGTTCTATCATTACGGACGGTGCGATAGTTCGCGATCGAAGGGGTACGGAAAGCGGGCTTTAGGAACGTTTCCTGGATGAGGAAGACGTCCGGTTTTTGGGACGAGAGGAATTGCGATAATTCCTCTCTTTGGTTGCGGAGACCGTTGGCGTTAAAATAGCCTATGGAGACGGACCGGGGTTTTTCGCGCGCGGTTGTGCAATCCATTTTGGTTTTAAGGTTTTGGAGTTATCCTGCGGAGGACGGCGAAGAAGTCGCGATGCTTAGCCATGAAGCTGAGCATTTGATGGGAATGAGTGATCTGTACGTATTCGGCGTACACGATCTCGAAATAGGCAGGGTCGCAAACCCAAGAAATTTTGGAGAGAATATCGAAATGCTCCTGCTCGGCCGTCTGAGCGGCGTTGCGGGGCAGCGCGAGGGAGGGGCGCGGGGGGGCAAGGCGCGTTTGCGCTAGAGGTGCGGGAGCACTGCTCATTTGCGCTGGACGCGGAATGTCCCGGGACATCAGAGGGGCGGGGTAGGGAATACCCGTGACAGAGACGGGCCCGGGGAGAGCAGACAAAAGTTTGTCTGTCTCCTTAGATTGGGACGCGACAACTAGCGCTGGAGGACGGCTCCAGGCGTTGACAGTAGGGAGGGGAGCAGGCACGAGCGGAGCCTGTTGGCGGGGGGCGGAGGGGCGCGATTTACCCTGTTTGGGTTTACGCGAGCTCTGTTTGGGAGCTTTGGGGCACCCGCGGTAATTCGCTGGGTGGCCTTCACTCCCACAGAGTACGCAAGCGACCGGGTCGGATGCGTTTGAGCGATCGCGATCACAGTCCGGAGTGGCGTGATCGCGTAAACATTTGACGCAGCGCGGTCTGCGTCTGCAGTTGCGCTGCGCGTGGCCATATAGCTGGCATCGGTGGCATTGACTCGGGTTCGACCGCTTGTGCGGAGTCTCGACCCTGATGCCTTTGAGGCTGCAAACATCTTTAATGTTAAAGATGGCTTTGCCTTCTTTTGTTAGGTCTAGTACAACGAGCACCATGTCGTAGCACTCGGACTTATTTCGGCCATTGTACATGCGATGTACTTCCCGTACGGGGAGGCCTTGGACGATTAAGTCGTCCTGGACAGTCTTGGTGGAGAATTCCCTAGGGACTCCCCTTACGACTGCCCTTAAAACGCGTTCCTCGGCCAATGAGTACGTGTGGTACTCATATTTTTGAGCCGTGAGGAAGGCCGTCAGATTTCGGAAATCTGACGGTGTCGGGACCTGCACTTTGATGCCGCGCTCGGCATCATTGCGGGCGTGCGTATAATTGATACGCTTGGCCTTCATAGCATTAGCAATGTTCGGCCAGGCCCCTTTGTCTTTGATGACGATGGGCGGCGGAGATTTTTCCTTCCGTCCCGAAGTGGGACAGTCGGACTGCGAAGAGGTGGCGGCGGGGGGCGTTGTGTCCATGGCGGCTAGCTCAGGGCTGGCCGCCGAGGTGGACGGGGACGGGGACGCGGAAGCGCTAGGCGCTTTGAGGCGTTTAGCCTCAGAGTCGGAGGGAGGAGGAGTAGAAGACTCCAGAGCGGATGCCGCCGAAGCCTTTTTTGACTTGGCGGACTTTTTCCGCTTTTTACCCTTTTTGGTTCCCAGGCCAACCACTTTGAAGCCTTCGTCGTCCTCAGACAACGCCGACTCAGCGGACATTACGGCTGCTGGAGACCGGGGTGCGGTTTCGGAGGTTGCGGGGGGCGGGGTAGCGAGAGACCGAGAAGGGGTCTCATCGGCTACCGGAGTGGGAGGGCGAATGGGCGCAGGGGCCCGAAGAGCGCGGCGAGCGAGACGCGGGTCGCGATTGCGGGGTTCGCGGGAGAGAGAGCGCGAACGATTGCGCGAGCGAGAGCGCGGAGTCGAACGCGATGAGACGGACGGGGAGGGCGCGATTGTGCTGGACGCAGTGAGGGCAGGCCCCAACGCCGTGAAGATGGCGTGGGCCAGCTCTGGGCGATCGCGAACAAGATTTTGCACGATTGCCCCTAGCTGGTCCGGGGACAAGCCGATGAGTTGCTCGGCCATCGCGGGAGTGACCGAGGTGTAGATTTTTTGTGTGCCTAGTGACTCCCCACCATTGCTGGCGAGGAGCAAGAATACCTAAATGTGGCCAGGCGCCCCGCAGTGCTACGGATTGCCTGGTGTGTACCTAACTCCTACTCCTACGGCCGGGGTTACGTTGTCACCGTTAGGTTTCCCCCCAGCGACGAGACGTTTATGAACGAGAAACTTTTAGGTAGACCGCAACTCTGAAAAGAGCTATACGATCTCACCCACCAGCCCTTGAGCACTCGGAACTGGATTTCTACAAACTAAAACGCAATCGACACTTAAAACGCGAGAATGCACGGAGCGGCGAACCGCTGAAGCGGAAATACTACGCTAGCGATTTAACACAAAGCCGGACTCAGACCGGGCGAACCGGTAACAGTCAAAGAGGCAAGCGAGGGTCACCGCTATGCGTAGTAGTTCCGCGACTACGAGAACACACACTCACGCACAAAAACGCACAGTATCGCTTCGATAAACACTCGGTTATGGGCGCGTTGAAGAACGCACAAACACACTCAGCGCGGGCCGAGAAGCAATTTCCCAGCCAATACACACTGCCGAGCAGCACTTCAACACACAGGCCGATTTTCCAAGAATTGCGGGCAATAAACCAAACAACAATTCGAGGTCGTCAGCGCTGAGGCAAAACACCACACAGGAATGCGCACCAGCTGAGTCACCACTGCACGGAGCACACTAAGAGCACTTGACGCTCGAAAACACGATCGCACAACACAAGAGTCGAATCGGGAATCCATTTGTGCCTAATAGACTTGTCAGCGTGGGTTTCTATTATAGTCTGTCTTGCCAATGTTCGCTTCTTTTATTTCTGTTATAGCCTATTCAGGGTTTGTTTATATTACCTATAGTACTCCTAGCATTCGCTTTTATTGTAATCTGACCAGCAGCGTTCGTGTCTATTAAAGTCTTGCCAGCGTTCGTTTCTATTATAGTTTTGTCAGCGTTCGCTTCTGTTGTATAGTCTGGCCAGCGTCCATTTCTGTTCGCTTCTTTTGTAATCTGATCAGCAGCGTTCGTGTCTATGATAGAATTGACAGAGTTCGTTTATATTATAGTCTTCACATCGTTTATATATGTTATTGTGTTATCAGCCTTTGTTCCTATTACCTACCTATAGTACTGCTAATGATCGCTTTTTTTATAGTCTTGCCAGCGTTTGTGTCTATTATAGTCTTGTCAGTCTCGTCTAATTAAGTCTTCCTTCATTTGCTTTTATTATACTTTTGCAGGCATTTATTTCTAATAAATTAGTTCCAGGGTTTGTTTCTACAACAGAGTTGACAGGATTCAGTTCTGCTATGTAGGTGGCCGAACTCCTAACTCTTTCTCAGACTGCATCGATATTAGTTACGTTTTACAACATCTAGTAGTCGAATATTGCATATATACTATGCAGCTTATAAATAGCAACCTAAAAACTGTAACCTATCATAATTTGAAAGTTTTAACTTAATCAGATAAGTAACCTTTCACATAAAGAGAACAATCAAAAGCACAAACGTTTCTTCTGTACAATATTATTTTAATAAAGATGATACACTGATGAACAAATTTATTAATTTGATTTAATATACAAAGTCTAAAAGCAATTAGGTAGAGATTGACGGTACTATTGCACGCATCCTGCACTCACTTGATGCTATATTTAGAGAATTGTCGTTACTTAGCGGACCTATATTTGTAATAAGGTCTATTTACACGTAACCAACGTTTATACAACGTTATGTACACGTTGCTGTTATGAACCATTGTTAATGGGTTTGATTTTTTCACGTAACTTTTTGACTGGTTAAATTAAATAACCAATATGACCGCTATGGCCGTAAAAAATTTTCTGCAAGGACTACAGTATGGAGTTCTTCAAGAAAGAAGTTATTAGATTTCTGAAGGGTCGGCAACGCGCAAGTGATACCCCTGGTGTTGCAAGCGTCCATAGGCTACGGTGACCGCTTACCATCAGGCGGGCCGTAAGCTTGTTTGCCACCTTAGTGGTATAAAAAAAAAAAAAAAAAAAAAAAAAAAAAAAAAACAGCAAACTTCATTGAAACTGCCGTGGAGTTATATTATCCGTCAGTCCGTACGCTTCTGCATCTTAAAAATAGTTTTATTGCTTGCAAAGTGCAAATTTTACATAAGCCGACCCTAGTGTATCAGAGATAATAATTGCTTATTTTAACAATCTAGACTCAAGACGGTACCTGTCGTCCACTAGCGCCGTCAATGGTCATTTATGATTTCCTATTTAAAAAAGTCAATTTCAAAAATGTCCTTCTACAGAAATATGTAACTCTATATATAACTCTAAAAATAGCTTATAACCAGTTATATGTTTGTGTAGAAGCACAGTTTTAAATTTTGCTTTGTACAAAGAGGAAATTAAAAATATTAATTGGCGGCGGTAGTAAACAGGGGTAACTCACTTAAAATAAACACTTTTTAAAAGACTTTTTTTTGAAGATTTGGGGGAATTCATTAAATAATTGGCAATAGGAAACCTTCAAGTTGAAAGTAAAGAAAAGGACAAAATTAGTAAAACTAGTAATTTTATATTGTACATGATTGAACTGAAGGATAATATTGAATGTACGAACCGAGCTTTGACAAGTCAATTTTCAAGTTTAAAAGATTTCCCCTTTTGACTATGATGATATTTGTACAAAATAGGAATTCCGTTTACTAGTTTCGTAAGTTTTTATGGGAACGTATATCCCAGAAGTTATCCAATTTACACCATGCACGCGGCGCAATGCTCTTGCATGGCGCCTCGCGGCGTCTTTTGCAAACAAATTATAAATTATTAACTGCAGCCCATATGCTTTATAACACTCTAGCATTAAAGACTAAAATCGTTTAAAAATGTAATAAAACATAACTTTGTGTTTACCTTACCCTTACCAAGTATTGTCTGCACTTCGAATGCACTTTACTTAGAGAGGACAAGAACTAAAATCCTATTCTAAGAGGCTAAACGAACTATGTAAATATCTAATTGTAGTCAGAGGAACGAATCAGTAATACAACCGTGGTACTGTATGCGTTTCAGCGGGTACTGACTGGTCAATGAAGACTTTAACCAGTGTTTTATTTTAAAGTTAACATATTGTAAGAAAATTCATATTGTTTAGTTGTGGTTGGAACAACTTCGCGTTTACTTTGGTGTCTTAAGCGGTGACTGCTATTTATCATATCATTATCATCATATCCGCCGCTAGACACACATTGCAGGACATATGCCTCCTTTTTATTATCTATCTAGTTTCCTAAAGTTAGTTTAAGTTTTTATTTTTGAGGGCACGCTCGAATTCTGCCTCTTGAAGAAGACGGTTCGCGGCGCAGTCTAAGTTAGTTGTACCATGATAAGTTAGCCTATATCTCTGTATATCTCTCAGTCCGTCTATTTATTAGTTATTACTTGTCACTATTATTCTCATCTTTTTTTGCACATCTATGTTGTAACATACTTATTTAAAAAAGAAAAATCAATAAATGTATCTCAAAACTAAGTAGGTACTTACTACAAGTTCATTTCATAATCATAGTGAAGTCGAAGTTAACAATGCATACTTATGTTTGAGTTAAATATGGCTTAACTCGGCGTTAAGCATATCGTAATGTTAGCCTATAAATAAATACCGCGTGTTTGCTTACTTACCCTGCCTTTCCTGTGTTTACCGAGTGCTTAGTAGTTTTTTACACCAGAGACGACCGCACTGTAGCGAATGAAACATTACTCTTAATATCATGGCTGCCTATTTTATATTCATGTATTTGACTTTTTTAATTAACATTCATATATATCTTTTTATGTTGCGTTACTCTAATGGCTCTGTTGTTACAAGTGACGTGGGTTCGATCCCCGAATATCGGATATAGTACAAATTTAGTATGAAAGTAGGTCTTACCTCTCGAGACCCGTGAAAGTACTTGCATATATTTTACTCACGGATTCCAGAGCATGGCTTACTCGAGACTGTTCGCAATTAGCTCCTTGATGGCGTTGTGTGTAATGTCCAGGAATATTTATTTATTATTGATTTAAAGCTAATCTAAGGTTTATAACTAACAATTACATTTAGATCTTTACGTTTCTCTGACATTATTAAAATAAATTGTTCATTCTAATTACAAAGGAGCTCCATAGCGTCCGAGGAATAGAATCCGTGACCCCTGGATCAGTGACCGCCCTAGACAATGTGCCACTGAGGCTACGATTTAAATAAAGAATTAATTTATTATTATACAACGGTTACTTTAAACGGAATGGAATGTTACTTTATCAATGTAACTTTGACAACATTGTTGTTTTACTTTCTGATTAGGGCACACTGTGTAACCATTTGTTAATATGTTTGTCGTGTTGTCACCACCAAATATGGAACCCAACCTATGTATGTGTACATACATATATAACAATAAATTGATATTTTTTTTAGGGACAAATGGAAAAGAGTTAGTTACTAACTCATTTTTTGAGCTTGCGAACTTGGGAGAAACTACCTCAACGTTCGCGGTTGAGTTATTATATCTATACCTGTTATATACAATTTATTTAAGAGGATACAATTCGTGGGAGGCCGCCGCGTATTTCAAACAAATGTATTTCCTACATATTTTGGACATTTACTGATTAAATACTGTGAAATTTTTTAGGCATGAACTCCAGCTGAATATCTATGCCTGTGGTTTTTCAAAATCCTAAAAAAATATTTTATTAACTTTTAATCTTATTCGAGACCATTTGCATGATAAACTAGAATCCTGTATACCTTATAAGCTTTATAATTTAATAGAAAACTGGCACACTGCAGACCTAGATATTTAATCCTAGAACACGTCTTCAAAATTTCATGGTGTTTGATTTGTAAATGTCAAAAATAAGTGGGAAATTCGTTTGTATGAAGCACGCTGCGAGGCGCCGCGAATCGTATTCTCATAAATATATATTATTGTACTATTAAATTCTATTGTCAATTTTACTATGCTCCGCGCCATGCTAGGTATGTGAAATGGAATAAAATAAAAGAAACAAACAAAATTTTAACGTATTTTGCTATCTATCATCTAAGCGGCGTCACAACCAATATAGAATATTTTATAAACATAAAAATTTAAGTACAGTAATAAGGTGTATCATTATTAGAGATATGTTTATAGATATATATAGGCACAATTATAAGTAAAAACTTAATCTTTTTTTAAAAACGATACTAATGCCTACGTACTATCTTTATATTAACTAATATTGAAAGAAGACACTGATTTTTGTAACACAGTTTTGTTTATACTAAACTCAGGCGTCGTCAGAGTCTTAAATAGCCTTGTATAATTGTTATTACGTTAATAAAAGATTATTCTTATAGCAAAAACCAGGGCAAAAGCTTAGCTATCTCATTAATTTACTGGAGTCATGACAGCGAGTTATACTTAGTCCAGATTTCTTAATTACTTTCTACCTCCATGCCACACCTCTTCCTCTTGCGTAGGTCGGCGGTCGGCGCATCATCAATTAAACAAAAATAATTAAAAATTAAAGTTTGAACCTTATTTTGATGAACTTATCGCGCTCGTAGTTACTGACGCCACGGAACTATATAATTCTAATAAATTTGTACAGATTTATTGGAATAGTGAAATGATATTTTAATTACGTTTTGTAATAAAAATGACTAATGTTTCTTAGTTATTTTTAAATAGACTTCGTAAAACCTATTCTTATAAATAAAATGGAAGAGTGTCTGTGATGCAAATACTAATATTCCAGTGGAATATAGTATTTACACGACACCTTTTTATAAATAAAATGTATGTATGAATTACGTACCTATGTGCGACAGTGTATTTGTTTGTGTCGCCGTCCGCAGCGGCAAGGAAAGCTACAGTATCTTAAAAGATGACGTTTTCAGAAAAGATAGAGTTTACCGTGACAATGAAGAAAAACCATGGCTTCCTCAGATCCTTAAACAGAGGGGTGGGTTTTTTTCAGTTTTTTAAATGTAAAAGTAAGGTTGCCATAGTAATTGGGTTATCGTACGTAAGAGCTTTGTTTGCATATTTCAAAAAATATTTTATACAATTTTACGAAATTTTACTTTTTGAATCACTGCCAATAATTTTTTTTTATTAAAATCGGTTAAGCCGTTTAGTAGTTTTAAGAGAATTTAGAACCCCACATACATATAGGTAAAAGACGTATACCCTCCTTTTGGGCTTTGCTGCAGTCTAGTAAAAAAATCGAATTCGAATTTAACTGCCTGGTATTTCGCAATAAAATCTCTTATCGGTTCTCCCCTGTTTTAGGGATCATTAGACAACCTTTACTTTCATGACTAACCCAAGCTTTTGTAAAAATTTAATCTTTTTAGAATTTTTCAGCATTTTTTGTAATGACTGCTTGGTCTAATAATCATAACGTAGCAATTGAGGTAATAAAGTGATTTATTTAAGTGGGTACACATAAATTGAAATCATACTTACAAATAAACAATTAATTTTCGATTTAGTAAAAATAAATGACAAAAATGTAACAAATACTTTGGAAGTTACGATTTCGAGTCAAAAATTACGATATTCGAGGCGTGAGAATATTTTGTAGCCGAGCAAACACTGATAAATAGTTGACATAACTAGGAAGCGACTTACATTAATAAATAGACCTTTACTATGTTGGAATTCACAATGGCATTTACCAGCTGTTCAATGTTAAGAATGAAATCTATTCCTCAGGAAAAAATCTATTCCTAACTTACCTAGAAATAAAAGAATGAGTCTAATTGGAAAACAAAGAAAGTTAAAAGTGATTTTTAGTTTAACCAATTTAAGAGTATGAAACTAAAACTGCCCTGTTCACTACTTTGGCTTGTTTAGGTATGGTTTAGTCTAGACATCGGATCTCCTCATTTTTGTTTAAGTATAGTTAAGTATCCTTTCAGATTTTGCAGGTTTGATACTGCATTACCTATTAACGCGTCTTACGAGTACATGTCACTTAATACCCATCTGGATTTATCACTTGAGCCTCTTTGTGGACATAAGTGTAGGTACTTTCCTGCTAACCTGATTACGGATGTGGCCAGTAAAATGGCGCCCCTATACATACAGTCACTATGTCTTGGCGCCGAGTGGGAACAACAGTTACTTCATGATTAATTCATCATGTTCGTTACGTTGCGTTTTTATAAGTGCGAGGGCGCTGTCGTCAATGTATATGGCTATGTCTTGGGATCTCTCTGTATGTTTAGGGTGTGGTTCCGTAGCCAAATGGCGAGAGCAGAATACTAAAATTTTTGGCATCCTTTGAAAAAATATGGGTTTGGCTGTTATAGCACGGACGCGAAGCGCAAAGAATTTCGTACATTGACCCTTTTACTTTTTAGCCTATGTTCAGTGGTCAAAATAGTAGTAATTCTGATGGCAGCGGTCGGTCATTGCACCTGTGCGAGCGTAACAGTAAATAATTATGCGATAGCAACAGAGACAAAGTAGTGACTGGTCATTGAACGAAATTTTTCCTGCTTCGCGTTCGTGCTATAGCTGTAAGCTTGAAAGAAAACCTTTCAACTCACTTCACAGTTAATTTTATTGTCGTATCGTTGTTTAACTTTGCAAACACCTGTAATTCTTTTGACAGTACAATTAAATATAATTAGCAAGCTGAACTGCCACAGTGGGCAGGCCACATCGCTTGTCGAACTGATAACCGATTGGGAAGAAAGTTTCTCGAGTGGCGACCACGGATCGGAAGACGCAACGTGGGACGTCCTCCTACCAGGTGGACAGACGACCTGGTAAGAGCCGATGGACGCGGGCGGCTCAGAACCGGCCGTTGTGGAGACATATGGAAGAGGCCTACGGTTAGCAGTGAACGTCTTCCGGCTGAAACGACGACAAAATTATAATACCATCGAACTTGTATGACAATGAAGATAGGAGGTGCTCATAGGGCTTCTTGAATGGCCAACAGTTCGAGATTAGACTAGATTGCAAGTCTTGTCAAATTCTTAAAATAATAAAAATCATTGTTAAAAACAGTAACCTCATAAAATTAAACTATATTTTTGTATTGAAATTTGCAAAAGGAAATGGTTCATCACCCTTTGAGAGAATTCGTATAAAAATATTTTCACTCGTCAAATATAAAATGGGGCTTAGCTTTGTAACGTTTTTTAACCAACTTCAAAAAAAAACGAGGTTCTCCATTCGGATGTTTATATTTTTTTTGTATGTTCGGGCACAACTCCGTCATAAATAGACGGATTTTCAAAATTCCTTTTTTTACATAAAAGGGTATACTGAAACGCCTTATATGTGTGCGCCTGTGGACGCTTGTAACAACAGGGGTATCTCTCTCACTGGCGCGTTGCCGACCCTTCAAAAATCGAATAACTTCTTTCTGGAAGAACCCCATACTGTAGTCCCTAAAGATACATTGCTTATAGCTAACGAATGTCAGTAGTTGTTAGTAAGAATTAATAACGTGTTACAAAGATTAAATAAAATATTATCTACTTTAGAAATTGCATGCGTGTACGTTACGTGACTAACGTTTTTAGTGTCTCAGATTATCACGCATGGTAACTGAAGTTTTAATTGACACAAAATTATTACCTAATCTTCTTATTTAAAGTAAACTCACTCATATGTTTATTATACTTGACTGTTCAGTGACTCAGTTGATGCCTATGCTAAGTGACTGCCTGCTTAACCAATGGGTTCTATCCCCGCACAAGAAAAACATTTGTATATGATGAGCATTTGATTGTGTTTAACCTAGGTGTTCTCCATGTATGATTTACGTGTTATACGTTGGCAATAAAAAGTATTTGCAAACGTTGTCAGTTACCCATGATGGCAAGTCTGATCGGATTTAGACGAATTTATGTATGTATTTATAACGTCACAGTTTTTATTCCCCGAAGGTCTGAAACATGTGGTGGAAATAACACATGGACATGGACACACACACATCATCATGTGAGGACAGCCTTTTTTTACCAATCGCTTTAGTCCTATGTGACAGGTGTTGATTCCATCGGCGCAAGACTGCTTCTGATAGAAGTGTATTTGGCTGGACTAAGGTGGCTTTATATATGTCCCATAAGTTATATATACCAGATTTATACAAAAACTAATACTATACTTAAACAATTTTTAAAAAAATCACTTTTTTGCATTATAGGACTTACCTAGTAAGTAAACAATTGTAGACAAACTTAAAATAACTTTCACCACAATCCAAAGCAAAGAAATGGGTTATCCAGCGGGCAAATCTGAACAGCACAATTTTTTTTATGTTGTCAATTATTTTTACGATGGTATGGCAGGCTCACTTATTTTGAACTAAAAATAATATAAACCCCAATTACATTTTTGCATTTTCTTTTTCTGAATTTCGTACCTAATTATATAGTTTTTTTTTTTAATTTTAGAACTTGTCTGTAACAAGATTAACACAAGATGGCAGAATCAACGTCCATTTAATACAATGATAAATTAGTGCCAACATGATGTGACTACATTATTTAAGTGAGAGATATTAAAAATTTATATATAATAGGTTAATTACAATTAATTAGGTCGTCTGCATTTGATATTTGGTCTAGCTTTCAGGCATGTTACTATTACGGCT
This sequence comes from Apoda limacodes, assembly GCA_946406115.1. Lineage (NCBI taxonomy): Eukaryota > Metazoa > Arthropoda > Insecta > Lepidoptera > Limacodidae > Apoda > Apoda limacodes. Next base: position 21,663,255 of record OX291541.1, on the reverse strand, counting down.
CTTGTTTCCGCATGACCTAAAAATGTCGGCCTTTCTATGTAGGTATTAGGGTTAATAGAACTTTATGTAAAAACACATATGTTATATCAACTTAACAATATTCATTGTAAGTATAACAATATAATAATATTGTCTTATTTAATATGAATGGATTTAAATCAATTTGAATGAAAAAACAATAAAGACAGAATTCTAAAATTCAAGTAAGCGATAAAATTATGATGGCATATATTTGTCCCAAACAAATATATGCCTGCCTGAGAAACTTAATTTTTTTCTGACGTTTTTACTGTTTTAAAGTCACATTTTTTAGTATTTAGCGCAAAAGATATTAATAAATTATAGTAAGTCTAGAGAGGTAACAAACGAGCGTTATGTCGATAAGTATTTATGTCTAAAAACTGGCGAAAGTCTTTTGAAAACACTGATTCTCAGTAACTAGCGCTAATTTTAATAAAATAAATTGTAACAAATCGTCACGGTTATGTAAAATGTCGCTTAATTGTATCTTGTACAAAGAGCATATTTAATAACATATTGAACCTATTAACTGTTTTTGAATGAATTTCTGAATTTTCCTACCACTAAATTAAATATTTATTTTCAGTCAAACGCATGAAAAAGTCTCCGTTACTCTACGCGCGTATACCACTGAGTTGGTGGTTGATTTAGTCACCAATAATGACTGTATAATAGTCGTCAAGGGAAAAATCTGGTGACTGGGAAAATTAGTTACCACAAACGGTAACAATGGAAATAAATTGTAGGTAAAAGTTCGAAAATATTAGTAATTAATATAATAGTTGATATTTTAATTGAACCTAGAGAATTTTTAGAGACGTACCTAAACCCAAGTGTTTTTTGCGTTCCGCATTTTTATATTTATACTGTACAGACATAGTTTCCACAGCCTTAACTATAGGCTCTGAATAATATCGTGGGCCATGGGCCATAACTCCATCACGCGGGCCTAGTGCGGATTGTGGAATACGTCTTTTCAAATGTATGCAGGACCGAATTCACCGTTTACAATTGTGTTTAATAAAAAGAAAAATTTTTATTAACAAATCAGCATTTTTTCAAATTCAATGTACCTTATTATTCTAAGTCACTTTTATAAAATCATAATAAGCTTACCGACAAAACACTGATCTGGCAAAAGCGCAATCAGCGAAAATGTTGGTTGGTAAATTAGTTAATAAAGAAATGGAGGGTCTCTGTTGCCAGATTAGTGATACCATTTCAGGAAATTCCTAATTAAGCTAAGTAACCAGGAATGGCTTTTTAAATGTCACTGTACGTTTGTTGAATGCATTTTTTTTATATCCTGTATATTAAAATATCTTTTTCAAAATATATGCAAGCAAGCACGTTTTTTTTTTTATTTCATATTTGATTCAGTATTTAAAATAAATCTACTCTATAGATTACTACTCTAATTGACTTAAATACTACAAATAATTATGTTAAATTGCAACCAATAAGTAGTCTTGAAATTTACTATCAATTAAATTTTTTATGAGGTTGTTTCCATAAAATGTTTTATTGCAAGAAACATTTTACAATAATATAATTATCAGGGACATTCGTAGATATTTATTTTTACTAAATAGTTCAAATAATTCTAAAGTAAATTGCAATTAGAAGTTTACTCTCAAATTTTGTATATATTATGGTGGAAGAGTTATTTAATTTAACACATTAACAGTACAATAAATAGATTAATGCAAGAAATTCTTATTTCTCTTTTTAACAGCTACATAGACAGGGCGTCGCCGAGCGCCGTACATTTAGTACAATTTATTTTAAGTAATGATAATGACAGACGACAAACACACTGACACGATAACTTCAAGGCTGGATCAATTAGCAGTGAGCAAGTATTACATGTAATGAAAGTACAAGGAATTTGCTATGTTAAATCCTTCCTTTACTATTACTTACAACACAATACAATGTACCAACGTCATGCGGTTAAAGAATACTTATTTTACCGTCAATTTTATTAGGAGTGTCCAGAATATCTCTCATGATACGAAAAGTTTAAAATAAAATCAATTTATTGATGAACAAGGTAGAACCGAAACTAGGAAAATGTTTACACTAATGTAAACAACTTTTAATGACTTATAAAGTCCTCAAAACTACATAGAATTCAAATTCAACAAATAAATTTCTAGAACTGGAAGTCTGACATTGATTAGTACCTGCGCGTAATAAGGCCTGTCGGCTAATAAGGTCTACCCCCTAAATTTTAAAATAAGAAAAGTGCAAAAAATATCACAATATGGGAAACAATCATAAAATGATATTAAGTCTAAGAAACGAGAAAGAAAAATCATAATATTATCATAGATCGTCAACAAAAAAATGATTTTGGACAGTGCGAGTAATTAAGCCTACGTGCAGCATCCAAATTTTAACGTCACTCGAAAGATTATTGATTTCTACGTGCAGCATCCAGATTTTAACGTCACTCGAAAGATTATTGATTTCTATGGTAAAACACATACATATGTATGTAACTTTTTTAGCGCCAGTCTCTTTCACTCTAAATAACAAAACAATTCCAAGGGTCATCACAGGATCGAATAAAATTTTACGAAGCCATTCTGTTATTTACTGAAACATAGGCTTTATTACACACCTAAGGCCATATTTCCCACGCCTGTTTCAATTTCTTTGAATTCATTTAGAAATTTAAAATAACAAGGTAAAAATATATTTTTCTTTCGAGAAACTGCAATTTCATCATAACGATACAAAAAATGTTACGAAGTTTGGAAAGACTAAATAATTTATTAAATAAATAAATTTGATATTACATAGGCCTTATTAGCCGCAGGTACCTTACTTTTATTTAACATTAAAGTTTATTTCAACTAAATAAAAAAAGATACTTAATAATCTTTCTAACTTTGAATACAGGATGGAAAACCAGTAAGATAACGTATCTAAAGGATATGTTTTCTTACTTTACCTGCACTAAAGCCTGACTTGATTGACACTGAAATACAAACTATCGCTAAGCTCCTGCACCGGAATCTGATTTAAATCTTTATGTATACCTGTTATCTGTTTAAAGTAAAATTAATTAGCCAAGAGAAAACCCGACAAACGAAACTAAAAATAGTTCACTTTAAAAAAAAGACCTGGTGTACGTAAAGAATTATTTATAATTGAGTATATATATAAATCTCGTGTCACAATGTTTGTCCTCAATGGACTCCTAAACTACTGAACCGATTTTGATCAAACTTCGTAAATATCTGTTATTTGATCCAACTTAAAAGATAGGATAGTTTTTATCTCGATATGTCAAGTGCGAGCCGGACTCGGGCACTATAGGTAAAAACCAACTTTCGCCGGGTACAGAGGGACGGCAGCGGAACAACGTTCGCCGGGACAGCTAGTTGAGTATAAATTACAATCAATAATTTTAATACAGTTACAGTTTACAGTTGTAGCAAAAAATAAAGAGATATATTGAAATATTAAATATCTCTCTGTTTTCTCTTCCCTCCGTTAGTTCGCTTATTTAATTTCTCATGAATTTTCAAAGCTTTTAAAAATGTTATCCTAGAGAGGAGGCGCGTTGTGTTAGTGTCTGTGTTAGTTTTTATTTTTGCATCAATTATGTAAAATTTAATAAAAACTTCAATATATACCTAACCTTATACAAGCCATTCAATGATTTTTGATACAGAAAGTAAGCTAATGAGCACACAGCAAAGGCTACGGTGACCACTTACCATCACGCGGACCGTATGCTTGTTTACCACATTAGTGATATAAAAAAAAAAAAAAAAAAAAAGGTTAGAACTTTACTGTCCCAAGGTTACAGATAACAGTTCTAAGACAGTTTCTAATGTTCCTAAGATTATTCCATTAACAAACATAACTGTCAAGATAATTCAAATGCCTCCTTCCTCTCACACGTCACCTTAAAGATTATTTACCCTCATTAAGTTAGACATAACATAAATTAGATTAGCCAGTGACCGGCGACTGTGCAATACGGTCGGTCACCACGTGGCGACTGACCATTCAATTGATCGCATAAATTTTGTTATGAGATGTTATCTAAAAGATGTGACGGATGTTCAAATTGTAGCCAGACGATAATTTAAATTGATAAGTTTGAATTAAACGTAATTTTTTTTAGCTCAGTTCCTTTTTATACAGTTTGGACTCTTAATTTGGTATTATTTTCCTGCATGATGATACTCAAAATATTGAATGATAAATACTTTTGAATAAATACAGCATTAAATAAGTCTAATGCTATTATAATATATTTACTACTATAAAGTTTATAGAAAAAAATATTTGAAAAACCAATGTGACAAGAAAAAGAATGTAATCAATAAATTAGATATATATAAATGTATAAAACTGCGTCCCATAGTTTAACTTCAAAATAAAGTTACTTCTCTATTCGTATATTTGTTTAAATTTACACAAATTGAAAAATATTGGAAAAACACTCTTTCGAAACCTCCAAATAATAAAATTAGTAAACAATTTTTTCTTCATATCAATGAATCTATTATTGTAAGATAAGTCTTTAAGCTAGCACCACACCGCAGCACCAGCATGCGCACACACACTAAATGAGGTAATATTTTACATAAAATAATTGACCAATAATATGGTAATAAGCGTCATTATTTAGAAACAAATGAAGATACTTCAAAGAGTTGTGTTATCTTTGGTACATAAATAACGCGGGGTCGGACGAGGTGAGGAAACAAACTTCGCCCGAACAGTCATGTACAGTGCACATCTTGTGAACTGTATCTTGTATGCAGAATTATTATAAACTAGCTTTTGTCCGCGGTTTCGACCGCCCTAAATACGGTTGTCGGAGTAAGATTTCAACGGCAACTCTTCAATCATAGAAAAAAAACCGACTCAGACTTAACGTTTTCAAGTAACTTATCTGTTTCCCCGGGATTAAAACTATCTGCATGCCTTATTTAATTTTAATTGGTACAGCGGTCAGCAGACAGACAGAGGTACTTTCGCATTCATAATATTTATATGGATATTCGGAATTTTAGCGGTTTATCTTTAGTAGGCGCTTTGTCTGTTTTGATAATTAAATAAAATATAAAATTTAAAATTTAAACCTAACTATGTAGTTACATGGTAAATATTTATTTAAAAAAAGAACTACATAGTATGTTTCCTACAACTGGTAGGTGTCACTAGTTGTGTGACTTGTCACACCTTACCTACATATGTATAAAAAGTTATCAGATTAATCCACTAAGGAGTAAACAAAAGGCCCTAAGCACACAGAACTTTGAGCCCAGTGTTTTTAAAGTCGGATGTCAAATGTTTAACGATAAAGTTTGTTTTGTTGACGTCCAACAACAAAGCATATTTTAATGTACTTTATGCTATTTTGAAATCAGTTTAATTTCTTTAACCTAACACAAGCACTCTAACGCGTATTCATCCCTATATCTTACGAAGCCCTAAACCTTTCATAATAAAACGTAACGCAGCCTTTAATCTCCTGAGTGTGACTTTTAAGTCAAATAAAATCGGTTCAGTAGCTCTGGAAATTGTCCCGCACAAAAATAAATTCAAAGTTAGATCCTTAATTTTATATGAAACCACCGTCAATGTACACTTTCTTAAATAACAAAAACATTGACTCAGATCCAAGAACCTCTGGCCACTTTATACAAAAACCACGTGATTTTTGGATACCTACACAAGTAGACACAAATTATGTATGTATTTACGCGCAAATGTGTGAGTGTTTCATGCATGCGGTAACAGAGCCACAAAAAAATGGCTTTAGAAAGCGGCGAAGAGTGGCTTTGCTCCTAAAAGAGCTGTTATACTATTGATTATTACTATTTATGCTATGCCCGAGGCCTTACCTATTTGTTTTTAAATCGATAAAAAGTTCAGGAACGCGTTCGATTAATCTCTGACCATACCATGAGCAGAATCAATCAGCTCGTCTCATCTACATAAATCCCCCATTCATTTTCCACGATGACTGGTTTTCAATTAAATTAATAAAGATTTATGGCGCGCCATGTGCTTAAGAATTATTATTGCACTAGATTTTGCCCGCGGTTCCACCCGCCCTAAATTCAGTTATCGGTGTAGGATTTCAACGTGAATTCCTTTTATAGAATAAAACCGACTCACACTTGACGTTTCAAGTAGCCTATGTCCTTTCCTGTTACTCGAACTATCTTCATGCCTTATTTCATTTTAATCGGTATAGCGATTAATGCGTTAAGGTAACAGCCAGATAGATAGACAGAGTTACTTTCGCATTTATATTATTTATATGGATTATAGAAATAGATATCTCGCTCATTAGTAAGTAGGTAGGTACCTAAGAGTAAAAATGGTACCACCGGTCTTTCTTAAAATTAAAAACGGGGCCACGAGGTGTTCAAATTCATCTGTCTTTCGATATACACAGTTCTCGACAAGCAATATATGACATTTTTAACTTTTTTTTCTTTTTTTGCATTAATTAGAAGTTTCTTAAAATTGCATTCCATAAAAGTTTTTGCCTAAACCTCAGATTAAGAAAAATTTCTTTTATCTGGTAATAACTGATATATGGCGCCACTAACTGCCTATACTAAGACTTTTTAAATTATTATATTATGTTTACCTTGCCTACTCACATAGGTAGGCCAAAAGGTCGGAATCCAAAGTAGAGATAAAAAAAAAACCAAAACGACGGCAACTATTTTAAAAGTCCATATTTGTGCATAGATATGCAAGTTCAGTACTATATACATATAGTACAGATAGGCAACGGCCCATACATTTACTGGAACACTAAGATTAGTTCTGTAATACGAGTGCGTGGCGCTAGTGCGCAAAACGGAAAGGATTTTTTTTTCTTAAATTCAATTATTACTAGCCAGCTTATAAATTACTTTTCTAATGTGGCTTTATAGATACCAAGTTCCATCCCAGACTAATATTTATATTGTTGTTCATCTACGAAGAATAGACCAAAGGACGTAAAATCAAACAACATTCTCAAAGTTGACATTGTTTATTCATAAATATTCATGAAATGTACATTTTTTTTCGATTTTCTTAAATTCTTAAGCTAATTACTTAGGCTGCAATTAATAATTATTAGACCATTTACGAAAGTTTTTGTTTAGTTTTGAACTAAAACTTCAATGTAATATATAGTATAGTTTGAACTTTCATTAATGTTTTAAAACAATATTCGTGTAAGATTATTGAAATGATAAAGATTGTTAGACAATACCTTCTAATACAAAATATCTGTAGATATTATTTTTTTGAGTATCATCATACCTAGGCACAGGCTTATATTTTTTGTTTCCTCTTCGTACAAAAGAGATTTCTAAAATGTTAATATACAATTATTTATTAATAGCTACTAAGAGACTAGCTATTTTTAAAATGTTGTGTATTTTCTGTATAATATACCTAAATTGATAATATGATAATTCATATTAGCAAATTCACCTAAATAAGGTTTGTACTATTACTTATGTTTTTTTCACGTCAAAAAGTGTACTCAGGACTGTAACAAAATTAATCAAATTCTTACAAACTTATCTCTCCTAATAATCTTAAAAAGTTCTCTATCGTAAATTACCATACAAGATTCAACCTTGCAATGATTATAGCGACACCTGCAAGGCAAAACTTCGTAAATCATTTGTCGTAAGTTTACAGAAGAGCGCGTCGAAGTTTCAAAAAATTCTTAGTGACGTCTGTTACGTCCTAATGCCATTCAAACTAAAAAAAATGTTCAAAAAGGAATGTTTTATATTTCTGTATGATTAATGTGCTATAAGTACTTTCATTTTATTACCTTTTCTGAGTTACAATGAGTTTGCACGGCATAAACTTTATAAAGTGACATTGTAACTCAGGACATACAATTAAATTTTGTGTATCAATATTTGCTTATATTGACTTAAATATGGTGCCTGTGGATGTGAACCATCTTGTGGAGATAGAAAATACACAGTTGCAAGTGCCAACACCAATATATAAGCTAATACTTTTTACTACTAGTTCTTTATTCTGTGATATGGACTCTTCCATGTTGACTAGGCAACCAATTCAAAGTCACCTTCGACGTGTAGTTTTTTGGACAAGATGTTATCTCTAAATTAAATGTAAACCTACTCTAACCGACGATAGCCACTCTGAAACAATAAATTTAAATACGTTCAAAGATATGACATAATCATTCTAAATTTTTTACATTCCTACACGATGAGCTAATTTTATTTACTACGTACAGGGTATTTTTGTACAGATACGATTTTTTACAGTGGGTATAATATTTTTACGACTATCTATATATATACTTCGCCTATATACTTCGCCTGTAAATCAACTAACATTTCAGTTATACTATGATCCTCAGCAGATTCCAAAATCTGTGCCCTCGAGATATATCTCCAAGCCTCTGAAGAGCTGCCGCCCGGCCACAAAAAACTATGGCAACCAATGTGGACAAGGATCTTCATTTTCGCCGAATTACAAAGTTACTTATTAGACTAGATTAGTTACTTAATATCAGGCTGAACAAAATTGACACAGGGCAAAATTGCAAAACCAAAAAGCTGTAAGAAAACCCGTCTGCAAATATAGGTGGAAAAATATTATGAGTAAGTCAGTAAAAATATTTTGACCCAAAACCACTTTCATTCTACCTTGTGCAAAACGTAGCCTTAATTTAATAGTGGAGTAGAGGACCGAATGGCGCATTGCAGTGGTAGAACAGGCGACTGTCGAAGTTCGGGTTCGATTTCCGGTAAGGGCCCGCTAATTATGTTATTATAAAGTTGTCTCGACTCTGGTTGCGACCAGTACTGTATGGTATACGGATATTTGGGGCAGTCATTATTGGCTATATATTGGTTATATACTATTTTATACTATTATTATTTCTGGAGGCTGTGCGGACTGTGAACAACTGTTTTAAGTTTATAATTATGACGTAAAAATCTTAAAATATTTTAGTAATAAATCTACAGAATTTTACTGATAAACACATATCATTTGGAACACAGAAAGCAATTTTTTCATGACTGTTTTAAGGCAAAATATTCTATGGACACAGAACAATGACATTTCAACACTGTGGTCATTAATAATTGTCTCTAAATAAAATTAGTGTTTCCATACAAACGGACGAAGTGACATACAGACATTGGGAAACCATAAGAATAAGGGTCTGCTTATTATTCGTCCTTATAGCTTAATAGATAACTTATACCGATATCTCCATTACATAATATTTTGCTATTTTTAAAGATTTCTTTTTAAAATTATTACTTTTGGATAAATTTTCTACTACTACTACGGCAAAACTTTATCCAAAAGTTATAATTTTATAAGGATATCTTCAAAAACAGCAATATATTATGTAATAGAGATATCGGTCATCAAGCACATTAAACACGTAGCTATAATATATATTAATATGCCAAAGTATATCCATACTTCCATATATATACTGATATTATAAATGCCAAAGTAACTCTGTATGTCTGTCTCGGGAATAATTATAACCGAGCCTAAACGAACTTTAGCTTGGTATAGCAAACTTCATTCGTAGGTATAATTAAGAAGTTGGCGTAAGAATCTAAGGCCGATAACCAAATTTAGGGCGGGTGGAGCACATTATTATTATATATGGGAAAGTTAAGATGTTTGGTTGTTTGTTACTCAATCACACTTCAACCGAGCCGATTTAGATGAAATTTGGTATAGAGATAACCTAAGAGCCGGGGAAGGACGTAGACTATTTTTCATCTTGGAAAATTAAAAAGTGTCCTCGAGAATGACTAAAACATTAGTTACTCAATCCTGCCGCAATGGAGCAGACGTACTTGAAGATATGGAGAAGAAAAAAGGCTACTTTTAGGGCTACTTAAATTAAAAAAAAATCCGCGGAGTAACTATAACCGAATTTCACGAACAAACCATAGCTGCATCTATAGCTTGCTATAACAAACTTCTTTAGTTGCCGTAAGAAATAGTAACCTATTGGATTATATTAGGTAACTTACTTTCTGGTTGATTTTTTGGATATCCTTCCGTCTTGCGTAAACATAATTAAGTTTTCCATTTTTGTAGAATTTTTCTTCAAAATGTTTGCTACATACTTTTTTGTTATGTAGTTGTTTTGCATTATATGAATATAAATTATTATCACCTATGTTTTTCAACCAAAGAATTCGTTTATATCCCACCGAAGGAAAAGCATGAAGATAAATATTTTTAGTTTGACCATTGGAGTCACAGTTTTTTATACAACACTTAATTCTACTCATAGTTATCAATTATATGTTCCAAATCTATAACAAACAATAACAAAAAACAAATTATTCATGCTTTATCACTTTGTCAACGTTAATAATATCAAATTTATAGTTAATATTAAAAAACTTACGCAAATCTAATTTACAAAACCGCGCCAACGTTTTTTTTTTTATAATGGCGCCTTTTTTTTTTTAATCTTGGGAACTTCCGCCTATACTAGCGCCACAGTCTTGTATTACATAACTAAACTATTATACCTTAATCGTAAAGCGACCTTATTTCTATACAAATAAAGTCTAAAATCAAATAAAGTTTTTTAGTGTTCCAAGCTGTTGTTCCTGCGAGAACACACGGTGATATTTGTGTTCCAAAACTGTTTGCGACGATAAAACGAGCGATATCTAAAACGTCAGAGGTCGTCGACAAATTCAAATATAAAATCGTTCCAACAAAAAGTTTATAATAATCCTTTGTGTTTGTGAAAGTGTATTGTCAGAGCAAAATCACCAACGTAAACTAGTTTTTGCAACAACATCATTGCAACTTTCGCTTTGCGGTCTTTTTGCGTAGGTTAACCATTGTCCACGATGACCCGACCTCCTCCACTCTCGACTGACTGAGCTTGCTTTTTTATTTTGCACTAAATTTGGATTTTCCGTTTTATATAACCATAAAATAATAATGTTATAACTTTTAACAATGCTGTTCAAAGTTATCCTATTAAAATTTATGCATTACAAAAGTATGTAAATATCTTTGTATGTTTGCGCATCAACGACTGTACGGACGGGAATGGTGCACACAGTTTAGTAAGGGAATTATTGATACATAAAATCAGATCTGTATATTTATGCCACAAATACTAAAAAGTCATCTTATAAACTATGGTACCCATATTTCCTATTCACCTTATGTGAGGCCTTTTCATGCTGTCTTTCAGTACGAGGTCGCCACAAGAAAACTTTAGGTAATTTTCCATAGGTTATATTAGGGAGCTTATTGAAAACAGTCACGAGCTAATCGGACTCTGGAGTTCTAGAGAAAAATGTATGCAAGTACATTCACGGGTTTCGAGAGGTAAGTCAGACTTCTATATATTTTTGTCTCGAAACTCTTCCCAATAAGGTCCCAGATCGACAAACTATGTGGCGTTCATTTGATATGAAAATTTATGGCACGGCAGTTAGCTTTCTAATACTTACTGCAATCCGATTCACTCTTGGCCAGTTTGTTGTATCCACATTTAAAAAAACTCGTGAGATTTCGTCATGTGACAAACCACGTGCAAATGCTATTTAATCAAAAGGCCAATGGCACGTCATATTGTTTTTAAAAATCATCGTTTCTTTAAAAATATTTATTCTACAGCAAGTGTCGTGAAGTGGTTAGGGAATAACAATTAGCGATGCAGGTGCTGGTCGGAGTCGCGATGTGCTGCCTTATACGGTGAGTGGTGATGATACGTTGTCTCCGGTCACCTGTCAGGCCTTTTTGGTTGTTGACAAACTGTCAATGACTGCAGACAGCGTCAAGTAGACGGGCAAAGTGTGACTTAAACTTATTGCACACATAAGCATCAATATTTGAGACAATTCGATTAGTTTAGTCGTACATATATTAAATTGCACTTTTACGTTACTTAAAAAAACATATATCCGTTTCTAAAAAAAACTGGTTGCCTGTAAAGTCGGTATACGGGCGAAAGTTTTACGTGACAATGATTTTATGTCTGTCTCTCTCGCTCTTAGGCGGGCGCGTGCCTCTCACTCGCTCTCATTGTGAGCGCATAACGTGAGCGGAGCGTAACGCAGTTTCTTGAAGTGTCACCCGGCAAACCAATTTATAAGACGTTGTCACGTCAAAAGACAAAAAGTCTTAGGCGCCAATTTATCAAATTGTCCAATGGTCTCAGCGATCCGTGCTAACCATTTTTTAATAGTTAATATTAGATCGCCGAAAAACTTAACAAGAATAGCTTTTAAACAATATAGGCTACATATTTTACTTACATATTTTCTGTAATGTTAAAACAAAATATTGAATTAAAAAAACAATCTAATACCTTTAAACCTTTAAACGAGCAATTCTTGTATAGATGTCAATATATATATATATATATTAGAATCTGAATCTCGGAAACGGCTCTAACGATTTTCATGAAATCTAGTATGCAGCGGGTTTCGGGGGGCTAGGTAGGTTTTATTTTTAGAACACGTCATTTTTTTGGCAATAACAAATTGAGTAATAATAGTAGTCTTACTATTATTTTTACCGTCACAGCAACACTAAAGCTAATTGACAATAGATGGCGTTATTAAAAAAAACAAGCAGAGCTCGGTCTTCCAGGTACTTAAAAATTATAAGTGCAGAATCGTTCGCAGTTAACCGGTTTAATTTATATACGCCTTAAATTTACTTGAATCGTAGTAGCTTTTTGATTTAATCAGTTTAAAAAAGTCCTTAAACCTCTTATGGCAGGCACATATGAACATTAGAGTAAGGTACGCAACTAGCTATTCCAATGCCCCGTTGCAGTATTCGGGCCTCCATACACTTGAAATCCTCAACCCATAGACAAGGCATTGGTACACTTCAGTGTACATTTTACTATCAATATTCTGAAATTATATCAATACCTACATAACATAATTTCTTGTTTAACTACATGTAGAAACTAGCAATTAATACTGAGGTTTATTTATTAAACCATAACATTCGATTTAATTTTATTATTAGATCGTTGTTCGTACATTTAAATAAATCTTGTGAGCTTACGGCTTCAAGTTCTGTGATGTGACTAATCGAGCTTACAGCGAAAAGCTCAACGTTACTTAGCTTGTTTAACTACTCATTTCAATACGAGTGACGTGTTGGATATTAACTTAAAATTTACGAACTTAAAGTTACTTAAGATATAAATTTTATTGGAAAGCAAATGGGGGGATGAGAACTAACCTGAGGGCTTACTACTATCGATTGCGAACATTCGATAGATGTCGACATCTACAACAAATTTACCCAATATAATAAATAGATTCTTTTTTTTTAGGATTTGGTAGTAGAATAGCTTAAGGTTTTTATATTGGCATAGACTTGACAAATTAAACCCGTGCGAAGCATATGAAGTTTTTACATTAATGGGGATTGCGTTAGTCATAGCAACGTAGAGAAAGAGTTATGCCTGTTGCGTGATCAATTATAAGAAAATATATCTGGATAATAAGAAAGCCGAAGCTTCAATGCACATCACTCATTAAACCAATAAGGTTTTCAAGAGGTAAATAGTCGCGCGATCTTATTGTCAGTTTATACATATCCATAGCTTTATCACTGATAGATTGCTGTTTAAACTTGACTAGAAGCTCAATATCTATCAAATATTCAAAAAGATACAAGAAATGTATGGGTATGGCGTGTAACGATACAGGCGCTTAGCTCCATACATTTTGCCTTTCGATTAGAGACTGAAACAACTCCTAGTGACTTTCAAAGTCCTAGTACAGTCGCGGTATGAAAGGGTTCGTCATCTTAAAGTCGAATTTTGCTTGCACCAGTGCAAGAAACAGTACTGCCAACATTTTAATAAATGTTACGTTTACTATCAAATAAAGGTTTTGTTTACTGTTTTACGACTTCATTCTGTCACTTTTACAAAACTGACAACTACCCAGATCAACAAGATTTTGATATATGTATTTGTAAATAAACGTTAGTATTATATCTTTATTTATTCTCTATTTTGCCTCACTGCTAAGTTTTATGGAAAGAGATATTATTGCCGGTGTCAACCACTTTGTTGAAAGAACATTGGTCACTCAATGGTCTTCTACATATCTCGAACCGTTATCTCTCCACAAATGAAAGCCAATATCTGCCAACATGGGTGATGTTGGCTGGACATAAAGGATTTTTCGTCAGTTTAAATAATTCTCTGCAAACGTTAACGTTAAGGAAGCACCTTGTGAGTCTGTGGCAAAGCAACTTATTTTGTGTGTCGTCTATAATATTATTCCATTGAGCGTAATGCGTTTCTTATTACTCTAGGACAAACTTCATGCATTTGAACCAAATGATTGGTTGACACAGCCGTTTTTTTCATATTGCCGTCTCATGTCGGCTTTTTGTGCAGCATTAAGGATAGGACGGCGACCAGAATTGTTGTGAGAATGATCTAAAAATTTACCATGCCTCCTGATCCAGAATCTTACACTATCATTGGTTACATTAAGACGACGCGATATCTCACAGATATTGTAGCCAGTTTCATGTTCGGCAATAATTGCTGCTCTTTTTTCAACACTTAAAGGTCACGGCATTATAAAATATAGAAACGTGAAAAAATAAAATTGCAAAAACAGACACTAACATTAACAATAGTTTTAATCCTTAGAAACAGAGAGGATATAATCACTACGCTTATATTAAAACCATTAAAAGGTTTAACATCTTCAGATAATCTTCTAAGATAAGATAGAAAATCAAACAACTTTCAATGTTATTGACAAACAGTTAAACATAATTTTCTGTTCTGTAACTCAGTTCGAAAGGGTTAAATTTGAAATTTGAAAACTGGCGAACATTTTCATACCGCGACTGTACATTAATCTTACAAATACACAAATTTTCATAGAATTAAGAAAAACATTACAAATATAATGTAATGTCATAAACATAGTAAAGGTTAGAGTGTTCGAAGAAAATATATTATACATGCCATATACGTATAGGCTACATTATCAATGTAAATAAATATTTTTATAGCAATGTTACAATGCTGTAAGGATTGTTTCATGTTCAAGTCCTGGCACGAGGTTTATCTTTTGTCTGCATTATTGCTATGATTACAGACTGAAGCTAGATAGCTTTTTAAGTAGAGGCTCCAGAATTGGATACCTATCGAATAATCGTTAATGTCCTTAAATTATTGACAAGCCGATCTCGGAGAAAGTGGGTATATCTGTACAGTGTGTGACGTGGGTAGAAGAAATGAATTTAAGACTCGCTGATGATTAAAAGTTGAGTAGGCGAAATTTAAATTAAGGATAACTGTTTTCGTCACCGTTGATCATCGTCTGTTGGATTTTCGTTAGATATTTAATGTAAGAAATACTTAATAGAGGCAATGAACCATTTTATTATAAAAATTGTTTGTAGTGTTGCAAATTTTTCTGATCAAACATTAAAACCACAGTCGCCATTTTAAAATGCTGTGAACTTATGCTTCCTCAAAACTGGGCTATCAAATTTTATTCAAATCCGACTGGAAGGAACTGAAAGGGCAGAATAACTTCAACCTGGTCAGCTAGTCTAACATATAAGGCAGGCAGTATCTTTTTTAGGGTTCCGTACCCAAAGGGTAAAAAACGGGACCCTATTACTAAGACTCCGTCCGTCCGTCCGTCTGTCACCATTTTGTATATCATGAACCGTGCTAGTTAGACTGTTGAAATTTCACAGAAGATGTATTTCCGTTGCCGCTATAACAACAAATACTAATAAACAGAATTAAAAAAAATATTAATGGGGCTCCCATACAACAAACGTGATGTTTTTGCTCGATATTGATAACGGCAACAGGTGGACACTTGGAATATACACAGAATATTTAGTTATATATTCACTTTAAAAATAAATAATTAGATTAAAATAAAACATATATTTAAGGGGGCTTCTATACAACAAACGTGATTTTTTAGATAATGGTACAGAACCTTTCGTGTGCTAGTCCGACTCGCACTTGGTCGATTTTTTTCTGAATTGGTGGTATAAAAGCTCTTGCCAATTAGTCAACTTAGTAGGTCATTCCGCTACCATACTCCACTATTATTTACCGTAATAAAATAAAAATGTCTGCCAACTGCAGTTACAGGTGCGGCCAGGTGAGTATTTCTAGGTATTCTTATGACTAGAATATTCGATGCAAGCATGGCATAACTTTGGCCCTAGGCGTTTAGCGTGCCTATGCAAATGCCTATGCCACCGGCGGGAAAGTGAGTAACTGGGACCTTACTACCACCTCTGTTTGTAATGGCCGAAGCTCACTGACGGAATGCCGTGCCATCTATACTGCCAAAGGCTTGGGCATGCCACGATGATCAACGAAATATGAGTACCGTTTGCTATATATATTACAATTTTCAATCATTTTTATATTAGTACAAACCTTTGCCGTGCCGTATCGTGCCGTGCCGTGCCGTGCCGTGCTATGCCGTCGGTAGCTTCAGAATTTTTAGTTGGCGCAAATTCCATCACGTGTAATACAAGTTCTTTACATTAAATGTAGATAGCAATCATCAAAGCTGCAGAAAACTAGACGTCATAATATACAAACTAAAGATGTGGTAGTAAACGCCCTTATAGGTACATGTATAGTGCATAGAGTTATCAACGAAATAGAAGTTGTTGCCCTAATTTTAGTAGAAATTATATCGAAAGGGATAGTAAAGATTTATTTAAGAAAAAGACAATTTATATTATTTACCGCGCTGGCCATCAAAATTAACGTATTACTGAGGTTTATTTAAGGTGAATCCGAATCAGATTCCTCATACAGCCTTCGTCCGGTGCATATACTGACTATCCACAACTTTTGACATTTTCTTGCTTAAAATGCGTTATTATTAATATTTCTATTATTATATAAAAAGACAATTTATATTATTTACCGCGCTGGCCATCAAAATTAACGTATTACTGAGGTTTATTTAAGGTGAATCCGAATCAGATTCCTCATACAGCCTTCGTCCGGTGCATATACTGACTATCCACAACTTTTGACATTTTCTTGCTTAAAATGCGTTATTATTAATATTTCTATTATTATATTGTAGCCAAGTCATAAGGCCACAATGCGACTTATACCACATTTTTTTGCTAATTTTTTGCTAAAAATTGATTTTTTTGCTCCACCAGTTTCCGAGATACCATGGCCCTGCTAGCTTTAGACTAAAGCTAGCGTAGTCACCATCGTATCTCCGGACCTATTGCACCTACCGAAACGGGGTTTGCACCCTATTTTTTGTGTTTTTTTTAACATTTATGTATTTTAGTACTAGATTATGCCCGCGGTTCCACCCGCACTAAATTCAGTTATCAGTGTAGGATTTCAACGGCAACTCCTCAATTATAGAAAAAAAACCGACTCACGCTTGACCGTTTCAAGTAGCCTATGTCCTTTCTCAGGACTCAAACTATCTCCATGCGAAATTTCGTCTGAATCGGTTCTGCTGTTTAAGCGTGAATAGATAGCAGACAGACAGACTATCGCATTTATGTTTTTAATACTAGATTTTGCCCGCGGTTTCATCCGCGCTATATTCGGTTATAGGTGGAGGATTTCAATTTCAATAGAAAACAAATTCATCAAATATTATAAAAAAAAACTAGCCAAGTGCGAATGGGACTTGCGCACCGAGGATTCCGTACCTACGAACACTTGTTGGAAACGATATTTAAAGCTAAGCAACGTCGAGCTCGGTCAGTACTTGGATTAGCGGCACACTTTTTTTTTGTTTGTGTTTGTTAATTACCTAAATGTTGGTAGGTATGGAACCCTCGGTGTGCCAGTCCCACTCGCACTTGACCGGTTCTTTTTCTGTAATATTTAATGAATATTTTTCACCGTTAACCGAATTTAGGGTAAGTAAAACCGCGGGCATAATCTAGTACTAAAATACATAAATGCGAAAAAAACTCTGTCTGTTTGTCTGTTTCCTCTTCACGCTTAAACTGCTTAACCGATTTAGACGAAATTTCGCATGGAGATAGTTTGGGTCCTGAGAAAGGATAAAGGCTACTTGAAACGGTCATGTGTGAGTCAGTTTTTTTTCTATAATTGAGGAGTTGCCGTTGAAATCCTACACTGGTAACCGAATTTAGGGCGGGTGGAACTGCGGGAAAATTTGGCATTGAGATAGCTTGAGTCCCGGGCAAGAACATAGATTTCTTGAACGTCAAGCTAGCAGGACCATGGTAACGGAAACCGGTGGAGCAAAAAAATCAATTTTTTGGCAAAAAATTAGCAAAAAAATTTGGTATAAGTCGCATCGTGGCCTTATGACTTGGCTAAGCTGGCTTTATAGACACTGAATTATCTAAAGTTTTGTTAATTTTATACATTTAATTTATTTTATTCTTTTTCACGGGCATTTTATGAAAATATACGTTTTCCGACTATGGTAAACACTGCTTTATGATAATAAACCGTTTTGCGTAGCGATATGTCTGTAATTTGTATAAAAAATATATAACAAGCTCATAACGCATATCTGAAAACATATATAAGTATGTATAATTATCTACATTAGAATTTAGGACTAGGGTAGAGCAAAAAAAAATTTTTTTATTTTTATTTTCCTGTATTACCGATCAATGACCCATAGTCTTAAAAGTGTTCATGCGAAATTTCAGCTTTCTTAAGTCAATATCTTGAGGTGGTAAAAAAAATCAAATTTAAGCATACAAACAGAGCTTTATTTAAGCCAATATTACAATATTAATACCTAAAATTACTAACACAATTATATAAAAAAAATTAAAATACAGTGAAAGACATGTTTTATGGTTTCAAATTAGAAGTCACCGCACCCTCTTTTTGACGGAAATACTGATATTTGGTGATAAAAAGTAGTATGTCTTGCCTGGTTTGTATCCTTGTACGAATAAAACTGTTTCTAGTGGTATCTATCTTCTGTTCCGCAAACAGATAGCATAGCCTCTCAGATACTGCCTGAGTTGTGGTACGGATATTTTTCAATTTCATACGCGGTAGCTAGATTTTGCAGCTCACCTCTCATCCGTTGAGTTGCTTTGCCAGATCGTCTCGATGTTTCTATTATGGGAATCTCATCTTCATCAGATGTGTCAGAAAAACTGTCAGAACCCCAAACTATCTCTGGGGTAGATGAAGAAGGGCTTGGAGTAGGTACCGAAAGATTTCTTTACAAACTCATCATACCTCATTACGCTGGATAGATTCTATCATCACCTTATTCACAGAACCAATATACATTTCGCGATAATTTCTTTGGTCTTTTAAGAAGTTTTCCTAGGCCACACCGGTGTGAAGTTAGCGGCCTAAGTTAGCGGCCTTTTATAATCCGACCAAATTAAAAAGTAAAGGATTTTAATGAAATAATTTACTGAATTAAACGGATATAACAATAAAGTGACCAAAATAATGAGAAACCGGTTAAAAATTAAACAAATATATATATAATTTAAATAATAAAAAATTAAAGTAAAAGAAAATTTAACAATGTGATACTTATCGGCCTAAAAGGTCATCATTAAAATGCGGTAACAATTAGTGACGCATATCAAATTGAGCCTCTTTAAACCAGAAACCATATCAAGTTTTCAAATTACACCTATCTCGGGGTTAAGTGTGAGAAAAATGGTTAGCGGCCTAAAAATTATTTTCTTTCAAAATTTCAAACACACCGTAAATCTGTTAGTTGAGGAAAAAGTTACAATCAAAGGCTGTTGAAACAAGCATTTTGTATTGTTCTTATTAATAAATATTACTACATGTGTAACACCTCTTCAATTTAAATAATAAAAAATTAAAAGTTGAAGAAAATTTCACAATGTGATACTCATTGGCATAAAAAATCATCATGAAAATGCGGTAACACTTAGTGACGCATATCAAATTGAGCCTCTTTAAACCAGAAACCATACCAAGTTTTCAAATCACACCTATCTCGGGGTTAACTGTGAGAAAAATGGTTAGCGGCCTAAAAATTATTTTCTTTCAAAATTTCAAACACACAGTAAATCTGTTGGTTAAGGAAAAAGTAACAATCAAAGGCTGTTAAAACAAGCATTTTGTATTGTTCTTATTAATAAATATTACTACATGTGTAACACCTCTTCAATTTAAATAATAAAAAATTAAAAGTTTAAGAAAATTTCACAATGTGATACTTATTGGCATAAAAAGTCATCATGAAAATGCGGTAACACTTAGTGACGCATATCAAATTGAGCCTCTTTAAACCAGAAACCATATCAAGTTTCCAAATCACACCTATCTCGGGGTTAACTGTGAGAAAAATGGTTAGCGGCCTTAAAATTATTTTCTTTCAAAATTTCAAACACACAGTAAATCTGATGGTTAAGGAAAAAGTAACAATCAAAGGCTGTTAAAACAAGCATTTTGTATTGTTCTTATTAATAAATATTACTACATGTGTAACACCTCTTCAATTTAAATAATAAAAAATTAAAAGTTGAAGAAAATTTCACAATGTGATACTTATTGGCATAAAAAGTCATCATGAAAATGCGGTAACACTTAGTGACGCATATCAAATTGAGCCTCTTTAAACCAGAAACCATACCAAGTTTTCAAATCACACCTATCTCGGGGTTAACTGTGAGAAAAATGGTTAGCGGCCTAAAAATTATTTTCTTTCAAAATTTCAAACACACAGTAAATCTGTTGGTTAAGGAAAAAGTAACAATCAAAGGCTGTGGATACAAGCATTTTGTATTGTTCTTATTAATAAATATTACTACATGTGTAATACCTCTTCTATTTAAATAATAAAAAATTAAAAGTTGAAGAAAATTTCACAATGTGATACTTATTGGCCTAAAGGGTTATCATGAAAATGCGGTAACACTTAGTGACGCATATCAAATTGAGCCTCTTTAAACCAGAAACCATACCAAGTTTTCAAATCACACCTATCTCGGGGTTAACTGTGAGAAAAATGGTTAGCGGCCTAAAAATTATTTTCTTTCAAAATTTCAAACACACAGTAAATTTGTTGGTTAAGGAAAAAGTAACAATCAAAGGCTGTTAAAACAAGCATTTCGTATTGTTCTTATTAATAAATATTACTACATGTGTAACACCTCTTCAATTTAAATAATAAAAAATTAAAAGTTGAAGAAAATTTCACAATGTGATACTTATTGGCATAAAAAGTCATCATGAAAATGCGGTAACACTTAGTGACGTACATCAAATTGAGCCTCTTTAAACCAGAAACCATACTAAGTTTTTCTTTCAAAATTTTAAACACACCGTAAATCTGTTAGTTGAGGAAAAAGTAACAATCAAAGGCTATTAAAACAAGCATTTTGTATTGTTCTTATTAATAAATATTACTACATGTGTAACACCTCTTCTATTTAAATAATAAAAAATTAAAAGTTGAAGAAAATTTCACAATGTGATACTCATTGGCATAAAAAGTCATCATGAAAATGCGGTAACACTTAGTGACGCATATCAAATTGAGCCGCTTTAAACCAGAAACCATATCAAGTTTCCAAATCACACCTATCTCGGGGTTAACGGTGAGAAAAATGGTTAGCGGCCTAAAAATTATTTTCTTTCAAAATTTCAAACACACAGTAAATCTGATGGTTAATGAAAAAGTAACAATCAAAGGCTGTTAAAACAAGCATTTTGTATTGTTCTTATTTATAAATATTACTACATGTGTAACACCTCTTCAATTTAAATAATAAAAAATAAAAGTTGAAGAAAATTTCACAATGTGATACTCATTGGCATAAAAAGTCATCATGAAAATGCGGTAACACTTAGTGACGCATATTAAATTGAGCCTCTTTGAACCAGAAACCATACCAAGTTTTTAAATCACACCTATCTCGGGGTTAACTGTGAGAAAAATGGTTAGCGGCCTAAAAATTATTTTCTTTCAAAATTTCAAACACACCGCAAATCTGTTGGTTAAGGAAAAAGTAACAATCAAAGGCTGTTAAAACAAGCATTTTGTATTGTTCTTATTAATAAATATTACTACATGTGTAACACCTCTTCAATTTAAATAATAAAAAATTAAAAGTTGAAGAAAATTTCACAATGTGATACTCATTGGCATAAAAAGTCATCATGAAAATGCGGTAACACTTAGTGACGCATATCAAATTGAGCCGCTTTAAACCAGAAACCATATCAAGTTTCCAAATCACACCTATCTCGGGGTTAACTGTGAGAAAAATGGTTAGCGGCCTAAAAATTATTTTCTTTCAAAATTTCAAACACACAGTAAATCTGATGGTTAAGGAAAAAGTAACAATCAAAGGCTGTTAAAACAAGCATTTTGTATTGTTCTTATTTATAAATATTACTACATGTGTAACACCTCTTCAATTTAAATAATAAAAAATTAAAAGTTGAAGAAAATTTCATAATGTGATACTCATTGGCATAAAAAGTCATCATGAAAATGCGGTAACACTTAGTGACGCATATCAAATTGAGCCTCTTTAAACCAGAAACCATATCAAGTTTCCAAATCACACCTATCTCGGGGTTAACTGTGAGAAAAATGGTTAGCGGCCTAAAAATTATTTTCTTTCAAAATTTCAAACACACAGTAAATCTGATGGTTAAGGAAAAAGTAACAATCAAAGGCTGTTAAAACAAGCATTTTGTATTGTTCTTATTAATAAATATTACTACATGTGTAACACCTCTTCAATTTAAATAATAAAAAATTAAAAGTTGAAAAAAATTTCACAATGTGATACTTATTGGCATAAAAATTCATCATGAAAATGCGGTAACACTAAGTAACGCATATCAAATTGAGCCGCTTTAAACCAGAAACCATATCAAGTTTCCAAATCACACCTATCTCGGGGTTAACTGTGAGAAAAATGGTTAGCGGCCTTAAAATTATTTTCTTTCAAAATTTCAAACACACAGTAAATCTGATGGTTAAGGAAAAAGTAACAATCAAAGGCTGTTAAAAGGAGCATTTTGTATTGTTCTTATTAATAAATATTACTACATGTGTAACACCTCTTCAATTTAAATAATAAAAAATTAAAAGTTGAAGAAAATTTCACAATGTGATACTTATTGGCATAAAAAGTCATCATGAAAATGCGGTAACACTTAGTCACGCATATCAAATTGAGCCTCTTTAAACCAGAAACCATACCAAGTTTTCAAATCACACCTATCTCGGGGTTAACTGTGAGAAAAATGGTTAGCGGCCTAAAAATTATTTTCTTTCAAAATTTCAAACACACCGCAAATCTGTTGGTTAAGGAAAAAGTAACAATCAAAGGCTGTTAAAACAAGCATTTTGTATTGTTCTTATTTATAAATATTACTACATGTGTAACACCTCTTCAATTTAAATAATAAAAAATTAAAAGTTGAAGAAAATTTCACAATGTGATACTTATTGGCATAAAAAGTCATCATGAAAATGCGGTAACACTTAGTGACGCATATCAAATTGAGCCTCTTTGAACCAGAAACCATACCAAGTTTTTAAATCACACCTATCTCGGGGTTAACTGTGAGAAAAATGGTTAGCGGCCTAAAAATTATTTTCTTTCAAAATTTCAAACACACCGTAAATCTGATGGTTAATGAAAAAGTAACAATCAAAGGCTGTTAAAACAAGCATTTTGAATTGTTCTTATTTATAAATATTACTACATGTGTAACACCTCTTCAATTTAAATAATAAAAAATTAAAAGTTGAAGAAAATTTCACAATGTGATACTTATTGGCATAAAAAGTCATTATGAAAATGCGGTAACACTTAGTGACGCATATCAAATTGAGCCTCTTTGAACCAGAAACCATACCAAGTTTTTAAATCACACCTATCTCGGGGTTAACTGTGAGAAAAATGGTTAGCGGCCTAAAAATTATTTTCTTTCAAAATTTCAAACACACCGTAAATCTGATGGTTAATGAAAAAGTAACAATCAAAGGCTGTTAAAACAAGCATTTTGTATTGTTCTTATTAATAAATATTACTACATGTGTAACACCTCTTCTATTTAAATAATAAAAAATTAAAAGTTGAAGAAAATTTCACAATGTGATACTCATTGGCATAAAAAGTCATCATGAAAATGCGGTAACACTTAGTGACGCATATCAAATTGAGCCGCTTTAAACCAGAAACCATATCAAGTTTCCAAATCACACCTATCTCGGGGTTAACTGTGAGAAAAATGGTTAGCGGCCTAAAAATTATTTTCTTTCAAAATTTCAAACACACAGTAAATCTGATGGTTAAGGAAAAAGTAACAATCAAAGGCTGTTAAAACAAGCATTTTGTATTGTTCTTATTTATAAATATTACTACATGTGTAACACCTCTTCAATTTAAATAATAAAAAATTAAAAGTTGAAGAAAATTTCATAATGTGATACTCATTGGCATAAAAAGTCATCATGAAAATGCGGTAACACTTAGTGACGCATATGAAATTGAGCCTCTTTGAACCAGAAACCATACCAAGTTTTTAAATCACACCTATCTCGGGGTTAACTGTGAGAAAAATGGTTAGCGGCCTTAAAATTATTTTCTTTCAAAATTTCAAACACACCGTAAATCTGTTGGTTAAGGAAAAAGTAACAATCAAAGGCTGTTAAAACAAGAGGCTCAATTTGATATGCGTCACTAAGTGTAACCGCATTTTCATGATGACTTTTTATGCCAATAAGTATCACATTGTAAAATTTTCTTCAACTTTTAATTTTTTATTATTTAAATTGAAGAGGTGTTACACATGTAGTAATATTTATTAATAAGAACAATACAAAATGCTTGTTTTAACAGCCTTTGATTGTTACTTTTTCCTTAACCATCAGATTTACTGTGTGTTTGAAATTTTGAAAGAAAATAATTTTTAGGCCGCTAACCATTTTTCTCACAGTTAACCCCGAGATAGGTGTGATTTGAAAACTTAATATGGTTTCTGGTTTAAAGAGGTTCAATTTGATATGCGTCACTAAGTGTTACCGCATTTTCATGATGACTTTTTATGCCAATGAGTATCACATTGTGAAATTTTCTTCAACTTTTAATTTTTTATTATTTAAATTGAAGAGGTGTTACACATGTAGCAATATTTATTAATGAAAACAATACAAAATGCTTGTTTCAACAGCATTTGATTGTAACTTTTTCCTCAAGTAACAGATTTACGGTGTGTTTGAAATTTTGAAAGAAAATATTTTTTACGCCGCTAACCATTTTTCTCACAGTTAACCCCGAGATAGGTGTGATTTGAAAACTTGATATGGTTTCTGGTTTAAAGAGGCTCAATTTGATATGCGTCACTAAGTGTTACCGCATTTTAATGATGACCTTTTAGGCCGATAAGTATCACATTGTGAAATTTTCTTCAACTTTTAATTTTTTATTATTTAAATTGAAGAGGTGTTACACATGTAGTAATATTTATTAATAAGAACAATACAAAATGCTTGTTTTAACAGCCTTTGATTGTTACTTTTTCCTTAACCAACAGTTTTACTGTGTGTTTGAAATTTTGAAAGAAAATAATTTTTAGGCCGCTAACCATTTTTCTCACAGTTAACCCCGAGATAGGTGTGATTTGAAAACTTGGTATGGTTTCTGGTTTAAAGCGGCTCAATTTGATATGCGTCAATAAGTGTTACCGCATTTTCATGATAACCCTTTAGGCCAATAAGTATCACATTGTGAAATTTTCTTCAACTTTTAATTTTTTATTATTTAAATTGAAGAGGTGTTACACATGTAGTAATATTTATTAATAAGAACAATACAAAATGCTTGTTTTAACAGCTTTTGATTGTTACTTTTTCCTTAACCATCAGATTTACTGTGTGTTTGAAATTTTGAAAGAAAATAATTTTTAGGCCGCTAACCATTTTTCTCACAGTTAACCCCGAGATAGGTGTGATTTGGAAACTTGATATGGTTTCTGGTTTAAAGAGGCTCAATTTGATGTACGTCACTAAGTGTTACCGCATTTTCATGATGACTTTTTATGCCAATGAGTATCACATTGTGAAATTTTCTTCAACTTTTAATTTTTTATTATTTAAATTGAAGAGGTGTTACACATGTAGTAATATTTATAAATAAGAACAATACAAAATGCTTGTTTCAACAGCATTTGATTGTAACTTTTTCCTCAACTAACAGATTTACGGTGTGTTTGAAATTTTGAAAGAAAATATTTTTTACGCCGCTAACCATTTTTCTCACAGTTAACCCCGAGATAGGTGTGATTTGAAAACTTGATATGGTTTCTAGTTTAAGGAGGCTCAATTTGATATGCGTCACTAAGTGTTACCGCATTTTCATGATGACTTTTTATGCCAATGAGTATCACATTGTGAAATTTTCTTCAACTTTTAATTTTTTATTATTTAAATTGAAGAGGTGTTACACATGTAGCAATATTTATTAATAAAAACAATACAAAATGCTTGTTTTAACAGCCTTTGATTGTTACTTTTTCCTTAACCAACAGATTTACTGTGTGTTTGAAATTTTGAAAGAAAATAATTTTTACGCCGCTAACCATTTTTCTCACAGTTAACCCCGAGATAGGTGTGATTTGAAAACTTGGTATGGTTTCTGGTTTAAAGAGGCTCAATTTGATATGCGTCACTAAGTGTTCCCGCATTTTCATGATGACTTTTATGCCAATGAGTATCAAATTGTGAAATTTTCTTCAACTTTTAATTTTTTATTATTTCAATTGAAGAGGTGTTACACATGTAGCAATATTTATTAATAAAAACAATACAAAATGCTTGTTTCAACAGCATTTGATTGTAACTTTTTCCTCAAGTAACAGATTTACGGTGTGTTTGAAATTTTGAAAGAAAATATTTTTTACGCCGCTAACCATTTTTCTCACAGTTAACCCCGAGATAGGTGTGATTTGAAAACTTGATATGGTTTCTGGTTTAAAGAGGCTCAATTTGATATGCGTCACTAAGTGTTACCGCATTTTCATGATGACTTTTTATGCCAATGAGTATCACATTGTGAAATTTTCTTCAACTTTTAATTTTTTATTATTTAAATTGAAGAGGTGTTACACATGTAGTAATATTTATTAATAAGAACAATACAAAATGCTTGTTTCAACAGCCTTTGATTGTAACTTTTTCCTCAACTAACAGATTTACGGTGTGTTTGAAATTTTGAAAGAAAATAATTTTTAGGCCGCTAACCATTTTTCTCACACTTAACCCCGAGATAGGTGTTATTTGAAAACTTGATATGGTTTCTGGTTTAAAGAGGCTCAATTTGATATGCGTCACTAAGTGTTACCGCATTTTAATGATGACCTTTTAGGCCGATAAGTATCACATTGTTAAATTTTCTTTTACTTTAATATTTTATATTTTAAATTATATATATATTTGTTTAATTTTTTACCGGTTTCTCATTATTTTGGTCACTTTATTGTTATATCCGTTTAATTCAGTAAATTATTTCATTAAAATCCTTTACTTTTTAATTTGGTCGGATTATAAAAGGCCGCTAACTTAGGCCGCTAACTTCACACCGGTCTAGGCCACAGGCACTTTCAATACATATTTGCATACTGCTCTCGATACACTCTTATAAGTGTCTTTATCAAACAACTTCTTGTGAGAATCCTCGTAGTTCTTCTCTTTTTTTGTATCACTGTTTTTTACAATTTTTTCACACTCTTATACTTATTGTTATACGATATCAGCCTTGCGACGACTTGTTGGTGATTAATCTTTGGAATAGATGCTTTGTTTTATATTTATTCAATGTTAATAGCAATTATTTCACATAAGTCTTTGACTGAAGGGTATTTCCCATTATTGAACTGAATAAAATATTGTTTCTTATACTCAAGTAATATTTAATCACATCACAATACGTAAGTAATATACTACTACTTAGTTTGAGTGAATCGCCAAACACAGAAAACCGCAAATCTTTCCGTGTGTATAGGAATATGAATATATGTAAGAAATTTTCTCAAAGTGGAATTATCTTCAGCCCGAATTTCTGAAATTTTACTTAAACACAATGCACTCACATGCAACATAAGACGTTAACGAACTTAAAGATATCATTTTTATGACGAAAAGTTACGAAATTACTTTAATTTGCGGGTAAAATTTAAAACTTAAAATGTAAGATTTCTGTAAATTACGTTCAAAGTGCGCCACCTAAAGATGAAGTCGCAGACTTTTAATTTTTTAACCAGGGGAAACTTTCCTATAGGGTCATCGATTAATGACACAGGAGATTAAAAAGAAAAGAAAAAAATTTTTTTTGCCAAATTCACTCCACCCTATTGAGGACACCTACATTCAGATCTTGGAATAAACATATTTGTTATTTTCGATATAAAAAATGGAATGGATCTAATCAGACAAAATTGTCTCAAGAAAACTCCAACATACAGCCCCAGTTTTTGGTACGGAACTCACAATGCGAAATATAATTGGTACTTATTTAGCATTTTATGCGTTTCTCTGAATTTCAGCGCTGCGTGCGTCTGTAACAGATTTAGCGTTACAGATGAGACACGCTACTTAGTTACAGAAATTATTTATTAAGTAGTTCAAATAGATTGAAATAGGTTACCTGAGTGGATTACCATGAACTGAGGTGGTCACGCACTAAGCGTTTTCATATGCTTCCTCATGCGAACGCTTGGGTTGTGAAATCAGCTCCGAGCTAAGGTTTCCTCTGAGGACTACCGTATAGGGTTTTTCAAGAAGGGAGAAATTAAATTTGTAAAGGGTCGGCAACGAGCGAATAATGCCTCTGGTGTTGCAAGCGTCCATAGGCAATACGGCAACTGCCTATATATTGTTATAACAGCCGTGCCTAGGTCGTTATAAATATCGGAAGTATAAAAAAACCTCAATGCGTAGTTTCGATGGTTAATTTTCCATGGTTTAGCTTCTATATTTTCTACTTTTGCAATATTACCGAGAATAACAGGTTTGTATGTTTTCCGTGATTATGTTGATAATTGTCTAAAACCTAAATAAACCAACGCGGTAGGCGGAATTGCGAGATCATTTCTTTTGCATTATTGACTGCATACAAAACTTTGTACAAATGAATTCTTAGGGTAAGCAGCGGGTGACGTTTTAGTCCCTCTTATCAAGTCCATGGGTATGTATGCATAGGTGCGTGGGTTTTATAATGTGACAATTATTGAAAACCCATAGACTTAATAAGAGCGACAAAACTGTCACCGCAACAAAAGTCATCCGTGCGCACTAGCTCTTAAAATAAGCCCTGGGAGCTTATTCGGAACCATAAAACAACACGCCATCCTGAAGCGTCCCTATATGGGGGCCGTTTCTCTATGTAAGGAACAGTCTTAAATAAACTAGATTCTAGAAGAGAGCTTCCCTGTATTTTTATATCAGTCTAACATAATATTGGTTGGACATTATGAATTTCAAGTGACTACCAAAAATGTGACTATAATAGGTACTGGTATTATCATCAAAATACATTTAGTTTCCTGTATGATATATTTGCATTATATCACTCAAATATTGACTCACTAGCGATATCGCTACATGTATATCGGGTTTTCTGATTCATATAACAAAGTCAAAGCCAAATTTTTCATTCAAATTAGGATTTTACAAACACTTTTCGTCGTCGTCAAAGTTATAAAATACTATTTCGACTAACGACTTGCTTTCCCTCGTGATTGGGTTCGCTTTAACCAGTAAAATACATAAACTAGGTCTATATATCTCTCTATATACCATCCTGGGCCATCTACCGTCTATGATGACCGTTAACCGTATTGGTCTATAATGCCCAACCATTTTTCAATCAAATCTATTCTGTAGATGAATCACAGTGCAACATACAAGTTTTTTCATGTACCTACTTAAACAATGCCTATACATAGATAAAACAATGTTTAATCCAGATCATATAAACGGCTCACCCCAACCCAACGAACTAAATTCAAACACTTAAATCTCTAGTTAACAATTTTAACAGACCATTCGCCATACATTCAACATGTTCGGTTTAACTACGTCTACTTAAACTAGCTTGACGATGAAAGTAATCCGTGTTGACGGCAAAGTTAACGATTCCTCTACAACTAGGTTTACAAGACGTCTACTGCACTCATACACGGTAATTCATTATTAACCACCCAGAGTATTGTTGCATAATATTCGTTTTGCTTATACGTAAAATTTTAGTAGATTTAGGCACAACTTTAATCACTGTTATTGCTCACTATAATGCGGCTGTGATGGCCTTTAGTGATACCGAGCCTGCTTAAAAGTTAATTAATAATAGTCTTGTCAGCGTTGCTTAAGGTGAATCCTACTCAATTGTTTTTTATACAAACTGCGTTCGGCACACCAAATAATTTGTATTACTCGTATAAACATTTTGCTACTCAAAACGTATATATGACTTATTAAATAACAAATGACTTATTAAATAACAAGAGTTTTCATTCAGTTAATAATACCATAAAAACTCTAGTGGTTATATTATTATTTATTCATTAGCCTTAAATGAATGTTTATGCTTTTTGACACTAGGGAAGTGAAACTAACCAATTTACCTACAATTTTTAATGAAATAATGTATTTTGTTTCAGGCATCATCGGAACACCTTTCCCCCTCGCCGGAGATGCAGGCGCGACACAGCCTGCTTTGGCATTTGCTTGTCGACATCCCGATACTGATATTTGGTAAGTGACAACCCTTAACCATAGCATACGTAATAGCACTTCACAAAAATGTGTTCTACCTAGTTACTTATAACTCAAAACCGTTATCTCAGAAACTTGAAATTTTTCATAAACATTGTAAATCATATTAAAACAATCAAATATAATGCATATTTTTTAATTAAATTTTACAAATAAAATTTGAGATATACACAAATTAAGCTATATCAAAACACTATAATTTAGACAAGTAAAATTACCTTACGATGTCAGCTTTTTAATAATTTTCAAAAAATTACTAAAAGTTTTATAACAAAAAATTTAAAATAATTTTAGTCGGTTTAACTTTATCTACTTACCAAAATTTCTATAAATTCCCAATTTTCACTTGCACTTGACCGGTTTAAACCATTTATCAGTGTTTTGTACCACGTGAAAGATAGGAGAGCATTATCAGCCCATGGCACTACAATGTCAGATACGAGCCTATCTCAAGCTATTTCACCGTACTTATATCTTCAATCCCACCTAGCTATGACGCGCATGTACTTGCTTTAAACGTAACGGGTTTTAATAATGCACTATAGTTAAGGTAGGCACCTGAGTAAACGAAAATGAAACGGCACCCTTACTAAACATATTTTAAGGGCTTTTTCAGGGTACCGTACCTCAAAAGTAAAAAGGGATCACTTTGTTGTCCGTATGGCTGTCTGTCAAGACTCTTTTTCGCAGAAAGCGTTATATGTAATATACCTACTAATGAAAAAAATAATAATATACCGTTATTCCTACCTTAGGTATCAAGCGGAAATTATTATCAAATACTTATTTGAAGCTGTAAGCTGTAATAAAATCAAGTCTCTAAGTCAACGCCTTAAAAAATACGGCCATTTTGTCGCATATTTCGACATTCACAAATAAATCAAAAATCCGAGGGTACATCCCGTTGTCCTAGAATCATGAACTTTGGCACGAGTCAAGGTCTTACTTACATCACAAATATAGAAATAAATTCGAAATCCGTTAATTGTTTGACAAAAAAAGTTTGTATGTCTATCTGTCAAGTTCGTTTTACTTAAGAACGTGTGGAGGTTTCAAGTTGAAATTAAGAGGAAACATCACCAACGCCTGCGCCTCAGGCTGTTTTCCCAGTTTCCTCTTCCAAATCTCAACCAAATTTTAGAAAAATTACGTCATCTTAAAGGTAATGAATAATTCCGTGTCTGTATGTTGCTTTCTTAAAAAATAGTTTTCATATGTGTGAGATGTGTCTAATATTGGAAGCACTATTTACATAAAATAAGTTTGTACAGAACCCTAGGTGCGCGAGCCAGTCTTTTTTTCATGTGTATGAAAAGTGCTAGTTCCAACCGTAGCCAATAGAGTCGCTCACACTGTTAGAATTTTCATGGAAATCATAACTACACTAGCCCGCAAGTACTGCACTATAGAAGTGACCACATACAGGCCTGAGTTACGTACTGATACTGATTGCATAATTATTAGAAGCACGCAGTTAATTTTAAAAAATTTCATTATGGATTCCTATTGTTTAATACCATCCTAAAATGGTGTTCTTCAAGTGGATTTTTTTTGCCAACAGTACCAACTACAGTTCAATGCTCCATAAAGTTTGGCTATCTTTGACAGCTGAATGTAACAATGTGGTAAGTCTTTGACTTTGTAGACCATGAAAGCATTGAGTGCAGTGTCATTGTGGTCACAGTTATATATTAGATTATGCTGAGGTTTTACGTGAACATTGAAGCAGAGAAGGTAATTTCCTTAACATCCTCATGTTTTCTGTTAGGTAAAATCATATACGATTGAAAAAATGAACAGATCAGTGACAGACAGATAACATACTCCCGATGGAACCCTTTGGGTACGGAACGATTAATACTCCCCCCCCCCCTGAATGAAAACAATTCAATCAGTCTAATTTTGACGAGGATTGCTACAATTTGAAAGGGTATTTCAAATTGAAACCAACTAACGATAAAAGGTATTTTTGATATATTACATTAATTTTTATAATACATCATGACTAAAACAATATCTCTTTTTATGGAACCCTCAGGGTACAAACAAGTGTTATTTATACTTCCTTATCATCCAGAGGCACAACTCAAACACTCACCGCCAAATAACTTCGTGACCCATTAGGTGACAGTATTTATTTATTTATTTATTTAATGTTTTGCAAACTTTACAGCTTCTTAAATCTAAAAATACAATTTTACTAATCAATTCTTATAAAGCCTATTACAAAGTTTGACCTTTACAATTCTATATATACAAATCGATGACGACGTACCGCTATGTTTTAAAAAGAAAGTAGGCAAATAATTATTGTTCTATAATATATTTTTTTATAAAAGGATTTAAAAAGAGAAAAAGAAAGTATGTCAGGACAATGTCATCGTTGTACCAACAGTGTGACAGTGGTGACAGTTGTCAGGTATCGTGTGTCACCGTCACGATACGGACAGGTAGATCGGACCACCCACGTAGAACATTGAGATGAGATCGTGACAACGTTATATGTACCTCTGTATACTTATTATTCTGGTTTGTGGTTACAGGAATCAATTCACTATTATGCGCATATCGCATACCTGACTAAATAGAAAAGGGATATTTTTGTTATATGAAACACTAAACATATTTATTGTGATGGTGATGTAAATTACCTGTTAATTTATCTCATAGCTATCTGAAAACAAATAAAATTACAATTCGGTTATTTATTTTTATCAATTTTAATTTTATAGCAATTTGAAAAATAAAAGATATCTAGCTACGTAGGGCTAAAATTTATATTCTTAAATTATGAAATTACAAACAAACAAACATACAAATCTTTCTTTTCTTCTTCCTGTAGCTCTAACCGTGTGCCATCTGTAGGAGGCCGTCCTAGGCTGCGTCTGCCAACTGCCCAGGTTTCGATAGAATCGGGGGCTTTTAAAAATACGCATTATTTAGTCTATTGCGTTATGCAAAATAATAGAAAATTAGTATATAATTTGAGAAATTTGCGAAAATACTTAAATGCGTTCTACCTATACGGGGACTAATAAGTTAACCAACCTCGAAATCGTACAATATTTTATTTAATTTAAATCGTCTACCTTCACCTTCAGCATGTTGAATTTAAAAAAAAACCAGAAAATAGCCAGTCTCAAGACTAACAAAAATATTTTTTTTTAAATTTGTCTTGTGCGGGAATCGAACCCACACCCCTCGATTCAGCAGTCGGGTCATTATCCACTGAGCAACGGAGCCGTAAAAAAATAATAATACTAAGTAGTACGGATACCATCTATGTATTCTGCAACTAGAAGGCACCCTACAACCCTGAAGCATGTGGTAGGAGGCCGAGGCCAGCAGCATAAGTCTGCCCAGGCGTTTGTATTTAAAGTAACGTCAGCCAAATAAAAATAGTAACTTTTACTGGATATGCCAAACCATAATCACGAATGTAATATTATAAAGTAAAACAATACTTTATCTTATACATATGAATCACTGGATATTACCGGATATACGACTGGATATTAGATACCTAATATGCAAACAAACACAGCGTCATTTATAACAACAGTGATTGTAAACGCGTGAGATTTATATTACTATACAGTAAATTACCCGCATTTAAGTGACAATAAAATTGTAAATTACGGTTTATTTTCGTAGAACCTCTGTTTTCTATGTTTATATTGGGAAACAATAGATAAAATTTAAGTAAGTATCTTCTTATGGATATAATAACATTTTTTGTAGACATTTATGAATGACACGCTGTCAATCTATGAAATTCAAGTTAGCATAAATGTATAAAACGTATATGTAGGTACATAATAAATAATATGTGTATTTGACATTTGATCAGCAAAGCGACTCATATCAGTAAAAACCATCTGGATTCGAGATGACTGTGAAATGGATTGTCCGTTTTCTTACGTTTTAATGACAACCTATATTGCTGATAAAATGGTTATCCTACATTTTTGAAGTGCAAATTTCTTTAGCGGCGTTGTGCACTTTTTTGTGATTGGTAAAAAATGTTAAACTCGCGTCAGGATCACGTGACCTGATCGAAAATTAGGTTAGTTTTTATTTTTAGTATATGGCGATTATAAGTAGTACAGGGAGGTTGGAATTATAATTCTGAATGAAAGATTGAGATGTCAAATATACCACGTCAAAAAAGTAAATAAACAAACATTATTATTTATAGTAAATAAATATGAGGGGAGATCAAAAAGTAATGATAATCGGATATTTCTAGTATTCACAAAAATCTAAAAAAAATAGAGAGCTTGCTTAAGCCTTCACTAGTAGGTACAGGTTAAAGGTATTTAAACACAGTCACATTTTGAAACTTCATTCATTTTATGTCTAGTCAGAGCCGTCATCAAAACTTCTGCATGAAAAATGTTCTAATGTTTTATATCGATTTATTACTACTTTTTGATCACCCCTTGTATGTATACGAAGTGATAGGAAGTAAATAGCTAGAATGTATAACTTCTGCCGGCACTCCCGGAGTGCAAAATTTTTTTGAAGTGAAATCTTCTTTAGCGGCGTTGTGCACTTTTTTTGGTATGGGTAAAAAATGATAAACTCGCGTCAGGTCACGTGTCCTAATCGTGGAAATTCGTAAGACGGAAACCGTAATGCCACGCCTATTATAATTTTTATTTTTAGTATTCGCGATTATGAGTAGTAGAGGGAGGTTGGATATGGAATTTTAATTCTATGACAGATTGCGATGTCAAATATACTACGTCAAAAAAGTAAATAAACAAACATTATTATTTCTTGACAATGTCAAAGACATGTCTTGTGACATATTTGAGTGTTAAGCGCGAATCGTGTGTAAAGGTTTTCACTTCTGCCGGCACTCCCGGAGTGCAACTCGTTTTTTTTTTTTTTCATTAAACGTGAAGTAAATGGACAATGCATGTCACAGTCATCTTGGAACCGGATGATTTTTACTGACTTGAATAAGAGGGAAGGTGGAACTTTAGCTTGTTTGCCATCACAATGGTATGAAAGAAATCTTTTGTACCATAATTTTGTAATTATTATACCTAATACGTCTTCCTCGCAGCCTAGTCGGTAGTGTGACCAGCTGCGGTGCAGAGGGTGTGGGTCCAATTTCAGAACTGGACAAACATTTATGTGATAAACATATGTGTTTGTCTTGAGTCTAGGTGTATTTATGTTTAATATGTATGTATTTACAAAAAAAATATGTATTTGGGACGCCGCTGTGTGTAATGTCCAAAAAAATAAAAAATAGTTATTTTGAACTCCATAACATTATTTTTTTTTTGCCGCTTGCGTTTGAAACTTTTGGCCCATGGGGACCTAGTGCAAGAAATTTCGCGAAGTTAATCACTCCTAAGCTTGTCGGTGCCACATGTGACAAGAGGGCTGGCTGCTTCCTCAAACAAAGGTTGAGTATTGTAGTTCAACGGGGTAATGCGGGCAGCGTTCTTGCCTTTAGGTGCAGGCCTCTTCGCAATAATTCTTATTTCACGGAACCCTAAGTTCAATGAGTGTCCGTCATGCACTTAACTAGTTTTAAAGTATAATTAAAACTGGTCTGAAACCTAAAAAATAATTTCATTGACTTTCTGATTCAATATTTAGGTTTGGAATAACATCAACAGTTTACATATAATATACAATTTCAGCGGCTCGATTCCGTAAAATGACAGCTAACAATTCTCGT
Source organism: Apoda limacodes (assembly GCA_946406115.1). Classification (NCBI taxonomy): domain Eukaryota; kingdom Metazoa; phylum Arthropoda; class Insecta; order Lepidoptera; family Limacodidae; genus Apoda; species Apoda limacodes. The sequence continues at coordinate 21,626,730 of OX291541.1, read as the reverse complement.
TTTAAATCCATAGAAATAAGATATACAATGCGCATATGAAATGACGTATGAAATTCATCTATTGTCGCGAAACCGCAATGTATATCTTATTTCTTTCAAAAAAGGTTAGCAATCTTTTACGGAATCGACCCGCAGATCTCTGACTCATGTGAACATACATGATAACGAACCAGAAGGTCGTGACAGACAGACAGACTGCAGCGTAACAGTGATAGTACTCTACGTAGCATAATAACCGTTATTTATACATTTTTGTAATTAAATTAATTTTTATACGACTGTAGGGTTAGGTACTTTTGACGCTTAAGGTGATGGCACACTACACACCACGATACCCAAACGAGGTAAGTTTGCAGGAATTTGATTAATTGTCTAATAGTCCTGATTACAATTTTTCACATGAAAAAAATAAATACTATAGATCGACCCTTAATTAAGTGGATTTGCTAGGGTATGCCATAGCCGTAATTTTATGGAATCAAAGAAACCAATTATAAGTGTTAAGAGTGTGCCAAAATATGACTGAGGAAGATAATACAAATAAATACAGAATCAAGTGTACGAAAAAAGCACAGGAGAAGAATAGCTCCTATTTCCAAGAGAATGCAAAACTATAGAAAAATAATTGTTTTAAAAGTAATAGTTTTCAAAAATATCTTTCTGAAACTACGTCTAACCTTAGCTTTTCAATAATTTTATGAATATTTACTTTAATTAGCTTTGAGTACAAAGAAAGTAACCTTATAGAGTACTTTTCAAAATAAATTATATGTAGTAAAGTAAACGCAATCATGTTTTGGACTAGGTGACAACACTGAAAACCTAACGTATATACTCTATTTTTCTTTGTTATTGTTTCAGGAAGATATGTAAATTTCAGGGTGTCAAATCAGGGGGCTTACTATTGGCCAAATATAATATGTTGCATCACCAAATGTAATTGCAATGTAAGTAATTAAAAATTTTGGCTCCTATATTAGATATTTTATTTTGTCAAACGATTGTAATTGGGATTGGTCAAGAGTCAGGCCCCTGATTTAACACCCTAAAACTGTGCAACTATTTTTTCTAGTAATCTAAAAAAAAACAGTAATAGCGTTTAAAATACTTGCTTTTACAAAAAATATTTTTTTATAGAGTTTTTAGATATCCACAATAATTTTCATACTACGGAACCCTGACTTACGTTACAGACTTGGCCACATTGTTATTTCACAAAAACCTTAAATTTTGTAATGTATTTATAACTATACCTAATACATAATACCTATCCTTTATGGTTTCGCTGCAGAAATTCTGAAACTAATGATATCAAATATACCTACCAGTCCATAAACGTATAACCGCAAGTCGTGCGTAATGTATATTTATTTATAGTTTACCTTTTATGGAATTAACATACAGATTATATAATTATTGTAAATATAATAATATACATAATTAAGTGGTAAAACCTTTCAAGAAAACAAACGTTAAATACAATATCAAAAATTGAAAATATTAATTAGCGAAAAGACTAGGAAATTTTAAAGAAAACTGTCGGTATGCAAGTAAGTACTTAGATACCTACCGCTCGAGACAGTACTTGCATACATTTCTCTCTCGAATTCATAAGTCTGACGTAGGTACTGGAAACTGTTTGCAATAAGCTTCCAGGGAGCTCATTGCTACTCTCGAGTACGCCAGACTCTGTAATTCGAAAGATAAATGTATGTATGTAAGTACTTTTACGGCCTCTAAGTAAGACCCACTTGTAAACATTTTTCTCTCGAATTTATGAGTCTGACGTAGGTACTTGAGACTGTTCGCAATAACCTCCCAGGATTGCGAGGTAAACTATTTTGAATAAAAAACTTGGTATATGTTTTGAGTAAACAACTACCTATTGTTTGTAGTTTAAGTTTGATACCAGTATCATCAGTAACGACAAATCCTTTCTTAAAATACTTTAAAAGCTATAAAAGCTTATCAATGTTTCTCTTGTTATCATTATCATCGATCATTTAAATATAAATAATAAAAAACATTAAGTGATGCACTTTACAATCGATATAATAAATTTTATTATTTACATAATTAATAACAGAGATACCTCCTCTATCTACGTTATTCTGTCCCCAAACTTATAAGGATTCCGAAATTAAAAAGATCGAAGAAACCAAAACAAAGCTGGTATCAAGTTGCTTTCTTGAAACCTGGTACAAAATAATGAAATAACTAATGACTTTTGTCACTATAATCAGGTATCATGTTTCCATTACTATGCATGCATCGATGTTAGTTAAACAAACCAAAAAGCGATAAAATGCAGAAGTCGATGATACGATTGAAAACAATACTTTTCTTTAAACGGTATTGAGCCCACCTACCACGACCACCTACTAGGAGAAGTTTCTTTAAATAAGTGATAAAGAAAGTCATACAAAATTAAATTGTTTTTAATTGCTAACAAAATGTTTTATTCCTTAACTTTAGAACATTATAAGTTAAACATAAAACATAAACAGTAAAATAGGGAATTCATTCTCACACTTCAGAACCGAAATGGTCGCGTTCCTCCCGCGATCGCTTATGAGCTCCCTGCTAAGGTTTTCTCTAAGAACGACAGTATGGAGTTCTTCAAGAAAGAAGTTATTAGATTTTTGAAGAGTCAGCAACGCGCGAGTGATACCCCTGGTGTTACAAGCGTCCTTAGGGTACGGTGACCGCTTACCATCAGGCGGACCGTAAGCTTGTATGCCACTTTAGTGGTATAATAAAAAAAAAGCATACTTAATTCTTTTGATCCTCAGTGACTAGTTACCACATTTCATACCACATCGTTATCAACCCAGGGTAAATAGGTACGCTTTTGTTTGCACCATAGACATAGAGAACTGGACAGCGCAGTTCCTAGCCAACTGTAAAAAAAAGGTTGCAAAACAGAGACGAAGCTAAGCGAAGTTAATAAACATCAACAAATATAATGGCGGACGTTGATAGAAAGAGACCACAGGTTGGCATTGCCTATTTCTGAAGTATGGCCAATTTTGTGAAACTATGGCGCAGTCCATATAGAACAATTAAAAACTCGAAGTCTATGGTTTTTACACATAACGCATAAACCAGTAGACGGTTTTTATTATAACTTACGATGGTTGAATACTTTTTAATCCGAAAAATGGAAGGGTTTCTAAAAAATACTCTAAAACTGATGCAACTCAGTCAGTTTAGTCACACTGTTATCGACACCTCTGAGACCGTGACCTGAGAAAGTGAGCCAAGTTCGATTAGAATACATATTTATTTTATAAACTTAAAATACACGTCACCGAATTTAGTCAATTTTTAAATATCCGTACAGCTATAAATAAGCAGCTTAACTCTTCTGTCAAAAAACGAATAATATATTTTACCAACGATTTAATGTCACTACTCTAACACAGTCCAAACAATTACCTATTAATGGTAAACGATACCTACGTGCTTAGTTTTAGTTTTAACTTGATTGACTTTACTTGTATGCCTACCGCATACTTAATTAATTCCTGCCGCAGCAAGTAAATAAAACTAGTTTTTTTCATGAACTGACCATCCTACACATTCCGCTAAAATTTATTTCTTTGATTTGTTCTAAGAACACAAATTACCTGTGCAGTGTTTACACCCGATGTGTGATCAGTGTTTGATTACAGCGTGCGACACACAATATCGACGCTTTTCCACGGACAGTGACAACATCCGTATTTTGTCTAAACGTTCGATTATATACCTACTTGCAGAGGGCCGTTTGGATATTAATACCAATGTTGGTGTTTCGACACTTACATGTTCGGTATTAATTCGTGGTAAAACATTTAGGCGTTTGGAAACACTAGTGCCTACAGATAAATAGTTAGTTTGCCCCTAGTGTCACGACACAAGTGTCGACGGTCACTGTTTTTTCTGTCAATTATTTTTTCAAGATTCTTATTTAGAAAATAATCAAAGTTTCAACTTAGTATTATGTCATGTTTTTTACTCGGTAACCGAGACAATTGTTTTCGAAGGAAAAATTAACATACAATATTTTCACAAGAGGTGACTGGGCGATTTATATGATGACGAAAGAAGGGTAACTTGGGTCAGATAAAAACTTTTGCTCCATTCGATCACAGAAATGGCACTTAGCTTTGATTTAAGATGACGTCATCACCGTAGTTGTTTGGTATAAGAGGTCAATAATAAGTCACAAGCGACAATTTATGCATGTAATGATAAAATAATTTAGATAAAATCGACTTCTACAATGTGCGACGACACATATAGTATTTATTCGAGTTTTTAGATTCAGGCATCTGCACGGCCGTTTACAGATTTTAACGATCCGCCATACTAATTTGTATGGGAAAAACTTGGCAAAATTCGGCTGATCTAAATAATTTATTATAGAAATCTGGAACACTTTATTAAAAAATTGTTAACGAACATTATTAGTATACTATTTGGTTATATGGTTTAAATCAAATTTAATGTAAATATTACCGTGTAATTATCGTTATAACCAACCAAACAGAGCTCGGCAATGAAAATTTAGATTTTGCTGCTTTATTTATACATAAAAATGTCATATTTTTGCAATTTTTATAACGAACATCATTAAAGACAATACCATTGTGTAAAAGATCCACTTTTTGTTTTAAAATATTGCATAGATTTTATGTAATGAACAACCAAAGTCACCTTCTAGTGGAGTTTACTATGCCTTAGGCGAACCAGCAGCGTTCAGATTCAAAAAGTTGCTGTACTTAATTTTTTTTTCAATATTGTTTTTCGATCTCTACTCTGAAAGATTTGCAAATAAAATATTACTAAATTATATTTAACGTTTAATCATTTAAAGGATTATATTAACAATATTAATAAAACAATATTATTAAATTTATGTATTTACTTATTTATCATTCGTTAACGCTAGCAGAGTTGCGGACAAAACCTATTTTACCGTCCTGAATAGTCACCCTAAAAGATAATTATATGTCTTGTAGATTTACAAGACATATGCTTATGTGAAGATGCAGACTGACGTCGCGTTTTGTAAATAGATGTTATTATCAGTATCAAACAAACCCAAATAGACTCATAGTACTTTATTAATATGTAGTTGGTCAGCAATATTGGATGGCAAAACCACGCAATTGAATATAACTAGGTACAGAAGCGGCCCTTTATAGTTAGGTACTAAACGCACTAAACCTTATCCCGCACGGATAAGTCGCATATACGTGAGCTCGGGGGATTTTGGGAAAACATTATAAGGGGCAGTAAGTCAGTCATGACTATCTACCTAAAATTGAGTGTATCATATGAGTGGACCTTCTGTACCTAGTTATTTTGTAACATAATAATCCTAGTCTTCTTAAAGAATTGCCCCTTCCCTAAAGTTATTTCTAGCTCACATAACTTCAAGTAACAAACATAAAAGTAAACAATACATTATTCATGAGCTTTTTAAATAAACAGCCAATACATTACACAAACGATATAAGATAAGTAGATATTACCGTAGAATACAAATGCAATCGTTTAAATTCGACATTTCCAGTTGTTTTTCTTTTTGTAAAAATATAGGGCCATAAAATCTTAAAAACGTTGTTGTTTCTGGAATGTATTGGGAAAATGTTTATCTCAAATAATATATAAAATGCAACATTAGAAAGATTTTTATTCGAATGTTATCATAGGGCGAGATCTTTATTAGGTACAGAAAAATAAAGTACAAAATACAACTAACTTGTCCTTGTTCGCATTTCTAAATATGAGTCAAAAGGCACAGGTAACCACTGGTACCTAACAAATAATATTTCCACAACATCATGTATCCAAAGATGTTTAGAATAATAAAACGAAATAAACCTAGATTCTAATTTTAGTACGCCGTCTCCCGCACTTGGGCATAACAATGGTAGCCCTAGGCCACAGGTGCAAAGAGATAGTGATTTCTCTGAACCATGGAACATAAATTATGCGCAAAGGGTCGCAAACGTTTAAGAATTTCCACAACACTAGATCCTTATCAATATAATAGTAATAGTACTGGGATGTATAGGTTGTTGAATTTTGTATCAAAAGTATAAAAATTGTGTCTTAAAAAATAAAAAATATATTTTTTTGTCACTTCACTAGTGACACAAAAATCACTAGTCAAAAATAATAATACTTTGTATCTGTGACATTATTTGCGTTGACTTCTTAATTATATATTAAAACGATTTTATTAATATATTCTACCATGATGCAATGCGTCGAATTATATCTTAAAATTGTTTCAAACTATAAAATCGTCGTCAATATTGGACTAGTTGTTTTTGCGAGTTTCCTTTACAAACAGACTGAAAATCAGTTCAAAAAAATCTTAAACTTTGAGGTACCTGTATACTTTCGTTTTGATCATTGTCATGGTCATGAATATAAGGTAATTATATCTAAAATGAAGAAATAAAATACCTTCCATAAGAAACTGTAAAAGTAACTAATATTCTAGCAGACATAAATAAACTAAACTAGAAATAGAGATATTTAGAATAATTCCCACACCGGATATTGTTGACTTAGACTTACTATAGCATAGTATTTATAAAACTAACAAAACGGTCCGTCACAGCAGCACAATAACGGTTTGGAAATATCGGGGTCGCGAGTTCGATTCCCGCCCACTGCAATATTATGGCGAATCGCTTATAACACAATATCGTGACCGACGTGGGACGAGGCTTGTATTAAATGTTAATAACAGTAAATGATACACCAAATAAAATTATACAAAATACTATAAAAATTTAGTATTCAATGCAATAAGTAATACTTTCTATTATGTGAATAAATGAATGACTGACTGAATAGGAAGGAATACTGATAAACATACAATATGCCATAATTTATTTTCCATTTGGATAGTTTTTACAGATTAAGATAAACTAGCAGTTTAAATAGTTTCGTAAATATAATAAGAGTTTAATTTAAAAATAAAATATTGAAATGAGTAAAGTTAAATGCGTAGACCTGTGCTAGTAAAAAATAAACATAAACATAAACCGTTGATGTCTCGAATAAAATTTCTGGTGTTTTGTCTTGGTAATTTTTAAGTATTAAAACAATATATAACAAATTCTATATTTGTACTTTGTCTGCGATGCAAAAAAACAATTTAAAAGGATTAAAGAAGCATATCTATTGTAGTTTGTTTCCTTGTCACGTGCCGACATACTATTTATATTTTACAGTGTTTCCATAATTAATTACTTTGCCGTTGCACGTGCACGTCCGCACCATAAACATAAACTGATGCAACTTTCGTTGTCTATAAACCAATATCTTGACCGGATATAACTGGGGATTTTATAGTGAAATAAACAAATAGACTAAAATTTATTTAGCTGCTTACATGTAAAACAACTAGTAAAAAATAAATAGTGTCACATAATTTCTTCATGACTGCCACAAAGTAACGAAGCGGACGCACACAGCAGACAGGACTGATTAAAAAATAGTAATCTATTAAGACTTACATCATCTTTTAAAGACATTTAGATAATGGTTATTTAAATAAATTACTTGTGACTTAATAGATGTAGGTACGTATTGATAGATAATAGTTTATCTTTAAAAACACTAAATACACAAAATAAAATATTACTGAAAGATAGATTTCGATAGTAATTTTCGCTTCTGCTTTATGGTAGGTTGCATGACTACGACATAGACTTTCCGTAATGGTAACTATACCCATGTCATAAAATTTTACAATTAAACTACACAAATAAAATATATCATTTATACAAAAGTAAATATAAGTTAAGAATTTAATTCGTTTTGTATGTTTTGTTATTATTTTACATATCATTAAGTACCTATATGTCAAATTGGTCATGTTTCTCGATCTAGATCTCAGAAAGTTGATTTGTTGGTTATGAGCAAAGATTATATAATACTATACTTATGAGTTTCATATTTTGACACAGGGAACTTGATCTCTTGATGTTAAATCGCTCAAACATCAAAACAAGATTTTTGACATTTTGAAGAATTTGCACTAATTTTTCGTTGCAAAATTATTGATAGTCAATAACAATACTTTAATATGCTCCCACTGGCATAGATAAGCGCACTCAAAAATCAAATACCTATAAAAATAATTTATTCTGCCATATCATTTTTAATTACAAATTGGATTAAGTGCTAAACTATGACATCATGTCAGTTACTTCTTTAAGGTCATTTGCAAAGAGCCAAAGTTGTTACATTTAGCACATGTGTCCAATGAAATAGTCCATACAAATGATCAGCACGTGCCTTTTATTGATGTGCAATGACCCTACATTCTTATTGCTAATTGCGTTGAACGGAACGCAGACTACGTTTCCAATTTACATTCGTTTCTAAAATTACAATTTTCTACATTTTGTACTCTATTTCCTTTCAATACAGCTATACAAATAGAATTTAGACCGCAAATTTAGCTCAGAATGAGGTCAGGCGGTGCAGTAATGCTAATTTAATAAAGCCCACAGAGTACGGCCATGCACCTTCCAATGCCTGCAATGAAATTATTACCTAAATGATTAAATACATTTCGATTTGATTTTGGTGACAAATTTTTTGACACAACATTATATATTATAATTATAGAATAAATAGTTATGATTCTATACGAGTTATATTATTTGTATTTTAAATAAGTATATATGAACCGTGGATATAAATCTTTAAATTTCAAAAACTAGGTGAATTTCCAATAAAATATATGAATTTGAATTCCTGAAATAAGCTTATTTGAAAAATTAAGGCTCAGTTATTTGTGGGTATCTTTATTGTTATTTAAAACTTACGAAACATTAAACACGCATTGAGTGAAAAATAAAAAAAAGGTTTCTCGTTCGTTGAAGGTGAAAATGTACGGTTTTGTTGGAGTATTTGCGTAACGCTTGGGCTTAATTAGTTTAGTCGGCTGTTCGTTCACCCGCATCATACGTAGATGTTCACCTGCGTAGCGCTAATGTAAAATGTCGAAAGGGCTTCCCTGGATCGGCTTTCATAGTGATTGTTGGACACGTTTTAAATATTGAAAATAATGCGATGATGGATTTAAAAACATATTTTTTGTAAAATGTACCAATTTAGGGTCTTTTTTTTGAAAAGATAATTTAATTGAAAAAACTATTCGACTGATAACTTGCGCACTCAAGTGGATATATAAAGATATGGTCAAGTGAATGTTTATAATAATCATGCGATGGCTTTATAAAATAATATTATATAGTTCATAAAATGGCTGAATTGTAGTTTACAAAATTTTAATAATAATAAAGGTAAGCAAGTTTAAGAAAACTATGATTTAGGCTCAAATAGAAAAGCCACAAGGTAGAATATAGTACAACCTCTGTTTATATCTGATTGTGCATTGCGCTTTATTAGAATTTGGACCCATAATCATAGTTCTTGCGATTTTAAGTTTACAATAAAAAGACAATTTTAGAACCTAATGTACAACACTAATAATAGTTATTAATCTTCAGATATATACCTATCTTATTATAATCTTCTTTATAAATATAATTATACAACACGTGTGTATGTCACTCCTCCTAAACGGCTGGACCAATTTGAATGAATTTTTTTGTATACGTTTGGGTGGCGCCCTGGATGGTCAGCCCGGCAGATGGCGCTGCAGTCGGTATCATGCAGGACAACGTCTGCCCGGCCAGCTTGTTATATATATTATACTATAATTATATTACATTTATATTATAATATAATTATTTCAACGAGCAATTAAATCTTAATTTGCATAATGTAAATTAATGCTCAAATCACTAATTAGTATAAAACAAAATCACTTTCCGCCTCTGTCTGATCCTTTTGAACGGCTGGACCGAATTTCATAAAATTTTTAATGTGTGTTTGAGTGGATTCCTGGATAGTTTACATTTACAATTGAACCCGGCAGGTGGCGCTGCAGTACATAAACTTTAAGGGCAGAACAACGTCTTCCGAGTCAACTAGTTACTTATATTAAATTTATATGGGCTGATTCTGCTCTTACTTATAACTATATATATATAACTATTTGATGGTCATTGAGTGGAAGCGTTTACCCCTGTTGCTTCAACTGGTTTTAAAACGAAGGGAACAGTCCAATAATAACCCATGTACAAACAGACATATTATCTTATCAATAATAACTCATGTACAAACAGACATATTATCTTATCAATAATAACCCATGTACAAACAAACATATCAATAATAACATTAATAACCCATGTACAAACAGACATATTATCTTATCAATAATAACTCATGTACAAACAGACATATTATCTTATCAATAATAACCCATGTACAAACAGACATATAATCTTATCAATAATAACTCATGTACAAACAGACATATAATCTTATCAATAATAATTAATAACCCATGTACAAACAGACAGTTTATCTTTGAGTATACCTATATTTTGTTATCTAGGTGACCCTGGTTAAAGAAAGAAAGGTCTCCAGATTATTGTTTGGTCATTAATTTGATTTATATAATACGTGTTAAAAATATCCTCTCAATTGGAAAGAGGAAGTGGTTCAATGTTATGTTATGTCCGATACCAACTAATAGGTGAAGTTTAATAAAAGCTTTTAAAAGTGAATGAAGCATAACCTCAATGGACAAACTGACAATTTCCTACTGAAGACAAAAACATACGTGACAGTATTTTTGCGGTAACGCTCGTCTCGACTCCTAAAAGCCGATAAAGCTGAGCTTTATGTATTTTAAAAATGGTATAGGTAACAGAATATTAAGCCTCAAGTGAGTCAGCTAAGCCTGTGATCGGTGCAAATAATACTATTTTCTGGAGAGTTTCAACAATAAGAAATTGCTGATGCTTGCTCGAGTACTATTCAAGAATGACATTTTCTGATTATGGGCAGTCCAGTCAGTTCAGTTAATTTTGCTGATACGCGAATACACATACTGCAAAGAACTTAATAAAACTTTTATAATTTTAACTCGACAAAAACCTTTAGCATTTATTTATTTTTATTTATTATAATAAATATTATACAATCTAACCTAACCACAAATATTAATATAGGTAATTGATTGATTAATAGTTTTTTTTATTAAAATAAAACATTTTATCTAGTGTATCGCCTCACGGGCGCACTAAATATAAGTATATGTATGTATGTATCCAGGTACTGGGGAGGTAACGTTAAACCGCACGAGCGCACCGCAGTCGCAACTGCAATTCCAATTGCTCTGCCCTAGTTCACTGCGCAATTGACGCACATTGTGCAGCGTTTGAAGATTATCGATGCATTTAATGCTACGGCGGTTACTAGAATGCAATAAAACCGGTTAAGTGCGAGTTGGACTCACGCACTGTATGTATGCAATAAGGTCAATTCGACTTATCAAAAGTCATTAAGAATTTTCAAAGCTTAGTTTGATTCTAATCAATAAACAGTCTTTTCATAGTTTTGTGGAAATACTCTAACTGTAATAAGGTCATGCAATATTGGTGTAACTTTTCTGAACAGTGAGCTCAAACAAGAATAATACTTTAGTAGCATTGGCCCCAGGGGCGGATCCAGCGGGGGGCGATCGCCCCCCCTCCTAAGGACGGCCGAGAAAGAAATGATATGTAACATTTTTTTAAAACATAAATATATACTTGGGGTTACTTGGGTTTGTATATTTAATTATTCAAAGACTGCACGAGCTCGGCCGATTGGGTAACTTACGTTTGCTTTTACGTTGATTTTGAATCAACGTCATTCAAAAAATACCTTCAGATCTTATGATCGCCCCCTCTGAACTATTGTTCTGGATCGGCCCTTGATTGGCCCAGGTATTTGGTATACTGAAAATGAGCGTTTACTTAGTTAAGTATAAAATTTAAATAATAAATTTCTTTACTATTTTTTTTTATAATGTATACTAAATGAAAATTAATTAGTTAATTTTATTAATAATAATTAGTTAATTAATATTAAAGTAAAACTGATTCCCACATTTAAGCATAATAGAACAAAAAGTTTTAATGCATTGTAAGTATCTCTAAATAACTAAGGGCGGCGTTTAAAAGCTAGGTTTGTAAAAAGCTTTTTAGTGCAAGCTATTAACGGAAATAAGTCCTCGATTCAGTGCATTCATTCTAAGCCAACATTCAGTGAGTCTTAGGTCATTTGTCTTTATCGTGCCCTTAAGTAAATATCATAGATTAGCCGCACCTATCAAAGCAGGCACCGATTTTGTAACCGGAAATCTCTAGCGATTTGTTGCGACTTAACAAAGTGGTCTTTCGTGTAGCAAACCGTATCGGAAACCCATGCCCTACGGAGAATAACAAATGACCATTAGCCAATACTTAGGTGCTTACATCTATTTAACAATATAGAAACGACTGCATCATTTAAATACTGTAAAACATTCATGGGAAACTTACGGCCCTCTTTGCCGCCTAATGCTCTCTAATTTTAAGAATCATTTATAGTAGTCGTTTGATAAAAAAAAGGCTTGAAATACTTTCACTATTTGTTTTTATACATTTATTTCGTGTATGTGCTCAAATGAGACCATAATAATTAAAAAATCGCACTAGGAACCAGTGTTATTATGGTTTTTTTTTATGAGGTTTGCGGCCCGTTGATGCTCCGATCTTTACCCGTGTGGCTCAACAATAACTTTGAGTTTTACACGCCCCCTCTCTTGTAGGAAATGTGGAAGGAAGCAAGCTAACAAACTTATTCGTTTTAAATGGAAATAAATTGTACTGTCAGACAACGTTTCTTTTTTTGTCATAGTTGTATAGAGTCGTTACGTGGTTAAAAAACAGAGTAAAAATATAGTTACTAGTTACCTATTCAATTAACAATCAGTTGCTACTTTTTAGGGTTGAACCCTTTACCCTTTACCGCCATCAGGTTCCCCATGTTTGTTCGTCCGTCGGTCTTTATATTGCAGTCATTTGATTCAGACTATTGAATGCTGCTCTGAAGTTTGGTATAAATCGCGGCACGTAGGTTGAAACTGCGCAGTAACATATTTTCGGTTCGTTAGTACATTTGTCCATACCGTACCTGCGCAGACGCCTACCATTTTGGTTCAACTTACGTGCCGCGAACTATACACGTGTAGATATTATACCCGCTACGCAAGTGTGTTAAAAATGATGGTGTGACATGCGTTCAGGGGCGGATCCAACGGCCGAGGAAGAAATGAATTGTAACATTTTTTTAAATATATAACTTTTATTACATTTAAAAATACTTAATTTTACTTGGGTTTGTATTTTTAATTATTCAAAAACTGCACGAGCTGGGTCGATTGGGTAACTTAAGTTTGCAGATTCAAAGTTCACCGCTCTTAACCTTTGTTCTGCATCTGCCCTTGCATGTGTTAGCATTAACTTTATTACCCACGCGGCTCCATACCTACGCCCTCACCTTGCGGCTTGGGCTTCGATCCTTCCTCGTATGTAATATTCAACTTACATAACTGTACCATAAAAAATGTATAAGTAAGTACCTACCTTAATTGTAGAATATTAATTAGGTAGGTACTTATACATTTATTTAGACTAGTAAATTTGTATTATTTTTATTTTTGTTTCGTCTATAGTATTTTTAGGAATCAAGTAGGTATTAATAACTAAACCTTTTATTTAAAATTAACGTTAATATATCGAAATGTAAGTTACGGAGGTACTAAATAAATTGAATTGATGCTCACATACGTTTATAGCTTTGCTCTAAGGTTTATAGGCAGAAACTTTCTGTTTTCCGTAATATCAATTTAAATTCTATAATATCGATTTATAAAACAACTTTAGTACTAAGTTATAATATTAGTACATACAAAGTATATTATGGCTTTGATTTCACAGTATAAAATACAAAATCGCACTATACGACTATAAATTCTAATTTCACTGATTAACAAACATTGCTGCTATACGAAGAGGTTTTATTGTTATATTCCTATATACCATTACGAAAACTGAAAGCTATTGCAAGCAACCATAAACTTTCCCACATAATGTAGCTGAGAACATTTATGCTTGACTATAATACAAAATTTATTCTAGGTAGTAGGTAATTACATCTAATAGCAAACATAAACTAAAAAATGGCCAAGTTTAAAAAAAAAATGATCGACAAAAGCTGGTGACGAATTCAATTTTTATTTCAATGCCAAGTAGGTTTCTGGAAACACTTTTGAATCGTCAATACAATCTATTTATCAAATTTAATTTCTGCCAAAAAGAGCCGGCAAGAAACTCCACTATTAGTAATAATACAATACTCTGTAAATCAACTATCAATTTGCTTACAATTTATTGTTAATTATGTACTTAAGTAGGTCCTAATGTCTAATTTTATCTCTAGAAATTAAAAAATATTTCATAAAAAGGTTTTACAATGCTTTCGATAATTTGAACTTAGCTTTAGTTATTTTAATATAGTAAAGAAACACGCACTCGAATTATAAAAACGACTATTTCCTTTTTTTTGTATCTACAAGTATAATCTATACGTTCAGGTTTCATAGGTATAATAGGCTACGTATTCTGGTATTTGATTAATAATTAAGAAAGCACTAATAATTAGGACTAGGAATACACATAACTAAAAAAAGATTGCGTTCCCATAGGAAAACCTTTGGAACACCGCTGTCATCAATATATTAGTTGCCTATTGTGCAACCTTAATGAATGATCAAAACCAATCTTTACAGCGGCAGCGTCTTCAATAAAAAGTAAAGCATCGAATAAACGTTCGGAATCAATTATGAAAGACATAAAATCTTACTAAACAACGAAAAAATCAGGCCAATCGGCTAGTTAATATGCAGAAAGGGCCGGCTTTTAGTTTGTGATGGGAATTTCAATACGTCGATATGTTGACGCTAATGCGTTCGTTTATCGAATGTTCGATTTAGAAGATCATGAGTCCATAGAGCGCCAGTACGCGTAGGATGCTTACAAGATTGGGATATCCGTGGAATGTCTTTGATGGTTTTTAGCATGGTGTACTTCTTTTACGCCTATGTTACTATAAAACTGTAAAAAAATCTATATAATGTGAATGAAAGTTTTTTAAAAAAATTACTAGATACAAGGACGTATTTGAACCGACAAAAGAAAGTTATTTATTTACTTTTATTTTTTTGATGTTTTTGGACCATTACGCAAAAACTACTAAAAACATTGAAGTAGAATTTGTTTTGTAGACTCACACAATAAATCTGGTATAAACATATGGGATATGTAACTCTAATATTAAAAACAATGCTGATGGATGATGGTAACTGATAAAGGGAAAATATGGCTGTTTTAAGTACAATTTGTAACTGTTTTCTAACCATACACACTAAGAATAAAATGAATATTTATGAAAATAAAAATGAAATGCTGCTGTTTGGAAATCATATCACTCGAAACGGCCAAACCTTTTCGGTTTTTTTTAAATAACCTTAATAGTCCGAATAAGGTTTAAATAAATAGGATTGGAAATGTCTGTAGTCGTCATCAACAGATACTATATTTATAGACCAAAATGACTCATTCATATTCTCAATATGTGCCAAAAGTTAACAAAGTTAACACACAGTGAGCGCTGTGGTCGAGTAAGTAATAATTTTTTTAACACACTTGCTCAAAATGCAGCATCTAAATAGCGCCTAATACGCACTTGAGCGAAAATGAATTTTTTTTTTATTGTTAGCAAGAAGAAATTGTAGACATAGACATAGACATTTTTTCATTTGACACACATATACAACACGAGCAAAAACATAAAAAAATTACACATAGATTACACAAGCAGTTAAATAATACCTATAAAAAAAATGAAAAAAAAAAATAAAACAATAACAATTACATCAAGAAAATAAATACATAAAGAAGAAACTAATTATAAAACTATTTACTTAATTATTCTAAAAATTGTAATACATAAATAAAGAATAAATAAATTCATATTAATTATAATAATAATGTCAATAATATAATCAGCTTGCATTGTATTAAGTGTCAAATTGGACCCACTCAGCATTTGCTATGGTAAAATAACTACCAAAGCGCTGATTTTCAGTGGAGCCCAGATGACTCTCAGATGCAGTGACAGCGTACATATATAGAAATGGGCGTTTTTACCAATTTATTTAAAAGGCATGCATATTTCACTTTAAAGTACACACCTGGGTAAAGGTGCTACTAAGCAGTACTTTGTACCTACTGTATTATTATGATTTTTATAATGAAGAATGTTGTTTAAATTATAGAATAATATTAAGTGAAGGGCTACCGGTAGAAGTTTGTTTTTGTATAAGTGTTACATATTTTCGATATTGAATTTTGAAAGTTTTTAATACCTATGAACTATGTTTTTCAAACATATTAAAACTATTAGATTCAATTAAATATCAACTTTTCACAAAATTTTGACACTTATATAATTATTAACTGACCTATAAGTGTGTTGAAAACAGTCGTATGACACTCGTGAGCTCTGCTCAATACACACTCGGCTGAATTATGCCCTCCCACAGCAGTGTCTGTAATGAGCAGCCTAGTTCACTTGTATTATAATGTGTAATAAAATTTATAAACCGAAACCATTTATTAGTGGTCCACTTGCAAAAAGCTTTTTAATAGAGGGGTAAATCAAACACGCTATATGCCTTCTACCGAAATGGGCAGAACAAATTCAAATAGAGTCGAGCCAGCCAATTAATAAATGTGACAAAACAAACCCATTGATGGCCAGCCTTTTGTAAAGGATTTCTCACTGTATGTTTCACTATATCTACATAACCAACTACTAACTACAATCAACAGTAATTTTCTTCTAACCATCAATAAATTCACACAACCTTTCACTAATAGCATCTTGCAATACTTGTTTGTGTACAAACGAATAAATTATTACCGCCTTGCTACTTATATCGTGATAACACCGAGTGTTTCTTATTACACATTATAAACACAACGGGTGTCTACCACTTTTCACTCAATAATTCTACAATGACATTAGAAATTTTTTTAACATATTTTGTGTGTATAAATATTGTTTGACAGGAAAGTGAGACATCACTTTTATGCATGTATGATAAGACAGTGTTTAATTCTCGTTAGACGGATAATAACGGCTTTTATTTCGGTCTTTTTGTACATATTTGTTAGTACGATTTCACAATCATTTCTTATCAATCGCAGTGAGACACAATATACGTCTTTACTATGTTGAAACTTAACACCAAGAGTGTGGTTGTATACCTCAGACGATCATAGACACATAATTTAACCACAAGTCTAGACTGATTTCAAATAATATAAATAACCTTACCTTTCCATAAGAATAACAGATACTTAGTTACTGTTTATATGTATGGCTATCGTAATATGAAAAATCATACAAATGTATTGATGATGATTTATGCCTATCTTGTGTTTTAATTTTATCTATAAATATTGTAATACGTTTTTCAAATAGGTTTAGTAGTCGGTTTAATATCATTACCATGATAAGGTACTTTTGCACCACATTTTCAGCCGCCATAAGGTACCTTCTACTAAATTTAATAATTTTACTTGGTCATAAAATTGATGTATAAGTCGTTTTTTTAAAAAGAAGAGTGAACAAGTATCCTTTAAATAGTATAATTTTGTTTTATTTTTTTTTCATCTATAAATTACGACGCAATTAATGGTCATGCAAAGTGTTGCAAACGTCCATAACCTACCGTGACAGCGTGACATCATTCGGGCCGTACGCTTGTGTGCCACCTTAGTAGTATAATAATAATAATGATAGTAATAATAAAATTCTTTATTGCACTTATTTTGTACATAGGCGTACTTATGCCTTAAGGCATTTTCTAACAGTTAACCATTGGTAATGTAGACATAAATAAGGGGTTGTGCAGTGTTCATTGTAATAGATCGTAGTAGCTTCAATAATGATAATAGATTTAGTGATAAAAAAAAAGTATATTAAAATAATATCATAAAGTATAATATCTAAAAGAGAAGGTGGATAAATTTTATATAATTTATTCTTAAACATACATATAAGTATATATAATGCATATATGTTTAGGCATAGGTCACTAGAAAGCAACCAATACCTGACCTATGTATTTTGGATGTTGATATAGTATATATATAGTATACATTAGTATATATAGTATATATTATAAAATAATAATAAAATATAAACGTGACATGGGCGTAATATTAGATGAGAAATTATGCATAATTTACATATTAAGAATACTTATAATAGCATTATAAATGGGCCAATTATAGAAGTGTTACTTCTTCGTGACAAGCGAAGGTGGTACTTAAAGCTCCAAGTATGTTACCGTAACCATCCTTACCCGCTTGAGTGGCCATTGTTGATGGAATTAAAGATATAGACGATCAATACAAGATAGCCTCACCTCCTCTTACCACCAACTTTCACCACTTAAACCTCTTCCATGGTGTTAACACATGGCATTACGCTAACTGATTAGAACAGGAAATTTCTATTGAGTACGATAATGCCTTTTGTACTGAGTCAACGACCTTGAGAGCTTTTGTAGATAGAGAAGCTTTAACGCTTCGTTGATAACGCTTTGTTAAAACAGAAAGGTTTTTGTGCGAAATAGCCTTTTTGTAAGCTTTACATAGCGTTACTATAGTGAACAGTTTTGTAACTTTATTACAGTTTTGTAACATATCTAAATAATTAAGTGATATAACAGGATAAGGAATAGGATTATACTATAAAAAATCTAAATATTGAAAAACGAAAATGTTCGTATGATTTAAAGTTAAATATAAGGAAAAAAACTGTAGGTAATACATATTCGAATAAAATTATTGATTTGTATCAAATAATAAAACGTAAATATTTTTCATTATATTAATTTTAAACGTACGAAGTATGCGTTAAAAATAACTAAAATGAAATATATTACAATATTTTTATTCTTAAAAGTTTCGTGAGTGACCAATACTCGACAAACCTACACGTGAGTAAAACAAATAGTGTATTACACAAATGGTGTATTACACAAATAGTGTAATACGCAAATGGTGTACTACACAAATAGTGTAATGCGCAAAAACTATCACGAATAGAGTCTTACCTACACAAAAAGTCTTTTACACAAGCAGTGTACTACACAAATTATAGAGATAACAAAAAAAGTGTACCTATATCACAAAAAGCATATAACATTATAATTAATTAATACACTAAACCCGTTAAATATATTGATAATTTACATAAAATATACATTTAAAAAAAATCTAAGCTAATTACATTAACCATATATCGAGCCTAAGATTACCAAATCAAAATCATTCAAATTCTCCGATATTACATAACAGTACCAAATAACGGCAACACCATTGTGCAATGGCGAATAAATATTTTCAGAATGTGACAGCTTATAATGTAAATAAATAAATATTTTGAATTATTTTTGTACACAATATGCCGGGTAGAGGCAGGAGATAGATACTCGTAAGTGGGCGCGGAGGTAGCGTCTTGAAACTTCTTTATAATGTGGGCGGGTAAGTTTGAAAGTTGACAAAACAAACATTGGTAATATCTTATTTTACTGTGTTGCAATATGTGATGAATGAATTTAAAATCGTTAAAAGTTATGTGATATTAAGTATCAGAATTTGAATAAAAAAAATTAATTTAAAACGCTTTGGATCCTAAGTAAACGTTTTATTCGTAATATTATAATATTTCGTATATACTTACGTATCTGATTGGTTTTTTTCATAGTTGTGTACTTAGATTAGAAAATACTATTTAGGTATCTATTTATCTAATGAAAATCAGAAATCAGAAAATATGATAAAGACTGTACTATTATATTATTTGTAGGCAATAGTTTTGGAGTTACAAAGCGGTACTTAATTAAATCTTATGATTTACTCTCAAATTTAAGAGTCAAAAAAACTGTTATTTGCACTTTCCCTTTTTCAAAAAGACTGTCACATAAACAAAACCAACATATTCATAAATTAAATAATGTCTTGTACAATTTGACATGTATAAATAATAATTTTTATGTGTTTGACATTAATAAGTTTATATCTAGTTTTATATTGACAAAAGGTACATTGTATCTATCTAATTATTGTAAGCAACAACTGGCTACTTTGTTAGCATATAATATTTTTAACTCTTCTGTAGATATCTACTTGGACAACACTGCTACTGTTAGTAGTGTTACTTATAGTGAGGTGGCTCTTATAAGTAGTTTTAAGGAGTCTTTTGACCAATCACAAATTAATACTATTTGTAATAGTGCTAATAACAAAACTAGTAACGGCTTAGTAAGCGATTTAAACTGAGACACAAGACAACGGACAAGTCCCCTAGTTTACACATTATAAAGTCAATCAAGCCAACAGATCTTTTAAATATTGTACATAAACTGCTACACAGTCAACAGCTCGGATTTACGAATAGTAGCTCCACTACCGACGCGGGTGTTGACCTAGTAAAACATATTTTTGGCGCATGGGAAAGGTCGCAGAATGCAATTGGTATTTTCTGCGACTTGTCTAAGGCATTTGATTGTGTTGAACACAAAACCCTTATTCGAAAGCTAATTCATTATGGTGTTGAAGATACGGCTCTTAAACTTATTTTTTCATATTTAAGTGATAGAACTGAGACAGTTGAAATCAACGGAGTGAAGTCTTCTGGATCACCTGTTGTGATGGGAGTACCCCAGGGTTCTATACTAGGTCCTTTTTATTCTTAGTGTATATTAACGATCTGCCGTTTTATGTAGAAAACCTGTGCAAAATTGTATTGTTTGCAGATGATACGTCTTTGATATTTAATGTTGATAGAAACAAAGATACATATGACGATATAAATCATATACTTTCGCAAGTTCTTAGTTGGTTCACATCAAATAATCTTTTACTGCAAAAGTAAAAAAGTAAGTAAAAGATCATTTATTCGAACTGAATGCACAGAAAACAAAATGTTAAAAGTTCTTTACTAAATGTCAAAGACACTCCAACACAATCATTTATAAACGATGAAGCACTCAAACTAGTTAAATCAACAGTCTTCTTGGGCTTCAGATACTAAATTGCAATGGCACTCACATATTTCTGTCTTAGCTCGAAAACTTAGCTCCGCCGCTTATGCAGTCAGAAAAGTTGCTCAATTTACTAATATAGAAACTGCTCGGTTAGTATACTTTAGTTATTTCCATTCCCTGTCCTATGGTATTTTATTGTGGGCGGCCGATATAGAAACTATTTTTATACTTCAAAAAAGAGCAATAAGATCAATGTATAACTTATCACGTCGAGATTCTCTTCGTGACCTATTTAAAAAAATTAATATACTTACTGTAGCTTCTCAGTATATTTACGCCTGCTTACTGTATGTACGTAAAAATCTAAGTTTATTTGTTAAAAATAGTGACATACACAATGTTAATACTAGAAATAAAAATAAACTTGCGATTCCAAAATTTCGCCTTCAGAAGGTGCGTTGCTCTTTCATAATTCAGAGCATTTACTTTTTTAATACAATTCCTGAGAACGTTGTTAACCTACCTGTACATACTTTTGAAACTTACATTAAAAAGGTTCTTATTAACAATTATTATACTATACTGTGGAAGAATTCAATAAAGATAATAATGTCTGGAATTAAAGGTATGGGCCCAATACTGGACATCCATCTATGACTTATGTAGTTGATAATTAATGACACATTACGATCAGGGGATGCACCATGGATAGTCATTTACCGTTGGCCGTGTTGGGGGGGTTCTGGATGGGGGTGGGTGAGGCGCATAGACGTGTACATGTATGTGAGTTTGCACTTATTTGCATAGATTTTGTGTATTCGGTAGGCCTGATTCCTACGTGATTGATGGTAACAGGTGTACACCCGGGAAGTTTCTTGTCGCTTCTTCTTCCCTTAGGCTTGTTTCCGAAGTGACAGTACGTTAAATGGTGTGCATTTGTTGCCGGACTGTCGTGTGGGAGCTGGGCTACTTCATGATATACAACGTCTGTGAGTATGTGTATGCATATGGGTATGTGTGCACGTTTGTGTGATGCGCCCTCTCGCATTAGGAGCCTCTCTGGCGGTGGGCGGCCGATGGTGGATTGCAGCGGGTTATTAATATTATATTTATTATATTATTATACTTGTACCTATGTAAGTTTATACATATATGTATATTTTTTCTCGTAGTATCCATTTTGATACACTGTGTTTTAATATAAATCAGTTTTAAGTTCAGAGTACGTGTGTTCGCCCTGTAATGTAAAATGTAAACTTGTGTGTGTAAATCTCAATATGAATCGGATTTATATTTTGTTCCTTTACTATACACATTGTAACTTATACAATCGAAGTTTTATTGGAGTTGCTTGAGTGTGTCATGCTCTCTCAAAGTCTCTGCGGGGGTCTGCGTTCCCTAAAACACGGTTGAGCGAAGCAATGGCTGATTCATGTGTCATACTTGTGAACGGGTGCCGCTGTGGAGGCTGGTCTGCTCTTGCAAACTTCTTTGTATTCTTAGTATTCGGTCATCGGTGTAGGATTTTAACGGCAACTCCTCAATTACTAAACGAATAATACTTGACGTTTTCAAGTAGCTTATGTCCTTTTCCGGGACTCAACACTATCTTCATGCCAAATTTAATCTTGATCGGTACAGTGGTTTCACCCTGAAAAGGTAACAGACAGATTTACTTTCGCATTTATAATATTTATTATTATACTATATTCATGGATAGTATGGATAATTTTAAGTATATGTAAATTTATGTAAGTACATATATGATTGTGCAAAAATATAATTATGATGGCGCTAATGCCACTAGTACTATTAAATATCGGAATTCTCTTGAATATCTAAATTCCTTCACTCGATTACCGATATTTGACATTCACATGGTGCGCCCCCTATGCTGCATAAAAACAAATAAAAAATTGACATGTTTGACTTTGTTTTTGGTAGCTTACTTACTTATTTTTTATTACCGATTGTATTGGTACATATTGTATACTCTTTAGCTAATTATCAAAGTATTGTATTACTACTTTAGATGAAACTTCTTGTCAGCTCTTTTTGGCAGAAATAAACGTTGTTTACATTGTATTGACGATTCAAAAGTGTTCTAAGAAACCTACTTGAATAAAGTTTGATTTGAGTTTGAGTTTGAGAATGTATTAATGCATTCATTTACAAAAAAAAATGTAATAAACAAACAATTTTCGTAATGGAAATTAAATTTTTCTTATCTATTAATTTTTTTTTGTAAAATGTTATAATACATTATATTTACGGAATCAGTTAATTATACAAAAATAACAAGCTTTTGCCGGCGGGACTGTAGGCGCTAAAGTCGGTTATTGCCGTGGGAACTTTTCCGGGCAAAAAGCAGCCTATATCCTCCTTCGTCCCAATCCCCCAATCCGGCAATTGGTCGCTCCGTAGCGGCGATAAGCAATAACAAACAAACAAAAATACATCTCCATCCAAGACGTGTCAAGCGAAGGGCAAGGACACTACCTACCGTTTCCGAAGTGCTTCGTCGTTTTTTTGATCCCTCATTTGTTTTAAGATAAAAATCGTAATAAGCTGTATCAGATATCTGATGTCATAGAAAACAAATCGACTTATTCGAATATAGTTTTTTTATAATGTAATCCTTTATAAACAACGTTAAAACACGATTAGGGTTAAATATTTAAATTAAACAAAGATAGAGAGTGGGCTATGAAAAAATGCACCTCTGATGTGCTGATGTGCAAGAAATAAATAATAAAAAAAATAAAAAAAATTGTCATAAGCAACAAATATAAAGGAGTAAAATCCCACTAAAACCATTTCCATGTAAAATGTTGCCAAGACGAGACCATATGGATCGCCCCATATTTTGACTAAGGTCTAGAATTTGTGAAGTAAGGGCTAGTAGAGTCAGGGCGTGTAGAGTGAGAAGCTTGGCTGTACGTGAAATCTGATAACATTTTGACACTGCGAGCTATATATTATGGTCTCGTCTTGGCAACATTTTACATGAAAATGTTTTGGTAGGATATAGACTTTCACAAATATACTTATATTAGTTAGTATTACTATACAATAAAAATGTTTTCCCGTAACAATAAAGTTATATAAGTTCATACAAGAACATAATTGTTTTAATTCTTACAACGAACGATTTCTTATCGATAAATTGTTGTTGCCACACGTGCCACTACTTCTTTAAAAAACCTAACAAACAAGTAAGCATTTATTCTCATGAAACTCAAAAACTTCTAGCAAAGCTTTCTAACATTCAGCATATTTATGATATGAAACAAAGACAGTGGCGCTGTAAACTAATATGGGACAGTTGCGTTTATGGCCCCTTACATAGTATTTTATGTTCGGCTCATGCATTGCTAGTAGTGACAATATCTTTTAATTGAATGCCCAGTTGTAGGCAGGAGCTGTGGTATGGGTCAAGTAACGGTGGTTTTGTTGTTATGTGTATAAATGAATATAGTCTTTGAAACGATATACAATAAAACAAACTCTGCTAGTGGCCAGTTCTAAAGACAGGAAAATATTCAAAGATGGTCACAAAGATTTATATACCTTGAGAATTGTTTTGTTCCAAACCAAGTACAGAAAACTTGAAATTACATACAAGAGCCTACAATGAATGTGAAGTTAGTCGTTTTTTATTTGATTTTCTTTTCGACTACGAAAAGAGAATGAAAAAGCAATTATTGTGAGAAATTTCAATTTTAATATATATATAAAAATAAATGTCAATCCTATATCCATACTCATATTATAAATGCGAAATTATGCTCTGTCTGTCTGTCTGTTACCTCTTCACGCTTAAACCGCTGTACCGATTAAGATGAAATTTGGCACGGAGATAGTTTGAGTCCCGGGGAAGGACGAAGGCTACTTGAAGTCGGTTTTTTCTATAATTCAGGAGTTGCCGTTGAAATTCTACACCGATAACCGAATTTAGGGCGGGTGGAACCGAGGGCAAAAGCTTGTACATATATATAGCATTGACGTAATGTTTTTTAAATAAACAACATACTGTAGTGTGAGTCCTTGAGATTCAGTACACCTTAGTTACTCAATTAAATATTCTCACTCTCTCATGCATGCACGAAGTAAGGATTTTTGTAAAGCAAAACTAACACATGTAAGAGTATCAATTTTATTATTATTATGCATAAAAAAAAAAAAATCAAAATAGTTTATTATGAGAAATCTGTATGTATTAATAATCTATACTAATATTATAGATTGCGGATAATATGTCTCTGTCTGTCTGTCTGTTTACTTTTCACGGTTAAACTGCTAAATTTGTGATAATGATCGGGACTTAACGCGACGGTGTGTGTATGGAAACATACCTTTTTAGTGTATGGTGTGTTGGGAACATTTTGACAATGTAAGGTTAGTGAAAGAAACTGCACGCCTCGCGCCGCGCACTACAGTCATGCTGTGTACACGAGGTGTAATTCTCATCGAAACGTTGAAAATAAAAAAAAGGTTCGCGTTAAGACCATTATTATCAAAATTGAGTTAAAAACGTGAAAGTTTAAATTTAAAACTGCTAAATGTTTGCCATGGCAAAAATTGTTATGTCCATTAATTCCATCCATGTCATTATTGTTACTCCACTTAATGCAAAAAAATCATTTATTAATTTAAAATTTAGACGCATCTGAAAATAATACAATTTCTTATTGGATGTGTTAAAATGGAACAAGTCTTGCAATTAGATGTGGCAATTTTTCAGAATTCTGTTAAGCAATAATTAAGTTCAAATATAAACCTACCTACTAAGATTACATATATACATGTAATCTTAGCCTACCTTCTTATATTTCTTCAGTTTAACCTTTCTCATAATACGTAATAACACCAAATGTATTAGCAGATAAAAAGTTTCAAAACTCGAAATTAGAATTAATGTTGTGGAAAAAAAGGCATTATGGAGGTGGTTTACTCATGCCGAAAGGATGGATAGAAGTAAGAGAATATTCTTGGAAAAATATAAGGCGAAAGGCGAAGAGCTTGTGTACTGATTAAATTCAGTCAGAAAAGCCGAGATTAAGAGTACGTCTTAATCTGACAAACGCGTATGGAAGCATTGATAAGAGTAGATAAAGCAAAATAAGAGTGCCAGGATCGTAGTAAATGTAAACTCACCAACAAAAGATATTTGAAATTGGAAAAAGACACCGCTGCATCTAATTAAACAAATAAAAAAAAAGATTTGTCTTCATCTTTCCAACTATTTGCATCACGATGCTCAGACATACAAAAAAAAAGTTTTCCTTACGTTTGAATTTAGAGCATTTTTTACCTTTTAGCTACCACGGTGACAAAATTGTATCAACCAAAGAGGATATGAAGAAATAACACTGGTCGTAAATATCTTTTTTTCATAATGACTCACAAAAAAGGCGTTCCAATAAATCGATTCAAAATTTATTGGCAAGAATAATAGGGATACCATCGAATAGGATTGGATTAAAAAAGTTACCGTGACTCATAATTTATAACTTGTTTTAAATTATTTAGATTTTATGAGCTGTAAAGTAATAAAAACTTCAGAGTCTTTTGTTTGATGGCGTATCAATTATTGTGTTCGAGTATTTATAGTTTACTTTGATTAAGGTACGGATAAAAATATATTTAAAAATAGAAAGTGTCGTTGTGTTGTGATAGGTACTTAATTAGTAGTAACAGGATTGTTTATATCGCTTCTTTTTATAGTAGTTATTTATAGGGCAAATTAGATTTTTAGTTTTTCGTGCGTTACGTAGTTAATTACATAAATAAAAAAATTGTATCCATATAACTTTTTAGAATAAGCCCTTTATATCCATTAACATTTTATACTAATTTACTTTAAATTTATAAATTACAATATACAATTTCATAAAATAACGTTTATATACCAATAAGCTGTCAATATAAAAGTCCATCGAAGTCTTTCGTCGTTTACTATTCCGTAGGCTTCCCCAGTCATGTCCAAATGGGGTACCTTAAAACACTTAATCCAATGCTTAATCGCAGACGGCTGCATATACTCCTTCAGAAAGAAGCCAAAACGCCCCCACACAGCAGCATTTTTCAATGTTTTCACAACAGCTTAAGCGGCATGCATCAGTAGATTCCAATTCCCATTATACCTAGGCATATCACAAATTCAGTAAGCTGACCAATAATCTTAAATATGCGAGTTTCGTCATAACGACCACATTAAAACACCATTAGTATTTATGCAAAACTATTTTAAATCAGATAACATTTATTCTGAGCCGAGTGATTGGAATTTGGGTCAAAATTGTCTTAAGGAAATCCAGAACATGCTATTAATTAGGTAGGAATAAGTTTTTCACATCTGGTAAATGTGCTGTCCAGTTCTCTATGTCTATGGGTTTTTGTGTATCATTGTTGGCCGTTTTATTTGAACACTTTATTTATTTTATATTTTTGTTGTCCACAGTGGGCGCAGTATGCATTCTGTTAGAAGTGGGGGTGCTACCAAGTCATCGCAGCGGGTACATCTGCAACGATCCTGCTCTCTCTTTCCCTTACACTGGAGACACATTCTCCATCGGACTTGTGGCAGCCATCACTATCGTCATACCTTTTCTCATAGTAAGTTTTTCCTAAAAATACCTAAGTATATCTTATCAAGTATCGAGCTAGGGTGGGCAGCATTATTATCAAGGTAGAGTCTGAAGACGAAAGTTTTTGACCGGTGCCGTCCTATTCTTGTGACTTAGGTACTTACGCTGCCGAAACGATAATTACGGTGAGGCTAGTCCACAAGTTCAAAGTTGAACACGCGTATTAGAGCAAGCTATGCTATAGCACGGACGCGAAGCACAAAGAATTTCGTACATTGCCCTTTTACTTTTTATCCTGTGTCAGTTGTCAAAATAGTAGTAATTATGCGCGTGCAACAGAGACAAATAATGACCGGTGATTGAACGAAATCCTTCCTGCTTAGCGTCCGTGCTATAGGGGTAGCTGAATTCTAAATCAAGACTTCTAAAGCAGAACTGAAGGCAACGACATAGTTGCAATAGGTAGCATGAACAGCAAGCAGAAGTGGGCTGGTCACCGACAAGAACCAACTTGTTTTCCACCTTAGTTGTATAAAAAAACATGTACACTAAGATACGTAGCCACACATTGCTAAGACAATTACACATAAACATGCATTTAAATATTCATTCAAAACCATGTTTACAAATAGGAATTTAATACGGTAATAAAATAATACATGCATATCCGGGATAATAAATGAGTATGCATGAAATGTGTGTTAGTGAATGCGAGAGATAAAATTATATTTTTATAGCTGTGTAGTAATTTATGAATTGCGCAGTAAATGCAATAATTATTTCTATAAACATTTCATTAAATATTTTACGCATGTAAAACACTTTATTACAGATCTATGATTGTACCATGACCATTCCAATGACTATGCAGAGGCCTAAACTACCTGTTACCACGACAATATTAACTATTCCCATTTAAACTAGCTGTTCCCAAAAGGTTCATCCACGTTAATTTACTACTCTTCTCTAACTATAGCTATAGAGTAAAGTTATATAGGTAGTAGTAAACATATTTTTTTTTAATCCAATTGGTAGTTCCAGAGATTAACACGTTCGAATAAACAAACTTTTTAGCTTTATTATATTACCGCGACTTCGTCCGCGTGAACTTTTGAATCCCACAAAAATCATTGTCATAAAAAAATCAGTCTATATTTCGCACCCAATGGGGATGATTTTTCAAAAGAACGTCAATCTCAATTTTCAAACTAAATTCCAAATACCAATTTTTATTGGAACATTATGTGTAGAGGTTCACACATAATTTTAAGTATCTGGACCTATATAGTAGTTTGGGCTGTGCGTTGATATATCAGCCAAGTCAGTTTACTCTTTTATACTTTTGTATATGTAGATCAATAGATCTTATGTTATTTCCTACATTTTGTTAACATCTTAAGCTATATAACGGTCAATTTATAAATTAGGACCTCGAATTTCTCTTAGGGAACTATTCAGGGAAATTGAAATTTTAACTGTTCCTTGCCAATATATCTTTGCTTGTATAATGTATGTACGCCAAAATTGTCACTTATTTGCAAAAAATAGTGACCTCCACAGTGTTAATACAAGGAATAAGGATAAATTGGTAGTTCCAAAATGTCGTCTTCAGAAGGTACATAGCTCTTTCGCAATACAAAGTATATTTTTCTACAATAAAATTCCAGAACATGTGGTTAATTTACCCTCAAATAAATTTAAAATATATGTCAAAGATATTTTAATGAAAAAAAGCTATTACAAAGTTGATGAATACATAAATGATAAAAATGCTTGGAAAAATTAGAACTTAATTGATTTGTATTGGGGCATTTGAAATATTATTTTTTTTAAATTTAAAACATTGTATATTATGTTATTACCTAGTGTAAGGCTATATTGTATTTTTATATGATGTATAAAAGATTAACTAGTGAGTTTATTGCCGTTGCTGCTCGGTAGTAATGCATTGCGAACCTTCCAATCTTCTCCTCTTATATTTTGTTCCTTTACTACACACATTGTAACTAGTACAATCGAAGTTTTATTGGAGTTGCTTGAGTGTGTCATGCTCTCTCAAAGTGTCTCTGCGGTGGTGGCGTGTGTGTCGGGTCGTTACGTTCCCTAAAACATGGTTGAGCGAAGCGATGGCTGATTCATGTGTCATACTCGTGAACGGGTGCCGCCTGTGGAGGCTGGTCTGCTCTTGCAAACTTCTTGGTATTCTTAGTATTTAGTCTTACTTTTTTGTTTTGTTTATTAATACTGTAAGACATTTATTATTTCTTAGTGATATTTCATGTTTTTTTATGTTTGTAATGGAAAGTGTCCTTTTATGATAGGGAGGGCATTTTCCAATATTTTAATTGGACGCTGTAAAAGAAAGGGAGAAAAGAAATGCCCTTGCTGAGTTTCTTGCCGGTTCTTCTCAGTACAAGGTCTCCCGCCCTGTAGACTTACGAACCGATGGCGTAGTGACATTCATAAGTGCTCAATTATTGTAGCCTAATCTGAATAAAATTATATTGAATATTGAATATAGCACGGACTCGAAGCACGAAGAATTTCGTTCATTGACCTTTTAGCCTGTGTTTAGTGGTCAAAATAGTAGTTATTTCTGATGACAGCGATCATCGCATCTGTGCGAGCGCGACGGCAAATAATTATGCGCGCGCAACAGAGACAAATAGTGACCGGTCTTTCGTTGAACGAAATTCTTCTTGCTTCGCGTCCGTGCTTTAGTAATAAACCTGCTTCAAAATCAGTGCTTGCAAGAAAAAAATCTTTATACACTGTAACGTAATTGAGCTTATGTCACTTACTCCTATTATATTTTACAATAGGTGCCTACCTTTGTGCACACAGTATAGTATAATGTAGTACTTATTTTTTTTGAATAAAAAATATGTTGCTCTAATCTAAACAAGCTATCCGTGGGTATTACTAGAAGCATGACTCACGTTTTCCTACTGAAACTCGTGATTTTTATCCAAAATTGTAAATGAAACTCATGTATCTAAGCCCTATGTAAAACTGTATTCATAGTCGTCTGGTTTTTAAATTAATGTAACCTTTGTAATGCTTGTCGTAGATCTTAAATCTCCATCTCTTGTTCTAGCTATGGGCAGTAGAGACTGTTCTGTACAGAGAAGATGAATACACCATGAAGAATAAGAAGGTGTATGTGAGCGCAAAGACAGCGGGACTGATCTACCGAGACTACATATATGTTGCAGTGTTCAATCTAACTGTTTTGGAGATCGTAAAGTGCGTGGTTGGCTCTCCCAGGCCGACTTTCTTCGCCTTGTGCAATCCCAACAAAGCTTGCAATGGGTAAGTTCTTTTCAATTGTGTCCATTCTAATGCGTTATGTAAAGACATGCTCTTTAAATGTAGTTGTTTGATTGATTTGATTAATAAAGTTAAGATGACAGTTTTCCCAAATGCCGGTTGATTGGCCGCCTCTTTGGCAACAGTTTGCTGTAAAAACAAATGATTAAACTTGCTGGGAAGTTACTTCTCCTTTTAACACACAAGCGCAACCAATTTATTATCATTTTCAGGTTATTGTACACTTAACGCTCCAACACCTGATCAGCACCTGCCTTATCTGTAGTCCACCAGCCGTCCACACGCGGGAAGTTATACCTTTCACTAGTTAATCCCGAGTCTAGGGAATGCCGATGCTTGTCGTCCGTCACCCGTCCATCTACGGTACACTCGCGGTCAACGTGGCGTTAACTAGCTTATCCCAAGGCAAGGCGATGTCGATGCACTGCTGATAAATATGCGTTGCAGTATGGAGTTTTATTACAGAGAATCCTGTAAGGCTCGAGTGTCAACGGTGGTGCTGATGTGATACCGGAGTTAAATGTGCGTTAACCTTTGTAATGCAATTATTACTTAGTACACATTGTAATGGGAAAACTAAGTAGTGCCTAAACCTTGTACCTAAATATATATTTTTTTGTTTTTTTTATCTTCAGATCAGAGTACGTGCAGAATTACGAGTGTACGGGGACACGGTACTCTCGATACCTGCAGATCGACTCCAGTCGAAGCTTCCCCTCAGCCCACGCGTCTCTAACAGTCTACTGCGGACTCTTTCTGGCTGTAAGTTCTTTCTTATAAATTTATTTATGATCTACCACAAATAACCATAAAAAAAAATAACTTTAGCATTAACATAAGGAAGCCAAAGTAGTCATCTTATAAACGCCTTAATAAGCGGTTGTTCATTGCCATAAAGTAGACAATCTTGTGTTTGCTAAATAGGAAAAGGCCTTACAGAAATGCTCCTCAAGAGTAGGGTCCAACCCTTTAATCCTTTAAAATATTTCAATTATCAAACCGAATGGAAACCTCAGAATGCTCAGTTCTTTTGTTCGCAAACGCAGCTTTCTGCAACCCTGATACCAACAATTACAGACGCATCCTAAACTAAAGATGAATAATCTATGACCCTGACTGACGTAAAGTATCATTTCAGTGGTACCTCCAACGGCGTGCGTTCAGCTGGCGATCGCGGTCAGTGTTGGTGGTGCCACTGCTGCAGGCGCTGTTCGTGAGCTACGCGTGCGTGGGCGCGCTGTCTCGAGTCTCCGACCGTCGGCATCACTGGTGGGACGTGCTGGCTGGCGCTGCTATGGGCGTGCTGAGTGCGCTCTACACGGTTAGTACCTTCTTCATTACACTATTACGTTGCCAAATCGTGATAGTGCATGCTTATCCTTGAAGAAAGGAGGCCAAGTTTATGGTTCACTGGCCCAGTAGGTATGGCTTATCGGAAATTGTCAAGCAAGTGGCCACGTCATTGTCAAATTATGCGGCCTCTGACCTTTTTTAACGACTACTGTCGCTTAGTGACAATAACCAGGACCAAAGCACAAATACTTAGAAATGTGTGCTAATAGGCGGCCACCCATCCTATGAGTGACCACACCCTTGACATTTGATAGATAGATGTTTACCAAGTTCTTAACATTCAGGAAAATCGGATGTGTCTTATGAGTATCCAAATGTCTTGCTGCCACCATTCTACTGCGACTACTTTTGATCATACCATGGATAAGCGTATCCATGTTTTTTGGGTGGAAGGGGTTTATGCCAGGACTATCACTTTTAATTGACATCCAGATGCCGTCCTTCACTTTCAACAAAAAGATAGAAGAGCTTATATTTCTAACATATCATATCAATCTTTAAAGGAAAATTTCTAACTATTGGTCTTAATCTGTCTTTATTTGTTAACAGGTTCTGGTATTATGTAAAAACTTCTCCCAGCCAGCTGTAGTTAGCACCAGCGACATCTCTAGCAGTGATGGCAATAACCACCAGGCTGTCCGGAGACTGCTGTCCAGTGAGCCCAGGGTTGTTGTTCAATAGCCCCAAGCTGTTAAGACTTCTAGCTAGAACGCTAGACGACAATTTAAAGACTAAAGACTATTCTCCTATAAAGTTGTGTCTCCAGCGAATCTTCGTGATTGACAGAGTAGTAACTACAATCTGAAACTGCTCTCCAGTGAGCTTATGGTGTAATGCTACAGTTCCAGGCTGCTAAAAACCTTTACACCAGGAACTGTATTACCACAAATCATAGATTGAAAAACTCTTTAATTGCAATATTTGCATTAAAGACTATTCTTGCTTCAAACTAAAACAGACCGATAAAAAAAAATAGGTTCGAAGACTGCAAATTATTCTATATAGTTAATCTTTAAACCTTATCAAACTTTACATAAATTTAATTTAGTTGAATATAGCTCCTTATCTTTAAAGATACGACCGCTGCGGAACAAATTAGGGTCTTTGCGTAGCTTATCTACTAAATCTTTAAGTCATTGAATTACTACACTTTTAATCTAGTAGTAGATTATTGTCGTAAATTTTTATCAGCGAGCTTCTGCTTAAGCTAACGCTGATAAAGCTTTCAATTTCTTGGAATTGATTAGAAGTTGGTAAGGGGCCGTCCATTAATCACGTGAGGCCCGAAAGGGGGGGGTTCGGCAAAAATTATGAAATATAACAAGGGGGGAGGGGGGGTCGAGTAAGATATCACGTGTATTTATTTTTTCGTCAAAATTAGAAAAATTTTAAGATTTTTTGTAGCTAAAAAATACACGTGGTTGCGGGGGGGGTAGTCTTAAACCTCACTACGTATCACCAAGGTTTGAAAAATGCTAAAAAAAACATCACGTGATTAATGGACGGCCCCTAACAAGTATTAGCTATCGATATAGCAATAATAACTTAATGATTCTTAGAAAAATAAATAGCATTAAGAAATATTGTAATAAACTTTATTAACGGCGTAGAGTAGTAGCAGGCAACGACGGTAAATGTATTGACTCGAATTGAATTGAAATATCGAAATTATCCTGTCGACCAATTAGGGGTCTAGAATTCCGAGTAGTCTAGAGATACCTACTAAGTACTAAGTACACTTTGCTTCGAAACCTAGTATTCAAGTGTCGAGAGGCGAGATATACTTCCATTCCTTTTGGCTCTCGAAACTCTAGCACTCGATATTTTTCGGAAAAAGTCCTAAGCCATATTCTTACAAAAATGGCAAAGAGAACCTACATCGATGCTTACCAAAACCTATTTTTTTATTTATTTATTTAATTAATTTGCGAGTTAGAAGAAGTTGCAAGTAAAAATATTCAAAACTAACTATTCAAAAATCAACTTACCTATTCGATTTTTTTTCCATAAATTCGATAACTTTTTAATAATTACATCTAGGACTTAAAACAATCTTGTAACCTGATATAATAGCATTATATAAAAGCATACTGCATTTTTCAAGTGTTTTTTTCTGTTATGTTTTTGTAGCCTTAGACATAGCCTTAGATTGCAATAAAATTAACTTAAGAATATTTGTGATTAGCTTTTTGTGATAAGAATTTTGACTAAGTAATATTTAAAATAGCAGATTTTAGATTCATATGACATATCTGTTTCTCGTCTTTTTACTAAATTTCTACTCTTGTACAAAATCTATTGTCATTTCAAGCAGTCAGGTGTGTTCGCCAATTCAGACATTTATTGAAACATATATAATGTATATGGACATTTGAGTACTTATGTCTTTCATTATTAAAATTTTTAGATAATCGTATTTAATTTAGTTTTTAACAATGTCACAGTATCTACAATTTTATCTGTTAATACAGTCGAACCCAAAAATTTATGAAAGGCTACCAGTTTAATGGTAAGTTGATATTGGTTTGGAAATATTATACAAATAATTATTTATGATATAAATTATACTTACCAAAAAAATATCCCACAATTATTTTTGACATAAATAAGTACCGAAATTACTATGAATAAAACTTAAATTCCCTATTTAACTATTATTTCACTTCACTCATACCAAGACAGATATAATTATTAGGTACCTAACTGACTCCTATGTCATAATTATTATGTATAAAATTTTGTCCTAACATCCCATGAAAGTATAGAAAAATAAATTACAATAATTTTATAGCAATACTGAAATTATCATAACAACGA
The DNA here is from genome assembly GCA_946406115.1 of Apoda limacodes. Lineage (NCBI taxonomy): Eukaryota > Metazoa > Arthropoda > Insecta > Lepidoptera > Limacodidae > Apoda > Apoda limacodes. The sequence continues at coordinate 21,591,549 of OX291541.1, read as the reverse complement.
TAATAGTGCTATTGTAAACATTACTAGGTATTATTATTATTATACATTTCAGTTATATAAGGTACCTATCTAACTGTCTCCTAAGCAATAATTATAAATAAAATTTTCTCTTAGCGTTTCATGAAAGTAGCGAATAAAAAAGTAAAAGTAGAGAATAAATATGAAAGTAGAGAATAAAAAAAGTATCATCTACTTAAGAAACATGAATAATATGTTTTTATTATAGAATGTAATGTAGACGACAGTATTTACTGTACAGTACCTGTCTAGTCGTAATTAATATTACTTTAGATTACATAGATGTATTTATTTTATAAGAATTTTTTTTTATATGACGACCCACCTTTTGTTAAAGTCTGTATATACTTACGTCATCTTAATTCTATCATACTTCCCAGGTTAAGTTAAGTTAAGTTTTTGCACGAAAAAAAAAAAAAGGATTAAGACGACAAAATATCCCAAAATCTTACTTGTTTTTGTTCGAAGAAGTGGCACGTACCTACTAAAAATCTCAAAAAAAAAATATAAATATAATAAAGGTTGGGAAAAGACATAATATAAAAGATTTGAAAAAAATCATCGATCAGAATTTTTAAAATTTGCTTGAAATTTAGTTGACTTGTCGTGAATCTCGATATTTAGTCAAATAACCTTGAAAACTTTTCAAATTCATTAATACATATTTAAATCGGCTAGAATTTTTATTAAAGCCATTTTTAAACATTTTGGGGCTACGCGTATAACGTAATACCTGATGTGCAAAGTTCAACTTTATGAGAGCACGCTTACAATGGTTTTAGCTTTCTTTATACTTGAGCAAGATCATTGGTGTTTATCGTACCCTTAAGTATTTATACTTTTTCCGGTGCCACTACCTTTTTTTGAAAACAAATTTTAAATACATTTTCGTTTTTGTACATATAGTATCACATAACATATTGTTAAAATATTAGCTAAGCTACTTATTAGCTTTTATACATAATTATTATTTGCCTACTTGACATTCCTTCGCATTTAGTGTGTAAATTATTATTGTAATATGTTTTAACTGTTGTAAATATTATTTATGAAAAGATGTTTGTAGTGTGTTTGTGTGTGTGGTAAATACAAGTTTACATACATTTGGAGCTTGAAAGTTAATAAATAGCGTTTTTATTATGATATTGTTTTATTCTTAAAAAATAATAAAAAGTTAAATACTCTTCGTATTTTACGTAGCAGGCGCATTGCAATGTCCTTACCAGTCTCGACACGTCCCCACTATTGCGGAATAGCCTACCCTCATCTTGGGTGAAGGCGATTAAGGTGATATCACGCTGGCCCAGTCAGGATTGTGGACTTCACGGTATACAAAAGACATGATCTTGTAAAATTTTCATATAAGTAGATGCTAAAAAGCGAAATTATAAGTAGCCAGTTTATGCCTTTTGTCGACAAAACCCTAATGACAAAAATTTTGATAGGATTTTATGATTGAAGTAAAACGTGATTATAAATATTTGATATTCAAAAACATCGATATATATTATATGATATAAATAAAATCGACTCGATTGTAGAACTCTCTACTAATCGATTTTTTTTTTTACTCCTACTAATTAAATTAGAACTGGGTCTTAACACGATAGGTTTTATTTTGTTTTCGAGATTTGGGAACGAATTTTATGCACCGTGGTCACGGACGGACTACGGAGATGCGTAGTGCAGGTATACATTGGGCAGATATATCTATCTACCCTTCGTCTTGTTCGTTTGTGCTTATCGTCACTCTTTTTCCCGCTGCCTTGTCACGACATTTAATATAATGCTACGGTGTCACTACGCGAACTCAGAGGTCCGTAGTAAGTAGTAAGACCCGTTCTTATTTAATTATAATGTTTCAGAACCACGAAAGTACTAGTTTAAAAAGTTAATCCTACTATTATTATGAATGTGAAATGATGTCTAGATGGATGGACGTTTGTCACACAATCACGCTTCAACCACTGGAGGGATCGAGATGAAATTTGGCATACATATAGGTTAGGTCCTGGAATAGGACATAGGCTACTTTTTATCCCGACAAATTTAAAAGTTCCCGCGAGAATAACTATAACCGAGCTTAAGCGAACCATAGCTTGCTATAGCAAATTTCATTACTATAATCAAGGAGTTCCACGCCGATAACCGAATTTATGGCGGGCGAAGCCGCTGGCAAAGAATACTATCAAATATTTATGATCACCTTTTTGCAGAGGCAAAGTGGGACTATAATACAATCTATAGGTATATGGTACAATCCAACAAATATGATACAGAACTCAATCAACAAGTACCTTCAAAATTGTCGTTCCGTGATATGCCATTTTTGATTTCAATATAAAAAAAGGATATGATTATTGTTTGAAAATAATTTTCATCACATCATTCCATAATCTGGCTTACTCGACACTGTTCCCAATAAGCTTCCAGCTTCGTTCAGATGGTCTTCATTAATTAGTCGTTGTGACCAAGAAAGAATGTGAAAATTGTAAAGTTGCCTACAGCACGATTTACTACTAAGATTTTGGTCTGATAAAACCGGTCCGAATGAGACACAAAAGCCTACTTGAGTAATCTGGAACAAAACGAGAGCGTGGAAGTTAAATCTTTTCATAATAAACTAGTAATTACTTTTACCTTTTTAACTTTAAAACCGGTCCGAATGAGACACAAAAGCCTACTTGAGTAATCTGGAACAAAACGAGAGTGTGGAAGTTAAATCTTTTCATTATAAACTAGTAATTACTTTTACCTTTTCAACTTTTATTAATACGGATGTTATCGCCGTGGCCCATTTGCATTATTTATTTATATAGATGTTGTAGACACTTTGGCCTAGATTTGGCACAGATGTGTTATTTATTTATACAATTTTATAGACACCTTGGCCCATCTGTGTTCAATATTTAAAGATGTTATAGACAATTGGCCCATCTGCGTTAATTATTTATACAGATGTTATGGACACTTTGGTCCATCTGTGTTATTTATTTATACAATGTTGTACGCACCTTGGCCCATCTGTGTTAATTGTTTATACATTGTTATAGACACCTTGGCCCATCTGTGTTATTTATTTAAAAATGTAATAGACACCTTGGCCCATCTGTGTTAATTATTTATACAATGTTATAGAAACCTTGGCTCATCAGTGTTCATTATTTAAAGATGTTATAGACACTTCGGAGTTATTACGCTATGACCTTAGTTAGCTCATCTGTGTTCATTAATATTTTTTTAACTATCTATAATAATGCCTAAAGGAATTCAGTCTAAAAATTGAAAAAAAATGAATTTTTAGCAAAAAATTAGATTACTCATAACACGGAGTTATTTTTATTTAATTAGACTTTTTATCGGCTAAACTACCTTGCCCAGCTTGTGTGAACTACATCACTTTCCTTTTAATTTGTCTTCATTTTGTCTACGCTCGTGTTGGCTGACTAAGGTTCGACCAACGAACTTGACCAACGTATTGGCTGAACACTTGCCTTGTATTTATTTGTCTACGTTAGCGCTGACATGTACTTGAGCCTTAAAAATGTTGTAAATGATACCCTCAAAACGTATAGAAAACACATGTTCGGCAATTTTGATTTTCCATTTTAGTAACTTCTCATTTCGAAGAGGAGTTAAAAATTACTTTGAACTAAAAAGTGTTGACAATTTAACATTGTTCTTACGAATGAAGGCGAAAGTAACTGTTCATCAGTCAAGTCATAATTTGATTAATTTCCCTGTTTAATTTCCCCTAATCATTATTAATTGATTTCCCGATAGATTTCGGTGCTTACTATTTAGTTTTGTTTACACTTTAACCATGTTTTGCGGAAGGTGTGTGCAGCGGAATTAGAACTGCAATTGGGATGTCTTGCATAGTACATAGAAAGTTACTGTTACGAACGCATGCAAATTATATTATAATTTATGATGCTGGCACGATTTATTGCCCCATAACAACAAGTGCCAACACGACCCAGGTATCAGACACTAAATACCAGACACTTGAAAAATCCAGAAAAAATGTATTCAAGACCGGCTTCTCTTACTTCTAACTATTAACCATTTAATGTTAGTTGTAAAACGGAACCATTATAGTTATCAGTGGTACCACGGTTGGAAAAAAATTAACCGTGGTTCCACTGGGGTACTACGGTTAGGAAAAAGTAACCTTGGTAACACTGGGGGTACCACGGGTAACAAACGGTGTAGTAATGTCAATCCGTTGCCATGTAATGAAATTAAGAAGAGTTTTTAAAAGTATACGATCCGCGGCGCCTCGTAGCGAGCTTCATACAAACGAATTCTGTTCGTACTTATTTATGACATTGATCAAACACTATGAAAAGTAGACGTGACCTCAAGCCGAAAATATACAAACTGTAACAAAAGAGTCAAAGACCATATTGTATGAAAACATATAATTTTTATAAACTGAACTTTTAACTACAATTTAACAGAAAACTGGCACTCAGCAGACCTAGATAATTATTCCTAGACCATTATTTTACGAGCCTTTATTTAGTTTCACCCGTCCCGTATCTTACCCACTTCCCGGTATTCGATTGAGTTGACATTTTGCATAAAAACGTAAATCGGATGACAATGCAATATAATGATGTCATAGTGCTGGTCTGATGAATGAGCTGGAAAGTGACCATAGGACCTCTCTAACGAAACGACGCTACCCCATCGATTTTTCGCTTGTTTGATTTGTCTTGACAAGTACTCTGGTCTTAAACGATAACCAGGGTATGATGAAAGCTTGTTTGTAAAAAAAAATTTTTTTTACATATTTCTTGTTTTGATTAGTAATGCCGAAAATAAGTACATAGGTAATTCGTTTATGTAGTGCGACGGATCGTATACTCTTAAATATCTATGGTAGTTCTTATCTAACCATAGATATGGCATTTATGATATATTTTCTTCGAAGACCCTAACCTTCAGAGAGTCTCAAACGAAGAAAGATTATTGCTACGTATGTATATTTATATATTTATAATGTACTAGCTTTGGCCCGGGGTTTTATAAGTTAGTGGCAGTTATTTAAATATTATGCGCGGGTTGTCGGAAGATGAATACAACAACACGTATAAGCCATCAAATCTAATAAACTTAACGAAAAACGTTACCCTTTCGCAGTCAGGTGTACATAAAACACGTAAACACATAGAATTCCAAGCCCTTAATTCTAGACTAGACGACAAAAAGGCGTGTATAAAGACTATAACAATTATTCACCGATATCTGATGACAAGGGCTGCGTGCATTGCATTTTACGACGCCGTAAAATCAGAACATGCAAAGGACAACCAATCGCAGACATTTTTATAGAGAACGCCATTAAAAGGTGTCGATGGTAACTTAAAAGGGTTGAAAGGTTTCTTGTTTATTGTATATGCCTATATTCACTAATGACTACGACAGCTTATATTTTTTCGTCTTTGAATTGATTCCGGTAACATTTTTCATTTATTTGCGAAATAATTACCTATATGCAGAGTAAAACATTATTTTATTATATACTAGCGGTCCCGGCGAACGTTGTTTCGCTGCCGTCCCTCTGTAACCCGGCGAACGCTGTTTTTACCTTTTTTTTTTAGTTTTTAGATCGAGATAAAACTATCCTATCTTTTAAGTTGGATCAAATAACAGATAGCTGACCCGGAGAACGTTGTTTCTCTTTTTAAAAGGTTTTGAATATTTTGAAAGGTTTGTACTAATTCAGAAACCCCAGCGTACGCTTGACCAATTTTTATTTCTCAAAAACCTTCCCCGGCGGTGTGCACAATCATTTCCCAAAATTTCATTACAGTAGGTTAACCATTAGAGCGCGTGTCCGACTTCCACTTGACCCATTTTTATATCATATAAACCTTGCCCTAACAATAATAAACACAACATAAATTATTCAATTCGGTGCAGTCGTTTATAAATATATATATATATATATATAGATATATATATATATATATATATATATATATATATATATATATATATTACTCAATCCAGGTAACAGATATCGCCATCTGCTAGAATCGTTTGGAGCTAACAGATAATTGTGACACGTGGTGGTTATGCTATTAAATTGTAACTTATATGAAACGTTTGTAATTTTGTAATTTTAATATAGCGCCATCTTTTGAAGAATCGTTTGGAGCTAACAGGTAATAGACAAATAATTTGCAATAAAATAATATTGCGACTATAAATTGAGATGTAAGCTATCCTATCGTTCAAGTTGGATCAAATTGCACACGGTGTACAAATCACATTTTAAATCGGTTCAGTAGTTTAGGAGTCCATCGCGGACAAACAACGTGACACGTAATTTTTATATATAAAGATATATAGGTAGGATAAATCTTCAAAAATGCATTTGAGGTTCCTAAGTAACATTTTTGCTGAAAAATATTTGACGAGTTTTTATAGCGTCCAAAGTTAAAAAAAATTGCCTTTTAAACCATGTTTTCTGAAATTCTGAAAAAAAATACGGTAATAGAGCATTGTAAATATTTTTGAGGACACTTGATTTTACTTAGGCCATTGACCCAAGTAGCATACCTAACCACCACACCCGCCGTTGCCTAACTTCGCATATCGTTTGCTGTTTCTGGGCCACGAGCTCTTCATCATTTACCTCCACTTACACTATAAAGATCACATTAAAGTTTTCATTCGCTAACAGAGAGATATTGCTCACGTGTGCACTCGATGAACCTAATAAAACTAAACTTGCTTAAGCCCTCTGTTAGCTGCTTTAAATCCTTTTGTCCACTAGGCGCATATCTAATACTCATGGCTCGTTATAAATTAAAGATTATAATCTGTGGTTAGCCAACATCCCGAAGAACGTTACCGCAGGTCGGTGGGAAAATTTAATGTTTAACTATACTGGCCACACACGATGCCTGAATTTTAAAGCAGATATAGATGAAGTAGGTACTTACTTATATTTGTTTACTAAATAATATTTTTAACTCGGGCGAGTAACATGACACCGCGTGAAGTCTAGTCTATTCAATATATAGAGTGTGCAAAAATGGCCAGAGTAACTAAAGAGGGTGCAAGGGAAAAAACCGGACTTCCGGCCTTTTTTTCCTTTATTTTAGTTACGGTAAGGGTTTATAAATGGGTTCGTTGAAAAAAAAAATTCAGTCATTTTATAAAGCCCAGGCTTAGAATTTTTAACCGTAACCATACTGCAGTCTCTAACCCATAACCATAGCACAGTCTCTAGCCCGTAACCATGCCGCAGTCTCTAACCCTTAACCATACTGCAGTCTCTAGCCCGTAACCATACCGCAGTCTCTAGCCCGTAACCATACCGCAGTATAACGAGGTAAATAAGTTGCTATTGTTTTTTTGCAGACATTATTATAATACAAATATCGTAGCTTCACTTTGTTCGCGTGAACTACATTAATATACCCTGTGTCTAAGCACTATACTAATTTTGAACTGATATAATTTCTGATTTAGGAATGTTGGCACTGCATAAGAATGTAGGACTTTTCTTCAATATCCTTCACGAAAGCAGAAGAGCATATTTGTGTATGTTGAGAAGGACTCCATTCATAGTCTTTTTTATGTTATAGATACATGCCATTTATAATTTAATAACTGGTAAACCTGTAAAAAATTAAGAAATGAAAGTTTTTGTGTCTTAAACCAATAGTCCAGTTAAATTAGAAAATTAGATAACATTAATTGGTAGAGATTTGAATTTTTGTCTACATGTTCATTAATTCTCCTGTTGTGCATACTAAAAGTCCCCATCGATATTTGTTGCGCTCTCGCTGCCATCTTGGAAAAAAGGTACCCTTTTTTAGTTTTTTGCTTATATCTCGGCAATAATAATTAATACAATAAAATCGTGTATTCAAAAACTGTAACTTATTCAATTTCCTATAAAAAAGGCTAAGATATATCCGACATTGAAAAGTTTTTTTTTATATTTTTGCTATCGATTTACAGTTTTGTTTCTGTTTACTCCTAAAATGTTCATATATATCTTCAAAAACTTATTCCATGACACTACCTAGAGATAGAAAGACCGACAGAGATGATGAGAAAGAGAGAAGGGGAGAGATAATTCAGGGGCATACGCATTATGCGACATTATGTGTATAGCAGGGCGGAGTCCGCTTGGTGAGTAAGAATAGCCAATAGGCCAGACCAACTAGCCATCAGCCGATCATCATCGCGTCTGATTTCGATAAAAACCACCTATCCTGAGTAGAACAAAGGTGAGGTTCTCAACAGACTGATAAACAAACACAATTTTAACATTATGACTGCTTCTTCAATACGCCTTTGTCGGATAGGAGTCAGAGGGACTTATAATAACGGGAAAAATTCAAAGCAAAATCCGTCTAGCTAGATACAGAAACCTTACGTTATGTGAAATCCCTTCGTCAAGTATTTCCAGCCTATCACCATTAGTTGTATTGCAGTACTATAAACGGTGCTTGGTAACTATATACATTTACATACAAAGTCACGTAAATCGGAATACGTTGGCTAAGTCTTTATGGGAAGTGAGGCACACGGTCTACGAGACGATGATCAGCTGATGGCTGGTCATGGCTTTTCGGTATTGATAGCCAGTCGCTAACCAAGTTGCCCCAAAACACATTCCAACCCAGCCTAACACATCATGTCACATAATGCATTTGCCTCTTTCCTCCCTTCCCTTTTTCTCTCTTTCCCACCCTCTCATATCTCTCTCTCTCTCTCTTTCTTTTTCTCTATATATCTTTGAATCATTTTGGAGTAAACATAAAACAAACGGTATATCGGCAGCAAAAAATTAAATAATTTTCCTCTTTAACGCCGGATTACAGCTGAAATACTAGAGATACAACAGTTATATATATATATGAGTTTCTTTATAGGATATTTAATAACTTATAGTTTTTGCATACACATTTTTTCCGTATCAGCAGCAATTGCCGAGATATAAGCAAAAAACTAACCAAGATGGCAGCGAGAGCGCAACAGATATCGATGGGGACTTTTAGTATGCACAGCAGGAGAATTAATGAACATGTAGACAAAAATTTAAATCTCTACCAATTAATGTTATCTAATTTTCTAATTTAACTGGACTATTGGATTAAGACACAAAAACTTTCATTTCTTAATTTTTTACAGGTTTACCAGTTATTAAATTATAAATGGCATGTATCTATAATATAAAAAAGACTATGAATGGAGTCCTTCTCAACAAACACAAATATGCTCTTCTGCTTTCGTGAAGGATATTGAAGAAAAGTTTATAGGATATTTAATAACCTATAGTTTTTGCATACACATTTTTTCCGTATCAGCAGCAATTGCCGAGATATAAGCAAAAAACTAAAAAAGGGTACCTTATTTCCAAGATGGCAGCGAGAGCGCAACAGCTATCGATGAGGACTTTTAGTATGTTCAATGGGAGGGGTTAATGAACAACTATACCAAAATTCAAAACTCTACCAAATAATGATTTTTTAGCCTAAAAATGTATCTAATTTGACTGGTCTACAATGATATTGCAATATACCTAATCTATCACCGGTCTTAACATATTTTTTTATCGAAATTATCAATGCTAAAATTTGCTTTACAACAGTTTTATCAGTTTTAAAATCTTTGAAAGTAATTTCTATCAATTTGCTTGTATTTGCTGTCCTTACACAATGTACATAACGCATTGATTCAAATTTGATAGTACCTACAGGCCAAGGTTTGGGAGTTCAAACCCTATGGTGAGAGTACCAAACTAGCCAACTACAGTTCGATTTGACAATGGCATACACAACATTGACAATTGACAACAATGACAACATTGCATCAATAGAAATTTACACTATCTAAAATGACACTGCTCCATCTAATCAGCGAACTCGTAAACAATCAGGGGGCTAAGATTTCTTTTAGCGTCATGAAAAAAAAAAAAAAAGAATTGCACTCCGGGAGTGCCGGCAGAAGTAAAAACCTTTACACACGATTCGCGCTTAACACTCAAATATGTCACAAGACATGTCTTTGACATTGTCAAGAAATAATAATGTTTGTTTATTTACTTTTTTGACGTAGTATATTTGACATCGCAATCTGTCATAGAATTAAAATTCCATATCCAACCTCCCTGTACTACTCATAATCGCGAATACTAAAAATAAAAATTATAATAGGCGTGGCATTACGGTTTCCGTCTTACGAATTTCCACGATTAGGACACGTGACCTGACGCGAGTTTATCATTTTTTACCCATACCAAAAAAAGTGCACAACGCCGCTAAAGAAGTTTTCACTTCAAAAATAGAATCGAACAAAATGTATTAACAGAAAGGTTATGACGTCACTTGCTATCGATCGAAAAAAATCATAGTCATGTTGCTTTTCTATGCTATCGGTTCCATAGCCAAGCCACTGTGGCGCGCCGAAACGAAAGTTGTCCATACATGGTAGCCATATTGCAACTTACAAACGCGATTCCTTATTCAACCGCCTTCAAAAAAGGGTATATTTCCCTTATGTTAGTCCACCGATATTTCCGTCAATTGTGAACCGATTTTAAAACTTATTTTTTTATTCGAAAAAGTATGCCCCTGAGGTGGTCCCATTAATGAAATGGATTTAAAACTTGAACTTTTGGAGAAATAAAATAATTGATGTTAGTTTTAATTTGGAAACTTTTATGTTGATGATTATATAAAATTTTGTTACAACTATGGATGTTTTGTAGTGTAAGAGAAAAAAAAGGGATTCGTCACTCAAAAGCAAAAAATAAATACTTTCACACTGTAATTCAGATCAGATTTTCGGCAATATGTTATTATTTTTACCTTTTAAGTGCATCTTTTTAAGCAGTTTGTTTTTGAAGTGAAAACTTCTTTAGCGGCGTTGTGCACTTTTTTTGGTATGGGTAAAAAATGATAAACTCGCGTCAGGTCACGTGTCCTAATCGTGGAATGCGTAAGACGGAAACCGTAATGCCACGCCTATTATAATTTTTAGTTTTAGTATTCGCGATTATGAGTAGTACAGGGAGGTATGTCAAATATACTACGTCAAAAAAGTAAATAAACAAACATTATTATTTTATTTTTAGTATATGGCGATTATGAGTAGTACAGGGAGGTTGTTTGTTTGTTTTTTTGTTTGTTCGTTTGTTCGTTCGTTCGTTCGTTCGTTTGTTCGTTCGTTCGTTCGTTTGTTTGTTTGTTTGTTTATAAATAGATCACACTGTGGGGCCGTGGCGAGCACTTTTTTGTGATGGGTAAAGACTGTTAAACGCGCGTCAGGTCACGTGTCCTGATCGAAAATTCGTAAGATGTCACTCGCGTTAGGACACGTGACCTGTATTTACATTAGGTTAGTTTTTATTTTTAGTATATGGCGATTATGAGTAGTACAGGGAGGTTGGATATGGGATTTTAATTCTATGACAGATTGAGCTGTCAAATATACAACGTCAAAAAAGTAAATAAACAAAAGTTATTATTTTTAATAAATAAATATAGATAAGAAGTGATGGGAAGTAAATAGCGAGTATGTTTTCACTTCTACCGGCACTCCCGGAGTGCAACCCGTTTTTTTTTTTGTAGGTAATTATTGTAACATTCGGCCATTTTCTTCTATCTCATTTTCTCATGGGCACTATGCACTTAATTTGGATATCTCGCTCCCACGCTTTATTGGTCTTTTGAACGTAGTGAAAAAATTTGATGAGAAGAGAGGAGTGAAATATATGTATCGTTTTAATTTTTAGAAATAAATTACTTTTATTTTTGTTTAAATACGGTAGTTTTATTTTTCCAGTACGGCAACCCAATGTTTGACCAGCGGCAACACTGATTAGCACTGAGATTACAATAAATTGAGTTTGTTATTTACCTACTGTTTGTTATTAAAATTGAGAAATGTTATACAAACTCCATTTCCTATGGTCCAAAATAAATCGCTGGCATTTAGGTTTGTAAATTTTACACTAAACTTGATAAGTGAACTCCTCTATAAATATAACCTATGTGTTATCAGAATATTAGGTTGGGGTGTACAAAAGGGGGCGCTGAAGAAAAAGACTTAAAACGTGAAGTCCGGTTTTTTTCCCTTGATGGGGAAGGGAAAAGAAGGCGCCTTTTTTTTTAGTAACTCTGACCGGCCTTTAATTTCAATATTTACTGATTTTAAATATTAGTTATTCTTAATATTTGTTTACTTATCTTTTAGTGGTTGCCTTACTACTAATAGTAGAAATGGGCTGGCTGCCAGGTAAACTTGTGGGATTCCACTGCAACGACCCTGCCCTGTCCCACATTTATGTTGGTGACACAGTCAGCTGGAAATGGCTCCTTGCTGTAGCTTCTCTCCTTCCTCTGCCTGTTGTAAGTAATAGTGTGTTGCTGGATTTTACTGTCTAATGTTGAGTCTTATTATAAATTACCCTGGAATAGGTAACTTTATGTCTTCTTTAGGCATGAAATATTAAGCCTCCATAAGGCTGTGTAATTATATATTGCAAAGTTCTTGAGGTCTATATCTCTGCTGACAGTGGTTGAATTGATGGTGACATTGTTACTTAGATAATATACATGAATTTAAGACATAATGTTGATTATTTTAGATGCTCATTGTAGAAAGGACATACAATAATAATGAAGTAACTCTGGAAAGGACTAAGCATAGAGCTTTAAGATGGTTTAAAGAGTTTTACTATGGATTTGTGTTAAATCTTACCATTGTGGAAACAATCAAAAAGTTGCATGGGTCACCGAGGCCACATTTTTTTGACACTTGTGCTCCACAAGAAGCATCAACTTGCAAAGGGTATGTACATAACTAATTGTTAGAAAAATTAACAAACATTGACTAAACAATGTTTTGTAGAAAATATTTAATCACATGGAGTGCCCCTCAATGGAACTCTGAAATGCATGGATCAAATTTTCTACCCTCTAACTTATCCACACTGTGATAAAATGCTCTATATTTTCAAAATGAATAATCTACCATAATTGTGATTATATTATATAGCTTATTAGATATTATCAGAAATATAACTCAGTAATATTAAAATTGTAACTGAATTAGAAATTAATTCCAATATAGGTACATATTTTGATCATTGTCTGCAAATAATTTGAAACCACAGAATGAACATATCCTATCAAAATTTACAATGAAAAGACAAAGTTCCTGACAAGCAGCTTCTAAGCAGGATCTAAAAATATATTAATGTTGAAATTATTTATGAATAAAAATAAATAAAAAAAACCAACTGCAAAAACTTTAAGAACTAAATAGAAATTAAATCACACCAAATATTTAACTGTAACCCGGAACTCATTTTGAGGTAACTATTAATATAATATACTTGCAAAATTAGTTCCATCTGCTAATAGATAAATATTTGGTATGTTTTAATTTCTGTTTAGTTCTTAATGGTTTTGCAGTCGGGTTTGTTTTATTTATTCACAGCTTTTAAGTGTAATTTTTTTTACTTGCGCTCGATTTTTTAAGTGGTTTTATATTTTCATACTCACCTTTTAAAACCCTTTATTTTTATACCTCACTTGAGAGTTTTAAATTTATTTTACCCCGCACTGCTATTTGCCATTCTGAGAATTTAAGAATTTTTTGTACCAACTGTCACTCTCACAATTCTGACGAATCTAACCATGCCTCTCAAGCTAACATCCATCTAGTTGTTAAGGCTACAGAGCGTGCCAAAGAAATATACATACATACACTCAAAAAACATAACCCTCCCTCTGCAGTCAGGTAAAAATATAACATAAGCATCTCTTTCACTCCTTTGGAAAACTTTATCTACTGTCCTGTGTAATGAGGTTGATTAACACATTGACTACCAACTACGAGATAACTCGCGCATTTTCGCGCAGCTACGATTAAACTTGTAGCATATCAGTGCTAATATGAATAGATGGCTTCTGGGAAGAGAACAAAAAATCAATGCTGGCTACATAAAGAGAAATTAATAAATAAACAGAAAATATAATCATAAAAAATTAGCCAATTGGCTTTTTAGACCGGAATTCTGAAAATTGCCGTGGCAGTCAACATGTTAAGTCTTAAGGCATTATATTGAGTAAAGGGATAAGCAATGTTATATGAAAGAGAAAAAATTTTTGAGACCCCGTGGGATACTGGACAAGCTCCACAAATTTCATTAAAAATTTAAATTACAAAAAGTAAAGAGAAAGTTTGATGGAGTAGAACTTGCTAAGAGCTAACAGTGCCAAAAAATATCCTCTTCCATCTCTTAGCACTAAAGAAAAAAAAATCCATCTTACTAAAAAAGTTTGAGAAATGTTTATTTTTTGTTTTCTAAATGTTTATAAGATAAACTCTTTTGCATGTTCAATTGTTATTCTTAAGTCTTGTACAATGTATGTTCTCAACAGATAAATATTACACATTAATATACAGTACCTACAATATTTAAATTTTAACTAAACAATATTAGTGAAAAAAGTTAATACATTTATGCTATTCCCAACCATATAACTTATTCATCTTCTAGATTCCTGAAAATCAGAACATTCCAGAAATCAAGGTCCAGTTGTTAAGAAATAAAAAGACATACATAAATATTTCTCAGGTCTGAGTTTGTGTCCAAGTACAGCTGTACTAAATTTTCTTGGACGTACCAATCAGATGGCAGCTTCCCATCTGGGCACTCATCTCTTGCTATGTATTCTGCTCTCTTTATAATGGTAAGTCTTACACTAAAACAATTCAAAATTACCGAATAATCATACTTATACAACAAAAACGCAAATCTTCTCCATCTATAAAAGTTCAATGATTGTTGCTGACTCAACACTTTGAATAGTAGTCTTCCCTTCATTTATTGCCTTATTTTGTAGAAGTTTTTTTTTCAGTAAATTGCAGAAAATCAAAGTTGCTGATACAATACTGACAAAGAGTCTGATACAATATGATATGATAATAAAGTATTAAAAAAATTGGATAACAGAAGCAAAGCTACGAAAGATTGATAGGTATTCCATCTCTCAGAATCTACTGTTTGAACAATTATGACAACATTGAATGACTATTTCTCATTGATCATTAATTTCAAATAAGTAAATCTTTTTTATGACAATTAATAGGCTGATTCCATTTAATTTATGCAGTAAAAGCACTTTATTTATTTGGCTTGTAATTTCATCATAGCCTGTGAATCGCGATTTTCACTTAACGCGATTTTGTTTAGTGGAAAGCCGGGTTTCACTGTATTTAAAAACTTCAAATGCATTTTAAAGTCCTATTTAACGCCACACAATTGGTGTACAAAAATAAAATTGTGTCAGTTCTATGAATGGAGATTTTTATTTACTAATTGCATTACAAAACTATATGGCAGTTTACAAAAGATACCTTTTTGTAAAACGGATAAGTATAAGTAAGTATGGATAATGAGATGGCAGAATGGTAAGGCTGTGATATACGGACAGACAGTCATGACGAAACAAAAAAGGTTCTGTTTTTGCCATTTGTCTATGGTACCCTAAAACTCTGAAATCCCAGTACAATTTTGTTTTAACATTGTTTAATTGGCAGCATCCTATTGACAAATCATCATGTTCTTTAATCAAATTAATAATTTTAGGGTTTCATAGTTATTGTTTTAATTCCCTTGTTATTTGATTATATGTTTTATTTTACAGTACTACTTACAACGTCGAAGCAAATCCACAGTGTACATACAAACAGTACAACTTCTGTGTATAGTTAGTGCAGTACTCATTGGAGTGTCGCGTATGGTGGACCACCGACACCACTGGTGGGACGTCTTGGCGGGGAGCGTGTGGGGTATCTGCGTCTTTTTATATGCTGTGAGTGCTTATTTTAGAAGAGAAACTATATTTTTATTGACTTCAAATTAAAGTCTGACAATGGCATTTACAAAAAGGCGATTCATTATATAAAGTACCTAGTTATAGGTGAGGGAAAAATTTGCCTCAATTTGCACTATAATGACACCCTAATGATAAAAGGACTAAAGACTGGAAGGTGCAGGATGGAATGACTTTCTACTACATTTACAGATACACTGGTTACTACCACTGGAACCCAATCAAGACCGGCCATTTTAGACACATGGCCATACACGAGGGAGGTCTTTATTCTATGTCTAAGTTCTAAGATGAAGATTGTTATAATAACTGCAGCAGTTATTAAAATAAATCTTAAGACATAGTTATTGCAACTATTTACTAGGAAAGCCTAGATCTAGTGGCTTCGTCATCTGCTATGCATTCTGAAGGGTGGGCATTGGTCTTTTTTCAAATTCTCATGTAGATTGGTCATTCGCCGTCACAACCACCAGTTTCTCAGTTAAGGACAATATCGTGAGAAAACCAACGTTCGTCCGATAAGAGATTTAAAAGACTCATGTAACCAATCGGCAATTGGCTTTCGTGATGGTTTATGGCCCAAATAGCCATTTCCTAAGGCAAAGGTAGACCAGTGTTCTAACAGTAGGTAGGTATAAAAGCTGGTATAATACTTATGTATTTTTTCCTTTTCACAGATAACATGGCTATGCAGAAACTTCGAGTGTATCGACGCAAAAACCGATACCTTAAAGGAATCTTCAGAAACGAATGGCATTCACAGTAGTAGTGGAAGTAGTGGTACTCTATCTGATGATATTCCATCTAGGAGATAATGATCATAAGTGATTAATTGTAAGAATAAGCTTTCTATTGTAATTATAACCAAATAATTAACACATGATAGTAGGAAATGGGGTTCTAATTCTAGGAAGGGTTTAGTTTCACATTGACTTTTTTGTGAAAGTAGTAGAATTTTTATTTTGTATCCAATTTAATATTACAAGAAGCAGAGGTTGTATGAAGTATTTTAATAATTGGCAATAGATCTAGCTTAAACTTAATTATCATGTTTTAATATTCACTAATGAATAACTTTAATTATGTTTACCAGTGGCGCGTCGGAGCCAACTCGCACATTCTTTTCTTTTGTATGTTATTTATGATAATTCCCAGTATTCTTATTAGATAATCATAATGGTGGGGGTGTAAGCTTAAACCAAATATTTTTTTTATATTAACCAAATATAGCCAATGTTTCTTTAGTTTGTATTTATATTTAATTTAGCTATGACAGTGTTGTTTTATTATTGACTAACTTGTCGGTATAGGTATTAAAGTTGCGATAACTGTCTAGGTAACATTCCAAAACACTTAATTTATTGTATTATATAATATATTCTTGTCTTAAGTCTTGCCAGCCTTCATACGTCCTGGGGCAGGGCCTACCCTCATAAGCGAGGGTGATTTAGGCCATAGTCCACAAGCGGGCCCAGTGCGTATTGTGTGCTTCACATACGTCTTTTTTTTTCTTGACGTATGCAGATTTCCTCAATAAGTTTTCCTTCACCAAAAAGCCAGCGGTGTGAATAAATAAATATTATTATAAGAATATAATATATAATAAAATAATTTATATAAGGGCCCTGTGCATCGACGCGACGGTTTGACTCCACGTTTTTATACGATTTTTCAGTTTCTCGAGTTTGTAGTTTCCTTCGCATTTATATATTACTACAAATTTTTAAATGATTTTATTTAATTGATGATTGATTGATTGGTGATTGCTATTTGTTACTTTTTCTGCTGTATTAGTTATAAAAAATCACGCAAAAAGGGTAAAAAAAACTACTAAATGGGAAACATCAATTACTTGATGAAGCTAACATTAAAAAAACATAAGTTTGTAATTTGCAGTAATATACAATTTGAGAAGTAAACTACGAACTCTAAACATTGAAATAAAATGTATCAAAAAAGCAGTCGCGCACCGCCCTCTTCAAGTTTGACAATTGCTTTTCGCTTGTGTTGTCACACAAATACATTGTATTGTTAAAACTTATAAAATGTGATTAAACGCTAAATACTCACCTCAGTAATTTAGTTAATAGTTCTTAAGAGCTTCTTCTATGCGGTATGTTTTGTTTTAATGACACCATACCCTATGGCCATAACTAGGTCGTCCACATGAACTGGTAAAGGCCCTGACACTAGAATTACTTCGTTTTTTTTTTTATTTCAAGTAGGCTTTTTTTTACGATGAGCCCTTAAATCAATCTTAATAAAACATTTTTTGAATTGAAGAATTTATTAAACACCATATAGCATCCAATTCCATACTTGTTTAAAAAATAAATAAAAAAAACTAATTTATACAGAACATACATTTTAATAACAAAACTTATGTTTCATTAAGACATTGTTATAATAGGCATTAAAAGGCGTAAAATGTTCAATTTTTTTTTCCATTAACGTGGTAAGTAAACCAATGTTCTGGGAAAATGATTAAACACAAATTAACACAATTTCGTTTAGTTTTTAGAAACATTTTTCAGTAATCGGCGAACTTAGCGATAAATGTATGGTCAGTTTTCTATAAATCGATTATATCAAAATTGACAAAAAAAATTATATCGTTGCAGAAAATTATCGTAACGCAATATTTTGAAGAACAAATTAAAACTAACCTGCTCTAACTGTAATAAAATTATGTTGAATATATAAAATATTGACTTTTAATTCAGGCAAATGCTAAATTTATTTTTAAATGCAACCTGTGACTTTACCTACGTGCGTTTATAACTCTTAATTAAGGGCATTAAAGATTTCTCTATAAAGGGCTAATTTTTCATCCTCCTAACATAATTATTTTTTAGAATAGCGGTGCAAAATGAAAGTTATATATTTGGATAGTTAAGTTTGGTTTAGAAGTTATTTACAGGTAAAGCCACTTATATAAAAGCATAAGTTATTTATTTTTTTGTTTCTATAAGTGTTCCTTCTTTAATATTATCCGTTATGTGCAATAGGAGCAACTAGCGCCATCTTGGGCTTATTCTGCCAATTTCAAGTTCTTTAAGAAAGATATATTTTGCTTGACCGATTTCTGATGCACCAATTGAGGGTACTTATCCAAATATAAAACTTTCATTGTGCACCGCTATTCAAAAACATCACACATAATATTACGGCCCAAATCTTCAAAGCCTTTATTGCCTATATTGATGCTTAAGGGATTATTAAAGATGGTTTTAGTACATAAAAAGCCTAATATTTGCATGCGTTACATTTTGGCTTAACATTTAAGTATTATATTTAACCCCTGATTTATATATTTCCACTTTAATTGAAAATTATGGAGATTCAAATGCATAGTATAACCTCAGTACAAATTACATTACAATCTATTGAACAACTGTTTAGGCAGGCTATTTTACTGTTTCATATTCAATGACAAAGAAAAACAAGTAAAAAACTTTGATTCACCAGGCTTAATAAATTATTGTTGACAGTAAACCATACATACATACTAATATTTATTTATTTTTTAAGTAGGAAACACTGAAGCATAATATGTAATTAAACCCTCAGAACAACAAAAAGAAAATTGCATACAATTGTTTATTACACACAACAAAGTGACACTTTAACTTCATGTTATTGTCAATATGAGTCAGTCCATTTTTAAATTTTTTAGTCCTTTTTTTTTTGTTGGTCTAAGGTAAGATTTATCATTTTTAAACTTAAGGTTGATAGGAATGATAACACGGCATTGTCTATTTGAGTAGATGGCTGTCTTCGGCCAGTTTCTTCTCCTTTATCAACTGATTGAGATGGTCTATTAATGCTTGTATAGACATTTCTCCATGCACTTTATTATCCCGAGTACGGATGTTGACTGTGCCTGATGATTTTTCCCGCTCCCCTACCACTGGAAAATATAACATTTAAAATTAGCTTATGTAAATATTATATGTAATAAGTAATATAAACTACAAAATATTTTTGAAATAAAGGAAAAACAAATCTAATAGATTTGATCTCAAGCCAGGACTTGAACCTGCAACATTAAGATTTTTTCGATATTGTGCATGGTTTAGAAATAATCGAGTGAGTTGTCTTGTGCGGGAATCAAACCCACACCCCTCGATTTAACAGTCGGGTCATTACCCACTGAGCCAAGAAGCCGACTATTATTATATATAATTGATTGTTAGTCTATAAAATTGATGTATTGTATGACTTAGTCACTCACCCAATATGTAGTTGAACTGAGCGAGCTGAGCGTTTCTCACTTTCTTGTTGAGTGTGTCTCCTGCATCGGTGTCTACTTCACACATCAGTCCAGCGCTGTACAGCTTCTCTTTGACCTGTAACAAACGAATTTTATGCTGTTAAAAGTGGCATAGGAATGTGAGGAAAGGAAAGCTACAGAGTTGGGTAAACCGTCGTCCTACATCGCGCTAACAAAGTTTCTTCGGCAGTTCAGCATATATAGAAACCGAGGCGCAAGTTAAGTGAACCACGGCGGTCCCCAGGCAAAACAACTCGCCTGGCAGGAGATCTCCTCTTTGCCGCCGCTCCACAGGAATATAAAACAAGCTGCAGTAGTAGGTACAGTAGCATTACAAAAAAAAAGTACAATCAGGCTAAAGAATGGTAAGCTAAGAAAAGCTACATTTTTAGGGAGTCATCATCGTCAAAAAGGGCAGGATATGGTAAGATAAGAAAATCTGCAATTTTCGGCATCATACGTCTTAACAAGCTAAAGTATGGGAAGAAAAAAATGATAAAATAAGCCATGGCATGGTGGGAAAAAGATGTTTAGTGCTTGAGATTTTATGCAAAGACCACAGGAAGATGAAAAAACCTGCAGTATTCAGTGAAGTAACATTACAGGCAGAGGCTGCGGATCGTGTTTAATAAAAGGTGCGGTCTGTTCACTGCTTCAATGCTTTTTATGTCATCCAGCCAAGCTAAAAAGACTTAAATTCTGAATGATACATTGTACCAGTCTTGGCTCATTCTCTTTGGTTGGATTAAGCGCATAGTGTGTATTATATCAAAGTAAAATAGGATGACGAGAATGGGTGCAGATGTAGTCAGTGTTATGGAAAGATAAGAACAGCTGCAGTGTTTGGTAACAAGGCAAAGGAATTTGAGGAAATCTTCAGCAAAGTGCAGTCACAGGTTTTTAAGACCCTGCAGATCTGCGGAAGTGCCATGAAAATATTGGAAGACGGTGCGAATTGTGTTTAAATTATCCATGCATGGGTAAATAAGTAGCTTGTATGAAGGTCGCTCAAAGTTCTATTTGTACTATGGCACATGTACTTCACACAGAAACGGCGTGACTCGTAGCTACACTACAAAAATAAAACCGGCCAAGTGCGAGTCTGGCTCGCGCACCGAGGGTTCCGTGCAAATATGTTGTTGTATAAAAATATTTTTGCAATTTTTCCTTTATCTGTGCTATAAGACGTTGCTTCGTACCCAATTTCAAGATTCTGAGTTCACGGGAAGTACCCCGTAGGTTTTGATTCCCTTGCGAGTTTTGAAAATTTGCGGCATAAACGGCTATATTTTATGATTACGTTGGCTTAGAAGTTTAATTTTTTCACAGCTCCAAGGGACAGTAGACCTGAGTATTTGATATAAATTGTAGCTTGACACCTCCACGCGTTCCTGAGAAAAAGGGTCTTAACAGACGGACAGACACATGGACGGACGGACAACAAAGTGATTCTATAAGGGTTCTGTTTTTCCTTTACCTTAGTACGGAACCCTAAAAATACTGAACCCTAAAATGTCACTGTATTGTCTCTAAGTGGCTACTGGTTCGACTCTAGAACGCGGGGGAGACTCATATTTCAAGGAGTAGTATTCGTACAGGTAATAGAACTTCATGCACTACGTCCACTGCTCTCTATTGCTGACCTCACCACCCCTCTGTTATGATCCTGTTACCGCTCGAATAGAACACGCATACATTTGCGCGTATACACATAGACATTTCTTTCTATAGTGTTAGTAGTCACTAATAACGAGATTTTTATATGAAGTGTCCAAGGTGTGCTATTATATAGAGCATTACTGACCTCTACAGCGTAGTCGTCGAAGGCTGGTCCCACCGGCACGACGCACACCTGCCTCGGACTGAGCCACAGCGGCCACTTCCCCGCGTACGACTCGCTTAGTATCGCGATCATGCGCTCCACAGAGCCGAGGATCGCTCGGTGAATTATAACTGGGCGTTTCTTTTCACCACTTTCACTGGAAATCAAAAATAAAAATGTTAATTCGATTTTATTTAAATATTTACAGAATTCTGTTATTACGGGACATGTTGCTTTGAAATGCAAAGATGATGTAGTCTTCTGACCAAAACTGCGATGCCGGAAGATTAGCTAAGCCTTTTTTTATATCACCATAGCGACAAAAAAGCTTACGGTCCGGTTCATGTTAAGAGATCACTGTAGCCTATGGATGCTTGCAACACCGGGGTCATAAGTCGCGCGTTGCCGACCCTTTAAAAATCCAATAACTCCTTTCTTGATTAACCCCATACTGTAGTCCCTAGATACAACCTCGGCAAGTAGCTCATTCCACAACCCAAGCGTTCACGGGTGGCAGCACCTATGTAACTGCGTAGTGCAATTTAAGGTTCTAAGTTGACAAACTGGTGGTAAACTTTAAACTATGGCGCAATGACCTAGCAGTTTTGGTCAGTCTTTAACCGCCGTGTTGATAGAGCCTCTATAACTCTGATAATTTGCCCCTGCTTTGGATCTATACATGGCTTAAAATATTGCTTGGTGTTATCTTACATTAATTTTATAATTCTCACCTAATATAATTAAGGTTAAATCTCTCAGGAAGCTGGAAGTCCAGCTGTATGGTGGCACATTGGTGTGACCTCCTTAACGCGTCTTGTATGGTTATATCTATTTTAGGTCCGTAGAAAGCTCCATCTCCTGGATTCAACTGCCACGGACGTCCAAACTTGTTCAGCGAATCTTCTAATGCCTGTTATGATAATACTTGGTTATAATAAATCGGTAGAATGTTAGGCTGCCATGTCATAGTCCCGGATTCGATTTTCGGAAGGGGACAACCAATATACTTACAGTTTGCAAATTGTAAAGTTTTTTCAACTCTTAATAGTCCCCGGTACGTACTGAAATAGGCTCACCATCATATTTACTGAATATTATCGGTTAAGCGTGGATGTTCTGTGCACATATACATTCATAATATCCCTGAATACCCCTTTATGGAGAAGCGATGGTATATCATTATTATTAAAAAAAAACAAACAATATAGCTATATCTTACTCGCATTGAGCTAAAACAAGACAGACAATGCTGATTTCTTGCATATGAATATATTCTATGAAGGTTTGATGGATATTCGTTATAAACTGACCTTTTCAGCTTGATTCCATGTATCGAGATCTCCCAAGTACTTCTCAGGTCGTGTGGACAGCTTCAGTTGAAAGGTGAAGCCGAACGTTGTATAGATATGGTCTAGAAACTCTAAGCACGCCACCTACAACGAAATATATTTTGGCTTGTATTTATATACTTACCACAAATGATCCTATTATCTATATTTAAACTAATATAAAAAGCTGAAGTGTTTGTTGATTTTTGTTTATTGTTTGATCGCGCTAATCTGCCGAACTACTAGTCGGGTTTTATAAAATATTATTGTATTTGTTAGTCCAATCATTGAGGAAGGTTATAAGGCTATTTAACGTTACGCTACGAGCCTTAGATATGAAAAGGAATATCGCAGGCGAGCAATGTGACAGGGGATGACAGCGACTGAAAAGGCAGTGGCATTTTAAGATAACTACTATAGTGTGAGTAATCTGTACAACTATTTGTCCTTGCATCGTAATGAGTCCTGTCTGCTTATAGTTAAATATTTGGTTAAGTGCTATATTATCAAGAAGTATAAAACATATATTTAAATTTATTTAAAATACCATTGAATAACATTGCGACCGTGACTGTAGAGTTTTAGGTGCACCTGTTTATTTCTTGATGTTTTTGCCATCGTTTTTTTCTTATTTATATATTTTATTGGTAGAATGTTTAAGTAGATTTTACTATATAACTCACACCTATGTTATGTTAACCGCGCAAAATAGATATATCTATTATTTTTGTTACCAAACACTAGTTACTTTTGCATGTATTGCTTTATAAATTAGAAATGTGACGGTGACAAAATAAATGTTATATATTACTACGGAACAAGCAAAGAATAAATTTTAAATTAAATCTATTTCAGTTATAGTATAGGATAAATTCTCATTGATATGTAATAAAACAGAAATGATAAAAATTAAATGTTAATATAAATAACTAGCGGCCCGGCTTCGCACAGGTGGACTTTTATTTTTTAAACATTTTAGGATAAACGTAGACTAAATGTATCTACGCATGACATAAGAAGTTTATTTGTTCAAATTACAATTTATATTTTTATCCATAAACCTATTTTTGTTCTCAAAGTTTTTTCCTTGAAAAAAGTCAAAATATTCAATGTCGGTTGCGTCCGCTGCGTAGTGAGGGAGGGAGCCGACCTCGCGTATGAACCGATCACGGAGCGCGCGGCGGCGTTTTTTTCCTATTAGTATTTTTAGATTGACATTTTTAAATTCGGAATATCTTTTGAATGGAATGTCCGAATTGAATAGTTTAAAAAGTTATCTAAAGGTATTGAAACAGTCTTGAATACGAAATTTATTTAGATAAGGATCAATACAAATGTATGCATAACATGGTCTGATTTTGGTCGGCATTTCTATCAAATTTTTAAATGTAAAAAAAGTAGTTACAGTGTCATAACTACAATAGTTAGAAATATGGTATCGCGAAGTTATTTATAGATATTGATATGTTCTTGTTTGTCGTGATTGTAGAACATATTTTTGTTCTATCATGAATATTTTTGATGAATCTGCGATGAAAGACATTTTATGGCTAATTTTTTTACACCTTGGGTTTCATTATTGTAGTTTTAGTAGGGATCACTATTTTTGTCTAGTAATAAATATAGGCTATGTTACTCAGGGATAACGTAGCATTCTAATGATGAAAGAATTTTTACAATAGGAGTAGTTTTTGAGTATATTCGTTTCAAACATACAAATATTTCTCCTTTATATTAGTTTAGATAATATCGCAGTAAAGATTAATTAATGGCTCTTTAAAATACATTAAAATTACAATTTGACAAACTCTTGACACAGCAAAATCGAATGACAATTAATTGCAGATATTTCAAAATTTGTGATTCAAATTTAAAGTTTACAAAATAAGACATGTCAGAAAAATCAAATTATGTATAAATATTTAGGATTCTCTACTATTACTATTTTTTCACATTCATAAAATACGCGAGTTGTCCAGTCATTCATACGTCGCGTTGCGTCGCGACGCCATCAATGTCTAGAGGTTGTTGGATTTTTTTTCAACATCAAACGTGATGACCGACTGTATGAAATAAATAAATGTTTACGTTGTGCCTGTAGCGTCAAGTCAAGTGACTTCTTTCTCAATCTCACCATCTCTTTCTCGATGTGCTGCGGCGCACAGAATATATGCGCGTCATCTTGCTGGAATCGACGCACGCGCGTTAGACCAGTCAGCGCCCCACTCAGCTCGTTCCGGTGCAGGACGCCGAAGTCCGCCATGCGGAGCGGGAGTTCGCGCCAGGAGCGGACGCGTACGTCAAACATGAGGCTTTAACAATTTTGAATTAACTTCTTTTTTAACCTTAGCGATTTTTATATTAATAAAAAAAGAACTGGGGCGAAATATGCAATTTTTTTTAAATTTAATACTAAGGTGTACAAACCAGCTTGGCGGATGTTTAGAGGTCATTGTAGACTATAAACGATTGTAACACTAGGTCATTACTCGCGTTTTGGTGACGCTTTAAAAAATCATATCACTCCCTTATTTAAGAACCCAATAGTGTTATCCTTAGAGAAAACCTTGACAGAGAGCTCATTGTACAACCAAAGCGTTGGCACGTAAACAATGGTTGGCAAAACAATTTTCTAAGGAAGGACGAACTTTCCCTGATTTCGCTCGAACACTAAGTATAACTATGTATGTGTGTTTCCATAGATCCAGAACTGAAATTGTAGCTGGAATCGTGCATAAATATAAATTTAATGGTCAATTACTTAATTCGTGAATTGTACCACACAAGCTATTAGTTTTTCCATTTATCTATCTCACCAATGTCCTGGACAGTTCATGGGTTTCAACGCAAACGTTTCTTTCTCAACATCAAAGGAGAACATGTTCTCGGAGTAATGGGCCCAGTGTCCTGACGTTTGCCAGAGTTTTGCGTTGTACATGTTTGGAGTTACCACTTCTTGGAAACCACGCACCCTGTAAATTAATCAAGAGAAAAAAATAATACAAAAGAACAATGGTCATTTTCCACACATGATGGTCCAATCATAGGTTTTAGTATTTTATTAGCACGTATAATTTTTTTTACCTGGTTAACCCTTAAATTCGAAATGTTGTTTTAAAACAACATCAATTTCAATAATATTTAGAATTCATTCTTAAGGATGTTTTATAAATCAGGTTTTAGAACGTCGTCCTGTTTGTGTACATTAACATTTTAATGTTGACAACACTTACATTTAAAAACAAAATATTTTTTTTATGCAATTGACATTTGGCGCGTGAATGTAACATCAAGCAAACTAGTCTTAAACTATTAAAAAATGGTTAGGACAAGGAAAGTTCAGGGAATATAAGATTCGATTTTAATAGCCATTTGTCAAAAAAGGAAGGTACAGGGGAAATTATGATTTTTTTCGCAATGCAAATGTCAATAATTTTGATACGCATGTTCCAAGAATGTCTCGTACTAACTTCCGGCCGCTCAAATAATGCGTTCCTGACATATGTCATTTGTACCTAACTAGTTATGGGCAATAAGTAACACTGGTACCCACATACTAGGTATTTACCACGAATTTAATTAAAGAGTATTAAAGTTATGTATTCATTCATTTTAAGGTTACATTGACCATTTGGTCTCGAACGCATTCTCTGAGCAGCCCCACTGTAGGTTAAATAGTTGAGTCTGATATTTTTTTGTTTTTAAAGGAGTTGTGACAGACAGACAAATGATCGGATAAGTGAGGAACATATTTGTTTCATTATTTTATTCTAAAGTTTCATAATCCCCTGAACCAGAGAATATTTTTAAAATAAGTGTGGCATATCTATAGATCAAGACATTATAATCAATACCATACCTGTATTGCTCTCTAATGAAATTCACTAATGTATTATATATGTGGGCCCCTCGAGGTTGGAAAAAACATGACCCAGGGGAAAGTTCATGGAAGAAATACAATTCTTGCTCCTGTAAACAAGGTGAAATAATATAGTAATTGATATTATTAGAGACAATATCGAGAATATTTTGTTTTCACGCTGTTGTCAGTAATAATTAAAAGTATGAAGTATTTTTTATATGTGTAGAATCTATGTAAATTTTATTAGGTAGAAAGAATCTGAAAGCAAGTAGGGTAGATAGTAGTTAATTTTCAATCGGCCTTATTTAAGATGAATCCGAATCCGATTATTCCGATACATTATTGCACTGAATACCCATATTTATTTACCCATTATTATTTATATATTCCTTTATTATATATACCAAGTCGGCCCCATATTGAGTAGTGCTGCCATTTCTGGGCGGGTGCACCAGCATGGCCCTTTTGACTCAGTTCAACAACGGGCTGTTAGAATTGTTGACGATACTCAAAAGTCGTATCGAACCCTTAAGCCTGAGACTTTGCCTCCCTGTGTATGTTCTACTACTTGTAAGGTGAGATGTGTTCTGAGGAATTGTACGAAACTGTTGATTGCCACTTTAATGGTAAAAGAAATATTTATCATTTTCGCAAAATGCTTTTTCATTAATGAAAAGCCAGTGACTTATGAAATAACTAGTTTTGTGCATACATTTATGTTATTTAAAAAAAACTCTTTTTATTAATCATTCTGCATTAGAATTTCATAATTCGTGTTGTAACAGCATACTTCCAAATATTCAAGACTTGGATCAATTCCAAATGGATATTCAAGCAGCAGTTCAAATTATAAAAATCTAACCCTTCCAATCTTCCTATGATCCCTTTTAGCCGCTTCTTCCTGTATAGTTTCCCATTCCTTTAACTGTTTTGGTTCAGGAAAAGATACCCCATATACTCGTTGTAAGCTTTCTGCATCTGCTTTGCCTTCCCAATATGTTGCAGAGTTCTGAAAAAAAAAATACTTTAAATATGTGTGAATCTCGGTTTAAATGCCCCGGAGAGGATAATCAGTGAATGGATGCACTTGCAACACTGCTCCTAATGCAGTTTATCTGGACTCAGGTAGCTTTATATATATCGTATAAGTCGTATATCACCAGATTTAAGGTAATAAGTTGTATAAGAAAGACCAGTGACAGAATAATATACCCCCTCGGCCAGTTCTGATGAAATATAAAAAGTAAGTCAAAATTGGACAAAGGAATTCCCATTAATCCACTCAGATTCCCAAAATGTAATGGTTTATCTATAGAATATTCTTTTCTCTGTCTTTCATCATAAGTAAAGGAAGTAATAGGTTGTAGTTCAAGGTTACTCATCGGTCCACCAACACGCCATTGGATATTTTTAGTTTGCTCTTTGTAAAAACTGTATTTCAAAAATTTTATTAATTAAATATAGAACTAACAAGCCTATGGTTAAATTTAAATAAGTTAATGTTTTGTATTGTTCCTAGTAGAATAAATAAGCAAATGGCATATAAGTGGCAACTTTTATTTAATAAAAACCTTAAAATATACTCTACAAAGAGAAAGTTAAAAATATTCAATAGTGGGCTGCAGGGATGACAATATACATACATACCTTGGTAACTTTAACAGCCTTGACTTTTCCAGTATGTCGGACATGCGGTCCTCTACACAGATCTATGAGCGGGCCACATTTATAAATGGTGGTAGTCGGCGTATTTACTTTCTCATTCAGAATTCGCACTTTGAATGGATTGTAGCTAAACATTTCTAACAACTGCTCCTTGGTAAGCTCTAAACGTTCAAAAGGCTGTTTCTCTTTTGCTATTTTCTTCATTAATCCTTCTATTACATTGAAATCAGATGAAGAGATCTGCAAAAAAGCATTAAATTCAAAATTAGTTACTACCTAATTATTGAATTAATATTGTTTACACCAGTTTTTTACTTTTCCAAGATCAAGTATAAATTTTTACATACCTTGTGTTGTTTATAAGTTTTGAGACAAAGTAAAAATCAAATATTTTTGGTGGTATTAAAAATATCTATTTATTTTTATATTTTATGAACATCAATAATCAAGCCTTTTGTATGTCATTTGAAGCACAAATTTTTTCTACTACTTTGAATCTGTGCCGGCTTCTACATCTCTTTGTTTTCATATTAAGAAATGAAAAATAAATCCCAAATAGTTTTATATAATTCATCACGTTTTAAATTTGAAATTTAAAAGTTTAAACTGACAGATAGCTTTATTTTTTTTTATCATGTATTGGGAAATCCAAACTTATGAACACACGCAGTATAAATAAAGTAATTATCTACTTAAAGTAACTTTACAAACACTGGGGGTTACTTGGTAAGCTGTATTAAGACTTTTCTGTACTTCACTACACTACTTTTACTTCCTCAGTTCACCTATGAACTGTGCTGGAATATTTCTCATTCAGGCAAATCGTGGTAAACAAACTAGTGCGAGGCGAACAAGCTATTTAATTTGATGTCACTGCTGGTTTTGCTTTCATTTAGTTTTACATTCATTATTTTTTAACTTATTTATAATTTGAATTCCTACAACACTATCTGATGTTACAATGTCAATGTCATATAATACAAGAAATTTTAGTTATACTTACACCTTTTTCAGGATAATACATATCATAGTAAAAGCCTTCCTCAATGGGAGGCCCATAACATAAACAGCCACCATATACCTGCAAAACATTTGACTTTTATTTGAAGTATAGGAATGTCTTAACAGCATCTCAAATTAATAATTTATCCAAAAATATAAATTTTAGCAGGTTTTTTTTAGTTTACCTAATATAAATTGTAATTAGTAGTGATCGGAATTAGGTAAGCTAATTTACCTTAACTTCAAAGAACACACACAAAAAGCGGAGCACAATTTTTTTTTGGGACAATTGTCTTGGGTTTTGGGACATTACTTTAAGATTAATGTTATAATCAGCAGTTATAGATTTATATTCGTGTACTTTTGGTACATTTATTTATTTCCTACATAAATGGTTTTTCTATTTAGTTTTGTTCTATATTTATTTAATATGGAACAAACATACAATTTTAATAATGATTTTTCGAATCAAAACGTTAGTCAAGGCGTGGTTTTTTGTTTATCATGGTGAAGTTCGCAAACAAGCAACGTTTAGAAATCGTCAAAAATTAGGGACTACCGAAATTCTGAGTATGTAGTCATTTTAAAAGCGCTTACTCCATTTGTTGGTAATTGTTTAATCTTGAAAATTGGTCCAGCCGACCGGCCACCTTGCTAATGCGATATGACACCATTGGATTTTTTCTTATAGGATTCCCTTAAGTCAAAAGTTTATACTAACAATCCAACAAGGAGCTTGAAAACAAAATCGAACGAGAAATTGCCGACGTATCAGGTGATATGTGTGAAAGAGTGATTGAAAATTGAGCCATCATGCTCGTGGTGTTCATATGAACATGTCCAATTCCATATTAGTTGTAACATATTTACTACACCTGGAATAAATGTCAGCCCGACATCTCAATTAGGGCATGCAATAACCAGATGTTTTCATGACCGGTAACAGTATATTTTTTACTGTTTAAGTGGTAATACTGATATTTTTCAGTTTTCTTTTTAACTGAATAGACCTTAGTAGTTATAAAAGGAAACGAATTATACGATAGTATGTATGTTGTTAACATTAATTTATAAAAAAAAAACTGCATCTACTGTTATTCAAGTGCTCATTATAAATTGATCCCTAATTTAACGAGTTTACTGGCAATAAATAAACTGTTAAAATTGTATTAAAAAGTTATAAGAATGACATACTTGTTTTTTTGACAGTTGTGTGTGTTCTTTGAAGTTTAATTAAATTAGCTCACCTAATTCTGATCACTGGTAATTAGGAAAAAGACATAGAGCCTTTACTTAAAAAAGTAGTTTGAAATATAATTTTGAAAAAAAAAAATCAGCAGGTTTTTTTAGTTTATCATACATTATGAGGAAAAAATATAGTTTTAAATATAATTTTTAAAAATGAAAAACGAATTTTTATTAAATTTTTGTAGTGTAGGTACCTCAAAATGTAATAAATAATAATTAATCTTTATATGTGCATCACAAGTATTTATACTACAATACAGAATTCTAGGATTACCAACCTGTTACATTTGGTATATTAGTGTTGACATGTATTATTTACATGTTATTAATTTCAGATAAGCTCTGTCCCAATGTTGCAAATATGAGACTTGTACATGAGAAGTGTATAAATAAATCATAAAATCTATACACATACCCTTTCCATAGACTCCCCTAGCATGTGAGCTGAGGAGTGCCAAAATACTGCCTGGGCATCAGTGTTATCCCACCTCAACAATTCTAGCTTAGAGTCTCCTTCTAAAGGACGGTCCAAATCCCATAGCTCCCCATTGACCCTAGCCACTATAGAAGAATCAGCTAAACCAGGACTGTAAACATGCCATGAATTAATATGTATCGTAACTGTAGAAATGTATTTGTAAATGTTTAAATTGTATTTAAATATAATTTGTTGAAGAATAAATACATACACATCAAACACTTTGTATATACCTATGTACTTATGAAACATGATTTATACCTAATTCCTTTTGCAACTTCATATGGAGTGGTGCGCCATGCTAATGCTTCCACAGTTTTTCCATCAGGTAGTTGGACTACAATGTTCACTTCTGGTTTTGTAGCTAACTGCTCATTATACTGTGCTTTATATTTATTCCACAGATCCAGACGCTTCTGTATGTAGTCCGGCCATGGATTCAGCTCAGAAACCTGACCTGAACTCTCTTCTGGTTTTTTCTTTTTCTCCTTCATTGCTTTAGTTTTAGACTAGAAAAAAAAACAATGTTCAGCTACAATTTTCAACTAGTTTTTATTGCAATAGGTTCATTAAAAATTTAACAGTAAATATCTGAGAAAAGTAAGTCATGTGAGTAAAAGATTGTTCTAAAAAATGTACTTTTTCCGTTCCATTCCAGCATCTTACCAGCCAACATTCAACTGCAAGGATTCAAGGAACGAGTCACATAGGAAAAAACAGTCAATGGTGGGGTCTGCATCAGTGAGTGATTTTAGTAATGTCCTGTCCATCTTACAATATTCCCATATGTGCCTATTTCATCAAAATCAAACTTTTTTATTGAAATATAAAAGTCCAGCAAAACGATAAATATAGAAAAGTGTGAATATACAAGGGAAAAGTGACTGCTTTGTGGTCTGCGTGATGGCTTCTAAACTCTTCTGTGTTCTGTTTCATGTTTGATGGTATTGATATGCACTGATGTTCGGTGAATATCCATGTTCAGTAGTTTTGTTTTTATATTTAAGCATTGCAATTCTTATTCCTCCCATTCTTAGGTTAAGCATGAATTTAAATATTCAATGAATTAATGTTTTTCTGAGGCAGTGTTCAAATATTTGCGTTTAATTTTCCACCAGTGACACTATTTGTTTTCAGTGACTGGTTCCCATAGCTTCGGTTACTATTCTTGGGTGTAGATACATACTTAAGTACTGGTAATAAAATTATTTATTCTTCAAAAGAATTTCAACATTTTCCCTTTTTTAATTATTTGTTTGCAGTTTTTAATTTCCTTGTCCTACCCTCAAAGTTTTTGTCACTTTTTGCTGAATATTTGAGTATATTGTTACCTATTCCAAAATAATCAGCGAAGTGATGTTGTATTTTAGTAGAAGTATTTTTTAAGGCTTGCTGATGGACATAGTGCTACTTTTATTATTTTAATAAAAAAGGGCTATTACATTAACACTATTTCCCAAGTACAGAATACCATAGTTAAGTATTGGATAAATATGTCCGTAATAAGCTTTTTTTGCAATCTCCACAGTTGTGATAAATGATGCACAATTTTCACATGTAATTTCATTAGTTAGTATCTAACAGGTAACCTCTGATGGTTTGTTCCAAATTGCAATGAGGAAAAATAAGAGTAGTTTTTAAACACCCAGCAGTTGAAACATAATTACGTAGTTGATGTTTACTTTTGTCAGTGTAAAAAATAACTGTGAAACCTTGCTTCCGAAAAGGTTGACAAACAACATTACCAAGTAGTAATTACTCTATAGCAGTGTTTTTCAATCAGGACAGTCACAAAGACCGGGAGTTATGGACTAGAATAAAATTAAAATTTTTTAGGCACACACTGTTTGTTTTTTAAACAATTAGTCCAATCATGTTATTTTTGAGATGCAAAAAACTAATTATTTATCTAATTCAAACTTGTTTCTTTTCATATTTCTCATCATTACTGTTAGGTAAAGACAATGTTAATTTACATAGGTCACAAAGGCAGGAAGTGACAAATGGCACAAATAAAATTATACACAGTTGGGGTGCAGGATGAAAATATAATAAGAATATTTAGCAAAACCACCAAGAAGTTTGCAGAATAATCAGTATTCAGCGCGTGGGGGAAAACACTATTTGTTGCAAGTCTAGGAAATATTGAACTTAAAATCTAATTTTTATTAACCATCCCAGAGTAGACAAATACTTATATTAATGACTACCAAAGGAAAAAAACACTTAAAACTCATACAAATTTACATTGCATTTTACATAAATTTAAAATATTTAAAAAAAACTGTGTCTCCGAGGGGTGGAGGTTGTATTTTTAGAAAGATAACTTTAACCCCTAGCAACACATAAATCCTGCGCCAATCATAAATCCAGTTTAAAATTTTTGCTACACTAAAAGAAAGATTCTCTAACCATTGAACACTTTTTGTCGTAGAAGACTAAAATCTCCGTAGCAGTGGCAACCACAACGTGCACATATACTACTGACTATTGTGTTATGCTGCAAACAAACCTACAGACACTGAGGCAAAACAATCAGCAGTGTAATTAAAATTCAAGAGGGAATGTACGAAATTTTTAACAAATGTAACGTAATACCTCGAAAAAACTGTGTTATTGATCTGGTATTATTGACCCAGTCATGACTGAGTGCGTCACAATACAACCATATGGACCTCGAAGCACAGCGTATAGTTAATCGACTTCAAACATAAGGCATACCTATATGAGTTTTACCAAGTAAAATATGATATATTGTATTAAAAAACTCAGGTAAACTTTAGTCATCGACGAAATAATCCTAACTACAAACCCATGTGCCGTATCTCTGTTTGACGTAAACTAGGCAGCTCCTACGGAAGCTCAGTAAACCGTTAAGCATAACTTGTACCAAACACTATTTAATTACTAAAAAGCATCAATCAAAATATTGCCTTTTCATTAATATTGGTATTTTCTAAACTTTCAGCCAGAGTATCACCCATTTTATAACCTCTCAAAACATTGACTGATTGACGTTCGATGTGACGTTAACGACAGTGTTGCTAGTACGCTTTTTTTGTTTTTATTTATCCAAACTTACTTAGAAACTCTGGAGGCTGTTGAAAATTCAATCCTTATAGCCTGACATAACCATATGACACCAATAATGCCGCTAAAACTAAGGCTTGTATTAATAGTCGTTGCACAGTCAAAGTAACATTACTAAAACAGACTAAGTTAGCGTAAATGCAATAGTGAACATAACCGTGTCGCCCGTAATAGTAGTCGTTGCTTAGACAAAGTATTATTCCTAAGACAAAGACTTAGTTTTAGTAACGTAATTGTCTCGGAGCACGCGAGTTTCTACGTAAGTAAACTATTATTAGCTAAATTATTATGTATAGTAAGTGGCAACTCTACTAATCTAAGTTGGTAACACTAAAACAAGACTAGTACGAGTCTACGTTCGTTTTAGTAGACATGGGTAACTCAAGAAATATTCGTGAGCTGCAGCTCAAAGCGCAGCTCAAGCACCTGAGCCGGAGCTGCGAGCCGGGCTCAGCTCAAATTTAACAAAAGATGCATTGTGATTCAGGTTACGAGAGCGTGCCCAAGGTTCTTGCAGCTCATCGGCTCACGAGTCGGCGGCGTGCATCCTTCACATCGATTTTTGAAATACAATACTTTTCTGTTTCTATCACATTTACTATACTCATATTTTTTTTTACTTATGTATGACTTTCCTATAATGGTTGCACAATTATCTGCAATACATTAAAACTAAAACAACACAAAAATTATAATAAAACAAAGAAACTTCACTATACGTATTCTACATTCACATATGTGTGAATTACCTATAAAAAGCCAAAAAACGAACTGTGTTCAAGGGTGCCGCGCGTGGCGCCGCTCGGCAGACCATCGAGTCACCATATCGCCGGCGGCGCTGGCTCCGTCCAGGCTGTGATGAAGTTCAATAAACGCGTAGTTGAATTGTGTATTTTTTGAGCCGTGAGCAGCGCACTTTGGATCTGAGCTGCAGCTCAACAGCTCAATTTGTTGGAGCTGCGTTTTTGAGCCGGTTCGACACTGAGTTACCCATGTCTAAGATTTAGGCTTAGGTGGGAAGGGTCCACTTTACCAAGTAACCTGCAGCCGGAAGGACCTTCCGACCCAGGCAGAGACGGAGGTCAGAGGAGAATATGCATAGCACAAAGCTGAGAGGAGTCATCCATAGTATCCCTTGTTGCTCTGTGAACTATTGTATCGCGCTGCGTAGGTCTCTTAACATTGTCTATCTTAACACTATCATGCCCTCATAATGATCAAAACGTTGAATGCCAGGTTATATGGGTCTAACTTCCAACAGCCTTTTGAGCACAATAGCAGAAATGAAATGACTTTTTTTCTTCTATTTGTTTGACGTTATATACAAACAAACAATTACAAATATATTTAATATACAAATGTTTAAAAAACTAATATAAGTATATTAGTACTATGCAAACACTGAAAACGTTATTACTGATGGATGGATGGATCTCATTAAGAGATGAACTGATAAGACAATCAAATGCCCCTAAGTACCCAAGCAGTTGTTGAAATATCCAAATAAAGATGAATACCATCCATGGAGTAACTTGTTCAAATAACTTCTGGCACCAAGGCTTGGCTTGTCGAATGTCTATTCTTTCTAGACACAATATGAAAATGACAAGTATGAAAAACTCTTCTGTTTACTCCATCCAGAGAGTGGAGACCCTTGTGTTACTGAGTTAAGACCACATATTGTGATACAATATGGTTAGATGATCCAGGCACTAATACGCTTTAGGGTTTATTCTTATGTTTCTTCCTAACTTGACTGTTCTGAACAGTGTTTTAAAAGTTTTTTTTATTTGTCTTTTCCTGACATACTTTAGACCTGTCGATAGACTACAATAAAAAGTTTCCAAAATATCTAAGATTATTATTTAATTCCTGCAAGAATTCTATTCTCCCAATTTGAAAAAATATACAACAATAAAATAATGATGGATAAAATAAATGGACATGGGATTCAAGAACATTTTTTGCTTGTTTTATGTAATATACTATATCTGTTGTCTGGTACCCGGTTTTGTTTAATTCGGAATCAGAGTGGTGGTGTGTAGTGTAAAGTCCAGGAATATTTATTATTTTTAGTAAAAGACCTCTAAGTAAATGTGTGATTTAACTATCTTTGAACATGTTAAAAAAAAATTATATTTATTTCATTGTATATTTTACAAGTTTAAATTAATAAGTTATACTTACCTCTAACTGAGAAACTTAAAATGGGCAATACTTATAAGCCATATTGTAAATAGTTAACTACTTAAGAATATAAAACCTTAGTACATGTTTTAAAAACCTATGTAACAATTGACACGTGCACCTATTTTAGCCGTTGCTACATTTGAAGACAAGATGAAAAGAAACACATATCCTTATGATGTACACAAGGTGGCATAAGTATGTAGTATGTTATTAAAATGTTTCACTCCTGCTAATCAGACTAGTGTGAGTTTGTAACTGTCCTATTGCATTCCCATACGTAATAACAATCCTTAGCAAAAAAGAAAAAAAAATACGATACCATTTATTCGGCAGTTCGGGTAACACATTGTTTGATATAAATATGCAAGTGTTTGGTTCAATTTAATTTATAGAATGTCCCTCAGTTCGGCGTGCCTTTTGGCATAGGCCTCCTCCAACTCTCTCCATTGTGGTCTGTCCTCTGCAACTCTAGTCCAGTGAGGCCCCAGGGTAAGGCGGATGTCATGTTTCCACCTGGTTTTAGGGCGTCCCTGTTTTCTAATCCCGTCTCTGGGTACCATAGAGTCACTTGTTTACTTCATTTATTTACTTTACTTCAAAGCATGTGTCCTCTCCAGCCCCATTTCAAATGATCTATACGACCCAATATATCAGTAACTTTGGTTTTTCTTATCTCTGTGTTCCTGATTTTGTTCTTAAGTTTAACTCCCAACACGCTTCTTTCCATTGCTCTTTGACATTTCGCAAGTTTCTCTCTATGATTGTCAGCAAGTGACTGGGTTTCGCATCCATATGTTATGCAAGGCAGGATACAAGTGATGAATGTCTTCCTTTTGATATGCATAAATATATCTTTGTTCTTCATTACTTCTTTCAGGGACCAGATTTTTTTCCATCCACAAGCTATTCTTTTGTTAATTTCCTTGGACATTGAGTCATGGGGGCATATAATTTGACCTAAGTAAACATATTAGCTCACGCAATCT
The DNA here is from genome assembly GCA_946406115.1 of Apoda limacodes. Lineage (NCBI taxonomy): Eukaryota > Metazoa > Arthropoda > Insecta > Lepidoptera > Limacodidae > Apoda > Apoda limacodes. The sequence goes on along the minus strand of OX291541.1, from coordinate 21,553,703 downwards.
AAACTGTTTCCATACAAAATATACTCTTGAGAAAAAAGAGGTAATAGCCCACTTGTATTATGTAAAGGTAATAATAGATAAAGATGTAATTGACATACATGGATATTTATTGTATTGGTAAAAAACCTTGAACCATAAGCTTTAAATCAAGAGTAAACATAACAAACATTTCGGGATTTAAAGGAATCATTGTCATAATTGAATTAGTTCCGGGTACATGTCAAGGGCAATAAAATGTTGGTTTTGGACAGAAGTCCGACACAAGTAATGCAACGAAGGCTTGTTTGCTACATAATTTTAAAATGTAGCTCAATGCGACACAACACAGCACCACAGTTGCAACTTAAAATAATAATTTACTTCTTATTGACTTAAGGGGTGCTCCTTTCTTAGCATCATTTCACAGTACCAGATGGAACTAAAACCCAGATTTACATATTAGTAGCCAATTATTATTATTATTTAGGTATCCTAATGTGTGTATTTGTAATTAGTTCCAGTAACTATTTAAAGTATTTGTCCCGTCTATTTTTGATAGAGTTCACTGAGGTGGCACTAATGATACTTTGAAGTAACTTTTACTGCATTGTTTGGCAAAATATGTATAATATAATATGTATATATAATAATCCATGTAGGATTACTTGATGTTGATAAACCTTGGAAGTTTCAGTGAAACTCACTCACAAATATTTGTTTTTGTTTCTCATGTATATATCTTTCAGTTCCGATATATTGTAATATACATATAATTAAGTATTTCAAGTTCGTTTTTTATCCCTTGCAAGGCTTTTGAGTTGGTCTTCATATGGGCAATTTTTAAGCTTGGTACTATTTTAGAGGATCTGCGTTGAACCCTTTAAAAGAGCTGAATGTCTTTCTTAAATATACACTCCATATTTGGAAAGTCCATATTGTTCTTAGTTTCACAAGTATATTCACTTAAATATCGTAAGGAAATCTGCAGACGTCAAAAAAAGACTTCCTTGTGAAGTCCACAAATAGCACTGGGCTTGAACGATGGCCTATAACCCAAATCGCCCCTGGTTAGGATAGGCCGTGCCCCAAAAGTGGGGATGAATGAGGCGGGTTTGGTACAGTATACAGTGCTAGTCCGGTACGAATTTTAAGATACAATACGTTTAATTTCTGTATTACAAACAAAATAAAACATAGAGGTTCGGTTGGTTAAAGATAACATAATAAGGAAACTTGCATGTGAGATAATGTGAATGTGTAATCCACAATCAGCCCTGGGTCCGCTTGATGGAGTGTAGCCTGAATTATCTTCACCTAAGGTAGACCAGTGCCTCGACAGTGGGGATGCAAGAAAGCTTATAACTAATTGAAAACTTAGATACTTTTATGACAACGAACATTTTCTTCTAACATAGCTTGAAATATCGAGTATTTAATATAATCGATAAGCAATTTTTAATGTGGGACTGGTTACACCGTGGATAATTTCTATCCTTTTGTTTTACGTTCCATTTCTACAAAATACCGAGATTTAATAAAACTGAACATTTTCTTCTCCCAACTTATAATAAAATATGATTTAAGCGCTAAAATATACACCGATAATTAACTATAAACTTGTCCAAATTCGACTACAATACGCTTCGTATTTAAAAAGTTTAAAGTGGTACCCAGGATGCCGTTCTTCTTTGACCTATCGCGCCATAGCGAAATCATGTAGCGCCAACGTCCGGGTGTGTGCGCGTAGACCGAAATCTATCCGTCTTACAAGTACAAGTTACTGTAAGCATAGGCACAACCAGCCAGTATTAATTTGTACAAGATTATAGAAAACTGTAAGTTTTTACATCTTGATACTTCCCGCATATTTAATTTTTTTTTGTTTCATGCCCCGTAAATAATTAAGGATCCAAATAGGTGGGCGACTTGCGAGCTATCCCTCTGGTAGTCGTGCTTTCTGGTCGCGGTCTCGTCGGTAGTTGACTTACCTATATATTCAACTTGCCACCGTACCCAAAAGTCTTGTTTAATCTTCTGAATTTTTTGGAATTTATGTAATCCGTTGATGTTGGACGGTGTGAGGCCCTGCTCAGGAACAGACTTCATTCTTTTTCTAATGAGAAAATGGCTAGGTGTCAATGGTAACAAGCCTTCTGGATCAGAACTAAGCGGTGTTAAGGGCCTAAAGTTCTATAGTGCTTCAATCTGTATTAAAATAGTTTGTGAGTGTTCGTATGTTAAATGTGCAAGCCCTAACACTCGTCTCAAATGATGCTTTATAGACTTTTCATCAGCTTCATGTAGACCACCAAAATGTGATACTTGAAGAGACAAAAATGAAATTTTAATGCTTATGCTATTCAGATAAGAAAGAATCAGCGATATTGTTGCTGTGATGGGTTAAAAAAGTTTTAAACTCGTTACTCGCGCCGACAAAGTTGGAGGCATTAACAATAAATATCGGATGGCTTCCCCCGACGCAAAATGATCCTTTTTAAAGCGGCGATAAAATTGTTTATGGTTAAGTCACCCACTAACTCTATGTGAATAGCTTTAGTAGTGTAACAAACAAATACGCAAATGTACGCTTTTATAAGTCTTCTGCCGCGCTCACTACGGTCAGACATAGAAATAGGTCCAGCGAAATCAACGCAGACAATTTGAAAAGGAAACTCAGGCACAACACGATGCTTAGGTAAATTACCCATAAGAGGAGCTACATTCTTGGCACGAAGTCGAGCGCATTTTATACATTTATGTGTAACTGATCGAGCAAGGTCTCGTCATCCGAAAGTCCAACAACCCTCTTTTGTTACATACAGCAAGTGTTGAGCTCCGCAATGTAGTAAATTTTTATTATAGTGTGTAAATAAAAGTTTTGTAAAAATGTGTTTTTTGTGTAAAATAAGTGAGTGAATCTTATCATAGTTATATTTTGAATTGCTTAATCTCCCTCCTACTCGAAGCATATTTGAATGATCAATAAATGGATTAAGAGATAACACATGTATTGATTTTATACTTTTACCGTTTTCAATTACATGGCATTCTGAAGGACATGATTCAGAGGTTAAATTATCAGTTAATTTGTGTGATTTATTACGGCAGTTATAAAAAAAAGTAGTAGGTAAGCTGATGGTGCGTGTTGTTTTCTTTTTTGGACACACCATAGAAGAGAAGTTTGTGGCACTGTACCTACCTTAGTTTGACCTAACGAGGCTTTGTTATCTAAAACTACCATCTGTAGCTGTTCTATTGTAGCAAGGTGAATACTTTCCATCACACTTGAAACAGGCTTTGGACTGTCAAATTAGTGTAATAACAGCACTATATGTTGTTGGTAAAAACTTGTTTTAAATTTAAATTAATACTTAAAAGTATGCAGCAGTGCGTTTATTAACTTATCTAAACAAAATATTACATTATTATGTACTTACATTTATTTATTGAAATATTTTTTGCACAAACCCATTCTACACGGCCCGGCACACTGTAGGATGACAACGGCAACTCCTCAATTAATGAAAAAAAAAACTCATTATCAATTAGCCTATGTTCTTTCTCGGGACTCAAACTATCTCTATGGCAAATTTAATCTTAATTGGTACAGCGATTTAAGCGTAATTGTGATATTAAATCATACAGGGACGCAATAAACGTACCTACCTGGTCCATTTGTGAATTAAAACCTTGCAAGGACCCACTTGAACGTACACAAAAAATATCATTAAAATCATCCCGGCTGTTAAAGAGAAGATCAGCGGCACACCGCCTGCAGCGCCACCTACCGGGTCAATTATGTTTTGAAACCATCCAGGAACCCATTGAAATATTCAGACAAAATTTCACCCAAATCGTTTCAGCCGAATTATACGTAGGAAAAGACCGACTCACACTTGACGTTTTCAAGTAGCCTATGTTCTTTCCCGGGACTTAGACTATCTCTATGCCAAATTTAATCTTAATCCGTACAGTGGTTTAAGCGTGAAGAGGTAACAGACAGACAGACGGACATACTTACTCTCGCATTTATAATATAAGTATGGATGTAAGGAGTTGCAGCTTCAAGTCCTGGCTCGAGATTAATCTTTTGATTGCATCTTTGCTATGAAAATATTAATTTATGTTGACACTAGCTTTTGCCAGTGGCTTCGCCCGCCCCTAAATTTGGTTATCGGCATAGGATTCTTACGGCAACTCCTCAATTATAGAAAAAAAACTTAGAAGGTGAAAATATTTTTAAATAATAGGTACCGCCCTTCCCCCTCATGACTGCCCGGCAGCCATGCACATCATAACTGCGTGCGCAGTACTTGATCATTATTTTGATGACATGTTATTTTAAAACTGCGATATCTCCTAAGATATTCATTGAAATCAAATGATGTAAAGGGAATTTTTGTTTTAAATTAAAGAATTCTGATGAATAACGTATTTATTTAGATAAGAAATAAAATCATGTTTATAGAAACACCTTCGCAATTAATGCATTATTTTAGAATAAATTTGGTTAGCATAAAAAAGGAACAACCTTAAAAGATACATACATACATACGCTGTCGCAGAATTTTTCAAAGAACTTTTAAAGGGGAACAATTTTGTCTCCTATTGGTCTTAGCGTAATGATATATAACCTATAGACTTCCTCTATATATGGGCTATCTAACACTGAAAGAGTTTTTCAAATCGGACCAATAGTTTCTAAGATTAGCGCGTTCAAACAAACAAACTCTTCAGTTTTATATATTAGTATAGATTATGGTATAAATTCAGAAGATCAGATTTTAAGAAATAAGTAATTATTTTTGGTGTATCTTATTGACGCCGGTTGTTTTTTTATGGTTAAAGTAAGAATACTTTTGAGTGACTAGTTGCTTAATTCGTATACTAAAAACATCCATACTCGCAACACAATTTTATACAATCATCAACATAAAAGGCGTTTCACCAGTTCCAAATTAACAGCTATTTTTTTTTACCATGGTTTAAGTTTTAAATTAACTACATTTATATGGGAGCACCTTGAAAGTATACCCTTTTAATTAAAAATTTTGCAAATCCGTCTATATATGACGGAGTTAGGCCCGAATATACATAAAAAAAAATATGCGACTTTTTTTTAACATAAAAACACCTATATATGAGGAGTTATGCCCATAAACATTAAAAAATATATAAACATCCGAATTGAGAACCGCCTACTTTTTTAAAGTCGGTTTTAAAAGCATACTACAAAATTTCATACTATATAAATGATAAAAATCCATGGGACTGACGATGCTCAATTACAGGATGCATCGGTAAACCAAATTAAAATGGAAATAATATAAAATTGAATGGCTTAAATTTTTCTATTTAAATCATTGATGATTGTATTTGTATTTTTTTTTTTATGATAATATGTACTTATGAGTAATAAAGGAGTTTCTTGACGGCTTCTTCTCGGTAGAAATCAACATTGTGAATCGGGTTTATAAAATAGTATAAAAAAATAGTATTTCATAACTTTGACGATTCAAAAGTGTTTGTAAATAATTGTAATTAAAAAAAATAACTTTCACTTTGATCTTTTAATGGCCGACTATTGTCCTTGTTATGTGTGTGAAAGCATTCGTTTGTCTTGTTGGTTTAAAAAATATTCAATTTTGCCAGTATTGCAAAATAAAAAAAAAATCTTTTTATAAATCGATGACAACACTAAAGAAATGTTTTAGGTACTACTTTTGGCCTTTGATCATTTTAACTTCACATATCAAATTATGACAAATAAATTAGTACCTAAGCAAAACTAAGTTTAAAAATTTGCTTTTCTTTAGTATGTTTCGAGTACCCCCGGTTTTTTATTATTATTATTGTCATAGGGTCAACCAGACTCAGAACTGAAATATAATGGATTTTGAGTTTCATAGGCATTTGGCGAAACCACATAACAGGGTCTATTCTGAGTGTCTTGTCTTAATGCTCTCAATTGTATTTCAGATATAGCTTTCTGAACATCTGTTTGAGCAACGATTGCTAGTTCCTTTGGTAAGGAACGCAGGGTCGTGGCTATATATATGCCAAAACTGTCAAATTCATCGTATTTTTCTACACTTCCACTTCTAGTAACACTATTTGCAAACTTATCTATTTTAAAAATAGCTCTTTGAATATCTTCATCTTTTTTACCCATCTTTCCTTTCTTGATCAATTTTTTTGATGGAACTATGAATCCTGATAAAGAAGGTTTTTGATTTCTTTGAGCTAAAGTTGTTGTATGACTAATTGAATCACTATCATTTTCATCTTCATCGTCTTCAAGTTTTACATCAGCATCATTTGAATTTTCTTCGGAATTGCAGGGCTCCTCTGATTCCATATTTTGTATTTCTGGGTCATCGTCAGAAGTAACAATTGGATTGTCATCAACCTATAAAATAAAACGATTATTAAATTATATTTCAGGTATTTAAGGTAGGAAGTATGGGGTTCGTAGTCGGTTTACTCGATTGGATTCAACGGGAGGTCAGGTCGGGAAATAATAGTTGATTATACAAAAAGTGAAAAAAATGAAATTTAGTTCGAGGGACTAAGTTGTATCCAGAGAGCAGCGAAGGATGCTAGAGTAGAATCCTGAGAGGAGCTAGGGTTACAAAGGACCTAGATGATTGTTTTTTTCACGTGTTGTATACTCTATTTTTTACCATTGACTGCAAAAATAAGTAATATAACATTTTTGTATATATTCGGTAATTATTACCCGGTGATAAGAGAACAATGACATAAAACAACTACAATAACAATTAAAACAACCAATTGTTCCAAATTCAAAATGTTTTTATTCACTCAAGTCAGTAAAAGTGAGTTTTATTCACTGTCATAGACAGATAAAATGGCCTTTTTGAAGTGGCAATGGTGAAAAAAGATTTACCTAATCTTTCTTACAAGCCCAAGATAACACAAACATTTATTCACTATATTCTATGTACAACAATTATTAAAATAAGGTTTATAATATATTTATAGTGCAACACTGACCCGGTGGTCAAAAGTCAAAAATACAGTCGCCATATTAAAATGGTGTGAACTTATAACGACACAAGTCTTGTGAATAAACACCCAAGGTCAGAAGGTCAGATAAGTTTGTTGCACTGTACATCACGTCTCTGTGGCAGTCTGAATAATATTTCGTTTACATAATAAAGATTCTACGTCTCAATTGAAACTATGAGTTGATTTCATGCATGGCCCTATAGTCACCATAATGCAAGGTACTGTAGGTACCATAATAGTTATTGTTCTTGAATGAAACAAATAATACTTTTCTATCATTGACTTAATTCTAAAGAATAAACCAGATGGCTTTGGTTACCAATTCGCTAGACAATCTAAATTTTTTTAATACCAGTAACCTGCCAAGGTACCAAGCTTATGGCCCGCCTGAAGGTAAGCGGTCACCGAAGCCTAACATAGGTTGGAAAGCATATAAAAGTAATACCTTTGTGTACATTATAAATTAGAATGCTTATATGCACATTGTGGGTGCGGTTTTCTACCAACACCTCACAGTATAGGTTACCATACCTACACAGAAAAGGCTCAACAAGTGGTAATCATCTGAAAGGTAGCTTAGTTTCATCTTAGTACTTTGTAGCAGAATTGTTAGCGGTTTGCGTTTTATTAGCTTTTCGTAGCAAAATCTAATGTTGACTTTTAGCGTTTCGTCTAGCGGTTTTGGTGCGAAATATCGCTAAGAAAAACCTAAGTTTGGAATTGGGTAATTTGCGTTACTTTTTGACAGCTATCAAACTCGTTTCATTGAAACAATAAAAGCTTATCATGCTGCGTTCATTGCTTAGACAGAACGGGTATTTTGTGCTTAAATGAGATTTTGCTAATAAATTGCAACGCCGCTCAAAAGGAACGCGCCTAGTGTCATCACCTTAATTTATTCAGTGTTTACATACGTGTTACATACTCTAACAACTTGCATTTTTTTAAATTGTAAGTGGCATGTCGGCTTCAAAATGAAAAAAATATCCTGCAAATGTGAGAACCGAGTTTAATTTCGCGTCAGATGTTTTGGGGTTATTCATCGACCAATAATTTAGCTGTACAGTTACAAGCAAAAACACAAAAAATGTCCCGGACCTCTTTGGCAATTTTTCGAATTGGTTAATTTATTAAAGTAGTATAAGCTTCATACTCCCACTAAAATATAAGCGTTAATACAAGGTAATAAGATTCTAGTTCGGTCGGATGCTGACGTAGAATGTACTAATACGGATTCAAAGTATCAAAAATTGGGGAGATAACATAGTAGACAAACAAAATACATGGAGTCGACGAACAATTTTAAAATAAAGATTAAAATATCTTCATAGCGAACATTATGGTCGTGTTTTTTTTGATTGAACTTTATTAAAAACTAAACGATCACAAAAGAAAGTCAAAATATTTCTAGTGACAATAATATAAATTATTAAGTTTAATCCTAACCATGCAAAAGTCTATTTTTAGCTTATTTATTAGTTACATTGAGTCATGATTTTTAACTGATTTCAAAAAAATCTGCCAAGTGCGAGTCGGACTCACGCACGGAGGGTTCCGTACCATTATCTATAAGAACGGCAAAAAAATCACGTTTGTTGTATAGGAGCCCCCCTTTTAATATTTGTTTTATATTAATTTAATTATTTATTTTTAAAGTGACTAAAACTAATGTTCTGTGAATATTTTAAGCGTCTACCTGTTGCCGTTATCAATATCGAGCAAAAAAATCACGTCTGTTTTATGGGAGCCCCCTTAAATATTTATTTTATTTTGTTCTTTAGTATTTGCTGTTATAGTGGCAAGAGAAATACATCTGTCAAAACTCGCATATAGTACGGGAGTTAATAATGCATGATTATTTTATTGATATACAAGAAAACACATTATTACAAAAAAATAAACTCTTTATTTTTCCAATCATCCTACTACAACGAAACATCTTAAATATTCAGTATTCGGCCGAATAGTAGGTACCTGGATATTCGTTATTCAGCAGAAAAGGATAAAAGTAGCCGCCGAATAGGCCGAATACCGAATAGTAGCTAATAATCGTTGCAAGCCTAGTAATATTGTTGGAATTGCACAATATTCGTATACGTTAATCTATATGGGTTTTTGAACAAGTATGCCTTTCATAAGTGCCTAACACTGTTAAGACGCTCTAGCGTGGGTTCGAGACTCTTTCCATTTTATAAGTTTCTATTACAAATTAGTGTAGTTTTTTAACGGAACAATTCATAACTGATCATCATAATTTTTAATTTAGTTTTTGCAAATTGTTTATTATTCTCTACGTTACGTTTTTACTAATCTAAATTTTGCGACATTTATATAATTTTGATGATTGTTGCCTTTTTGGGAGTGTCAAGAATAAACCCTAAACTATTGGACTCTTTAACGATGTATCTCCTTCGCTTCCGAAGGTCAAGCAATATTTGTCTTGTAGGTACAATATTAATCTTCTCTCGCTTTTGGTAATGGTAGCCCGGCCCAAACAGTGGGGACGTATGAAGTTGAAAGAATGCCTTACTACAATATACAGACTAAATTTAAGTAAGTTTTATGCTGTTTTTTTCTTTAGTATGTAGTTCGAACTAGTCTTACTAAACCAAGTTGTTAGAACTTACATTCAACATGGGCAAAGCTGACTTTGTAATTCTTTTTCGACCTTTATGTGTTACATACACATCTGAAGTGTGAAAATGCTCCGAACATACTACAGTCCATTTGTTTGGATGGAATTTTTTTTTGCCTCGACTTTGAGCTATTACTGCACTCCATTCTGCACATCTAACTGGATCCTTTGGAAAACTAAAATATGCCAAAATCAATTAGATCAAATTCAAAGTTGTATAAAAAAAACCGGAGAAGTTCTAGTCTGAATCGCACACAGAGGGTTCCAAACAAACTTGTACTGTGTAAACATAGATAGATCGTCCATCTCGGGAATCGAGTCTCGGTGATTTTTGCCCTTTTTAAAAATTGGATTAAAAGACCATTTTAACTTTGTAGTTAAAAAATATTATGCTATAAATCGATATACGTCACAGTCAATTCTCTAATGACAAATGTAAGTAAGTAATTGTATATTTTTTATGTGATAAGACTGCAAATTAATGATTTTCAGATTTATTTCTTTACTTCTGCGTGTTTCTTGCCACATTTCTTGATTCTAGGTCAACAGGAAGTATTTTTTGGAGTAGAAGCTTGATTTTTATACAATTCTAAGGAACCATAGACCTAAGTATTTGTTGTCAGTTTTGACTTGATACCTCCACGAGTTCTTCTGCGAAAGAAACTTGACAGACAGACAATTAACTACAAATAAACAATTTTTAAATTTTTTCTCTACTTGTGCTATAAGACTTTTCTTTTAGTCAAATTGACCTTGAACAAATTTCATGACTAGGTCAACAGGAATTACCCTATGGGTTTTAGTTTATTTGTAACTGTCAAATTATGCAGCACAAATTGCCAAGTTTTTTATAGCTTAAGACTAGACTTATAATACTTAGAAGCTGAGTTTGTTCAGCTTTAAGGAACCGTAAACGTAAGTATTTGATGTTAATTTGAACTTGATACCTACCTCCACACGTCCCTGAGGAAAAGGGTCTTGACAAACAGACAACGAAATAATCTTATAGGGTTCCGTTATTTTTATTTAAGGCATGGAATCGAAGCTTAAACGTTTACAAAACATATACATAACATAACATACACATATACATATATTTGAAAATTAAATTAATTACAAACATACATATATGTACATAACATATACATTTATATTTAAACGAAGTCGACTCAATCGTTTTCGTTTCCGCTGCCGACGTGACGCGCGCGACGGTTCAATAAAAATATATATAACTAAACTTCTGGTACACTCGTAAAAGAAAATAAAAAAAAAATTGCTTTTTACATAGTATTTATGAGTACTTACTGAAAGTACGAGACTCCATCCTTTTTTTGAGTTTTTTTGTTACAATTCGTACAGTTATTTACGGAACAATTAGTCATTTAGATTTATTGTTAGCTCTGCACAGCTTCGAGGACAACTCGCGACTGAATTAAAATAAACGCCTGCTATCTCTTCGGGCGTCTTTTGCGTCTCTCGGTTATTATTTGCCGCAAAGATGACATAGTTGCCGTTTGTGATTTCGGAATTCATTTTCACACTTTATATAGAACCTAAATTAGGGTTGCCATAATAGGCTAGGTACTGACCGGGACTTTTTCCTAAAAACTTTAGAGGCTTCAGAGACAATCATGTAATAAACTAATTTTTGGTAAAGATAAACCTAGAAATACTTAGAAGGATTTCAATACTTTTTATTTTAAGAGATTTTCAAGAGTTTCTACTAGTCCGATCAATCTAGACATCCGATGATACAAAAATTCCCATAAAACTGAAAGTTGGTAAAATTGTTCAAAACAAAATTATAAACAAAATTTAAAAAGTTGTCATTAATCTGGTACCTGGATAAAAATTTACTTGAGGTCAAACGTCAAAAAAATGGGTCTTTCGCGATTTTAAGCAAAACGGTAAGTTTTATCATAAAATAAGCTCATACAAATATTGTAGATTATAAAATTATCTAAAAAAAGGATTTTTTTCCTAAGAGCCACCGTTTCTGAGATATAACGATTCAAACGCAAACATAAAGCAGGTATACGACTCTAGCCACGCAGACAATTGAATAGGAGACAGATGTTGTCTCAAGGTGTAGCGTATATATTGAGGGAATGGGTTTCATTTTACCTGATATTCTCAGGTAAAATAATAATCAAATATACTTATGTATATTTTGTATAGGTAAGTTACAATCACCGACAGAAAAATATGTTTACTTATATTACAGCTTCAGTGATGTATGTATGTACGTAGCGTACTTATGCATATAATGACGATTACAACTTTTTTAATGCACTCAGAAAGCTTCCCTAACTTAGGGCTAATGAATGATTCGTTGTTGCACATTAACTCAGTTAAGTATGGTCCACACTGATAGACTTCGAGTTCTGTATTCTGTCGTATGGGCTGCGCAATATCCTCACAAAATGGGCCACACTTTATTCTTAGTCTTTAGTTTAGTCTCTTCTTTTTATTATCAACGTCCGCCATGATGTGCGTTCTGTTCACTGCTTCAATGCGTTTAATGTCATAATCCAGCTTAGCTAAAAAAACATAAATTGGCATTAAGCCCACCCACATCATGTCGATGAACAAAACGCGACTTAATTAGGTATCTACCTTTTGTTTTTTCATATCGAAGGTGTGGCCGTAGATATCTTATATATAATTTTAATCTGTTGATTGTTTATGGAATAAGCATATTGCAACTGAGGTTTTTGGTAACCAAGAGCAAAACATTGGCTGATTACCTATTAAAATAGTTGTTATCCATTATGCAGTATATTGGCTAATTATTAGAGTGGATGTTACCTATTTTGTGACATAAACTACAGACCGGAATCCTATTGAAGCTTCTATAGTGCTTAAATAGACAAGTGGCAAAATTGTGAATAATTTTTACTGCTCCAACTCACACAACGCTGTTTATGTATAATTTTAGTATCGACTGTGCGTGATCCACTTTTCAAGTAACAAACTATTAATTTTCTGAAGTAAACTCTGATTTTTTTCTTACTCGTCCGTGAAATTTGATTGGGAAAGAAAGTTTATTGTCAAATACTATATTATTAGACCTAAATTGTCACGCGCTTTCAAAATATGGCTGTTAACTTAAAAATATGGAATAAAATAGGTTGATAATATTTTAAAAAAGCTAGAAATCTCTTTATATCGAATATATAATTTGAATTTGTCAATAAGCTGTTTCATTGAAAAAAAAAATTAGGTGTCATATCCAAATCTACTTTTTATTTTGAGTAAACAAAAACTGAGTTTTTAACGCTAGGAAAGCCTTTTTCGGAATTATTTATCATTTAGAAATACTCTGAGCTAAGTATTTCGGAATTATAAAAATTAAAGAAAAAAGTTTAGGTATAAACTTTTAACATAAGTAGGGACTACCATAGACTTCGAGTTCTGTAATCAGTCCTACCTGCTTAGCTACACTTTAGAAAGAGACAAAGCAAACCTGTGGTCTCTTTTCTCTCTCTCTATCAACGTCCGCAAGTTTGTTAATGTTTATTAAAACAAGTTAGAAAGAGACAAGAGACCTTCGTATCGCATCGTCTCTATTACGCTTTATTTGCGACCATTTTCTTTCACAGCTGGCTAGAAAATGCGCTGTCCAGTTCTCTATGACTATATTAGTTACAGATTAAAAAAAAAAAAAATATATTTATAGGTTAAATACAACAAACTTTTCTGATCCGGTGGTCAAAAATCAAAACCACAGTCGCCATATTAAAATGGTGTGAGCTTACACGACACCAGCGACCATACTGGGTCAGAAAAGTTTGTTGCACTTTACTGTAGGTACCAACTATACATAAACAGTTCGAAACAGCCGACGAAAGACAACAGACAAAAGAAGTTATTAGATTTTTGAAGGGTCGGCAACGTGCGGGTGATTCCCCTGGTGTTGCAAGCGTCGTCCATAGGCTGCGGTGACCGCTTACTATCAGACGGGCCGTTAGTTTGTTTGCCACCTTAGTGGTAAGTATAAAAAAAAAACAATCATAAAAACAGCCAAAAATCTGAAATAATTGTTTTGGCTTGTTTTAGTGCAGATACATTTCTTATACAATACAGACTTATCGCATAAGAAATGTATCTTTATATTTTTTCCTCTAAGCACTCAAACTTAAACTTTTTTATTGAAGAAGACTTAAACAGCACTTTTAAATCGTCATCACTTTAATTATTAATTAAAAAAAATACGATCGGTTCGGAATGGTGATTGACGCGATTGACGCCCATGGTGTTGCAAGCACGTACGTAGGCTGCGGTGACCGCCTAACACCTGGCGGACGATTAGCTTGTTTGCCACCTTAGTGGTATAAAAAACATGATGAAAAGTACCTATATGACTTCCAATATATTTGTAGGTAGGTAAAACCATAAACAGTTATAAAAGCTTTCTTTTCTTTCAAAAGTTTCGTGGAAGAAATCTTGTTACTTATAAGCTTAATACATATAAATTAATATAAATTAACAGGATAGGCGCCTATGCTTACTTTATTTACTTACGGTCCAAAAAGTTTCTTGTTTACTTTTACAAAAAGCCTTAAAAAAGCTATGCGCCGTCGTAAACCAAGACACCTTCGGCTTATACACTAATTCCGGATCAGCACCTGGACCAGAGGTGTTTTTAATCTTTTTTAATTCTTGATAATAGGACGACCGGAGATTTTTAATTTTTTTTGGAATGTCTCGAACCGATACGCCGGGAATATTTAACCGCTCTGAAATTTTCTTGTATGCACTTTCTCTCGCGCGTTTGTTTTTGTACAAAGAACTTTCTGGATTCCACAAACAGTCGTACTCACGGTATATCTTAACTAGCTTAAACATTTGTTTATCAGTTAAACGATCGGTCATTTTATCGTTCTTGCACAGCGTCTTTTGACTTTTAAAAAATGCACATCAAACAAAATTTTGCGGGTTAGGAAAGCAAGGCGTCCTCGCACGCTTTATATCGACGGGTCACTGTTCGTTAGCCCGCGGCCCGCGCACGCACGCATGACGGAGTCTCCCCAAGGCTATCGAGCGGCGAATTTCATTGGTCGGTACCCCGCCTGCGGGCAGCCCCGAATGCGGGGGGATAGCAACTGCGAGCATTGTATTATTACATCAATGGTATTGTTATTAGCTATCCTTTTACTTAGATAAATACATACATTTAAGGCAAACAAGACTACAAGGCGTTATTTTTTAAGTAGGTATTTTAATTGCTTTAAGGTTTGAGTCCGCAAAAGAGCATAACTTTGGTTAGCGATATCTCGCAAGGTATTAGGCAGTTAGGTAGATATTCGAGTTCAGTTATAATACGTAAGACGTGTTATTTTTGGAAGATATTAAAGTAAGGACGTCTAAGTCCGTGCATTTAAGTGAAATGTGCTAAAGTGCTAGTGTTCATTCTCCTGTTCTAGCTATTTCGCGTGACCTCCGGTGGCCGATTTTTTTTTAGTAGGTACTTACCTACTTATATAAATTTTGATGAACCCATTAAAACGAAAAATTAATTTAAAACTATTTTGAAAATGAAAAATCACAAAAAACCACGAAAACAACGAAATATTAAGAATACCTTTTTTAAAAATGAGAACGTTTTATATTTATGAGCCCCTGAGTATGAAACTTACAGCAAGTTTTGGTAAGTTCATACATCGCACAAAAAGATTACTTATAGTACGTCTAGATACCGTGTCCGAAACAACATCAAACGAAGTATTGCGAGCCATTTTCTTATCAATGAGCGTGTAAATCAGCTAGTACGACTATCATTTTTACATCTGTTGCGTAATTTCGGTGTTACCAACCTTAAAGTGATTACCCCACATTGCGGAGTTCTTACTTTTATTCGGTACTACAATTTATTTTCACTTACGATGACCCCCTGTGGTGACACATTATATTGAGATAGAATGTAAGCCTTTGCTACGAAGGTAGCAATCCATTGACCATGGCCATGTAATGCATATTAAAACCTTAAAATAGGTTCCAAATATAGTATACTGTAGTGCTAAACTATAGATTTATATATAGATCCTTTTCTACCATGGCATCCGTGTGCGCCGTGTACGTTATTCATAGCTCCCGCCATGTGAAAATATCCGTATTTTGTTTACAAGATTTTTTTTGACAGCAAGCTTTCATGGCTCTGTGGCCATTGAAATCGTTTTGTTCGCCAAATATCAAGAAATAAAATGGCTGTTCACTATTTTTAAAAAACATCCACTGTTCTACCTCCTGAGACTAACTTAAACTATATTCATGCCAAATTTCATCTTAATCGGTACAGTGGTTTAATACTTCTTAAGTAATTTATGCCATAATGAAGCCTTGCAACTTAAATTGTTTGTATGGAATTTAACCATTTTACCGTTTTGTAGTCGATTTTTTTGACTTTTTAATACAATAAATAAAAATGATTCAGAAAAGTAATGCACTAGGCAAAAGCAAGTTATGTGACATGTATTTTTTCATTTCTTTTGTAAGGTTCTGTACCCAAATGGTAAAAAACAGGGCCCTATTACTAAGACTCCGCTGTCCGTTCATCCGTCCGTATGTCCGTCACCAGGCTGTATCTCATGAACCGTGATAGTTAGACAGTTGAAATTTTACAGAAGATGTATTTCTGTTGCCGCTATAATACTAAAAACTAAAACACACTAACACAATTACAAAATACAATGAATATTTAAGGGGACACCCATACAACAAACGTGATATGTTTGCTCGTGTTTGCTCGATATTGATAACGGCAGCAGGTAGATGCTTGAAATATTCACAGAATATTTAGTTATATATTCACTTAAAAAATAAATAATCAAATTAAAATATAACGAACATTTAAGGGGGCTCCCATACAACAAACGTGATTTTATTGCCGTTTTTATAGATAATGGTACGAAACCCTTTGAGCGCGAGTCCGACTCGCACTTGGCCAATTTTTCAATTCACAAGCACACCGATTGTGACGCGCCTGGCTGTAAGTAACAGTTGCGGGCGCGGGCGTGGTCGCGGGTGAGCGTGGCGGGTGGCTTAATTCACGCGTCTAGTTTACTCCCGTACAATCCACCTGTATCGGCCACGGTGCGTGTGAGAGTGTTTGGTCGCTCGTTACTGGCGGGTATGATAAAACATTTTTGATCTAGACGGTACGTATAAAGTAATTGACAATAGGGACGTACAATATGATTAGTAGGAAGAGTATTAAATAGGAAATTTAAAGTAACACCGATTGTTTTTGTATTAATAACTATATATCAACTTGCCAGGATGCATCCTCTAATCAGCATAAATCGTGTTGAATTCGCCTCAAGTTTCTTTTTTATTATGCATATCATGTATTCCAAATTTCACACAATTCATTTTTCATTGAAGGTATGAATTTTCCATCAAAATGTCTTCTTCATCCATTATATATAATGTCCAATGTTTTTTATTACGTCTGACCTGCCTGAGTGTGGCCGAACCGGCGGCGCCAAGACTCGCGCACCCGCGCCTTTCTCCGCGCCCGCGTTGTTGGCGGACACGTTTGTCGAGGCATTAGCTATTCTCGCTTTTAGGAAATTATACAGTTGTATGTTTTATTATAATTGTAACGACTATTTAACGTGCCTTCTTATACACGGAAGAAAAAAAAGTGTGCGGCTAAGCGGTCACCCATCCGAATACTAACCACGCTCGACGTTGCTTAACTTCGCTTATCGTTTTAGATAGCTGAATGCGACTGGGCCAGCTTTTCAATTCTCACATTATAATTAACTGTTGGTTTCTTGCATAAACTGATACTAATTTGACGCACTAAACCTTACAATAAAAAATTTTTTGAATTTAAAACCCAACATAAAATCTTATGAAGGACAGTGATGAGGTTCATTCAATTTTAATAATGTATGCATGTATATGTAATTATTTGTTCTTTTTTTAGTTTAATTTACTATTTTCACTACCGCATCTCCTATTATTTATTATTTTCTCTACACAAAGGTTTGCCTGGTCGCTTTTAGCAATAAGAAGGCCGCATATTTGTACCTAATTTGTCAACTTACTGTTTTGTTTTTGTTTTTTTTTTATGTGCAATAAAGTATATTCATGTTCAAAATTAATGATTTATCTATTAGAAAACCATGACAATATATGTATATATATATATATATATATATATATATATATTTATAATCTGAATCTCGGAAACGGCTCCATCGATTTTCATGAAATTTAGTAGTAGGGGTTTTCGGGGTCGATAAATTGATCTAGCTAGGTTTCATTTTTAGAAAACGTCGTTTTATCTGTGTTTTCAGGCAATAATAAACTTGAATGACTCTTCCTGACGCTGCAACGCTTAAGCTACTTGACAATAGATGGCGCTGTTTAAAAAACCGAGCATTTGCTCGGACCTCCAGGTACTATTGTTAAAAACAACTTAGAAAAACAGACGCCGCGGGAGATGAATTAAAAAGAAAATTTTCGACATTTTTAATTTTTACTTTTATTAAACTACTATTCTATTATACATATCCCGTTTTATTTTCTCCGCGTTTTTGAGTAAATCTCTATACAAGTGTCGGTCGGTAAGCCATTGCTGGATGCGTATTAGTGGGGCTTTGCTTATAGTAAGGGCGTCAAACTCTACTTATCCAGCAAAGTCCTACTTTCGCAGGCTCAGTAATGTACTATTTCAAAATACTCGTATCATTAAAAACGCAACTTCTTTTTGCAATTCCTCCTTAATTTCGAACGCAGCTTTTTCATCTTGTAATAGAAAAGCCGGTGATAGGCGATTTCGAGTAGCAGGACAGCTAGAGCCATCAGTGTCCCGTAGGAGGCAGCGAGAAGAGCTGGGTACATGTCGGTGATGCCAATGCTGCTGAAGGTGGTGAAGGAGCCCATGCAGCGCGGCCGGTGCACGTGCAGACGGTGGTGGATGCACGACTGGATGCCAGATTCCCGAATTTTTATGAAACTATAAGAATAATAATTGTATAGTAGCCAAATGGCAAAAACGGAATCCTTATGAATTCGACATGTCCATCTGTCCGTCCATTTCCGTATGTCACAGCCTTAAAAATATGTTCTTACGTATATTATGTTTTGTGAACCACTATGAATGAAAATTGAGAAAAAAAAATGTTTAGGGGTAGCTCTATAGGTGTGGGATATTGTTAGATAAGACTTTTAAAATACATTTGAGGTTTCTGAAGAGTTTTTCACTAAGATGTAATACTTTGCTAGTTATTGACTTTCAAAGTTGAACAATTTCTATCCCCTCTGACTTTTAAGCCTCGTATTAAATTTGAAAAAAATAGAGCTTTAACGGAAATTGTTATTTCGGAATCATCGGTTCACATTTTTTAAAGATATTCCCGATGATTCTCATTTAACTCTAACTAAGGCTCCATATACTGACTACTAGCGCCGCCACTAGATATTTTGTTTATTTCTTCTTTTTACGAAGCGTAATTTAAAAAAGTAATAAAATGAAAAATATTCAATAGTCATAAACTATTTTTTCAACCGTTTTATATTGTTTGTAGATAATGTCTGTGAGTTTTGTTTCGGGTTTCTGCTGAATGTGGCCACCTTTAGCATCAAAACTGACTGAGATGTTGTACAAACAAGCGGCCATCCATTTAATACGTTATTCCTTAGGGGGCAGGGGGTGATCATACAAAGTGTGACAAAGTCAAATCTTTCATACTAAAATTTAGTAAAACGAATGACAAGGGAAGATTGGTGGGGGGGGGGGGGGGTCATCTAAAATTACGAAAACTTGCGTAACGTATGCGTGTTACAACACGCACTTGGCCGGTTTTTTTGGTGATGAGAATTAAATACTTCAACTTTGAGCGTAAATATTGTTCAGCCATTGAGCCATGAATTTCTATAGTATGAGTATATTAATTATTCACACCACTGGCTTTTCGGTAAAGAAAAACACCTTGAGGAAATCGTCAAAATAGACGAACGAAGTCCACAATCCGACTGGGCCCGCGTGTGGACTACGGCCCAAAATCACCCAACCCAAATAGTAAGAGTAGGCTGTGCCCCAACAGTGGAGACGTATGAGGCTATATAATAAGAAGGGGTGCGAGAGTAAGATATAACTCTGAACGCATAAAAAATGGAAAAAATCAGAATTCTAATATATTCAAGGGGTGATCAAAAAATAGTAATAAATCGATATAAAACATTTTTCATGCAGAAGTTTTGATGACGGCTCTGACTTGACATAAAATGAATGAAGTTTCGAAATGTGACTGTGTGTTTAAATACCTTTAACCTGTACCTACTAGTGAAGGTGTAAGCAAGCTCTCTATTATTTTAGATTTTTGTGAATACTAGAAATATCCGATTATCATTACTTTTTGCTCGTAAATGAAATTTAAAATTTAAATTATAATAGAGATACCTATATGTGATGGGAGATATTGTAATGATTGTAGTGACGACTACGGAATCTTTTAATTTTAACATGCTTGTTTTTTAGTTCTTTTAACGCAACCTTATCGTGAAGAGATCCTTAAAAGGTGACCGCCTTTGTCCAGGCACCCAGGGGTCAATTTCGTTGATGTAGTCAATCTCGACCAAGTCACATTTCTCGTGTTCCTGGTAAGTTTCCTGTATGAGTCGATATCCTGGATTCAGCTCCATGTGGAACGCAAAGAGACCCTGCGGAAGAGTATGGTGTATGGTTCAATCGTGAAAATTCATAAAGCCTGTCTAGAGAAAGAAAACCTAAATCTGCTCACCTGCCTTATTTTCTCTACCCCATCCTTCATATTGTAGAAGTTTGGTTTTTTCCCCTTAGGTGCTATCTTTTTGTTGTAAATAGCTTTACGGGTTGGTTCATTTAATTTCTGTAAAAATAGAAATGAACTAAATGCGTAGGTAAATATTTTTAGGTTTTATATATTGTTAGATTTAATGTTATCGAGAATTTGTCGTAAAATGCGTCATAAAACGTTGGTATTGAATCAAAGAGGCAAAAAGCTTATTCGAATTATGTTTAAAATTATATGACAACACAGTATGTTTGACAATAAATAAACTATTATTATTATACATATATATTGTTTTATTCATATTAGATATAGATTAAAAATATGTTTTTATAATATAAAAAAAATAATTTTTTAAAATATTTCTAAGGGCGTAGTTATAAATAAAACAACACTTTCATTTCCAGTAGTAGAAGAAATTCGAGTCACAGTAGTACCTACCACAGAATAAGGAATAGTAAGTAGTGTAGTAACCCTATTTAAACGGTGGTAAGTTAGAAACCTTTATTTTCAGTAGTTATGACAAATAATTGTTTTTTTTTTAATTATATGGTATTAAAACAACTTTTTAAGTATTATTTACTTTATTAAAAAGCTTATGTAACGAATCAAATTTTACTTAACAGTTAGGTCAGGACCAAATCCATCATTGGTACCAAAAAAACTCCAAATATCTTTAATCTGTTTTCATCTTTTTCGTAGTTGAGTTTTATCTCCAGAATTTTTGTGAATAAAAAAAGCTCCCCTTTTATATAAATCAAAGGTCACACTGTCTTAGGACCTTACATAAATGAATTCTGCGTATACTTTTCGGTTGCAGCATAACAGTGCAGTGAAAAAAGAATAAGCAAAAACAGACACAAAGATAAATTGCGTTTAGCGTTGTAAAAAAGTTATTCTTACCTTAAAGAAATACCTGTTGTACTCAAAATCACTAGCTCCCAGTTTGAGAGGGGAATGGAGAAGGTCCTGGAGGGTCCTCACGGAAGGGCTGGGAGCCCGTAGCAGGACGACGATATTAGCAGAGTAGGCAGAGTACAGAATGGTCAGCGCGAAAAATAATAGTAGAGTGACACATCTGCCTGTAAGGAACAATTTAGGATATTGGATGTTTTGTCATAGACTTGCAAGGTTCATAAGAAAATGGAAGAGGTTTAATATTTTTTTTTAAATTGGTTTACTGTCAATAAACAAGTTGTATTAAATTTACGATACCTAATGTAAGACAGGTTGACACAAAAAGCGTTGTAAAGGACGAGAAACTGGACATAGTGGACACTACTTAAGTCCTACGTATAACACTTAATTTCAAGCTACAATGGGGAAGTCACATTCGTGAATTAGCTAACAGGTTTAGCTGTGCTATTTATGCCATCAAAAAGATTTGAAACCTAACTGATAATGAAACTGGACCTTTAGTCTATTTTAGTTATTTCCACAGGCTAATGTGCTACAGGATCTTACTTTGGAGAAACGCTGCTTATATCGACACTTTTTTATTTTACAGAAGCGAGCAGTTCGGGCAGTTTACAAACTGGGTCCTAGGGAGTCATTCAGAATTAGATTAAAAAAAAAATACTTTAAACACTTGCATTAAAAAGGGTATTACCAAGAAGCTTATACATATATTGATGACACTGGAGAGTGCACTCTATGAACACTTATTTGAACACATTTTTTTTTTAACTATTTCACCTTTCTGAGTGTATGTGGGCTACCAACATTCCAGATACTTTACCTTATTAATAACTACACTACTCAAACTGCAGTCATCATGCACCTAATAAACACAAGTATTTCAAATCAACTCACTCCGACAAACTTAAATTTGAAAAAACAAGACCCATCTATAAAAATAGCGGTCACAACCACATAATTAACTACACGCCGATAACCATACTGTCATGTATTGCTTAAACATACATGATATAAATAATTCAAACGTATTTCGGTAACGAAATAAATTAATATTTAATAAATTATAATATTATCAATGAAAAACAGTACGGTTTTCGGAGAAAAAATATCTAAATGAGAAAAAACATGTTCTTACTATTTTTATAGACTTTTGTAAGGCATTCGATTGTATAAATTATAAAAACAATATAATAACTTAATCTAAGACACTAATTATTAAACGTACAATAGGTGGTATTAGCGCCAAGAAGCGACTTCTGTCACACAACCTATAGCTAAAGGAAAATTTATAAAGAATTGGGTAGGTGGTGTATACGTTTCATTAATATTACTTCATTATATAAAGTTCAATATATGATAGTATAATATACCTATTCAAACAGAAATGTAGTAGATAGAAGAACATTTAAAATTACAAGAATAGAATAAGCATGTTTAAGAATCAGTTAATTAATGAACTTTAATAAGTTTTTTAAGTACAGGAAGTGACTGAGCTTTTCTAAAAGAAGAAGGTAAAAAAAGGACTTAACATAAACATGTGAGGAATGAGAAGGAACTTTTAATAAAAGATTGGATGAAAATCTTATTGAATAGTAGTATTCAAAACGTTCTTTTAAATAATTGAACAATACAGAGTAGAGAAGTTAAAGTATGTCAGTATTCCTGCGTAATGGTATAGGAAGCCATTTCAGTTGTTTGCGGTATTCGAAGACATGGTCGTCATTCCGCAATCCAAATATAAACCTTATGCATGGGTTTTAATGATGTTCTAGCGTGTCACGCTGGTCTTCAGTAAGATTAATATAACTGGCATCAGCATAGTCAAGAATAAGGAGAAGAAGAGATTTTGCTAGAGGAATTTTAGTTTTAGTTGGAAGAAAATTTTTAAACCACCGGCTCCTCTTCCTCCTTGATTTGTGGACCCAGGAGAGAGATTTTTAACACAGTCACTATATGGCAACCATTCAACCACTGATACACGACAGTAAAAATAGGTGACATGTATAATAAAAAAAAAATTAACCGAGAAAGGTGCAAGCTTAGGCTCTATCCTAGCCCCGATCGAAAACTAGATTTATGTTAATAATTAAGAAAACATTTTGGTAAAGCTGTTAAAAACTCCTTGAAATCATCAGGTGAACATCACTTTATACACAATATTCTGTAGTATACTTGTGTAGTTGACACAAATATATCGAAAATAAAGTGAGATTTCTGCATTATCAAGCTGCAGCAAAGAAATCCACCTTCAAATTGGAAAACCTTCCTCCAACTGAAGGAGCTGTTGTACAGCATAGCTTCAGAGTATACCATCAACTGCAACTTTGGCTAGGCAATGAGCTTGATATGGTTAAAGCAAAGGAATTCCAGAAAAATTATTAAAAATTATTAGTTGTAATTGCGAAACTGGTTGTGACAATAAAAAGTGCGGCTGTCGAAAGCATGGGCTCAAATGTAAAAATTTGTGCGGTCATTGTCATGGCTCGGAAAATTGATCTAATAGAGAAAAACAAGTCTATGAAGATGCAAGTGATCTAGAAGATGTCGCCGACAAAGAATTGGAGAATATTGGTCAAACTGATGAAATTGAAGATTAATATGAAGAAGAAAATGACGAAGAAGAAGGCGAATAGCGAGAATAATATTGAATCAGATGACGAAGATGAACCAATGTTAAAAAAAACCAAATTAAATTAAAATTATTTTGATTAATGATTTATATTATTTAGTTTTTCGCATTTTTAAGATACTTTTTAAATGTATAAACTTTACTTCAAGACGAAAAAAATGAGCCGTCAAAGAAGTCAAATTTCGAACCCCTTTTGCCGTCCGTTCCGCCTACTCTTATCCCCGGGCTATATGTGATAAGCTACGCGTACTTTTGTCAAACCTATCTATACTAGAATATAAGCTAACGTATAATACACTTAAACTTATGTTCTTAGCCCTAGGGGACTCGATCATTTCATATGGCTTAGGAAGCTATGGACGAACTTATAAATCTTATAAAGAAGAAGTGTAACCTTTAATTATTAATATAAAAAAGCCATTGTCCCTATAAAAATTAAAAACTTTTATAAGGATAATTATAATAATCTATTTGGCTACTGCAAATTATTAAGTGTACATGATAAAATAACACTAGAATTTGTTTGTGAAAATGTTTATTTAATAAATACATTACACGAAAAAGTAAGACCTAGCAACCTAAACCTGACTCAGAATCTTTTTGCAAATCTTGTTAACATAACCTATCTTTACTTAATGTTCTTTTTCTGGTAATTTAATCAAAAATCATTAAAATACTTACATGATTACCTTTATTGTCACATTCTTTAACTAGTTTTCAAATCACGACACTTATTAAACCTTAAATCTATAAAATTCCGGTAAGAGTCCGGTTTACGTACTTTAACATACTTATCACATTAAAAATAACCTAGCTATAATAATGTATACGGACAGCGCATAAAAAAATATATGCTCTCCGATATACTAAATAAGTTAACTAAAGATATTATAGATAAAATAAGGAAAAGTAAAAATATCAAAAATTGTAAAAATACACACACAAAATACATACATATTGTAAAGCCTATCACATATGATATCAAAACAGCGTTTTTTGCCAATTAAATGATCAAGAAATTTACATGGATATGCCAGAAGGTTATCAAGAAAGAAACTATCACTGTATGGATTAAAATAAGCTCCTATAACATGAAACAAACGATTTACTGAAAAAATGATAAAACTTAACCAACCAACTAAAACGGATAGATGTGTATTTACAAATAAAGAAAAACAGCTTTAATTACTCTTTACGTAGATGATGGTTTCGGCATAGCAAAGAATAAATATAATATAATGGAGAATTTAAGAAGTTTAGAAAATAAATTTTAAATGAAAACATTTCATAATCCAAGAACTTTTATTGGCTTAAAATAAACAGATCTGAAGATGGAATAAAACTAACACAGAAAAATTTAATGATGGATGCAAAAACAGGTAAGACACCATGTAATTGCGATAAAAAATCAAATAGGAATATGTATAATAAGAACCAGACCAGACATTGCTCGAGATGTTCAAGAAGCAAGCACAAAAGTAGAAAAACCTCCTCAGGAAGACATAGTAGCAGCAAAGAAAATATTGAAATACTTGTCAGGGACCAAAGAAAGAGGTATATTTTATATAAAAAAATTGGCTTTGAAGGTAAATGCTTGTTGGGACTCTGACTATGCCGGAGTTCCAATTACAGACGAAGTACTACAGGCTTTATAGTTATGTACTCAGGAGGGCCTGTTGTCTGGAGTTTAAAAAGGCAACCGATAGTAGCTCTTTCCTCAACCTAGGCCGAGTATATGACTGCTGTGAGGAAACTTTATATTCAAAATATTTACTGAATAAATTGATGGTATGTGAAATTAAGAATACTTCAAATATTGATAACCAAATCTCTATACTATACTATATTTAACAAAAGATCGAAACATATTGATATTAGATATTATTTCATTCATGAGAATATTCTTAGAGGTAATATTTTAATTAACTATTGTTCTACTATTGATTGGCATGATCAAATTGCAGATTTATTAATAAAACCTAGATTATCTGCAAAATTTATTAAACATCGTAATATATTGCTAAAACAATTTATGTAAGTAATAGCTTAAGCACAAATGTTATGGAGTAGTAAACTGCAGAAGGTAATATTTTTAGGTTAAAGAAAAATTAAAATTAGGAGAAGGTGTTGCGAAAAGATTTAAAATGCTGCATGTAATTAAAAAATTAAATATATCCTACTGGACAAACTTTATTGGCGCTAAAAAAAAGGCGATGAGATATATTTTCTTTGCAATAATGAAATATTTAAAACTATTTGCATTAAAACCTATCTATCCGATTTAAGGATTCAATTAAGTCCTGCATAAATATGGAATAGGTGAACCTATACCTGCAAAATTGTCTTTTATATACAGTGTATATTCATAAAATGACTTTAAATATGGCCCATTAGTCGTATATATATTAAAAACAGAGCTAAATCAGATATATAGTAAATTAAGATAATGGAGCAGGATTAATAACATATAAAGATTAATAACAGGGTTTTACAAGATATTATGTATACGTTCTTGATATATTTACCTGCTGCAAATCGTGGCTCCAAAGTGCAACCCTGCTGCAGCACTGCGCCAATGATAAGGATAAATACATCCGCCCAGGAGCCGTCAAGTTGGAATGGATGCTGCAATCATTTGTACATTCTCAGGCTACTGATAAAGTTTTTTAAGTTCTCTCCGTGAGTAATATCTCTACTTTAATTTTATTTTGTTATCTATTTCCAGTCACATAAGCTAGTTAGCCATGGGCATTAGATCTTCCTGCTGATGGATGCTAATTCTTCATACATACACCAATTACATGATGTAATACTGGTGTATCACACTAACACAATATCTGACTTAGCTTCATAGGCATTCGGAAAATAACATAATCA
This sequence comes from Apoda limacodes, assembly GCA_946406115.1. Classification (NCBI taxonomy): domain Eukaryota; kingdom Metazoa; phylum Arthropoda; class Insecta; order Lepidoptera; family Limacodidae; genus Apoda; species Apoda limacodes. The sequence goes on along the minus strand of OX291541.1, from coordinate 21,526,849 downwards.
CAAATCCCCTAAACTTTGGAGCTTTAGAGCGGTCATTTTGGAAATGCTAGCTACGTTCTGCGATCTGGATCTGGTCATCGTCCAGCTAGTGCCACTTACAATGCAATTTCCGGGTAGCTGTCTTCACTCTAGATTCCTTATCATTTCTACTCGTGTCCATTACCTCGCCCTACCTTGATATATGTCCGTCACTCTAATTCTACGTTTTTCCTTATTACGCACGTATAGAAACTTTGACCTATGTCTTTTTATAGCCAGCTAAACAACTTTAAACCTATGCATAAGACCTACAGTTGTGCATTGTATCTCAGTTTCTTTGCCTCGGTTTTGACTCGGTTCAAGGACGGGCTGTGAGAATTGTCAACGATCCCAAACTCACTTGCCGTATTGAACCCTTAAGTCTGAGGAGAGACGATGTGTATTCTACCGCTTGTAAAATGGGATGTGTTCTACGGAACTGTTCGAAATGATGCCAACATAGGGTTTCTGCTCGACAATACTCGAGAAACCCACCTTGGTTCGAAACGAGAAAAGAAATCCCGTGCCGAATTCTCGAGGCACTAATTCAAAGTATTCAAAGTGGGTTTTTCCTAGTAAAATTGTCCGCGCTCACTGCGACTACTGCGAGCAAGTTGTTTTACTCACACACAGACACACACAAACACGCCACGCTTAGGATTTTTAACTAATGATCTCAATCAGTGCTAAAGCTATTATAATAATTTTGAGCGACTGATATTAAATTTCTTGTAGACAGAATCAGAATCAAACTCTAAGTGATCTGTTACTATTAGTTTTTTAAGATTTAATTATTGTAATTGTTATTTAAGGAGCTTTATATGTTTTGATATCGATCAAAGATCAAGCTGCGAAATACTAAAGACTGATTAAAGAATTACTTACTGTTAGCTACTTAATACTGTTACCTACTACAAATTAGTAGAGCCTAATCATTTTCATAAAGTATTTCTTACTATTTCTAGAAGATGACTTATCATGTGTAGTTTAATTTTTTTAAATTTAAACTCTTAGGGTTGTTGTGGTACCACCCTTAGTTATCTGTTTCCATTAGTTATTTAAGATTTTATAATTGTGATGTTTCTGTAATAAGTTTTTTATATTTGATCTCAATGATCTCAAAGTGAGAGCTAATAAAAACCATTATTATATTATTATTTATATTATTAGTAGAGCTTGATACTAAAGTTTTTTGTTTCTAGATGATTGTGAGGCACGCAGATTTTTTGTGTTCCTTATTCTTGTATTATTATTAAGATTTGTTTATTATGTGTTAGAAGATTTTTATGTTTCGTTGCTTTTAAGTAAGTGCAATTGGGGGAAGTAAAAATATGTTCCTTTCGTGATTATTATCAGTTTTTTTTTTTTTTATTACCAATTATAGTCTTCTTTGAAAGCCTCGAGACTCGAGAAGACTCGAGAATTTGGCCTGGGGAATTCCCGTACCTCGAGAACTAAAATAGTTCGAGAAATCAGAAACCCTATGCCCACGGCTACTTTCTACCATTGCAACGCTCGCCATCGGCAGGGATTTCATTTTTACACTTTAGAATCGAAATGGTCGCGACAGTGCCGTTTCAGAGAAACTCCCTCCCGCTTGGGTTGTGGAATAAGCTCCCTGCTAAGGTTTTCTTTAAGAACTACAGTATGGAGTTTTTCAAGAAGGAAGTTATTAGATATTTGAAGGGCGAGCAACGCGCCAATGTAACCCCTGGTGTTGCAAGCGTCGATAGGCTACGGTGACCGCTTACCATCAAGCAGACCATAAGCTTGTTTGCCACCTTAGTTGTATAAAAAAAACAAACTGGTTTTACAGGCAAATTTCGTGATGATAAAGAAGTAGATATATTCCTAAATAAACCAAAAACTTACCATTCCCATAGAAGCTTCCCACTTTGAAGCGATGTAGATGAAAAGTGAGCACCCCAGAACGCAGATAATTATGGCCATCCACACGGCTCCCGTGAAGGGTAGTGTGAAGATATTAGCCACATAGGCTAATGGGGGTTCGCGAAACACAAACCTCACTGCTGTGGTGCCCACCATAGCAATGTACTCAATAGCCTGGAGACGTTCTTGAGTGAATATGGTTAAGGTACCTGTAAATATATATCTGAAAATATCTGCAAATCCCCTGAATTCAGCCCTAGTAAAGGAGTTGCTTGGATTAGATTAGAAAGAACTAATAGGGAAACTAGTATGATTTACGATACAGTTTAGTATAGAAGTATTTCACATTTATTTCTTCGACATTCTTCGTTAAAGTCATAAACGTAAGTTGCTATTTCAAGAAATTTTGAAACCACAAAGAGACCTTAGAACATTGTAAACGTTATAAATATGTTTTTCATTTTCCAACAGTCCATCAGATATCCGTTGAATGAGCCCAAGTAGGAACTTTAAAACCATCATGTATGTTGTTTATTGCACGTCGAAGAAGAAAGAGTCCAGTAGAATACAATACCCAGAAGCTATCAAAGTTTGTATTCGAAAATATCTTAGTCTTGGCCAAGCACGAAGTAAGTGTTATCAAATATAGTGATTACTTTCTTTTAGTAATGTTGTACTCACCAAGATCAGCTTCCTTCTTAAGCAGGTGGTCGATGAGTCCCTGCCAGCTGCCATTTTTATCTTTATAGCCCCAGGTATGTGTGAACAACAGTTTTTCTGTCGCGTTCAGCATTTCGAAGCAGATGTGTATCACCATGTAAGACATTTTGGATATGGAGTCTTGGTGAAGGTTGCTATAATTTTTTATTTATTTTCAGATTTTTTTTAATATCACGAATCGTGATTCATTGCAATGACAACAGTATATGTACTTGATGTTTGTAGATATTATTACAATAAGTACTTATATGTAATATTTTTACAGAACACGAATATCTTTAAATAATTTTTGATGTTTTACATTAAACATTACGATTTTTAAAAATTGCTTTTTCCTACTATTTTGTGTTTATTGCCTTAGGCACTGCTACCTGGCACTACTAGTGTAGTGTCATGGGAGTTTTTACTTTTCCATGACACTACTATCCTCATTGGCTAATTACATTTATATATCAAAAATTACCCATGAATTGCCATTTACACACACTACTGCAGCTCAGCTACTAGCATTACTGCAGCGGCCATATTGATGTTTTATTGATGGACAGATGTAAAATATAGGCCGAGGCGGATACGTTGGGCTGCAGCTAAGGATATTATAACAGTTTTCTTTAATAATATCCAGAAATTCAAACTACCTACATAATTATGTTTAAAAATACAGTTCTTGAATGTACACTTTTTTAAACTTAAGGTTATCTTTCTAAATTATGTAAAAAAATATGTAAACTAGTTATTTCTACAAAAAGAAAACGATTAATTCTAGTCTTAGTGAATTTGGCATGTGAAAACGCGTTAATATTAACTACCATACAATACAGAACGTTCATCTTATTCTTTGCTCCTAAATCTTAAAAGCCATATAATAAATAATTAAAGGTAAGTTTCTCAGTTTGGTGCTATTTATGAAACTAGAAATGGTTATATCTGCGTAACTATTGATCGCAGTCTAGTAGTTTCTTTGCAGAAATGATAGACCTCATCAAGATGTTAAATTCGAATGGCAGATGTCATACTAGAAAGGGCTGCATTTGCGTAGCTATTGATCTACGATCTACGACCAGTAGTTTCTTCCCAGAAATAATATACCTCATCAAGATTTTATTTCGAACGGTACAGATGTCAAAAAGGGTTATATCTCTGAAATTATTAATGTTAGACTAGTAGTTTTTGTACAAAAATAATAGTTCTAATAATAGGTCTTTATTTATAATGACATCTGTCTAACGTCAAAGTACGCTTATTTAGTTAATTTTACAAAATTAAAAGTATAAAACCTAAATTTAGTTAGCTTGATGGTGCTACGGGATAAAAAAAATCCTATGACTACTGGCATACGCGTAGTTTTTTAATCTATGTTATTCTCATATTCATGGGTAAGTACAAAGCTCTATAGGAACTTAACACTTGTATATTTAACAAGGAAAATAGAAGCTGCACTTTTCTTGACATATTTTACAAGCATTAAACCCATTTTCTCTTAACAGTTCCTTAAAGATACATCAATGTGTCAAGTACTCACAGTCTATCATCCATGTGGTACTTAGTTTCGTTGCTGTCTGCCACCACGGCAGCCATGGTCAATATATGTCTCCTTAAGTTAGATCTTCTCAACGCAGATCTATTCCCGTTAAGATTTTGATAATTGCCAAATCTTGTCTGCTTATCTCTCGTTATTACAATACTTAAAGCTGTGGTGTTATTCATTAAATCATCCTTAAAAGTAAATAGTTATAGTTTTATATTTTAGTTCAAATCTCGTAAAAATATCGTTGTATGATAACCGTATCAAGGGTTTAATTGTCTTTTGTTTACAATTAGCGTTATGAAGCTTCCCATTCGTTCATATAGTCTATCGATGACATACAACTATTGGTATAGGAATTATATGATCTTTGTAGTTTATTACATGGACAAACAATCTTCGTTCCGTTGTGGAAGAAAGTCGGGGAGAACTCGAGAGCACTATGTCAGAATATCTGACTAAGGACGAAGAACTTAGTCTTACTTAACTCAACCAAGTCATAAGTCTGCATGTTCAGGTACTGTGGTTCCATAATTCTGAAACTTAGATTCAGATTCTTTATTTGCTTAAAACACAGATAGATACAGATGTTGGAACATATTTTTTTAGCACTGTGAAATTGATAAAAGGGAGACAGAGCGAAGCAGCACTTTAACTTTATACGTCGCAACTTCGGCCCCACATGGAGTACTGCTACCATCTCTGGACTTTGCCCCTAAGTAAGCCTTAACCGTAACAAGTATCAAGTTCCAAAATCCCTTCCTACGGAGAAGATGTTATTTGTAGATAAATCATTAACTACGTGGGGTATAGCTTCCAGGATAATAGATAGAACTTACACTGAAAAACCATGAAGAGCACATGGGAGACCATGGGACTTTTTTTTAATATGTTTACTTACACAATGCACTTCAAAGACTATCTGTGTAAATTTTTACTTTTCAGGAAAATCTTTTACCCTGAAATTTAACAAATTAAAGTAACGTATACCTTTTCATGAGTTATAAGATTGTTTGCTGCAATTTGCCAAATTGCCCGCGTCGTTGGTATAGTTTCTGAACTTTCTGAAATTTTGTAAACTGAAAAAAAGGGTTTTGCTTTTGAGTAACAGCTATTAATAAGATGTTATTATTCTAGCCTACTAATATTATAAATTTGAAATTATGTCTGAATGGGTTGACGTTTGTTACTCAATCGCGTTTTAACCACTGGGTGGATCGGGATCATACTTGGCATACACATAGGTTAGGTCCTGGAATAGAACATATGTTACTTTTTATGCTGAAAAATTTAAAAGTTCCCGTGGGAATAATTATAACCGAGCTTAAACGAACTATAGCTACAGCTATAGCTGATAACCCAATTAAGGGCGGGCGGAGCTGCTGGCAAAATCTAGTTTCATTATAATTTACTGTTAATACTAACTGGCTCTCGCTGCACCGTTTTAGGTACAAAAGGATTTGCTGATTGTTGGGAAATCTGAACATTTTCCGACTTTAGAATATTTTTCCTAACATCTTCTGCTGTATACACCATTTACCTAATATGTTGTATAAATCCATACTATCTTACGTGTAGGAAACTTAAATTTCTGATACATATGCTAATCTTATAAATGCGATAGTCAGTTTGTTTATTTGTTTGTTTGTCCTAACTCCACGTCGCGCCGCAACGGAGCATCCACTTGATCTGAGCGTTGGCACACGAAGCTACTGTTTATTTCAGAAAATTCAAAACTTCCCAAAGGAATTACTGTAACCTTACTCCACATGGGCGAACAGCTACAACTACAGCGTGTTAAAGCAACTTTCTTACTGGCAAAAGCTATTGGCATGTCAATTTCAGATCAACCAGAGATATAGGTCCTAAACTTACTCCTGGGTTAGAAACTATACTTTTGTCACTTTAAGTTTTAGTTTATTTTGTCCTCTGTATTAAGTTATGAATAAAAAAAATCACCTTCTGTCAATAAATATCCATGTGAACCAGCCTTTCTAGCCACAATGACGTCACTGTCCACAAAAATGTCCAGTTTTCCCAAAATAGTTTCTTGAGTGTTCTTTAAATTGAGTAATATCCATCGGTATGGGGCCTTGAAATAGCCTTGTCGGCTCGCCTGTTAATGGATTTTGACTAATATAAAATGATAGATACGTACTATTAACTGACACAGTCAAGAAACTGGTACAAGAAAAAATTGTAAGAGAGCATATCTAAAGGCGAAATGACTAATTAAAGAGCGCTACCAAAAGATATTCTATATTTCCTCTCTGCACAAAACACATTACAAAAATATTACAAATCAATTATTTAGAACTTAGTATAAGCTTTTTTTAGAACGTTAATTAACGTATTAAATTAATATAAATTAATATTATCTGAAATATATTTGTGAGATAGTGTTACTGCTAAAAACAGCCACTTTTACAGAAACGCTATTTACAACTTACAGGTATATTCTAGAAACCATGTTTAACGTTCTAAAAATAGCTTTTCACTGATTCTAAATAATTGGTTTGTAACATTTTCCAAATGTGTTTTGTGCAAAGAGAGAATATCTTTTGGCAGGGCAAGTTAGGTAGTCACGTAATGTTAGGCTAATAAGTCTGGGTTACAAAAACATTTATTTATACGGTAATAGACAAAATAAAACAAAACAATTTACAATCATATGGATGTAACGTCATATTTAATGTAATTTAAAAGTAAACAAGTTCGGCTATTATGTACGAAGATAATTAAAAATAACTGTTTTGTAACCTATTTTTCTTTTAGGAACACTAAAATACCACGACACTCGAGTTAACTGACAACTCTTCCGTTTAAAGTCGTAACATTCTTTTTTATCATCAAATAATATGTAGACATGTTAAAAGGACTATAGAATTTTTTTAGGGCAATAGCCCATAGTCTTTTTCTTAAATGATAAATTTACTTGCTGAATTATAGTTTTAGAAGTTAGCTTAGCAAAGTTACGTTTATAATAATATTATAAAGAAGTAAAGTTTGTAAATTTGAATGTAGGAGGTAATCTACTAAACTTTTTCTTAAATTTCGATTACAAAAAAAATTGCCAATATACAGAATATACTTTTAGGATTGACATCGGCTTTATTTTGTTTTGAATAGCAGAAGTTTTTAGTTCAATATCCGTATTTGTAAGTCAAGTCGGGAGAAAAAATGCAATTTAGTAGGTGAGAGTTGGATAATACCGCGCGGTTGACAAATCCGTGCGTCAGCGTAATTCAAAAACTATCCACTAGTTTGCGCTGTAGTGCGTATTCATCGAAGCCGGACATGCCCACACCCTCCCCCGCGCACCGCCATTACGGTCCGCGCGACGACGTAGATAGCACGCTTATAATTTTTCGTATACTTTCGTTAAGAGGTAAGTAATACTGTATTTATATTGTAATACTTTGATACTATACTTTTTGAATGCTTGTGTACTGTAGAATTAATGTCAGAGTAAGTTTTTACGTGCTATAATATTATCCACATCATTTTGAGGTTAAAAAATAAAATGACCAAGTTTATTATCGGTCGAGGGCGCGAAATTGTAAACTATGAAAAGTACGTTTTATTTACATTAACTTATTTTTACCTCGACAAAATAGTTTGAACTTATTTGAATCTGTTTGTGGTATTTTATATTCTAAGCGAAAATACCGATTTTGATTAAATTTGATTAATTTATTGAGTTTAAGATAAACAATTGTGTGATTATTATGACTTACCTTGTTATGAAAATAAAAATAATATAATAAATAAATATAATTCCTACTTACAAATTAAGATAATATAGCTTTATGTATTATTTCCGTTTTAGATGGACCAATCTGTGCCAAAGAAAAAGAAGAAGTCATGTAATCCCGAAAATTTGAAGGCTGCACTTGAGGCTATACGAAATGGGAGCAACATAAAGGCAGCTGCTAGAAACTTTAGTATCCCCGAATCTACAATTAGGGATCGACTTAAAATGAGAGAAAATTATTTACACAAGAAGAAGAGAAAGAAATGGTCTCATTTATTACTCTAATGGCAAAGAAGTTTTATGGGATAACTCAGCAACAGTTGCGTAAATTGGCATATGACTTTGCCGTTGGGTGTATTCCTTTTTGAAAAGAAATACCGGAATTTCTTTGAGGCTACCCGAGCCAACCAGTTTAAACAGGGTTTTGGGATTTAACAAATCCGAAATAGGCATTTTTTTCACAAACTTACAGACACTTATGTCAAAGCATAATTTTCCAGCCAATCGAATCTTTAATGTTGATGAGACAGGCATTAGCAACGTTCAAAAACCAGGTAAAATTTATGCTCCAACAGGACTAAAGCAAGTCGGAAAGGCTACAAGTGCAGAACGTGGCCAGAACGTCACAGTTGTATGTGCACTTAGCGCCACAGGAATATATGTTTCGCCGATGTTTATTTATCTACGACAAAGAATTAAACCTTCCCTGAAAATTGGTGGTCCACCAGGCGCAATCTATGAATGCTCTAAATCTGGGTGGATAAATGAAGATGTTTTCACGAAATGGTTGCATCATTTTGCTACAAATATTGGTGCTCATAAGCAAAATCCGGCGCTCCTTATTCTAGACAATCATTGCAGTCATCAATCGCTCAACGCATATGAATTTTGTCGCGAAAATGGAATCCATCTCTTATCTCTGCCTTCTCATACATCGCATAAGATGCAACCACTCGATGTAACATTTTATGGGCCATTAAAATCAGCATATTCTAGAGAGTGTGATTTATTTATGAAAATGCATCCATTTGAAAAAATTACGCATGATCATTTAGCTTCAATATTCAATCGTGTGTCTACGATGGAAAAGGCTGTCAAGGGATTTGAGGTGACTGGGATATATCCATTGAATCCTCATATTTTCGACGACGAAGATATTTTAACTGCTGATCCTATCATTGAAGAAGCATCCACGGAAGTTAGGCAATCAGTTGTCGAAAATGAGTTTATAGAACCAGCAATTGGACATGACAAATCCACTCGAAGTCTGCCATCTTCACCATCAATTTTAGACCGGTCCAATGAAATTAGATCTCATACTCCCCAGAGACAAACCGACCAGAATCCTGTTGACATTTTTGCTAAAGAGACAGCATCGGGCATACCATTTAACAACAATAGAAATAAAGACACGCCTTCCGCTGCTATAAATGTAGTTATCAGAAAAGATATCGCTGAGCCCAGCACTTCGCGACGTATTTTAGAAGATTTGAGTCCTATGCCACAAAAGATAATAAAAATACAGAGACGTGTTAAAAAACAGCACTCTATTATTTTCACATCAACTCCATTAAAGGAGCAGTTAGAGGAAAAGGGACGAAAGCGACAAATGAAGATAGCAAAAGAAAAGAACGCTGCAGAGAAGAAAGTTAAAGAAAAGAAACAAACTAAAGGAAAGTCTGTCAAGAGAAGAGTTTTGAACGGTAGCGAAACTAGTATATATTTAATTGATGTGAGGTATTTTTGAGACTGACTCCATATATATATATAGACTTCTAGTTATAAAAAAAGATTTACGTTTTGTTGTCATAAATTATAAGTTTTTGTTAATACTTATTGTGTGATGAGTCTTTATATACTTACTGATTTAATCTCTAGAAAAAGATTTCTAGAGATAGAGTCTCCCTATTTTCCACAAGAAAAATTACTTAGAATTGTATTTTTTTTTATTATTACTTTTGTTATTTACCCATTTGTGTGCAATTAATGTGGGCACGATATTATCGGACCAGTTTGACAATACCGCGCCTTTAGTTATTCTTGTAAATTGACGATAATTATTTTTTGTTTGAATTTTGGAAGTTCTTGTTATATGCATACCATTTGCGTACCTGAATAAATGTCCTAATAATTACAAAATTTTGTTTCTTTTAAATTCAAACAGTTTCCTAATTATAGGTGAAATTCCTTAGGGGCTCGGTATTATCCAACTCTCCCCTACCTGATTTTTTTGCACAGAGATAAATATAAGGACAGAATAGAATATAGAATACTAAAAATTTTTCCTGTCATAGCGGTAGTCACAACTTACTGGATTTTTAGTTTAGAGATAGCTGTAGGGAACAAGATGAACAAAGAAAACTCTTATCTTGATGGAGAGTTCTCACAGAAATAGTTTTTCTCGCAGGAAAAACGTCGCGAAAATTGTTTAGTACCTAATAAGGAATAATCACCTACATTGATTAAAATCATTTCTGCACCATCGCAAGAAAAGTCAGCAATAATAAGTATGTGTTGAAGAAAATAGGGGGCGCCACCAGACTGCAGCGAGGAGGCGAAGGTGAGGCCTGTACTGTGCAGCGTCTTAGCCAGCAAGGATACTTTGTCTGAAAATAGAAGAGAAACTGTCGATAGCATTGACGAGATAACACTATTAAAGGTGTATAACGGTCTTTAGTTTGGTCTACGTTCTGTTATACCGGAGATCCAAGAATTAAAAAGAAATTAAATCACAAATAAAACTAATTTAATTATCTATACTTATAAAAGGCTTTGTCCTGAATGACTGATGGATCAACGCACAGCCTAAGCCGCTGATCGTAGAGACCTGAAACTTGGTGGGTGTGTTCTTTGTATGACGTAGGCATCCGATAAGAAAGGATTTAAGTGACTATATAACTATATATTCTGTGAAGATTTCAAGCGTCTACCTGTTGCCGTTATCAATATCGAGTAAAATCGAGCATAAAAGTCACGTTAGTTGTATGGGAGCCCCCTTAAATACTTATTTTATTCTGATTTTTAGTATTTGTTGTTATAGCGGCAATAGAAATACATCTTCTGTGAAAATTTCAACAGTCTAACTATCACGGTTCATGAGATACAGCCTGGTGACAGACGGACGGACGGACGGACGGACGGACAGCGGAGCCTTAGTAATAGGGTTCCGCTAATTACCCTTCGCGTACGGAACCCTAAAAAGGTGGAACTTACTTAAAATATAAGCAACTTCAATACTTTTTAAAATTGGAATGTCTCGAATGTCACCGTACTATTAGTACCTCATTTAAGGGGTTTCTAAGCTCAAAGAGGTTATGCGTTTTTTAGGTTGTAAGTTTTTGTGTACAATAATAATACTTAAAGTTTTCTTTTTCTACCTATCTTATATAAATATAAATTGCTTTTTCTTTAATGACTGTCGGATCAACGCACAGCCTAAACCGCTGATCGTAGAGACCTGAAACTTGGAGGATGTGTTCTTTGTATGACGTAGGCATCCGATAGGATGAGGTTTTACTGAAAGGGTGCAGTGCGAGTCGGATTCACGCAATAAGGGTAAACCGATTGTAATGAAATTTTGTAAGTTGTGATACACACGCCGGGGAATGTTTCTGAGAAAGAAAAAAGGGTCAAGTGCGAGTGAGACAGGGTCAAGTGCGAGTCGGACTCGCGTAATAATAGTAAACCGATAGTAATGAAATTTTGGTAAGTTTTTATGCACACGCCGCCGGGGAAATTTTCTGAGAAAGAAAAAATGGTCAAGTGCGAGTCGGTCTCGTGCAATAAGGGTAAACCGATTTTAATGATATTTTGGTAAGTTGTTATGCACACACCGGGGAAGGATCCTAAGAAAAAAAAGGGTCAAGTGCGAGTCGGACTGGCGCAACAGGGGTAAACCGATTGTAATGATATTTTGGTAAGTTGTTATGCACACGCCGGGAAAGGTTTCTGAATTATAACAACCCTATTAGGTTGTTTTAAAAAAGAAACAACGTTCACCGGTTCAGCTATATTTATATAAAAGAAGAAATTGACTGGCTGACTGACTAATCGATGAATGAACAGCGGAAACCGCTGTGTCTAGAAGCATGTCATTTGCACAAACGTTCCTTAAATGACGTCAGTGTGCACTAAGAAGGGATTTTTGGAAATTAATCCCCTAAGTGGGTAAAATATGGGTTGGCAGTTTGCATGGAAATGGCTAAAGTTTGGCTTAAACGTTAAAAATTCAGATTCACGTGATTCACCGTTTTTGAAAAATTATTCTCTAGACGGCAAAATAGAGGATGAAAGTGTGCATGAGAATTCCGATGTTATTGTATGTGAAACAGTAAACAGTCAAAAGCTTTTTTATTTTAAAAAAGTTTACGCAGACGAAGTTGCAGGAATAAGCTAGTCTATTTATATAAGAATGAATCCCTATTTCCCTTGGTCAAGCCATCACGCGTGAACGGCTAGACCGATTTCGCTAATTCTTTTTCTGTTGTGTTTATTATTATCAGGAGAAGGTTCTTATGAAAGAAAAAAACGGTCAAGTGCGAGTCGGACTCGCGCACCAACGAAAACTATAAGATGGCTGGACCAATTCGGGTAATTTCTTATTGTTGTGTTTGTTAGTGTTAGGGCAAGGTTTTAATGAAAGAAAAAAACGGTCAAGTGCGAGCCGGACTCGCGCACTAAGGAAAACTCGAAGACGGCTGGACCAATTCGGGTAATTTGTTTTTGTTGTGTTTTTTAGTGTTAGGGCAAGGTTTTTATGAAAGAAAAAAACGGTCAAGTGCAAGCCGGACTCGCGCACTAAGGAAAACTCGAAGACGGCTGGACCAATTTGGGTAATTTGTTTTTGTTGTGTTTTTTAGTGTTAGGGCAAGGTTTTTACGATAGAAAAAAACGGTCAAGTGCGAGTCGGACTCGCGCACTAAGGGTAAAGATTTTAATGAAATTTTAGTAAGTTGTTATGCGCACGCCGGGAAGGTATCTGAGAAAGAAAAAAGGGTCAAGTGCGAGTCGGACTTGCGCAATAAGGGTAAACCGATTGTAATGAAATTTTGGCAAGTTGTTATGCACATGCCGGGGAAGGTTTCTGAATTAGTACAACCCTTTTACAATAGGTTGGTGCAGAGAAACAACGTTCGCCGGGTCAGCTAGTAATTTAATAAAATACAATGTGAAATTAGGGATGAGCAAATGTCTGTACGCGACGATGGGTAACGGGGAACTGGCTGTCCGTCAGTCGGTTTGTTCTAGGTTCTAAAACTGATGACTAAGGAAAGGTTTCGTGTTTCTTAAGGGCTGTCATTTCTACATACTATTTTAGGGTATAACAGTTCGATGTATAAGGTTTACACGTTTATAGGATGAGAAAGAAAGACAGACAAACTAACACATATTCGCATTTTATAATATTTAGTATGTATTATTAGCTCTCTGACTTAATTATGATTTTTCGACACGAAAACTTTCATAATTTTTAGGGGTTTTTAGGGCCAACGGCCAATGGGCTAAATGGCAGTCGGAGCTCTCTTAAAGTTTCACGTCTATCTGTCCGCCCGCGCCCATATGTTACTTACAGCCCGTCCTGGCATCGATTCTGATCAAACTTTAACTAGGAAATAAAATACTTAAAGATAGATCTCGGTACATTGATTTTTTTTCCTCGCACCGCATTGTGTCAAATTATTTTAAAGAAAATCGGTCCACTTGACCGGTTTATCTCTTCTTGTTAGAAGCTGACAGTTCTTGGCAGAACATTGCTGTGTTCTAAAAAAAAGAGCTTATCGCAAGTTTTTCTACTCGGTGAAGGCATGAAAATCAAAAGATATTGTATAGAAAATAAATAGATCTATTTACAGTAATTTACACCCTCATAGGGCGCAGTTCATTTTTTTTTATAAAAATTGTTTACTTTCTTAATTATCTATCTTGGCGTCTAGACCAAGATGACTTTCTTTTGACGACACTCATCTATCTATCTATATCCAAAGTCTCTGACTGAAGACGGGAAAACTTGGTCCGATTCAACCCTACAAAGACAAGTCTGCGCATTCACTGCTAACCCCATTTACTGTGGTCGCACAATTTCAGAAACTCACCTTTCCATCTACAAGAGCATTGGAATCCTTGGTGTTGACATCTCCAGCGATGTTCAGTTCTTAGATCATTTGCAAGACAATGTGAAGCTATGTCGTCCAAAAAAATAGGTGTACTCAACGGACCGAAACAGTACTTCATGTCGGGGCAAAGGTTGCTGCTTTACAAGTCGCAAGTTCGGCCCAATATGGAGTACTGCTGCCATCTCTGCTGGTGCACCCGGATACCAGCTTGGCCCTTTTGACTCGGCAGAACGATGGGCTGTGAGAATTGTTGACGATCCCAAACTCTCTTGCCGTATCGAGCCTTTAAGACTGTAAGGAGAGACTTTGCCTCCCTGTGTGTGTTCTACCACTTGTACAATGGGATGTGTTCTGAGGAATTGTTCGAAATGATGCTCACGGCTACTTTCTACCATTGCAAGGGAATTCATACTCACATTTTAGATCCGAAATGGTCTCGCGAACGCTTGGGTTGTGAAATGAGCTCCTTGCCAAAGTTTTCTCTAAGGATATTGGATTGGATTATTGGATTTTTGAAGGGTCGGTAACGCGTGAGTTATACCCCTGGTGTTACTAGCGTCCATAGGTTACGGTGACCGCTTATCACCAGGCGGACCGTAAGCTTGTTTGTCACCTTAGTGGTATAAAAAAATCTATCTATTTCATGCTACGCCCTACGCCTACAATGGAAATCTTGTAGTGTGTACTGAAAAAAAGAAAAACCACTCACAGGGAGTCCAACACAGAACTGACGTTAGCACAGCTGTAGGTTTATTTTCGGATGCAGCAAAAGCAGTCAACATTTCTATGTCATTATCAAAACAGACGTTCCTTGGGTACAGAGCTGAGCCCAGTAATAACATAAAAATAACCCTTTGCATTACAGACATGCTGAAATCTTTCCGTCTATAAAATATCTACAATTGAATGAAAATACCAAATGCTTCTGATTTCAGCATCATAACTAAACTCATTAAATATTTGATGCGTCTCTTTAGTGAGCAGGTATTTGATTTGTGTAACAAAATAATACCTGGATACCGTAGTACAGTCAAGTGGATAAATCATTTATATTTTGTAATGGATGAGTTACGCGGGGTGAACGGTTGTGACAAAGATTGAGAAAGGTAAAGTTATTTGGGCATGTTGAGAGGATTATGCTTAAAAATAATCTGTGGGGCAAAATTGAAAGTGCCTTTTAGGAGTGTTCGCTTACATTGTAGAATAAGCTATATATAATAAACTACAGTATGGTTCTTATAAAATGCGCCTGTGATGCCCCTGGTGTTGGAAGCAATCATAGGTTACGGTCAGCGTTGATGCGAGTGGATAATGTAAAAGAAGTGTGCCAGAATCAAAGATAGTGGAAGCCTTTCGCTTTTGCCTCGGTTCCTTATGGGGTACAGGAATAAGTACTTTCTGCGAGAGTAAATCTTCTGGTTCTATCAATTGAAGCACATTTTTTCAATGAACTAAGGACACGCTTTCATGTTGATGGTGATCGACAAAGTGGTTTCGGTATCTGTTTCGTGATCTGATCTGAAATAACGAGTGCCGCCGTAGAGCTGTTAAACCTCGTTATTTATAGTGCAAGCGGCGGCGACCGCAAATACACGAAAAAAAAAGAGTTTTCAAGTTCTATTCCACCAATATAATTTGCATTCAGTCAAGAAATCGAACTATTTTGGACATATTTTGTTCACAGAAGGCAATATTAATTCCTGGAAAGAATTTCATTTTATCAATCTAATTTGATAAACTTCTTTTCGTAGGAACAAATTTTTTTTTAACCAAATAAATGTACGTTTTAGATCAACCAAACTTAAATCAATTACCCTAAGACAGTTAATGTTCTTGTATAAAATTAATATATATTTTTATATGCAACATTTTATTTTTCTTCGTTTGAAACAAAAAATAATTTTGCTTTGATATAATTTATTTTGCGCCAAAATCATGGTTTTCTTAAATCTGCGACGTCACTTATAAAAAACTGTATCTTTCAATTAAAATAATTGTATCTTAAATCAAAGCCATTGAAATGTTCAGTTAAGATAATATTGTTTTGAATTAGAAAAAATAATAATTTTAACAGAATTTGTTGTTTTAGTCGAAACAAATAAAATACCTGCTTTAAAACATTTTCATTGAAATTAATCAGCTAGTATCGCTTTGAACGAATTTTCTTTTCGTTTAAGTAAATACCTGCATTTTTAAAACTTAATGAACCTCATCACTGTCCTTCATAGGATTTCGTGTTGGATTTTAATTTTAAATAATTGTTTATGGTAGGGTTTTTTGCGTCAAATTAGTATTAGTTTATGCAAGAAACCTACAGTTAATTATTATCTGAGAATTGAAAAGCTCGTGGCCCAGTTGCATTCGTCTATCTGAAACGATAAGGTTAGTTAAGCAACGTAAACCGTGGTCAGTACTTGGATGGGCGACCGCTTAGCGGAACACTTTTCTTTCTTCCATGTTTAAGAAGTATCGTTAAATAGTCGTAACAATTTATAATTAAACAAAGCACTGTATAATCAGCTAAAGGCGAGAATAGCTACTAAGCTCGACAAACGTTCCGCCAAGTCATAGAAAGACAGTGCGGTAAACTGAGTCTATATGGCCCAAGCCTCCAGAAAAGAGGCCTGTGCCTCTGCATTAGGGCACTAGCTCGACAAACGTCCGCCAAGACACACTAAGTTAGTGCGGTAGACTGACTCTATATGGCCCAAGCCTCCAGAAAAGAGGCATAGGGCTCTTTGAAGAACTTTATTTAATCTTGACGAATAACTATGGAATTTTGGACCGAAACATTATTTGTTTTTAACTAAAATGTAATTTTATTAATTTAAGAGCTGCCGTAGTCAAGTTAAGAGCACTATTTTCTTGTGTAAACTACAAAATTCTTCCATGCAATAATACACGAAGTTCTACGCCCAAGAAAACTATGTGTTTCAAATAAAGCAGCATTTTTTTCTTCAATGAATTAAATTTTGTTTCTAACTGATAAAGTTTTATTTACTGTTTCAAAGAAATTTGATCTTATGTTAACTTCATATTATTTTAAATATTTAAGAGAAATAATATCTTGGATGAAGCAAATATTCGTTGGTGTATATATGAAACGATATTCTCTTGGCTCAACTAATTTTTTTTTACCGTGTATAGTATATATAGTAATAGAAATTTTCAGAAAAGTGTTCAAACACTTCACCGTGACTATTATATTTTTTTTCGTTTAGTATAATATTAAAATATGAATGTAGGGTTGTTTGTTTGCAAATTCCATAGATATTTTTTTTACAATTCTACGAAATATAATTTTAGACTTATTGCCAAAAATGTTACGAAAACTGCCGGCTCCAGTATCTCCGAAATTTGCGAGCCTAAAAGTCTAAAATAATTCAACTGTTAGACTTTACAGAAGAAATTTATAAGCTTTCTTATACCTAGGGACAAGACAGAATAACTTTAACCAGCAGTCCAATTTCCAGTGATTGAAAAGGAACAAGAAGAAGAAGATATTTTCTTTCTTTATTTAAAACTAGACAGTTTTGTTAGTGAGTGTACCAAAACAACTTATTTATTCCGCTAATGCGCCGCTAACGTGTCATTATAGGGACAATATTAGGTTACAAATGTAACTCGCCCGCTACTAAAATATTTTTATTTCATTATTAATGAACATCCAACCAGCAGTTTTTTTTAAGACCAGTAAAATATATTTGTTTAGTTAACTTAGGCATGTTTATTGCTTCATTAATCAAAATGTGGTAAAAGATCTATTGATGAATGATCAAACACTCCAGGCATTATACTTCTAATTAACATTTAGGTACTACTAAACTAATGTAATGAAACCCAATTGGGTTTAGTGTTAATAAGTATTAGTAGACCTAATAGATTATAATAATTGTGTTATTATTTCCAGAACCAAATTCTTGCGAAGAGCTTGAAACAGGTGACAGTAAAAGTGAAAATGTGTCTAGAGAAAAAATGTGACTCACAGCGTCAAGGTCATATCATACGTAGATACTTTGCGAAATCAAAACTAACTGGAAAGATTTTTTATATATCAATATATTGACTTTATTTATTGAAGAAAACTAAGAATGCTAGTCTTCAATGAACAACGTATAGTTTCAGATGTAAATCAGCGCATGTCCATTTTTTTGCACTGTAGATGGTTTCATTTAAATTGCACATTCTTCAGAATAAACTTCAAAATAATAATGATTCAAGCGCATTACTAGATTCCCGCCATTTATAAAAATCTTCATAACATTTTTCATGCCTGAACTGGTTTGAACATTACAGAAAGCAGATTGTTACTTGCCATAAGAGTTCCCTCCGTAATATTTAGAAAGGTACTTACCAGCCTCATGTCCCTTTCACTGTTGAGGCACGGCCTACCCTTACCTTACAGCGATTTGGGCCATAGTTAGAATTGCCATACGTCCCGTATATACGGGACTGTCACCATATTTAAGAACCCGTACTGTTCTCATTCCGTTTTTCGTTGAAATACGCGTATGCAGTAATAAAAGTTATATTTATAAAATAGTTTTTTAAACGATCTCTCTCTAATCTCGAGAGATATCACCTTAAACGTACCGTATCAGTTTCAATTAATTATGGTAACCCTAGGCATGGTCCACACGCAGGCTCAGTGCGGATTGCGGACTTCACATACGTCCTTTTTTTGACGTATGGAGGTATTCTCACGATGTTTTCCTTGACCAAAATGTCATTGGAGTGAATAATTCATGTCCTTGAGAAATTAAGAAAAAGATTCATTTACGGGTAAGAAACTACAGCCCCTTAGGACGCGAGACCACATCGAAACCCCTAGGCCACCAGTGACTTATCTATATACGTATATTTTTTTTAAATAACTATACAAAAAAAAACCTCTGCATAAATGTGTATCTTTTTGCCGCCTTTTGCCGCACAATGAAAATAAATTTTTAGAAAGCCCGCATTGTGTATCAGGCACAAGCACGAGCGAAGCGTAGGGTGAAATTGACACCTGCGTTAAACACTCTACTTTTCATTATGTTTGTGAGGAAACTAGATAAGTAAACAAAACATAGTAGATTTTTAACCAAGGAGTGAATGTTATTTTTGATTTGTCATGATCTACCTAAATTAATTTACGCGGTTTTCCGGTAGTACCTATTAAACCACATATGGTATAACCAGGTATCTGAAATAACATCTTATACGAAAAATCTACAACCTAGTTAAGAATAAATACTTATCTAGTATTAATCGAAGTGTGGCCGTAAATGCATATAGATGACTTTTCCCAATGCGACTGAATTTTTGTTGTTTACTTTTCGTCTCTAGGGCTGACATTTACTACTTCCCACCCGGTTTTTAGATAATATTATGGTCTACTTTCAGATTATAAGAGATGAAAAGTCATGTTTAGTCCGTCATTTGGTAACATCGTCATAGGCTTTCATATATCTGTCTTTTGATATTGGAGGTAATATATAATATTTCCTACGATAGCCTTTGCTTCTACTTTTTTGATTTCGGCGTCAAATCCAAAACATCATCGCTTGAACTCGTCATTTTTATATACAGATTATGTTTCCAACAACGTATTTAACAACTAAAATCTACTTGCTGCAATTTTTTTTTAAAAAGGAAAAAGTGTTTTCTTTCTTTCTTTCGATTAGATTGTATTACATTACAAGGGAGCAAATAAGTATTTTTATGACGAGGGCGCAAACAAATACATATAGTTTTTTGCCCGCGGTGTCCCGCCCCGCCTTATATTCGGTTATCGGTGTGGGATTTCAACGACATCCCCTCAATTATAGAAAAAACTGACTCACACTTGACGTTTGAAGTAGCCTATGCCCTTCCCCGGGACTCAAACTATCTCCATGCCAAATTTCATCTTAATTGGTACAGCAGCGGTTTAAGCGTGAAGAGGTAACAGGCAGACCGAGTTACTTTCGCATTAATAAAATAGAGGACCCGCCAGAAGTCGTCCTGCCCGGAAAATCAGAGCCATATTTTCATTTTAATTTTTTTTAATTCTGCGTTTCCATAATTACTTCTAACGATTCTGCGGTTGAGCCATCATTTTTGGATATCTCACTGTTTACGGTTATGGCCTCTATGTCTAAATTATTTAATTCTTATTTTCTTCCAAATTTTCTATTGTGGAAGAATTGGCGGGAAGCGCTTAAATGCTTTTGATTTTAAGCTAGCCCTTTTGATGCGTTTTTTTCGTTGTATGCATTAGCGGTGTTAAGGTAGGGTGTGGTTAGGCGACCGCCCAAAGCCAGAAAGGAAGGGGTGCCGAATCCGCTTTATTTCTGCCCGCTTATCAAGTAGCGTCTTGTAACTTATAGTATTCTCGGCAACGGCCAGGTCGCCTTAGAGAGTCATTAAACATTCTACATAATCCGCTCAAATTGTGTTGTACACGATTTGAGAATGAAACGTATATTAATGAATAAGTACTAACTTTGTAGCAATTTTTACGAGAAAGAAGACTATTAAAATTTAAAAAAAGTTGAGTTCCAAAGAAGAATCCTAGATATCTGTGTCGAGAGGCATGTGGCTGCTATAAAATAAATCTTGTACTATGCAATCCATCACTTTCTTGGGGGTACCTTAGAGGTTATTTACAAAGTTCACCAAGAAATGTTTTACACAAAACAAAAAAACTCCTCACAACAACTATAATAAACAATAATTTGTGGGTCATTCTAGCTCACACCAATTGGAACTTTTTTGAAATAACAACACTAACTACTACAATCATAAGGTTACTTATTTATATTAAAAAAACTGGTGGAACATGGGAAAAGGTATAAATATAATTATATATTCCACAAAACGTAGCCTATATCAGGCATAATCTCTTAGCAAAAGGTCATACAAAAAAATAAGGTGAGAATACATTCTAATGAAGGAATTTAGTTACAATTTCTAATACAAATATCCTAAGGAGTACCCTCATACATTACCTTTCAAAATTTGCGAAACCCTTTCTCTTTTTCTACAGCCACCACCATTAATTCCGCTTTTCCACTCAGTGGCCAAATTATTGTTTACTATTGGTAAATAAGAATTAAATTGATAATTAATATTTCCAAAATCTCTTTAATTAATTCTTCAAACGATAGACATTGTCGTCAATTTTCTCGACAACTCTAGATTTCACAAACTTTGGGGTCATTCTGCTGGAGAAAAATCATGCAGCGTTGGACTGCATGAAATAACGGCCCCAAACTATGTCGACTCTGGAATAGATAATGCTACTCCTGCCATTATTATAATATGCCGAATTATTGCGATATGCTTTAGCTAGGTTTTTAATAAGCAGCTGGAAAATAAATACTAAATCTTTTAATTTGTGGCCGTAGTCAATTGCATCGTCTACTCTATGTAGAAAAGCATCAATAATGATCTCACGACCAAACATAATAAAATTAGGCGTATAACCCGTGACTAAATTTATAGTGCCATTTATAGCTGCCTGTACTGGATTTATGTCTCTGGGCCAATGGTGAATTTGAATGCTTATACGCTCTGGGCCAATTTCGCTGGGATTCGCCGACATAACATGCTAGAAAAGTTTCAATAGTTCTTTATTCTGAGGTGTATAAAGTGTGTTATAAAAGATCTTGGGTATACCGTAACCATCAATAAAGTCCTTAACGTGTTTGGATAACGAACACTGTCGCGTTATCGCATATTAGTGTTTTTGGACACCCAAACTTTAAGATTTCACTCTCCAAACTCTTAATTATGGATCTGGTGTTAACTTTGTGCAATGGAATTAACCAACAAAATGTAGTAAATACATCAACAGCGGATGAAATATAAATATGGCCCGTATTAAGCTTTTGGAAGTGGACCGGCTAAATCTATGGACAGCATCATTATTGGCCTATCTACGAACTTGGAATTTGAGATAAGCCTTAGGGGTGGTGAATTTGAATGTTTATACGCTTTGCACGTATCACACCTACCTATATATTCCTTCACGTCCTGGAACTTCTTAGGCCAGTAACTTTGTTTTTATGTAGAAAACAAAACTATACACCATATCACAGAGACCAGATACAGTAAATGTTTGATGAGCTTGGTTATAGTATAAAATTCACTCAATAATATAAAAAAAATAGGTACTGGCTGAACGGCCAATTTAATATAGAAATCACTGTTTGTGATTATAAAACAATTAAATAATAAAAGGAAAAAGGGATACTTGATCTCCAACAACACAATTAATTAGAGTTAGGGATATATAAATTCATTATTTTATTCACCAGTAGGTCCCTTGCCAGTTCATGTCTACAATTATAGAAATTTATTAAATGCTTGTTTGCAATAATTAATGTCCTCATGTATATTAATTAATTAAGTGACATGTATTAAGGTCATTATATTGTAACAACAAACATGTATTTTATATGAAAACTATTAGTTCATCATGTGCAACAACAATTATATACTTATTTAAAATACGCAACAAATCATGTCCATCATGAACAAACCTTGGTTTCGAGCGACGAATCCGGGTTAAGGTGTATAAAAGGGGCGCTGAGTTTGCGCCCCCTTTTAGTTACCGTGACCGGCTGCGTTCAAGTACGCTCATAGTACGAATGCAGAGCAGTTCAAATTCCGACGTCAATTGGCTTTTTTTTTAAGTTCATAGTAGGCCTGCAGGTACAAATACGTTTACTAATTCGAGGTGAAATGCTATTGAACTGCTCTACCTATTGGCCTGATTTTCATAGTACGAATTTGCAGGGCAGTTCAATTATTTATTGGCCTGCTTTTAAAGTTCGTAGTAGACCTGCTGTATACGGTTGCATACAAAGGTTTTTAAGTCTTTGACTGAGTATTGATCCATCCCAAAACTATTATTGGATCCATCTAAAGTAAAGCAAGTGAAATATATTTTTTTTTAAAACGCAATGACCCTATTACCTTTGTAAGCAGTCGTGCACCCTACAAAGCACCCATTCATTTTTGCCGTGGTATAGTTATTCCTGTTTCAAAGGGGCCTCTTTAGCTTTGGCACAAAAAATGCCTATTGTATTTACAGATTTTACGTACAAACACGCACTGAACACGCTCTGTGATGCGTAAGTAAAACAATGAATTTTCGCATTATTTGGATTTGTGCATAATATGTGCCTGTGAACTTCAAGATTGAAAAGAGAGTTTAAATTGTTGACGAAATCCTGCCATTAAACTTTACTGTTGCCTGGGACTAATTTGTTCCAATCAAATTTTGACAACTATAATTAAACTAAACTAAAATAGTTTTTGGAATAATAATAAGTAGTGATAATAGTAATTGCTGATAACAAACCTAGCCGGTCAAAAATAAAAAACGCAAATAAAATAGTACGTTTGGTAATTTTTGCTTCCACTTCGAGTGTTGTTGAAATTGTTAGCACATCGGGTTGCGGGTGCCATTTAGTCAAAGTTAGATCCTTCAAAGCATTATATAATATTATTTGGGTTTATAATATCCCAATACACGTCTGCTCCTGATTAAATATCGATATCAAAAGGACTAAAGAAACTTGGGTCAACCATTTGAATATTATTAGGTAGGCAAAGATGGATCTATTGGGCGTTGGGAGTTGTTTGTGATTTGAGATATAACAAGACATGAAATATTAATCAAAAATTGATACATTGGTGATTTTATTTGTAATTGACAATATTTTCCTGTATTTATTTCAGTACTAGCTGCTACCCGCGACGTCGTCTGCGTCACCGCTATACTATAACATCACTTTTTGTGAACGAAACCATAGCGCGATGTAATTTGACGCCAACGCCATCTAGTTAGCAAATAGGAAACATTTTTTATGGTAAAAAATTATAACACACCTAAGTTATGACTTTACACGATTTTTTAACATAAAATAAATAGCTATGTGTGAGTAGAATAATTAATAATTAAGAAGCAAGTCAAATATGCGTCGTTAGATTACACGTTGTTATAAAATGCGTTGAAGAAATAAAGGTTCACTGCTCGTTCCCCGTAGATGATAGCGTGATAATATGTAGCCTATATGTTGACCCGACTTCTTAATAATATTCGTGCCAAATTTGTAGTAAATCCATGCAGTACTTTTTGAGTTTATCCCGAACATACATACAGACAAACAGACAAAAATTCTAAAAACTATAGTTTTGGCTTTGGTATCGCTTGCAGATCACACCCCAAGTATTCTTTTAAAAAAATATTCAATGTACAGTTTTGGCTTTCCTACCATTTTATTATATGTATGTATAGATTGTTTATTCCAGAATCTGTTACTGGAGATTTATTTAAGTAGACTAAATAATTTAATGTAGCTGTTTTATTGTTATGCAAGATGATTGGCTACCACTATCAAGCAGTGCTTTAACTAGGTATTTATTATTTAAGTCATCAAATACCTCTACAAGGGCGATGATAACGGCGTACAGTGACACCGAAGGTAAGTTAGAAATTGTTCGTAGTTTTGTGCATTGTGCAATAAAGTTTTAGTATGTTTTATTTTGCAGATTTTAGAAGGACCTCAAAAACAACGGGTGACATGGTGTGCAGGCAAGGACGTTACAGGTCGTAGACAATTGGGACAAAGCTTATGCTAAACCCTGAATCTACCTTTAAGCTCTTGAATTTTTCCCAATGGTGTAAAAAATCTAGGCTGTAAACGTAAGCAAGCATTTGGAAATTTTGAATCTGACAATTCGAATATAGTTTTTTGTAATGATAGAACTGATCATAATCCTCAGCAGCCATCCAACCTCATAGATCGAGTAATATCAGAACACACCGGAAACCAAAAAGATGAAATCAATGCAAATGTTGCGAGAGCTGTTTATGCATTAGGAGCACCGCTGTCTTTGCTGGAGTCAAAATATTGGAAAAAAACTTTAAGGTCCCTAAATCCACACTATGAAACACCTACAAGACATTGTATAAGTAACAGATTATTGGACGCAAAATATTGTAAAGTAAAATCTGATATTTTACGTTCCGTCCCATAGTCCTTTTGCTCTTACCTACCCGTCAGTCCGTATGTCACCGATCTGTAGTTCATAAACAGAATAAGCTAATAACCGATTTTAAAGCAAACTTGCACTTGGTTGGTTTTTTCTCTGTTACTGGCCACTCTTCTTTGGGGCGTCTTTTGCCTCACAGATTATATTGCTCATTGTTTTTAAAATTAATCTTTTTTTATCTCTCCAGTGAGTCTGACAAAGAATATCAGGTGTTCTTATTACATTTCTTAAACTTGCAGCAACAGTTGAAGACGAGTTGAATGCTTCAGTATTCCAGGATCATGAAAAAGAAATAATTAGACAAGCTATTATTAAAAGAAGAGATTTGCGCATTCAGCCAATACACTTCGTGGCGTGTTTTTAATTGTAACTAACTACCGCGCAAAAGTATATGTGGAGTGAAGCAGTGTATATCGCGAGTTTTGTACTGAATAGGCAGCCGTCAGCAGCATAAAATTAAGAACACCATTTGAAATTAGGAATGGTCGAAAACCAGATCTTTGTATCTATCTTTGTGTGAAGCTAAGAGTTAAAACCAATTAAAAACTAGATTCTAAATCTCGTAAATTAAAAGTGGTTACGGAACAACGGGGTATAGATTATAACTTGAAGAAAAACGTAAAATAATATATGTAAGAGATGTCATTTCACAAAAAACAAAAGATTTAAACTAAAACGAAAAACAAATAATAGAAATAGAAAACAAAGAAACTTGTGAAAATTATGTCCACAGTAATATTGATTTGAATCAAAGTATTCATAATATGATACAAACAGAGCAAGAGACAAGTCAAGAAGAAATACATGAGAATTTTCTACAGAAAAATGTAGATGAAAATTTGCACGAAAGTGCGATAAGAAGAAGTAAAAGAAACAGAAAGTTACCGTCTTACTTAAAAAATTATATTTGCTTAGCTTTGAACAAGCAACAACGAATCCTGATAAAGAAAATGGCAAGATGCTATTAATGAAGAATTAAAATCTTTGGAAAGAATAAAACATGGAGAATTGTTAATGTAGAAGTAGCAAATAGTTGTAAAATTCTATCAAACGAATAGGTTTTTAGAGGACAAGGAGATGGCATTTATAAAGCCAGACTGGTTGCTAGAGGATATGAACAAGATAATATGGATTTTGAAGAAATATTTAGCCCTGTAATATGTCAGACTACATTAAAAAACCTTGTTTGTTTTAGCAGCAGCTAAGAATTATCATTTAATGACGTTTGACGTGAAAACAGCATTTTTGTATAGAGAATTGAAGAAGATTGTATATACATGAATATACCGGAAGGAATATGAAGAACAAGGAAAGGTATGTTGTCTTAAAAAAACATTGTGTGGACTTAAAAGGCACCAAAAAGGTGGAATATCAAGTTTATTGAAACCTTAAACAAAATTGGCTAAGATCCAACAAAACACGAGTCCTATGTCTTTAACAAATAAGTTGCCTTATTATAATGTGTATATACGTTGATGACGGCTAAGTTATTGGAAATGTTAAATCTCAAATTCAAGAAACACTTAAGGATCTGAGGCAAGATTTTGAAATTAAAGTTTTTGAAAATCCAAAGAGCTACATAGATATGAAAATAAAACGGGATGAACAAGGTGTTAACACAAGGATATTACATGAAAAATATTCTTGAAAAATATAATATGACAGACTGTAGACCTATATCAACAGAAAGCCAACATGAAGAAGGGGAAAAGTCTGTAAGTTACGATCTTAATATAATACAATATATATTTTGCATATTTATTTCCACTGCGTTTAATTGTAGAGCCCCTCTGACCTCTCTTAACATTGTATACATACATAGGTAAAAACAATAATTTCAAAAGAAACTTATGGTAAAAATTTAAAAAGTCCCCTTAACTCTAGCGTCCCCTAAATTTAGCAGTGCAATACACTTTACCTTTTAAGCAGTCGGAGTTTGAAGTGTTAAAAATGGGAAATTCAGATGTCTATCGCAAAAGTGCAGTTTTTCCCGTTTGGTCCAACCAATATTGTTTTTTATTCCAGGTGATAGCTGAAAAATGGCATCAAAAATATATCTCCAAAATATTAAAGTGTAGCCAGTAGATTTTTACAGAAGTGATAGATCTCATCAAGATCTTAATTTTGGATAACAGCGACAATCTAGAAAGGGCTTTATCTTCCTAACTATTGATAGTAGACCAGAAGTTTATCTCTAGAAGAATCTAAAATCTATTACTTCTGTCAAGACACTACTAGTCTACAATTAACAATTACAGAGATATACCCCTTCCTAGTTTGACAGCTGTCATATAAAATGAAGATCTTGATGAGATCTATCACTTCTGTAAAAAAAACCTACAATTAATAGTTTTGAAGATATAGTTAGCCATTTTTCAGCTATGACCTGCTATAAAGCTTGAAGAGTTTGAGACCCTATCCTTGATTGAACTTGTTTAAAAAGTTTGAAGAGTTTGAGACCCTGTCCTTGATTGAACTTGTTTAAAAAGTTTGAAGAGTTTGAGACCCTGTCCTTGATTGAACTTGTTTAAAAAAGCTTTGGTATTCATTTTCCGTATTAAGCCTTCAATGCGTTCAGTATAAAACAATAATTGCGTTAATCCGACTCAACGTTATTTAAGTACGAAAACCTCATCTGAGACGCTTAAAGTTTAAAGTCGGTTAAAAAGCTTTAATATATGTAGTTGTACGAACGGCCATGTAAATCTCAGTTTTCTGATATTTATCTTTTTAGTTAGTCCACGGGGAAAAAATCCGTTCGTGCAACTAGTTGGACATATTAGTTGAACCAAACGGGAAAAGCTCATTATAACTGCACTTTTGCAATTGGCATAACAGTAAACAGCATTTTTCTTGGAATTAAAAGGGGAAACTTCCTTTCCTGTTATTTTTAAATTTTCGAAATTATCCTTGTAATTGTTTTCATGTTATGTATGCGTCGCACTTCATATCTCTCGATGACAGCATCGCCATAATGTTAAACCATTTTTATTTGTAATACTTAACGTACATTTATACACTCTAGTATGTAGAATTGATTTATTTTTCCTGCTATTTATAAAATATACTTCTTCCATTACGGTCAAGACTCACCAACATACCAAAGAGAATATAATCACTACTTTTTACAACATAGCATGAATAATCAAAAACATCTATCTATACATATAAAATACTTTGTCCTGAATGGCTAATGGATCGAATTGAAGTCGGACTCGCGCAATAAGGGTAAACCGATTGTAATTAAATTTTGGTAAGTTGTTATGCACACGCCGGGGAAGGTTTTTGAGAAAGAAAAAAGGGTCAAGCGCGAGTCTGACTCGCGCAATAAAGGTAAAGCGATTGTAATGAAATTTTGGTAAAAAGATTAGATAATTCAAAGATTTACCCGCCTTTTAAAAATTCTAAAAGCCGCCTAAGGAAATTGGGCATACGGGAATTAGATAGCTAGGGACGAAGTAGACGGACTAGGTATTCAGAGAATTGGACGAAGCAACTAAAATTAAAATTTAATTTAAAATAAATGTCAAATAAGATTTTTTTTTACCCTTAAATTCGTTTGTTTCTGCCGAAAGACGTCCACTGCTGAACCTAGGCCTCCCCCATATGTCTCCACAACGGCCGGTCCTGAGTCGACCTCGCCCATCGGCTTCAAGCGGCTCTAACCAGTCGTCTGTCCACCTGATAGGAGGTCGTCCCACGCTGCGTGTTCCGATCCGTGGTCGCCACTTGGGAACCTTTCTTTCCTGTGTTATGGCCCGCCCACTGTCACTTTAGCTTGCTAACAGTTTGAGCTATGTCGGTGAATTTGGATCGTCGGCGAATGAGAAATACTCGCTTTTTAAGAATGCCTGTTGTCGAGAGTAAGCCCTCAGACTCATTAGTAAAATCAGAAAAATGTGCTTTCACGGGTCTCAAGTGCTATTTCCTTTTCCTATTTCCGAGACTTTTTGGAATGGACTTTTTCGTCCCTTAATTTAAAAGTAACATTAAACTACTATTGTCCTTCCTTTTAGCTAAATTACTAAGTTTACTTTCAAAAATAGTTACTTTAGTCCAGATACACTGCTATCAGAAGCAAGGTTGTGGCGATGAGCACCACCTGTCACGCAGGACTAAAGTGGTTGGTGAACAGAGGGTTATGATGTGGGTGTGTATTCAGATACTGCAATATTGGTTACCCCTTAGGCACAGCTTAATTAACACACAGCTGCTCACTCCATACCAAATTCACGATCACAAGATGTTCGTGAACTACGTAAACATCCTATACAAAATAAACCAAAATTACTGTGTTAAGCCGTGACGTTATAGGAAAATACCTACATACATACTTAACATTAAATTGATCACTTCTTCTAGTACGTTTTATTTGGATCGGGTTTTTTTTTTTTAAATTATAGCCTTTAAAAACAAATCTCTTATTTTGTCGAACTGAAGTTTTTGTTCAGTTCCCCCGTGCCATTTAACTCCCTTTTTAGCCATTTGCATTAAGGTTTTATTGTATCACCGTATTTATTTATGAAACATCTATAATAATTACATAATCCAAGAAAAGCTCTATGATGTTTTATTTTCTTTGGCACTGGAAAAATCTTTATAGACTCGACTTTTCCTTCGTCCATTTCTATTCCGTTTGAAGAAATTATATGACCTAACATTTTTATTTTCTGTTTAAAAAACTGACACTTTGACAAATTACAGGTTAAGCCGTTTATGTTTCATATTATGTTAATTTAAATCTCCTTCTGTAAAAAAAGCGACGTCATCTAAATAATTAGTACGCGCGAACATCATTTCCTAGCACAATATCCATGGTTCTAATAATCCAGATACGCTGGTCTTTAAGCCTTGTGGTAAATAAATATAATATTTATTGTTTAAAATTGAGCCTGCATACTTTGTACTATTAGGACTTACCTAATCTGAAAATAGGCGTTATTTAAATCAAGAGAAATTTCTGAAATTACAAGTGGTTTTTTAGTTTTACCTTCCATCTTAGAATTTAAATCATGCGCGTCTAAAAGTATTCTGACAGAGTCATCTTTTTTAATAGTGTAAGTTAACGGCCTCGAATAAGGTGATCTTTTAATGACACTTTTTTTTATGCAAACGGAAACGGATAAGGGTATTTTATGAAAGAGTTTTCTACATTCATTTTAATTTCGTGTTCACATAAATAACTACAGCCTAACTTATTAGAAAAAACCCTTTTCACCTCACCAGTACGAAAAGGATAGTTTTGCTGTCCAAATTCAGTCAGTAAAATCCAATTTTGCTGACTAGTCCGGCAAAGTAGTTCACTGTTCGAACATTGACTTTTGGAATTAACCCGATGATAAAAAAAAAACAATACAATGACTGGTCAGAAACAAAAAACAAAAAAAAATACTTAACCTTTTCATTTTAATTAACAATATAACTACATAACATTTTTTCGTTTTTAAGTAAGTTTTCATAAATTATTAGTATTATTAAAAGTTTATACAGCTAACTTAAAAAATATCATACGTTGTTTTGATAGCAATGGCAGAGGTTGTAGTAAGTACAATTCCGAACGCAGCCTCAATTTAAATAAAAAGAAAGTAAAATGGCGGTAAGCTAGTTTTTTGAACATAAGATTGTTTATTTAATTAATAATTCTGTTTTGTTCGAAAAATGAGCGATACAAGCTACGAAGATATTTCTCTGACACCAGAAGAATTAAGACAACAAGTCTCCAATGCCGAACTTAACTTAAATTAACGTGAAAATATTTTTCTCGCTTGTAGAGGTGAAAAGTTGTATGTTGAACGCGTGAGCAAATTTTGTCGGTCTCGTGCCTTTAAATCCCTCGCTATGCTCAGTAGTCTATAATTTTAGCCTACTACTACGCTAGCTCAGGATTTAAAGTCGGCACTTCTACCAAAAAACGCTTTTGCTCACTTGTATAATAAATAACTATTTTCGATTAATCGTTTAAGCTTTTAATAACGCTTCTCTTTCTACATCACTCATTACCAATGATGGTAGATAACTTTCTAGATTAATTTCAGGATTTTCCTTTACAATCTACTGTATAACAGGAAACAATATTAGAAAATTAGAAAAATAGTTTTATCGTGGAGACTATCGATTGTTAGATTATTTTGTTGGTTACAATAAATTGTCACTTTATTTTCCATTCACTCAATTGGTTTAATCAGCTTTTTTACTACCAAACATGGCGTATTATAAATTTATTGTTAATTAAAATATGTACCAAGATAAGTTTATTTATTTTTGCCGACTTTTGTCTTATATAGCATCTTTCAGCTGTAAATTTTTACGTTTATTACTGAAAAAGAAAATTTCAGAGATTCTAATTCATCTAAAAATCCTTTAGAAATACCAGTATTTTTAGAGCCTGTGTCTATTCGACAATAAACATCAAATGTGCCTATTTTTACCAAAATTTCAGGAAGTATCGACGATAAACATAATTTACGCGATACTATTCGCATTTTATTTTGTATTACAATATTTTAAGTTTTCAGCTCAATTTTTCACACATTTTTGTAAATTATTGTTTTCAAAAGTTTCAGAAAAACCTAAACCATACCTATTTGTTTGGCCTTTTAGGCCAATAGGTTCTCTAATACTATAACTTCCTTTGCCTAGACAATCCCCAGGCAACCATTCAAAGTTAAAACATATTTTTTAATGAAAAATTATTATTTTAATGTTTATTTTTCGCTAAACCCCGAGCCTCAACATAAGCGGTGTTTAGTTTTCCACTGTCTTGTTGCTCTCTTCAAATGCAGGTTTTTCAGGTGCCTTCCATCCTTCTTTGTAACTTTTTGTCAACTGCTGAAAACGCTCGCCCCTCGCTGAAAATGATTTTCTCGTCAACGGTCCAAGTTTATAATTTTCTTTGATGTTCATTTCTGCTGCCGATCTTATGTTTTTATTTTGAGACCTCAACTTCGGGTCTTAAAGTGCTTCTACCATGTTTTTCAGAAAACGCATAGCCATCAATGGCCCATTATCATTTTTTGCTAACCACAACCTCCTTATTTCTTATGGAAAATGCTCCATAATTTCCTCCACTATTATATTTTCAGATGAATAATAACAAGTAAATCTTTTTGCATCCGCGAACAAATCAGCAATATATTCTGACATCGCTTTGTACAGGCTCTTCCATTTTCCACTACTTATTCTTCTTTTGACTTTATTTTATGCTTCTCTGCCCCAATATTGGTCTAAGTAATGAATCTTGAAATCTTCAAAAGTTTTTATCTGTTTTCATATATTTTTGACCAATTCTTTGCATCGCGAGTTAAACATTCCAAAGCAACATTTAAATCTTCATTCGACATACCTATACGTCAAATGTGCTTCCCCGAATCCATATCCTGAAAAAATGCCACTGGATGCATATTACGTCGATTGAAGCTAGGTTTTGTAGGTGACTGAACCATCAAAATTTCTTTTCTCGAACTTTCAGGAACTACATTTTCACAGACTCCTGCAATACTCCCATCCGGTGTCCGCTCCACAGAAATGATTTCTAAATTGCTTAACCTGTTTGACATAGGCATCAGAGCATAATCCAACAAGTCCTTAAACTTTTTAATAATGCTGACTTCTTCGGGTGAAGAAACCTGCATATTTGTACCACTTGATATACTTGTTTGAACAGTTAAAGTTTTCTTGGCTCGTTGTAATCTCCTTATTTTTTTTGTAGATTTATTTATTTTGCACTAATTTAACCACCCTACCTAAAATTTTTCTTTAATAATAATAAATTTACTCAAAAATTACAATTATAAAACAAAATGTTCTTATCGTTTATTAAATCACTATTTTTATCTAAAAAAAATATTAAAAATATTGTAATTAATTAAAGAGAGGTAGGGCACTGCGAGTACTCGCTCGAATAAGCCACCCGAACAATTAAAGCGGGGCATAGCAAGTAGCTAGTTGCTCGAATGAGCGGCCCGAACTGGGGTAGTACCTCCATCTTACAGAAAACCGCGGCCAATATAAAATTAACATTGAGTAATGTTGTGCTCGGCGTAGACACGGCGTGCTGGTACGGCGGTCAGGGAGACCTGATGAAACGGCTGACCGCTGGCCGCCCGCAGGTAAGTCGGGTTCCCGAACACAGGGATTACTTAATCTCCGCCCTGGGAGGCTGAACCGCTAGCCTATGCAAAGTCTCTGAAGTAGTAGTCATGCTGGAGAAGGAGACCGGCGTGGACCCGGCTACTACAGCAGACGGGGATCTGGGGCCCCTCCGCCCGCCGTGCCAGCAGCCGTATTATCTGTGCCGAGCTTCGGCAGTTCTAGTACCGCACCTTTTGTCCTCTAAGCTGTCTGTGCAGTGAATCCTCTTCTTTAGTCTAAGTAACTTTTTTATAAATGCCATGGAACAAAAAAAAAGAGTTTTTCAGCGGCCACTCCATCCACATTCTATGTGGATTTTTGCAACATTAGGGGTATTCACGCAAATCTTAACGCAGTCCACCACCACCTAGAGACTGCGCAGCCGACCATTCTTTTCCTAACGGAGACGCAGATATCCTGCCCGGCCGATACATCATACCTTCATTATCCCGGCTAACTCGAGCACAATTATGTGAGTCGTGCCGGCAGCGGCGGCCTTACCCATAGCGAGGCTCCGGGCGGCAGGTCTTTGCGGGGTCCTTTATCCTTCGTGAAAGTATGTGATGCGAAAGTAGGTTTGATTGTTTGGTTTAGGTATTTGTCATGTTTGACGAGAAATTTAGCAGTTATATAAATAAAGATTTACAAAATTAACAAATACAGAGATGATAAATTTTGAAATTGATGTTTGCCGTTTCGTAAGACAAAAATCTTAAATTAAAGCACAATAAATAATCTAACGAATGAGCTAAGTCATTTTTGATTGGAAGAATAGCAAGGGCTGAAAGCCGATCTAGTGTCCTCGAACTCCTCAAATATTTTTTTAATAATTTTAAGCCTCGGAAGTTTTTCAGCAGCCGCAACTGTAACTGTAACGGTGTGTTGGCAATGATTCTCAGGACTACTTCAATAATGGGGTAAACTTCAGTAGTTTTTTTTCTTTTTTGTATTTTTTTCGGAAAATAAATTAATTTTAACCCGGATTGGACCTTTTAATACAATCTCAGTTCGGTCTACATCAATAATTGTTATGGGCCACAAACCGGGGTCATTTTAAGGATTCAGATTTTACATTTCAGCAGTCATGAATAGACTCAGATTCGTGTTCTTGACTAGATAGCGTTGACGGCGGCACCGATGAGCCAATTATGTAGTTAATTCATCATCATCCTCGCTGTTTTTACTTAATGACAGCGGCGGCACCCATGATGATGTGGACGGAATGTTTTCAGCTGGATCAGGATTAGAGTCACTTTCAGTCAATAAATGTTTTGTAAAGGTTTCTTGATTATCACTTTTTATATATTTATATATAAGATCCACGTAGATTTTCTTCTACGTGCTTTCTTTAGCTTTAGCGGTAGCTCGTTTCCTTTTTGAACTACCTGAATCACAGATTATATAATACTATACCTGAATCAAATTTTCTACCGGCACCATGATCACACGAACTCATTTCGTAAATCTTATTTTGTTTCGCACAAACAGTCAGAAATATTTTTAAAGTATCACGCTTTTTCAGCTTACTCTATACTTCAAATACTGTAATTTACACTTTTCCAGCTCACTCAATACTTTAAATACTATAATTCAATAAAATTGAAAGATATGTACCGTGCAGTAACGGGAGCAGAACCAGAACAGTTTGAGCTGACCCGAGTGCTATGCGATTAAAAAACCGATCTTCAAGTGTTTCAAGGCGCTATATTCAAGTAATACATAATAAATTTTTACATTGTGTTTGGAATGAATGAATTAGTTAACTAACTTTATTTTAATATTCATATTCTTTCACTTCTTTACTGTGTGCTGTTCAATCCTAGCTACCCTTCTTATCTCAAAGAGCGTTTTGGTTACTACGCCTCTTTGCGTTCCTCCTCTGATTTATTACTTAATACATATACATAGGCATAGTAACCAAAACGCTCTTTGAGATAAGAAGGGTAGCTAGGATTGAAAAGCACACAGTAAAGAAGTGAAAGAATATGAATATTAAAATAAAGTTTGTTAACTAATTCATTCATTCCAAACACAACTCAAAATTTGACGATGATTCCTTCACCGTTCAAGCAGTGCGATTGTGGATTTCTCTCCCAGTAGATATCCGAAAAGCACAATCACTTACAACCTTCAAAGCACAAGTAAAAAAGCATTTTTTAAATCACGCATAACCTGGTTGTTTTGCTCCCTCTGTTGTTCTGATGTAGACATTTAAATATTTAAGTTATGATTGTTTTATTCATGTGTAGTTTACGTGTTTTTATGTAAGGAATTTATGTATTTTATATTTTATGTATAAGGGTATTTATGTATTTTGTAGTTATTTATTTATTTGGTAATTTATACGTAGTTTAGTTATATGTAGTTTTTATTCGTATTCTATGCTACTTATATCTTTATTTCAGTTTTTGTATCAATTTTGCGCGTCCTACCATTCCTATCTTTTAAATTTTTATATCAATACCAACATAGGTTATCTGGTAGAAATTGCCATCTGGCGATAAGATCGCCTGTTGTACATGTTTTTTAATATTATTTTTTCAGTAAGTTTGTGTCTTGTTTTGTGCAATAAAGGATATTTATATTTGTATTTGTATTAATTTACCGCTATGTTATAACCTGAATAAATAATTAAGGATCAAAATCAAAAGTTAAAAAAAATTATATAGTTAAAAAATTCTATATTACTTGCTTTTATTTAACTCACAATGTTTCCTTTTTTTGTTCTTCCATCTTGTGGTGGAATCCATAGTATTATATTCTCTTTGGTGGAATCTTGCAAGCTTAATTAAACATAATTCCTCTTCATCATCACCCTTCGATGAAATTTTGCATACTTACTAAGCTCAGATGACAAAACAATATTCCACAGTTACTTTGACCAACAACCCCTCTCAAAGTTGTAACCAGGGGGATAGAGGTGGAGGTGAAAAATTTAAAATCTTCAAAATAGGGTCGCAGATCACGAATTTGATGTTCATTTTGATGTTATCACGTCTTGGCAAAGGAACTGCACCTGAAGGTGGACATTAGGGTGCAACGTGAAAAATTACCATCACCCAACTTATAAAACTTGAGCAATAAACTATAAAAATTCAATGAAACTATCACTAAAAAGTATAAAATAAAAATAAAGTAAATTTTTTTTTTAAAAACTTGCTATTCTTAAAACATTAGAATCATATAAAAATTCAATCTAACAGAAAATTGTACTAAGAAATAAAAAATAATTTCTTCAAAATGAATATAAAAAACTTATATCCACGTACGACTGTAAGAAAAGCAAGGCGTGCGCACTTACATACAATCACTTGATAAACTCTCAATTAATATCCACTAAAACTCTAGCACGTCAAATATTCGTGTGCTGCGCACGCCTTACTTTTCTTGCAGTCGTACTTGGATAAAAAAAAAATTATGATCATTTTGAAGAAATTATTTTTTACTTTTTAGTACAATTTTCTGTTAGATTGATTTTTTATATGATTCTAATGTTTTTAAGAAAAGCAAGTTTTATAAATATTATTTTTTAATTTTTTAAATTTGCTTCGGTTGTTGCGCGAGGCCCCTGGAAGAGCCAGGCCCCGGGCGATTGCCCTGTTCGCCACCCCCTAAGGCCGCCGCTGCGTACCGGTGTATGTATGTTCGTTTAGGAGGATATTTGCTGTCGCCGCCTTCATAGCCTTGATGACCTGTCGATATTGTGGGTGCGCGTAGATGACGGCGGCCACACTCGTATCTATGCGTTCCTATACAGGTCTCATAGCGGTGACACGAACGTAACTCGACTCTTCACGCACCTGAGTTTGACGACTGACAGAGTTCTAGAGCAATATACCACAGCAGAAATATTAATTTTGGGAGACTTTAACGCCCACCATCGTGAGTGGCTCAGTTCTCGAACCATTTAATCAGGATTATCTGCTCATGAATTTGCTCTGACCTATGGATTCTCTCAGGTGGTACTTTCTCAAACGAGAATACCAGATAAAGAGGACCATACGAGCTCCTTACTGGACCTTCTGCTGACTACAGCCTGCGCCTCTTGGCTCCTCGGACCACTGTCTCGTTCGGACTCAAGTGTCATACACACAACCCGATCCATCTGGGACAACTAATTGGCGTCGTGTGTGGCACTATAAGCCGGCAGACTGGGATGGATTGCGAGAAATTAATGCATGCTTTAGCTCAGAAGATCCTGAACTCTACGCAGCTGCAGTCACTGAGACAATCCTCGCTGGTATGAAATGTTTCATTCCTAACCTGCGACTAGCTGCCGACGTCAAAAAACGACCGTTGTTTAATAGTAGAGAAGCCAGGCCGTCGAGACCGAAGTCCCGTCGGACCGCAGAGGAGGACTCTTCGGTCCGACAACTGGTATTATAGGGTTCAGCATGATATCTTGAACAAGAATAGATCGGTTTTCGTGTTCTAAAGTGGTGGAGGGGAGAGGGAGGGGCAGGGAAAGATGTGCAAACCGGCTATCGGGGTTTGGTTAATTTCTCAATAGCCACTTATCCGATTTCAACAAATAAGGTGTCATACGATAAGTTATAAAATGCTTAACATAACATGTCTTACAATGGTGTCTGCATATAAGCAGAGCAGCTTACCATACTTTATTAAATATTAAGAAAAAAAGCGAATTTTTGACAAAAAAAAATTTCATTTTATTGAATTGAAGCAGTAAATTACATTGAATTAAAAAGTAATGTATGACTAAAAATTGGGTGATTAATACAGCTATATAAATGTTTTTATTTATTTTAATTTGGTTAAAAAATGATAAAACTGTGACTGAATTAATACATTAGGATAACGTGACTTGTGCTGCGCATTATCCTATAGCGGGTTTTATTTTCTAGATTTTTATTTTCAATATAACTACAAGTAACAAGACTAATTTCATGTTAGCAATATAATTTATTTCTATAATCAATTATATAAATAAATAAAATATTAAGTATAAAATATAATGTAAAAACTAATATATCATATTATCATTTACTTTTTACAAATGTTTTGAACAACAAAACTCTGTACCTAGTTAATGTTAATCTCAAATTTTTTCAACTTCATATTACAAATAAAACAATACATCCTTACACTAGGTAATAACATAATAAACAATGTTGAAAAAAATGTCATAAATGCCTCCCAATCAATAAAGTTCTAATTCTTCCAAACATTTTCATCATTAATGTATTCATCAATTTTTTGAGCTTTTAGCTATTTTTCATTACACTAACTTTGTCATATATTTTTATTTAATTAAATTTATTTGGAGCTAAATTAATCACTCATTTTGGAATTTTATTGTAGAAATATAAACTTTGTATTGCAAAAGAGCTAGGTAAGTAGTTTCTTAAGACAACATTTTGAACTACAAACTCATCCTTATACCTTGTATTCACACTGTGTAGGTCACTATTTTAAGCAAATAAATTTTCGAATTTTGCGTATATACTTCATACAAGTGTAGATAGATATATTGGCAAGGAACAGTTAAAATATCAATTCCCCTAAATAGTTTCCCAAGAGAATGTCCCAATTTATAGATTGACAGTAATAGGTTGGTGCTCTCCTACTTCTAAAGTACAACTGAAATAGTTAACCAGAAATATGTATAACATATCTGTCCAAATTCAAAATATTTATTGAATTTATTTGATGGTACATTTTAGTCATCTTGAGATTCGTTATTGTACTGGTTAAAAAAAATCTGAAACCATAAGGCAAACATGATATCAGCTGCAAATCTTTGAGATATATTGGCACAGGGTTGCTATATGTACGGATTTATCTGTACACGTACGCATTTCGAACAATTTCTCAGAACATATCCCATTACACAAGCGGTAGAACACACACAGGGAGGCAAAGTCTCTCCTCAGACTGAAGGGTTCGATACGGACTGCTAGTTGGGATCGTCGACGATTCTCACAGCCTGTCGTTGAACCGAGTCAAAAGGGCCAAGCTGGTATCCGGAGCACCCGCCCAGACATGGGCGTAGCGAGGTACAGGCAGGGGGGGGGGGGGCAGCTGCCCCCCCTAGGTGCCCATAACCTAAAGGAATTTGCTCAAAATGAACATGTTCACTATATTAAAATGACATTTTCTATCAGGTCTGCCACCCCCTAGCCAAGCCTGCCCCCCCCCCCCCAACTCCAAAAGCTGGCTACGCCCATGCGTCCAGAGATGGCAGCAGTACTCCATATGGGGCCGGACTTGCGACTTGTAAAGCCGACTTGCAAAACATCGCCAGAGATGTCATCACCAAGGATCCCAATGCTCTTGGAGATGGAGAGGGGAGTGTTCTGGAATCGTGGGACCACAATAAACAGGGTTTTCTTAGCTGTGAACGCGCCGACTTGTGTCTTCTTAGGGTTGAATCAGCCAAGTTTTCCCGTCTCCTGTCAGAGGCCTTGGTCGGAGTGATCTCGATTTGAGACACAAGTTCTTCGCTTTTTCCTCCACATCGGAACGAGAGATGTTTGCCCGTGTAATAAGCGTCTCCAGTGCTGTCATCTGCATAGTATTGTTGATGTCTAACATTTCATTGATATGCATTAGAAACAACGTAGGAGACAGCACAAAACCTTGCGAGACACCAGCATTAATATCCATGGTATCAGAGCAACTACCGTCAACTACTACGACTACTACGTATGCGTCTGCTGGACAAAAAGGTAGCCACCCATTTGCACAAACCCCTAAACTCTGTAAGATGGCAACTTCGATAGAAGAATTCGGCGCCAGACCCGATCGAACGTCTTCACTATGTCCAGGCTACATGCCAATGCCTTCTTCTGACTCTCAATGTCTAGTGCCCATCGGTGTGTGAGAAACACTAGAAGGTGCGAAAGCCATATTGATGGTCGCTGACCAGGTCGTGCTTTTGTAGGTATCTTAGCAGCGTAGCTGGAGAGGAGAGAGGTAATAGTGATTGGCATGTCATTTGGTGGATCTGATCTATCGCCCTTTTTGAGTACCGGGTGCACATTCGCAGTCTTCCATAAAGAAAGAAATTGCCTAGTGTGGTACAAGACACAACTGTTTAAGCACTACTGCTAGTATACCGTCTGGCCCACTCGACTTCT
Source organism: Apoda limacodes (assembly GCA_946406115.1). Lineage (NCBI taxonomy): Eukaryota > Metazoa > Arthropoda > Insecta > Lepidoptera > Limacodidae > Apoda > Apoda limacodes. Next base: position 21,486,571 of record OX291541.1, on the reverse strand, counting down.
AGAGAAAGCAATGATTGCCGGACTTCCCGTTGTGTTATGGAGATTTCCGGCATGGTCTTACCGCACCACGGTATAGTAGTTTGTACAGCGCCTTCGTCGTTTAATTCGAGTTTGAGGTAAAGAGACTACCAAGTAGATCGGCTTTCTCTTTGGCACTATTGGCCAAGTCACCACCGGCCTTTCGCAGTGGAAGATGGTCATAAAAATGGATCATTAATAATAGCACATCGGTGTCAAGACTGTGCACTACCAACTTTTTATCTCCCAAAATTTTTAAAATCTATACCATGAAGAGCATATCGTGTGTCAGCTTCCTCATGATAGGATTGTAAGTGGTCAGTATTTCGATGGAGGTTCGTGCTCACGACTTTGGCTTCAGGAAAACCTCCAGAAGTCAGTAGTTCGTAATTGGCATCAAGCTTTAAGGCTTGTTTAGTAATTCCCATGGACATAAACACTGCAAGGGTTGCTATATTTGAAACCGAGTTAATTAAACATCTCTCGACCTGAAATTTTGTGGTCAATGGAATCTATCATATGCCGTCGTTTTGAACGTGTTCTAGCTTTGAAAGACGTCATTTTATACTGATCAAATAGGACAAAATTACTTCGACATTCTATTTTATTGGAATCCTAAGTTAAATGCTCGTAAGAATACGTCACTGAAATAACCAAAAGTCTTTGTACTTTTTTATTTCCCAATAGCTTGTATTAAAACAAATCCATGTAAAGTTTACACCAGGCAAACGCCTCCTTGAATTGCTGGATACCATTTTCTGCTGCTTTTCTGACGTTTGCTCTATCTTCAGACTTGCAAATTAGGCAAAGATTCCAGTTTATTCCGGCCTTTTCTTTTCGCTTAGGTAAACTAACCAGCCTGCCGGCCTTTTCTTTTCGCTTAGGTAAACTAACCAGCCCGACAGCACCTAACTCCATTGTTACTTGCTTACTCCCATATACATAGGGATGTAACTTAAAGTATGGAATAAGTATGTAATATTTGTTAAGTTTCTAATTCAACCAAATAAAACTAATAAGGTACATACACAGCCACTATGGTGCACAGACAGAGCGAGAGACGTCGTCGTTGAGCTGGCCATTCGGCCAATCTTCGTCTCGGTCGTCGCGAGCTCGCCCGTGATATCGTTGATAACTTTGTTATTTTCTGACCGAATTTCAAAATTGAAAAAAAAAACAGCAAGCTAATAAATGTGACAATTTTATGTAGTACTTGGTTTTGAACCTGTCTATGTCATTTACTGCTTCAATTTAACAAACTTAAAATATTTTTGTTGGAAATTTCGTTTTTTTCTAAATATTAAATAAACTATGGTATTTATAGAAATTAGTGTCAAACAAGTTATGTTAAGCATTTTATCACCTATGATATGACACCTTATTTGATGAAATCGGATAAGTGGTTATAGAAAAATTAACCAAACCGTGATACCCGGTTTCCGCGTATTTTCTCTCCCCCTCTCCCCCCTCCACCACTTTAGAACGCGACAACCGGTCTATTCTTGATCAGAAGATCATGCCGAACACAACGAAACCAGTTGTTGGTAGAGGACTCTTGAGTCCGACGGGAAGAGTTATTTGACGATTTTCTTAAAAGCAGCTTAGCTCTACTATAATAGGTCTGCAGAGAAGCTAAAATTTTCAAGAAAACTGAGTATGAGGCTTAGACCACGGCTCGTAATAATAAGGATCCGAATATTTCTGAGTTAAAACGCAAATTATATGCTGCCTCGAGGTTCAGTAAGAAAGCAACTGCCGGAGCAAAATTCCAATTCATCGGCAAAATAGGTATAGCTATCCTTCTGCGAGTCGTGCTTTCGGGTCGCTTGCCAAAGCTGCCGAAGGGAACTTTTGCCAGTCGTCGTTACCACCACTGCGAAAGACCGATGTTGACTTGGCCCATAGTGCTAAAGAGAAAGCCGATCTACTGGGCAGTCTCTTTGCCTCGAACTCGAACATGAACGATGAAGGCGGTGTACGACCTAGTATACCGTGGTGCGGTAAGACCATGCCGGAAATCTCCATAACACAGCGGGAGGTGCGGCGGGCGTTGCTTTCTCTAGACGTTCATAAGTCTAGTGGGCCAGACGGTATACCACCGGTGGTGCTTAAGCAGTGTGCTCCTGTACTCACGCGCCTCTTCGCGCTTTCCTACCATACTAGGCAATTTCCGTTTTCATGGAAGACCGTGAATGTGCAGCCGGTGCCTAAAAAGGGCGATAGATCAGATCCATCGAATTACAAGCCTATCACTATTACCTCTCTCCTCTCCAAGGTGATGGAGCGTGTGATCAACATACAGCTTTTGAGATACCTAGAAGTACACGACCTGGTCAATGACCGTCGATATGGCTTTCGCTACGGTCGCTCGACTGGTGACCTTCTAGTGTATCTCACACACCGATGGGCACTAGCCATTGAGAGTCAGGAGGAGGCATTGGGATGTAGCCTGGAAATAGCGAAGGCATTCGATCGGGTCTGGCACCGGGGTCTTCTATCGAAGTTGCCTTCTTTCGGAGTGCCCGAGGGTTTGTGCAAATTGGTGGCTAGCTTTTTGTCCGGCAGACGCATACGAACCGTAGTTGATGGTAGTTGCTCTGATAGCATGGACATCAATGCTGATGTCCCGCAAGGCTCTGTGCTGTCTCCTACGCTGTTTCTACTGCATATAAATGATATGTTGGTATCAACAACATACATAGCTATACAGATGACAGTACTGGAGACGCTTATTACACGGGTCGAGCTAGCATCCCTCGTTCTCTTGTGAAAGAAAAACGTGAAGTACTTGTGTCTCTAATCAAGATGAATCTGTCCAAGGTCTCTAACTGGGGGGTCCGATTCAACCCTACAAAGACACAAGTGTGCGCGTTCACCGCTAAGAAAACTCCATTCACTGTGGTGGTTCCATAGTTTCCGAACACTCCCCTCTCCATCTCCAAGAGCATTGGGATCCTTGGTGTTGACATCTCCAGTGATGTTCAGTTCCGAGATCATCTGCAGGACAAGGTGAAGCTGGCGTGCAAAAAAACTAGGTGTACTCAACAGAGCGAAGCAGTACTTCACGTCGGGGCAAAAGTTGCTGCTTTACAAGTCGCAAGTCCGGAGTCGGAGTCCCCATATGGAGTACTGTTGCCATCTCTGGGCGGGTGCACCTGGATACCAGCTTGGCCCTTTTGACTCGATTCAACAACGGGCTGTGAGAATTGCCGACGATTCCAAACTCACTTGCGGTATCGAGCCCTTAAGTCTAAGGAGAGACTTTGCCTCCCTGTGTGTGATCTACCGCTTGTAGAATGGGGTGTGTTCTAAGGAATTGTTCGAAATGATGCCCACGGCTACTTTCTACCATCGCACCGCTTGCCATTGGAAGGGAATTCATTCTCAGACTTTAGAACCGAAACGGTCATGTACAGTGCGGTTTCAGAGAGAAACTTTCTCTCGCGAACACGCGCAGTATGGGGTTCTTCATGAAAGAAGTTATTAGATTTCTGAAGGGTCGGCAACGCGCAAGGGTAGGCTACGGTGACCGCTTACCACCAGACGGACCGTAAGATTGTTTGCCACCTTAGTGGTATAAAAAAAAAAAATTTAAAATTTGTCCCTTTGTTTTTATCAATAAAAATCATTATGTACTTTATAAGTATTATATTAAATATCATTTTATTATTAAACATGATATTTAAATTAGATTTAAAGTTTTAAGGCTGAAATAGAAATAAAAAATCATATTAAATCAAATAGTATTTCCCGGAACCGTACCTGTAAAATCTTGATACATCAAAAAATACATTGCTAATATCTAAGAATCGAACTTAAATTTTACTTTTAGAATATTCTCTTCTAGCTTTTTCTTGTTGGCGGTATCTAAAGGAGACCTAAAAAGTCACACTTAGGTACCTACATTCCTATGTTTTATGTAACCTTAATCTATTTTAATATTTATCTTTTGATTCGAATTTTATCACGTGCAAATTTAATTTTAATATAAAAAATATAGAGAGTTTAATCTATCAATACGTATTGCTTTATTTAAACGTTTATTATTTGTTTTAAGTTCCAATGAATTATACAACAAAAAGTTTCATCTGTTAAATCACAAATTGTTAAGAATTAAAAGAACTAAATTTATTTGTTTTTATTGAATTTCTCCTTTTGAATAAAAACTGGTTGCCTGTAAAGTCGGTATACGGGCGAAAGTTTTACGTGACAATGATTTTATGTCTGTCTCTCTCGCTCTTAGGCGGGCGCGTGCCTCTCACTCGCTCTCATTGTGAGCGCATAACGTGAGCGGAGCGTAACGCAGTTTCTTGAAGTGTCACCCGGCAAACCAATTTATAAGACGTTGTCACGTCAAAAAAGTTTGAGTTTGAATTTCACGAAGCGCGATAATTCACACAAACTATTTTGCTTTACATCATTTATCTTGAATTACTGTGTAGAAACCAAATTTTGTTCCATTTTTATACAAAAAAAAACCCCATCCGAGAGAGAGGTTGTTCTATGGAACCTTTACATTGCTGCTTACACTTTAGGTTTCTATGGAATATCGATATTATACAGTCACACGATTCGCGGGTTGATTATAAAATAAAGTTGTTTTACGTTTTCATGTTTTATGGCCAAACGGTAGCTAGTACGGTTCCGGTAGTGCTAACGGTAGTAGCTATAATGTCGTTTTAGGTGTCCTAGGACAGAGCTTTCGGAGGCGTATAGTAGTATATATGAATATCTACGGTTAGGCCGTAGTGAAAAAAGAGCTGAAAATCCAGCTCTGAGGGTTTCCTACTTATACTGAAGGATCAAAGACTTTGTGCTGAATTTTATAAAATGGTTCTGAAATTCGTACATATGTTACAGTACTTGTTGTGTCTGTCCGTTTGTCCCGTTATGTGAAAATGTGAGATACAAAGGAGACTGAAATGATTACGTACAATCTTCCCAAGTAACACACAAGCAAGATAACAGTACACATTATGCACATAATACAGATCAAGCATGTTTAACGTTTGTGTAATACCTGTGGAAACAACCAAATTCTGTATTATAAGGACTTTGTGGGCTATTATAATTCTAAGCTTAGAAAGTTCTGTATAACGTTGGTTTTCTTTTTTAAGTCTTAGTAATAACAAATTTGGTGCTAGTTCACAGATCTTACCAAGCCTAATGCATTTCAGTTTGCTTTAGGCTGTATAGAACTACCAGTGACAGCGTTTATTTGTATGTTAGCATCCAAAGCTAAATAACGATATTCTCTAATACGTTTATACGAACAATACTAAGCTTACAGCAATACACTGAATAAGTTGTTGTTCATTTCTATTATCCCGCATGTTGCTGAATAATTGTTCTAATTTTGTTCCTGTACCGCTTAAGTTTTATATTAATTTACCCATTATTCAGCTGCGCTGTATAAGTCATACTGTGTGGGTTGCTAAAATGTTTATATGATTTCAAAACAATCTTACTCAGAATAAAGTGGATTGTTGTATTCTTATTCTGCCATAGTCTGTAAAAATATCCGAATAAAACACTTTATACAGATAAATACTTAATAATTATTAAATTGTGGTCTATAACAATTTTAACATACGGCCTTTACTTTTGTCCAGCGATTCTATTTTTTTTTTATTTAAACAAAACACACCTAGGTACCTAGGTAGGTGCTTCTTTATTTTTGAATCATAAATAAAGTAATTTAATGTTTTAAACAGGTACAAAAAAGGTTTAATTTTATTTGTTTTGGCACCTGTATAATTGTAGAAATGTGATCAACAACAGAAATGTTTAAAGAAGTTATTGCATTTAGACCACTCTTTAACAGATAATAGCTTAGTACGCTTCTATTGGGTACTTCTATTCAGATAAACTGTGAATATAAGCTGCATAAGAAGCTTACGTTCAAAATATAGAGACCACCATTAAAAACTTCTCTGGTAACTATTGTAAAGCACTTATTTTGCTAACGAAAGCTATATTTTATTACTTAAGATACATTTTTATTTACAAATAATGATATTCGTAATTTTTAATAGACTAGAATTAACAATTTGGTTATAAGTTTTTTGTGTAGACTTCTAAATTTTATTTATTTTACAAGTAAAATTGGTTATTCATGCGGCGCGTGAAATATAGTGACAATATTCGTCTACATTTAACGATAAAATTACTTGCGCATTAAAAATAAGTGGTAAATAGCCTAGAAAATCCAAAATTTACTTATCAATTTTTAGAGTTGATTTGTTTATTATTATAATTGCTGCACATGTACGTCACTTGTGTTATTTGTATTCACTAATACAAATAAAATACTATTTGAATTATATTTCTCAGCTAATCTATTAAAATTGTTTGAAAAGTAAGACAGAACTTCACTAAATGCTGAACAACTGTCTATATGCTAGAATTAAAATGCATTTGTCTGAGTAAACGAGATTTACTTGCTGCATAAAAGGTCATTTTGCTATTATCCAGAAATTATTAAGCTGTGTGTACCGTTACAACGCTATTACTCAGATTTTATATTGCTGTTATACAGACTTAAGCAATGAAAAATGTGCCCAAATTGCTTGAATAACAGCTGAGTAGATGTTTACTCGGCTATTATTCGACTTATTAAAATGCTTGAGTTTAAGCGACTGCCATTACTTAGTCATTATTCAGCACTCCTGTGTTATTTTGGTTAGGACTGAATGTAAAGACATGAAAATTGTGTGAAGAAATAGATTCAGATTTATTAGTTCCTCGCTGAAAATTCTGTGAGTTCAGACAATCTGAGAGCAGAGTTATAAGTGATTTAGTAAAAGTAAGGTTAAGTTACAATCTTTAACAACAGCTGATTTCTGAGGGAGAAGCACGGTGATTTTACGATTAAGGAGCTTGCGGCTCAGTGGCTTTTGTCTATCGGAGACGATATGCGACGGTAAGAAACGTCCGGCGTGGTCAATACCTGGATGGGTGATCACCTAGTGGCACTTTTCTGTGCTCCTTCATGCTTCGAAGAGCACGTTAAACAGTCGGTCCTGGCTGTTGTCATATAACAGTCGAGTGGCCATTAGCTCGACAACCTCCGCCAATCCGCACTAGGCCAGCGTGGTCGACTATGGCTTAAGCCTCCTTCTCCATGGAGTCCTGAGCCCCTGCAGTGAGGCGTATAACGGTTGAAGGCACATACTAGGCAGGCACGACATAAAATAAAAACAACAAAAAATAATTTAGTATTTTACTCATGTTCTATGACATATATATAATGTATAGTCCAGAAATTGTGCAGGTGGAACAATATTATCTTGGTACCTAGCCCAGTCTAGAATGCAGTTACAATAATGCGCTAGAATAGCCTCCTTTCCTCTTCAAGAGCTGTCGACTAAAATATATAAGTATAAAATAAGTTTTTCGACTTCGGGATAGCATGCGACCCCCAAGTAGCCAGAAATTGTTGAAAGCCGACAGCTCTCGAAGAAGGCTACTGCTGACCTCCCTGCACACCTCTATAATAAAACCTTCATTTTCTCTAACATGTTCACCATAGTAGGAATGTGCCTGCTTGATTTGGTAGGTATGTTCCTAAAGAAATCACAAGCCGGCGGTATAATCCAAAATAACAATTCCAAGTCAAACGTGTGAGCGATCTGTAGTGTCCAGAGTGAAAGCAAGGGTCGTACAATTATGAAAGCAGTCACAATCCGTATAAAACAAAGCAATGGTCGTTGAAAATGAAAAACAATAGGAAAAGCACACAAAACGCATCGGAAAACACGAAACGAGTGAGCAAAACAAACAACAATAGCAGTCGCTAGTTTTTTCTAAATTTTATTTATTGCCAGTGCAGTGACATACTCATACTCATACTCATACTCATTTATTCATAATAAAATTATATGTCAAATGTTGCAAATATTTCATTATTATAAGTTTTCATTATTACATTTTAATTGTTATTTAAATAAATTCTTTTATGTTATAAAATGCGTTTTTAATAAGCCATGTTTTTAATCCAGAAAAGAAGAGATAGAAAACAATAAGACACGAGATCGAAAAATATTCATGTAAATTGGGTTTTCCATGGGTTTTAGTAATTAATTATATAATATGACTGTAATTGAATTTACTATAAAAGAAGCTTATATATTGATATAAATATAATATAAACTTCTCGGCACGATATTGTATATTACTATATTATATCAATTAATCGGCAATCTCACTAAAACTGTTTTTTTCATATTTTTCCGTTTCCAGATCAGTTTCCAGAGAATCAAGCTGTTTTTTTATATTTTAGGATAAAAAAATTATAACAATATTTTTAGTTCATGTCTTAACTTATTACATTTAGGCCCACCACTTTCCGTCTCCTTTACAGGATTTTTCTTAAGCTCCTGTACTTTAGGGCTTCGAGTTACCTCTGTGAAACCTATAGTTATGTTGGTAGGGGCTTGTGAGAGGTATAAAGTGATCTCGCAGCCTAGTTGGTAGTGTGGCATACTGCTGCGCAGAGGTCGTAGGTTCGATTCCGGATGTATAATATGTATTTACAGGTATCCGTAACACAAGCTTCGCTTACTTTGGGGCCAGAAGGCGCTGTGTGTAATGTCCAAAAATATTTATTTATTTTATTTTTACCTTTCTCGTATGTAAACCGGTTGCTTAGATATAAGCATCTGTAACAATATTTTTAGTTCATGTCTTAACTTATTACATTTAGGCCCACCACTTTCCGTCTCCTTTACAGGATTTTTCTTACGCTCCTGTACTTTAGGGCTTCGAGTTACCTCTGTGAAACCTATAGTTATGTTGGTAGGGGCTTGTGAGAGGTATCAAGTGATCTCGCAGCCTAGTTGGTAGTGTGGCATACTGCTGCGCAGAGGTCGTAGGTTCGATTCCGGATGTATAATATGTATTTACAGGTATTCGTAACACAAGCTTCGCTTACTTTCGGGCCAGAAGGCGCTGTGTGTAATGTCCAAAAATATTTATTTATTTTATTTTTACCTTTCTCGTATGTAAACCGGTTGCTTAGATATAAGCATCAGCACCAAGTTTACATATGATTTGTGCCTCAACCTCACTACTTACCGTAATGGTATAGGGGTCTATGTATAGGAGAAAAGGTGTGCATTTGACCTGTGACCTTTGTTTTAGGCATAGTGTAAGGACTTAATGACCCTAGATATGTATGTAAGTTTCAGTCAGTCTTTCTCTTTTTTACTTAAAGATGTATCCCTATTGCAGTTTTTTCTTATAGGAGTGTGAGGGAGAAAGAATGTATATTACTTAACACGTTAGCAACTTTTCCCTGTATCTTAGTAACCATTCATACGGTTTATATAGAACTTTATATATGAGTTCGGATAATTTTGCCTAACAAATGGCATATGTTAAAAATTTATATAATAAAGTTAAATTCCCACTTCTTTGGAGATAGTCGTACTTACTAAGTCGACAACATGTCGGTACTCACACAATGTTATTTTATATTACAACAATAGTTAAGAGGAGAAGTGAAACAAACCTACTCTACTTTTACCTAACTTATTACAATTTCACAACTTATTATTATTACATTTTCTTAATTCTAAAGCTCTTTCAGGAAAAGAGTATTATTGTGTTAATGTATAGCCTAAAATTAACGTATATGACATTGTGAAGCATTTCAAAACAGTAAGTGGATCTATAGATGCAGTTTGTGTTGCAGTCTCGCAGCGGTGATAACAATGTGTTAGGTTATTCTGTTTGGGGCTGTTAACTTACTCTTTAGAGGAAGCTGACATTTGCCTTTGGCCCTTTGGAGGTTATGTAAGAACTTCTTATTCATGAAGTGATTTCAAAAATTCATTGATTTTAAATTAATCAATGTATGCGTACAGTTATTTATAAATTTTTTCCAAAATTTACTAAAATTCGACCGAAAGCACACAAGCTTCAATTGTTATCGTTACCAAAAATGCATGAGTGTTAGTTTTTCTTAAATATTTGCCATAGCTCAAGTTAAACTGGTCGACTTTCATGTATGAGTGGTTAAGAATTCCTTGCGCCTAGTGATAAAAATATATTTTCTTGTTTGCTACACTATAATCTGTATTAGGTTCAAATTTGAAGTTAAATTAAAGTAATAATGCAAATGAATAAAGGAATTCAAGTAATATACAATAAATAAATAAATAATGAATTAATATATCTAAATTAAGAATTGAAATTTTAAGTATTTAGTTTGATGATTGTGCAAATTTAATCTATATAATGTATGTTTGTGATAGAATAAAGGCTTATTTTATTTTTATTTTTTATTTTATTATATTTTATTTGTTATTGATTTATTTTGTTAGAAATTATCAACATTTTAAGTCGAATTAAAATCATCATTCTGATTTATTTTGGAAATTAGACACTTTAAGAGTGTACACTTTAAAATTATCAGTTTTCAAAGTTTAATGTCAATAATTTACAAATTCTTGAAAAGTCATATGAATAGTGGAAATACTTAAATGAAAACTATTTAATAGTGAATTTTATTTATAACCGAAGAATATAGTAATGAAATAAATACATAATTTATGTAAAATTATATAAATTTTATTTAAATTAGGAAAACTTAATGGGATAAATCACATAAAGTGTTATTGTTAAAATAACACAGTTTTATGAATTTTCCTGAAAAGAAAAGTTCGGAATTTTGTTTGGAAAATTTGAGAAATTCACATGAAATAGTTTTGCCGACCCTGATATTTATAGACGAAACACATAGGGTTCTTTAAGAAAGAAGTTATTATTTTTTGAAGAGTCGCCAACGCGCAAGTGATGCCTCAGGCTACGGTGACCGATTACCATCAGGCGGACCGTACGCTTGTTTGCCACCTTTGTGGTATAAAAATATATTATGTGATTTCTATCTATGTATCTATTCCTGAACTATAGCCATAAAAATAAAAAAACAACCAACTATTGACTGAGCACAATCACTCACTTTTTAACCATGTGTTCTAAAAATTTGAAACTACTTTTAATTGTGATTCACATATTACGAAAGAAAGAAGCAGCGGCTTCTTGTTGTATAACAAGGTGAAGGGGTCTGAGATTAAGAATGACCTCTAGTTTTCATTCATTTCAGTTGCCAGGATTTACGAAGTTGCAAGGCGTTGCAGGCTTCGTAGTTTGTATTTTACTGTGCTTAACTGAGTTCGGGGCTACCAAACTGCTGCACCATATGTTATCATGGGTCGTATTATAAGTGTATAAAGCGATAGGGTTATGGATAGCTTAAAGCCCCATTTAGTCTTCTGCATTGCCAGAAGGTTGGACAGACCTTGGTTATTTTTGTATTGAGATGCTTACTTCAATTCATCTTGAGTTCTAGAATTAACCCTTTGATATTTATTTGACTTTATTCGAAAGGGTAAGCTCAACATCAAATAGTTTCGGCATGGTCGTCATTTGAATTTTCCTTTTGTTGATGAAAATGACTAATTCTGTTTTATGGGGTTTACCGACAGCTCATGGTGGTTACACCATATTTCCAGTTTTCTGAGGGCTAATTGCATACGATTGCAGATAATGTTTTCTGAGTTGCTTTTGATCAGAATGGTGGTGTCATCTCTAGGTAGAGATAATTGTGAATTTCCTTCCTTCTATGTCAGTAAAAGCGCCTTATGTCATTGACTTATCAGGGTGTTGGTTGTCCCCATTTCAAAAGTGCTGGAAAAATGTTGTCCAAGCCAGCAGATTTGAAGGATTGGAAGCTTTCAATTGCCCACAAAACTCAATCTGCACTGACCATGGATTTAGATATAGTCCAGTCAGTAGGGGTTGATTCTATGTGTTCTATATTTTCCCAGTTCGGGTTGTCAGTGACTGTACATCCTGCAAAATGTATTTTGATAACACGTCGCTTATCTTGCTGTCAGAGATAGCATATGAACCATTCAGTTTTTTTATGGAGCCTAGAGTTCTGTTATTATCTTGTGATAATATCTTTTTCACTCTAGCTGCTTCATTGGTGGATTTGATGTTGTCACAGACCCACCGCATGGATTCTCCTTTGCGATATCTTATGCGCTTCTTGTAGTGATAATGGGATTGTATATACCGTTCCCATGGTTGACGGTTGTTGCTCGGATAACATGGACATTAATGCTGGTGTCCCGCAAGGCTCTGTGCTGTCTCCTATGCTGTTTCTACTGCATATCAATGACATGTTGGACATCAACAACATGCATTGCTTTGCAGATGACAGTACTGAAGACGCTTATTATACGGGTCGTGCAAACATCCCTCGTTCCGTTGTGGAGGAATACCGCGGAGAACTTGTGTCTCAAATTGAGACCACACTGTGCAAGGTCTCTGACTGAGGACGGGTAAACTTGGTCCGATTCAACCCTACAAAGACACAAGTGTGCGCATGCACCGCTAAGGACACCGATTTACTGTAGTCCCACAATTCCAGAACACTCCCCTCTCCATCTCCAAGAGCATTGAGATCCTTGGTGTTGATATCTCCAGCGATGTTCAGTTCCGAGATCATTTGTAAGACAAGGTGAAGCTGGCGTCCAAAAAACTAGGTGTAGGTACTCAACAGATCGAGGCAGTACTTCACGTCGAGGCAGCGGTTGCTACTTTACGTGTCGCAAGTTCGGCCACATAGTCCTGCTGCCATCTCTGGTCGGATACCAGCTTGGCCCTTTTGACTCGGTTCAACGACGTCTGTGAGAATTGTCGATGATCCCAAACTCACTTGCCGTATCGAACCCTTAAGCCCGAGGAGAGACTTTGCCTTTCTGTGTGGGTTCTACCGCTTGTACAATGGGTTGTATTCTGAGGAATTGTTCGAAATGATGCCCACGGCTACTTTCTACCATCGCACCGCTTGCCATTGGCAGGGAATTCATTCTCAGACTTTAGAACCGAAACGGTAACGTACAGTGCGGTTTCAGAGAAACTTCCTCCCGCGAACGCTTGGGTAGTGGAATGAGCTCCCTGCCAAAGTTTTCTCTCAGGACTACAGAATGGGGTTCTTCTAGAAATAAGTTATTGGATTTCTGATGGGTCGGCAACGCGCGAGTGATACCCCTGGTTTTACAAGAGTCCATAGGCTACGGTGACCGCTTACCATCTGGCGGACAATATGCTTGCTTGCTTGTTTACTATTGGTTTGCCTACATAATAGTTGTTATACCAGTGTATCAGGGGGCACGGTGGAGCAAAAGAACAAAAAAAGGCAGGGCCGTACGTACTATGCTTTTCTTGAAGTCCTTCGGGCCATTTTCAGCCCCCCTTGAATTCTATAATTGTCGTGTGCAATTGCCAAGTCACTCTATTTATTAAAGAAATACAAAATGTTATACCATTCAAAAAAACCATATCAGCTTACTATCAAATTTTGTTAGCTAACTAACAAGACTTGGTATACATTCAATTTCACAACTTTTAATAGCAGAAGGACATTTACGTAAGAATATGTTTAAGTACATGTTATGTTTTTGATGGGATATAGTTATTGCTGTCAAATTACTAATTTACAAGTTTTATTTATATTTCCAGAGATCATTGTAATGCAAGTGATTTCTACAAGGAAAATTGAACAGAATAATTTGTTTATAATTAAATAAACTCAGATTTTTGATATTTTCAGCTAATTGATTTTTGTTCATTTTTCCCCTTTCAACCTTTAAATACGGCTGAAATTTCGAAGTCCGCCAGTGCGAAAACAGTAACGGGGGCGAACGATTGTACAGTCAGCGCGTAAATAAAAGGTAGGTGTTATATATAAGTTAGTTAAATTTTATATATTTTCAGTGAGTGGGTACCGTAGCAATTAATTTATATAAATTTTACTTAAATATATATGTTATATCTACATATATTTAAATAAATTGATATTGCATACTATAAGTTATTAAGACTTTTAAGTTTTTAATTTTATTTTAGGAATATAAAATGTTAAACATTTTTGGCGAATTTTCGTGATGGTAATTGTCATAATAAAGCTAAACTAAAATATATATATATATTTTTTTTAATTATTTTCTTAGTAGGTACTTCCCAAAAACAACAAAGAAAAGCTACCCTGAAAAAATCACGTCTGATATTATCTTTGATTTACGCTGTGCGTTGAAATTGTCAGTCAGTTAGTCGGTCAATAAGCAACACGACGGTTTTATAAATTAAGATGTGCCCAGGAATAGGAATAAATCATGTCTTCCTTTGCTTCGTTACAGCAGCGTTAAGGAATAGTGACTTTTACTTTCGAATTGATTCACAAATATTGAAATATAAAACAGAAAAGTTATAACAACTAAAACAAAATATAGCCTGTATATGACTCGGGGATTACGCCGCTTTAAAATACTTACTAAAAAGCTTAAACAAAACAAACCTTACGCACTTCGAGGAGCAGAAAACAACAACAATATACATTGCTATGCAGATGACAGTACTAGAGACGCTTATTATATGGGCCGTACAAACATCCCTCGTTCCATTGTCGAGGAAAAGCACGGAGAACTTGTATGTCTAATCGAGACCACTCTGGTCCAAGGTCTGACTGGAGACGGGAAAACTTGTTACGATTCAACCCTACGAAGACAAAAGTCTGCGCTGTGCGTTCACTGCTAAGAAAACCCCCTCTACTGAGCTCCCACAATTCCAGAACACTGCTCACCATCTAAGAGCATTGGAATCCTTGGTGTTGACATCTCCAGCGATGTTCAGTTCCGAGATAATTTGCAAGACAAGGTAAAACTGGCGTCTAAAAAACTTGGAATACTCAACAGAGCGAAGCAGTACTTCACTTTGGGGAAAATGCTTTTGGGTAAATTGCTGCTTTATGAGTCGCAAGTCCGGCCCCATATTGAGTACTGCTGCCCTCTCTGGGTGGGCGCACCTGGACATCAGCTTGGCCCGTTTGACTGGGTTCAACGACGGGCTGTAAGAATCACCGACGATCCCAAACTCGCAAGCCGCATCGAATTAATTCTGAGAAGAGACTTTGCCTCTCTGTGTGTGTTCTACCGCTTGTAAAATGGGATGTTTTATAACCGCTCGCCATCGGTAGGGCATTCATCTTTACACCTTCGAACCTCAATGGTCACGTACAGCGCGGTTTTTGCTGTTCAAAAACAGTAGGCAAAATCGTTTTTGCCGCGAGCGTGAGACAAAGTAATGCAACGTTCAAAAATTACCTTTTGAAAAAAAAAAGAACGCGATGATTGGTTTAGAAACAAATTTATTTTAATGAAAAGCAAAACAACATTGCAATGTTATATTGTTGGCGTACTAAATATTTATGATTATGATTCTGAGGAGAGACTTTGCCTCTCTGTGCGTGTTCTACCGCTTGTATTGGGATGATTTTTTAACCGCTCGCCATCGGCAGGGCATTCATCTTCACACCTTAGAACCTCAATGGTCACGTACAGCGCGGTTTTTGCTGTTCAAAAACAGTAGGCAAAATCGTTTTTGCTGCGAGCGTGAGACAAAGTAATGCAACGTTCAAATATTACCTTTTGAAAAAAAAAAACAACGCGATGATTGGTTTAGAAACAAATTTATTTTAATGAAAAGCATAACTACATTGCAATGTTATATTGTTGGCGTACTAAATATTTATAATAAATAATACCTCCTAATAATTAATAGCGTTTATTTTAAAAAAATACATACAGTAATTCAGTTACAAACTGTCAAAAGTTCAAAATGAATTCATCTTCAAGGACTCCATTTTGTAAACATGGCGATGAAAAAAGGATCTTGTAGTTTTTCTTTTCGCTTATAAGTTTTCTATAAAAATTCTATTAAAAACAAATTATTAACCTCGTAGGACTATCTTTATCTTTTATATAAAAACCTGTATGAAACTTTAAGTAACAAAATCGACTTTATGTTACCTTAAGAATGAAAGTAAAGACAAAAAACGTTCATAAGCAATTACGAGTGATAGGAAGTTCCCATATACAAATTTAATAATAATAATAATATAATAAAAAATAATAAAATAGGAAAGGATAAAAAACACCTTAAGAACTCTCGCTAGGTGGGGCAAGGGTCAGATACAGACGGCGCTTTTTAATGTCCAAAAAATATTTATTATATTTATATTTATATTATATTTATTTATTACTAGCTGCTGCCCGCGACGTCGTTTGCGTGAACCCTATACTATAACATCACCTTTTGTGAACGAAACCATAGCGCGATCTAATTCGACGCCAACGCCATCTAGTTAGCAAATAGGAAACATTTTTTATGGTGAAAAATTATAACACAAAATTTATTTTTTAACATATAATAAATGGCTATGTGTGAGTAGAATAATTAATAATTAAGAAGCAAGTCATATATGCGTCGTTAGATTACACGTTGTTACAGAATGCGTTGAATAAATAAAGGTTCACTGCTCGTTCCCCGTAGGTGATAGCGTGATAATGTGTAGCCTATATGTTGACCCGACTTCTTAATAATATTCGTGCCAAATTTGAAGTAAATCCATGCAGTACTTTTTGAGTTTATCCCGAACATACATACAGACAAACAGACAAAAATTCTAAAAACTATATTTTTGGCTTCGGTATCGATTGTAGATCACACCCCAAGTATTTTTAAAAAAAATATTCTATGTACAGTTTTGACTTTCCTACCATTTTATTATATGTAATAATAGATTATTATCACAAAAGTAAGTAAAAGAGGTTTCAGAGCGAATTCGCGTCGCTTCGATTATCAATACATTTTTTTAGTTAGTTTTAAGTCTTAGCCAGTCACATTTTCAATTTAAATGTAAGGTAAAATGAAGTATTATATCAATTGGTATTTTGTTTCAGATCACAGCGAGATGGAGCCACTTACTGTAGACCATGTTGACTTTTACCCTAAGAAAAATGCTTTCACACATAACACTGCAGAGTAAGTCTGCCACTTTTTAATTTTTGATCTGTGGGTAAGGTAAAAAATCCTCGTTTCAGATATTGTTTGAAAATAAAGGGTTGCTCCACCTTCCCAGCTTCATGCGTCCCCTATTACCACTATTAGGCAAAAAACAGAACTAAATAACATTGACGATTCATAAGTGTTTGCAAAAACCTAAGTTGGAAAAAAAAATTGATTTTGACTTTGATAATTTTAACCTAAACCACCTATTAGATACGAGGTTGTTAACGAAGAGACGCCGACCACTACTATAGTGCGCCGCGGTCAGCCCTTCAGCGGCGTGGTGAGGTTTACGCGGCCCTACGATGCAGACAATGACATCGTGCAGCTGGTCTTCACACTCGGTAAGCTATTCCAAAAAAATACTTTTACTTTGAAGGGGTTGGTCAGAGATATTAACTAACGTCAACTGTTGCGGTGAATAGTTAGAATATAATGCTGTAACAGTACTTAAGCGATATCTGCTTTTTACTGATCGTTCGCTATTGTATGGTATTATGGTACTTTAATAGCTTTTTCTCGCGGTTCTACCCGCTCTAAATTCGATTATGAATTTCTACGGCAACTCCTCAATTATAGAAAAAAAAACCAACTCACACTTGACGTTTTCTAGCAGCCTATGTCCTTCCCCGGGACTCAAACTCCATGCCAAGGTTTAAGCGTGAAGAGGTAACAGCCAGACAGACAGTCAGAGTTACTTTCGCAATTATAATATTTTGCCAGCGGCTCCGCCCGCCCTAAATTTGGTTACCAACGTGGGATTCTTACGGTAACTCCTTGATTATACTTAAGAAGTTTGTTATAGCAAGCTATAGCTGCAGCTATGGTTCGTTCGTAGAATTCGATTATAGTTACTCCTGTAAGAACTTTGAATTTGCCGGGATAAAAAGAAGCCGTTGTCCTTCTTTGTATCTTCAACTATCTCCGTTCAAAATTTCAGTTCAATTGGATGCTCCATTGCGGCAGGATTGAGTAACAAACGTTATAATTATTCCCGAAGAAACTTTACAATTTCCGGGATCAAAAATAGTCTATGTCCTTCCCCGGGACTCAAACTATCTCCTACCAATTTTCATCTAAATCGGTTCAGCGGTTCCCGATCCATCCAGTGGTCAAAGCTTGATTAAGTAACAAACAACCAAAAATCCAAACTTTCGCATTTATAATATTAATGGGATAGCTGGTAATTAATGAATTATGCTACTCGCTAGGCTCGACCCGCAGTAAATTTGGTTATTTTTATAACACACTCTCAGTAAGTATGAGTTACTCCGATAACTAACATAGTCACACACTCTCAGTAGATATGAGTTACGCCGATAATTAGTCGAGACATTGGGCACATGTATTTATTTATCGTATGGCGGTTACACACTGGTTACATACATATAAAAAAAAACTTAATTCAAAATTTAAAATTTACATTTCTGCAGGTATATGCTCGCATCTTTTGTCAGGTGTTTAAAATCCTCAGCTGGTCCGTTGTATTTCGTGACGAGGCACTCGAATACCATGTGCTGTATCGTCTGCTCTGGGTGTCTGCATTCGCACGCTGCCGACTCGCTCCACCCCTACTTGTGCCAGAGGTACGCACAGTTACCGAAGCCAGTTCTGAGGCGGTTAAGTATGCATCATATTTCTCGGCTTTCCGTGAACCCTTGAGGCCGTTTCCCTAAGTTCAACTCAAAAATGGTGTTGTCTGCACTGGGCCGAGCTTCCCCTCTCATCCACGCTTGGTTGTCCTGATGTGATGGGTTGTGGGTGTGAAAGATTCTAGCCAGTCGGTTTCGAGACTTGAGTCGGGCGTTTTGAAGACTGCTCAGGTACTTATGTATCGGCAGTGATGGATTACCAGAATTTTTTGTGACCCCTCGTATTAGGCATTTTTTTCTCAGGATGTCCGGTGGTGCGATGTTACTAAGGACCGGCAGCCAATACAAAGGCGTGGGCGAGATGCTGCCCGTGATTATTCTCATTGTACTGTTAAGCTCAACATCCACACCGGCCACATGTGCACTGATCATCCATACGGGGTCACAGTATTCCGCCGTTGAGAATACGAGGGCCATAGCGGACGTCTTTAAACACGCAGCGCTGGCACCCCATGAAGTTCCTGTTATCTTTTGTACTATGTTATTCCTAGTCTTCAATTTTCCAGCCAACTTGTTAAGGTTGTTTTTATACGTCAGACTCCTGTCTAGGGTTATACCAAAATATTTTTGGCAGAAATTATGGCGCAAAAGTTTCACTCTGAATTTCACTTTTAATTCTCTTTTCGCTAACCTGTTCGACAAATGGAAGCAACAGACCTCTGTCTTATTAGCATTTGGACGTAGGCGCCTGTGCCGGAAGTATTCATCCATGGCCTCTAGATCTTTTTCCAAAATGACTTCTGTTGTTTCCATTTGTTCTGCGCTACTAAGGCTAGGTCATCAGCATAGGCGAACTTACGTGAGGTCGTGACAGGTAAGTCGTGAATGTAGAGGTTGAAGAGCAGGGGAGCGAGCACAGATCCCTGGGGTAGACCATTATTCAAAACCCTCGTTTTACTCGACTGTTGATCCAGATGGACTTGGAATGATCTGTTTGAGAGAGAATCTTCGATCACTCTGAATATCTTAAGACACGGAACAGCTTTTAAGAATTTATAGAGCAGGGCTTGACGCCAAACGGTGTCGTATGCAGCCGTGAAGTCTATGAAGACTGCAGAAGACTTTGTTCCTGATTGGAAACCAGCTTCTATGTATGTAGTGAGGGCGAGGACCTGGTCGCAACAGTTCCGCTTCGGCCTCAAACCAGCTTGTTAGTTTGGGATTTTCGAGAGGATGGTTTCCGATATTCAGTTGTAGATCAGACGTTCCAGTAATTTATTAATAACTAGCGACCCACCCCGGCTTCGCACGGTTGCAATGCTAATACTAAATATACTACAGAATGTCTTTATATACAACATTCACAGCTTTTTTGTCATTAGACAATACAAACATGTTTTCTTTAGAGGTTACTCTTAAAAGAGCGACAGATAATTGGCCATGTGAAAAACACTCAACGCTCAAATCTAAGCTTGCAACGTTGAAAGTTTCACCCTGCGATTTATTAATGGTCATTGCAAAATATATCTTTACCGGAAATTGTAGGCGTTTAAATTGGAACGGTAAATTCGATGGTATCAGAGGAATTCGGGGAATCAATACATCTTCTCCGATAAGAGATGCAAATTTTACAATATACATTGTAAACACAATAATTTAATTTGTTTGAAAATCAGGTCATTTTAAATCCATGCTAATATTATAAATGCGAAAGTAACTTTGTATGTCTGTTACCTCTTCACGCTTAAACCACTAAACCGATATAGATGGAATTTGGTATGGAGATAGATGGAGTTTCGGGGAAGGACATAGGATAGTTTTTATCCCGAAAAATTTAAAAGTTCCTGCGGAAATAACTATAACCGAGCTTAAACGAACTATAGCTTGCTATAAAAAACTTCATCAGTAGGTATAATTTAGGAGTTGACGTAAGAATCCCATGCCGATAACCAAATTCAAGGCGGGTGGAGCCGCTGGTAAAATTCATTAATTACCAGCTATACCATTAATACTATTAATGCCAAAGTTTGGATGTTTGATTGTTTGTCACTCAATCACGCTTCAACCACTGGATGGATCGGGATGAAACTAGGTTAGGTCCTGGAATAAGACATAGGCTATTTTTCTTCCCGGAAATTTCATAAGTGTCCGCGGGAATAACTATAACATTTGTAACTCAACCCTGCCACAATGGACCATCTAATTGAGCTGAAATTTTGCACAGAGATAGTTGATGATACGAAGAAGGACAAAGGCTACTTTTTATCTCAGAAAATTCAACAGTTCCCGCGGAAGTCACTATAATCGTATGATCCATAGCTGCAGAGCTTGCTATAACAAACTTCTTAAATATAATCAATGAGCTGCCGTAAGGATCCCACGCCGATAACCAAAGTTAGTGCGGGTGGAGCCGCTGGAAAAAGCTAGGAGATTTTATATGTTTTTAAATATAATTGTAAAAGCTAATTAAACTTTTTGTTAAATGACGATATAGTACTCACCTCATGATAATAAGTAAGTTTTGTGAGAAAAACGTATTACTTTTAAATAAATGTACTCGAACGTATTTTAACGGAAAACATTGAGTCTTTTGATTTATTGAGGGTTCCGTACCTCAAAAGGAAAAAAGGACCCTTATGTTATCCGTCTGTCTGTCTGTCCGTCAAGTCCATTTTTCTTAGGAAAGCGTAAAGTTATAAGTATCAAATACTAAAATCTATGAAGCCTTAGAAAAATTATACTTCTAAGTGAATGCAATAAAAAAATATGCCCCTAATATACGGTTATTTTTGTTTTTTAGTTGAATATTGTGACACAAATAAATAAAAACCTATGGGGTAGGTACTTCCTGTTGACCTAAAACATGAAATTTGACAAGAAGCAAGATGTTACATCACAAATATAGGAAAAATATACAAAACCTGATAATTAAGGCATGCACCTGTGAGACTTGATCTCATTATAGAAGAACTATCCACAAAAATATAAGTTTGTACGGACTTCTCGGTGCGCGAGCTGGACTCGCACTTGGCCGTTTTTTTCCTAAGACCATTTTTTGTTTTGACGAACCACATGACTCTCATTGTACTTAGGTAATTTTATCTATAGAATAGTTGTAATCTAGACAAATTGACAACTCGTTTAGAACTATTGTAGTACAATTAATTTAATTCATCTACCTCATTGGGCCAGCGGCTCGATTCCGTAAAATTAAAGTTGTTAGCTGTCATTACTCGTTTGAAATCCATAGAAATAAGATGTACATTGCGCATTTGAAAAAAAAACGGGTTGCACTCCGGGAGTGCCGGCAGAAGTGTAAACTTGAATATTAATTATTTATTTTTTCCTATACTAGCTATTTACTTTCCATCACTTCGTATACATATTTATTTATTATAAATAACAATGTTTGTTTATTTACTTTTTTGACTTAGTATATTTGACATCTCAATCTGTCATAGAATTAAAATCCCATATCCAACCTCCCTGTACTACTCAAAATCGCCATATACTAAAAATGAAAACTAACCTAATTTTAATAAAGGTCACGTGTCCTGACGTGAGTTTCATCTTACGAATTTTCGATCAGGTCACGTGATCCTGACGCGAGTTTAAAATTTTTACCCATCACAAAAAAGTGCACAACGCCGCTAAAGAAGTTTTCACTTCAAAAAATTACGTATGAAATTCATCGATTGTGGCGAAACCGCGATGTATATCATATTTTTTTCAAATAGGTTAGCAATTTTTTTACGGAAATGACCCGCTGTCCTATATTTAACGTGCATCACTGCGTGTCCACTTTATCAGTAATTTGTTGCAGGTGATAGGCCGCAAACCGCGATTCAAGGTTCAATGTACATTCGCAAAGACGTGGTGCCAGATAAGTTCGCGTGGAGCGCCAAGTTGAACGAGATTCAGGGTGGAGATAGGTTGTTTTTTGAGGTGAGGTGCTCCTTTAATTCCTCTGTATTTTTCTGATGGTAAACGGTAAGGCTACGTTCAAACGGCGCAATTTTTCTCGTATACCGTATACGAGATTTTATCGAATATTGTAGTGACAACAAAATTTGTATGGCAACTCTGAAAATCGTTCACACGGTATCTATGCGAGAAAATCTCGTATTCGAGACATATGTTTTTCCCGTACACCGTAAGGTTTAGCCACCGGGAACGCAAGATTCTCAAAACGATTTTATAGCATGCGATGCTCAGTGGCGCTTATGTTGACGTTGATTCCTTCACACGGACAAACTGGTTTCTCGTATACGAGAATCGTGCGGGGACAGGCAGCAAGCAGTTGTGTTTGTGATGTCTTTGGCAAAGTGGATTGCCGATTACGATCGAGTTACTTATCACGCCTATCGAGTATCTACCCATAATTTGGTATAAATCATTAGACAACTATAAAAAAAATGGCGTGCTCTCAACGACTGACGGTGTGGCGGCTGGCAAAGTGTATCGAATAGACGCTGTGTGAACGGCGGCCACGTATACCCGTATAAGTCCGCATACGTGAAAAAACCGAATGGACCTCGCACCGTGTGAACGGCCGTCTCGTATACCAGAAAATATCGTATCGAATAGTCGCCGTGTGACGTAGCCTCAAGGAAACAATCGACATCGCCCATGGATGTACCGAGAGTTGGGTTTTGATGTAGAAAGAAGTGTTTATAAAATAAAATAAGGGCATTACCATCAGCACCAAAGTGTTCAATAGCTAACTAACTTTTACGGTAGAATAAATTTGCTAATAATTTAGCAAGAGAAATATTCAAACTAGCAAAGTTTACTTGAACGGATCTTACGAAAAATCATAGGCTGTACCTACTAACTTAAAAACATCATATATTTATACCTTTCAACTTAAAACCACATAAATTATACCATACCTAATGAGTTAAAAAATTCATACACTATACCTTCTTACTTAAACGCATCATAGACTGCACCTACTTCCTTAAAACAATTATACCTATTGACTTTAAAACATCATAGACACCTACTTACTAGCTTGAAAATATCATAGACTATTATACCTAGGTACTAACTTAAAAACATCATTGACACCAACTACCTTGAAAACATAATAGATTATACCTACTACCTCAATAACATCATAGATTGTACCTGCTAGCATAACAGCAACATAGACTATATCTACTTACTTTAAAACATCATAGACCTATACCTTGTAACTTAAAAAAATACTTAATTAATTACCAAGATAACTGATAAAGTTTTCTGGCTAACGTTCCTCAGGTCTTGCTAAACTTTAAATCTAATATTGTAAGTAGTATTGCTATTGTTTACAAACGGTTACATAAATTCAGGAAAATACAAATAAATCAAACCCCATAGGAACCTTTTTTACCCGACCACGGCGAAGCAAAAAAGGAGGGTTATGATTTCGACCGATATGTATGTATGTTCATCTGTTCCCTCATTCCCTCTACTTACCATAATTTGACAAATTAGATATAGTTGGAAGCTTCTTGATCGTCCGCTGGTTAACCTATGTATAGTCACAATAAATTGAATATGGCGCCCTCCAGAGGACATAGTCATGGACTAAATTTTTTTTTTAACTACGACGTGCTGGGTATCAAATGAAAGAGCATAAAAAGCACATTTCAAAAATATAAACATTGTTAAATGTTAGCTGCTGCTTCGGCTTTGCTTGCATGCACCCGAAAATTGAAACCCGAATTAAATCTATACCTAAAATTCATATATAAAAAAACGGGTTGCACTCCGGGAGTACTGGCAAAAGTGAAAACATACTAGCTATTTACTTCCCATCACTTCATATACATAACTATTTATTATAAAAAATAATGTTTGTTTATTTACTTTTTTAACGTAGTATATTTGACATCTCAATCTGTCATAGAATTAAAATCCCATATCCAACCTCCCTGTACTACTCATAATCGCCATAAACTAAAAATAAAAACTTACCTAATGTAAATAAAGGCCACGTGTCCTGCTGACAAAAAAGTGCACAAAGCCGCTAAAGAAGATTTCACTTCAAAAATAAAATAGTATTTAGTAATTCGCGAGTATGCAAAATGTATGCTGTTACTTTCACGGGTCTCGAGAGGTAAGACCTACTTGTATAACTTTTATTCTAGAATTCCAGTCTAGCGTTCGAGACTAGTCAAGACTGTTCCCAATCCCTGCGGTCCACTAGCGTCGCCAATGGATATTTTTATTTACTGTTCGTAGAAAGCGTATTTCGAAAATTTGATTTGATTGAACGAAAAAAGTGGTTATAAGCTATTTTCAGAATGATTTGTTATCTTTCCATAATTAATATGCAAGTTGTAAATAGCATATCTCCTAAAAGTTGCCACTTTTATTCATTCATAAGTTTAGTTTGTTTGTGTAGGTACACTTTATTGTATAAAAAAGTTTACTTCGAAAATTTAAACTGTTACAATTATACAAAAGGCAGGCCTATTTTATTAAATTAGATTAGTATGCAGTATGATGAAAATTTTTACCAAATTAGACGACAAATATGGGTACTAACTTATTTAATTGTGTTTTTTTTTATTATTACCAAATTGTATTAAGTATTTGATCGCCAATAAAGGGGTGGCTCAGTGTTTTTATTATTTTTTATTGTGGGTGCCTTTTTATTTGGCTAAATGCAATACCAATATATAAGTTCTTTCTGACCAGGTGTCCACACCGGTGAATGCTGCTGTCGGTTGCTGGGCACTCCGTGTCGTCACCAGACTGAGAAACACAACGAAGAAACAGATATATGCGTTTGACCAAGACTTGTATATTCTTTTTAATCCATGGATCTCTGGTGAGTACTTAACATTGTTTTCTTTTGAAAACCTAGTTCCATCTATACTATATATATTCCGTTAGAAAACTACATAGTCCCACTTGTAATTTAAAAAGCAGCTGATTAGTGTATGAGCCTAGGGTAAAAATTAAAATAAAAGAATTTAAATAAAAAATCGAAAATAAAATAGCAGAAAATAATGCGTCTTAAAAATCTTGGCACATACTAAAACCACCACAATGGATACAAGTGTGTACGTTAGCGTAAGTAACTACCTACAGGGCAAAACTGATATTAAGAAGGTAGTTGGCAAACGGCAAATTCAGTAAATATGACACATATATACATACAAAAGAGTTATTTTATTTAGACTACACGGTCTCTAGTGTGATGGAGGGTTGCCAAGATTTTGTAGACTGCCATGTGGCGAGTTTCATAGAAAATTCCTACAGAACCACAGGGTAGATGAAAGGTACTCAATAAAGATACTCAATCTGCTGTCAGCCCTGGGTGCCGTTCGGTTTTTAACCCCGGTGTTAGTGTTTCAACACTAACTTGTTTGGAATTAACCCCGGGGACGCCGAGGCTACGTTCACATGGCGCAATTTTTCTCGTATACCGTTTAAGAGATTTTATCGAATATCGTAGTGACACCAAAATTTGTGTGGCAACTCTGAAAATCGTTCACACGGCATCTATGCGCGAAAATCTCGTATTCGAGAAATATTTTTTCCCGTATACTGTATGGTTTTGCCACTTGGAACGCGAGATTCTCGTAACTATTTTATCGAATGCGATGCTCAGTGGCGCTTATGTTTACGTTGATTCCTTCACACGGACAAACTGGTTTCACGTATATGAGACTCGCGCGGTGATAGGCAGCAGGCAGTTGAGTTTGTGATGTCTTTGGCGAAGTGGATTGCCGATTACGATCGAGTTATTTATCACGCTTATCGAGTATCTACCCATAATATGGTATAAATCATTAGACAACTATAAAAAAAAAGCCTGCTCTCAACGACTGGCGGTGTGGCGGCTGGCAAAGCGTATCGAATAGACTCTGTGTGAACGGCGGCCACGTATACGGGAAGTCCGCATACGTGAAAAAACTGAATGGACCTCGCACCGTGTGAACGGCCGTCTCGTATACGGTAAAACCGTATACGAAAAAATATCGTATCGAATAGTCGCCGTGTGAACGTAGCGTTAGTCGTTCGGAAAACTGCGACACCGATCTTAAATCAAATCCTATGGGGTAGTTTCCGTTGACCTAGAATAAATCCCCCTACCCTAATATTACGTGAGTTTTTCAAAATGCGTATCGTTAGTTTAAATACGTTACTCTGTGCTTGATTGCGTTGGATATATTTCAAAAAACGTAATTTGCTATTTTTCGCAATACGCAATTCTACACTGTTTTTTGCGTAAAATAAAATTACGTAATATTTGCTGAGACACCCCTCTGCCCCACGTAAGATTGGGTGAGATTATGCTTGCCCCCTCCTCCTTTAAACACTTTACGTAATTTATGGACGCCCCCTAAAAAAATAATAAATAAAAAGTGCAGAGGTCAAGCTTTATGCAATCATACATACGACACCTGTAGTGATTCCGGCCAGGAATGAAATTATATAAATGTACAAAAGGTGTGTTTACATGTATAAGGTATTCTAGACCAAACAGCAGTTAACTTATGGGACAACTTCCAGAAGTGAGAGTGAGCCTGACTTAACCCTTTCAATCATCTAGATTATCGCTTATGTGAGTCAAAGGACGCGAATTGAGACACGCTTCCACTTGTGCACATTTATTTGATATAAGTCTTCTACATACTATATAACAATATATAATAAGTTTGCACGGTACCCTCAGTGCGCGAGCCAGACTCGCACATGGCTGGTCTTTTTTATTAATATATAAAATATGATGTGGTTTTCAACCGTCTGCTTCCTGACACAGTAGTTGTTTCTGTTCCACTCAGGGTGCCCTTGTGAGAGCCACCCTAACTTTTCGCAGCAGGTACAGTGCAAGCAGGACTGCTCTAAAAATGAGTCCTGAGTGAGTGTTTTTGACATTTACTGATATCACTGTGAAAGTCAAAAACAAACGAGATATCCGTTCTCTCTTAGGGCGCCCTGAGTGGGACAGAAACTACTACTGTGTCAGAAAGCATACGGTTGAAAACCACATCATATTTTTATAAATTAATAAAAAAAACCGGCCATGTGCGAGTCTGGCTCGCGCACTGAGGGTTCTTTGCAAACTTATTATATGTTGTTATATAGTATGTAGAAGAGTTATATGAACAGTGTAGAATTGCGTATTGCGAAAAGTAGCAGGTTACGTTTTTTTAAATCCAACGCAATCAAGCACAGATTAACGTATTTACACTAACGATACGCATTTTGAAAAACTCGTAACGTAAGATTAGGGTAGGGGGATTGATTCTAGGTCAACGGAAACTACCCCATAGGTTTTGATTTATTTGTGTCACAATATGCGACAAAAATAACCGTATGTCGGGCATATTTTTTTATTGTATTGACTTAGAAGCTAAATTTTTTTAGAACTTTGAATGACCATAGACCAGTATTTGATATCAATTTCAAATTGATACTTCTACGCATTCTTGAGTAAAAGGGTCTTGACAGACAGACTGGCAAAGCTTTTTTTTTAATGTGTTATAACCACAAATTAACAAATTTCCGATTTTTGTCTATATTTGTGATGTAAGACCTTGCTTTGCGTCAAATTTCATGATTCTAGTACGACGGGAAGTACCCCATAGGTTTTGATTTCATTGTGAAAGCCAAAATATGCGACAAACATGGCCTTATTTCGGCTGTATGTTTTTATTGCGGTATAACCATTTGTATGAAAAACTAGAATCCTGTATAACTTTTGAACTATAAAATTTAATAGAAAACTGGCACACTGCAGACCTAGATATTTATTACTTAAACATGTCCTTAAAATTTCATAGTGTTTGAACTACAAGTGTCAAAAATAAGTGGAAAGTTCGTTTTTATGAAGCACGCTGAGAGAAGCTCCGAATCGTACTCTCTTAAGGCATAAAGCCAGACGAATTCTGCATAAAATGTGGAATATTAATATCTTGAATTATATTATTTGAAATTTTGTGTTTATTTTCTTTTGAGAAAATTTTATTGCATTATTGTTTGCTAATAAGACCTTGGAATTATATGACCTTAATATAAGACCTTGGAATTATAATGTAGTTTTTATTTACTCATTGAAAATCAATTCTACCATGTGAAATTTACCTTTATGCCCCCTTTCAAGTCATTGTTCTAGTTTTGGAAGATATAATTAATACCTACTTAATATAAAATATAAGAATCAGAATACGATACTAGGGTTTATCTTATGTTATATATTCAGTAGGTCAAGGTAGGTACATAAATGCACTTTGCGTATCCGAGTTAAACTCGACGTTGAAGGTTTTTTGATATAATTATGAAATTCACAAACTCTGGCACTTTATGTCCATGCGGCTGTGCCATAAACCAAAATGTTTCTGTTCAGATGACCAGACCTACATGGAAGACTGCGATCTCCTTCAAGAGTACGTGTTAAACGACGTGGGTAAGATCTGGTTGGGATTTAATGGGAAACCTTGGTTCTTTGCACAATTTCATGCTGTAGTGCTGCCAGCTTGCATGTACATGCTGGACAAAGCCAAAATTCCTTACCATCAGTAAGTTTGTTGTGGCATTTCTTTCTTTATAAACTGTTTAGGCAGATTTCACTACGTTTTCTTCCTAATCATTTTGACATTGTTAACTCAGGCATGTCAAACACGCGGCCCTCTATGCGTCTGACTGGGGCTCGCTCCAAACTTAAAGATATAGTTTTTATAAAACACTCATTTGAGAAGAAGGGCTAAAATACGTAACATCAAATACGCGGCCCTTTATGCATCTCACTGCGGCCTGCTTCTATTCTAAATATACAGCTTTTATAAAACACTCATTTTAGAAAAAGGGTTGAAAATCCGTGACACTGCTTAAACAGACATGTCAAATATGTACGCGGACCTTTATTTATCTGACTACGGCTCGCTTCAAATTTAAAGATACAGCTTTTATAAAATACTCCTTTGAGAAGAAGGGCTTAAAATACGTTAACTAGCGGGAACTGTTTAGTTTTCATGTATTTATTCCGTATATGTACTCAAACGAAGTAGGAGTAAGATCACCAGCAAAAACAAATTCTTTCTTTGTATAAGTTCTAATACAAAAATTGTGTCAAAAATCCCTGTTGTGTCCTATCAAGAAAGTTTATATTTCTAAGTATCTACATTCAAAATTTATCTTCATCTAAATTTCTAATTAAAAGAAAATGATCTGCCTTCCACATCATGATGTGCTCAGACCTTTCTCCATTAACAGTCGTGGCGACCCTGTGAAGATGGCGCGCGCGATATCCCGCATTACAAACTGTCAAGATGACGATGGAGTGCTGGTAGGGCGATGGAATGAACATTACGAAGATGGAATAGCGCCACTCGAGTGGACCGGGTCTGTGGACATTCTGTGGCAGTACCTAAAGAGTAAGCAGCCAGTGCGATATGGACAATGCTGGGTGTACGCTGGTGTCGTGAATTCTGGTTTGTGCTTCATATACCTTTTGGCTGGTTATTAAGGGAAGTTTTAACGTTCACATTAAGCAATAAGAACATTGCATGTACTTAGATGATTTATTACTGTTGAACAGTACTATGCAGTATTTCTCTGTTGGAATGAGAATAAGCGTAACTATGTCAGGAGCAGAGTAAGACCCCAGGTTAATCATTTCAGTTATCATTTAAGATCTAAACATTTTTTTACCCAATATTATCTATTTCTACCTACGCCCATAGCAGGTAGAACGACGCGTATTAAAGAAAGAGAACGAGAAGAAGACGAAAGCTTGAGTCAAACTATAAAATGAAGATCGTCTGTTAGATAAAAATAACATCATGGGACTTCAATCAAGGTTTTAAGTTAGGACGGGAAATTAATCTGAACTTTAGGGAAAGACCAAAAGCTCAGATTTTCTTTTAACACGCTTAAAACTAAAAATTACAAAAAGGACAAGACAAAATGATAATTGTGGCACCCTGTCTCATGCATCACGATGACAATTTTGTATGTATTTGTTTTGAGCGTCTTCACATGTGTAATAACTAGCTTTTGCTCGCAGTTCCACCTGCTCTGAATTCGGTTATCGGTGTAGAATTTCAACGGCAACTCCTGAATTATAGAAAAAAACTGACTCACGCTTGTCGTTTACAAGTTGCCTATGTCCTTCCCACGGACTCAAACTATCTACATGCCAAATTTGCCCTCGGTTCCACCCGTCCTAAATACGGTTATCGGTGTAGGATTTCAACGGCAACTCCTGAATTATAGAAAAAAACTGACTCACGCTTGTCGTTTACAAGATGCCTATGTCCTTCTCACGGACTCAAACTATCTAAATGCCAAATTTGCCCGTGGTTCCACCCGTCCTAAATTCGACTATCGGTGTAGGATTTCAACAGCAACTCCAGAATTATAGAAAAAAACTGACTCACACTTGACGTTTTCAAGTAGCCTATGTCCTTTCTCGGAACTCAAACTATCTTTATGCCAAATTTCATCGTAATTGGTATAGCGGTTTGAGCGGGAAGAGGTAACAAACAGACAGACAGACAGAGTTACTTTCGCATTTTTATATTATTAATATAGATACGGTACTTATCCCTGTAGAGGTGGCCTGAATGTCAACTGCGGCGATCTTAGTCGTTTAAAGTTAAACGAAGATATACCTAATGCACAAGACAACCACTTTACCTCTTAGGATTGTAAAATAGGGGATGACAACTTGTAGGAAATCTCAGTCTTAAAAATGAATCCCCGCATGTCGGTGACCTCGTCCTATTAAAGGATTCGAATTTACCGCTCTTGCAATGTCGGTTAGGTCGCATCGTTCAGTTATTCCCCGGGTCGGACGGTATCCCGCGGATCGCAGAGGTTATGGTAGGGGAATTGGTATTACAGCGTGCCGTCGCGACGCTCTGTCGGTTGCCAGTCGACTAGTACTTCTAGCTCGGTTTATCCTCATCCAGACACGGTCTGGCAGGGGCGGGGGATTGATCGTTAAAGAGTGGACTGGTTTTGTTTCCCGTGTGCTCCGCATGGGTCGCGTGTTGCTGGTGCAGCCCAAGAATTGAGAACCGGTGACGTAACTTCCAGTCTGAGTTTTGTGATCCACTACACAGTGTGTCCGTTGTCTTGATTAAAATAAGCTTTTGATATTTGGATTTGTGCATCAAGTGAGTGAATTACCGTGTCTTTGGATTTGCCCAAGTTGGATTGAAGAATCGCAGTTCAGTGTTCTAGATAAGAGAGGGGATAACTTTATACAGTACACACCTACATACCGACACACACCCCTTTTCAGACGGATCCATAAACTCGACCCTCGGCACTCAAGGTAAATTTCCATATTTTCAAACCGATTCGTAGGTGAAATCGTCTAAATATAACCATCATAAGATTATGTACTAATTTAAACCCATTTAGGGTTGAAAAGTTGATATTCATTCCCTATATCTATGAAATATGTACAGTTTGCCGCGCCCTGGGTATCCCATCCCGTGTGATGGTGATAGACACATAGTGTCGGCGCACGATACCAATTCCTCGCTCTCCGTGGAAATATACTACACTGAGACCATGGAAGAGATCCCCGGGCCAAAAGGCGATAAGGAATATTTATGGAACTACCATGTGTGGAATGACGTTTGGATGGCCAGACCTGACCTACCTCCAGGTTAGTTATAAGTTTCTCTTTTCTGTCTGTCTTGAAAATCTTTTTAATTTTGACGTGCAGCTGTTAGCTCCCCGCAGCCTAGTTGACTGGCTGCTGTGCAGAGGGTGTGGGTTCGATATCCGCACTGGACAAACATTTATGTGATAAACATTTGCGTTTGTTTTGAGTCTGGGTGTATTTATATATATGTATGATGTATGATATATAAATATACTAGGTACTGCCAGCGGCTTCTTAATTCAAAATTATTAGGAAGCAAGTCAAATATGCGTCGTTAGACTACATGTTGAAAAAATAAAGGTTCACTGCTCGTTCCCCGTAGGTGATTGCGTGATAATATGTAGCCTATATGTTGACCCGACTTCTTAATAATATTCGTGCCAAATTTGAAGTAAATCCATGCAGTACTTTTTGAGTTTATCCCGGACATACATACAGACAAACAGACAAAAATTCTAAAAACTATATTTTTGGCTTCGGTATCGATTGTAGATCACACCCCAAGTATTTTAAAAAAAAAATATTCAATGTACAGTTTTGACTTTCCTACCATTTTATTATATGTATAGATATATATATATATATATATATATAAATATATGTATTTACAAGTATTTGTATCCGTTGTCTGGTTTTCATAATACAAGCTTTGCTAAGTTTTTTTTTTTTTTTATATACCACTAAGGTGGCAAACAAGCTTACGGTCACCGTAGCCTATGGACGCTTGCAACACAAGGGGTATCGTTCGCACGTTGCCGACCTTTCAATAATCTAATAACTTCTTTCTTGAAGAACCCCTTTACTGTAGGCCTTAGAGAAAACATTATTGAAAATTAAATGGGGTGATAAGTTGATATTAATATTAATAAACCTTGAGTTTAATTGGAACCAGATGGCGCAGTGTGATATGTCTAACAAATATTATTATTATTATTTATTTCTTTCTGAGTTTATTTTATTCGTGATATACATGCATTATAAGATTAAATATTATCACTATAGACAATATTACTACTAAGTTTTTTGAGACTTATCGAGTTTCTTGCCTGCACTTTTTTAATTAAGTGAAGTTAGCGTAGACAGAGCTGCGGGTAAGAGCTAGTATAGAGATAATTTGTTCTCTAAACCTCCCTAAAGTCGAACCCTAAAAAACGCTGCAATTTTTGGTAATTATTATAAAAAGTGCGAGTCGGACTCGCGCACGAATGGTTCCATACCATTATCTATAAAAAAGGCAAAAAAATTACGTTTGTTGTATAGGAGCCCCCTTAAATATTTATTTTATTCTGTTTTGTAGTATTTGTTGTTACAGCGGCTACAAAAATACATCTTCTGTGAAAATTTCAGCTGTCTAGCTATCACGGTTCATGAGATACAGCCTCGTGACAGACGGACGGAAGGACAGCGAAGTCTTAGTAATAGGGTGACGCTTATTCCCCTTTGGGTACGAAACCCTAAAAAAGACTAGACTGTTTGATTATTCAGCTTAGATCCACGGCAAGCTTTTTGCCAAGTCTGCAAGCTCTTGTAGCTATTTGCAAAACCCGCAGCCCGCGTCTCGCTACGATCTATATATATTATATAGGTATCTATAAAGCTCTAGTTCCTCTCACAACCCGCACCCTTTTCCTACCCGATAAGGGTTGAATTTCGGAAAATATTTTCTTAACTGCAAGTATATTTAGAAGCGTATTTATGAAAAAAACTATATCGGCGACAACTTTTGTCAAAGTACAATTTTTAAAAATTGTATTTTTATTTACTGAAAATTGTAAAAATAACCCGTATAATTGTACGTATAATAAGACAGCCCTACTAAAATAGGTACCTAGTAAGAAAATAGTACCTATGGCTATATTATGTAAGTATAATAATTACCGTACCTCTGCTACAGAGAAGAGAGAACCATAGAAAAATGGACAGCGTATTTCCTAGGCAGCTAATAGAAAAAACGGCCAAGCATTAACTTCATCGATAGCAGTCAAAGCAAACACATATATACAATGCTTAAAATTCAAAAAGGCATAAAGCAAAAGATTGAAAATCTGTTTTGATTTTTTGATTTGGTATCTGTAAAAAATATAATCATCCAGAAGAAAAATGTTTTTTCAAGACTCAAAGAAAGAGCAACAAACAAAACCTGGAAGAGTGACATTCCTATCAAGTTTTGAAAAGGGTACAAACTCATCCAATCAACTTGTATTCGTTGTGGATTCTGGATGCTCAGCACACATGACGAATAACATTGAAACCATTAAAGATTTTAAAAGTCAATTATCAGAAATATATGCCGCCAAAAGTGTAGCGAAGATACTATCTAAAGGTTTCGGGACAATCGAGGTAAAACATTGTCTACTTAGCAATAATACACTTTGTATACCGGAGTTATCACAAAATCTTATGTTGGTGAACGAAATCACGAACAAAGAAGGTTCTGTTCTATTTTCTGGGAACATTGTCAAAATTTGTAGAGAATGTCACAATCTTTAGAAAAAAACCAATCCGGATTGTATAAAATCAATTTGGAAAATAATATGGCTATGTGTGCAGTAAACAGGCATATAAAAATCGGACATCCAGAAAAAGAAGCAATTAAAAACCTACCAAAATTAGCTGATGGTACTTCATTAAATAAAGAAATGAAAGAAAAACAGAAAAACCACTGGAAATCTTACATACCGATGTCTGCTATGTTGAGGAAGCAACATGGGATGAAATGATATATAGTGACAGTTTTTAATGATTACACTCATATCACAAAAGTATATAAAGAACAAATTTGAAGTTCCTGTTTTAAAATAACAATATATTAATGAAGCTGAAAGGGAATTAGACTTAAAAATAAAAAAGCTGAGGTGTGACAACGATGGCGAATAGACCGAAAAAGAATTTACAACGTGGTGCTAGTGAAGAGGCATTAAATTAGACTACACAATCCCTTATAGTTCACAGTTAAATGGCAAAGCTGATAGGCTCAATCGTAAATTGATAGAAAAAGCAAGAGCTTTGTTGCTTCAATCAGAATTAAATAAAGAAATGTGGGGAGAGGCTGTCTAAGCTTCTACATACCTAATGAATCGTCTTCCAACGAAAACTACTGGTAATTTCATATGAACTATGGTATAAAACAAAACCAAACCTTGCAAACATCAGTACATTCGGAAGTATGGGGTTTGTAAAACAATTTCCTAATCATTTTACAAACCCTAAATGATTACCTAAAAAAATTTGAGACTAGAACCAAGAAGCAAATAATGGTAGGATATGCTCCAATTGGATACAGAACGTGGGATCCTGAGTTAAGTAAAATCACTATGCAGCGAGATGTAATATTTGATAAAAAAAACATTAATTAAAAATCATACAACTTCAATAGTGCTACCATAATTTGAAAACGAGGAAGAAGAAAACGAACAAAAGACAGATAATATTTTTAAAGAAAATAAAGATATAGAATACTACGACCCTGTAAGCTTTTCTCACAAAAATAACACCCAAGAAAAGCGAAAAGACAAGGAAAAGGTAATAGATTAAGGAAATCAAAAAGAAGAAAATAAAAAAGAAAGTAATGAAAACGCAGAAAAAGAAATAAGTACTAAGAGTGAGTAGAGGAAGAGTGAAAAAACTTCTTACTTAGGTACTTATAAAGAAGCTTTCTAAAGTAACGAAAAAGAAAATTGGGAGAAGGCTATTCAATCATAAATATTTTTTTTAGAAGAAAATAATACCTGGGTTATGATTAACAAAGAAGATGGAAAAGAACACAAAATACTGTCAAATAAATGGGTTTTTCGCGTAAAGTGTGACGGAACCTACAAGGCAAGTTGTCCAAGATTGTGAGCAGCAAGGCAATCTCGATTATGACAAAATCTAAAGCTCGGTGGTATGTCAATTTGCTATGGCAGCTTCTAACAACCATCATACACTTACCTTCGATATAAAAACTGCATTTCTTTAGGACGAATTGACAGGCAAAGTGTGCAATAAACGGACGGACAGCGGAGCCTTAGTAATAGGGTTCCGCTATTTACCCTTCGGGTACGGAACCCTAATAAAGTATGCTTATTAAAATAGGCATTATATGGCTTTACATAAGCGCTTTTCACCTGGAATAAAACATTCACTAAAACTATGACAGATCTAAGCTTTGTAGGCATAAAAAATGATGGGTGTGATTGTATGTTGATGATGGATTAGTTATTGGACAAGACAAAGAAAATAAAAGAAATCTTAAATAAACTAGAAAACAAGTTTCAAATAAAGAAAAATGAAAATCCTACAAATTAGTTGGGAATGGAAATACAAATAAGACGAAGGTATAAAACTTACTGAGAAAAATTATATAAATAATATTTTTCAAAAATATGGCATGGAAAATGCTAAACCCTCTGATAGACTAAATAATAT
This sequence comes from Apoda limacodes, assembly GCA_946406115.1. Lineage (NCBI taxonomy): Eukaryota > Metazoa > Arthropoda > Insecta > Lepidoptera > Limacodidae > Apoda > Apoda limacodes. Next base: position 21,450,016 of record OX291541.1, on the reverse strand, counting down.
GGTATCGATATTGAAACAAGAAACTTCCCAACTGGAAAGTCGTGAGGACAGATATAGCTCAGGCTGTGAGTCAAGCTACCAGAAATACTGAAGATCCTTCTAACGCCTTTCTAAATTACTTCTAAAATACTGAAGTACCTAGTTGGATCAAGGATACAGGCATAATGTTCAAAAGAAATGTACCAAAAAGCAAACATTCAAGCCTTCAGTAATTCTGACTATGCGGGTGATCTGATGACTAGACGCAACACAACTGGAACCGTGTTGATGCTTGAGAATGGTCCTATATATTCTCTTTGATAAGACAGCCAATTGTGTCACTCTCTTCGACAGTGGCGGAATTCGTAGCTGCTGCTGACACCTGCAAAGACGCCATATACCAAAAATCCTTGCTGAATGAATTGGTTCATCAACATCAAGCTTATTTTGCATGCGGACAGCCAGAATTCTATACAGGTGATCAAAATTGGTTCTTTAACAAAAGGTCCAAGGACATCGACGTGCGCTATCACTTTATATACAAGAAGCATGCTGAAGGTCAAATTGACATCACATATTGTCCTTCAGAAATTCAGTTGGCCGATATAATTAATAAGGCTTTGAGCAAAGTGAAGTTTCGGTTATAACACATTGTAATAATTTGTTTTTTAATTAATTTAACTGATGTCATTATGTTAATGATATGATACTGAAATATCTGTAATTATTAAACTGCTATGCATAAATATGAGTTAAAATAGGTATAGACAGTTTAATAATTAGGAGGAGATGTTGTAGTATGTATAGGTTTGTCTCTGGTTCTAATATTATAAATGTGAAAGTTTGTTTGTCTGTATGGATGGATGTTTGTTATTCAATAACGCTTCAGCCACTGGACGGATCGGGATGAAACTTGGCACAACTATAGATTAGGTCTTGGTTTTCTCCTGAAAAATTCAAAAGTTTCCGCGGGAATAACTATAACCGAGCTTTAACCAACTATAGCTATAGCTACAGCTTGATATAGCAAATTTCATTAGTGTAATTCAGGAGTAAATCACAGTATTAATATAACAATTAAAGTAACAATATATAAACTATGAATATATGAAGATTGTGTTATGTTAATATAAAATACTAGTAATATTTTAGTTACATAAAACGTTGATTCATAAGAGTGTATATATATATACTACATGCCTACATGCACTGCGCAAGAGACAAGACACCACACGTTCTCTTTGTCTCTGTCACACTTTTGCGATCATTTTTTTTCATATCTGGCTAGGCAATGCGCTGTCCAGCTCTCTATGTCTATGGTTATCTGAAACACTAAACACTTCACTTCGAAAATTTATAAGAAAAGAACTTTCCTGATTGATAGATCACGATTGGCCTTGACTTCTCGTCCAGATTCTATTTAAAGTTTCATTTTCCGCTGTTGTTGTGGGAAGAATCTACTCAACTTAGTCAAAATCCTGTTCTTGAAACACAATTTAAGTGTTTTCATGATTTTTTGTTAAGGAAGTTTAAATGTCATAAATCGTAACCTTTATGCGTTTTGTGGCAAAAAATTAAGGGCTGGCAAACTTAAATTGTTTGAAACTTCTCAAATTTTCTGAATTTTTTTTTTTATTTTCTATTTAGAAAAATTTATAAAACTATGTTATTTTAACAGTAATACTTTATGTGTTTTATTCCATTAAGTTTTCTTAGTTTGGATAAAATTTATATAATTATAAAAGTTATATTTAAACTTATGTATTTAGTTTATTACTATATTTTTCAGTTATAAATAAGATTTACGATTTAATAATTTTCATTTGAGTATTTCTACTATTTATTTGACTTGCCACAAATTTGTAATTTAGGGACTAACATTAAACTTCTGAAAACTGATAATTTTAAAGTTAACACCTTTAAAGTGTCCGATTTTCCTTTAAGAAATATCAATCAGAATGTTGATTTTAATTTTATATAAATATTTGATTATTTCTAACAAAATAAATAAATACAACTCGAGTTCTATTTTGTGCCAACCCTTACATACTCATTTATTCCAAGACTTGTCAAAAATGCATTAGCTCGGTTTTTTAGAAAAACCAATCGTCTAAAATGTTATTTCAAAACTTCAACTTTAAATTTGAACCTAATACAAATAGAATAAATTTTATCTTAACAAAGTTAACAAGAAATCAACATTTCAGTAAGGTAAGATAATGCTTATACATTGATATAAGAAACTCGACCAGTTTAACTTGAACTATAACAAAAATTTAGAAATATCATTTGAGTATCGCTAAGAATTGAAGCTTGTTTGGCTTTAGCATGAATTTATTAACAAATTTACGCATACGTTGAATAATTAATATTAATAAGATCACTAACTAAATTAGAGCTATATCGTTTTTGGTGATCTCTTGATATACATAAATACTTGAATGTAGTCGCAGGCTTCCACACACACACCATTGTTATTATAGGAGTTCAATTAATAACTAAATATGGTCATAACACCATTTTGATTCGACTAATGCACAACTATAGCAAACATTTTAAGGATATCTTTTTTTTTGTGGGCTTTAAAGATTTTTTTTACCACCAAAATGTGTGCCAAATGGATAAACAGTAATGGTGTTTGAGTTGAAGCTCCTTAGCTGTGTCAACTTATTATTTGTGACCTAGAAGTTTATTATTTAGAATAAAAACACAACACAGATATATGACATTTTTCTATATTTTTTAAGTGACAAGTTGCACTACAGACATATTATATTTAACACCGTCCATGGAGTTTGTTGTACCTACTCTATATTCAACATTCCCTCTTAGGTGCAATAATCTGAATCTTTGTTAATAAATACCAATCTTCTCTTTTAAATACTTGAATTGAGGTGCTGGTAGAGCTTTAGTGAACATGTCAGCCTCCAATTCTTTACTTGGCTTATATTTCAAAACCACGTCGCCTTTTTGTACCTTCTATCTGACAAAATGTTCTTTTATATTTATATGTTTCGATTTAGGACTGATCATATGATTGTTAGCTAGCTTTTGAGCTGCTTGATTGTCATTCCACAAAACCATTCTGTCAGTTTTAAATCCCAAGTCATTAAGAAGGTTCTTTAAGTGAAATGCTTCTTAGTAGCTTCAGTAAGAGCCATATATTCAGCTTCAGCAGTACTAATGGCAACTGTTCTTTGTTTCTTTGCCTCCCAACTTACAACGCTACTGGCATATTTAAAACAGAATCCTGTATACGATCTTCGGTCAATCGTACATGCTCCCCAATCTGCGTCAGCGTAACCTTCTATTTTTTTTGAGGATTGTTTAAACGTTAGCCCTTCTGATGTGGTGCCTTTCAGATATTGTAGTATTCTTTTGGCTGCTTGCCAATGTTCATTGTTATAGCATGTATTATATTGGCTAAGATAGCTGACAGCAAACATAATTTCCGGTCTTGTTGCGATAGCTAAATACATAAGCGAACCGATCAAATTCTGGTTAGGTAAGCTTTCGTCTTTTGTTTCTATTTTATTTAATTTTGTACCGCTCTCCATTGATGTATTTTCAGTATTGCAGTCCTCCATATTAAATTGTTTAAGTGATTTTTGTATGTATTTATCTTGCGAGAGTTTAATTTCTTCCCCTTCTCTTATGAACTGTATACCTTAACAGAACTTAGGTCACCAAGATCTCTCATTTCAAACCTTTTTGATAACAGCTCCTTAATTTCTTTTCTATAAGCTTTCATTTCTATAAGCCATAATAATGTCATCTACATACCTATATACGCAGTATTATTTTCTCCGCATTTATTTTAAATATGTACACACAGGGATCTGTATTTGTAGGTTCAAAACCCATTGACTTGAGATGATCATCCAACTTCAAATACCACTGTCTCCCAGCTTGTTTTAAACCATATATGGCTTTCTGTAGCTTACATACTTTTTCTTCTTTTCCATTTTTTAATTCATTTAGCATTTCTCTAGCTCTGTTTAGTATGTTTTGGTTTTTGTTCTGAGTTTCATCCATGATTATCTTATTTAACTATTTTTCTAAATCCTGAGGTATTTTCATATAAATACTTTCATTTATATCACCGTTCAGAAAAGCTGTGCGAATGTCCAACTGGTTTAGTCTCATATTTTCTTCTATTGATATGGCTGTTAGCAATCTTATGGAACTTAGACTTACTACTGGAGCATAAACTTCATGATAATCTGAACCAGTGCAAACCCTCGTGCAACGAGTCTTGCTTTCTTTCTGACTAATACTCCATGAGCATCATATTTATCTTTAAGTACCATTTTACTATCTACCACATTTGTACCTTGTGATTTTTTTTCTATATTTCACGTTTCGTTAAACAAATGTGCTTTAATCTCAGATGTTATTGCTTCAGACCACTCCGTATCATTTTCATTAACTTCATTTAACTTGTATGACATATCATAATCAGTAGTCCATTTTGGAGCTTGTCTGATTCTCCTTGGTCCTTCAATAGGTTCTTCAGATGTCTCAACATCTACTTCTGCTGTTTATGTAGAACTTTGATCTAATATGATTTCGTTATTATGTTCAATCTGATTCTTATCATTTTCGTTTTGCATTTCAGTCAACAATATATCTATATTCTTATCCTCATGTAACATTTTCTGGTTTTCAATACATTTTTCGAATGGATCTTTCTCGTGTCCTTGTTTTTCTTCATAATATTTCTTCGGTATCACTCTTACATCTCTTGTGAGTACGATTCTATTTTGATATGGAATAAATATTCGATATGCCTTAGAAACTTCAGAATACTCAACAAAAATACCAGCGAAAGCATTTGGTGCAAATTTCGTTTTATTCTTGTTTTTGTTTAATTCATATGACTTTGATCCAAAAACTTGAAAATGAGCTGCATTTGGTATTTTCTCAGCCCATAGTTTAAAAGGTGTTTCATGATTTAGAGCTGTATTTTTTACTTTACTTCTATTACATAAGTAATAAGCTGTGAATACCGCATCAGCCCACAAAAATTTGGGAGTATTCGATTCTAAGAACATGGTACGTGCTTTCTCAATTAACGTTCTGTTTTTGCGCTCAGATATTCCATTTTGTTGCGGTGTATACGCTGCACTCAACCTTCTCTGTATTTCATGTGTTCTCAGAAACTTGTTAAATTCTCTATTGCAGTATTCTGTTCCATTGTCAGATTGTAGGTATTTTATTTTAAGTCCTCTGTAGTTCTCGACTTCATTTTTATATTTAGTAAATTTTTCGAGAGCCTCACTCTTAATTTTCATCAAATAGACTCTACAGTATCTTGTCATATCATCAATAAAAGTAATGAAATGCCTATTCCCACCTAATGATGTAACGGGCATTGGGCAATAAACATCACTGTGAACTATTTCTATTTTTTGTATAGTTCTTTTCTCATTTTTCATAACTTTAAAAGGCAGTCGTCAATATTCAAAGTCAATATTCCTTCAATGCATACTTCACAGTCATCCAATTTTTCACTTTCATAAAACTTTAATCCAAATACCTTATCTTCTCGTTGTGCTAACTTCATATCAGCCTCGTTCATATGGCCCAATTTTTGATGCCAATATTCTATATTATTTCTTTTAATAGCGTTTGCATTTTCTTTCTGTTTTCTGACATTTGACGGTTCAACGTAATATAAACCATCCTTTTTGTATGCTTTCATTATCATGTTTCCATTTTCTTTCTTAACAACAGTTTTTCCTTTCGTAAAAATTACTGTATAACCACTATCAGTCATTTTCCCTACTGATAACAGATTGTGTTACATAAAGTGAGTTTTCTAATTTGGAAACACTTTCTTGTAACTCAAGTGTAACTGTACCTTTTCCTTCTATTTTCGTTGTATGTTCGTTGCTTGCTAAGCTAAGTAACTTATTTTCAACATCTTCCATGTTTTGAAAATATATTTTTTTATTGCACATATGTGACATACATCCGCTATCCAATATCCATGCTTCATTTTCAGTTCCTTTAAAACATTTTTCTTCCACGAATTAAATTTTTTCTTTGTTGTTTACACTTCTATTATCTTTCATATTACTTCCATTGTCTCGTTTTTTATTATATTTATTATATCTACATTCTGCTGCCTTGAGCCCTCTTTTGTTACAGACGTGACAGTTAAATTTATAATTTGTATTGCTATTCTTATTTCTTTTGTGTTTATTGACATTAAAAACTTCTTGCTGACTGTCATTATCAGTTTGATTTTGACGAGCTTGATATTCTTCAATTATTTTTATTCTCAGCTCATCCGGCGTTGGCAAATTGTCTCTAGAATCTATGGCAATTCTAAAATTTATGTATGCCGAGGAAAGACTGTATAACAACATAATACTCAAAAGATCGCTGTTTATTGATATTTCCAAATCAACAATGTCCATTTTTATACATCGCTAATAACAGATGTTTCAAAAGCGTAGCCTTCAGTGCAGAACTCAAACAGGTCAAAAAGTGACTACCGCAAAAGAGGTATGGGATCAATTAGAAAAGATATACCAAAGTAAAGGACCTGGGAGCCAATTCTCACGCGATCGAATTGATCACGAATTAGAAATAAAGTATGAATTTAAACTTTTCTCGAACGAAAATGTAGTTAAGCAATTCTGGTAATGTCGAATCCGACATTTCTCGAACGCAAGCCGCTCGAACTGCTTCGAGTGGTCGGGACCGTTCGAGACTACATCTCGCATTCGAATCATGACAAATTTAGTTCAAAATGATTGGGTTCTAAACATTAATTCTACTCTTAGCGTGAACTATATGCTCTAAAATCTAAAGTAAATGTCTAAAATGTAGGTCAGAGTAATTAAAAGGGCGGAAAAAATGACTTATATTATTAAATATGATATTTTTTTACCTTTATTACTTTCATAATACATTACTAGTCTTTTCTCAATTGATTGATTGGCCAATTTTCGCAATAATCAAAGTCGCCCATGACAGTAATATTCTTCTATTTCTATTGATTTCCATCATAACAAACACTAGATTACATCACATACACTGATAAAAATGTTTGAGGTCCGGTGCCGCCATCTTTAGTGCTGCGTAGTATTGATAATACTAGGTGGTAATTTCATGTGAAAAAATTTAGTAAACATAATTACACCTTTGAAAAATAAGAAAAGCCTAAAATTCTCAACGAAATAAATAAATAAAACAATAAACAAAAACAAACAGAGTTTTTTTATTTATGTCCAAATACTATCCGCTTAAAGATTATAGCAATTTCTCGAAATAGGGATGTAGTTTACAAACTTAGTTCTACTTATTATTCCCTTATTAATAATGATGAAACAAAAGTTAAATGTTCCTTCAAACATTTTGTAGTCACCGAACCCTTTTTTAATATATCAAAAGACGTATTAGAGATTATCTGGAAGGCACTATCTTGACTGTAAAATTTTGATCGTCGACATCATTCGAAAAGTTAAATGTTCCTTCAAACATTTTGTAGTCACCGAACCCTTTTATAATATATCAAAAGAGGCATATTAGAATAGGCGTTTTTAAAAACGCTCTAAAACTGTGCCACGGAACATACCTCGTAGTGTAACCGGTTCACAATGGCAGCACTGTGAACGACATTTTGTTCGAAGGTTGTCGGTTGTTCGAATGATGTCGACGATCAAAATTTTACAGTCGAGATAGTGCCTTCCAGATAATCTCTAATACGTCTTTTGATATATTAAAAAAGGGGTCGGTGACTACAAAATGTTTGAAGGAACATTTAACTTGTGTTTCATCATTATTAATAAGGGAATAATAAGTAGAACTTAGTTTGTAAACTACATCCCTATTTCGAGAAATTGCTATAATCTTTAAGCGGATAGTATTTGGACATAAATAATAAAACTCTGTGTGTTTTTGTTGATTGTTTTATTTATTTATTTCGTTGAGAATTTTAGGCTATTCTTATTTTTCAAAGGTGTAATTATGTTTACTAAATTTTTTCACATGAAATTTTACCACCTAGTATTATCAATACTACGCAGCACTAAAGATGGCGGCACCGGACCTCAAACATATTTATCAGTGTATGTGATGTAATCTAGTGTTTGTTATGATGGAAATCAATAGAAATAGAAGAATATTACTGTCATGGGCGACTTTGATTATTGCGAAAATCGACCAATCAATCAATTGAGAAAAGACTAGTAATGTATTATGAAAGTAATAAAGGTAAAAAAATATCATATTTAATAATATAAGTCATTTTTTCCGCCCTTTTAATTACTCTGACCTACATTTTAGACATTTACTTTAGATTTTAGAACATATAGTTCACGCTAAGAGTAGAATTAATGTTTAGAACCCAATCATTTTGAACTAAATTTGTCATGATTCGAATGCGAGATGTAGTCTCGAACGGTCCCGACCACTCGAAGCAGTTCGAGCGGCTTGCGTTCGAGAAATGTCGGATTCGACATTACCAGAATTGCATAACTACATTTTTGTTCGAGAAAAGTTTAAATTCGTACTTTATTTCGAATTCGTGATCAATTCGATCGCGTGAGAATTGGCTCCCTGATGGTGAAATTATCAATAATAACTCTGATCTTGCATACATGTCACTTTCGTCATATTTCGCCTTTTCATCTTTTTCTTGTGGCACAGATTGAGTACCAGACACATAATTCCATAATCCATTTCTAATTAAAATGGCTTGCGCTTGAATGCGCCATGTATCGTAATTGTCTTTATTTTAAGGTTATATTCGATACGAGTGACTAGGTCCTCCAGACATTTTTTTTGCATTTGCTTTAAAAAATGTTATATATTTTAATTACCGTTACTGGGCATCCATAACCTGTTTGAGTTGAAGCCCCTTAGCTGTGTCATCTTATTATTTGAACTTTATTATTTAGTTTATAACACAACACAGACGTACTACATTTTTCTATATTTTTTAAGTGACAAGTTACACCACAGCCATATTAAATTTTACACATATTCTTTCTGTACAGTTTTAGAATAAGAAATATACGGTATTAAATTTATCGTGTACTAGATTTTGCCAGCGGCTCCGCCCGCCCTTAACTTGGTTATCGGCGTGGAACTCCTTAATTATACTAATGAAGTTTGCTATAGCAAGCTGTAGCTATCGCTATAGTTGGTTTAAGCTCGGTTATAGTTATTCCCGCGGGAACTTCTGTTTCATTAAATGTCTGATATTTGAATAATTTCTGATTCTTGGACAGCAACGATAGATTAGGGTAGCTTTGTTAGTTTTAAACTTTGACTTTTATTTACATTAGTACCTAATGTCAAATACAAAACTAGTGTTTCAAATTCTTTCGCAAGTCATGATATTTAGCTAAATTGAAAATCGACAGAGCATCAGTAGTTGCTGAGATAAATTAGTGTGAATGTACGCATACATAATTTATTTATTACCTAGTTCTGATGCTAGGAATTCCTCGGAGGTATACCTACAATTTTTAACCGACTTCAAAAGAAGAACAAGGATCTGTGCCGTGTATCGTTCCTTTACTTCTTATATGTATACGTATCCCTTTGCATAGTCCCCAAAATTTACATGATCAGTTTACAAACCTATTTCCGTGGATTTCTCGATGTGGCCAAAAGTATCCCATGTCCTTGTTGTACATTCCTCGAGCTACTATTTCAGAAAGCTATGATTATACCTCATACGAAGATGTAGTCCGCTGTGTAAAAACTTGCTTGCCTTAAAAAAATGACACGAAAGTTTAATTGAATTATTTAATAAAATAGGTTACAACTTGATGTTTAACTTTAAATAGGATACGATGGTTGGCAAGCCATAGACGGTACTCCCCAAGAAAAGTCCGACGGAATGTGCCAATGCGGACCGGCGCCTCTGGAGGCCATCAAGCAGGGACAGATCGGTGTCAGCTTCGACGTACCGTTTATATTGGCCGAAGTTAACGCGGACTTGATGCGGTGGAGAAAGGACCCCTATGCGGAAACAGGATTCTCTTTCGTTGAATCTAACAGTTATCAGTAAGTTTAAACTTTAAGGTTTCTGTAAGCCTTATACCGTTTTTTTAGGTTAGCTAGCTAATCTAAAGAAATGACACACGAAGTATTTTTTTAAGGAGTCGGAATAGCTATTCCTACTTTAGGTGACTATAGTCAAACCTAAATGAAAGGATGCTCGTGCACTACACGGATTGTTGCAGAACATCACGAAAGTAATAAGCACACAGTAGTAAAGTACAGTCAGTTTTGTGAAGTGACAGTAATTTGATACTGTGACGTTTACAATAAACATTGCTTCGATATTGCGCTCCTAATATCACATTTACTATATTGCAACAATGGTTAATACACTGGCCTGCAAAAGAAGGTATGACAGCTTTTAAATTCAATTATCTCCTAAACTTTTAAACTTAGAGACTTGAAATAAAAACAACATTTAGGAAAGTTACAAAAGATTTTTTTTATCATAAGTTTATTTTACTCAACTTAATGTTTTTAACATAAATGAAACATAAAATCAAAAAATAGCCTTTTTCACTGAATGACAAAAACTTAAAACTGAAAAAGGTGTTTGTAGTCTTAAAATTACCTTTTTAATAATTAAGTCAAAGTCAAAGTCAATTGGTGTTGCCTTCTCTGCCTCTGATCACAGCTTCGAGTCTGTTTGGCATACTGAAGACGAGGTTTCAGAGACAATGTTGGGGGATGTTCTCCCATTGATCCATCAGGGCCTGTTTAAGATTATTGACGGTGACAGGAGATCGTCTGCGTCGTCTGACCATCCTACCGAGCTCATCCCAAGCGTGTTCAATCGGGTTCATGTCAGGACTTCTTGATGGCCAGGCCATCAAGTTGATACCAACCTCCTGAATGTATCTTGTACGACTTGATCAGTGTGTGGCCGGGCATTCCTCAGCAAGTCTTCTTCTGACCGTGTCTACGCTAATGTAATCATCCCTTATCAGGAGAACCTGCTGTTGGACCTGAACTGCATTGAGGTGACCATTTCTCAAAATAGTGCTGGCAATATATCGGTCTTCTCTAGCTGTTGTGCATCTATGACGGCCATGACTTACTCGCAGCCTAGTTGGTAGTGTGACCGACTGCTGTGCAGAGGGTGTGGGTTCGATTCCCGCACAGGAAAAACATTTATGTAATAAACATTTGTGTTTGTCTTTACAAAAAAATAAGTAATATATGTATGTGTATCCGTTGTCTGGTATCCATAACACAAGCTTTGCTTACTTTGGGGCCAGGCAGCGCTGTGTGTAATGTCCAAATATATTTATTTATTACATGGTCTTCTGAGATGGTTTCAGGTTTCTTCGTACCATTCTTGCAGTACAACGCATGCAGATGTGCCATAATTCTTGCACATTCTTCAGGTGAAAGAGGCATGATAATTAATGTTTACGTGCTGAAGATACCTGAAAGATTTATGAATTAATTGTAAATGATCCAAAAAACAAATGCGAAAACAAAAGCAGAAAGCTAAAAGTAAAAAATTACTGCGTTTAAAAAAGAGAGCGTTTTTCTTTTTTTTAAAGGAGCTTTTATATAACAAAACTTGATTTTCTACATAATGCTTTTTATTTCAAGTTTCTAATTCAAATAGTACAGAAGTTATCGTCACGTTTATGACGTTATACCTTCTTTTGCAGGCCCGTATCGTAACATCTCAATAAGTGCTGCTAATATTGCTGCAAAGTTTATTTATAAACTTTCATACATATCATTGCAGTTACACCAATAACGAAGTTTCGACAAGGTTCAAAGTAGATAACAATAATATGCAAGTAACTGTCATGTTCCAGCTATATCAAGTCTGAAACTTGCAAATGTACGATATATAAACTTACCAAAACTTGCTGTAAGTTTCACTAGGGGACCAGTTGTCCGGGCGGATTCTCAAGGACGTCAGGTTGAATAAATTATAATCAAATCATTATTATTTTTTATTGACACAAAACATTACTGTGGGAACTTCGGGATTTAAAGGATAAAAAACCCTTTTAAATACAGATTCCCGTCGGAACTTGTACGTGTACAAAAACACTCTCGAATACAAATGTAATATTATAAATGTAAAATTGCTAATTCAGATCTATCTACTAATTTTCGAGATTTGCGGACACAAACATGCAGACGGAAGATATTTTTTTATAAACATGATTGTAACGAAGTATGTCCTTACATTATAACAAATAAAGTAAATAATATAAATAAAAAATATAGACCGTGTAAGGAAATCCGTCAATTTTGAATATTGGAACTAGGTTTTTAATGAATTAAGTTCTCTCATGGAAGATTATTCCCAAAGGGGATAAAAGCTGAAAGTCAGATAAAAATTCTATATTTTTAAAGGTCAAATTAACTGTCAGAGTCACCAAATGACATTATTATCGCACAGCACAGCCCAAACCACAGAACAAATCAGAAAATTGAAAGAGATTGAGAAAAGATTGGTCCCTAACGATACGATTTTTTCGATTTTTAATCCCTAAGAATGTAACATGGGATGTAATAGTGCGAGCAAAAGTTTAAAATTAAGGCTGTGGCATACCCTAACAAAATCGTTTAGACCAGTGTACAAAGACATATTACACTATTGAAGTACACTCGTACAAAGAGAAAACAATCATTTGATTCCTACAATCGGCTATCGAAGGCGTCTAGACAGAGCAATTGTGAGGAAAGACGCGAGAAGGGGGGCGAGCGCACCCAACTAGCCTGTGTCGTCACATAACGCTTGTCTTGTCTGCCAGTCATACATTTTGTCACGGCGCCATGACTGTTTCGACGTTGTCGGATTTAACAAAGGCGATGAAAGCATATGAATGAAACGAATGTTTAAGCTGTGGTATTACATAAGTGGAATTCTTGAGATGAGCAAATCAAATAAACCAACAGTGCTAACGACAGGAACGCAGTTGATACGGATAAATTTACTACTTTACCGCGGCTTTATTGGTGTAGTTTTAATTAATTTTCTGCTCGTATTCAGGATGAAAAGGTGCCAGGCTAGAGCGACTTCCCGAAGCCCTATCGGCGACGCCTTTCGATTCAATAATAATTTTATAAGACAACTTATTCATAGAGTTGAATGGCAAAATCAGCCATTTTTTTCTGATTGCTTATTAAATTACAAACACACAATTTCTCTTTATTTAGTGTCGATAGAGAATATAATATAGGTAGGATATCAGACCAAAGTTTCTAAGGCAATTAAACTAATTCAACTATTTTCCAACAGCGTTGGGCGCAATATACTGACCAAGAAGCCGTACGTATTCGATACCAAAGGCGACGAGGATCGGGAAGACATCACTACCCAGTACAAATACCGGGAGGGAACGGACTGCGAGAGGAAGGCTCTTTACAACGCGGTCCGCCAATCTGAAATTGCTAAAAGGTAATCATTATAAATTATGTAATAAAAATACTGTGCCTGGGCCAACACGCACTAAGCCACTGTGGTAGACTATGGCCTAAGCCTTCTCCTCCAAGGAGAAGCCAGTGCCCCGGTGCAACGAAGCGTAAACGACTGAGGCGAAGCGACTTGGGAGCTTATTGGGAACAGTCTCGAGTAAGCCAGACTCTGGAATTAGAGAGATAAATGTATGCAAGTACTTTTAAGGCTCTCGAGAGACCTACTTGCATATATTTTTCCAGTCTGGCGCTCCTACCTGCTCCCAGATCCCTTACTTCTTTATCACTATTTTTCATTTTGCTTACATGATACGTAGGACAGAGCGATTAGTGTTAATATTTGTGATAGTCTGTTTGTTTGTCTGCTTAATGTAGAGACATAGACGGAGTAACTAAATGAGCGCTTTTAGGACATGTAGGGCACTGCAAGTACTCGCTCAAATAAGCTGCCCGAACAAATAAAGCGGGGAATAGCGAGTACTTGCTCGAATGAGCGGCCAACTGGGGAAGTACATCCACCTTACAGAAAACCGCGGCCACAATAACACTAACATTGAGTAGTGTTGTGTTCCTGGCAGTTAGTAAGGTTGCCAGAGCTCTCTTTGAGGATTCGCGGCGCGGACAGCGGAGGACCAGCGGTGCTTGTTGCTGTCAGTGCTTGGCGTAGACGCGGCGTGCTGGTTCGGCTGTCAGGGAGACCTGATGAAACGGCTGACCGCTGGCCGCCCGCAGGTTGAACGGGTTCCCGTATCCAGGGATCACTTAATCTCCGCCCTGGGAGGCTGATCCGCCAGCCTGTGTAAAGTTTCTGAAGTGGTAGTCGTGCCGGAGAAGGAGACCGGAGTGGACCCTGCTACTACGGCAGTGGGGGATCAAGGGCCCTTCCGCCCGCCGTGCCAGCAACCGTATCATCTGTTTTGAGCGTCGGCAGTCTTAGTACCGCACCTTTTTGTCTTCTAAGCTGTCTGTGCATTGAATTCTCATCCTTAGTCTAAGTAACTATAAATAAAATGCCCAGAAATAGAAAAGGAAAAGAGTTTTTGTAGCAGCTACTCCATCCACAAACAATGTGGATTTTTGCAATATCAGGGGTATTCACGCAAATCTTAACGCAGTCCACCACCATTTCGAGACTGCGCAGCCGACCATTATTTTTCTAATGGAAACGCAGATATTCTGCCCGGCCAACACATCATACCTTCAAACAACTAGCTACAAACTCGAGCACAATTTTTTGAGTCGTGCCGGTGTATGTATGTTCGTCCGGGAGGATATCTGCTGTCGCCGACTTCATAGCCTTGAAGACAGGGACCTGTCGATATTGTGAATGCGCGTAGATCACGGCGGCCACACTCGTATCTATGCGTGCCTATACAGGTCTCATAGCGGTGACACGGACGTAACTCGACTCTTCACGCACTTGATTTTGACGACTGACAAAGTTCTAGAGCATTATCCCACAGCACAACTAGTTATTTTGGGAGACTTTAACGCCCACCATCGTGAGTGGCTCAGTTCTCGAACCAATAACTATGCAGGGATATCTGCTCATGAATTTGCTCTGACCTATGGATTCTCTCAGCTGGTACTTTCTCCAACGAGAATACCAGATATAGAGGACCATTCGAGCTCCTTACTGGACCTTCTGCTGACTACACGTTCGGACGGATACTCCGTCTCAGTGGATACGCCTCTTGGCTTCTCAGACCATTGTCTCGTTCGGACTCAAATATCATGCATACAACCCGATCCTTCTGGGCCAACTAATTGGCGTCGTGTGTGGCACTATAAGTCGGCAGACTGGGATGGATTGCGAGAATTTTATGCATCGTACTCGTGGAGGTAGCTCCGCTTTAGCTCAGATGATTCTGACGTCTGCGCAGCCGCAGTCACTGAGACAATCCTCGCTGGTATGTAATGTTTCATTTCTAACCTGTTAGTAGCTGCTGGCGTCAAAAAATGACCGTGGTTTAATAGGTCTTGCAGAGAAGCTAAAATTCTTCAGCAAACTGCGTATGAGGCTTGGACCACGGCTCGTAATAATAAGGATCCGAATATTTCTGAGTTAAAACGCAAATTAAGTGCTGCCTCGAGGTTCAGTAAGAAAGCAACTGCCAAAGCAAAATTCCAATTCATCGGCAAAATAGGTGGGCGACTTGCGAGCTATCCTTCTGGCAGTCGTGCTTTCTGGTCGCTTGCCAAAGCTGCCGAGGGGAACTTCTGCCAGTCGTCGTTACCACCACTGCGAAAGACCGATGGTGACTTGGCCCATAGTGCAAAAGAGAAAGCCGATCTATTGGGCAGTCTCTTTGCCTCCAACTCGAATATGAACGATGAAGGCGCTGTACCACCTACTTTTCCGTGGTGCGGTAAGACCATGCCTGAAATCTCTATAACACAGCGAACGGTCCGGCGGGTGTTGCTTTCCCTAGACGTTCATAAGTCGAGTGGGCCAGACGGTATACCAGCAGTGGTGCTTAAGCACTGTGCTCCTGAGTTATGTCCTGTACTTACGCGCCTCTTTGCGCTTTCCTACCATACTAGGCAATTTCCGTCTTCATGGAAGACTGCGAATGTGCACCCGGTGCTTAAAAAGGGCGAAATATCAGCCACACGTTATCTACATTAAAACTTAATAACATTTTAAATCACAATAAAAAAAATATCTGCAAGTTTATAAAGTTGTACCTTATATTCTTGCCAAAGAGATGATCCACCAGTAAATAACAGTATCTCATCTGACTTGCATGTTAAAACTTCCATGACTCCACATAGCATCATGCGAACTTTTAATAAATACAATCCTTGATCGCCAGTGATTTAGTAAGATAACAACGGCTGAACATGGCTCGGGCAGCAATTTCAGAGTCAAACAAAATGGCGATGATAATAGACATTACACCACACACTACTTAGAATAAAACCCAACAAAAAAAAATGGAAGCATAGTATTACTATGAACTGGACATCGTTTGGTTACACTTCGGTTGTTTAGATAAAGCTAATGTTTTATTCAATTCTTAGTAGTTAATTTTGTCTACAAATTAATAGGTTGTATGTGACAAAAATGTCTAAAAACAGTAAATCAATGTTAAAAGGTTAATATTGTTATGGCTAATCAAAGTATTTGCTAGAAGCTTGGCCTTGGTTTTTGTTGCATATTATTAATAATTACGATTAAAATTAGATCAACAGTTTATTTACCTGTGACCACTTAGGTTTGTTTACTTTAAGTAAGGTTAAACATAAATAAACATTTGATTACACTTAGCCCAATTCAAAATAACATTAACTGTTTTGTTTTTTTTAGATAAACCGAATAGTAGTAAGAACATAACTTTCATATTGTCTTATTAAATTATTACTGAAATAGCCGAAAGAGTTTGGTTAAATATTTTTTTAGTGTATTAACATTTTATATAACGTTTGTGCGACTTTTCTAGGCACCTAAAACATAGCCTATTTTGCTTACTAGGAGCCCATCTATCCTGTACACTTAGTTTCGCGAAATCGGCACACATCTTAATCGCGTGATTTCCACCGCAAACCGAACATACATTTCGCTCACTTTTCTCTGGTGGTTTTCTGTTTTCGCACTGTTTGTCGCTCTCTGGTTGCTGCGACTTTGAAGATGCTTTTTTACGCGCTACGGTGATCGTACCCTTCTATGACTTCTGCTCATATCAGCTTTCATCTGATGAATACGAATCCTGATTGTACAATCTACTATACTGCTTATACGTGGTAACGTGTACCAGTTTCGATTTCCTATTTGACTTGCGATCGTATGTGAAATGAATGTGTTATTTTAATTTAATTGCTTCTACTATGGCGCTAGCTAAAGCCGCTACTTCGCCCTGCCTATGATTGGTATTTACTTGACCTAATTCAAACTGTTGATTTGGGTTTCCGCCCGCGTAAGGAGGTACACTCATTTGCAAAACTGCATATAGAGTTTCAAAACAAAATAAAATGGCAAGGCGTAGTCACTCACACACTTAAAGAAATAAAGTAATATGTTTTGTAGGACCTGAGTAATATCAGTTTCATTTAATATTGTATATAATAATTCCACTAAGAAAATTATCGTATCTGTAGCCCAGTGGATAGACATATCTTACGACGGATCTAAACACGTGTTTTGAGAGCAATGGAGGTTGTGGATTCGAATCTCACCTTATGCCTTTCTTTTTGTTTTTGTTACATTTTACGAATTATGAATATTGTGTTCAGTTAAACAGCTTAGACCAATTTTCTAATAGCTATTAAGTTAGATGCGGATGCTACGTAGGTAGACATATTATTTTTGTCGTTCGTTGCCAATTTTTTGTGGGGGGGGTATGTGCTGACAAGGTTGTTTGGTGTTTTTATTTAGCTATTAAGTTAGATGTGGTAATTACTTAGGTAGCCATTTTTTTTTTAGTTGTGGATGTTTTATTACAGTGCTTGTGTTGATAAGGTTGTTTAGTGTTTTTATTAAATTTCTTTGCTAAAAATAATATGTAGGCCAATATTAATATTCAAGAGTGAATGCGTATTATAGAACTATATAATATGGGTTACAATATATCTCAAATTTGCAATGAGACTGGTTTTACCGTAAGTATTTTGTTTGATGTTAATGATATACTATATTTTTTTAATACCACACTTTTTTGTAAGTAAATATCTAAAAAAAAATTAAATATAATTCAGTAGTTTTAAAAATGTTTATTTTAATTAGGCACTTTGGTTTTTAGTGGATTACCGTAAAGCGTTAGGTCTCACGCAACCAAGAGTAGGGGAATTTATCAACTCGATCTCGAATTGGACTCTCGCGGTACATTGATGCGACTCAAAGAAGATTTATGGTGGAAAAATGGTTTCATACCGACTGCTGTGTTTGGGAACATGTTCAATACACACTACTCGTCGCACTACGCATCATAGAAAGCCAGCTAAAAAACCGTTATTGACTAATACCCATAAACAAAATAGATTGTTGTTTGCAATGGAGTTTTTACATTTTGACTGGGAGCACACCTTATTCACCAATGAGAAATCGTTTGAATCATCTGAAAACGCGAGGGTTTATGTGTGGCGCAGAAATGGATCCCGTTATGCAGAACAAAATGTCTTAAATATGGAATCTAGACGGATATCACTTGTGTGGGGGTGGATGACTGCGGCTGGTCCATAGAAAACCTATGGGGTTTGATGGTGCAAAGATGGGACATGCGAAATGAAGGAACTACAGAGTCATTAGGGCTCACTGTGTAGAAATTTGGGACAATATTAGAGGAACAGATCTGTTCTAATATAGTCGGATCTATGCGGCGACGCTTGCTTGCTGTAATTGAAAAAATTGGAAAATCCAAAAGTGCACGCCTCATAGCGGTCATTAACATTTAAAAAAAATATTCTAAAACAAAAACTCAAGTTTTTTAAAATAAAATAACAAATAAGGTGAGGAAAAAATATACTATAAAATAAAAATAAAAAATATATATATAGATATACAGTATACAGTGGTATATTAGTTTTTTATAAATTATAATTAAACGACAGTACTTAGAACGCTAATATTAACTAGGAATCAGCACGGTGTAATACTTTATATATTAAAAACAAAAGTATTCCGGTAAGATGAATTTTTCGACCAATTCTCTGCCACATACATGGTCACATAAACACAGACTCACGGACGTCCAAGAATGATTAGTTTTAATGTTATTATTTATTATATTAAACAAATTAATTGTTTATAAAATGTACCATATGTGCTAGACAGATTATTTAACTTCATATTAGTGCACTCATATTATCCTGTAAGTGTTATATTAAAAAAAAAACGTCATTTAAGTTTCGAAAGACTGGGTTTTTTGACATGTCGAGAGTAGAGCACTACCTCACCGCTCCGCTTATGAGGCGTGCAATAATGGAGGTTATATTAAATAGGCGAGTCAGACTCGCGCACGAAGGGTTCCGTACTATTATCTATTAAAACGGCAAAAAAATCACTTTTGTTGCATTGGAGCCCCCCTTAAATTTTTGGTTTATTTTAATTTAATTATTTATTTTTAAAGTAACTATATAAATAAATATTCTGTAAATATTTTAAGCGTCTACCTATTGCCGTTATCAATATCGAGCAAAATCGAGAAAAAAAATTACGTTTGTTGTATGGGAGCCTCCTTAAATATTTATTTTATTCTGTTGTTTAGTATTTGTTGTTATAGCGGCAACAGAAATATATCTTCTGTGACAATTTCAACTGTCTAACTATCACGATTCATGAGATACAGCCGGAGTCTTAGTAATAGGGTTCCGCTAATAACCCTTTGGGTACGGAACCCTAAAAATAAAGTACTATTTTTCTTATAGATATTATTTTACATTTCAATATATTTAAGACATAACATATTTTTTTTTAAATAAATAATAAATAAATATTTTTGGACATTATACACAGCGCCGTCTGGCCCCAAAGTAAGCAGAGCTTGTGTTATGGGTGTCAGACAACGGATACATATACATATATATAATTTATTTTTGTAAATACATACATATTATACATAAATACACCCAGACTCAAGACAAACACAGATGTTATTTATCACATAAATGTTTGTCCAATGCGGGAATCGAACCCACACCCTCTGCGCAGCAGTCGGCAACACTACCAACTAGGCTGAGAGGTAGTTATTATGTTATATATGTCAGCAAAAATTAGGACTAATTAAATTTCCAAATGAACTAAGTGCTTGTAGTGATAACTGAAATGATTTAAACCACAGATATTTTATTGACAAGTTGTATAACGATATTGTATGTGCGTTAGCTTATGCAGCTTCCGAGAGTCACTCAGGAAGCCGTAATAAAAATAAATATAAACCTGTTATTGGTTGGAATAGGTATGTCAGTGAGGCTCACACGGATGCTAGGAATAAGTTTAAATTATGGGCACTTTATGGCAAATCAAAATCGGGTCGTATCTGGAATGAGATGCAAGAAAGCCGTAAAATTTTTAAATCACGGCTAAAGTGGTGTCAAAATAATAAAGAGCAACTAAAAATGGACAAGCTCCCGAAATATCATGTTAAGCACGATTAAACACAAGCCAAGTATCCCTGTGAGTGTTAATGACGTCAGCGATCCAAAGCGCATAGCGGATATGTTCAAGGATCACTTTGCAGTGAAATCACCGTTGGGGCCGTCACAGTCTGAGTCGCAGTGCGGGAAGGGACAATATAGACGTGAGCTAGGTGCCATGTTTACGGCCGATGAGGTCAGGAATGTTGTAAATTCGATGTCTCGTGGTAAATCTCCAGGACATGATGAACTAAGCATTGAGCACCTGAAACATGCTGGACCTCATCTGCCTGAAGTACTGGCGACGTTTTACACATTGTGTGTGCGACACTCTTACCTACCAGCAGATATGATGAAGACTGTGGTGGTGCCAATTGTAAAGTGTAAAACTGGTGACATTAGTGATAAAAATAATTACAGGCCGATTTCGTTAGCTACTGTCCTAACTAAGGTACTCGATGGTTTGCTTAATTCTGAGCTTGATAAACACCTAAATATCCATGATAACCAATTTGTTTTCAAATCCGGATTCTCAACGGAGACAGCAATATTATGTTTAAAGCAAAGTAGGTCAAAATTACACTATTTAGAGCGTTTTGTACGTCCTTCTACACGAGTAGCCTGTGGGCCGACTATACGAAAAATCAGTACAGTGCCTTAAGAGTGCAATATAATAATGCTTTCAGGGTGCTGCTGGGGCTGCCTCGATTTTGCAGTGCATTAGGGATGTTTGCCGAATACCGCGTGGATTGTTTTTATACAACCATGCGTAAGCGGTGTACATCCCTGGTGCGCAGGGTTCGTGGCGTTCAGAACAGTATCCTGAAAGTATTCGCTGAGAGATTTGACTGTCAGTATATGAACCATGCTGCAATGGTTACTCCGCAAGTAGTTCGCGTCTCGACAAACGGTTGAGTAAGTGAGGAGGAATTGTTGTTCTTCTCTACTAATTACGAAAGAGGTACGGGTTTTGAGGTTGGAGTTGATTAATCCTACCGCATGACCCGGCAGAAGCTCAGAGGTGTACGCAGCCCTGGACATTTAAGATACCCTACAGGACTGACATTGTGTCTGGTTGTGCTCTTTGCCGCCTGGAAGTCGGGCGTTATAACACTACTTGATAGGGTTAATGAGCTCTCGAGGGTGAGGTCTGCCCTCGGCAAGTCGAGCATGCAACGGATGTTGCGAATGTAAAAATGAGGGCTGTTATCAGTCCGGTTGAATAAACTGGTCGCTTACCTGGCAATGAGGGTTTGTGCAAATGGGTGGCTAGCTTTTCGTCCGTAAAACGCATACGAACCGTAGTTGACGGTAGTTGCTCTGATAGCATGGACATTAATGCTGGTGTTCCGCAAGGCTCTGTGCTATCTCCTACGCTGTTTCTACTGCATATCAATGACATGTTGGACATCAACAACATGCATTGCTATGCAGATGACAGTACTGGAGACACTTATTACACGGGTCGTGCAAACATCCGTCGTTCCGTTGTGGAGGGAAACCGCGAAGAACTTGTGTCTCAAATCGAGACCACACTGTCTAAGGTCTCTGACTGGGGACGGATAAACTTGGTCTGATTCAACCCTACAAAGACACAAATCTGCGCGGTCACCGCTAACAAAACCCCATTCACTCTAGTCCCACAATTCCAGAACACTGCCCTCTCCATCTCCCCCCATTCAGATAGCACATGGATCAATAAGTCCCGAGACTAACCCAGAGATGGCGCTAGAAGTAAACCAGTAACCAGGTCTTTCTAGAGTACTAACTTTTGCTTGAAAGGTGTCAAAATTTTAAGTCGATCGGACCAGAAACAGCTGAGTTATCGAGATTGGAGTAAAGTCGTTTTGTAGTTTGTTTAAAAAATGGAAAAAACCGAGTTTCGTGTTCTGATAAAACATTGTTTTTTAATGGGTAAAAACACCGTGCAAGCGAAACAATGGATTGAAAAATTTTACCCGGACTCTTGTCCATCAAAAGCAACGATTTGTCGGTGGTTTTCCGAGTTTAAACGTAGTCGTACCGACACAAATGACGCGGAACGCTCGGGTAGACCTGTGGAAGCCGTTGCACCGGAAAATGTGAGTGAAGTGACAAAAATTATAATGAAAGATCGTAAATTGAAGCTCCGTGAGATTGCTGAGATGACACAGATATCATATGGTAGTGTATTTACTATCCTTCATGAAAAATTGAGCATGAAAAAGGTTTTTTCCAAGTGGGTGCCGCGATTGCTTTCGATGGAACAAAAACAGCAACGAGTCGATGATTCAGAAAGCTGTTTATCGCTATTTACTCGCAACAAAAAAGATTTCTTGCGTCTTTACGTGACCATGGACGAAACATGGATACATGACTACACTCCAGAGTCGAAGCGGCAGTCATCTGAGTGGCGCACAGCTGGCGAAAACCGTCCGAAGCGTCCGAAAACGCAGCAGTCAGCTGGCAAAGTCATGGCGTCAGCTTTTTGGGATACGCATGGCGTGATTTTCATTGACTACCTCGAAAAAGGTAAATCGATCAACAGTAATTATTATATTGACTTGTTGGTGCGTTTGAAGGAGAAAATCGCAAAAAAACGACCGCACATGCACAGAAAAAAAATCCTTTTTCACCAAGACAATGCACCCTGCCACAAGTCGATGAAAACAATGGCAAAATTAAACGAATTGAGCTTTGATCTGCTTTCCCACCCCCCATACTCGCCAGATTTAGCCCCCAGTGACTACTGGCTCTTTGCTGATCTTAAAAAAATTCTCCAGGGAAAAAGATTTGGCTCAAATGAGGAGGTCATCGCTGAAACTGAAGCTTATTTTGAAGCGAAAGATAACTTTTTTTATAAACATGGTATTGAAAAATTGAAAAATCGTTGGAACGATTGTATCACCCTAAAAGGTGATTATGTTGATGAATATATAAAAATTTTTCATTGTTAGTCTCGGGACTTATTGATCCATGGTTAGATAGCGAAGAGGACCTAACAAAATTGAACTCCATCTGACTATTCGTGTATTTTTTTCTGGTTTATATATCATTTATAATTTTTAATATTTTTCATACTATTGTTGTAATATTAAAAAAATTTAAGCCTAACATATCGCTCATACTCATGCACACACACTCATACATCCACTCAGAACCTCTTTTATGGTATTCCTATTATGTCAAATATTCATTATCATTATCTGCGCGGCCCAATAATTATCTCGTGAAATCTTACTGGAGAAAAATTTTTTTTTCCTAATATGTATGCGTTTTACTATTTTTGATTGGCAATATATAAAATTATATAAAATTCATTTTTTTCAAACAAAACAATAACCTAAATAATGAGTTAGACTCACTATCGGTAGCTGAAACTTCATCCGGACAAATAGAGGATTATGATGACACACTCTCAAAAGCCAAACAGTCCTTTAAAATTATTACCCAAAATATTAGAAGCCTAAATTGTAACATGACTAGCTTTAACACCCTTCTTTCTAGATCAAATATTGATTGGGACCTCATTGTCCTTACTGAATGCTGGCTACTAAACTCGCGAGGCATCCCAAAGATTGGTGGTTACACTTGCTACTCGACTTCAAAAAACTTAACACAAAACGAAGGAGTAGTGGTATTTCTTAAAGAGGGCCTAACACCAATTGTTGAAGAACCTTTAATAATTAATGCAAATTGCCTAAGTATAAAATTTAACAATGATATCCTAGTTGCAGCAATATATCGTTCGCCTAGTTAACGTGATGTTACCAAATTTATGGACAGTCTCGATAAATTTTTATGCAATATATCCTCTTATAACAATAAAGTTCTCGTCAATATTGACATCACTGTAAGCACTTCAGACCAACGTGCCCATGGGTGCCTAAACTTATTAGCCTCGCATGGCCTACTCTCAGCTCATCATATTCCCACTCACTCGAAAACTTGTCTGGATCATGGTTTTCTCAAGACTAAATTACCTGCGCAGTGTTTTGTAGCACATACCTCTATTACTGACCACGATACTGTAATTTTGTCAGTAGAGCGTTATTTTAAAAGTTATCATAATCCTAAAATCATTAAGCGCATCGATTCTGACGCTCTGGACTTGGCTGTTGACAGTATAAACTTTAATCATATTTTCTCAATGCCTGATGTTAATCCTGCAGCAGATTTTCTCACCAATTCTCTTGCACAAGCTATCGAAAATAATAACCCTATCGAGACGCAAAACAATAAAAAAACCTTGGGTTACACCTGGTCTTCTTAAATGCATGATCAATAGAGATAAGCTACACCTAAAATCCAAAAATAACCCCGATAGTGAGACCCTCAAAACAACTTACAAAAGATATAGGAATTTTGGTAACGCCCTCTTAAAAAAGTTAAAAGACAATATGAGTGAAATGAAATTAAAAAAGCTGGTTAAAATAACAAAAAGTTATGGCATGCTATAAAATCCATTTCATACCCCAACAAATCCCATAGTAGTGCCACGGATCTTATTTCTTTAACTGACCCTTCCCAATCTGTCAATCTCATAAACTCTTTCTTTGCTAATGCGGGTAAAAATTTGGCTGAAAAGTTTCCGCAACCTACATTTAATACTAACATACCTTCTGCTAATGACAGCCCAAATCATTCGTTTGTTCTTCTTCCGACGGATGAGACCGAAATTGAAGCTACCATACTTAACTTAAAAAATGATTGCACTGTTGGACGGGATAATATATCTTCATCTTTTCTTAAACGATATAAAAATAAAATAGTTGGCCCCCTAACGTACATCATTAATTTGGCATTCTCAACAGGAGTCTTTCCTCAGACTTTTTAATTTTCCTTAATTCACCCTATTCACAAAAGTGGAGATCGAGACTGTGTCAACAACTATAGGCCCATCTCTATCCTCCCGACCCTATCAAAAATAATAGAAAAGCTACTTAACTCAAGACTTACCAAATACCTCGAAGTTATCACCATCGCAATTTGGTTTTCGACAAGGTAAGTTAACAAAAAGTTTGGATAAAAACCTTAAACCCCTTGCTATTTTCTATAAAAAACGAAAGTTAATCTCTTTTGCCGATGATACCGTTCTATTAATTAGTACCCAATCCTGGCAAGATAGTTTCGAATTGGTTCAAAATGAATTTATCAAAGTTACTAAATTGTTACATGATAACTGTCTCACATTGAACGCTGAAAAATCCAAAACCTTAGCCTATTTCATTAGTAAATAACACTCAGCCACGTAAGTCAATCAATTCACTTATTGCTCACTCTTGTACTCTCTTAAATACCAGCAAATGTGCTTGCCCTATCCTAGAGAATGTAAATAACATAAATACTTGGGAGTTACCCTAGACCATAGACTAAGCTTTCAGCCACACGTATATTTACTTTCGGCTAGAGTTCGTTAACTTATATACATCTTTAGCACTCTTCGACGTGTGGCTCAACCCAAAATCGTTAGATCTGTCTATTTTGCGCTATGTCAATCTATACTTATCTATTGTATTACATCCTGAGGCGGTGCATCCAAAACTGCTATGATAAGGTTGGAGCGTGCTCAAAGAGCTATACTGAAAGTTAGCGCCTTCCTACCATTTTATTATCCTACACACGGCCTTTATAAGTCTTACAACTTATTAACAGTACGCCAGTTATTTATACTTTACACCATACTTAAACAACACTCTAATTTAACATTCAACCCTGAGCTACTTATAAACTTACGGCAAAAATTCCGTACAAAATTTTCACACAAATTCTTCTATTTTCTTGGTCCCTTTCTTTACAATAAGCTAAATTATAATCTAAATCTCTACTCACTAACAAAATATGAATGCAAGAATGCTGTTTCTAAATGGTTGCAAAACCTAAACTATGATGAAACTGAAAAGCTATTACTAATGACATAATAGTGAAATAAATGATATAAAGAACCCAATTACCTTACAATAACCTGTACCTCATCTTAAGTATACACCCTCACACCCTCACACACACACACACACACACACACACACACACACACACAATGTCATATACGTCGATTTGCTCCAACATACTCTCAACTCATACCTACTTTTCAAAAATTGAATTTTAATATTTAAATATTTACGTTATATTAAGCCAGATCGGTGTATTATTATTATTGTAAATATGTTATTTGAGTTCTGAAATTACAGGTGCAAACCTAGTTCGGACTCCAGAGTCTCACAAAGTAGAATTTTTACTCAGTGTATATTCTATATTGTATTTATTATTTCAAACTTTTTGAGACCAAATAAACGAAATTATTATTATTATTATCTCCAAGAGCATTGGGATCCTTGGTGTTGACATCTCCAGCGATATTCAGTTCCGAGATCATCTGCAGGACAAGGTGAAGCTGGCGTCCAAAAAACTTGGGGTACTCAACAGAGCACTATAAGTCGGCAGACTGTGATGGATTGCGAGAATTTTACGCATCGTACCCGTGGAGGCAGATCTGCTTTAACTCAGAAGATAACGTCAGGTCTGCGCAGCCGCAGTCACTGAGACAATCCTTGCTGGTATGGAATGTTTAAGCAAACTGCGTATGAGGCTTGGACCACGGCTCGTAATAATAAGTATCCGAATATTTCTGAGTTAAAACGCAAATTAAATGCTGCCTCGAGGTCCAGTAAGAAAGCAACTGCCAGAGCAAAATTCCAATTCATCGGCAAAATAGGTGGGCGACTTGCGAGCTATCCTTCTGGGAGTCGTGCTTTCTGGTCGCTTGCCAAAGCTGCCGAAGGGAACTTCTGCCAGTCGTCGTTACCACCACTGCGAAAGACCGATGGTGACTTGGCCCATAGTGCTAAAGAGAAAGCCGATCTACTGGGCAGTCTCTTTGCCTCGAACTCGAATATGAACGATGAAGGCGCTGTACCACCTACTATACCGTGGTGCGGTATGACCATGCCGGAAATCTCCATAACGCAGCGGGAGGTCAGGCGGGCGTTGCTCTCTCTAGACGTTCATAAGTCGAGTGGGCCAGACGGTCTACCAGCAGTGGTGCTTAAGCAGTGTGCTCCTGAGTTATGTCCTGTACTCACGCACCTCTTCTCGCTTTCCTACCACAATAGGCAATTTCCGTCTTCATGGAAGACTGCGAATGTGCACCCGGTGCCCAAAAAGGGCGATAGATCAGATCCATCGAATTACAGGCCTATCGCTATTACCTCTCTCCTCTCTAAGGTGATGGAGCGTGTGATCAACACACAGCTTCTAAGATACCTAGAAGTACACGATCTGGTCAGTGACCGTTAATATGGCTTTCGCCACGGTCGCTCGACTGGTGACCTTTTAGTGTATCTCACACACCGATGGGCACTAGCCATTGAGAGTCAGGGGGAGGCATTGGCATGTAGCCTGGACATAGCGAAGGCGTTCGATCGGGTCTGGCACCGCGGTCTTCTATCGAAGTTGCCATCTTACGGAGTGCCCAAGGGTTTGTGCAAATGGGTGGCTAGCTTTTTGTCCGGCAGACGCATACGAACCGTAGTTGACGGTAGTTGCTCTGATAGCATGGACATTAATGCTGGTGTCCCGCAAGGCTCTGTGCTGTCTCCTACGCTGTTTCTACTGCATATCAATGATATGTTGGACAACAACAACATACATTGCTATGCGGATGACAGTACTGGAGACGCTTTTTACACGGGTCGTGCAAACATCCCTCGTTCCGTTGTGGAGGAAAACCGCAGAGAACTTGTGTCTCAAATCGAGACCACACTGTCCCAAGTCTCTGATTGGGGACGGGTAAACTTGTTCTGATTCAACCCTACAAAGACACAAGTGTGCGCGTTCACCGCTAAGAAAACTCCATTCACTGTAGTCCCACAATTCCAGAACACTCCCCTCTCCATCTCCAAGAGCATTGGGATCCTTGGTGTCGACATCTCCAGCGATGTTCAGTTCCGAGATCATTTACAAGATAAGGTGAAGCTGGCGTCCAAAAAACTTGGTGTACTCAACAGAGCGAAGCAGTACTTCACGTCGGGGCAAAGGTTGTTACTTTACAAGGCGCAGGTTCGGCCCCATATGGAGTACTGCTGCCATCTCTGGGCAGGTGCACCCGGATACCAGCTTGGCCCTTTTGACTCGGTTCAACGACGGGCTGTGAGAATTGTCGACGATTCCAAACTCACTTGCAGTATCGAGCCCTTAAGTCTGAGGAGAGACTTTGCCTCACTGTGTGTGTTCTACCGCTTGTACAATGGGTTGTGTTCTGAGGAATTGTTCGAAATGATGCCCACGGCTACTTTCTACCATCGCACCGCTCGCCATCGGCAGGGAATTCATTCTCACACTTTAGAACCTAAATGGTCGCGTACAGTGCGGTTTCAGAGAAACTTTCTCCCGCGAACGCTTAAGTTGTGGAATGAGCTCCCTGCCAAGGTTTTCTGCAAGGACTACAGTATGGAGTTCTTCAAGAAAGAAGTTATTAGATTTCTGAAGGGTCGGCAACGCGCAAGTGATACCCCTGGTGTTGCAAGCGTCCATAGGCTACGGTGACCGCTTACCATCAGGCGGGCCGTAAGCTTGTTTGCCACCTTAGTGGTATAAAAAAAAAAAAAAAAAAAAAAAAAAAAAAAAAAAAAAAAAAAAAAAAAAGAGCGAAGCAGTACTTCACGTCGGGGCAAAGGCTGTTACTTTATAAGTCGCAAGTTCGGCCCCATATGGAGTACTACTGCCATCTCTGGGCGGGTGCACCCGGATACCAGCATGGCCCTTTTGACTCGGTTCAACGACGGGCTGTGAGAATTGTCGACGATTCCAAACTCACTTGCGGTATCGAGCCCTTAAGTCTGAGGAGAGACTTTGCCTCCCTGTGTGTGTTCTACCGCTTGTACAATGGGTTGTGTTCTGAGGAGTTGATCGAAATGATGCCCACGGCTACTTTCTACCATCGCACCGCTCGCCATCGGCAGGGAATTCATTTTCACACTTTTAAACCGAAATGGTCACCTACAGTGCGGTTTCAGAGAAACTTCCTCCCGCGAACGCTTAAGTTGTGGAATGAACTCCTTGCCAATGTTTTCTCCAAAGACTACAGTATGCGGTTCTTTAAGAGAGAAGTTATTAGATTTCTGAAGGGTCGGCAACGTGCAAGTGATACCCCTGGTGTTGCAAGCGTCCATAGGCTACGGTGACCGCTTACCATCAGGCGGACTGTAAGCTTGTTTGCCACCTTAGTATAAAAAAAATAAAAATAAAAATCAATTCGTTAAGCGCTTCTGAGTTAAGGTCCTTAGCTATTGTCGAGTTTCGTACATTGCGCCCTGCTCCTGTAATAATACACATTGTTTTGTTTTGGACAACCTATAGCTTATGTTAGTTGATGGCTAATAGCAGGTTGTACCAGGCCACCGCGGCATTAGTCGGTCTTGACCTAATGTAGAGCTTGTATTTTAGGATCTTCGACTTGAGCGGCAAGTCTGACGGTAGGACTGGTCTTAAGGCCGCTCTGGCGCCAACAGCTTTTGCCGGCACGTGCTCCAGCATTTTAACCATGCGTAGCTTGCGGTCTATGAGACAGTCTAGGTACTTGACGTTAGACTGCCACTCGATTTCATACCGGTTAAGATAGCTGCCGTTTTGCCTGCGTTCACTTGCGATATCGAGCCCTTAAGTCTGAGGAGAGACTTTGCCTCCCTGTGTGTGTTCTACCGCTTGTACAATGGGTTGTGTTCTGAGGAGTTGTTCGAAATGATGCCCACGGCTACTTTCTACCATCGCACCGCTCGCCATCGGCAGGGAATTCATTCTCACACTTTTAAACCGAAATGGTCGCGTACAGTGCGGTTTCAGAGAAACATCCTCCTGCGAACGCTTAAGTTGTGGAATGAACTCCCTGCCAAGGTTTTCTTTACAGACTACAGTATGGGGTTCTTCAAGAGAGAAGTTATTAGATTTCTGAAGGGTCGGCAACACGCGAGTAGTATCCCTGGTGTTACAAGCGTCCATAGGCCACGGTGACCGCTTACCATCAGGCGGACCGTGTGCTTGTTTGTGTCAACGGGGAGGGGCAGACAGACTTTCACGAACGCGTTCGACAACGGCGGTATGTTAAGCTAACCACAGGGTTGGGCTGAAATTGGTTTTCGAAATGGACAGCCAGTAGTTCCGCTCTTTCCTCGGCCGAGTCACAGCGGTTACCTATACGGTAAAAAAGGGGTAAATTGGACCTGGGTTGCAATCTGACGGACAAGACGATACAGGGTAGAGTCGTCCTCACGTGCCCTAGAAACCGTATCATCCCAGGACCATTTTCGATATTTCAATATTTCTATGAAGAGTTCTGCACTAATCGCGTTCAGTTCGTGAAATTTAATGTTGTCTCATTAACTCTTTATCTAGCAGTAAAAGAACTATTATACGCAATTTCAGCCATTGCATTTGGTTCATTCACACAAACATAAATAAAACTAAAAGAGTTAGTGATTTGGAAGTATTCAAATAGGCTATACTATATTGATAGAAGGAGTACTACTCTAGCTTCATAGATTCGACATATCTACTACTATCGTGCTTTAGTAGACTAAACATTTCCCAATATCTTGAGAAAGAAATGGAGAAATGTTACCATTTTGATATTTTGGGATTTCTTATAAATCTATGTTCAAAAATAGAGAAAACTATGAGTCTATCAAAGACAGTAATACACGTATCTTACATCATTATTGGCCCTCAGTGTAGAAAGAGAGTGTGTTTTCATATCAGCGGGATATTTTTATGGCAGGATTTAAAGAAACTTTTACACGAAATGCCTGAATATTTTTAACAATGAGCAGGATTCAAAGTTACCTTTTAGATAAAATGTCTTCAGATTTTTAAGAAAACACTATTAATAGAAACACATGCTTTTTTAAAAAATACAGTGTTATTACTTGCAGACAAAGCAGGTGTTAGGCCCTTAATTACTCCCATAGGCTGTTTCGTTGTAAATTTTACATTCAAGGCAAAACGGGCATTCATAGAACCCACGCGCGATAATGACATATGGAACCTGCCTTGGGCGCACCGCACGAGCTCTAAGTACTTTATCTATCAAGCATGTTATTAAGTGTGTATAAAAGCGCCATCGGTAGTTCAAGATGTGAACTACGCGCCAAGCGAGCAATTACAAGTTTTAACTTCAGCCAAAACTTTTTGTTTTTTATACTTATTTATTCTTCAATTCTGTTTTTTTTTATTTATTTATTTACTCTTAAATGTAATGAAAAACATTTTGTGTAACACGGGCTATACAGAAATTACAAACTCGAGTAATTAAAGCCTGCCCTCAGTCTTAGGCTTCTAAATAGTCTCTCGTTAGTATTTTTTTCCTTATCATTTTTATTTTTACTTGATTCATTTGTTTCAATATGTTGATTATTTTACTAAGGTTGATTTTAAGTTTTTATAAAAAAATGAGTTTTTTAAATATAAGAGCAGAGAAGGAGATCCTACGAACAGACTAACAAAAGAATGGTTTTCAAAATAAAAGTATATATTATTTGTTTTATTCTCTTGTAAGTTAAATTTAAGACCTACCGTTGAACATGAATGGATGCCTGTGGATGAAGCAAAATAAGTGTGCCAGGATCGTAGCAGGTAAAAGTTATTAAGGAAATCCTCTTAGGAAACCGGCGTGATGTTATGTATGTATTATCTAGTTCGTGATTCCATTCTTGTTTATTTTACTAAAGTTGGTTTTTAGTTTTTTTATAAATTTGTAAAATGGTATAATGTAATGATACATATTAGTCGTAAACTATTATTATTTCTCTTAGTTAATTAGTGCTTATATCTTTTTTAAAATGCTTTCAGTTTTATGTTGTTTTGATTGTTTAATCATCATGAGCTTTAGCCATGAATGTATAAAATTGATAGTGATAATTAAAACGCTAATTTCGACCGGGCAAACAGTTATCTTCTGTATACCTTTACCAAGTAACGTGTAACTTACTTATTTGGTCGGATAATAACATTTCTATGATCATTCTCGACTACGACGCACTAGGCTCGAGGCTTAAGGACGTTTGTTTGTTTTTATATTGATTTTGAAATATTTGAAAAGAAAATGCTTTGAAACATCAATCTTATCGTAGCTAATTAAACTTTATTACAATAATGTTTAATTCCGATATTGATATCGGAATTCCGATATTGAAATTCAACATCGGAAATCAGTATCGGAATTGAAAGACATCCGATATTACATGCCCTAGTCCAGTGTAATGTTTTTTGGTCAACGCAGTGCTTAACCACTAGCTGCCACTTCGATAACCAGTAATATGCGAAGGTGTTGAGTGTCCATATCTAGAAAAACTTCGAGGGATATAGACCAATTTATTTTGTAAGCTAATAGTATGTCGAGTACGTCAGGTTGAAAGTTGTCGTCAGTTGGATAGTGGGTGGGGATCTGGGGCCAATTACTAAATATAATTATTGACTCCCTCGCAGCCTAGTTGGTGGTGTTGCCGACTGCTGCGCAGAGGGTGTGGGTTCGATTCTAGCATTGGACAATCATTTATGTGATAAATAACATTTGTGTTTGTCTTAAGTTTGGGTGTATTTATGTATAATATGTATGTATTTACAAAAAAAGTAATATATATGTATCTGTATCCGTTGTCTGACACCCATAACACAAGCTCTGCTTACTTTGGGGCCAGATGGCGAGATGACGGATGAAAGGTAGAGAGGCCCCAGTGCAGATGTTTGGCGTTTAAATCGCCTAGAACTAGAGTGGGGGTGTCATGAGACATAATCGCCTTGATGTCCTCGGAGATGAAAGGTAGAGAGGGAGGCTTATAATATATATCCAGCCCGGTGGACCGACGACCTTAAAAAGGTGGCTGGTGGTGGCTGGATGCGTAAGGCAGAGGAGGCTTATGTCCAGCAGTGGGCCAATATAAGCTGATATGATGACCATGGCTCCTGTGGATTTCGTTAAGGACAACGATGGTGGGGGTAGTGCCACGTGAATGAGATTAGTATTGCGGTACCCCTATACGCAATACCATCCGGGAAAATTTCGTCACGTCGTTGTCTTAGTAATGAAGTGAGATGGGACAGTCTTGTAACAATGCCGTTAGTTGCCGTTAATGCTTTTAAGGCTGCGTCGGACGACACTATCTCCCTAACCGTCCACGCACGCACGCCGTCTACAGAAGGAAGAGAAGATTACCTAGAAATGGCGTAACGTACAAGAACACTATAGTACACAACACAAGTAAACTGTACGCTGGTAGCGACACCTGGCGGCGCGGCGCAGCCAGAAAGGAGGGCTGGAGGCTGTGAGCTTTGCTACCTTATTCCAATACATTGAGGAGGCGTACGCTTTGCTTATCGTTTATTTTCTCATTCGAAACAAGATTTTTTGCTTATGATTTAGCGCTTTAACCTAATTAACAGACATATAGTTAAAGTTATGCAAATGAAATTAGAATAGAAATGTAGTACAAAGCAAGGGCTGGCTATCGAATGATATAAGTTTGATAATCGTGCGTTTTCGCAATACAAAGTTATAACGAGATTACTTAAAAAGTTTTACAATTTTAAGCCAAACGGCTTAACTAACTTGTTATCTTGTTAAATCTGCAATGTATTATGTCAATACAGTTGCGTCTAATTATAAGCTACAATTTTTTAATAAGGTTTTAAACAATAAAAAAAATAAAGTTGTAAATATACAAAAATTACATTTTTTCCATAAAAACCAATATTTATAAGCTCAAAAGTTATGTATTAAGCTTATAAACTATGACATACATTGTCAGTTTATTTTCGACAGAAACACCACTGATTTGGACATTTTATTATATATTTTTTATAAAATGACCCCAGAAAAAATTACATCGCACAACTTACCACAAGTTGTATACTTTCTGTCGACGTCCTCATTTTACCTTTTTATACAATATTTTAGTGCGTCGTATGACGTCTGATTGCAAAGATATGAATATAAAACTAATATGTTAACCTTAGCTAGGTGCTATGAAATAAGATGCTACAGAACTATTTACAATAAGTATATTATAAAGATGTAATTTGTATCTTTAAAACAACATATTTATACACTTCCTTATGTTTACCACGGGCTGCAATTTACTAGAAACTCTCGTATCACCAGTACCACGCTGTGTAAAATGGAGTATACATGTATGATTTCAATAAAAATTAAATAACCTAACGAATTTGTTCTTAATGGCAGATACTACACAGCGGCGTTTAATTTGAAGAAAGACATTACGTTCAAGCTGCGGGATATCGACACCTTGACGATCGGACAGGACTTCCAAGTAGTCCTGGATATCGATAACAGTACCGACGAGGTAAGTAAAATTGCCGCATGACGCATACTACTAGCAATGACAAAACCTTAATGTTCTAATGTTAGGTACCTACTCCAAAAACAATGTTATGACTAAATGATATGATAAATAAATGACTGATTTGTTTGTCAGGACCGGCACGCCAAGGTTGTTCTCACAGCCAACAGCTTATACTATAATGGAAAGCTCGCACACCAGATCAAGAAGGAGGAAGGGAAGATCCTGGTCGGCGCAAAGAAACGTGAGATAACTACTATATACCTACTCTTTTTAATAAGGAACCTAAGTTTTATAAGTCTTGTGCGCACCTTCGTACGCGCCGGTGTGCTTCCGCGTATGATCAAGGGTAATATTGATCATCGAAAATGTCTACGACACTCAAATGTAACCAGTGCAACATTGTGAATGAATTGTTATGTTTTATACAAAATAAGTTGTCCGTCATGGATGATGACAGTTTGACGCGTATTTGTGTGTCTGCTTTTACGAGTGAGGATATTAAGAAGTCACAGAAGAAAAAGTCTGTCGGACTCGTATAGGTTGAGGTGTGGGGTGAGGCAAGGGGGGTTGATCTCACCGTCGCTCTTCAATTTGTACATAAATGAGCTGATCGTCTCGCTGAGCAGTTGCCATGTTGGTTGTCATGTAGACGGAGTCTACTTTAATAACATAAGCTACGCGGTCGACATGGTGCTGCTGAGCGCGTCGATAGGTGGCCTAAGAGAGCTCATAAGTGTCTGCGAAGCATATGCCCGTAAACACGGCCTAAAATACAATGCAAAGAAGAGTGAACTTATGGTTTTCAAAGCTGGGGCCAAATGTCCTATAGATGTGCCACCCGTCAGGATAGCTGGCATTGTCTTAAATCGGGTTAATCATTTTATGTATCTTGGTCATGTAGTGACCGATGACTTAAAAGACGATGCAGATATTGAACGCGGACGGCGGGCGCTGTCAGTAAGAGCAAATATTTATTTAGTAAGAGCAGGTTTGCACGTTGCTCGTGTCAAGTTAAAATAACACTCTTCCGAGGCTTTTGTACATCTTTTTACACGTGCAGCCTGAGGACCGCATGGAGGGCCCATTTTTGGGACACTAAATGTTCTTGCATGCACCAGTGCCCCACAACTATTATGCTTACAGCTGATGTCGACATTTTATTTAATTTTATATTACATGTACTAACATAGCTCTATAAAATTTTACTAACAAAATTGGATACAAATATCTGGAAAAAATAATTTTATTATTATGAGGACTGTCAATTTCATAAAAAGATGTGTCAGGGGCAATGCTGGTCACATATGCAAATGGAAAATTATGATAGCTACTTATCAACAACAGAACATAACATGGTCTTTAATTATTACCAAGACATAAAAACGTCAGTTTTCTCCACAGGCCTTGTGGCTAAGCTACGAAAACCTAAGCTTTGGAGCAGGCATTTTCAAATAATTTACTATATGAGTATTATTTGCATCTAATACAGGTGAACAGATCTACATGGTGGTGAAAAAAAACGATTACCTGGACAAGCTGGTGGAGCACTGCTACGTGAAAATATCGGCGACGGCCATCGTGGATGAGACCAAGCAGCCGTGGGCTGATGATGACGACATTATCGTCCTCAAACCAAACATCATTATCAAGGTAGGTACTTACTGTCATATGTAAGATTATGGACTTGCTCATTCCCTGTACGATCCAAGAGCGGATGCTCGTTATAAGACAGCTTTAAAACCCGGCGAACATTGTTTCGCTATAGTCCCTCTCCGTTAAATATATCTACATAATATATATATATAGTGAATGGCCGTTTGAAATAAAGTAACTTACAAATAGTAAAATAAATTTTCAAATTGGTGCAGCGATTCCAGAGAAAACCCCTCACGTATAAAGTATAAAAATCTTACAAAATCTATAAAGAGAGAGCCTTTATAAATATTAGTCAACAATGATCGGTGGCGCCACAGTGTAAATAATTCTACAGTGCATAAACTGCCTGCAAATAATGGCCACGATGCTTCGTTTTTTTTTCTGCTCTTATATCGTACATAACTTCTAACACGAGCAAGCTCTTAACCAGAAATTTAATTGTGTTTCATGGGATAAGTTTAATGAGGACCTGGTGAAGAACCAACCCTGCATGGCCTCCCTCTCGTTATCCAACCCGCTGAACCAGCCACTGACCGGCTGTGAGTTCCGGCTCTCCTATTCAAATATCGCAGGCCGTACGCTCAAGATACCGGCCCCAGACGCGCAAGCAAGAGGACTTGTCTCCGCCCAAATACCTGTGCTGCCTACTGTTAGTATTTTTAATATTTTCCTCTCACAAAGGTTTTCGCTGTCGGTAAGCGCTTTCAGCCTAGAGATCACTAGTGATCGAAGGCAATCAGTTAATTTTGCAGCATCGTGCGTAGTCAGAACCTGGATGGGTGAAGAATTTGAGCGCTTTTGTGCTTTACAGGACATGATGATGACAGTTAACTAGCCGAGCCAGAGGCGGTATGTACTATAGCAGTATAACTTATTCTGTGGTATTCGCTTTAAATCTTTGACAGTGAGCTTGTGGCTACGTTATTAAAATAGATATTTCTGGATATCAGGACTATTAAGGACATACAGTGATAACGTGTCCCCTTTCTTCTAGAAATTATGATGTCATGTGCCCATTTCTAACGTGCCCTATTTTTTTCGGAAATCACAAAGTCATGTGCCCATTTCTAACGTACCCCTCTCTTCCAGAAATTAAATAGATAGACAGATAGATAAATACTTTATTGGACACCAACATGTTTTCATTTCCATAAAGAGAATAAAAGTAGACAAAAGTATACAGTTAGGCAGTCTTATCGCCTAAAAGCGATTTCTAAGTTGTGTGCCCATTTCCAACGTGCCCCTTGTCTTTCAGAAATCGGGCACGATCAACTTGGTAGCTACGTTCAAGTCGAACGAACTGAAAGGCATCACGGGAGCGGCCAAAGAAGAAATCTTCATGGGATAAATTAGATTCAAGGAATTCGATATATACAAGCATAAGGAATAATATTTGGTAGATAAATAAATTATACCTACACCATATTTGTAAACGTTAACACAGTAGAGAGAAGCAGTTGTTTAAATTGGTTTTTTGCTTTTTTTCACTAAAAGCACTTTAAGTCTTTGAGCTTTTGATTGATGCATGGAACCATGTAAATATTTAAAATTAATTAGTGATTAAAAGTGTAACCTTATTGACACAGTGAACTAATTTGTTAAGCATTTTAGTACTTTATTTATTATTTTTAAGTTTGTGTAAGTAGATAAGTAAAATGTGGCATAGGTTCTCTAAAGGGCCTACACTTAATTTGATATATATATTTGATATATAATTTGATATTTGATATACTGTGGAAGGAAATATAGTGCCTTAATTGGAATGGGAGGAAGTATCAAGTATATTATTTAAAAAAGTAATGAAATTTAATGGTTCTGATTCACTTAAATTAATTAACTAATTAAAAAACCTAATGCTATGTCTTTTAACTGTGACTTGATACTATTGTAGTCATTGTACTATGATAAAATACTTTTCACTGGTTTTTGAATGATTTAAGATGACGTGTGATGTCTTACTCAGAGTCAGCTGATTATATACCTACCTTACTTGCTCGTTTAATCTTACACGACAGATGGTACACAATACACATATAAATTTATTAAACTATAACTCATTTATCACATTGTTGGACATACTTACTGTAGTCTACCTGCATCTACTGCAGGCGACAGATTTTGACAGTAAGCGATCAAAGATAAGAAAAAAATCCTCCTCACTTCAATTAAAATAAGTACTTGTTTAAAGTCCATTAGCAATACCAATGCCGCAAATGATCCTTACTTATCACCAACGCACGCGGCAATAAAAACTATAACCATTGAATTAAGATACCCGCCGTGAACGTAATACCCATCCATACCCGCTCATTTGGTGAAGGCATGACGCGTGGAGCAACAGGGATTGTGCGTAGTTTACAGTATTTCAATATGGCAACTTTAATTTCATTTCTTCCCCACACCACGTCTGAAAAGTTTGTGTAGCACTGTACTGACTGTTCTTTTGCAGCAAGGTGACAACTTTCCATCACAAAACTTAACTTAAAACAGGCTTTTAACTGTCAAATTAGAGTAATAACAGCAATTGATCTTGTTTATAAAAACTTTCTTGTTTCAAAGTTCATAACCTTATTTACATTATACATATACACCTAAACTAATACATTTACAAAATTGTTGCACAAACCCTCCTTGGCGTTCTACACAGAGATAAGCACGTTTGCGGACATGTCTTTGCACTTTATCTAAAACGTCTCAGTCGCTTTTGATTTGCCAGATAGCACGCTTGCTGCGCCTGTTTAGTCCTTCAATATCGGCTTTGTCATGTCACGTTTGGCTAAACACAAGATCCTCCATTTGGCCCTAAAAATAGAGATCTATTGGAGTGAGATCCGGTGAGCGAAAGCACGGGCCCTCTACGGCCTACCCACCTCACGCCAAAATTAGGGTTAAGGTATTCGCGCACTCGTAGGATAAAATGAGCTAGTGCTCCATCGTGCTGATAGTAGAGCGTTCTTAAAGTCGCTAAAGGCATACTTTTTAAAATACTATCGACACGGGTTTGTAACAGCTGAAGATACGTGTCCGTATTAGGTCTATCCAAAAACGCTGGTCCAAACACTCTGTCGTCGAGTATACCTGCCCATACGTCGAAACTGAAAGGTTTTTGGAAATGCACCGGCCGCAAATCCGGGGATTTGTC
Source organism: Apoda limacodes (assembly GCA_946406115.1). NCBI lineage: Eukaryota > Metazoa > Arthropoda > Insecta > Lepidoptera > Limacodidae > Apoda > Apoda limacodes. The sequence goes on along the minus strand of OX291541.1, from coordinate 21,410,401 downwards.
TCAGTCCAGTAATGCGCGTTGTGTATGTTAAACATTCCAACGCGTGCGAAGGTGGGCTCATCCGTCCACAAAATTCCACTGCCACTGACAAAATTCTACGCGTGGCACATAATCTTATTATGCACATAATTAGGAACTCACCTCAGTTCCTGTACCCTAGTGAAATAGTACGGGTTGAGCCCTGCACTGTTGAGCAGCTCCCATACGTAGGTGTGACTCACGTTGAATACAACTGCACCGTCCCTGGTACTGCCCATACCAGGATGGTTTATGTAGAAATCCAGTACCTCCTCCTCCAATTCGGCAGAATCGTTGTCTACCTGCATCTACGACAGGCAGTAGGTCTAAGCGGCCAAGTTCTTCATGTCTGTACACAGCATTCAAAATGGTGTGATGACTTGGTCACAACACTATCCCTTTCATTGTACAAATTGACGGCACGTGAAAGGTTATTTTGTTTTTTTTTTTTTTTTTATACCACTAAGGTGGCAAACAAGCCTACGGTCCGCCTGATGGTAAGCGGTCACCGTAGCCTATGGACGCTTGCAACACCAGGGGCATCACTCGCGCGTTGCCGACCCTTAAGAAATCTAATAACTTCTTTTTTGAAGAACCCCATACTGTAGTCCTTAGAGAAAACCTTGGCAGGGAGCTCATTCTACAACCCAAGCGTTCGCGGGAGGAAATTTCTCTGAAACCGCACTGTACGCGACCATTTCGGTTCCAAAGTGTGAGAATGAATTCCCTGTCGATGGCGAGCGGTGCGATGGTAGAAAGTAGCCGTGGGCATCATTTCGAACAATTCCTCAGAACACAATCCATTGTACAAGCGGTAGAACACACACAGGGAGGCAAAGTCTCTCCTCAGACTTAAGGGCTCGATACCGCAAGTGAGTTTGGGATCGTCGACAATTCTCACAGCCCGTCGTTGAACCGAGTCAAAAGGGCCAAGCTGGTATCCGGGTGCACCCGCCCAGAGATGGCAGCAGTACTCCATATGAGGCCGGACTTGCGACTTGTAAAGTAGCAACCTTTGCCCCGACGTGAAGTACTGCTTCGCTCTGTTGAGTACACCAAGTTTTTTGGACGCCAGCTTTACCTTGTCTAGCAAATGATCTCGGAACTGAACATCGCTGGAGATGTCAACGCCAAGGATCCCAATGCTCTTGGAGATGGAGAGGGGAGTGTTCTGGAATTGTGGCACTACAGTGAATGGGGTTTTCTCGTGATAACATTGTATCATGTTAAAGTACTCATGGCTCCTGTAAGTTCTAGGCATTGCTATTTTGCGCGTGGGGCACACTTTATTTGTTAATAATCACAAAATTAAGTAACAACGTAATAACAATGACTCATTGACATTTTGACAACTTCACGCGGCACTTGGTTCCTCTGGCTTGCCAGTTTGCTTCTATGACATAGATATTATCCTTAATCTTTTGACAGCATGGCGCGTGAGGGTGGTAGCTTTTGACATTGACGTGGTGAGCTCATTGATATTTATGCCTATAGTACGGACGCTAAGCACAAATAATTTCGTACATTGACCTTTAACTTTTCAGCCTGTGTCAGTTGTCAAAATAGTAGTAGTTTCTGATGACAGCGGTCAATCGTATCTGTGCGAGCGTAACGGCAAATAATTATGCGCGTGCAACAGAGACAAGTAGTGACCGGTCATTGAACGAAATTCTTCCTGCTACGCGTCCGTGCTATAGTACTAAAATTCTACAAGGCTTAACGGGGTAGACAAAAAAAAACATTCGTTATCTTAATCTATATTCTTGATACCCTTAATTTAGGCACTATATTTCCTTTCGGTATTAAAATGTCACAGCAACACTGCTTTTGATACCTGGTTTATTTGGAAAAAAGGTGGCGTCGTATATGTCAAATTAAGTCATATAGTCATGTGAATAACTATAAGCATCAGTGTTAATTAATGTTTACGTATAATAAATAAATAAAAAAAAAAAAATATATAAAAAAAGTGTATAACCAAAATAAAAAAAAAAAGCACAAGTATCTATAACTATGTATATGTATGTTATAAATGTAACTATAATAAATAAAAATAAGATAATTTTAAACACTTCAGTCTTCGTAGTCTAACTTATCTATTCGCTTAAGTAAAACAGGAAGGCTGCGCCCTACTTGAATGTGAAGTTTTCTGCTTTTTTTTAAAAATCGATTCCACTGTCCTACTGCAAGTTTTATACTGAAAAAAAACATGGCTTTCTACATTCTTTAACTAACAAATTACTGTATTTGTTTTAAGATATCTGTTAAAACATCGCTTTAAAAAATTAACGGCCGAATCTCTCGTTTTTCTATTTTTAATTCATAACTTATTATCAACTAGTGCGGGAACGTAATTTATTTCATGAATATGTATAAAACTGTAATAGAATTTATTATATATTTATTATATTTATATCTTTTTGTGATATAATTGTAATTAATTATTTTCTTCTTTTTACGCTTAGCTGTACGCTTATCTATAATATATTTTTGCCACTGAAAAATGAGCTCTATTTGAGATATACATTGTCGATTTTTAGCTTAACGACCATAAAGCAAATGCATATGGGCGTATCTTATGTTTTATTTTGATTTTCCTTTTGCAAAAGTCCTTAAAAATTCTATGCTTATATCGTTTTAAGTATTTATTGCACATTTCCGAAAGGGGGCGTCGAATATCATGATACAGGTCCAACCTAGTTTGGTATTCGAAGCTAATAAGGGAATAATAGGGTTTCCAATTACCTATTTACCTTTTTAATGTACAACTATAATTTACATTGTAAAACACCTTATATCCTATGTTGTAACTTCTGTTATGCAATAAAATTGCTTAATCTTAATTCTTAATTAAGTCGTTAATCTCCAGGTAGGTATAGAGTAAGAAATGAAAAACCAGATATATACCAGATAATATTTGCATAGATTTTGTGTATTTGGTAGCTTGGTTTCTGTATGATTGATGGTAACAGGTGTATACCCGGGAAGTTTCTTGTCACTTCTTCTCCCCTTACGCTCATTTCCGAAGTGACAGTACGTTAAATGGTGTGCATTTGTTGCCGGACTGTCGTGTGGAAACTGGGCTACTTCGTGATGTACAACGTCTGTGAGTATGTGTGTGTATGTATATGGGTATGTGTATGTATATGTGATGCGCCCTCTCACATTTAAAGGCTCTCTGGAGCCGCGCCGTGCTGGGCGGCCGATGCTGGATTGAAGCGAGTTATTAATATTATAATATTATACTGGTGCCTATGTAAGTTTATATGTATGGTTTTGATACACTGTGTTTTATGTATATTTATGTGTGTCTTTATGAATGTATTCATATATGTACTCGTTGTCAAGCGCTGGATTGGCGTGTGAAAGTTGCAATAGCAAGGTATACCTGTGGCTATAGTTAATGAACATGTAAGTCGGTTATTCGTGAGAAAGTTTTTATTTTCACGGAATAAAGGTCTAGACTACGTCCTTTTCCGTCTCTTCAATTATTCCTCTGCGAAGTATAATTATAGCAAAAAAACTACTCACACTTGACGTTTTTAAGTAGACTATCTTCGTGCCAAATTTCATATTAGTCGGTACAACTGTTTAAACTGGAAGAGGTAACATACAGACAGACAGACAGAGTTACTTTCGCATTTATAATATTAGTATGGATATACATGGATAGTATAGATATTTATAAGTGTATGTAGTATAGGTACATATATATATTTGATTGTGCGAGAATGTTATTATAATGGTAATAATCCTACTAGTACTATGAAATATCAGAGTACTCTTAAATATCTGAATTCCTTCACACAATTGACGATATTTGACACTTCACATGGTGCGCCCCCTATTCTACATAAAAACAAAAAAAAATTACATGTATATCTCAACTTATTTTTAGTTAGCTTACTAGCTTATTTATATTACAAAATTTTTCAATACAGATTGTTTTATTTGTTACTTGTTTAACAAAGTATTGTATTTACTTTAAATAGAACTTGTTGCCGGCTCTTTTTGCCAGAAATTAACATTGTTTAGATTGTATTGAACATTCAAAAGTGTTCTCAGAAACCTATATAAATAAATATTCTTTTGATTTGATTTGATTTTGATAGCCTCTTTGCCAGTTCTAGACGAACTAGACGCAAAACAAACTCTATCAAAGGCGATATTTTAACATAATACCTACAAATTATGTTTAAAATTGTAAGCTGTTCTCCTGTTCTTTGTTTTAGTTGTTCCAGATTCCGAATAGCTCGAAACAGTTTTCAATAGGGTTCCAGGTTATTAGACAAAGAAAAAGCAAAAACCATCTTAAAAAGATAAATCGCATTCCTTGAACAAAAGAATTTAGCGTTGTAAGAAATTTATTCGCTTACCTTAAAGAAATACCTGTTGTTCTCAAAATCACTAGCTCCCAGTTTGAGAGGGGAATAGAGAAGGTCCTAGAGGGTCCTCACGGAACGGCTGGGTGCTCGCATCAGTACAAGAATGTTGGCCGAGTAAGCAGAGTATAGAATGGTTTGTGCGAAAAATAATAGCAAAGTGACACATCTGCCTGTAAGGAACAATTATGTTTAGAAGTTTGGATGTTTTTCTTAGACTTACAAGGTTCATAAGTGTGCGGACGGACCCTTGGTTTCGAAGGTTTTGCCCGTGACAAGGAGTTTCTTCTAAGGCGCTTGAGATATAAGGGAAAACGCGTATATGCACACAACAGACCGATTTTACTTTTTTATGCTTCTAACTTAAATTATAACACATATTTACAGTATTTCACTTTAAACATTATACATTAGTATCTGATGGATACTTCTTGATTGACTGAACACAAATACAAATTTTGTTCTATATCTTAATATATATAAATCTCGTGTCACAATGTTTGTCCTCAATGGACTCCTAAACTACTGAACCGATTTTGATCAAACTTCGTAAATATCTGTTATTTGATCCAACTTAAAAGATAGGATAGTTTTTATCTCGATATGTCAAGTGCGAGCCGGACTCGGGCACTATAGGTAAAAACCAACTTTCGCCGGGTACAGAGGGATGGCAGCGGAACAACGTTCGCCGGGACAGCTAGTTTAAAATAAAAATAAAAACCCCATCAGAGGGAGAGTTTGTTCCATAGAACCTTCTATATTTAGTGCTTAAGTCACTGTACTTACTGTGGTGACTAAAAATCTAGCCCACACAAAAACTTAGTGAAAGACAACATATAGTGGTTGATATAGGCATATATCGAAAGTGTAGGTATATCTACATAGCTATAAATCACTACTGACAGTTGGGGTCTCTATCGGCTATTGCCATCACAGTCACACGATTCGTGGCTTGACTATAAAAACGTTGTTTTACATTTTTAGGTTTTATAGCCAAACGGTAAAAGCTATAATGGTGATTCAGGTGTCCTAAGCTGGAGCTTTCGGAGGCGGTTCTAACAACATATAGTGGTATGTTCCATCGTCTACGGTTAGGCCGTAGTGAGAGCAGAGCTGGATATCTAGCTATACTAGATGACTACCGACTTTGTGCTAAATCTCAAAATATGGATCTAAAATTCGGACATACCTTTCAGTATTTTTGTTGTCTGTCGGTTGTTTAGTCATGACAAAATGTGAAATACAAGTTTTCAGGTTTTTCCTTGTGCTCCTGTACTTCAGGGCTTAGAGTTACCTGTATAAAACCTTATTAATCTCGGTAGGTGCCTATGAGAGGTATCTAGTGATACATTTATCTTTATTCTATGTAACCCGGTAGCTTAGTTTTAAACTATTGTATTTGATAAGTTCAGTTCACATGTAATTTGCGCCCTAACCATACTACTTACCGTAACGGTATAGATACCTGCGTATACGGGCAAAGGTGTGCATTTAACCTGTGATACTTTTTTTTTTTTTTTTTTTCTGAGCTGACTATGCAGTTGGCTGTTGCAGCCATTACTGCTTCACCGGACTTTTGGGGCGAGACTCTGATGGAGCCTCAGCCCATATAGCGCCCAACGCTCAAGGGCTCCCCGCGGGGGAAGCCTCGGCTTGGGTTGTCGCTCTCGGAGGCGTCCCTTCGACCGGCGTGAGTCTCGAACCCGAAGGTGAGTCACCGCCAGGAGGGGAGTTCCCCGTTACGCGGGTGCGGTTGCGATTGAGTGGGGGCGAGAAGCGCCCCGGCACTCTTTGATACCTAGTGTATCCTTGTGGGCGCCGACGAACCCGGGGACGTCGGCGTCGTGTTTGGAGGGAGGCCCTATTCGGGGAGATCGTAGAGACTAATCTCGCTATCCGGACAGCGAGATCGTCATCTGGGGACGTTAGTACGTGCCGAGGCCGCCTAACAATAGTTCTACGACCGTGACCGGGTCGATCGGGGGGACAATACGTTGTGGATTGCACAATTAAACGATTCGGGTGATTTTGCGTACGCTCGAAAAAGCGGACTGCCAAGTCTTTAAAGTATTGGGGAATCGTGGGAAGTTCGAAGTCTCTGAGTAGGTCCGCATTGCGAACGTACCAAGAGGCTCCAGAGGCCGCTCTGAGAAAGCGGTTTTGGAGGGTCTGGAGTTTGTGGAGATTGCGCTTGGACAGCGCATAGGCTACGCTAGCATAAGCTAGTATGGGGCGGATACAAGTTGTGTAAAGATTTAGCTTATTTCTAAGCGACATCTTACTATACTTGCCTATCATGGGATAGAGACGACCGAGTACAAAAGCGGCTCGGTCTCTAACTATTTTGGTGTGAGCTTGGAAGTTCAAACGACTATCCATGGTCACACCGAGATATTTGGTCTTATTTTGCCAGGGAATGGCACGACCGAAGAGAGAAAGGGAAGTTGGCCGCGGAGGGCGGCCTAAGGAAAAGAGGACGGCAGAGCTTTTGTCGGGATTCACCTCGATTCTCCATTTCCGAAACCACTCGCCTAGGGCGGTGATAGCGGGTTGGAGTCTCTCAGTGATTCGACTCACTTGCCTATCTGTGGTATAGATAGCGGTATCGTCCGCAAAGAGGGCTAGTTGGGTACCTATCGTTTTAGGGATATCGTTAGTGTACAGAAGGTACAAGATGGGGGCGAGCACGGACCATTGCGGGACTCCTGCTTCTATGGGGCGGGGGGAAGAGAGAGTGCCTTCGACTTTGTAGCGAAAGCTACGATTCGACAAATAGTCTCGTATGATGAGCACGAGACGATCCGGCAACTGAAAGTTGTACAGTTTAAAAATTAAACCGTTGTGCCAGACTTTGTCGAAAGCTTTCGCTACATCGAAGAAGACAGCGCCCGTGTGACGGGTCTTACCTAACGCTGGCTGAAAGCCTGTAAGAATATGTTCCGTTATGCGGAGGACTTGATGGACGCATGAGTGTTTGGCACGAAAGCCGAACTGCTCATCTATTAAAATGCCTCTGGAAACTATAGCGTTCCGTAGGCGAGCGAGGAGGAGGCGTTCATAGAGTTTACCAAGGGCCTTTAGTAAACTTATGGGGCGATAGGAGGACGGCTCGGTACGAGCTTTACCTGGCTTATGGATGCCTATAACAATTGCATCTTTCCATTGAGAAGGAAAGATGCAATGTTCCATAGCAGCGTTAAAGATCGCTACTAGGAGGCAGATAAGGGGAAGAGTGAGGCGCTTTAGGATATCGTTAGAGATACCGTCAGCACCGGGGGCCTTACAGGGGCGTAGGTCTTTGATGACCTGTACGACTTCATCGACAGTGACAGGGGGCAGGGGGTCTTGTGGAGGCAGAGAAGTTCTGCGCTCCACTTCGCCGTCTACCTCGCGCACGTGGTCGGGATCGAAGGGCTCTGTGCTTAAGGCACATTGGGCTTGGAGGCTAGACGCTAGGCAATCCGCTTTTTCGTCGTCGTTGAACGCGGGAACGCTGTTGTTGGGACGAGATAACGGAGGGAGAGAGTTCGCGGTTTCGGATTTTAGAGCTCTGGCTAAGTGCCAATAAGCTTGATGAGAGGGAGAAATGTTCTCCATAAGATCACCGAAACGTTGGGCGCGGAGCTCAGCTACAGCGGTTCTTACACGGCGGTGTAAGTCGTTGAAGCGAGCTTTATTATCGATAGTGGGAGCGCGATCGCGAGCGCGGCGGGCCGCGTTACGCTCAGTCATTAGCGACCTGATGTGCTGAGGCAGGATTAGGTGGTGATAATCACCAACCGGCACTTGTCGTGAGCACTCGCCAACGGTGGCGGTCAGGTGGCTAGTGAGAGAGTCGATAGCTACGTTTAGATCGGTCGCGGAAGAGATTACGTTTGGAACGCGGTCTAGATGTGGCGAGCTGGGATTTTCGAGCAATTGCCCAAATTTATCCCAGTCCGTCACGGTTCTAGTGTCGGGAGGAGAGTCCGAAGGGAAACCTAATCGGAGGACGACAGGGCGGTGGTCCGAGTCAAGTTCGTCAAGCACCTCTATAGAGCGAAAGCTTAGCCTTACGTTCTTTAGAAGTGCTATGTCGAGTACGTCGGGGTTATTCCGAGTATTGTGGGGAAAGTAAGTGGGCGTCATGGGAGCGATGATGTCAAAGTTTAGTCTGTCAACTAAATCGTCGAGGAGTCTGCCTCTTTGTGAAGTTACAGAAGAGTTCCAGCGGCGATGCTTGCAATTTACGTCGCCGGCAAGAATGACGGCGTCGCCTAAACTTAAGAGCGACTGAAGGTCGCTCTCGAGCAAGTCTTTTAGGGGAGAGAGATAAACCGATGCAATGACGATCGGCTGATGGCCGGTCATCGCTAGGCGGCAGACGGATGCTTCTAAATTCGTAAGCGGTGGAGGATCGATAGGGGAGCAATGCAGGGAGCGCCTGTAATAGATGAGAGTGCCTCCGAGATTGGAGGAAGTTCTATCATTACGGACGGTGCGATAGTTCGCGATCGAAGGGGTACGGAAAGCGGGCTTTAGGAACGTTTCCTGGATGAGGAAGACGTCCGGTTTTTGGGACGAGAGGAATTGCGATAATTCCTCTCTTTGGTTGCGGAGACCGTTGGCGTTAAAATAGCCTATGGAGACGGACCGGGGTTTTTCGCGCGCGGTTGTGCAATCCATTTTGGTTCTAAGGTTTTGGAGCTACCCTGCGGAGGGCGGCAAAGAAATCGCGATGCTTAGCCATGAAGCTGAGCATTTGAGTGAAATCGGTGATCTGTACGTATTCGGCGTACACGATCTCGAAATTGGCCGCGTCGAAGGCCCAAGAAATCTCGGCGAGAATGCCGAGGTGCTGCTGCTGCTCGGCCGTGTGAAAGGCGTTGCAGGGCAGCGCGAAAGAGGGGCGCGGGGGGGCAAGGCGCGTATGCGCGAGAGGTGCGGGAGCACTTCTCATAGGCGCTGGACGCGGAATGTCCCGAGACATGAGAGGGGCGGGGTAGGGAATACCCGTAACTGAGACGGGCCCGGGGAGAGTAGACAAAAGTTTGTCTGTCTCCTTTGATTTGGACGCGACGACTAGCGCTGGAGGACGGCTCCGGGCGTTGACAGCGGGGAGAGGTGCAGGCACGAACGGAGCCTGTTGGCGGGGGGCGGGGGGACGCGATTTACCCTGTTTGGGTTTACGCGAGCTCTGTTTGGGAGCTTTGGGGCACCCGCGGTAATTCGCTGGGTGGCCTTCACTCCCACAGAGTACGCAAGCGACCGGGTCGGATGCGTTAGAGCGATCGCGATCACAGTCCGGAGTGGCGTGATCGCGTAAACATTTGACGCAGCGCGGTCTGCGTCTGCAGTTGCGCCGTACGTGGACATCTTCTTTTACCCCTGTCGGGTAAAGGAGGTACGGGTGTCGGGGTAAGGACTGACGTTTTACCCCATGACCCGGGCAAGTCTCGAGGGTGAGCGCACCCTCGGTGATTGTTTAAAGAGGGCCTACTTTTCAGGCCCTCTGTCGGCATTATAGTGGCCACTTTGTGAAAGTGGCGAGAAGGAAACGAAATAAAAACAAGCGAAAAAATAAAACAAAAAAACGAAAAAACGAAAAAACACAAGTGGAGAATGAAAAACAAAGGTGATTGGAAAGAAAAAAAACTAACTAAAATATGACATATACATGTAACATATAAGCCCGGCTAGTTTTTGGGCGGGATTAGCTCCCTAGGGAGAGGTCGGCCTTCGGGTGGACGGGCGTGCAAAGGCGCTATGCCCCTTAGGTGGAGGTGGGTGCTATTGTCCGCCGCGTCAAACAACCGGGCGGCCAGTCTGGCGATAAACTCACCTATTGGCTCTGCCTTTGTGTCCCTAGCAATTGTGTCATTGCGAACGTAGCGCGGAGCACCCGTTAATATCCTCAGCGATTTGTTTTGTACTACTTGAATCTTTTTCTTTTTAGTGGCGGATAGCAAGGCGTACCAAGCCGGCGCGGCGTACGTTAAACGGGACCTAACGTAGAGCTTGTATAGCCGGATTTTGGTCTTAAGTGGCAGGTCAGACGAAAATAATGGCCGTAGGGCCGCCCTGGCCGCTGCATGTTCAACCATTTTGGACATGCGCAGTCTGCGGTCGATAAAGCAGCCGAGGTATTTTACGCTGCTCTGCCACTCAATTACCTGCCCGCGGAATACAAGCGCTTTAGGTAAAAGCCTCTGTTGGCCGGTTAAGATGGCTGCCGTTTTTGAGGCGTTTACTGCTATCCTCCACTTGTCAAGCCAGCACGGGAGAATGTCCAATAATCGCTGCATTTTAGCGGCAGCTAAGTGGGACTTACGGGACGAGCTCATGTACGCGCTGTCGTCGGCATACAATGCTAAGGTGACGTCCTGTATGCCTGGCGATAGACCGCTATCGCTAAGCGTGGGAATGTCATTAGTGAAAATCGCATACAACAGAGGGGAAAGGCAGCTACCTTGAGGGACCCCCGCTGAAATGGTCTTGGTAGGGGAGTTTTTATTGTCAACCGAAACAAAGAAACTCCGCCCCTCCAGAAAAGAGGCTATTATCCGCCCGTACATAGGGGGTAAATCGGTCTCAGAAAGCTTAAACAGAAGGCCGGCGTGCCAAACACGATCAAAGGCCTTCTCGATGTCGAGAAAGACCCCGACCGTGTACCTGCCTTTGTTCATCTCAAAGGCCATATGGTGTAAAACACGAGTAAGCTGAAGAGTGGTGCTATGATTACTTCTAAAGCCAAACTGTTCTGGCCTAAGATTGATAAAGGGTGATACCCTTTTCAATAAAAGTCGTTCGAACAGTTTGGCTATGTTAGAAAGTAACGTGATCGGCCGATAATGCTCTGGTTTCTGGCGGCTTTTACCAGGCTTCGGTATGACAATAATTTTGCCTGTCTTCCAGGTCGTGGGAAAGAAACCTGTGCGGAGGATCCCATTAAAAATACGGGTCAAGGCCACAAGACCTTTTCTGGGTAACATCAAAAGAGCCGTGTTGGGAATTCCGTCAGGGCCGGGAGATTTCTTTTTGTTTAAAAAAGATATAAATTTTTTAACCTCCTTAGGGGAGATAAAATCGTCACCTCTAAGTGGGATGGTGGGGGTTGTATGCGCTCCTCAACCAATGTTGTATGGGCGTGGTCGACAATGGGATTGGGCCTAAATTGGTCCTCGAAGTGGTCCGCCAGTAAGCCCGCGCGTTCCTCAGCTGAGTACAAACGGTTACCTAGCGTGTCTACGAGGGGGTGTATGGGTGCAGGGGTGTTGGTCATACAGCGAGCTAAACGATAAAGGGCGGTATCATTGTCGCTGGCCTTTGAGATTGTATTATCCCAAGACCATTTCCGATAAAGCGAAATTTGATGCGATAGGTCACTACCTAATTTATTTAGCTCTTTTTTAATTGATGGGCAACGAGTTCGGCACCACAGTTTGCGAAGTTCTCGTTTTTGGCTAAGTTTATTACGGAGATGTACCGGTAATAAACTTTTCCCCGAGGCTGTCTTGGCAGCTGTGGTGCACTGAGCAAGTGCGGAAGAGATAGCCGCGGTAAGCGCCTGGGTGGCTGTTTCCACTTCCTGTGGAGTGGACAGGCCACCGAGGGGGAGTTTAAATGAGCTTAGTAGTTTTTGGTATTTAGTCCAGTCCGTAATGTTTTTCATTGGTGGCAAAGGTTTGTCCCTAATAGAAACTCCGAGGACCAGTAAGATGGGGAGGTGTTGCGAATCAATGTCATGGAGGGTTTCTAATGAGATGGGCCAACTAATATTACGAGCTAGTGCTATGTCTAGTACGTCCGGTTGAAATAAGTCCTGAGATGGATAATGAGTGGGGGAGCCGGGACCAATTACGACGTAATTGTGTGCCTCGGCATCATTTTTTAAATCTCTACCGTCTTTGGATGAAATTTTTGAACCCCATTGTCGGTGTTTGGCGTTAAAATCGCCGAGTATGAGTGTGGGCGTGTCGTCGGACATAATGTTTGTAATATCGCCGGAAATAAAAGGCACCTTAGGTGGCTTGTAGACAGCGTAAACCTTGAGTTCGGTATTGCCGACTCTTAGTTTAATACCTATCGCTCGAGTTGAAACAAAGCTTGACAGGGGTAAACTTTCGTGGACAAGGTCTCTACGAATCAGCACTGCTGTGCCCCTGTAAGCGATGTTATTCGTGGCGTTTATTTCGTCCCGCCTATAGACGAAATAATTGGGCAAACAGAGAGAATGCTCAGGGCGCAATTTGGTTTCGCCCAACAACACAATATGAATATCGTGCTGTTGGACTAATAACCTGAGGTCAGCGGTCTTATCTCTTACACCCCCCGGATTCCAGTATATCACTCTTAGGTTGAAGAGAATTCCTGGACCAGGAGGTAGGTAAGCTGTTGCAGGCCGTGCAGTAAAGCGGGCAACGGGTTTTGCCCGGCCGCGATGGCCTCAATAGCTGCATTAAGCGCAGCGATGGATGCTCTGGCTATGTTGATCGACAACGGCGGGCAAATAGCACCCCTGACGGGAGGTCGAGCTCGACGAGAGGGGCGAGCGGGGCGAGCGGGGCGACGGCGGCGAGCGGGGCGACGAGCGACGACGACGACGACGGTGGTGCCATCTGTGCTGCGACCGAGTTAGGCTCACCTGCACTTTCTATCTGCTTCCTGCCCTTTCCTCTGCGACCTCTCTTTCTACCTTTCTTTAAGGGCTGCGTTCTGTCTGGCGGCAGATTGGCAGGGGGCATTAGTGTTGGTCCCTGCGTGAGGTCATATTCTTGAGCCTCCATTACCGGTAAGGGTACCGGGGACTCTCTTCGGGGCGGCGGTGGCTTCGGGGCGGGGGCGGCACTTTTCACCCCCATCTTACGCGCTTCCCTCCTGTATAACGGACATGACCTGTCGTTAGCCGCATGCTCTCGTTTGCAGTTAGTGCACGTTGGGGTCGCTCCTCTGTCGCGCTTGCAATCCGCGGTTGTGTGGCCCTCTCCGCAGCGTACGCAGCGGATTGGACGATGGCAGTTGGCCGATGAGTGGCCGAACGCTTGGCAACGATGACACTGCGCCGGCCCGGGCTTTGCCTTCCACGCAGTGATATTCACGCCGGACATGTTTAGGAGCTCCGTAATTTTGTAGACATTTTGGAGCTCACTGTGTTCGTGTCTGTTCTGTAGCTGTCCAAAGTAAATACAGTAGGGGCGACCTCTTGCCCCCGGGATCTGTCGAATGTGCGATAGGGGGAAGCCCAATGCGTCCATTTCATTGGCTATTTCATCCAACGGCGCGTCGAGAGGGAGTCCTTTTATCGCCAGTTTTTGAGGTCTCTCGTTGTCCAGGCTGTAGCAATACCAGGACACGGTATTGTCCGCTTTCGAGACCTCGTCAATATAGGCCGCCACCACCCTATATTCTTCCGGCGATTGCGGCAGGAAACGCACGCCTTTGCCAAAAGGGCGCGCGTGCGGAGCGTGTTTCAGGAGGGAACGCAGCTTCTTTAGATGCACCGACCATTGTGGCAGATTTTCGACAATGATTGGTGGGTACCTGGCTTTCTCCTTAGGCTTTTCGGGCTGGACAGGTGTAGGCTGGACAGGTGTAGGCTGGGCCGGGATGGCCGACACTTGCGCGTAGGACTGGCCGGTAGTTTGCGGTGAATTGGTATCCGTATCCATTTGTACGTCAACATCGGTCGCTGCTACCTGCGGCGGGGTCGTTGTTGTGGCGGGTACGTAGGTCGTAGTTTCCCTTGCTGCTGCACGGGCTTGCTCAGCTGGGTCTTTAAATGGGCTTAGCGAGAAAGGACGTACCTCACGGCCCATTGTCCTTCGTGGGTCGCTCGTTTTAATGGCGATCGACGGCGGGTTGGCACGCGGTGGTGGGTTGAGCGGCGTCGATGGTGACACTATAGAGGCGTCGCGGCGGGCCGACGCCGGTGGGGCGTGGATGACAATATCTGAATTTGCCGCAGAGCTGGCTATTACCTTTTGCGGCGACACACCGTCCGTTGGAGAGGCCTGGATGGGAGACAGCATGGCGGGGAGCTCTTCGTCTTGGAAGTACTCATACTCGTCACCTGTCTCAGAGGTGGCATAACTTGTTGTGCCCGAACGGGCAGAGGCCATCGACGCAGCCGACGGAGGCCGCGACGGCGGGAAAGTTGCGGCGAAAGTGCCGTCCGCGGCAGTAACCTGTCCCGTAAAAAGGTTACGGGCCACTATTGCCGGTGGCTGGGATCGCGACCATACCTGTCGCTTCCTTACTCCCCGGCCCCTATTGGGGGGATGGCGGAACGGAGGGGGTGGCATCTATAGGGATGACGACGGCGACGCTAACATTCCTCAAATAGGCACGCGCGGAGGCGGCCGGACCCAGAGCAAGTAAGAAAAAACACTTACTCAATCCAAATTGCCTACCGAGGGAGAGCGAAACAGCAGTCTGTAGCCTTCTTGCTCGCACACGATGAGCGATGACGATGACGCTTCGGCTCGAACGAGCACCCGCAACACACAAAACGCACGTACGCACACCGTCTACAAACAAAAGGTTTTTCACGCAGAGTGATTTGTTCATAGGAGCAATTCAGAAAGAAACGAAGCGAAAGAAACAAGATACTCCAAACGAACGATCAAGCTGAATGAGCAGTTGCGCTGCGCGTGGGCATATAGCTGGCATCGGTGGCATTGACTCGGGTTCGACCGCTTGTGCGGAGTCTCGAACCTGATGCCTTTGAGGCTGCAAACATCTTTAATGTTAAAGATGGCTTTGCCTTCTTTTGTCAGGTCTAGTACAACGAGCACCATGTCGTAGCACTCTGACTTATTTCGGCCATTGTACATACGATGTACTTCCCGTACGGGGAGGCCTTGGACGATTAAGTCGTCCTGGACAGTCTTGGTGGAGAATTCCCTAGGGACTCCCCTTATGACTGCCCTTAAAACGCGCTCCTCGGCCAATGAGTACGTGTGGTACTCATATTTTTGAGCCGTGAGGAAGGCCGTCAGATTTCGGAAATCTGACGGTGTCGGGACCTGCACTTTGATGCCGCGCTCGGCATCATTTCGGGCGTGCGTATAGTTTATCCGCTTGGCCTTCATAGCGTTCGCTATATTTGGCCAGGCCCCTTTGTCTTTGATGACAATGGGCGGCGGAGTTTTTTCCGTCCGTCCCGAAGTGGGACAGGCGGACTGCGAAGAGGTGGCGGCGGGGGGCGTTGTGTCCATGGCGGCTAGGCCATATATACATCGTCCACCTATCATCTATCATCCTTGTGTATAATACTCTCCAAGTTAAAATTATATCTCAAGTGAAAAAAGTGTATGTGCTTCAAGACAACAATTCCTGTAGACGGCGGACGTGCGTGCACAGACGAGACTAGGTGTTTGTTGTGTTCTGCGTGTTTGCGCCTACAAAAGCAGCGCTTGAAGGTAGACGGTTTCCGCTTTTTCAGCGGTCTTGAGGAGGATTTAGCGGTAAGCGATTTTATTGTATTTTCTCGGCATTTATTGCCACGGATCGCCGTCGTTTGTCGCTCTTCCAAGGGCGGCCCTTTTTGGGCCACCCCTACAGACCCAGCTGCAGCCGGACTCGCATCAAGGGATGCTGGTAGCAGCCATTTAGCGGAATGCCGCCACCTCCAGGACTCCCACCACCGGTACGTAGAGGAGGCGTACGTAAACGGGGCGTATGGTTACGCTCCCAGCCCTCAGCCGCCGTTGTGGCGCGTAATTTATTTACCGGCGAAATTTCTGCCGCGGACCGGCCCTTTTCGGTCGCGTTCCCACCTTCTCGGCCCCCATCTAGGGTTTCTATGGCCTCAGCCATATCCCAATCGTCAATTTACTCGGCCTCAGACACCGGCGATGAAATGTTTAGGGATGAAGATCTCCCCACCCTTCCAACAATGCTCTCTCCAATCGAGGACACCCCACCCCGGCCAGACCCGAACCTGTCATCGTCCAAACAGGGCAGCGCAACCAAGGTAACGCCCCCAATGACAGTCCCGCGGAACTTCAACCCGCCCTCAATTCCATTGCCGCAGAGAGACCCTAGGGTACGCAGTAGAGACACAAGGCCGAGACCTTTTTCCCTCAGCCCATCTAAGGACCCCGCCGAGCGAGCACGCTTAGAGGCCCGCGAGGCCATTGCCGACCGGAATAAGTCGCTAGCCGGCCAAGCGTCCACTTCAAAGGCCGCCGTCATGCCCCCACCCCTCTCGAAGGGATGGAAATTACTGAGATTACCCCCCCTCAGCTTTCTGCACCTCCAGCGACAGCGCCGCCTAGCGGTCATTCTTATGCGCAGGCAACAAGCGCCCAGTCAGCTAAAATCTCAACTGCTCAGCCCACCATTGTTAACGACAATGCCAAAGACAAGGACAAAGAAAGACACCCCCCGATAGTTGTAGAGTCCCTCCCCCAGTGGTCGACGCACTTGAAAAAGCTACACTCTGTATTAGGCCACGCACCCAACGCCCGGCCGTTTGGCAAAGGGGTACGATTTTTCCCAAAGTCGCCCTCGGAATATCGCACGGTAGTGGCCTACATAGACGAGCTGTCTAAGCTGGACCATGCAGTATCTTGGTACTGCTACAGCTTAGACAGCGACCGACCACAGAAAATCGCCATTAAGGGGCTCCCCCAGGACACCTCGCTTGACGAACTAGCAGAGGACCTCGCTCTCGCCAGCTTTCCTGTGTCGCATGTGCGGCAAATCCCAGCAGTTAGGGGCCGACCTAACTGTATTTACTATGCACAACTGCAGCATAGGCACACACATGCCGAGCTGCAAGTCCTATATGCAGTAAACGAGTTACTCAGCATGCCTGGCATATCTATTGAAGCCTGGCGTTCTCGCCCAGGCCCAGCGCAATGCCATAGATGCCAGGCATTCGGTCACGCCTCCACAAACTGCCACCGGCCAATAAAGTGTGTACGCTGCGGCGGCGATCATCCGGCGTCTGAATGCGACCGACAAAAGGTCGCATTAAAATGCGCCAACTGTAGCAAGGCGCACACGGCCAACAACCGCTCTTGCCCGGTTTTCAGGCGTGAAGCGAGGCGTAGGGGGGTGTCTATCAATCCCCCGTTACCTCGTAAGAATGCCCAACGGGCAACAAATCTACCCCCGCCATCGCCCACTCCTTTGCCACAATTACAGCGGCAGGAGTACGAATTAACTGCAGGCGCAAACTTAATGCCCCCCTCCAACCCTCCAACAGATAGAACCCAAGCTCTCGGGAAAAAAAGGAGGCCACGGCGTAAAAAATCCGCACCTCAACCCACCACAACCGTTCCGGCTACTGTTCCGGTATCGCGTTCGTGTCTTCTCACACACACACAGTGTGCGTGTGGGGAAATTTGATCGAGGCGTGGCCTCCTGCAAATGGTAGCTATCCGCTGCCCGTGACTACGAGCAGGTCTTCGGGTTGGTCACTGACCGTCGGCTTCAATGGGTCTTCAGCTAAGAGCCGCCTGGGGCGGCTCTGCCGCGAAGAGCCCTGCTACCAGCATCGCTCTCCACAAGGACTAGGTCCCGTGGGTAGGCTTTGCTGTCCGGTGGCCGCGCGTGCTGCGGCGCCAAGTCTTTAATGTGCGGCAATCGGGACTCGTCAGCGCGCGCGAACATGTTGGTCGCGAGGCGGCCGACAAAGTCGTCCAGTGGCTCGATCTGCAGGTCCCGCTCAATCGTAGCGTTCCTCACGTAGCGAGATGCGCCGACTATGGTGCGAAGAGCCCTGTTTTGAACTGTGCGTAGTCGCTTGCGCTGGGTTTCGCTTAGTAGTGCGAACCATGCCGGCGCTGCGTACGTGAGGCGGGGTCTAATGTAGGTTTTGTAGACCCCGAGCTTCGTCCGTAAAGGCAGTTTTGCCCTGAGCACTGGAGCGAGCAAAGCCTGTGTGGATCTGGTCTGGTTGACGATGCTGGTCACATGCGCCTTCATTGTTAGCAGACGGTCAATGGTGACACCGAGGTACTTGGCGTTGGGGCACCATTTGATTTGTTGCCCTGAGAATTGAAGCGGTAGAGGTATCTTCTGTGTGCGGTGCAGAAGGATGGCTTGAGTTTTGCTCACGTTAACCGACAACCTCCATTTGGAGAGCCAGTCTGGCAAGGCGTCGAGGGTCCGCTGCATCTTGGTAGCGGCGTGATCTGGTCTGATGGAGGAGGTCAAGTACGCCGCGTCATCAGCGTATAGTGCCAGCATAGCTCCCCCCTCCTTCGGGATGTCGTCGGTGTAACATGAGTAAAACGTCGGAGATAATACACTCCCCTGAGGTACTCCGGCTTCAATGGGGCGCACAGAAGATATTGTCTCTTCAATTTTCACGCTGAAGCTGCGGTCTTGAAGGAAGGACTGGATAACCATAGTTATCCTGCGCGGGATCTGGGACGACGAGAGCTTGAACAGCAGACCTTGGTGCCAAACTCGATCGAACGCCTTCTCCATGTCGAGGAGTACTGCCACAGTGCATTCCTTTTTGTTCGCGGCCACCGCGACGTGGTGAAGTACTCTCGACAACTGAAGGGTGGTGGAGTGTTCCGCTCTGAAGCCAAACTGTTCTGGGCGTGGGGTGAAGTGCTCATGCAGGTGTTTCAGCAGGAGCTTTTCGAACACCTTAGAGATGTGTGGCAGCAAAGTTATCGGCCGGTAGCCCTCAGGTTTTTGGGTGTTCTTGCCAGCCTTTGGTATCATTATGACGTGGCCTAATTTCCATGTCTGTGGAAAGTGTCCAGTGCGCATTATGCCGTTGAACAGGCGCGTCACCGCTGCCACAGATTTCGGCGGGAGGTGACGCAGCGCTGTGTTCGTAATGCGATCGGCACCTGGAGCTTTGCGGGGTTTGGTCTTGAGGAAGCCACGTCTAACTTGTCCCGGAGAGAAGACGACAGGGTCCTCTTCTGGGGCTATCGGCGAGGCAAAGTAGTCTCTAAGGTGTTGCTCGACTGCTGCGACATGGTCCAGATCTGACGCGTGGTTTGGCTTGAACTGGCGTTCGAGATGATCCGCTAGTATCTCCGCACGATCTGCTGCACGGTAGCGAAGTGTCCCGTCGTCGGCTAAGAGTGGTCGAATGGGCGCGGGGGTGCGCGTAACACATCTGCACAGTCGATGTAACGCGTTCCAGTCGTCGCCTGCGGTCTCTATAGCTTGGTCCCACGAACTCTTGGTAATGGCATCCAGTTCCTTCCTTATCTCTTCAGCCAGCTTGTTGATTCGGCGGCGAAGAGTCGGACATCGCGTTGTCTGCCACAATCTACGCAAGCGCCTTTTCTCCGAAATGCGATCCGTGACGTGCTTTGGGAGAGGGGGAAGCCTCCCCGTATGCGACGTGGTAGTGGAGGAGGCTGTCAAGGCGTTCTGCAAAACTGTGGTCAGGTCTTCAGCAAGTTCGTCCACGTCCGCTGCAGTGAGTATGGGTCGAGACGGGGTGTGGGCTTGCATATGTACCGCAAATTTCTCCCAGTCGGTTCGGACACGAGAAATGGGCGTGCTTCCAGTTGTCGGGCGGGCAGTTAGTGTGGCGAGTACGGGCAGATGATCTGATCCCATGTCCTCAGGCAACACCTCTAGAGTGGGTTGGCATCGAAGACCGTGGTGTGCCAGTAGGTCGATGACATCTGGTTGGTGGTCAGTCTGGAACGGGATGTGTGTTGGAATATCCGGGCCCATAATCACGTATCCGAACCGTTCGGCGTCGTCGAAAAGCCGTCGACCGTCTGGGCTCATGGTAGCAGAATTCCAGCCGGGGTGCTTGCTGTTGAAGTCACCGGTGGCGATGGTAGGTGTGGACGAGACCAAAATGTTCCTCAGGTCGTCCACCTTGATGCGGCTTTTGGGGTGTTTGTATAGAGCATACAGACGGAGCGCTTCGTTGCCTGTCCATAGCTCTATGCCTAAGGTGTCGAAGGTGTCAGGAGTGACCCGAGGGAGCACCTGGTGTACCAGTCTTCGCTTTACTAGGACGGCAAGCCCTCTCCTTGCACTGCCAGTTGCTGGAGAGTCCAGACGGTAGGTGTGGTAGTTCCGCATCTTCCATACTTCGTTCGCGGTAAGATGGGTCTCGCTAAGCAGAACTACATCGACGGCTTGTTCGCTGAGTAGAGAGCGGAGAGCGCTAGTCTTCCTCCGCA
The DNA here is from genome assembly GCA_946406115.1 of Apoda limacodes. Classification (NCBI taxonomy): domain Eukaryota; kingdom Metazoa; phylum Arthropoda; class Insecta; order Lepidoptera; family Limacodidae; genus Apoda; species Apoda limacodes. Next base: position 21,389,895 of record OX291541.1, on the reverse strand, counting down.
GCCCATTGGCGTTCCAAAATAAAATTCTTAGATTGAGACTATTGAATTTTATTGAGCTCCGACATTCCTCTGAGGATCGCAGGAGTGAGATCCGTGTTATCCCGCGCGGCTTGTAGGATCTCAATGAGGATGTCGAAAGCCGTGTCTTTCGCTCTCTTCACCGTTGACGTGTCCTCGTCTCGACCCTTTCGTGTCCGGGGTTGTGGGGGTGGGGCCTGAGAAGCAGGCGCTGCACTGATGGTTGGCGTCGGGGCAGGGGGTACTGCGGCTGTTACAGGAGCGGCAGGAGCGGCCGGAGCGGTCGTAGCGCCTTTTTTGTTGTTTCGTCTCCTTGGCCTCTTCCTTTTGGCACCGGTGTTGGAGGGCAGATTTGCGGGGGCCATTAATGAGGCACTCCCCGCTTGAGCTTCCACGGTGTTCCTGTGGGCCGGAATGGTTGGAGGGCCGGTGCGGGCTACCGTGCCAGCCTTCTTGTTGCGCGCCTCCTTTTTGAAGACTGGGCACGAGTAGTTATTTGCAGCATGGGCGCCTCCGCAGTTGATGCAGGTAGCAGGAGCGTCGAGGGGCCGCTCGCAGTTGCTGGCGGCATGCTCCTCGCCGCATCTGACGCACGCCTGCGTACGGTGACAGCCGAAGGAGGAGTGGCGGAAGCCCTGGCATCTGTGGCACTGTGCTGGGCCTTTTTTGCCGCGCCAGGCTTCAATCACGACGCCCGGCATGCACAGCAGCTCCGAAATCTGAAAGATTTGTGACGAGATGGCTGAGCGTCGGATTTGTCCGAAGAAGATGCAGCCTGGGCGGTCCTTCCTGGCCCGGATGTGCTTTATATACTCTGGGTCAAACCCAAGACTACGAAGCTCCTCTTCAATCTCGGTAGGGTTGGTCTCCGCTGGAAGTCCTCGGATAGCGACCTTTAGCGGGCGCTCGGTCTCCAGTTGGTACGAAAACCAGGATATCCTTTCACGTTTCTCAAGTTCCGTGAGGTAACGTTGGACGGTCCGGTATTCCTGGTCGTCGGTAGGCATGAAGCGTACCCCTTTTCCAAACGGGCGCGCATTCGGGGCTCTTCCGAGGACATTCTTGATTTCCCGGACATGCGTCGACCAGTTCGGGAAGACTTCGACAACTAGCGGCGGGTAGCGGTCCTTCTTCGTCTGAGTCGTCGAGGCAGTGGCAGCAGCAGGCCCGGAGGGAGCAGGCGTGGTGGCAGTAGCAGCGGTCGCAGCGTACGAGGCAGTCGTCAACGAAAGCGTCGCGGCGGAAGGCGTCGTGGCGGATTGCGCCGCGGTGGAAGGCGCCGCGGCGAAGCGCGTCGCGGCGGAAGACGTCGCGACGGATGGCGTCACGGCGGAAGGCGTCGCGGCGGAAGGCGTCGCGGCGGAAGGAGTCGCGGCGGAACGCGTCGCGGCGGAACGCGTCGCGGTGGAGCGCAGCGCGGCGGTAGGCGTCGCGGTGGAGCGCGTCGCGGTGGAACGCGTCGCGGCGGGAGGTGCCGCGGCGGTAGGCGACGCGGCGGTAGGTGACGCGGTGAAGAGCGTCGCAGTGGAGAGCGTTTCGGCGAGAGCGAAAGGCGCCCCGGCGGATGGCGACGCGGTCGATCTTGGTGTGGCGCTACGCGTCGCGGTGGGTCGTGGATCGACATTGAGCGTCGCGGTGGTGGATGGACGTCCCTTCGATGTCGCGGCTGAAGTTGTTCGCGAACTGGTTGGCGTCGCGGTGGCAGCTGGTTTTGCCTTGCGTTGTGGCTGTGGCGCCGGCTTCTTTGAGTCGGGTGATGCCGGTGAATCCAAATGGACCGTTCTATTCAGCGTCTCCGAAGAGCGGGATAGGTCCCTGTTGTCCCGTAGCTCCCTTTTTTTCGATTTGGGACTTATGTCCGGCATTGAGGCGCGGAGAGCGTCGGTGCATTGGCGCTTGATGGGCGCGAAGTCGTCCTCGTCGTCGCTGCGGGGGCGACGGATTCTAATCGGCGTCGAGACGTCGAGTGCCTTAAGATCGATCGGCGTCGAACGCGCAAAGCGATCTAGCTCGGGATCGATCGGGGTGAAGTGCCGAGAGGGCTCTTCGCGTCTTGACAGGCACTCTTCGCGGGCCAGAATGTTCCTCCGAATGCAGTCCTGCATCTGGGCCGAGAACAACCCACTCTGGAAAACGCGGACGGCGATAATAGTATCGATGTCCAGCGTTTCCCGTTCGGTATGGCTCGGGTCATGGAGCGGCAGGTGCATTGGCGGGAAAAACACGCCCCGGGGTTCGGGGGGTTTTTTGGGGCCACCGGGGTGGCGCGGGGTGTCTTCACTCATGTTCGTGTCGACGAGTTAGGCGGTGTGGGACGATGCCAGTGCGACCATAGGGCTGAGTAGCTCTTCGACGTGAGCCGCCACGTACTCTCAGCCCTAGCCCTCTTGATATGGCGTTCCCCTCCTCGCGGTTGACGCGCGCGGGCGAAAGTCCGCGGACTTTCGTAACGAAAGCCGCAAAAATTTCCTAAAGCTAGGCCGGTCCGAACACCTACACCGAGCAACGAAGACCAGTTACATACGCATGGTTACCACGGCACAATGGTTACGCCAGGGAGCAATGACCGAATAGTAGTGGTTAACAATGGTTTCGGAGGTTACAGGTTACGTACTCGGTCAGCACCATAGCAGTCCCTTCCGGTCCGGTTCCGGTAGCACAGGACACATACTCTTTTATACCCAATATTTTTATGCCACCCCCCCAATTCGCAGACCCCCCACAACCCTCCAAATCAGCTCTGGCTGAGCTGACCACCTCGTATGCAAGCTGGTGCCCTTAATGTAGCCAGAGCCGCAATAGCGGCACTTAACGCGGCCATAGAGGCCATAGCTGCCGGCCAAAACCCGCTGCCTGCCCTTTTCAATGGACTGGCACAACTCACCACAATTCTCACGTGGGAATTTAATGGGGCCTCATCGGGGCCTTAAATTGAGAATTGTGTACTGGAACCCTGGGGGCATAATTGGCAAGACAGCCGCCCTCAGAACGTTAGTCCAGGAACACGATGTTCACATTGTGTTACTGGGCGAAACGAAACTCCGAGGTGAGAATGAGCTCCGCATTCCAAATTTCTTCACCTATAGACGTGACGAAATTTCTCCCGCTAATATGGCCTTCAGGGGTACGGCTGTATTAATTAGACGTGACCTTATTCACGAATTACTACCCCTTCCCCTTTTTACATACATTCGGTCTATAGGTGTAAAACTAAAGGTCGGCAATGCGGAGCTTAAAGTCTTCGCCGCATATAAGCCACCATCAACCCCCTTCGATCCAAGTGACATCGACAATATCTTTTGCGATGCCACCCCCACACTTATTTTAGGTGACCTTAATACCAAACACCAACACTGGGGTTCGCGAATTTCATCCAAATCGGGTCGTGAACTAAAAGCAGATGCTGTGAGCAAAAACTATTTAGTCATCGGTCCAGGATCACCAACACACTATCCCTCTGCTGACAATCACGCACCGGACGTACTGGACATCGCCTTAGCGCATAAGATCGGCTGGTCAATGTCGTTAGAGGTCCTTCACGACACTGACACTCAGCATCTGCCAATCTTATTGGTCCTTGGAGTGTCTGTAACTGGTAAACCGCTCCCCAATCCCCGGAGAACTACAGACTGGGCTTTATTTCACCATGCCATGCTGAGCTACCAACTTCCGGCTGGTGGCATTTCCACTCCCTTAGAAGTCGAAGAGGCAGTTGACACCTTCACAACTGCCATTGCACAGGCTCTAAGGGAGTCTACTAAAATCTCAGCCACAGCTTCCGGTAAGCAGCTGCTACCGGCGCATCTCCGCGCTAAACTTAAAACCAAGAGGGACCTCCGTAAACTCTGGTGCGACACCCGTTGCCCAGTGGTAAAGAGGGACCTCAATAAGATTAGCGCGGAACTATCTGCTGAACTTGCAAATTTTAGGCAACATTCATGGGACCAGGCAATATCTAAAGCAAGCGAGAACGACACGGCTCTCTATCGCCTGGCCCGTCAATTAACAAAAACACCTGCCCCTATCTGTCCACTTATCGACCCCACTGGTATTCGCCGCTACCACGCTGCGGAACGCGCGGAACTTTTTGCGGACCACTTTGAGGACCAATTTAAGCCGAACCCCATTATCGACCCTGACCACACGTTAGGAGTTACAGAACGCGTAGAGCAGTTTCTCGCGGCCCCAGCCCCACCACTTAGAGGTGATTATTTTATTTCGCCTAAAGAGGTTAGGAAGGAGGCCTCTAAACTTAACAAGCGCAAATCACCCGGTCCCGACGAGATTCCAAACACAGCGATCATCATGCTGCCTAGGAAGGGTCTGGTGGCACTCACCCGTATCTTTAATGGGATACTGCGTACTGGACATTTCCCATCTTCGTGGAAGATCGGCAAAATTATTGTTCTCCCGAAACCAGGGAAAGATCGTCATCGCCCAGAACATTACCGACCGATTACACTGCTGTCCAATCTAGCCAAGTTGTTCGAACGTCTACTACTACTCAGGATATCCCCGCATATCCAGCTCAGGCCTGAACAGTTTGGCTTCAGAGACAGCCACAGTACCACTCTTCAGCTTGTACGAGTGCTCCATCACATGGCCTTCGAGCTAAACAAGGGCAGACGCACAGTCGGAGTCTTTCTCGATATGGAGAAGGCTTTCGATCGAGTTTGGCACGAAGGCTTAATACACAAGCTGTTAGAGACGGACATCCCACCGATGCTCGGGCGAGTAATAGCCTCGTTTCTGGACAAACGAAGCTTCTATGTCTCGGTCGAGAACAAACAGTCAGCATGTAAACCCATTAGAGCAGGGGTACCTCAAGGCAGCTGCCTATCGCCACTGCTCTATGCGTTATTCACCAACGACATCCCCACTCTCAGTGACTCCGGTCTAGCTGAAGGTGTTGAAGACGTCATCCTAGCCCTTTACGCGGACGACAGCGCCTATATGTCCTCCTCCCGCAAAGCTAGCTTAGCAGCCAAAAAAATGCAGCGACTATTAGACACTTTGCCTGGCTGGCTGGACAAGTGGAGAATAGCCGTTAATGCCAGCAAGACAGCAGCAATACTGACCGGCCTGCAGAAGTTTCTCCCACCGAAACTTGTGTTTCGAGGTCAAGTTATTGAGTGGCAACCCAGTGTTAAGTACCTAGGTTGTATTATAGACCGCCCCTTGCGCATGCGCAAAATGCTAGACCATGTGTCAGCAGGCGCGGTCGCGTCACGGGCGTGCCTTAGACCGGTACTTTCCTCTGACTTGCCACTCAGAACCAAAATTCGCCTGTACAAATTGTACATACGGTCGAGACTGACCTATGCAGCCCCTGCTTGGTACGGTCTTCTATCTTCTACCAACAAACTTAAGCTCCAGGCTGTCCAAAATAAGTCGCTGAGATTTATCACCGGCGCGGGACGCTACGTCCGCAACTCCACCATTGCTAGAGACACCAAAACCGAGCCACTCGCAGAGTTCATATCCGGTTTGTCGAAACGATTATTCACCCGCGCTGACAACAGTCACCATACACACCTTAGGGGCATAGCGCCCCTACACGCCCGCCCGCCGGAAGGCAGGGCTCTCCCCCGAGAGCTTATTCCTGTGGGTGAATAAGTTTACTTATTCATCCTCCTACCTCCTTACCCTCCTCCCTTCATTCCATTCCATTCTTATTGCCCTTCTCGCCTCTATTTTATTTTTGCTTTTATTTCTGTTTTTATTTCGCTTTTATTTTTATTTTTATTTTCGTTTTTGTTTTGTTTTTGCTTCATTTTTATTTTATTTTAATTTCGCTCTTTTGTTTTGCTTTATTTTTACTTTTGTTTTATTTTGCTTCTATTTTTGTTTTCTTTTCTGGCGTCTACTCTCGTATTTTATTTTTTCTATTTTCTATATCGCTTATGGCGATAATATATTAGCCACAAAGGGGCCTGAAAAGTAGGCCGCCTTTTTAAATTTCACCGGGGGTGTTTAGCACCCCTGAGCTTCTGCCCGGGTCATGGTGGGAGGTAAATTCCCCTCCCCCGACACCCGCACCTCATCACCCAGCAGGGTGTAAGAGAAGATACCCCCGTTGGCTGGCCGCCGAGGTGGACGGGGACGGGGACGCGGAAGCGCTAGGCGCTTTGAGGCGCTTAGCCTCGGAATCGGAGTGGGGAGGAGTAGAAGACTCCAGGGCGGATGCCGCCGAAGCCTTTTTGGACTTGGCGGACTTCTTCCGCTTTTTACCCTTTTTGGTCCCCAGGCCAACCACTTTGAAGCCTTCGTCGTCCTCAGACAACGCCGACTCAGCGGACATTACGGCTGCTGGAGACCGGGGTGCGGTTTCGAAGGTTGCGGGGGGCGGGGTAGCGAGAGACCGAGAAGGGGTCTCATCGGCTACCGGAGTGGGGGGGCGATTGGGCACAGGGGCCCGAAGAGCGCGGCGAGCGACACGCGGGTCGCGATGGCGGGATTCGCGGGAGAGAGAGCGCGAACGAGTTTGCGAGCGAGAGAGCGAGCGAAACGCGGAACGCGGCGACAACAGGGAGGGTATCGACTTGTCGTACGCAATGTGGGCAGCCACATCCTCTGAAATGCAGGATTGGACCAAATCTGAGTGTTCACGAAGGCATGCCCTTATGAACGCCCCTATTTGGTCCCGGGACATGCCGGTGAGTATATCGGCCATCGCGCGGGAGTAGCCGAGGTGTCGCTTTTGAGTACCTAGTGACTCCCCACCATTGCTGGCGAGGAGCAAGAATACCTAAATGTGGCCAGGCGCCCCGCAGTGCTACGGATTGCCTGGTGTGTACCTAACTCCTACTCCTACGGCCGGGGTTACGTTGTCACCGTTAGGTTTCCCCCCAGCAACGAGACGTTTATGAAAGAGAAACTTTTAGGTAGACCGCAACTCTGAAAAGAGCTATACGATCTCACCCACCAGCCCTTGAGCACTCGGAACTGGATTTCTACAAACTAAAACGCAATCGACACTTAAAACGCGAGAATGCACGGAGCGGCGAACCGCTGAAGCGGAAATACTACGCTAGCGATTTAACACAAAGCCAGACTCAGACCGGGCGAACCGGTAACAGTCAAAGAGGCAAGCGAGGGTCACCGCTATGCGTAGTAGTTCCGCGACTACGAGAACACACACTCACGCACAAAAACGCACAGTATCGCTTCGATAAACACTCGGTTATGGGCGCGTTGAAGAACGCACAAACACACTCAGAGCGGGCCGAGAAGCAATTTCCCAGCCAACACACACTGCCGAGCAGCGCTTCAACACTCAGGCCGATTTTCCAGGAATTGCGGGCAATAAACCAAACAACAATTCGAGGTCGTCAGCGCTGAGGCAAAACACCACCCAGGAATGCGCACCAGCTGAGTCACCACTGCACGGAGCACACTAAGAGCACTTGACGCTCGAAAACACGACCGCACAACACGAGAGTCGAATCGGGAATGGTGTGATACTAATTTAAGGCATAGCCTAAGTACTTAATGACCCTAGCCATGTGAAGTTTCAGACAGTCTTTCCCTTTTTTACCCATAGACCCATCTCTTTTGTATCCCTATTTCAGTTTATTGTTATAGGAGTGAGGGAGAAAGAACGTACAATACTCAACACGCTTACTATTTTCACCTGTAACTTAGTAACCGTACAAACGGTCTATATAGAACTTTACATAGTAGTTCTGTACATTTTTGCACAACAAATGGCATATGTTTTACATACATACATTAAAGTAAAATTCCCGCTTTTTTGGGGAGAGCCGTGCATACAAAGTCGACAACATGTCGGTACTCACACAATATTATTTTTGATATTAACAAATAGTAAAGAGGGGAAATGAAACAAACCTACTCTACTTTTTACAATTTTACGCTTATGGTTATTACATTTTCTTAAATCTAAACTAGGCCCTATCAGGAAAATAGTTTTTTTATTGTGTTAGTATGTACTTAATATTACCATGTTATTGCGAAACATTACATGGTATATAAGAAATGTATTTATAGATGCAATTCGTGTTGCATTCTTGCAGCGGTGATAACAATAAGAAAATAGAAAAGTTTTAATATTAGACCTACATTTTTATTAATGAGAAAGTTTCCTTAATTTACTTAATACCTTATCTTTCTTTTTGATTTCGAAAATTACTAGTTAAGCAAAATTTTTGTTTCTGCAAAACATGATGGAGGTAGATTTTATGCGCTGAGAATTTTATTATATGTTTTTATGGCCTCACCAGCTCCACTGTCATTCAAGACTTAAGTTGTTGGATGGCTGGTAAAGAAAAATGCTGTCCTTCACATCATCCAGTTTTCGAAGAAAATTAAAATGGCTCCCAATCCGATTTCGCCGGATTACTCGCATCCTTTTTTACCCTGCTTCTCCAAATTACCTCTGTGAGCGTTTTGAATACCTATCTGCTCTTTAGAAACAAGACTTTGCGATCACACAATACTATATTATTACTGAAAACACCACAGCACACTACTAACTACTACTTACAGATTTTATTTCCTGAAATATGAATAGATTTACAATAAATTCTGGGATTGTTATTGGATTAAATTGTTAGTGTATATGTTCTGAAAACTTTGGAGCGCTTCGAGCGCTTGGACGCCTAGGCAGATAGTTAAGAATAAAAGGGAAATTAACATGTAACATATTATTAAATGACACTTGTCTGGAACGCTCCGCTCGCTTCGCTCGCTCCGCATCTACTTTTACAAAAGAGAAACTGAACCTAACCCAACATACATGACTTATACAGTGCGATTTCTGTTCCTTTATTCTCCATACTAGAATATCTGCCTAGGCGTTTAATTCACTGGCTAATTTAACCAGATGGCTGCGACATATAGATTATTTCCTACGCCCGCATTTCGTACGACGTCACTCACACCCACGCGGCGCTGTCGCTCTCACTACGACTTCTAGTAATGCTGTTTGTGCTAGCACGACCGTTTAATTGCCTTTTTTTGCGTTGGAAATCCTCATGGATTCCTATGAGGATTTCAGCACAGCACAGCGCACAGGTTATGTCGGACTCTTACCGACTAAAACAAACGGCGTTCCTTCTCGTGCCTTTACGGCGGCGCCGGGGGAACACATGAATGCATCCGCGACTGCCGAATAATCGCCTAGTGCAACTGTTTACGTGTTTAATAATTTAGGGCATATATTCAAAATAATAATTGAATTGTATTCCCATTCAGCAAAGCTCCAAGTGTACGAGTAATTGAGTTCAACGATGATGCGCACGCTAAAATTCTAGGTTTCCAATGGAAACCGAGTAAAAATAACTTTTCATTTAAAATCAAGGTCGAAGATTCTAGTAAATGTACAAAACGCACATTTCTTTCCGCTTTATTTTTATACCACTAAGGTGACAAAGAAGGTTACGGTCCGCCTGATGGTAAGCGGTTACCGTAGCCTATGGACGCTTGCAACACCAGGGGTATCACTCGCGCGTTGCTGACCCTGCAAAAATCTAATAACATCTTTCTTGAAGAACTCCATACTGTAGTCCTTGCAGAAAACCTTGGCAGGGAGCTCATTCCACAACTTAAGCGTTCGCGGGAGGAAGTTTCTCTGAATCTCTGAATGGCGAGCGGTGCGATGGTAGAAATTAGCCGTGGGCATCATTTTGAACAATTCCTCAGAAAACAACCCATTTTACAAGCGGTAGAACACACACAGGGAGGCAAAGTCTCTCCTTAGACTTAAGCTCGATACCGCAAGTGAGTTTGGAATCGTCGACAATTCTCACAGCCGTCGTTGAACCAAGTCAAAAGGGCCAAGCTGGTTTCCGGGTGCACCGGCCCAGAGATGGCAGCAGTACTCCATATGGGGCCGAACTTGCGAGTTTTAAAGCAGCAACCTTTGCCCCGGCGTGAATTACTGCTTCGCTCTGTTGAGTACGCCAAGTTTTTTGGACGCACGCTTCACCTTGTATTGGAAATGATCTTGGAAATGAACATCGCTGGAGATGTCAACACCAAGGATGATGAACAAGGCTCTTGGAGATGGAGAGGGGAATATCTTTTCTAACAAACAAATGTGTTACTATCGTGCCGTCAAGTTGGAATGGATGCTGGAATGATTTGCACATCGTCAGGCTACTGAGAAAGTTTTTCAAATTATCTCCTGTAGTATATACCGGACGTTAATTTTCTTATTCATTTTCAGTTACTTAAGCCAGTTAGCTCAAGGCATTTGGAAACTTGATCGCCACGTAAATTCTTTGATAGCTGAAGGCGACCAGCGCGATGCTGGTTATTTCGGATTAAAGATAAAAAATCGTTGTTACTTAGTTTAGCAATATAAGCAGCTAAATTAGCTATGATCCAGCCCTTTTGTCTGTTCCTCTGGATCCCGAGATGCTCAGGTTGTCTAAAGTGTTGTGGCTTGAGGTCACTAGGTTCGCGAGCGTAGAAATTTATTATGCAAAAAAGACTGCCGTCGACACAGTCTAAGCAAATATGTATGCCACGAGGACTCGATTCTATCTTTAAAGACCCCATTAGTAAGTGGGGTGTGTTGACGTCACACCAATCAACTAACTGGATTATTTCATAAGCAAACTTAATACCATAGAAGTGCCTGCTCCTTAGAACCAAGCAACAAGCGATGTAACAACAATGATTTGCTTATAAGAATTTTAAGTGGCTATACCAGCATTAGAACTTCCTGCCGAAGGATGCGAATTCTACCATACACCAAGTAAATGCAGGAATAGTGGCAAATCGTCTTTGCACAATAACACACGAGTAACGTGGCCCGACCCGCCATTGCCACCTCACCCAACTAATCCTTGATATACGTCGGTCACTCTAGTTTTACGTATATCCTTATTTTCCATTCTGTCGCGTTTAGAAACATTAAGCATGCATGCTTCCCATCGCCAGTTGAGCAGCTAAGAACTTATGCATGAGATTTACAGTTGCGAATCGTATCTTCTTTCCTTCACCACGGACAATACAAACTGATTTTACTGGAAAATTTCGTAATGATAAAGTAGTAGAGATTTTCCTAAAAAACCACAAAATCTTACTATTCCCATAGACACTTTCCACTTTGAAGCGATGTAGTTATAAAGTGAGCATCCCATAAGACAAATCATTATGGCCACCTACACAACTCCCGTAAAGAGTAGTGTAAAGACTGATATTAGCCACATAGGCCAATGGATTTTAAATGGCCAATAAAAAGAAGCAATATCTCCCTGCTTCTGTTTATTAGGACTAGGTCTCTTAACGTGTGACTAAGACAGCATCATCTCGTGTGCTGCTGCAAGTAAATAAGTAATCGTCTTCGGTTTCGGTGTTCGTATAATTGGAATTGAACTTCACAAGGTAAGTTCGTTAATTCTCAATTATACTTCACACCTTAACCGAAAACGATTACTTATTTACTTGCAGATGTTAAGAGTTATTGCAGTTAACTAATTGAACATTTATTGGAGCTATTTTGTTTCATCCTTTACTCTAGTTTTTAACAAATCACTTTGAAACTTATCCTACAGTTTTTGATAACTGACTAAATAATTAGGCGAATGTGCAATAAAACAACGTATGCGCAAATTCTCCTTCGTTTTATCACGTAATGGCAGTCAGAAGCATGCATATTGGTAGGTAGTAGGAGCTAGCTACTTACTATGTTATATCTAGGTATTTTGACAAACCACAAGGGACTTCCATTTAGGGACTGATAGACAGATTTTCCTCGCGATTGCCGTAGGCTTTTTAGGTAGGTACATACTTATTAACGGAACAATAAGTAATCCATTTAGGGTACAATTGCTAGGTATTTTGACAAACCATATAGGCTGACAAATAGTTTTTCCTCCCGATTTACGTGGGTATTTGACTGTCCATCGGTGTCACAATAGCTTAAAGTGAGCGTGAGCTCCAAGTTATACACGAGTACGTGGGTAGTAAGAGTGAGGTTAAGTTAAGACACTCGAATACTCACGTAACCGACCTGATAAGAGGTAGTCAAAATAACAAAACTGCATGTATCGGTGACAACACTATGTTCTCATCTCATGACGGGAGTCCAGACCTATCCTGATTTGTTGTAGTCCATGAAACACGTGAGTTCTCCTCCGACGAGTTTAATCGACGTCTCATTCAACTTTTTGTACTCCTTGCGCAGGCTGGATTTGGATCTTTTTCTTTTACTCATGGTTGTTCACCATATAACACGCCATATAACACACTGGACAAACTTGCCTATCACTGAATAAAATTAAATTAAACCGAACGAACGTGCGACTTTGACAACACAAAAACGCGTAATGGCGCGCCCGTCCGGCGCCCGGGAGGGAAAGAGAAGGGAGATATTGCTTATTTTTATTAGGACTAGGTCTCTAAACGTGTGACTAAGACAGTATCATCTCGTGTGCTGCTGCAAGTAAATAAGTAATCGTCTTCGGTTAAGGTGTGAAGTATAATTTTCTATTCGCTACCTATAAACTACCCATCGAAATCACAAATGGCGGGAAATCTACATTACCCTACTGATTTTAACCTAAAACCGGGATACTTCGTCACGCGATGCCAAACCAGATGCAAATGGTAAATTAACTAAATCAGAATCCATTTAGGATTTTTAGTTAATTTTTCTCCAGATAAACCACGGTAAGGATCCAAAGACATGGCACTACCTACCTCCTTATCGAACACTAACTTGTTTAAATGTTGGGCAACTTCCCTTTAAATTAATTCATTACTATCGCCAACACAAAACAGTTTTAAGTTTTTGACTTTTGAAGTAAAACTTAAAAAATATTATACACAATAATACCCTATCAACCTACGTTAATTAAATTATCACCAATTCAATATAGCAAAACAAAAGCTAATCACAATTGAACCTATACCTTACTTTACTTTACACATCTTTTAGTTTTTCTCATAAAACAAAATCTCTCGTCCTCCTAACTTCCGTGCACATTTATCGATTTTAATTCAAGTTAAAAACTGTAATGCAGCACAATAGCTTACTTGCGTCAACCAGTGTTCATTTAATTCTAAATGCAAATCGCGTTATAGAACCTACCCGTATCGACCTACAATTACTTAATCCCTAACTCAGCATCTGCTTTTCTGCATATTTATGAATAAGAAGGCACACAAAAAATTAATAATCAATCTATAAATACAATGGTTCTTCATACTCGCTTATACTTTTTCATCAAAAATTTAAAATTAAAAACAATATAAGATACTCATCTTAACTAGAAAAAGATTCATTGGTACACGCCGGGTTTGAACCTGCAGCCCCTCAGGACGCGAGACGAAATCGAAACTCGTAGGCCACTAGCATGGGCGTAGCCAGGAACACCCAGGTGGGGCAGCCGCCCCACCTTAGACTTGCCCTAGACTACCCAAAAAGCGTATAACCTCGAGAATTTTGCATGTATAGTAGATTTTTGCCATATGAAAATAATATTTTCTACCAGATTTGCCCCACCCAAGCCTGGTTTGCCCCATCCTAGCTAAATAGCTGGCTACGCCCATGGCCACTGGTGACTTATCTATATCTTCTTCTAATATATAAAATTCTCGTGTCACAGTGTTCGAAACGGCTTGACCGATTCTTATGAAATTTTGTGTGTATATTCAGTAGGTCTGAAAATAGGTCGTAAAGTATTTTTCACTATCCTACTGGTCAAGACTAAATGAGGCGCAGACGAAGTTGCGCGGGGCAGCTAGTTTCTATATATTTCTTTAAATAACTAAACAAAAAAACTCTTTGCGTAAATGTGTGTGTATGTCGTGGCCCGATCCAAGAGTTCATCACTACATGATGTGTACGACCAATTCATGATATAGTCGTATTTCATGATAGTCAATCCACGTTTTGCTTTATCTTTAAAGTAGGGTTTCCATATTAAAAAATTAATGTTTTGCTATTGTTCGTTCAAAGATTAGCTTAAAAAATTACGTTAAACTTATAAGGGTCTGTCCGTGGAAAAACCTATCCTTGTGATAACTCTAAATCGAGATAAACGTATTACTTATATCTAGTACCTAAGTACTGTTACGCCGTAAGGGTGATAGTACCTTGAAGAAAAATATTTCCATGGGAACTCTTGATCAGGATAAAAAAAACTTTGAATTCTGTAATCTGTCCTATAGACTAATAGCCTCTCAAAATTGATCACTGTTTAGAAACAATTAAAATATTTTTTCCACAAAAAGTAAATAAATAAATTTAGAAAGAGACAAAGAACTACTCGCCGCACGGTCGCTTTCACAGCTGACTAGGAAATGTCCTGTCCAGTCTCTATGTTATGATGAAATGCATCGAAATGAAGATCAATTCAATGCAGTCGTCAGTTTTATATTTGCAACATTTTGAAACAGGAGTACTTCATACAAATGAAACACAGGTAGATAATGTCTTATTTTAACACTTTTAGGTTTATTTTTATCTTGATTAAGGGTTCCCGCGGATATATATTATTTTCATAGGCCTATATACCTCGGCACACAGCTAAAGAATTATATTTCTTACCTTTACGAAGATAAGTTACAGATTTAGGCTCATTAGGCATTTGTTATTATTTATTGTTGCAAGAGAAGTCACACGAAAAGTATATATTAATATGAAGGCTTTACCGCCATGAAGCAAAAAGTGATAAGCGAATTATAATTTACTTGTCAGCCATTAGTCATATGCAACTCAGAAGTCGCGCGCCCCTTCGCGAACTATGTCAAGAACTCCATACATCCTGAGGCATGCATTCCATGCATTATCAATAAACAACATAACGATCAGTATTATTAAGCAGCGATACATTGCTTGTTTATCTACCATTATTTTGACTATACGTAAGCACACGCGTCAATGGGTGAAGTTTTTAACTTATTTATTTGTAATTATTATGAGAAACACTGTGGTCTGAGATAAAAGAGTGTTTAATGGTATTAAATTTGTTCTTGGAACACAGTGTTGTCTTTTGATGTAAAGAGAAATATTGACCTACTTAATATCTGAGCTCACGACAGTAATATTTTTCCTGCTATAAATGTTGAAATAATTTAGTCAATCATTGTTATTATTTTACGGTATAGCAACGAGATAATATTGTAGCTAGGTAGTGGACACGGCCGCAAGTATCAAACAAGAAAAAAAACCGGCCAAGTGCAAGTCTGGCTCGCTCACCGAGGGTTCCGTGCAAACTTATTATTTGTTGTTGTATATTATTAAAAATATTTTTAATTATGTGATGTAACTAAAAATTTACGGTTTTCGCAATTTTTACTTTATCTGTGATGCTATAAGACGTTGCTTCGTACCCAATTTCAAGATTCTGAATTTCCGGGATGTACCCTGTAGGTTTTGATTCCCTTGCGAGTTTCGAAAATTTGCGGCATAAACGGCTGTATCTTTTGATTGCGTTGGCTTAGAAGTTTGATTACTCACAGCTGTAAGGGACAGTAAACCTAAGTATTTGATATAAATTTTAGCTTGATACCTTCACGCGTTCCTGAGAAAAAGGGTCTTGACAGACGGACGGACGGACGACAAAGTGATCCTATAAGGGTTCCGGTTTTTCCTTTCGAGGTATGGAACCCTAAAAAAGTTCTACAAACTTGCCTATAACTTGAGTTACCTGGCAATATAGAAAAATCGTTTCTCTTAGCGAAAACGTAGATTAGGCTTATCTATAATAATATAATAAAGCTTGTTTGTTTGTTTATTTTGTTTGAACGCGATAATCTCAGGAACTACCAGTCGGATTGAAGAAATATTTTTGTATTTGATAGCCCAATTCTTAAAAATGTAAGTTCCATATAACTTTATGCAATAGCCCTTAGAAGCGGAGCAGTAAATTAACGCGGGCGAAACCGCTGGGAACAGTTAGTATTTTATAATGTTTCAAAAGCTGCCCTATATTACACACCCTTCTTATCAAACTGGCATTCTAGTTTATTTATAAGGAATGTATTTATGTCAAAATAATAATCTAATAAGGGATTTTGGTTAATTCAAGGTCTAAGGCTAATTCATTTGGTCTTATTCGAGACATATCATCAAATTTTTTTTTCGTTTTCGACTGAGAGCACAAACTAAATCTGGATAAGGATGTAGACGAATATTTTTAAGCTTCAGTGTGAAATTTTTGGATGCTTACTCTTTCATACGTCCCATTTTTTAATCACAATTCGTCCGCTATATAGGCGTGCTGAGAAGGCATCCATAGAGTAAACAAAAAGGTACTAGGTCGTAAGGCTACTACAAACTCGATAAATTGGTAAAAGTTACCTCCACGACGCAGATGACTAAGGTAAAAAAAAGTAATTTATTGTGACATTGCTATGGGCTATTTTTGTAAAAGTCAGCAGTTTCAGGTAAACCAAGTAACCTACCATTATAACCCAGGTTGTTGTGCCTTTGTGTTTAATTAGTTTTATTTTAGGCATGGGATCATTATTTATTAGCATTTAAATAATTATTAGATCAAGAGTTTGTTGTTGTACCTTATAGACTACAGGCCCATGTCCAAAAAATGGATGGGTCATATGAACCACCAGGTGACGTATATAGGACGATATAAGAGCATAAAATAATAAGATTCAGCACTATGCCGTCACTTGTAAGCTGTCCAACTGAGTGCTGGTGAGAATTCAAAAGTGCAGGTAGAGTGAGTAAATTTTGGTCATATATTTTTGTACCGCATTTTTACCATCGATAGAGCCATGAAAAAAAAAAGAAAGCGCGCAGTGACGTAACAAAATAGTGCGCCACAAAGTCGGTAATTTTTTTTGGTTTTCTGACAATTTCCAGGGTAAATTTGGTCATTTCATTTCGTACGACATCAGTTTCATACTGTTTCAATACAGCTTCTAATCCATTGTTCCGCAACGCCGTACAAAAATCATGCGACAAGGGGAAAAAATCGAGGGTTGCAACCCCCTCTCTTTCCGTGGTTAGGGGGGTGATTTGAAACAACATAAAATTAATTTATTTTGAAAGTATTTTATACACAGATAATATTTTTTTGCATGCCGTACATTTTAGTTGGTCCAAAGGTTACTAGGGGAAAAAAAACTCAAGAAAAAATCCATAGAACGAAATGTAAGAAAAATATGGTCTGCATTAAAATGTACGGCATCATTTTTTCCTAATTTATTTAAAACAAGGGAAAAATATAGAAAATTGCTATATTTTATTAATCTATGAATATTTAAACTTTTGTAATAATTTAAAAACATTTCAGTTTGTGTACTTCTCTATAATTTTTTTTAGAACAGTTTCTTTTGAACGGCAATACTATATAAAAATTGTATTTTACAATATCATGTTAAAAAAAAAGTTGCCGTACAGAGTCAAATGATTTTACAGCTTTATTAATCAAGTAAACCATGAAATTAAGACAATTAATAATATACATTCAAATGAACAATATTTTTTTTGACGGCATTATTTTTAATAGTACTTTTGAGTGCTAGATAATGTTTTGGAACCGAAGCCGTATTTTTTTTCAAATCACCCCCCGGACCACGGAAAGAGAGGGGGTTGCAACCCTCGATTTTTTCCCCATGATTTTTGTACGGCGTTGCGGAATAATGGATTAGAATCTGTATTAAAACAGTATGAAACTGATGCCGTACAGAATGAAATTACCAAATTTACCCTGGAAATTGTCAGAAAATCAAAAAAAATTTACTTACTTTGTGGCGCACCATTTTTTTTACGGCACTGCGCGCTTTCTTATTATTTTTCATGGATCTATCGATGGTCAAAATGCCGTACAAAAATATATGACCAAAATGTACTCACTCTACCTGCACTTTTAAATTCTCACCAGCACTCAGTTGGACAGCTTACAATTGACGGCATAGTGCTAAATCTCATTATTTTATGCTCTTATATCGTCCTATATGCGTCATCTGAATAGTATATTATATCTATATCCGTTCTATGAATAAGTGCATTATTATTACTCCTGGCTTCTGCTTGCATACATTACGTTTTTTATATATATAAAACTCAAAGTCCTGATTCATTCATCACTGACTCATCAACACCCAGCTCAGACCCTTAACCTTAGAAAGCTGAAATTTTGCACAGGGGTTCCTTTTATGATGTTTACGTGAGATAAGAAAGGATTTTTTTAAATTCACCCCCTAAAGGGGTGAAACGGGAGTCCAAAGTTTGTTTGAAAATCTTTCATTCATTTTTAAAGTTAAATGGATAAAAATTGGTATATGGCCTTTCGGTTAAAAACTATGAATGACGTGTTTTACCGTTTTTGGGAAAACATCCCCTAAGGAGATAAATAGGGGTTGTAAATTTGTATTCAAGAAATTCAAACAACAGAACCGATTTGGCTGAAATTCAAAGTGCCGGTAGCTTATATCTTGACATAAAACTTAGGCTAACTTTTATCTCGGTATACTTATGGTGATATGTGCGATGTCATTTTATCTCGGGTAATTTTACAAAAATTACATAATGCATGTACTATAATGTGTCTAAATCAGTGTTATTTCTGTATATACATACACTGAAAATATATGTAAAACTTATAAGCATAAAACATAGCTTTTGCGCTATGTATAATAGGTTTTGTAGGAAAAAATACCATTTTTGTACTTTTACAACTTTTTTATATTTTTCTACTTTTTATTGTGTAAAACTTTTTTATTATTGAAGCTTATAACTAGATATTACTATATTAGCATACAACATTATAGATATAAAAAGAAAACGAGTTAGCAAACGGCTAAAAATGTAAAACTTTCAAACTATTCTCGTTATAACTTTGTACTACAAAAGCTCACAAATATGTAACTTATATCACACTCATGTGTGTAACTTTAACCATATGTCTGTAAATTAGGTAAAAGCGTTAGATTATAAGCAAAGTTTGTATCGAATGCGAGACTAAATAAAAAGCACAGCGTAAGGTTCCTCAAAGTTTTGCTACGAGGTAGCTAATCTCGCGGCCGCCGGGCCACCTCACTCGGCAAAAATCATTCTCCATAGTGCATAATTCCTCCAAAGTGTAAATAGTGTATGTGCGCGAAGAGAATATTTTCTGTAGACGGCGGACGTGCACGGACGAAATTGGATAGGGGCTTGTTTTGTTCAGCGTGTCTGCGCCTACGAGTAAAGCGCTTCAAAGTTAGATGGGTGCCGCTTTTTCAGCGGCTTTTCGGCCGATTTGGTAAGCGCATTTATTTTATTTTTGCTCGGCAATTTCACTTGCCGCGGATCGCTGGGTCGTTAGTTTCTCAAGGGCGGCCCCTCCGGGGCCCCCCTCCACTACTGCTGTTCGACACCGAGGTATGTTGAGTGTACTTTTATAACTATTAAGTAATGCCGCCCCCCGTAGCAGCTCCCCCAGCGGTACGTAGAGGTGGCGTACGCAAACGTGGCGTATGGCTACGCTCTCAGCCCTCCGCCACCGTAGTGGCGCAAAATTTATTCACCGGCGAAATATCAGCCGCGGACCGGCCCTTTTCGGTCGCGGTCATCTAGGACTTCTATGGCCTCGGCCATATCCCAGACGTCGATTTACTCGGCTTCAGACACCGGCGACGAAATGTTTAGAGATGAAGACCTCCCCACCCTTCTGGCAATGCTCTCTCAGATTGAGGACACCCCGCCCCGGCCAGACCCGAAATCGTCATCGTCCAAACAAGGCAGTAACATAAGCCAGACCAATAAGGTAACGCCCCTAATGCTAGTACCGCGAAATTTGAACCAGCCCTCAATCCCTCTGCCGCAGAGAGACCCTGGGGTACGCGGTAGAGACGTTAGGCCGAGACCCTTGCTAACCAGCCGTCTACATCAAAAGCCGCCGTAGAGGCTTCCCAAGACCCCACTCCACTTGAAGGGATGGAAATCTCAGAATCCACCCCCCCCCCCAGGCGGTTCCACTCCTGACGTCAGCGTCACCCAGCGGACGCTCTTACGCGCAAGCAATAGGCTCCTAACCCGCTAAAGCTCAGTCGTCGCAACCTGGCCAGTAAGGAGGAATATCGTACGGTAGTGGCCTATATAGACGAGCTGTCTAAGCTGGATAGTGCCGTTTCATGGTTCTGTTACAGCTTGGACAGCGACCGCCCGCAGAAAAAAGCCATTAAGGGGCTCCCTCAGGACACCTCGCTTGACGAGATAGCTGAGAACCTCGCCTTTGCCAGTTTCCCTGTGTCGCACGTTAGGCAAATCCCAGCAGTTAGGGGCCGACCTAACTGCATTTATTACGCCCAATTGCAGCACAGGCACACCCACGCCGAGCTACAAGAGCTGTATGCACTCAATGAGCTGCTCAGCATGCCTGGCATATCTATAGAAGCCTGGCGCTCACGCCCAGGCCCCGCGCAATGCCATAGATGCCAGTCATTCGGCCATGCTTCTTCAAACTGTCACCGGCCGATAAAATGTGTGCGCTGCAGCGGCGATCACCCTGCGTCAGACTGCGATCGGCAAAAGGTCGCAGTAAAATGTACCAATTGCAGGCAAGCGCACACAGCCAACAGCCGGTCTTGTCCAGTCCTCAGGCGTGAAGCGAGGCGTAAAGGGGTGACTATTGCTCCTCCACTCCCGCGCAACAGCGCCCAACGGGCTACAAATTTGCCCTCACCATCGCCCACCCCCCTGCAACAGCTACAGCCGCAAGAATATGACTTATCTGCTGGGGAAATTTAATGCCCCCCGCCAACCCCCCCACCGATAGATCCCTAGCTCTCGGGAAGAAAAAAATGAGGCCACGACGGAAAAAATACGCACCCCAGCCCACAACAACGGTCTCGGCTAATATCCCGACAGCACCGAACACACAATTCGCCCCCTACATTTTTATGCCCCCCCCCCAATTTGCGGACCCACCGCAACCCTCTAAGCCATTGTTAGCACAGACTATCCAAAAAATGCTGCCTCAAGCGGCCGCTATACAACAGACGCAACTTACCACGAGAAACCGCCCTAGTGGCATGCTACACACACAGGGCCCACCCCGAATGCAAGCCGGTGCCCTAAATGTAGCAAGAGCTGCTATAGCGGCACTTAAAGCGGCCATAGAGGCCATAGCCGCCGGTCAGAAACCACTATCAGCACTTTTTAACGACTTGGCACAACTCACCACAATTCTTACGTGGGAATTTAATGGGGCCTCATCGGGGCCTTAAATTAAGAATTGTGTACTGGAACCCTGGGGGCATTAACGGCAAGACAGCCGCCCTCAGAACGTTAGTCCAGGAACACGATGTTCACATTGTGTTACTGGGCGAAATGAAACTCCGAGGTGAGAATGAGCTCCGCATTCCAAATTTCTTCACCCATAGGCGAGACGAAATTTCTCCCGCTAATTTGGCCCGAATTACTACCCCTTCCCCAATTTACATATACTCGGTCTATAGGTGTAAAACTTAAGGTCGGCAATGCGGAGCTTAAAGTCTTCCAGCCACTATCAACCCCCTTCGATCCAAGTGACATTGACAATATTTTTTGCGATGCCACCCACACACTTATTTTAGGTGACCTTAATTCCAAACACCAACACTGGGGTTCACGAACTTCATCCAAATCGGGTCGTGAACTAAAAGCAAATGCTGAGCTGAAAAACTATTTAGTCACCGGTCCAGGATCACCAACGCACTACCCCTCTACGGACAATCACGCACCGGACGTATTGGACATCGCCTTAGCGCATAAGATTAGCTGGTCAATGTCGTTAGAGGTCCTCCACGACACTGACACTCAGCATCTGCCAATCTTATTGGTCCTTGGAGTGTCTGCATCTGGTAAACCGCTCCCCAACCCCCGCAGAACAACAGACTGGGCCACTTTTCACCGCGCCATGTTGAGTTATCAACTCCCGACTGGTGGCATTTCTACTCCCTTAGAAGTCGAAGAGGCAGTTAGCACTTTCACAACTGCCATTGCACAGGCTCTAAGGGAGTCTACTAAAATTTAAGCCACAGCTTCTGGAAAGCAGCTTTTACCGGCGGACCTCCGCGCAAAAATCAAAGAAAAGAGGGCCCTTCGTAAAAACTGGTGCCAAACACGTTGTCCAGCTGTAAAGAGGGACCTTAATAAAATCAGTGCCGACCTGCGGTTAGAAATCGTTAATTACAGGCAGCATTGTTGGGACCAAGTGATATTTAAAGCTAGTGAGGATGACACGGCTCTGTATCGCTTGGCCCGACATATCAATAAAACCCCCGCCCCAATTTGCCTTCTTATAGATACCGCTGGCATTCGCCATTATCACGCAGCGGAACTTTTTGCGGACCACTTCGAGGACCAATTTAAGCCGAACCCCATTATTGACCCTGACCACACATTAGGAGTTACAGAACGCGTAGAGCAGTTTCTCGCGGCCCCAGCCCCACCACTCAGAGGTGATTATTTTATCTCGCCTAAAGAGGTTAGGAAGGAGGCCTCTAAGCTTAATAAGCGCAAATCACCCGGTTCCGACGAGATTCCAAACACAGCGATTATCATGCTGACTAGGAAGGGTCTGGTGGCACTCACCCGTATCTTTAATAGGATACTGCGCACTGGACATTTCCCATCTTCGTGGAAGATTGGCAAAATTATTGTTCTCCCGAAACCAGGGAAAGATCGTCATCGTCCAGAACATTATGGACCGATTACACTGCTGTCCAATTTAGCCAAGTTGTTCGAACGCCTACTTTTACTTAGGATATCCCCGCATATCCAGCTTAGGCCTGAACAGTTTGGTTTCAGAGACAGCCACAGTACCACTCTTCAGCTTGTACGAGTGCTCCATCACATGGCCTTCGAGCTAAACAAGGACAGGCGCACAGTCGGAGTCTTTCTCGATATGGAGAAGGGTTTCGATGAGTTTGGCACGAGGGCTTAATACACAAGTTAGAGACGGACATCCCACCGATGCTCGGGCGAGTAATAGCCTCGTTTCTGGACAAACGGAGCTTCTATGTCTCGGTCGAGAACAAACAGTCAGCATGTAAACTCATTAGAGCAGGGGTACCTCATGGTAGCTGCCTATTGCCACTGCTCTACGCGTTATTCACCAACGACATCTCCACTCTCAGTGACTCCGGTCTAGCCTAAGGTGTTGAAGACGTCATCCTAGCCCTTTACGCGGACGACAGCGCCTATATGTCCTCCTCCCGCAAAGCTAGTTTAGTAGCCAAAAAAATGCAGCGACTATTGGACACTTTGCCTGGCTGGCTGGACAAGTGGAGAATAGCCGTTAATGCCAGCAAGACATCAGCAATACTGACCGGCCTTCAAAAGTTTCTCCCACCGAAACTTGTGTTTCGAGGTCAAGTTATTGAGTGGCAACCCAGCGTAAAGTACCTAGGTTGTATTATAGACCGCCCCTTGTGCATGCGCAAAATGCTAGACCATGTGTCAGCAGGCGCGGTCGCGTCACGGGCGTGCCTTAGACCGGTACTTTTCTCTGACTTGCCACTCAGAACCAAAATTCGCCTGTACGAGTTGTACATACGGTCGAGACTGACCTATGCAGCCCCTGCTTGGTACGGTCTTCTATCTTCTACCAGCAAACGTAAGCTCCAGGTTGTCCGAAATAAGTCGCTGAGATTAATCACCGGCGCGGGACGCTATGTCCGCAACTCCACCATCGCTAGAGACACCAAAACCGAGCCACTCGCAAAGTTCATATCTGGTTAGTCGAAACGACTATTCACCCGCGCTGATAACAGCCACCATACACACCTCAGGGGCATAGCGCCCTTACACACCCGTCCGCCGGAAGGCAGGGCTCTCCCCCGAGAGCTTATTCCTGTGGGTGAATAAGTTTATTTATTCACCCTCCTACCTTCTCACCTTCATTCCATTCCGCTTTTACTTTATCTCTGTTTTTATTTCGCTTTTTTTTTTATTTTATTTTCGTTTTTATTTCGTTTCGTTTTTATTTCGCTTTCATTTTTGATTTTGCTCTTATTTCGTTTTGTTTTGTTTTTGCTTCGTTTTTATTTTAATTTAATTTCGTTCTTTTGCTTTAGTTTAATTTTATTTATTGGTATATTTTTCATATCGCCTTTGGCGGTAAAATACATTCACCATCAAGGGGCCTGAAAAGTAGACTTCTTTTCAATTTCACCGGGGGTGTTCAGCACCCCTGAGCTTCTGCCCGGGTCATGGTGGGAGGTAAATTCCCCTCCCCCGACACCCGCACCTCAACACCCAGAAGGGTGAAAGAGAAGATACCTACGAGCCGCCTCACTCATTCCCGATTCGACTTTCGTGTTATGTGGTCGTGTTCAAGAGCGTCAAGTGCTCTCATTGTGCTCCGTGCAGTGGTGACTCAGCTGGTGCGCATTCCTGTGTGATGTTTTGCCTCAGCGCTGACGACCTCGAATTGTTGTTTGGATTATTGCCCGCAAATCTTGGAAAATCGGCCTGAGTGTTGAGCGCTGCTCGGTAGTGTGTATTGGCTGGGAAATTGCTTCTCGGCCCGCTCTGAGTGTGCTTTCGTGCTTTTCAACGCGCCCATAACGCGAAGTTTATCGAAGCAATACTGTGTGTTTTTGTGTGTGAGTTTGTGTTCTCGTAGTTGCGGAACTACTACGCATAGTGGTGACCCTCGCTTGCCACTTTGACTGACGCTGGTTCGCCCGGCCTGAGTCCTGCTTTGGGTTAATCGCTAGTGTAGTATTTCAGCTTCAGCGGTTCGCCACTCCGCGCATACTCGCGTTTTAAGTGTCGATTGCATCTAGTTTGTAGAAATCCAGTTCCGAGTGCTCAAGGGCTGGTGGGTGAGATTGTATAGCTCTTTTCAGAGTTGCGATCTACCTAACGTTTCTTATTCATAAACGTCTCGTTGCTCGGGGGGAAACCTAACGGTGACAACGTAACCCCGACCGTAGGAGTAGGAGTTAGGTACACACCAAGCAATCCGTAGCACTGCGGGGCGCTTGGCCACACTTAGGTATTCTTGCTCCTCGCCAGCAATGGTGGGGAGTCACTAGGTTCTCACAAGCTACACCTCGGCCACTCCCGCGATGGCCGAAGTACTCAAAGGCATGTCCCGGGAGCAGATAGGGGAGATCATCAAAGCTTGTCTTCGTGATCACTCAGATCTGGTCCAAGCCTGCTCTTACCAGGCTGTGGCTGCCCTCACAGCTTATGACAAGTCCGTGCCCTCTCTGTGTTTGCCGCCGCGTTCCCCGTCTCGCTCGCGCACTCGCACGCGCTCTCTCTGCCGCGACCCCAGCTCTCGCGACCCGCTCTTCGGGCCCCTGTGCCAAATCGTCCCCCCACTCCGGTAGCTGATGTGACCCTTTCTCGGTCACTCGCTACCCCGTCCCCCGCAACCTCCGAAACCGCACCCCTATCCCCGGTAGCCGTAATGTCCGCTGAGTCGGCGTTGTCCTCAAACGAGGACGACGAAGGCTTCAAAGTGGTTGGCCTGGGGACAAAAAAGGGAAAAAAGCGAAAGAAGACCGCCAAGTCAAAAAAGGCTTCGGCGGCATCCGCTCAGGAGTCTTCTCCTCCTCCCTCCGATTCTGAGGCTACACGTCTTAAAGCGCCTAGCGCTTCCCCGTCCCCGTCCACCTCGGCGGCCAGCCCTGAGCCAGCCGCCATGGACACAACCCCCGCCGCCACCTCTTCGCAGGCCGACTGTCCCACTTCGGGACGGAAGGAAAAAACTCCGCCCCCTGTTGTCATCAAAGACAAAGGGGCCTGGCCAAACATCGCAATCGCGATGAAGGCCAAGCGTATCAATTATACGCACGCCCGCAACGATGCCGAACGCGGCATCAAAGTCCAAGTCCCAACGCCAAAAAAAAAAGCCGCCTCACTCACTCATCCACCGTTCGTCCAGACGCGCACAAGCTTTAAGAAGATCGCGCTGTGCACCTTTACAACTGAAGAAGTGTTTTTATTTTACTTCCCGCGAAGATAATACCGTTCGTTTCATTTAGGCTACATTTTATCTCGGAAAACTTACAAGTTCCCAGGGGAATAATTATAACTTAATGTGACTTTACTTACTCTTTCACATCGCGTCACACCAGTGCATCCGATTCAGATGAAATTTGGCATAATTTGAAAGAATGAGGACAAGGCTATATTTCCCGATCGAGAGGTCTAGCGGGAATGAAAACCTATCTAAATAATTAAACTTTGCGCGGGAAAACACGATATGATTGAGCTGTAATTTATCACAGAGATGGATAAAGAGACGGAAAAGAATTTAAACTCCTTTTTATCCTAATTCAACCTGGGACCTTTTACGATAATCAAAATTTTGGCGAATAAAACCACATTAAAATACTACGCAATTGAGCTGAATTTTGACACAAGATTATTTAAAGAGACGAAAAAGGATATAAGCTATATTAAATACTGGTCAAGAGTTCCTGAAAAAATTATTTAATTGGGCGGTAATTTGTCACAGGGATAGTTGAAGATAATTATCTTCAAAAGGAAAAAGAAAAGGATTGAAACTACTTTTTATCCCGATCCGGAAGTTCCCGTGGGAATAATACCATGGTACAGTATTATGCAATTGAGCTGAAATTTGGCAGAAGGTTAGTTGAAGATACCGGAATAGGATATAAACAACATTTTATACTGATGAAGAGTTCCTGTGGCAATAAAAACGTATCGCAACATTTGTATGGAAATCCATTATTTTTCAATTAAAATAGATGAAAATTGGTACATGGCCTTTCGGGTGAAAACTAAGTATGATATGTTTATTGTAAAGTGTTGTATGGTGTTGCATAATGTTACATAGTAATGTATGGTGTGGTGTGGTGTGGTGTAGTGTGGTGTAGTGTAATGCAGTGCAGTACAGTACAGTACAGTATAGTATTGTATAGTATAGTAATGTAAATAAAAAGTATATAAGTTTGTGTTTGTGTGAGTGTGTATGTTTTTTTTTTTATTTGTTCGGCGCGTTAGTTACTTATTACCTGATAAGGTAACAAGAGATATTAGGGATGTACTAAGAAATCATTTTTCTATATTAAATTAAAATTAATGACTTGAAATTGGGGCCAAAGTTTATATGAATACCATTATTTTTTAACCTTCTTCTTCTTCTCAGACAGGGGACGTCTACTGCTAAATATAGGCCTCCCCTCATATGTTTCTACAAAGAATATAAAAGAAGACTCTGACTGACTGACATATCAACGCACAGCCCAAACTGCTAATCCTAGAGACTTGAAATTTTGCACAGAGATTTCTGTTATTACTTAGGTGATCACCAAGAAAAGATTTTTCAAAATTCCAACCCTAAGAGAGTAAAATGGAGGTTGAAAGTTTGTATGTAAAATTGACATTTTTGAAGCTACATGCGTAAAAACCGGTATTAAGCCTTTTGGTTGAAAATTAAGATTGACGTGTTTTATCGGTTTCGGAAAATCATCCCCTAGAGCGATAAAAGACCGAATTTAACGCGGATACGTTTCAGCTGAAATTTCGCACAGGCGTTGTTGAAGAGACGGAGAATGACATAGGATACTTTTAATCCCGACCAAGAGTTCCCACGGGAATATTTTTTCCGGTACTTTTTCCAGCATCCAATTGGGCTAAATTTTAGCAAAGGAATAACTATAAGCCGAAGACCAAATTTAGCGCGGGCAAAGCCGCGGGCAAAAGCTAGTCTAATATAAAATAAGGTTGCATGCTTCATCATATCTGCTTATATTTGTCTACTGCTGGACATAAGCCTGCTGGTAGGATTTTTGTCTTTAATCCACTTGTGAAGTCTATTTTTAATACTGTTGACGGATGGTGGATCTATCAATTCTTGTGGCAGCTTGTTCCACATCGTCATGACTCTTTTAGATATTCAACATTGGTCTTGAACCTCCAGGGAGCTAGCAGCGCATCGATATTCCGTCGCGCACGAGTATTATCACTTCGCTAGAAGCATAGAGGAAACAAATACTGCGTAAGCTAGAAGATAGCAAGTAGGTTTGAGCAGTTGTATGAGAATTTTGATATTTTTGTGTTTAGGAACTTTAAACTTAGTACAGAGATTCTGTTATGACGAACGTGAGCAAAGGCATAGGCAAATTTTTTATATTTTTTAAAGAAATTATTCGAAATAACAGTAGTTGATCTTTAATAATAAACCACCTTTTGCCACCCAGAGACTTGCCCTTAAGTGGAGTCTACCAGAAATTTACAAAAATCTGAGCAATATTCCCCGTTCCAGCCAAGCTTCATATAATAATCTGTCCAGTTATATGATAATATCTATTCCATACTTTACGATCTGCCTAGGCATTTTGTGAAACAGCGAATTATACGATTTGCCTGCGACATATAGATGGACAAATGCACTAAATAACCTACTTATCTAGAAAAAGGATCATCCTGGAAAACAATACAGCATAGTAAATATCGACATACAGGGTTGCCTATCTTTTATTCAGTGTTGGTAACGCATCGACACCAGACTAAGTACGAGACTGGAATGCTATCCAACAAAACATTGCAATGTAACCTTCTCATAAGATGGTTATCGCATTTTAAGACTTTATTAATACAAATTGAAGTGTTTGTTAGTTTGTCAAGATTGTTTCTTAGGCTAAATTTTATTTAAAGTTAGTTTAATTGAATGATATTTACCAAAGAATATTTATTTATATGGTAGCGTTAACCTCCTCTCTAGCCTAAATATATCTCTATAAATAGCCACTCTAGTTAAGGCTACGCCCTACTCGAATGTGCAGTTTTCTGCTCGTTTTTAAAATTGATTCCACTGTCCTGTTGCAAGTTTCATACTGGAAAAAAATAACATGGCTTTTGCCATTATTTATCAATTAAGTTACTGTATTTGTATTAAGATATCTCTTAATACATCGCTTTAAAAAAAAACGGCCGAACCTCACGTTTTTCCAATTTTAAATAATATTTCCTTTTCAACTTGTAGCGGAAACATAATTTATTTTAAGAAATGTTAAGAAACTATAAAGCTAGAGAAGTACTGTAATAGTTTTTTTTATCTAATGTGGTATAACTGTAATTTATTATTTTCCACTTTTTACGCTAAGCTGTTCGCATACCAGGCCACGCAGAAAATTTTGCGAAAAAAAGGTTTTAATTTATAAGACACTGGCCACTTTTAATTATTTTGAAAAATTTGGTTCTTTAAAAGTAAAAATACCATTGTTCGAATTTCGATTTCCCTCCAAATTTTTTTGAGAGCCAAATTAAATTATCGTGTCTCATTTAAAAATGGATCTGCATCGAGAACATTTTCGTGCGATGATTTCTACGACTTCTAATGGCTTTTATGGATGAAGTACCTTCAAAAGCAACGATCTATCATTGGCATAGCGAGTTCAAGCGCGGTCACCTTAAATTGGGCGATGAACAAAGGAGTGGTCGTCCTTCGACGGCTGTCATGGAAGAAAGTGTGAAAAATTTAATTCAAGAAAACAGGCGAATTACATACTGAGAGATTCAGCATACACTGCAGATTGATTCGGGAAGTGTTGACAAGATTCTACACGAGCACCTTCGCGTGAGAAGATAGTTCTGCACTCACCGAAGTTTAGAAGCAGACCCGTGTGGAGTGGTGCCGTGATATGATTCAAAAATTTGAAGCAGGCTCGTGTCGGCGCGCTTACGACATTGTTACAGGTGACGAATCCTGGAGCTATCAATACGATCAATAACAAAGCGTCAATCGACAGTTTGGCCGTTTAAAAACGAACCAAAGCCTACGAAAGTGAAGCGATCGAAAAGCGCAGGGCAAATTTTGATCGCTGTTTCTTCAATTCCATTAGGTACCAGACCAAAGCAGCATCAACGCCGAATGGTATACTACAAAATGCCTGCCAGATGTTTTGTCTGCAATGAACAGCAAGCGAGCGGGCCCACTTTTTAGTTTCTCAAAACTATACTAAAAACTATAATATATTTTTGTCACTGAAAAATGAGCTCTATTTGAGATCAACACTGTCGATTTCAGCTTAACGCCCATAAAACAAATGTATATGCGCGTTGCGGGCCCTCTTACGTTTGGTGTGAAAATATGTTGTAAGATTATTATTAATTATGATGATTATATTAGATATTAAGTCAAATTAATAAAGTTTTTTTGTTCATCTTGTTCTTTCGTTCGTTTCATCTGGAAGAAGTCCAATTAAATGCTGAACCCAGACTTTCTCCATATGTCTCCACAACGGCCGGTCCGGAGCCGCCCACACCCATCGGCTTCCTGCAGCTCTAACAAGGGCTAAACGAATAATTTGTTGGTTATGTATGACCTACATTACTGATTAAATCGTTATTCTACACATTTTTTTATTGATACGTAAGAAAACGGGCAATGCTGTGCAGGCAATCCGTCATCTTGGAACCAGATCGTTTTTATTGACTTGAATCACCCCGCTGTTCGTCTATCCACCTGGTAGGGGGCTATCCCACGCTGTGTCTTCTAATCCGTGGTCGACTCTCGAGAACCTTTCTTCCGTGTGTTATGGCAAGCCCACTGTCACTTCAGCTTGCTAACAAGCAATGTCGGTGACTTCGGCGAATGCAGATACTCGTTTTTCAAGAATACCTTACGATTGAAATTTGGATTGTCGTTAAGTGAGCCCTCAGACTCTTTAGTCAAATTAGTAATATGTGCTTTCATGGGTTTCGAGTCGTATTTGCATACATTTCTTCATCGAATTCCTAAAGTGCGCTAGACTTTTTGTTATGAACCTTTTCGTCCCTTATTTAAAAATAATTTCAAACTACTATAGTCCTTCCTTTTAGCTCAATTACTAAGTTTACTTTTAGCTGAATTACTAAGTTTACCTTTAGCTGAATTACTAAGTTTAATTTTAGCTGAATTACTAAGTTTACTTTAAAAAAAGCCACCTTGTCCAAATACACTGTATCAGAGAATGTAATGCGGCTATGGGTACCACCTGTCACGCAGAAGTAAATTGGTCGGTGTACAGTGGATGTCTCTCAGATTATGATATAGGTGTGTATCCAGCTACTGCAATACTATCATTTCGTAATCCGAAATCATTCCGAAACGGTGGTAAAGTTTAT
This sequence comes from Apoda limacodes, assembly GCA_946406115.1. Taxonomy (NCBI): domain Eukaryota; kingdom Metazoa; phylum Arthropoda; class Insecta; order Lepidoptera; family Limacodidae; genus Apoda; species Apoda limacodes. Next base: position 21,358,877 of record OX291541.1, on the reverse strand, counting down.
AAAATTAAAAATAAAACTGACGATTCAAAAGTTTACTGTTAAATGAAAAAGTTTGAATTAGAGTTTCAGTTTGAATTGTTTATTCGCTTAGGCACAGCTAAATAAACACACAGCTGCTCACTCCATACAAAATACACGACCACGTAATGTTCGCAAACTACGCAAGCATTCTATACAGAATAAGCCGAAATAACTGTGTCAAACCGTAACGTTATAGGTACATACCTACATACATACTTAACATATAAATTAATTTAAAAAGGCATGGCGTTTGTTTTTTAATTTATTACACACTGCAACACAAATGAGGTACAGTACAATGCAGTGTAGAATATTAATGAGCTACGGGCATGCGTGAGCGTGAGTAACGTTGCGGTGGGGATGACGCGTCACGGATGTCACGGATGTCGTGATGTGGGATCTCGGTGACGATTGCGGATAATTCACACGAATTGTTTTGCTTTACATCATTGATTATCTCAACTCTGCTGAGTATAGACTTCCCCCAATAATTAGAAATATTTACGGAGTTCTTACCGTCATTATTAGAAGATTTTTCTTTTATTAATGACTAGCTTTTACCAGAGGCTCCGTCCACCCTAAATTTGATTTTTGGCGTAGAATTCTTACGGCAACTCCTTGATTATACTAAAGAAGTTTACTGTAGCAAGCTATAGCTGCAGCTATGGTTAATTCGGGGAATTCGGCTATAGATATTCCCGCGGGAACTTTTTTCCGGTATAAAAAGTAGACTATGTTCTTCTTCGTATCTTCAATTGTCTCTGTGCAAAATTTTAGCCTAATTTGCTGCTCCTTTGTGGCAGGATTAAGTAATAACAAACGTAATAGTTAGTCCCTCGGGAACTTTTAAATTTTCTGGGATGAAAAATAGCCTATGTCCTATTTCAGGACCTAACCTATATGTGTGCCAAGTTTCATCCCGTTCCGACTGGTGGTTAAAGCGTGTCTGAGTAACAAACATCCAAACTTTCACATTTATAATATAAGTGGAATGGGATACTATATATAATCTCCCGAAATTCGGTTATCGGCGTGGAACTCCTTAATTATACTAATGAAGTTAGCTGTAGCTATAGTTCGTTTAAGCTCGGTTATAGCTATTCCCGCGGGAGCATTTGATTTTTTTTTGAGATTAAAAGTAGCATATGTGTTAATCTAGGGTGTCAGCTACATGCATACCAAATTTTAACAAAATTGGTACAGCTATTTGAGCGTGAAGACGTAACAACACACTATCTTACTCTTTATAATCTTTATAATATTAGTGTGATTTTCAGCGGCTCAGACTTTATAAAATTATTGAGTAGAATGTGCTAACTGAAACTTAACAATATAAGAAAAAAAAAGGCAACAGTAAAATAATATATACATTTATAGCAATAGCTAAATTTATATACATATGGATAATAAATAATACTAATACGTACATAAAATAAATATATAAATATCAAATACATAACAAAAAATAAAAAAATAAAAAAAATACACAAACTACATACATCTTAAATAATATAGATGAATAAACAGTGTTGATGAGACAGCTTAAATGTTTAAGTAATGTGTGATTACGAGATTTTTAAATATTCTTAAAGTTTGTGCTTTTTTGACATTAAAGGGTAAACTATTCCATAGCCATTATGGCTGTGACAGTGAATGAGTCATTATATGCCAATAATGTGTTAGGGTTTTCAGCATCATGTTTGTAGTGGCGCGATGAGCTGTAGACCCTATAAAATTGAAAAGCTCTTTCAAGTATAACGGAGTAGACGGATTGAACAGTACGTTGTAGAGAAGAAACAGAAAATGAGTATTCTGGCGAAGGCGAATTGGGAGCCACTTGAGTTTTAATCGAAATTCGGATATATGATCATATTTACGCAAACCAAATATGTATCTAATACATAGGTTCTGGAGTCGCTCAAGCTTATTTAATTGCTCCTTAGTAAGGTCAAGATAGCTAGCATCCGCATAATCAAGTACAGGTAGCAGTAGTGATTTAGCCAGTGCAATTTTAGTGGCAATGGGAAAGAAGTTACGCAATCTGCTAATGAATTAGCTGTAGCAAATATTTTTCTGCTAACTTCTTTTAATTGTGATGTAAAATGATAAGTTGCGTTTTATTTGGATTTACGTTTAGACCGTAAGAGGTACTCCAATCCATAATGCGAGCAAGATCGTTATTTATAATCGCAACTGCACTTCTTAGTTCACTAACTGGAGCCTGAGTATATATTTGAAGATCGTCTGCATATAGATGGTAGAGAGAAGATAAATTAGATGTTATATTATTAATGAAAATAGCAAAGAGAAGTGGAGACAACACGCCACCTTGCGGGACACCAGCATTGGTGTAGCACCAAGTAGAGAAGGAATTTCTGCCGGCGCCCACGCAAGTAACTTTGAAACCAGTCGATTGCTGTTGGAGATATGTTAGGAGAACTTAAAAGTGAAAGTAGTATATTAAAGTCAACAGTATTAAAGGCGTTGCTAAAATCTAATAGTGTTAGCACTGTAACTTTTCTGTTTTCTATACCAAGACGAATGTCATCGGAGATTTTGACTAGTGCAGTAACCGTACTAAGTCCAGGACGAAAACCAGATTGAAGGGGATTTAGTAAGTTATTTTTAGTGAGGAAATGACACAGCTGTACATGAACAAGACGTTCAAGAACTTTAGAAAGGAATGGTAAGATGGATATGGGACGATAATCGGAATAACAGACAGGATTTGCTTTTTTCGGCAAGGGAATAATTAATAAATCTTTCCAGGAACCTGGAAATTCGCCAGAGGCAATAGAGTGATTAAGGATATTTGTGATGATAGGAATAATAATGTCAAGGATAGGAAGGATCATGTTACGGCTAATGCAGTCACTCCCCACAGCGTTAGAAGATATAGCGAGAATGCTCTTCTTAACCTCACAATCAGAAAATCGACTTAGAAAAAACGGAGGAAAGTCAGGAGTTGGTTTTAAGGAAAGTGAGTTCAGCGTATTTTTTTTTTTGTTGCCTTCAATAGCAACATTGGAAGAAAAATGTTGATTAAGAAGATTGACATCAATATCATGTGAAAGGGGAATACGATTAGTCTTACCAACTCCTAATGACTTAAGAAATTTCCAGATTTTTGCTGGATAACCGTTTTCAACGGATTTATGAATATAGCGTCGTTGTGCATCTCTACACATTTTATTGTAGCGATTTCTCAGGAGTTTATACTTAGCAAGGTTGCTTTTACAAGGGTTGGTTTTAAATTTAACTTTAGCACGATTTCTTTTAACCATCATCTGTTTAATTTCATCGGTAAGCCACTGTGCGGGTAGATGTTTTTTTTTATCATTCGAAATGGGGCATGGGTGTCATAAAGGTCAGTAATGACTTTGTTAAATAATAAAATTTTCTCATCAACTGAAGATGCTTTGATAACAGGACGTAATTTGTAGGATAGATAAATCAAATCGTGGTAAGAAAAGGCATCAGCAGCGCACTGACCATGTTTGTACACATGTGTTGGGTACTCTAAAGTAAAACAAAAAAACATAAAATCGGCCAAGTGTGAGACGGGCCGAAGTTATTACGATTTTAAATTACGGGTACAACGCCATAATTAAGAGGAACAGTTACACATTTGGTTGGCGAATCCCTTATACAAAAAATACATTTTTGTTGTTTTTGTTCTATCGTATAAATAATAATACACACTAACTTCAAACTTGCAGTGAAAAATATAAAACTTTACAGTATAACAACAAATAATGAAAACCGGACAAGTGCGCCATCTAGCTTATCATCAAGAGAAACAGTAAACACATTTGTTTGTTGAAAACAAAATTCAAAGTTAAGCAACGACGGGCTTGGTCAGTACTCGGATGGGTTACCGCTTATCAGAACACCTTTCTTTTGTATGTGTTTGTAAATTACGTTAATGGTGGTAGGTACGAAATCCTCGGTGCGCGAGTCCAACTCGCACTTGGCCGGTTTTTTTGTAAATGCTGTTTGATTTTAGCCTTGTCTTATAACACTAACTGTATTTTTAGTAAAAAAAGTTGGCAACCCTAGTGCATGTGCTATTTTCTGCCTTTTGTAACGATGTTTACTAAGACAAATACATCTAGCTAGGGTAAACGTATGCAGTTACTAACGCACAACGCGCATTCAGTGACGTCGCTGGTGTTTCGTTGAAACATGAAATCAGGTAGATCTATTTCTGAACTATGACCAGGTATCTTATTGGGAACAGTCTTGAGCTATTCGAACTCTGGGATTCTAGACAAATATGTATGGAAGTCTGAATTACCTCTCGAAACCCATGAATGTACTTGCATACATTTTTCTCTCGAATTCCAGCGTTCAACTAACTCGAGACTGTGCACAATAAGGTCCCTAAACAGTTAAAACCAAACAGCCAATAACAACAAGAAACTATGAATGATAAATAAATAATAGAATAGTGGCCAAAACAAACCACATCGCACGTTCACTGCTGGATTGAATTTCAGAGACGGCGATCTAGATGGATTTCACAAGGGGTATTACGAACAAATAGCATACATATTGTACATAAGCACTACTTCTCAGTTTAGTCGGAGCTAAGTACTTTGGTTTAGTTCTTTTCTCATTAATCCTGGCTTATTTCTTATGGTTTGTTAGGAACTGGCAAAGGGGAAATAATTCTGTTCCTGATATTTTATTTTCTTCAGATATAGATATGGGTGATTCTTCAATAAAAAAAGATCTATCCATGTTAACCCCTTGTAGTGTAATCGCTAGTTTTACGAGAAAACATACTTTACGACTTATGCTCTGATGCTGATAATTAACAATTTATGGGACATTTAGAAAGCCATTTTAGTTAGCTACTCTTTAGAAGCAGGAAGCAGTGTTGCCACAATGGGCTTACCACACACCTTTGTTGTTTACAAAAGGGAAAATGGTTCTCATTCACTGTAAAATAAATGTTAGTTACTTCGTACCCAAAGGGTCCAAACAGAGTCTTATTGCTGTCATTCACTTGTCCATCTGTCACACAGATTTTACAGACAAACGGTTGGAGGCACAGTATAAGCATCTTGTTGACCCAAAGCCATACAAACTGCCAAAAAATATTTTTAAATGTTTTAAGGGGGGCTGTCAATTTAGAAATTTGCCTTCAAGTCGAGACGGGAAAAACTCGAGATATCATTTATCTGCGCTAGGTTACTTAAAAATAGTACCTATTGAAAGAAAATTACGATTTGTTTGATTTAAAGACTATGATGTTATTATATTTTTAATAGTTTATAAATATTAAAGGCATTTTTAGTTTAAGTTGGTAGCAAAATATGTATTACTAATTTTGTTGATTTGATTTTATTAATTTTTATTTAATTAAAGACTTGTACATTTGGAAACTCATCTACTAATTATAAAAAAGTAAAGTACTTCCCTACTCTTTACTTTTTACATAGACCAGCCGAGTATAGTTTGTTTAATTTATTGTTTGTCGTTGATTTGTTAATTTTTGTTAAGTGCAATTATTGGTGACTTAAAATTTACCATTTGATTTAATTGATTTCCTCTATCAGTTTGTAATAAAGCAAAAATTTTAAAATTACATCGTGTTCTATTAAAAATTTCAAGATTTCTTGAGAAACTCGAGCAATACTGGTCGAGAATTCTCGTGCCTCGAGGAATAAAAAAGGTCGAGAAACCAGAAACCTAGCTACAGGGAGGTACGAAGAAAAAAATTTGACCCATACCCCATCTATCGTTGTTTAGATCTAGTTTAGTAAACAAATACTGTATTTTTGTTTTAAAAAAGGAATTTTACGAAAACAAAGGAATGAGAAGCCACTAAAATCAGCTTTTGATAGATCGTTTTTTTTTTTCTTTGAAATTCCCTCTATTTTCCTATCACAACCAACTTGATTTTGCGGTCAAATGTGTGGCACAGAAGGTTTACTCACCTACTGCTTATGAAAAATTCTACCAATCGAATGGCTTATATATTCTACATTTGGTACGGAATCCTAAATGTGCGAAGTCGTATTTATATTGTCTTAGCCGGTTTTTTATTTTTCTTAATTTTTTTTTTTTTATTTACTGTCAGACAGATACAGATGAATTAAAAATAACCAACTGATTTGACGCACATCCTCTAAAAAACAATAGTCCTGTATTTAAAATTGATGTTCGAATAAAAAAGCTGTTGCCTACTTTATTATTCAATACTGTGATTTCTGGACTTGCTTCCTTCAACAGTGTAAAATAACTTTGACACCCACGGTAGCAACTACGATGTCGGTGACCCCTGACTATATCACTAGAAAGTATAACTAAGGACGCGTTCGTTTTGGGATAAATCCCACGATTGATACTTTTCACACTTTTGGTAACGCCAGTTTGCCACCAACACCTATCGTTTGAGTAGCTTTGTAACGTTACTAAAAAAATTTTTGGTTACAAAACTTGCAAAACAAACGGTTGACGTACTCACACTACGATAAAACACACACACACTACCATAAACAATGAATATGCATAGGCAGTTTGACAGATTAACACATAAACCCCGCCTCCAGACATGGGTCTAAAGTTTCATTTTTCGGTGGCAAAAGTGACAAAAATATCGAAACGAACGCATGACAGTTTGTTACAAATGATACTAAAATTTTGATATTTTTAACACCAATGCTAAACGAACGGATGACGGATGACAAAGTAAACGAAAATAATAATTCTGCGTCCCAAAACGAACGCCCCCTACGATGTTAACTTTAACTAAAGTATGCCTGTAGGTATTTTCTGAATTTAATTAACCATGTTATTTCCTTATCGACGTATTGTTCGTTTCACATTATCAAAACATTATTAATTAGGAAATTGTGATTTTACGGTTCCATACTAACAAACAATAAAAAACAAACCAAGTGAGTATCGTACTTGCATTAAGTTAGGATTCCGTAGAAAAAGAATTAATACAAACTAACTTTTGCCCGCGGTTCCACCCGCCCTAAATTCGGTTATCGGTGTAAGATATCATCGCCAACTCCTCAATTATAGAAAAAAAACGATTCACACTTAACCTTTTTAAAGTAGCCGTTGTCCTTATTCGGGAATCTTACGGAAGACTTACCATCTAATCTATTATTAGTACACTAAAACTCAAAACTTATTTTATTCAAGAAGACTTTTAAACTAAAACTCAAAACTTATTTTATTCAAGAAGACTTTTAAACAGCACTTTCGAATCGTCAGTTTATTTATTGATTTCATAAACTTTACCACCGATTCGGAATCGGAATGAGTTTCCGAGAAGTAACTCAGCAGTTAATCTTTTATATTTCACAATTGGATGCGCGGACACTGTCAACATAACAATTACACAATCTCCGTCCCCATGTAACTTAATTTTGAGGTGATCTGAAATAATTCAAACTAAGACCTACAGGAAAAATAAAATTAAACATTTTTAAAGAACTGATTAAAAAAAAGGGGAAAGGCCAACTTGCATTGGTAACTCGGGATTTCAACAGAGGATCCTAGTGAAAGAAAGGGGTTTTTATTCTGTCAGTTAAAGGAATTTTAATAACAATTCCTAAAAGATCGGAAGTTCTATATACAACCATCTCCACCTCCTCTGGGTAAGACCCAGGTCTCATAGACGATATAGTGACGTGTGTTTCAAAGAATACGGTGATGTTTGGTCTTTAATAGTAAAGTTATAATTAATTTGATTTTCTCGACTATTTTACTCATCTGTATTTTGTACCCACGTCATTAACATACGTATAATATGTCAATGCTAAATCTGACTCACAGCAAGAGATTTTGTTATAAGCCTTGTAGTCGTCATATCGATGACACCGCTTCAAAGTTAAAGGGTTTTCCAATTCAAATGTTATTATTTGTATCTGTTTAGTAAACTTAACAAAACAAAAAGTAAAAGATTAAGTAACACACTTTCTAGCTTTTTTGTTATTATTTATTTGATTATTGTAAAGTGTTTGTATAGATGAACCCTGGAGATCCAGAAATTCACGCTAGGCCATTTTTAACCGAATTCAAAAAGGAGGAGGTTGACAATTCGGATGTTTATATTTTTCTTATATATGTTCAGGCATACTCCTTCATATATAGACGGATTTTCAAAATTATTTTTTTATTTAAAAGGTATACTTTCGAGGTGGTGCCATATTAATCTATAGAATTTAAACTTAAAACTTTTGGTAACAAAAAAAATTGGTGTTAATTTGGAAATTGGAAACGCCTTTTATGTTGATGATTGTATAAAATTTAGTTAAAAGTATGGATGTGTTTAATGTACGAAAAAAAAAATTCGTAACTCAAAAGTAAAAAATTAAACCTTTTTAACAAAATAAACAACCGGCTATGAAAAGAAGGTGCCGTCTGAACTTGGCTAGTCCGATAAAGTCATTGACAAAAATCATTTATTGAAATAATGTTTTTGAACGAACTTTTAGTCAATTACCCAAATCACGCAAAATTGCTGGTGCCTGTGGCAATTAAATTATACACCAACACGTTACAAGTGGTTTCAGTCTATCGAACCTATCTTACTTGGGTATACTTTATTGGATATATGTGCTCATCAGGAGGACAACGATTTAGTCAGGAGACCAAAACGTAACGAAACGTCGGGAAAACGGGGGTCTTGATGAGATGGTCGACGGTCGTCAAGGTAACAAGGCTTCTCGTAGAAATTTAGTTCCGCTTCTCATTCATCCCGCGGGCGTACAAGATATTCACCAAACTTCGTGTTACTACTTTAGTTTTGCAATACCTTTTTTTTTCATTGGAAATTCTAATGGATACCCGTGCACGTATGTCGCAGGTTATGTCGGACTCTACACTCGGTTGCTTAACAGAAACTAGCGTTGCCAATCTATTATAGTTTGCAATACCTAACCTAACCTATTTCTGCTCGATCCTTATGTAGTTGCAAAAATCATGAAACAGTGGACTTGGGGTGTATCTCCGTACCAATTTTCATCTAAAGTGATTCAGCGGTTCCCGATCCAGCCAGTGGGTGCTGAAGCGTGAAAATATAAATTTTTCCTTTTTATAATATTAGTGTAGATTAATTACTAAAATAGTTTTGCATCGCGGGTAGCTAGTGCTAAATCTACCTGTCACATTGGACTCACCGAACCGAAACTTCTAAATCTAGAAACGTAGTTTTTAATAAAGGTTTCTTTTAGAATGGAATAGAGAATCTAAAGGTGTTCAATAGCAGTTGGAATTCGTATAAAAATCGGTCAGTTTTTGAGTTAAATCCATGAAAGTTGGTGTACCAGAGTTGATAAATTAGGGTAAAAAAGCTAGTGTAGTTTAACACTAGGACGGAATGGGTTCAAGGACAGGAACAGGGAAATCGCGTGGGCAATACCGTGGGGAATAAGCTAGTAATTTCAATACTTTGATTGTTAGATATGTACCTAGCCATTACCTGCATACGTAATTCTTGAATTAATAAGACCAAACATACCGGACTAGGACTAGGAACGATTGAATTACAAGTTCTTTTGGACTAAGGAATCCCCTTCTTCATTCAAAGAATTCGTGGTAACTTGTCCATTTTTGGCTTAATGCCACATGACTCGTCCTCCGACTTTACCGATGCGCTGGCGCCGCCCTAAAGTCAACATTTAAATGCGGCTGAAATGCCGAAGTCCACCAGTACAGTAACGCGTGCGAACGATTGTACAGCGCGAGAGTTAAGGTCGCGCGTGGGGTTAAATAATTGTGTTTGTTTTGAGATATTTGCGTTTTTTGTGTAAAAGGCAGGTAAAATTATTCAGTTAAATTTTATATAAAATCACTAAATCGATACTTAATTCGCAATAATTTGAAATAAATTAATATATTGTGCTTTATGTGTAGGTACAAGTTATTAAAACTTTTAAGTTTTAAATATTATTTTAGGAATATTGTATAAGAAAAATGTTAAAATGAAAATGTTGAATAAAATTTCGAGATGATGATTTTTATAAAAATAAATAAATAATAGTTATGTTATAACTTTTCTTTCAATTCAGATCAAACAATATTTTTGTTTATTTTAGAAATAATTAGTTCAAAATTATATCTTGATTTCAAATAGAAATAACTGGTAGCCTCAAAGTAAGATTTTAATAACCCTATATTGTAATTTTTAACTCTGTGTTTATTTTTCTATTTTTTAATTTATACCAATAAAGTATAAAGAGTGTTTTTTATCGCAGGTAATATTTAAGCTTAAGTCTATATTAATTTAATGTGCACGTGACGTATCGGCCAAAGCAGCAATAACATTATAAATTAGGCAATGAGAAAATATATAAAAAATAAATCCCGTGGGAATTGACAATCGGGATACATTTTGTATTCTTTTTGCTTCCTCCGACTATTTCTGTGTCAAAATAAGGTTAATTAATTATCCGTTGCGTAAGCTTAGTAAATAATAAACAAACACGTGTCCGCGGCTCCGCCCGTTCTAAATTCTATTATTGGCATGGGATTCCTGCGGCATCTCCTTGATTATACTAAGAAACTTTGCTATAGCAATCTATTTGTTGTAGCTTTAGTTCGTTCACGTGGAATTCTGTTGTAGGTCTATATCTTTTTCCGGATCTTAAGCTCAGTTAAATCCTCAAATACGGCGAATAGAAAGGACAAAAAAAAACAAACAAACTTTTGCCTTTATAATATTATATCAGCGTAAAATTTAAAATTTTCTGGGACGAAAAGTATTCCATGTCCTTTTCTATCTATTCAACTACCTCATTACCAAAAGAAAAGTTCCTCGACGTGAAGAAAAGGCTAACGAACAAACAAACAGACAAATTCACTTTCGTATTTATAATATTTTATGTACATGAAAATAAGGATAATGAGTTCCCTAATTATAAACCTTGGAGTGCGTATTTTTAACCGACTTTCAAAAAGAAGGAGGTTCTTAATTCGGTTGTATGTTTTTTTTGAAATTTTTTTTCTTAGTGCTACCCAACATCAACGAAAAAGCTACCCTGAAAAACATCACGTATTATATTATCTTTGATTTACTACGTGCGTTGAAATTGTCAGTCAGTTAGTCGGTCAATAAGCTACACGACGGTTGTATAAATTTAGATGTGCCGGTTATATAACCAGAAGAAAAACGTCGGAACTCCCAATCACGAATGAATCAGTGCTTCGTTACAACGTGAAGGATTAGTGACTTTTTACTTTCGATTGCATTCACAAATATTAATATGTAAAACAAAAAAAAATTAAAACTAAAACAAAATATGGTCTGTATTACTCAGAGATAATTTCTTTCTATTAGTGGAAAAAAAAAATACACCGCCTTAAAAAACACATTAAAAATTAAATAAAAAAAAAAACCTTACCACTTCAAGGAGCAGAAAATATTATCGCCAGAATACCACTGATCTCTACTGAACTGCCATTCCAATTTAAAATACTGCAATTTTCAATTTAATTAGCATATAGGTAGTTTTACAATAAACAAAGCACAAGAACAAAATATTGCGGCATCAACCTTAAGGAATCCTGCTTTTCTTACGGTCAACCATACGTAGCTTGCTCTCGAGTAGCAAATTCGAAAAATTTGTACATATACCTATACCCCGGATAACAAAATGAAAAATGTTGTTAATAAACAAGTATTGTTAATAGAGGCATTGTAGTTAGAATATGTTGTCAATAAAAAATATTTACCTCTTACATTTTAAAGTTTATACTTTTATGATAACAACCACACAATCTCTTATGTTGATTTTAAGGGAGTTGACCCCGAGCGAAGCTAGCTAGTTGCGAACGTCCACAAGCCACGGTGAAGGCTTCATATTAGGTGGGCCGTATGCTTGTTTGCAACCTTAGTGGCTCAGCTCACGATTGTCAAAGGTATCAGGTATATAACATACCCATACTAAGTTCCGCTTTGGATAGCGCCGGTAATCAAACATATGGATTGAACCGACGACATATTTTTGATCGGTACAAACTTAACAATCTATATCTGAAAAACTACTGAAACAATCTTGATAAAACTTTCACTATCCACTAAGTTTAACTGTAACTTATTAATCAATAAAGATTTTTCAATATCCGATCTCTACTTTCTGAGAAATACGTGGAAAAACATACATACATACATACATACATACATACACTTATTAAATTTGGCACATTTGTTTAAAAGTCGATTTAGAAATCTTTAGAATCGATTCAGTAGTACATACAAAATAATGAAAGAACATCTTGATAAGTTGCATAATTGAGTGGTAAATCATTCTAATCGATGTTTTTTTAAAGTTTTTTTCTGACAAATGTACGTCAATGATAAATGATAAACTGCCCGCCACGCCCTGAAATAAAATAAAACTCTTAAGGCTATGGCATACCCTAGAAAAAGCGTGTCGTTTCGACCAGTGTACAAAGACATATTACACTATTGAAGCATACAACAATTGACACATTCACACGACATATTCGGTATAAAATTCATATATACATTTATTTGGAACTATGAAATAAGAGAAATCGCTTGGTCATAATATGTTTTTTTTCTAAAATAGGAATCAAGAGAATAATTAAATAATCACTTACAATTTTTTAAACGATTAGAATTAAAGCCCAAAAATAGAATGTCAGATTTTTTTATTGTAATATGAGCAAATCCACTTTATTAAGGTTTAATCTATAACATATTTTTTCACGTCAAATATTGTACTGTTTGTACTGACTGTAAAAAAATTAATCAAACTTAACTAGTTTAAATAAAAAAAAAATTACTGAAAAAAAACTTTGACTTTGTCTTTGATCTTAAAGAACACTAAGGTGGATCTAAAAACAATTGTTTTTCATACAAACTGTGTTAACTATAGTTATTTCGCTACTCAAGTTGTGTTATTATCCTAAAGTGCTATATACCATAAAGTGCCAGTGATTTATTATTAAATAAAGTTTTTATAAAATCAACAAAAACTTTAGTTATTTTATAAGTCACTGACATAACAATATGTGATGATAAAACATTAAAAGTATTAAAAAGTTTGATCCGATACACCTTAAGTAAATAAAGGCTTGTCAGAATAGAAACAACATACGTAATCAACGACCAAAATCCCCACAAGAAGTAAGTAAAAAAGGTTTCAGAGGAAATTCGCGTTGCTTTGACTGTAATACATTTTTTATTTAGTTTAAAGTCTTAGCTAGTCACATTTCGATCCTAATGTAAGGCAAAATAAAGCATTAATTGAATAGGTATTTTGAATGACTGTTTTCTGAGATTAAAGTTACGTTTGTTTCAGATCACAGCGAGATGGAGCCACTTACTGTAGACGTTGTTCACTTTTACCCTAAGGAAAATGCTTCCACACATAACACAGTGAGGTAAGACCGATATTCTTTAAGGTTCCAAAGCCACTTTTCAAACTTCCACGTTGATATTTGGTATGTAGCCTTGGCGTAACAAAAAACTGAAAAGGCTCTACTTTAAACATTTGAGCAAATTAAAGCGTATCTACAGAATGTATTTTTATCTTATGTGTTTTATCAAAAAAATTATATCAAACAATGTGACTATTTTTACTAACCTCCATACGTCCCCACTTTTGGGGCACGGCCTTCCCTAACCTTGGACATAGAATAAAGAATCTACATTGTGCAAGGGCGATTTGGACCATAATATTCCACTACGCGGGCCAACTTCAAAATGTGGACTTCACATACGCCTTTTCCACGTTTGGAGGCTGCCACGCGATTAACGCGATTTACCAAATAGCCAGTAGTGTAAGCAAAAAATGTTCTTGAGAAATTAATAAAAATAATAACTGTAATAAACTACACACCGGGCTCGAACCCCGCCCCCTCAGAACGCTAGGAAGACACCAAAACTACAGGGCCATTACCGACTTCAATGTCCAACTTGTTACAGGTCCACGTGTCAGATAGGTCCCGGGATGGAATTCGGATGTCCAACATCTAAATTCCGGGCGTCAATTAAATTTAGATCTTAAAAGAAGGAATGCTATACTTACTTAGTTTCCTTTTAGGCTGCAGTCTCGCTGTTTTTATCCGACTGCGAAAGCGAGGGTAATGTTTTTCGCGCGCATGTATGTATGTATGTAGTTTTATTGTTTCATCCTAAAGACTGAACGGCTGGACAGATTTCAATGAATTTGGTCTCAAATGAACGTTACTGATCTTCTTAGTGTTATAGAGTGCATAATTACCTAATAATAAGGGTCAAGCGGGAGTTAAAAATATAAAATAATAAATCGAAAACTAAAAAGCTGTAAAAAAATAAAAAAATGACTCAAAAACATTACGAACTAAAGATAAATAAATAAGTGCAACTAAAATATACCAGATATTTAACTATTAGCAGGCGGTACCGACTCATTTCAATGCAAGTACGAATAGTAGAACAGAATGCTCAAACTACTCGCATTGTAGACCTTAAAATGAGTCCCGTCTGCTTATAGTAAAATTTTTGGTATGTTTTAGGTGCACTTGTTTACTTCTTTTTAGTTCTTAATGTTTTTACAGTCGGGTTTTATTTTTTTGACATGTAATTTTAGTCGTAATCAGTGATGATTTTCGATAGTTTTTAAAAATTACTTATAAAAGTTTTAAGGTGATGTCACAAGAAAACGAGTTAAGTTTTTAGTTAATTAATAATTTTGTTACAGTTCTGAGTACATTTTTTTACGTGAAAAAAATATATGTTATAGATCATACCATAATTAAATGAATTTGCTAATACTATAATAACTTGCCTATTAAAACAGTTAGAAAAAAAATATCTGACACTCTCTTTTTAGGCTTTAACTGAAATTGTTTGGAAAAAGTGAAATTTTCTTCATTCTTATTTCATAAAATATATATTAATATGACTAAGTGAATATATATATGAATTTTATACCGACAAAAAACAGTGAAAATCGGGATTTTCAACGAGCAGTCACGCGCTAGCGCCTATCGTACGTGGAACTGTGTGTCTTTATTTGCTTCAATAGTGTCATACGAGTATGTCTTTGTACACCGGTCGAAACGGCACGCTGTTGGCTAGGGTTTGCCATAGCCTTAAATCTATTATCTTTTTATTACATTGACTCCGACTCGCACTTGACCAGTTTATTAATACGTTTTAGTGGTCATTTGATGAATTCATATTTATGATAATTTTATCATAAACCTTTACCTATTAGATTTGAGGCTGTTAACGAAGAGACGCCGACCACTACTATAGTGCGCCGCGGTCAGCCCTTCAGCGGCGTGGTGAGGTTTACGCGGCCCTACGATGCAGACAATGACATCGTGCAGCTGGTCTTCACACTCGGTAAGTTATACCAAAAAAATACTTTTACTTTGAAGGGGTTGGTCAGAGATATTAACTAACGTCAACTGTTGCGGTAAATAGTTAGAATATAATGCTGTAACAGTACGTAAGCAATATTTACTTTTCACTGATAGATAATTCGCTATTGTATGGTATTATGGTACTTATATTATTTACTAGCTTTTGATCGCGGTTCCACTCGCTCTTTTTACGGTTATAAAAAAACCGACTCACACTAGACGTTGTCCTTGTTCCCCAGGAGTCAAACTATCTCCATGCCAAATTTCATCTTAATTGGTACTGTGGTTTAAGTATAAGGAGGTAACAAAAGACAGACAGAGTTACTTTCGCATTTATAATATTTATATGTAGACACAAAGGACAACAAAATATGGACAAGATTAATCTAGCAAACTAGCATACCTACACATTTATAAATAGGTATATAGCATTATATTTATGGCCCGATCTCACCTCCGTATCAATATTCATTACATAGACCTACGTATTATTATTACACAAGACACGATTCACAATAATGTATTCATCTCTTATTTATTAAATAACATGGATCCTGCCTATTAAGGCGTGTCTCATTAAAATATCTCCCTACTTATCTTACGCAGTATTTCTTGAGATGGACACTAGAACATGATAAGAATTTCTCAAACTGTCTATACCTACGTACATTTATTAGCTGTATGTAACGGGTTTTATACATAAATGATTGCCCTCATTGCCCAAATAGCATTCATGTGGCTTATGCAGATCGAAGGCGGATGCATATGTATAGCACTTACAGTGCAACAAACTTTTCTCCATTTCATTTCAATATGGCGACTGTAGTTTTTATTTTTGACCACCGGTTCAGAAAAGTTTGTTGCACTATACTGCTTCGCTTATGTATTGATCAATTGATGGCAGTATCTGCCATAAGTGTGCAAGGACACGTATAAGCGATTATATATATGTACTAGCTTTTGCCCGTGTTTGCACTATCCCTAAGTTCGGTTATCGGTATAGGATTTCAACGGCAAACCTCAACTATAGAAAAAAAACCGACTCACACTTGACGTTTTCAAGTAGCCTATGTCCTTCCTAGGGACTCAAACTATATCCATGCCAAATTTCATCTTAATGCAAATCCAAACAGCAGCGGTTTAAGCGTTAAGAGGTAACAGACAGACAGAGTTACTTTCGCATTTACAATATTTATATATATAAATACATAAGTAAGTGTACTGACCCACAGTTATTATTTCGGTGTCCTATATTTACTAGGTCCGTAATCGAATATCTTATAATACTTATAATATAATATAAACTAAACCAAGCGGTGGTCCAGTTTGTGATATTCCTAATGTCAAAGGTCATGTCAAATATTTATTTCACTTCTGGTAATTAAATCATTAATTAAAATTAATCTTAGCGCCTATAAATTGTATTGTCAAGTTAATTATCAACCTTGTTTGCAAAGTTTATTAATTCATGATAACATTGATGCAGTCTTACAATTTTCTTACCCATATTTGTTAAATTATATCGAATTAACCACTGCGGTGTTAGCGGCTACTTTCCCCGTCTGATACAAACCTTTAAAAAGGTGGAAGCTTTTAAACCATTTTTTAAACCCGCTTTTTTTAAATCAAGCGAAGGAACTTCTATACAAATCTTCTTTATCTATTTTATACCCTTAGGAGGTGGGTTTTGCGAAATCCTTTGTTAGTGGATCCTTAAGTTGGATAAGGAATTTGTGTGTCGTTAAGTTATGTATTATGTTGGGTCTAGGTGTTTTTAAGTCAGTAAGTTACATGGAAAAAACTTGAAACAACTGTTTTCCTTCAAATAAATTATCTTTTTTTTTAAGCAAAGTTATGCAAATTTTTTAAGATTTAATTTGTTTGAAAATCATCTTCTTTAAAATTAATTTGCCGTTCCGCACAAGGAAATAAACTCTTCGTTAAATGACGTTAGCGTTCTCGTCTTAAGATAATAATTAAGTTTTAAGGTTAAGTTTTAAGAAGTACGCTTTAGTTCCAAGTAAATATATATTGAGTCTTTTGATTTTTTGTCCTACTATTCCATGGGCCAAGCATCAAAACATTGTTGTTTTGACGAACCACATGACAGTCATTACATATACTTAGGTAATTTTATTTATCGAATACATGTGAAGCATAGACTTTGAAATCTATTGACAACTCTATTAGAATTAGTATAATTTATATAATTCACCTACCTGATTGGACCAGTTCTGTATTCAGTGTATCCGTGCATCGCTTCGTGTCCACTTCATCAGTATTTTTTTGCAGGTGATAAGCCGCAAATCGAGACTCAAGGTTCAATGTACATTCGCAAAGACGTGGTACCAGACAAGTTCGCGTGGAGCGCCAAGTTGCACGAGGTTCAGGGAGGGGATACGCTATCTTTCGAGGTGAGGTGATTTTTAAAAGCTCAACGACGAAATCCGTTTTTTTTAATTGTAAACGGTAAGGTAAACAATCGACATCGCCTGTACCAATACTAAGAGTTTGGATTTTATGCGGAAAGAAATGCTTATAAAATAAAGCATTACCATTAGCGTCACAAGTGTGTAATGACTAACCTAACGGCACATTACAGTAATAGTAAAGACTTCTAATAATTCAGCAAGAGAAATATTAAAAACCCCCAAAGCTTACTTAAACGAGTCTAACGAAACATTATAGGTATAACTACTAACATAGAAACATCATACATACTAATTTAAAAAAATTATAGACTATAGTTACTACCTTGAAAACATCATAGATTATACCTACTACCTAAAAACACCATAGATTTCCTTTACCTACTGACATCAAAACATCATACACTATACCTGCTAATTTAAAAAATCAAAGACTATACCTGCTTACTTAAAAACATCATAGACTGTACCTGCTAACTTAAAGACATCATAGTCTATACCTGCTAACTTAAAAACATCATAGATTGTACCTCCTGACGTAGAAACATCATAGACTATACATGCTTAATTAAAAACGTAATAGACTATACCTGCTAACTTAAAAACATCATAGACTATGCCTGCTAACTTAAAATATCATAGTACTTGCTTACATAAAAAAATACTTATCAAGATAATTGATAAAGTTTTCTGGTTACGGTATTTAGTATGTGCTACAACTTAAAATGGTTGTTTAGACATAAATTTATTTAACTGCGGCAATAGTTTTTCCATTAATATCCGGGAAACATATACATTTTACTTCAAAAGAAACTACTATTATTTTTTTATTTTTATTACAATATTATTGTAAATAAAAAAACCGGCCAAGTGCGAGTCTGGCTGGCGCACCGAGGGTTTCGTGCAAACTTATTACATGTTGTTGTATATTATTAAAATATTTTTATTATATGATGTAACTAAAAATGTGCGGTTTTAGCAATTTTTCCTTTATCTGTACTACAAGACGTTGCATCGTACCAAATTTCAAGATTCTGAGTTCACGGGAAGTACCCTGTAGGTTTTGATTCCCTTGCGTCGAAAATTTGCGGAAATCTTCAGCATAATCGGCTGTATCTTTTGATTGGTTGACTTAGAATTTGATTTTTTCACAGCTCCAAGGGACAATAGACGTAGAGTATTTGATATAAATTTTAGCTTGATACCTCCACGCGTTCATGAGAAAAAGCTTCTTGACAGACGGACGGACGAACGGACAGACAATAAAGTGATCCTATAAGGGTTCCGTTTTTTCTTTTTGATGTACGAAACCCTAAAAATGATCTTATCAAATGTAAAAAAAAAATTATGTAGAAAAACAGATAGGTATTCCATTACTTATCATGGCAGCATGTCCAAAAAACTTTTAAAACAACAAACTTTTCTGACCCAGTGGTCAAAAATAAAAACTACATTCGCTATAACGAAATGGCGTGAACTAACAACGACACTAGCGACCAATCACCAAAAGTCAGAGGGTCAGAAAAGTTTGTTGCCCTGTACAACGTACCTGATAAACGACACGTCATCTTTGCGAAAACCTCATAATTTTAAATAAGTGGTATAAAACAAAACTGAAGCAAAATTTACCCAATAAATATAATTAATTAGTTTTGTAGCTACTCTAACATATAATAATTAAAGTATAGGTATCTCAAAAAACTACTAAGGACATTGAGCTATTAATATGTATATAATACATATAGAGGACACGCTATAAACAAACATCACGAAAACTATTTAGCTCCAATAAGTCATATTATTTTAACCGACTTTAAAAAAAGGGGGTTATCAATTCGACCCGTATGTATGTAATATTGTATTATTTTTTTATTTTTATTTACTTTATTTTGGTACAAACAGTCAAATAACAAAAAAGTATTAATTTTGCTTAATATAAAGACAAATGGTACCCAACAAATACAGAATATACAATATAAAACATTTTCGACTCTTTTATACTATAAATTAAAAACTAGTATTTATTCTACTACGATAGTAATACATATATATAATAATACATATAAGACATAGATAAATATTTATTACATTTTAAACCAGAAAGAAAAAATATGAGCTGTGTGTTTACTGGCAAAGTTTATTATAAATATTAGATTTTAAGAACTTAACAGAGTTCTAGAAAAAGTCAATATCGTGAAAATCGTTATTAATATAGTTTATATACAGCGATAATTAAAACTATTTCGAGTGTAATTCTTGCGGAAACGAAGAGGTAAAAATGTTGAGCTTACGCGAGGGACGAATAGGAAGACGAACTTTTGCTATGAAATTAATAATAGATAATAATGTAGGTGAATCAATTTTATTGTTCAGAATTTTAAAAAGGTAACTATCATATAAATAACTATAGATGCATGAAGCGACAGAATTTTATTGTGACGAAGCGATTCAATATATGATGAGTTTGTACTTTTATTTTGGTAATTTAAAGTTTTAAGATATATTTTTTGGATTTTTTTCAATACGAACAATGTTTTTATAAGCTAACGGTGCTTTTAAACGGCTTAGTTATTCTATTTACAAAGCCTAATCTGCCATAGGCTCTTTTTATGATTGTATGTCAGAATTGCATAGTTTTTGTATATGTATATTTGTCTATGCCAGCTTCTAAAAATGTGTGCAAAATTTCATAAGTGAATGTATTTATGTATGTATGTATGTATGTCTGCGCATATCTCAAAAATTATAAGACGGATTGCATAATTTATTTTTTGTTGGACTAGGTATAGCATAGACAACTTAGGGAATAGTGCAAGTTTTATCAAAATCGGTTCAGTAGTTTTAGAGATAGAGAGTTAAGTGTGAATCAGTCTCTAGTCTACCTAGAAGGTCACTGGTCACGCGGATAACGTGTCGTTGGCCTAACAGCGTTATTCTAAAACATTTCATTATGCATGTTGTTTCAATTTTTGCACGCAGTTAGGCCCTAGCTAAACAAGCTCGATGAAAATTTTAAAGTGGCTAAGCAATTTTAAAATCTACAAACTACGACTACTAAGTGACAACATTTATTCCAAATATTAGGCAGGTATTGACCTCAAAAAAATAGTTGGCATATTGAATAAGTAAAGATTTTTATAGGATAAAACTTTTATCTCTCCCTTTTTTGTTTATTAATAAAATAAATTACAGTTTCGAAGTCAGTTTAATTCTTTGAAAATACTTTTTTATTAAAAGTAATTTCAGTCTATGCGGTAATACCTACTCTGGAGATGTTTAGATTTGTATGATAAGATAATGCCTTCAGAATAACACTTGACTGACATAATCTGACTAAATCGAAAATGAATACTTTTGTTCAAGCTAAATATTTCAAAAACAGAGCGGGGTTCGAAAATGTCCATCCATTTATTTGACTATGGAACCCTAAAACAGCACTTTATCAAGTGTTTGGTGTTGAGAACGATATACCATGAGTAATTGTCGTCTATTATTTTCAATGCATTAATTCTATATTGGTAAAACAAAGTAACAAATGCAATCATTGCCGTCTTAACACCATTATAATAATTACATTTGTGAATATTAATATCCCAATGTCGAGTCCTCATCAAAACCTGTTCTGCGACTCTGCCTGCCATTGGAAGAACAGGATTCCTGCAGCCGGATGTGTTTGGAAACATCTCACAATTTACATTATTACATAGTCACTGTAGTTTATGAGCAATTTATATTAAAATGTTAGAAAAATGTTCAAAATTGTTGATACTGCGATAAGACGTTTGCTACATTCTAACGTCTTGTATGCGGTCTGGGTTTGTAATTACATGATGTAATTTAAGATGACTATAGATAGAAGCTTCTGAGAATTCTCGAAGGCTGTTGATATGCATCTATTTTAGCAAGTAAATATAAATGCACTTTTAATATGAATGGTTGTATGTTCATGCAATGATTCTTATCCTTGGAGCTGATTGTGCAAACATCTGGAACCTTATTGGGAACAGTCTTGTGCTATCCGGACTTTGGAATTCAAGACAAAAATGTATAGAAGTCTTACCTCTCGAAACCCGAGAATGTACTTGCATAAATTTTTCTCTCGAATTCCAGTCAGAATAACTCGAGACTGTTCCGAATAAGGTCTACGATGTACTTCCTATATGCTCCCACAAACGCGAGATCGGAGTAGGTACTCCGGACTTTTTCACAATAAGGGTCCTTATTGGGAACAGTCCTGGGTAAGCCAGACTTTAGAATTCGAGACAATACAAAATGTATGCTAGTACTTTTACAGGTCTCGAGAGGTAAAACCTACTTAAATTATTTTTATTCTCGAATTCCAGTTTGGCGTACTCGAGACAGTTTCCAATAAGCTCCAAGCTCCCTTGTCGATGCACGAGTTACGTAGCTCACCTTCGCAACAGTTTAGGTTCAAAATTCTTCTGTAAGAAAGAAAATATTTTCGCTCGGTTTCACTCGCGGAGAAATCTACTTTTGACAGAGCTCAGAATGCACGATAATCCTGCCAGCTATTGCGGATTGAGTAGTGACGTACATTCTTTCGTATTCATAAGTTTAGTGTCTTTGTATATACCTTCTTTATAGTAAAAAAAAGGTTACAAAAGTTAAATTAGAAAAATAAAACTGTGACAATTATAAATAAAGTAATTGAATAAATAATAAAACGAGACTGCAAAAACATTAAGAACTAAAGAAATAAACAAGTGCATCTAAGACACCAAATATTAAACTATAAGCAGGCAGGACTCATTTTATATAACTACTATTGTTTAAGCAATCTGTACTACTATTTTAACCTGCATTGAAATAAGTTCTGACTGCTTATAATTTAATATTTGGTATGTTTTAGGTGAACTTATTTATTTATTTTTATTTACAGCTTTTTAGTTTCAGTATTTTTTTATTATTTTTTCGACTCCCGCTTGACTATTTAACTATAACTTTTTAACTATAAGTGTACTTTATTTTGATACCCTACTCGAGGGTTTTGACAAAAAAAGCCCGCACGTAAAGCGCATAACATCCGCCATTTTGAAATTTTTTGACGTCACCTATCTAAAAACACTTGGGCTATCAAG
Organism: Apoda limacodes; assembly: GCA_946406115.1. Classification (NCBI taxonomy): domain Eukaryota; kingdom Metazoa; phylum Arthropoda; class Insecta; order Lepidoptera; family Limacodidae; genus Apoda; species Apoda limacodes. The sequence goes on along the minus strand of OX291541.1, from coordinate 21,335,980 downwards.
ACAAATCTAAAGATACCTTAATTATAGAAATCCCTGCAGTGGTTTGGAAGATACGAGGTTTTAAAGAAATTAACATACGCGCGAAAAACATTTCTTCTTTGGCAGTCGAGTAAATTAGGGCTTATTTTATTAAATTAGGATTAGTATGTAGTATGATGAAATTTTTAACCAAGTTATAACCAAATGCTGTTCAGTCTTTGATAGCAAATAAAGTTGGTTGAGTTGAGGATATTTATAATTTTTTATTGAAGCTGCCTTTTTATGCAGCTAAATACGGTTATCTTACGTAGGGATGTAATAAGTACCAATATATATTTTCTGACCAGGTGTCCACACCGGTGAATGCCGCTGTTGGTTGCTGGGCACTCCGTGTCGTCACCAGACTCAAAAACTCTACGGAGAGACAGATATATGACTTTGATCAAGAGTTGTATATTCTTTTTAATCCATGGATCCCTGGTAAGTACTCAACATTGTTTACTTTGAAAACCTGGTTCCAATCATACTATTCCTAAAGAAAACTACATATAAACCCAAAAATAATACTAGTTGTAAATTAAAAAGTAGCCAAACAGTACATGAGCCCAGGGTAATAACCACAAGTACATTACATAGCTATATTACGTTTACAAAATCTTGGCATATCCCAAACAATGGATACAAATATTAGATTTCTTTATTTTCTCTCTGTCTCGTTGAGTGGTGAGTATTAATATTTATTTATTTTTAAATATAGGGGCGTTACAGTGTTTGCGTAAGTAAGTACAGAGCAATAGAAGACAACAAAGTAATCAAATATATATAATATAAAGTAAGACAGTAAACATAAATATAAAAGATTTCTTATTCAGACTACACAGGATGTGTAGTATTCAGTGTGAATGATGGAGAATTGCTAAGAATTGATTGACAGCCATATGGCAAATTTCGTAAAAAAATTCTAAAGAGACAACAAACAACACAGGAAAGTTACTCAGTGTAGACAGTGCAACAAACTTCTCTGACCCGGCGGTCAACAATCAAAACTACAGTCGCTATATTGTAAACTTACAACGACACTAGCGACAAAACACTAAAGTTAAGAAAGTCAGGAAAGATTGTTGCACTGTACTGTTAGTCCTGGGGGCCCGTTCGGTTTTTAATCCCAGTGGTAGTGGTCCAACACTAACTCGTTCGGAAATAACCCCGGGTAACAGACAACACTGAGTCGTTCGGAAAATCGCAATACCGGTGTTAACGCCACGCCGCGGCCGTCGACACCAACTTCGAGTAAGGGTTCATAGTGTTCTGACGTCACAACTGTCAAAGTGACGTTTGCTTGAATAAAATAATAATAATAATTATTATTATTATTTAAAAATATATCAAAACTATTATATTCTATTAAATATCGACTTTTTATAACATTTTTACACTCAGTAAGTAAATACTTAGGGTAATTATTGTACTTTAAATGTGTTGAAAATAGTTGATTGTCACTCGGCTAAATTACGCCCTCGCCTTCGGCTTGGGCTGCAACCTACAACTTCGTCTGTAGGAGTCTGTGCCTTAGTTACCATGGAAACTAAGTTTCACTGCTTAGGAAAAGGTGCGTTCTGTTCACTGCTTCAATACGTTTAATGTCATAATCCTGCCAAATTAAAAAGCCATAAATTCTGTAGGTATAACACAGTACAAATCTTGGTTTATTCTCTTTTATTTTATGCAATTTTATTGCATTATTGTTTGCTAAAATAAGACCTTGGAATTATAAGTATTATAATGTTGTTTTTACTTATTTGGTCTTGAGTTACTCATTTAAAATTCAATTCTAACATTGGCAATTAACCTTTATGCCCCCTTATAATTCTTAGTTCTAGTTTTGAAAAATAAAAATACAAAAATAAAGAAAAACAGGAAAACGATAAAGTCAATCACACACGGCCCAAAACTGAAATATATTTTTAGGTGCGTGTGTGGTCACTCAAAGATTACTATAGAAAATATATTGTAAACATATTATAGTTCCGTGTGTGATTGACTTAATAGTGCTTATCTTGTGTTATATATTTAGTAGGTCTAGGTAGGTAAACAAAGGTAAAAAATATTTTAAACTATAAATGCACTCTGCGTATCCGAGATAAAATCTAACTTGAAGGTTTTTTGTATAATTACGAAATTCACAAACGTAGGCACTTTATGTCCATTCGGCTGTTCCATAAACCAAAATGTCCCTGTTCAGATGACCAGACTTACATGGAAGACTGCAATCTCCTTCAAGAGTACGTGCTAAACGACGTAGGAAAGATCTGGGTGGGACCCATCAAGACTACGAAAGGGAAACCTTGGTTCTTTGGCCAATTCGATGGTGTGGTGCTGCCAGCTTGCATGTACATGCTGGACAAAGCCGAAATTCCTTTCCATCAGTAAGTTTGGTGTTGCCTTTCTTTCTTTTTAAACTGTGTAGGAAGATTTCGCTACGTTTTCTTTCTGATCATTTTGTCATTGTTAACTCAGGCATGACAAACACGTGGTTCTCTATGCATCTGACCTGTGGCCCGTTTATATTGTAAAGATTGCAGCTTTTATTAAATCCTCATTTGAGAAGATTGACTTGGAGACGTTAATAACTAGGGGGTGGGGAGGGGGAGGTCTGTTTAGTTTCATTAATTTATTTCGTTTCATCTGTTTCATTAAAAAAGAATATGATTTACCTTCCACATCATGATGTGCTCAGACCAATCTACCATTAACAGTCAGACAGATTTCGCTACGTTTTCTTTCTGATCATTTTGTTATTGTTAACTCAGGCATGTCAAACCCACGGATCTCTATGCATCTGCCTGTGGCCCGCTTATATTTTAAAGCTTGCAGCTTTTATAAAATCCATATTTGAGAAGAATGACTTGGAGACGATAATAACTAGGGGGTGGGGGACTGTTTAGTTTCATTAATTTATTTCGTTTCATCAGTTTCATTAAAAAAGAATATGATCTGCCTACCACAACATGATGTGCTCAGCCCAATCTACCATTAACAGTCGTGGCGACCCTGTGAAGATGGCGCGCGCGATATCCCGCATTGCAAACTCTAATGACGACCAAGGAGTGCTGATAGGGCGATGGGACGGACAGTACGAAGATGGAACAGCGCCAGCCGAGTGGACTGGGTCTGTGGACATTCTAGGGCAGTACCTTGAGACTCAGCAGGAGGTGCCGTATGGACAATGCTGGGTATTCGCTGGCGTCGTTACTGCTGGTTAGTGTTTCATATACTTGATTGGTGTTTTAGGGAAGTTTTGAAGATCACATTAAGTAATAAGAATATTGCATGAAGATAATTTATAACTGCCGTATTTCTCTGTGGGCAGGAGAATAAGCGTAACTTTAACCAATTACTTCCCTCGTTACATCCCAAGTTAAGCTAAAGGTTGTCTGGAAGAGATTGCTTATTAGCGATAAGACCGCCAATTTGTCATCTTTTTGCTTATTTTAATTGTGTGTTCTTTGTTTATGTGCAATAAAGTATATTATTGTTATTATTATTATTAAGCATTTCAGTTCTCATTTAAGATATGGACATTTCTATATCCAATATTATTTCTTTCTGGTATGTCCATACCAGGTAGAACGACGAGTATTTAAATTTTCTAGTTACATAAATATTAGATTCTTTTTTTAACAAATTAAAGTTTTATACGATAGAAAAAGTTAATCGCTAAGAGCAGTAGTTATTTAATAGAATCTTATTTTTAACGTGATGTTAAGGTTTTATATGAAAAAAAAGTTAATCGCTAAAACTAGCTAGATAAATAATGAAGTCTAATTTTTAACGTATTATGAAAGTTTTATACGATAGAAAAAGTTAATCGCTAAGAGCAGTAGTTATTTAATAGAGTCTTATTTTTAACGTGATTTTATAGAAAAAAAAAGGTAATCATTAAAACTTCCTAGTAAAATAAGGAAGTCAAATTTTTAACGTGTGAAAGTTTTGTAGTATAAAAAAAGTTAATCGCTAATAGCAGTGGTTAATTAATTGAGTTTTATTTTAACGTTCTGCTAAAAGTTTAATACGACAAAAAGTTAATCGCTTAAACCACCTACCTACATAAATATGGGATTCTTTTTTTAACAGATAAAAGTTTTATGGAACAGAAAAAGTTAATCGCTTTAATCATCTAGTTAGTAATGTAATAAATGTAATTGTAAGAAGATATAATGATTAATATATTGTAAACTGAAAGGGTTAATTTTAGTTTATCACTTTTTAAGGAAGGATAATACTTATGCAGCTATTTTATGTAGATTATTTATTTTGTATTTATAATTGTAGTAAGTGTAGTTAGTTAACTGTAATTATTAATAATTAAGCATCTTTTTATTTGCTATTGTCAAACGAGTCGCAAACGAAAGGTTCTCACTGAAAATGTGTTCCATTTGGTCACAGCGTAATGCTGAGTGAGAAACCTTTTTGGCGCACAACTCAAATTAAGTTAATAGTGTTAACATTTCGTTTTTTATGTTCCTGTTATTTATAGGTTGTGTTGTCCAAATAAAATGTTTTTCTTTCTTATTTCTTTCTTTTTCTTTCTTTCTTAAATAATAAGTGTACCTACTCGTCTGTGACAGAAAAAGTTGATTGGAAAAACCTGATACCTACTTCAATAATAATTTGGTCTTGCTCTCTTCCGACTCCTGGTGCAAATCGAGATTATTTCCATGATGACTCCATGATTTGGAGATACATTTAAAATATCAAAGACAGTTTAAGACTTCATTGTATTCTAGATACTTATTCTAAGCAGCAGTATTTAGCTCACTGCAGAATAACAACGACGACCTTGTTGTTGCTGTCTTTTATTATGACTTTTTCAACAAAATTACGTAATTAATTCCGTCAAATTTTATGGACGTCTGGTCATTAATGCACGGTTATTTTTGACAAGGACACGGAAAAGTCAACGAAAATTGATTCTTATATCAAAAGTTTTTGTTTCTTATTATAATAGTACCTAAATAGCTTAATATAAATTTGAATGATATGAAATCAAAACAACATTACCCCGTATACCCGATAAAAAAAACTAATACTTAGAGATCGACTGTACCTAGTAAAATATAAATTATGAACTAATTGAAATTAAATGGGTTGATATGTTGACAGTGATTCCCTATAAGTACTTACCTGTCTATGAAATCTGTACAGCTTGCCGGGCCCTGGGTATCCCATCCCGTGTGGTGACCAACATAGTGTCGGCGCACGATGCCAACTCCTCGCTCACCGTGGATAAGTACTACACTGAGACAATGGAGGAGCTTGACTTTGACCCTAACAACCCTAACGGTGCTGATTCCATATGGAACTACCATGTGTGGAACGACGTTTGGATGGCCAGACCTGATCTACCCCCAGGTTAGTTCTTTACACACACACAACCTTTTCAGTTTTGACATGCAGCTGTGAGCTGTGGGATCCATTAATGTTACTTATATTCGACAAGAGCGGAATATTATTAATACTATTTCAAACATTGTAATTTTTTTTTTATTAATGATATACGTACTTACATTACAAGATGAAATATCGTCACTATTGGTAATAGCACTGCATGTTATACTAAAGTTAAGTTTTTTTAGAACTTATAGAGTATCTCGCCCGCACTTTTTTAGTCAAGTGAAGTTAGCGCAGGCGGAGCTGCGGGCAAAATCTATATAGTACTAGCTGTCCCGGCGAACGTTGTTCCGCTGCCGTCCCTCTGTACCCGGCGAAAGTTGGTTTTTACCTATAGTGCCCGAGTCCGGCTCGCACTTGACATATCGAGATAAAAACTATCCTATCTTTTAAGTTGGATCAAATAACAGATATTTACGAAGTTTGATCAAAATCGGTTCAGTAGTTTAGGAGTCCATTGAGGACAAACATTGTGACACGAGATTTATATATATCAAGAAGATAAGAAGATAGGGATAATTGTTCTCCTATCCCCTATAAAGTCGAACTTTAAAAAAATGCTACAATGTTTTCTTCGGGTAGATTAGAAAACTTTTTTGCATAGTAGTTTTTTTTACCACCAACTACTATTAAAAGACCGCAAAAAAGCCTGCCGCGGATCCAAATTGAGTACCTAATCGACCAGTGGTAGTCTTTTTTGATAAGAATGCTAAAATATTGCAGCATTTATTCGGAATTTGACTTCAGGGAGTATAAGAGAACAATTATATCTACCTAAAGCAGCTTTTACACGTATCTCTGCCCGCGCTGCTAATACTGCTGTGTCTAATACCTTTAAACGAGCAATTCTTGTACCTATATACCTATTTTTATAGATATATAATCTGAATCTCGAAAACGGCTCCAACGATTTTCATGAAATTTAGTATGCAGGTAGTTTTGGGGACGATAAATCGATTTAGCTTGGTTTCATTTTTAGAAAACGTCGTTTTATCCGTGTTTTCTTTCAGGCAGTGATAAACTGAAAAATGATATTCCTGACATCTATTGGCGAGTAGTAATAAGCAACACTAAAGCTATTTGACAATAGATGGCGTTATTAGGAAGCGCTTGAGCTACTTGACAATAGATGGCGTAGTTAAAAAAACCGAACAAAGTTCGGTCCCCAGGTACTATATATTATGTACCTTTATAGCTCAAGTTCCTGTCACCAGTTCCTTTTCCTACCAATAAGGGTTGAATTTTAAAAAGTATTTTATAAACACATTTAAGTTTGTTTAGAAGCGCATTAACGGAAAATCTATATCGGTGACTACTTATGTCTAAGTGCAATATTTACAAATAGTATTTTCATTTCCATGTCAGGACATGAGCAGTATAATTGTACGTATAATAAGACAGCCCTACTGAAATTTGTACCTACTCAGAATAAAGTACCTATGACTATATTATATAACTAAGTATAATAAATATTACATGTACCTACTATATTATATATTCGCAGCCCACGTAGGTTTGTTTTTTTCTAAATCTAGATTGCATTTTAAAAGAACATTTTTAATTGAATGTAGCTGGCATTCAAATGCTAGCAATGAGAAACAAAACTTAATTAAATTTAAATAAATCTACAATGCACTTTACCAAATCTAAAAGTCAAATTCTAATTGAGTATTCTACTTATGTGTCTACAGAAGCTTAATGAAGTAAATGACCGAGAAATTTAAATTCAAAAACAAAATAAATAAATAATTTCATTTTATTTGCTATACGCAACGCAATCATTAAAAAAGATATTATTCGTTTAACCGTTAATGGAGTCCATTAGCTGATACTAATTTGGCGCAATGTAGTTTTTGAAAATGTCTTAATATACATAAATGCTTTAATGTAAGTCGCAGGCGTATTACACACACACTATTGTTATTATAGGAGTTTATTCATAACTAAATTTGGTCATAACACCATTTTGATTCGACTAATGCACAACTATAGCAAACATTTCAAGGATATAGACTTGTTTTCGGACTTAAAAGATTTTATTTAACTCCAAAATGTCTGCCAAATTGTTAGATAAACAGTAATGGACTAGCCAATTTCCTCAGTGCCAAAGCTTATTAGGAATGTTATATTTTTATCATTTCCTCAGCTAATAGTTGCATTTACTAATAGTATTCAAATTCTTGGTATAGCTACTTACTGTTTTAGGATAAGAGATATATGCTATTTATTGTATATATTGTATATCAATTTCAAGTTTCTATGTCAAACAGACGAGATGAAACGTCTGTGATAGACAGTCTGACATTATGTAAGGTTGGGGTTAACGGATGTTTAGGCAGACAACAGTGTTAGTGTTCCGATTTTTACCTACCTGGTACGGAACCCTAAAATCCTACCAAATTTTAAATAAGACTCGAATATCGTCCTGCATTATAAAGACGAGACGCAAAACGTTACCTCCCGCTGCTCTGACACGATAAATGTCTCGAATTCGAATAATTTCTGATATTTGAACGGCACTAGCTTTATTATATTTTAAAACTTTGACCTCCATTTTCATTATAAAATTTAAAATACAAAACTAGTGTTTAAAATTCTTACGCAAGTCATGACATTCAACTAAATTTAAAATCGACAGAGCATCAGCAGTAGTTGCTAAGATAAATGGTTGTGAATGTGATAAACAAAAAAAGTCTCGCTATACTATAACGCATAAATAATTTATTTATCACATACGTTATAAAATTTCTGATGCTTGGGATTCCTCGCTTAGTATGCTTATACCTACGATTTTCAACAGACTTCAAAAAGAATAAAGAAGACTGTCTGACCTGTTACCTATCTTTCCTGCACTTCTTATATATATCCTTTCATAGCCTTTTGCATATTCCAACAAAATACACATGTTTAGCTTACAAATCTATTTCCGTGGAATTCTCGATGTGGCCAAAAAGTATTCTATGTCCTCTAGACATTCCTCGAACAAGTATTAGAGAATTATACCTTTAAGAAAATGTAAGCCGCTGTGTGAAAACTTGAAGGCCTGAAAAAAGATGGCAAACAAGCCCACGGAGGTTTAATTCATTGCAATGGGTTAATAACTTTTACAATTTTATTTTTGACTTTACATAGGTTATGGTGGTTGGCAAGCAATTGACGCGACCCCCCAAGAAACGTCCGGTGGACTGTACCAATGCGGACCGGCGCCTCTGGAGGCCATCAGGCAGGGACAGATCGGCGTCAGCTTCGACGTGGAGTTTATGTTGGCCTCCGTCAACGCGGACTTGATGCGGTGGAGACATGACCCTGATGCGGAAACTGGATTCTCTATGGTTGACTCCAACAATTATCAGTAAGTCTGAACTTCAAACTTTCTCCTTATACCGTTAGGTTAAATTACTAATATTAATTTTATTTATATATATTTTTACTTTCAGGCTTATGTTATATTTATATTAGGTTAGTGGTCCAGCAAGGTAAGAGCGCTCATACACTACACGGAATATTGTAGTCCGGCCGTTTTATTTCGGTCCAATATGGCAGTGGTTATATTATACCTAATATATTAAAATATACCGTTTGTGCTGTATCCGTCATTTTAATCATCCAATATTTTTTAATGGCCATTCCAGTCCTTTTTTTCCGGCCAGTGATGGCAGCAATACATAACATATATATTACCTATCTGCGGTTATTTCCTTAAAATTAAAATTCAGTTTTTTAAGCTTCCGCAAGACATCCAACCACTGTCACTGTTTACAATAAACAAACTTTAATAAAGTAGCAAGAATTTCTTGGTTATGTAAATTAATGGGACAAATAAAGATACAACGAGCTTTAGCCCGCGGTTTCACACGACCTAAATTCGGTTTCGGTGTAAGGATTTCAACGGCAACTTCTGAATTAAAGAATAAAAACCGACTCACACTTGACATTTTCAAGTAGCCTATGTCCTTTCCTGGATCTTAAATTATCTCCATGCCAAATTTTATCTAAATCGGTTCAGCGGTTTAAGCGTCAAGAGGTAACTGACAGAGTTACTTTCGCATTTAAAATATTAGTATGGATTTGTATTTGTGATCATAATAGATACAGGTATATCATAAACGACAATAGTTAATATGGTTTATTGCACGCCTCATAAGCGGAGCAGTGAGGTAGTGCTCTACTCTCGACATGTCAAAAAACCCAGTCTTTCGAAACTTAAATTACGTTTTTTTTTAATAAAACACTTACAGGATAATATGAGTGCACTAATATGAAGTTAAATAATCTGTCTAGCACATATGGTACATTTTATAAACAATTAATTTGTTTAATATAATAAATAATAACATTAAAACTAATCATTCTTGGACGTCCGTGAGTCTGTGTTTATGTGATCATGTATGTGGCAGAGAAATTGGTCGAAAAATTCATCTTACCGGAATACTTTTGTTTTTAATATATAAAGTATTACACTGTGCTGATTCCTAGTTAATATTAGCGTTCTAAGTACTGTCGTTTAATTATAATTTATAAAAACTAATATACCACTGTATACTGTATATCTATATATATATTTTTTATTTTTATTTTATAGTATACTTTTTCCTCACCTTAATTGTTATTTTATTTTAAAAAACTTGAGTTTTTGTTTTAGATTTTTTTTTTTAAATGTGAATGACCGCTATGAAGCGTGCACTTTTGCATTTTCCAATTTAGTTAATTTGGTAGGCGTGAAGACTGTTGGGCGAATAAGATACTAATTGCAGCTATTTGGCGTCTTATTAATTCTTTTGGAACTATTATTCATAGTAAATAACATAACACACTCATAAATACAATAATTTATGGATGTTGGATTTAAATAAAAAAAAAACCTAGTTTATAAACTACCTTTATTATGTTCTGTGGTTAGGTATAGTTTTGTTTTGTTCCAACACGATGTGTGCCCAGGTCCACCCGCCTTTTTTAATTCAGTAAAAATTAATCCGGTTTCTTGACGATTATACTATACATTGCTTGTTTTCTTAGCGTTTGTAATCAAGATTGTGTAGACTAGCGGTGTAATGGAACAATGTCGATAAAAGTCATCTCGATCCCAGATGACTTTAGAGACTTGAATTAGTGGCCAATCCGGACTGATTTTCAAGGACGTCGGGTTGAATAAATTATAATCAAATCATTATTATCTTGTATTAACACAAAAAAATTACCCAACTATTTGCATAAAAAAAGAATACCTATTAATAGTTATGGATACTGTTTTTGATAAAACAGCAAAAAATATTTCAGCTAACTCGGCGATACTTTTCTGTGGCTCATTCGCAAAACTCTCGTGGGAACTTCGGAATTAAATGGGTTTCTTTCTCCTAGCAGAACTTTATACCAAAAAGTAAATGTAAGCACTCTCATATTTTTATAAAGGTGAATGTAACGAATGATGTACTTTAAGTAAGTATTATTTTATTATTCGTTAACTTATAAAGTAAATAAAAAGTATAAGAAAATAAATGTTGTTTGTATAAGAAAATTAAGTTAATTTAGTAAGTTTAAGAATTAAGATCTCTTATGGAAAATTATTCCCAAAGGGGATAAAAGTTAATACAAATTCTATGTTTTTTAAGGTCAATTAACTGACTGCTGAGTTCAGAAAATATACTATACTATAAATAAATCAATATATTTCGACATTACACACAGCGCCGTCTGACCCCTTCTTACTTTCAAGCAAAGCTTGTGTTTTGGATACCAGACAACGGATACAAATACATATAATTACTTTTTTTTTGTAAATACATACTTATCATATATAAATACACCCAGACTCCAGACAAACACAAATGTTTATCACATAAATGTTTATCCAGTGCGGGAATTAAACCCACAGCCTCTGCACAGAAGCTGGCCACACTACCAACCAGGCTGCGAGGGAGCATAGGTACTATATAAATAAATATATAACACCCACATACGTCAACAGCTAGCTTCTTATTCTATTTCTAGTAACCAACCACAATATTAATCACTTTACCTTATTGATTCATCACAGCGCAACAAGTCACAGAACTATGTGCGATGATGATAAATTGTACTGATTATGTAATTAAGCAATGAATAATCACTACATTTTGTCGCGGCGACGATGTCGGATTTATCTAGGTCGATGTCTGACTGTATGAATCAAATCAATGTTAGGCTGTGGTTACGATGAATGGTATTTTTGAGAAGCACACTTCGAATAAATCAACAGTGCTAACGACAGGAACACAGTTAATACGGGTTTATTTACCACCTTCTACTGTAGTCTGAGGAGACTTTGCCTCCCTGTGTTTATTCTACCGCTTGTATAACGGGATGTGTTCTGAAAAATGCTCACAATGATGTCCATGCACGGCTACATTTAATGTCGCACCGCTCGCCATCGGCACGAAATTCATACTCACACCTTCTACCCATAAATTTATATTCGGCTGTGGAATGAGCTCTCTGCCAAGGTTTTCTCTAAGGACTACAGTATGGGGTTCTTCCAAAAAGAAGCTATTAGATTTTGATGGGTCGGCAACGCGCGTGAGATACCCTAGGTATTGCAAGGGTCGATAGTCTGCGGTAACCGCCTATCATCAGGCGGACCGCAAGCTTGTTTGCCACCCTAGTCATATAAAAAAAAAACTTTCTTGTATTTTATTAATTTTTTGCTCGTGTCTAGTTCCTGACACATCCTGGTTAGTTCTGTATAGGTACCAGGGCAAAGCGAGATTCCGAAGATCTATCGGCGACGCCTTTCGAAACAATAACAATATTATAAAAGAACTTACTACGTTGAATTATGATTTTGCGCTCTTTTATTTAATACATTAAAAACATACAATTTCTCTATATTTTAGTGTCGATAGAGAATATAATTAAAGTAAGATATAAAACCAAAGTTTCTGAGGCAATGAAACTAATTCAACCATTTTCCAACAGCATTGGGCGTATGATACTGACCAAGAAGCCGTACGTTTTCGATCCACTTGGCGACGAGGATAGGGAAGACATCACCAGCCAGTACAAGCACCGGGAGGGAACAGCCTCCGAGAGGATGGCCCTTTTGAACGGCGTTCGCCACTCGGAAAGGGCTAAGAGGTAGGTAATCATAACAAATTATGTAACAAAAATTTGCTTAAGCGGCCTAGGCCAGCATGGTGGACTATGGCCTAAGTCTCCTTCTCTAAAGAAAGGCTAGTAGCTTTGGCCGCTTTTGATTTATTGATTGAAGTTGCATCATGTTTAGAAGCGCTACATGTATACCTAAGTTCCACAATGATAACCGAAGCAGCGGGCAAAAGCTTGTGAAATGAAATGGTATAATATTAATATGCAATTTACGTATCCATACTATTATTATAAATGCGTAAGTGTCTGTTACCTTTTCACGGCTAATTCGCTTAACCGATTTTAATAAAATGTGATAGCTTGCAACTTAGGAAAGGAAATAGGATACTTAAAACGTCAGGTGTGAGTCGGTTGTTTTACTGTAATCAAGGAAGTAGAAATCCCACGCCGATTACCGCTGGAAAAAGCTAGTATATTATAAAGATGTAAATTATATCTTCTTAACAACATATTTATACACTTTATCGCTGTGTGAAATGGCGAAAAGCCAACTACAACTCACAGATATTATATAAAACCTTCTAAAAATAGCTTATGACTCGTTTTATATTTCCAACATTTGTATTTTAGAACTACGTTTTCTACGAAGAGATAATTGAGGATATCTAATGGCGACGCTATTTATCTGCTATATACTCCTTAAATAAAAAATTAAATACCATAATAATTTTTTTCTTGATGGCAGATATTACGCAGTGGCGAGTAATTTGAAAAACGACATTACATTCAAGCTGCGGGATATCGACACTGTACCGATCGGGAAGGACTTCCGACTTGTTGTGGATATTGAGAACAGCTCCGACGAGGTTAGTAAAGTTAACGCATCACGTATCCTTATGCCTATGCGTATATATGTATATATTTTTGTGACTCCTTCCTACCTATTGTGGTAGGTTTGTCTTGACCTCGTTTTTTTTATATTTCTAAAACACTTACATAGCTTTTGAATAATGGTCGGTAAAAGAATGATAAATGACTATGCCAAAAACTCCCTTATTTTCGTAGTCACCAAATGGAAAACAATTATTTATGTTGTTAATGCACTGCAGGTTTCTATCTACACTATATTTTCAGGGAAACTGTAGCGATATTTCTATTCTAATTTAATTTTTACGTTTGTAATTATAAGTTCACAAAAATTGATAATACCCAACAATAAAGTTACTATACAAATAGCTAAATAGAAGATATATAGTTAAATACACTCATGAAAACGTAGGTTTTTATTTGTTTGTTATGAATTATCTCCAACGGGAAAACTCCAACAGTCTGTTACTGGCGCCCGTCGAGAGACTGGACAGTAAAGTTTTAGGCAGGTTCACAAAGCTAAGCATTGCGCGTTCCTGCTAACTAAAATAAAATATGTGTTTTGCTACACATTAATATTATTTATATTTAAATTAAAATTTGAATTAATTCAATCCCTACATTTCATTTAACTAGTGTAATTTAATAATTTATTTGATATTATATTTATTAGTTTGTACCAACAAACTGTGTATATGAAATGGACCATATATTTCTCTCGCCAGCCTTCATACGTCCCCACTGTTGGGGCACGGCCTACCCTCATAAGCGAGGGTGATTTGGGCCATAGTCCACACGCGGGCCCAGTGCGAATTGTCGACTGCACATACGTCTTTTTTTTTTCTTGACGTATGCAGGTTTCCTCACGATGTTTTCCTTCACCGAAAAGCCAGTGGTGTGAATAAATAACTCAGTGTACTTGAGAAATTAAGAAAAGACTCATTGGTACACGCCGACCCGGGGTTCGAACCTCCGCCACATGGGATGTGAAGTGAAATTTAAACCCCTCGACCACCACCGACTAACCTAATATTTAAATTAAATAAAAAATGACAATTTTTTTTGTCAGGACCGGCACGTCAAGGCTGTTCTTACCGCCAACAGCGTGTTCTACAATGGAGTGCGCGCAAACCAGATCAAGAAGGTGGAAGGGAAGATCCTAGTCGGCGCAAAGAAACGTAAGATAACAAAATACCTTCTATAATTAAATTAAATTGTTTAGGATAAAAACGTCAGTTCTTCTCCACAGCCCCGTCATTGGGGCAGGAAAATCTAAGCTTGGGAGAAGACATTTTGTTCGCTTTTTAATAATTTACTATATAAGTACCTATTATTTGCATGTAATACAGATGAACAGATCAACGTGGTGGTGAAAGGAGACGAATATCTGGACAAGCTGGTGGAGTACTGCAACATGAAGATATCGGCGATGGCAATCGTGGATGAGACCAAGCAGTCGTGGGCTGATGATGACGACTTTCAAGTCCTCAAACCAAACATCATTATCAAGGTAGGTACTTACTGTTATATGTAAGACTATGGACTTGCTCATCCTGTATGATCAAAGAGCAGATGCTCATTATAAGACAACTCCTGTCTTTTGTTGCGCTGTAGTCCCTCTACCATATACCTTACCTACATAATATATAGCCAATATCTATCTGAAATAATGTAACTTTCAAATAGTGAAATTAATTTTCAAAGATTCCCACACAATTCCAGAGATTTCCCTCTACGAAAGAAACTTACAAAATCCGCTTTTTCTATTTATATATAAGTTAACGCATCAGATCATATAGAACAATCAGAGCAGCGCCACAGTGTAAATCATTTTACAGTGCACTAACTGGCTGAACTTATAATGGCCACGATGCTTCGTTTATCTTTTTTGTCCTCTTATATCGTACTAACTATTAACACAAGCAATATCTTAACCAGTATTTAATTGATTTTTATGGGATAATAGTTCAATGAGGACCTGGTAAAGGACCAGCCCGCCACAGCATCCCTCTCGTTTCCCAACCCGCTGGATAAGCCACTGACCGGCTGCGAGTTCCGGCTCACCTCCACAGGCATCGAAGGCCGTACGATCAAGATACCTGCCCCAGGTGCGCAAGCAAAAGGAACTGTGTCTGCCCAAATACCTGTGCAGCCTAAAGTTAGTATTTCTTCACTTATATTTTACCCTCTTAAAGGTATTCGCTATAGGAAAACACTTCCAGCCTAGTGATCACTGATCGAAAGCGATCAGTAAAAGCAACGTCCGGCGTAGTCAGATCCTGGATGGGTGAAGAACTTGAGCGCTTTTGTGCTTCACAGTTAACTAGCCGAGTCAGAGGCGGTATGTACTAGTAGTATTCCTTATTCTGTGGTATGGGGTTCAAATCTTTGATAGTGAGCAAGAGTCTACGTAATTAAAATAGAAATCCTGGACTTGAGGTACATACAGCGATAACGTGCCCTAGCTCTTCCAGAAATTATTCAGTCATGTGCCCATTTCTAAACAGTCCCATCACTTCTATTAATTACAAATTCTTATACCCATTTCTAACGTGCCGCATTTCTCTCAGAAATTATTAACATTTGTGCCCATTTCTAACGAGCCCCATCTCTTTCAGAAATTGGGCTCGATCAACTTCGTTGCTACGTTCAAGTCGAACGAACTGAAAGACATCACGGGCGCGGCCACAGCAGAAGTCTTCGAGGGATAAATTCTATAAAATAGGAAAAACATATTTTGTAGATAAATAAGCATTATACCAACAGCATATTTGTAAACGTTAACACAGTAAAGAGAAGTAGTTGTTTTTATTTACTGAAGACACTTTAAGACTTTTAGCTATTGATCGATGCAAGGAATCATATAAATATCAAAATTAGTTTGTGTTTAAAAATTTAACGTTATTGTCACATTCAACTAGGATATTACGCATTTTAGTATTTTAGTCATTATTTTTAAGTTAATGTAAGTAAAATTTTATATTGCATAGGGGCTCTTAAGTGCCTGCACTTAATTTGATAATAATAATATATCTATAAGTATCAATATCTGAAATTATCACCGAAACACTGCTTTTAATACAATTGACCTGAAAAAGGTGTCTTTGTACACGTCCCATTCTGTTGTAAATCTCCCAGGTAGTTATAGATAAATAAAATGAAAAACCAGATAATATAACCCCTTTGCCAGTTCTTGAAGAACTACAAGCAGAACAAAAACTATTATCTTATTGCATATAATAGTTCAGGATTCAATAGAAGCGCTAAATAAATATTTTTATAATTGTAAGCTGTTTTACTGTTCTTTGTTGTACTGTGACATGTTTCAGTTACGTATATATCAAAATGTTTACATAGACAAAATGTCCGACCTACTTAAGGCATAATTGAGTGATCTCGACCTCTGTCGATATGCAATAAACAAGATGGTAAGGAGAAACAAGTTTTTTGTATTCAAAAGGCGCGTGTCGCCGCATCGGTAAATTGTTGCGAAAAAGCAGTAAATATGTATGTATGCAAACAGAATGCAGTGTAAAAACTTGTTGACTCTTAAAACATCCACTGACGATATAATCACTTGTAAAACTTTAGTCGCCACACAAGCCGAAAACATAAATAGTAAAAACAAAATATATAGGTACATATATAATGCGGCAAGTTTTTGCTGGCGTTGTCATTATAACGATTCCCTTTACCCATCACTCGATTTGACTTAGATATCCCGTGCTTTTGGTTTAAGGTGAACGATAAAATGTTGACTTCTACTAATCATCAAAATCAGGAAAGTTATAATTCATAATAAGATAAAATAATAATTAAAATCTTTTATCACCACATAGGTAGTGATAATATGACCACCTCTTTTTGAACAGGTAAGGTCGTTGAAAAGACTGGAAGCAACATCATTTAGATTTAGAATTTGTTTGAAAATTCCAAATTAATCAATTCCAAATGATTAAATATATATTAATTATACCTAAGCATTTATTTCAATGGAGCTTTTGTAATAAAACATAAGGTAATTTAGTGATGTCTTTTATTATATTTTTAAGAGTTTGATAAGAATTTGTATGGAAAATGAAGTTGATTGAATTGGTTGTGTAATTCTTTATACGGTTAAGGAAAAGTTGATGTACTTACCTAAGTATATTTCTATAGGCAGCTTGCATGACTCATGGTTAAGTTTCACCTATTAAGTCTTAGCTTACGTCCACACAGGCTATAACTCATGTTCTTTTAACTACTGCCCATTAGGGCATATTAATCTGCAAATTTAAGTCCAGTACCTTTTTGTGCCAGAATGCACATACCAGATTTCTGAGTTTTTTTTTAAAATTTTGGATTTATTCATAACTAAAAATATTTATAAAACTTAAGCATTAGTTATCTATACATATATGGATATATATTGATATTTTTAAAATTCCTTTTTAAGTTTATACACATTTAGATTATGTGTAATACAAAAGTCCTTATTCTATGAGTCAGGCCCCTATTCTTATGTAGAACACGCATACCTATTCCTTTTATGTTAGACTATGTAGATATGTATATGAGATTATTATTTTATTTATGGCTTAGGTTGTAGTTTTTTATAATCTCAATATATAGGTAGGTATCTAATGTACCTTCTTAAATGTTATTAACCGTTACACTGAGTTATTAATAGATGTGATATGATAGTTATTTTTATACACAAAATTATACTTATTGAATTAAGACCTAGAAATAAGAAGCGATTTATAATAAAATTCATTATGATATTCAACTGTTTTTTATTTTTTTTAACACAATATAAAAAACTTAATGTTTCTAATCCTATATAAAAAAAACTTAATATTTCTTACTCTATTTAAAAAAAATAACCAGATTTTAATTTTTTTTTTAACCCTATACAACAATTTTTTTGGACCCTATGTAACAATTTTAATTCCTGGATTATCAAGTAAGTCATTAGATATTCCAGAAGCGCTGTTAAAAAGCCGACGCTATTTTCGTAACCTTAATTATTAAAGTTGGTTTTTCATAAAAATAAAGAAAAAGACACTAAAGTTAAAGTTAAGAACTTTTTAGATAATAAGAGTTAATTAGTTGTTTATTTATTTATTTTTGTGATTAAAAAACTGTACCTGTTAGCTGTTAATTATTTATAAAAACATAACGCACTTTTGTGTAGGTACTAAATATGTGCCGATGATGGTGGAGTGTCAAGTTGTGGGGGTGTTGGGTATCAAGTTTTGGTGGTGTTTGAGGTTTCAAGTTTTAGAGGTGTTTGTGATGTAAATGGTATTTAGAGGTTTACGGTGTATTTGGGGGTGTAATAGGTATTTGGGGGTGTAAGGGGTTTTTGGGAAAGTAAGGTGTATTTGGGGGTGTACACACACTGGGGATGCAAAGCGTCTTCTGTTCCAAAATTTGTCTATAGTTTCTAGCTTAATCCTAACAAATCATTTATCAACGCATAATAGCACTTCATGCACTATGGCTACCCTCTGCCATACTCAACTCTTCTCCGCATAGACCAAGCACACATCCAGTGTGTGTCCATAACTGGCTAGAGTAGTGTACTTTTGGTTAAATTCGAACCTCCTAGATTCTTTCAATTTGAAATAAAGATAGAAAATACTATGGCGACACTTATCCCCGAAGAATCCAGTACAAACCAGACTCGAGACAAATAAAATACAAACTTTGTAACAATTGGAAACGGAAACCAAAAGTTCGCGTCGTTCAGCCAAAGACTTTTTTATATAATAATGTTTTTTTTTTATACAGGGTGGAAACGCTAAGCGATCTCAATCGATTTTTAAACCATACACGATATCGAAATACTGATTGCTGATACTGATATTGCTTCACGAGCTCCATCAGATGGTATCCAAAATGGTTTATAAAATAAACTCAATCTTTTCAAAACTTTGATGTTTTCAGATTCCATACATTTAATATGGCGACATGGCACTCATCGCATGATACCTAATATAAATAAATAATAGAAAAATTTATAGACATTACACACAGCGCCGTCTGGCCCCAAAGTTATCAAAGCTTACTTACTTACAAATACCAGACAACGGATACAAATACATACATATATTAGTTTTTTTTGTAAATACATACATATCATACATAAAACTACAATACATTATATACTTTAGCAAGTTTAAAATGTAATATTTATAAATTATGTCCGTAAATAATTTTAAATAAGAACGCCATTACTTATAATTTTTATTTTAATTACATTTCTTTTTTTAATAATGTTCGAAGTGGCGTCCTTCATTTTCTCGCTCTATACAGTCTCTCTATGAACGTTACCAAATACTCTTTTATAATAGCGAAGTACAGTGTAAACACATGGAGTGGAGACACGTGTATCTTCAAATATTGATACAAATATTAATAAGTGCATATCTTTCCAATTACGTACCTAAATGATAAAATATCTCACTTCATATCGCCAAATGCATGGAAGTTGAAATCATCAAAGTTTTGGATAGATGGATCTATTTTATGAAACATTATTGATACCATTGGAAAGAGCTCGTGAAACACTTTCAGGATCAATAATCAGTATTTAGATATCGTGTATGGTTTAGAAATAATCGAGTGAGATCACTTAGCGTTTCCACCCTGTATATTCGTACGGATCTCGCAGACTTATTTTGTAGCCATACTTTTTCTGTATTTTTTTTTTGTAGTATAATTGTATTTTTTTTTGTATTTAAAAAAACTGAAAAATCCACCAGACCTGAAAGATTTAAGCTAGATTATAGCTAGTTTATCATCATCCGACAGCCAGGGAAAATAATAGAATTAATCAAATTAAACAATGCTGTATTATTATCAATTCCATAACGTTTTTTTCACTTCATTTACGCCTAATACAACCACAGCACTACATTCGAAATTTGTTCAAAACTACTTGCATTAAATCAAAACATCCCTAAATCTATACAAAATTATGCTTAAATTAATTCATTTTGATTTAACATAAATATTGAAAAATAAAATAACAAACGCTGTAATAACAACACAATTAAATAATTAATTTATTATTTGTACAAGGTCTCCATTTATCGATTTAATGAGCTTGCTATTTACATTAAAAATATGTAATATTTATGCTTTCAATACATAAATGACTCAATGTGACAAAAAAAAAAACACTTGCTTTAAGGTGGAGTGTCACGCATGTGCAGTGTAACAAACTTTTCTGACCCGGTGTTTGGTCGCTACTGTCTTTGTAAGTTCCTGCAAAGTTCACAACATTTCAATTTCGTTCGTTTTGTTTTTTGACCACCAGGTCAGAAAAGTTTGTTGCACTGCACTTCAATACTTACAAACTTTAATGAACTAATTTTAAGAATGGAACATTTTTTCTTATTTAATATAGGTATTTTATTTTACTTTCCAAAAACTTAATATGAGACATCTTTAAACAATTATGTAAACCTACTTTGTTCTCATAAGAAAAAAAGATAAACATTGAAAGATAAAAACCAAAAACCAATTTAAGTAGTAGGTAGTTATAAAATCTGTGTTTTGTAAAACTTTTATGTTTGGTAGGTTGGCTGGAGGTTAATAAGCCCGCTATCAACACTCATGTATGTATTATATATTAAGGCCAGGGTATCTTAAGTGAAAATATTGGTACTGTTACCGGCAAGTTACGTGTTTGTTATACACAATTACTTACGGCGGTAACTTAGCCTTCGTGATTTCGTGAGGTGGTGGTGAGGAGATCACAGATTTTATCAAAAAAAATCGTATCTTATATTTATACCTGAAAAGCATTGAAAACATCCAAAATAAGGATAACCCTTACCCCGCCTTAAAGAAATTAAATTTCCTAACTAATATAAAACCAACCAACCAAAAAAAATATGTTACAAAAAAGTTTGTATGGGTGACATACGTGAAGATAAATTAATAAGTACCTACAATAAAACGAAATTGCGTTTTTAAAACATAGTAACATTCATAATCCAACATTAAAAAAAAATATATCTGAGCAATACTTAAATTAGGTAGGTATTTATTTTGCAAAAATCGCATCTAACATTATTTTCCTTAGTGCAGGCGTAAACATCATATTCTGCCTCCAATTTGTTGTACATACTGTATCTATTGAAACGCGATTGGTCTATATTTAAGCCCGTCACAAACGTAGACGTAAACAGAAATATATTCACAGCTGCGTGTGTGATCACTAAATATTACTATAGAAAATATATCGTAATATGCTTTGCTATATTTTATATTAATATATATCCGTGTGTGATGGACTTTAGATAATCGAAATCATTTTATGTTAAAGGATACTGAGACCTTGCAGAGTCCAGCTAGGATCTAAGGCGTTAAGAATATTTTCACCTAATAACTTTATTGACCGCAATTGACCATCTAATACCCAATTATTTAGTACCCCGTACCCACTCTGGTGTCTGTCCTGTTACGTCACGGGTATCTAGTTCGTGAACGGAATGGTAACTAGACCACTTTTGATAAAGTATTCCAACATGGTTAGTTTATCAGACACAATTTAGCTACTACTACTGTGCAAGAATACACTTGGTGTTACTATAGTAGTAATACCATTTTCATCACATTTCTCATGACTCATTGGTCAATTCATATCTGTCTTAAATGTTTATTGAATACTAAATAAAAATTCCGATCTTACAACTCGAAGGAAAATGCTGCCTTAAACGTAACTTATTTGCTCTTATGAGAAGTTCTTAGAAAAATTGATAATTATAGACCGACCATATCGATACAGTTTTATAACATGAATATCATTATGATATACGTTTTAATTATTCCCATTGAGTATCATTAATGGTCTAATTTCAAAATACTATCATACATTATAATAGAAATCTACTTATTAAAACGGTTCATCTTTCAAAATACACTGACTTTCATAAAACGATATAATATATTAGTTTAAGAAAAGAAAAACTGGAAATAAGGTTTAATACTATTTGACATTTTAATATACCTAGGGTATATTAATCAATTTATTTTTAACAAAAACAATTATGTACTGGGTTAAAAAATATGTAGCTACAACAAGCAAGGAAACGTTTGTCGCTAAATATTTGAAATATATATATTTAAGCGCATTCGAAGTTTACATTAACTTTAAAATATACTTTAATTAATCTGAGTCCACTGACTAAAGACTGACTGAGAAATACGAAGAAAAAACACCGGTCATGTGCGTGTCTGACTTAGTACATTTAAGGTTCCGTACCACATAAAAAAAGCCGTCCGAATGGCAGAATTATTCATAACCAGAGGTGAGTGAATCCTTTCTGTGCTGCGCATTTGACCGCAAAATCAAGTTGGTTGTTATATGAAAAATGAGGGAATTTCAAAGAAAACATCTGATTAATCTATATGTTAGTAGAATATACGTAATAATGAACATTTCTACTAAATTTCAAGGTCATAGGTTCAATGGGAGGTTAACATTTTAATCTGTTGAAAAAAAAAAAAGCTGACTTTGGTAGCGTCATTCCTTTGTTAGCTATAAACAACGATAAGTGCCCCCTTTAGTTGTATGGGAAAAAAAAATGACGTGTTATATTGACGTGGTAAGGGGCTAAAAACTTTTAAAAAAATGTTTTGACAATTTGTATGACTTTGGGTCAACAAGATACTGTAAAAATTTGAAGACTGTAGCTCCAACTGTTTGGCTGTAAAACATATGTGAAAGACGACGGACAGACAGACACTTGAGTGACAGCAATAGGGCTCCGTTTGGAACTTTCGGGTACGGAACCCTAAAAAACAACGTGTATTTTATGACATCGGTCAAAAAGGTCATTCATAAAAATCAATTTCCTTATTTATAACAAAAAAAAAAGATAAAAGTACTAACTAAACACCATGTGTACATTAGGTAATAATTATTTATTTATCTTTTTGGTCTTTTTTTAATTTAAAATTATGTTAAATCTATGTTATTTGAAAGTAATTGATCCTTATCAATGAATTTTTTGACTGATTTAATAAAATACAGGTTTTTTTTCATATTTCACATGTTAGATTCTTGGCTTCCACAGGTGATTCATTCAAAAATCTTGAATGCAATTTTACCCTGTCTGAAGTGCAAAGTATATTTTTATTATTTGTTTTTCATAAGACTGTAATTATTTAATAATACAATTTAATCTGCTATTCCCGCATTCGATCTAAACTCTACTGTTCCCGCTGGACGCAACTCATACATTTCATACATTTTGACATATCCTCTAGTTCTTAGCTTTCTACTTTATTTACTAAAACTACCAATAATATAAGTTTGTATGAATATTGTTAAAACTCAAATAAATTAATTTGATTGAAATTCTAATTTTATGCCAAAAAAGTGTAAAAAAATACTTTCAAAACAAAATAGTATAAAGGACCAAGGGGAAAACATCGATTATTTTCTAAATGAAAATAAATTGATAGTATATTCTTAAGGAATAATAACAAAAAAATGTATGAAAAAACGAAGTTGGACCAAGGCGCACAGGACTCTTAAATAAATTATCTTATTCTATAAATAAGTATTGTTCAACACTTAAAAACTATGACTACTATTTTTATTGTGTGCGAGATTAAAATGTTATCTTTTCTTTATTTACCTTTATTAAGAGGACAATTTAAGTAATTTATACCAAAATGACGCCTCAAAACTTTTAATTTTTGGATGGAATGTAACGTTTTTACCATTTTGTAGTCACATCTTTTTGTCTTTTTGCTACAACTTAGAATCAATGCACTAAATAACAAGCTATTCTAATTATTTAACTAACTTTCATTACAAGCAAATGCTACATATACGCTTTTAAAATCTGCACAAGTGTTGAAACAATGGTCACTTCCAGATTTTTTATTGCATTAAATACAATAAATGAAAATCTTTAATGTTTCAAGTAAGGTAATGCGCTTAAAAAAATCACGTTTTACAAATATATTTTTTTTTCAATTGTTTAAATGCTGTTTAGCCACAAAATTTGCACAAAACCGGCGTATTTACAAGATCTAGCCTATATCTTAAGGCGAATTTCGAATTTCAAAGTATTTATAAATACATAGCATTTTGCCTTAAATAATGCCTTAGTAGAGATTTTAACATTTTTACATATAAATACTTCATTGAAATATTTCTCTACTATTTCGCTAAACGTAAATTTTAGCTATGTTAACCAACTTGTCAGAAAACATATAAAATATATATACCTACATGTATTTAAGTGAACTTCCCCTCTCGCACACAATAAACTCTGCCGGACCACAAACCTTAAGCTACTGTACTTTGGTTTTACCCGTTACAAATTTCGCGTACTCTTCGTAGAACCGGGGGAAGTATAAGATGGCGAAGTAGACGACAGTGAGGTACGCCAGGATCGCGAGCGTTAGTATTAGGTCGAATACTGCTGGCTTTACACTATAACAAAATACATTTATTAATATCGCTTTTATATAAAGAAAACTAGGGTTCACTCGCGTTATAAAATTTTTAAGTAACTTGTGCAACACACACCTACCAAATGCAAATTTTGTAATTTTCTTTTTTGGCACCTGTAATTTCAACGTTGAGGTAATTTTGGTGAATAAATTTTTTTTTTAATAATTTGATTATAGCGCTACCTATTAAATTATAAAATAGCTATGAACTATCGTCTTGACAAAATATATTCACATGTTATATGACTTTAATCGGTAAAGTCATTGATAACTTATACGACCACAAAGCAGCAACGCAACAATTTTGAGAGAATATTAAGTTGCTTTTCCCCATACAAAAGTATTCCTCTGTTTGCACACTGGACTTTGACATAAGACCTGTATTTTTTTAATATATGATACATATATATACACAGTAACTACGTCTGTATGTATTGTTTTTTTTTAATGCTATTCATATAAATAACTGGGGCCCTGCAAAAGTCTGAAAATCTGCCTTAGTGGCTCAGTTTTTGATTATTTTGCTCAGGACTTTACGTGCTGACCGAGGGCGTGGGTTCGATCCCCGCACAGGGCAAACTTTAATTTGATAAACATTTGTGTTTTTATGGAGTCTAGGTGTTCTCACTCTACAATTTATAAATAAAAAGTATATTTAGGAATGTGTTCATATAAGTTGTCTGGTACCTTTAATATAAACACAGATTAAACAATATTTTATTCAAATGGCCATCGAAATAGCTTAGACAGGGCAGTCGTCGGGTAAGGTGTGCGATGTCACGAAGAGCACATCACATGTGCCTAGTTGGGTGCTGTCAAACCAGTCATACATTTTGTCGCTGCTCTGTCACTGTCTCGACGTTAGATTTATCACAGGCAATGTCTGACTGTATGAATCCAATGAATGTTTCGACTGCGGTACAAGCTTCGCTTAGTTTGAGACCAGATGACGCTGTGTCCACTGTCCAGAAATATGTATATAAAAAATGTGGCCATTACGCTTACTAAAAGAACGGTTATACTGTGATCAGCTGACGAGACCTTCGACGGATAATGCATGTAAACGTCGCCATACATGTCCAAAAATAGTGCTTTCTGGAGACAAAGTACAAGATATATCACCTGTACACTGCTAAAGTCGCTGTTGTAGGCGAGTAGAGCGTGAATTCTGGATCACGCTTGTCTACAGCGTGTACGTTCACCGACACTTGGAGGTACCGCGACAGTGCGCGCTCCAACGCACCCGTCACACCTACACAAAACAAAAAATTTAAAAATAAACATTGTATAATTTTACTTCACGCGACCCAGTCATATTCGTCTATCGCAAACGGTATGTAAAGTTTAGAAAAGGGCATGGACAGTTATTGGATGGGTAACTGCTCTAGGAGCACAAATTTTCTAAGATGTTTCGTGAATCGACATATCCAAGTTGTCATATGAAAGCGGTCGGTAAGCCAAGCGGCCTTATGGGCGGCTTAAAAGCTGAGACAGTAGAGTTTTTTTTTTTTTTAAATACCACTTAGGTGGCAAACATGCTTACGGTCCGCCTGATAGTAATCGGTCACCGTGGCCTATGGACGCTTGCAACACCAGGGTTATCACTCGCGCGTTGCCGACCCTTCAGAAATCCAATAACTCCTTTCTTGAAGTGCCCCACACTGTAGTGGAACTCAACAACTTCCGCCAATATGCACTAGGCGAGCATAATGGACTAAGATTCCTTTCTCTAAGAAGAGACCTGTGTTCCTGCAGTGGGGACGTATAACGGCAGTGGCAAAAAGCAAGTACAATAGAAATATTCTTTTCTTTCTAGCAATATCATAATTTTATATATATATATATATACATTTTGCTGCTTTAATTTTTTTCTGTCCAATGCTATTTCCTTTACTCTCTTATAAGTTTCTTCCTTTACATCTCCTTTTAGTTTGTCAGTATACTCTCTTATGCGCGTTCCACGATACCTCCTACCATTATATTAAAAAAAAAACCGTGGAAATTTCAATGACCTATCATTTTCTTTATATAATATAGTTTTTTTTTATTTAACCTAAATTTAACATCTATTATATGAATCAATTTATATCGAAATAAGCTTACCACTATTAGGTGAAGTCGTTGTTATAACCTGCGGTGCTCTTGGCTGGGATGACAAATATTTATACCAGTGTTTGACCGATGCTTCATCCACACCCTGTTAATATAATAAAATAAAATCAAGTGTGCTATAAAATAATCTCATATTTTGTTTATTTATTGCTAATCATACATTTTGTGGCTTTTAAAAAACTTGAAAAAACGCGTAAAAATTGTGATTCTATTACTAATCTTTATAAGCTACGATAGATCATGTGTAGTTTCTTACCAATGCATCGTCATAGAGAACATTATCCTCATCATTCACCTCCTCAGTCAAGTTGTAGATGTGGGAAGCGAGGGCTCTCGCCAACGACGCTATGTTCGCGACCAGATTTTTGACAGCTGGCTCCGACGGTGTGTCCAGTACACTGCTTCGTGATGGGTCTTTATGGCTCTGCGCAAACAAATAACATTAATTAACAGTTCAGTTTCAGTTCAGTATCTAATAAACATTAGTAACTAATCTAGTAGCAATGACCCACTCTAACTTCGGGCAAGAGCAATTTGGGCTAGCCGATTACGTGGGGCCACCGAGGCTTGCACGCAAGCACCTCAGGACCCAGACCAACATTATTTGTATGCAAGTATAACATCATAGTTTTAATCCCTAAAGGGGTAACCAGTACAGTGGCTGCATATATATCCACATCGTAATGTGAGACAGCCACTTTTCAACAACCACTTTAGTCCTGCGTGACATGTGGTGAGTATATCGCCTATAGAGTAATAAAATAAGTGGTAAACTGAACCAAGGATACAAACAATTGCCTTTGCCAGTCCTTGACAAAAAATAATAACTCAGGATTGGTGGGGAATAACGTTTCTACGATCGCTATCGCCGTAATGCACATTTGGCTAGGTCGGATATGGTTCTAATGAAAGTAATTATTTATTAAGTGATAGGTTTAACTGTAACAGTAGTGACTGTTTTTTGATAAACTTTTCAAGGTTAAACTGGGGGTGTTTTACCTACTTTGATTTCGTAAAGTTATTTCTAAGAAGGTCGGGTAGGTGATGGATGACATATACATATATAACAAAACAAATTTATACATCCAAATTTTGTGCAGTAATCTTGAGCGGTGATGAGTCATTCAGTAAATACTTGTTTCTTATGTGTGTAAAAAAATCATTTTTTTTAGATATATATGACAAAACACATCTTCAAAATTTAATTGAAGAAACAAAAAGATCTTTCCCGTACCGGGAATCGAACCCGAGCCTCCTGGGTGAAAGCCAGGTATCCTAGCCACTAGACCATACGGGAGATACTAATATGTTGAAAATATTGTAATATAATCTTTTATAAACTCTCAGTATGTTTTACTACCCAAAACAATCGGCCAAGTGCGAGTCGGACTCGCGCACGAAGGGTCCCGTACCATTATCTATAAAAATGGCAAAAAAAGCACACTTGTATGGGAGCCCCCCTTAAATATTTGTTTTAATTTAATTATTTATTTTCAATAATATAATCAAATGTTCTGTGAATATTTCAAGCGTCTACCTGTTGCCGTTATCAATATCGAGCAAAAAATAGCAAAAAAATCACGTTTGTTGTATGGGGGCACCCTTAAATATTTTTTTTTTCTGTTTTTAGTATTTGTTGTTATAGCGGCAATAGAAATACATATTCTGTGAAAATTTCAACTGTCTAGCCATCACGGTTCATGAGATACAGCCTGGTGACAGACGGACGGATGGACAGCGAAGTCTTAGTAATAGAGTTCCGCTAATTACCCTTTGGGTACGGAACCCTAAATAAAAGATCGTTCGTTACTAAAAAAAAAATACTCTCTCTCTCTCTCACACACAATTTATTAGTATTACAGTCACAATATTCCAAATATGGCAAGGAACCATGTCCGAATTATATTGTGATGAGTCGCTGTTATAAGATGAAATAAAAAAAAACCGGCCAAGTGCGAGTCGGACTCGCGCGCGAATTAATTTAATTATTTATTTTTAAAGTGAATATATAACTAAATATTCTGTGAATATTTCAAGCGTCTACCTGTTGCCGTAATCAATATCGAGCAAAAATATTGAAATAAAGTATTCCAATTCGCAACAAATAAATAAATAAAAAGTTAAAACGCTAAAAATTTAATAAACTATAAAACACATACCTAGCTAGCGAAATGGCGAAAATAAATAACTTACATATAATTAAGAAAAATATCATGGAACAAATCGTACCTTCAAAGAGCTCAATGTAAAAGCAGTCATCCTTCTAATGCTGAACCTGGAATGGTAAAATTATAGATATATGATACGATGCACTAAAGGGAAACTTATCTTTGCAAGGGTTTTGGTCAGATATTTTAGATTTCTTTTTTTTCTCTGACTGACTATGCAGTTGGCTGTTGCAGCCATTACTGCTCTGGGGCCGTAAGTACGTGCCGAGGCCGGCTAACAATAGTTTTACGACCGTGCCGAGGTCGGTCGGGGGGATTATGAAATGACAAATTGTAGGGAAACGACAAAATGAAAAAATTTATGTATGTGTGTTTCTCGATTTCACTCGTTTTCGAAACACCTTGGCCGAATTTGATGTAATTTGTATTGTTGAAATCCTTACATTATCCCAAGCTATAAAGGTTGTGTCCAAAAATTACTATGCGATGGCTATTGTACCCATGTATGATGATGGAGATGGATGTAAATGATACTGGAGACAATGTCACGACTGACAAGCTATGTCTTATTAGATTTTGCCTAATTTAATTAGTGGCTTAGAATTCCTTAATTATACTTACAAAGTTTCCTGTAGCTATAGTTCGTTTAAGCTTGCTTAATATATCTATTTGTATCCGTTCTTTAGTATCCAAAGCTTTGCTTAGTTTGAATCAGATGACGTCAAAGATATTTATTTATTTATTACCAGTTATAATTATTTTAAGGAGCACCACCACAGTGTCTTCAAAATGATGCTTTTCTCATTGTAACAAGAAGAAGGTAGGAAATTCCTTCCCTACAGCATGTAATGTAAGTTTTCCCATTTAGGGTTTTGTGATAAAAAAAAAACCGTGATGCAGTTCAAATAACTTGATACAATTTATTTACCTACCTTTCGTGCTGCCATGCTAGTATCTCATCTGCCAAGTTAATTTTCTTGTGTACAACGGGCGCACCCAAGCGAGACTGCAATGAGTGGGCAGATCCACCTGCCTTCGGGGGTTTGGACACGTGCATCGTCAGCCCACTTGACGATGAAATTGAGTCAAGACACATCACAAACGATACATCCTAGAAAAAAAATTATATAATATACATTAACGACTCAATGCGAGCGGATTCGATGGCGTACTTTTTGTATATAAATAAAACGAACCTGCCCCTCATCAAAGAAAGGGTAGCTAGGCTTTCTGCATATTACCTCATTAGAGCATAGCCGGTTCTGCTTCTGCATATATATGTATCTAAAGGGGGCGTTGGTGAAATGTAGTGATATTTGGTTCTACGGGGGACAAGCCAATTCTCCCGTGAAATTTTTCAAAATGCGTATTGTTAGTGTAAATACCTTAATCTGCGCTCGATAGCGTTGGATTAAAAAAGCATAACTTGCTAATTTGTAAGGTTGGAATGGCTGTGATAATTACTATTGTGTCGTATTTAGCCATATTTTAGTGGAGATACATAGTTTACTTAATTGAACCCAGCAATTCTACACTGTTTCTAACAAAAAATTAAATTACGTGATATTTGGCGGGAATCATATCTATTGCGGGACCAGCAATAGATATGAGTCGATCGATCGCTTGATGATAAAAAACCACATAACTAACAGTTCTTATTTTTAAAACTTAAGCTTAGCAACATTAAAATCACGAATTTATTTATTTATAGCTATAGAAATCGACGAGTTTCATTATTTGTTGCTGACACGAAATAATTAGGTACAGAAGGTCTCTCTAATTCGAGCACCAACCGCGGCGACAGTCTACATAAGCTCGTCTGTACGTGACGTATGCGTGCTGAGGGAGGGTTTAGCGGGCTTAGTATGTAATGGTCCTTCTGTACCTATTTATTGACTACCTCTTGTGATGTCATCTATAAATTCATTATCAAAAAACGGTCTAAAAAGCCTCAAACTTAATTTAATCATATAACAAAATTGTCTACTACATGTATACGACAATAAATACACACTAATGCTCATAATTCACCTGTAATAGTATAGGATCATCAGATTCCAATTGCTCTTCCAGCCATCTCTAAGCAGCGAAGTAGTAAAGCGAGTGCCCAGAGTACGTCAGCACAAAGAGTAAAGTGGCACATGTTATACAGGAGATTAAAGTTACCATTAAGTCACAACTTAGTAAGGTTAAAGTTCGATTAAATCTAACTATGTGGTAATAATAGAGTAATATAATTTTATAATACAAACATTACATAAAATAACC
The DNA here is from genome assembly GCA_946406115.1 of Apoda limacodes. NCBI lineage: Eukaryota > Metazoa > Arthropoda > Insecta > Lepidoptera > Limacodidae > Apoda > Apoda limacodes. The sequence goes on along the minus strand of OX291541.1, from coordinate 21,304,589 downwards.
TTTTGTACAATCAACATGTATCTTGCAGAAGCTGAGTGATTACACATCATAATAATTATGTGTTTGTATCGCCATTTTACAAGTGCTTTGCATGAGATCACAGTCTAGAAAAACGAGGGCATGTTCAGCTTTCATTTCATCCTAAAACACCAATGTCCCAGTGTCAGACTGTTAATAAACTTTAGAAGATAAGCTATCAAATGTGTAATTATAATCAGAAATAAACTACCTAATGAGTATATTCAACTTCCCTAACACTGTCTGTTTTTCAGTTACTTTGTTCATATACGAAGAAGAAGGAAAAGATTTATTTAGCAAAAAAGGGGTTTATTACTGATCTATTTGCAACTTTTAGCAGCGAAGCAGTTAAGCAAGTACCCAAGGAAATTCAGTACAAAGAGCATAGTTGCAATTTTAATCAAAAGGTACATAAATGGAGTTAAGATACTCAAAAAAAAAAACTGTTGGCTCCTAAAGCATATAACTATTACTGATCACGCTAATACTTACCTACAAGAGCTGTTATTTGCCAAATATCAATTTTATTAGACGAAATTTATTAGTGCCCCAACCAAAAGCCAAAAATAGACAAGCTAATATATGTCTTGTTGTTCAAAACCGGAAACATATTGATAAAAAGCACTTAAATGGAGAACAAGCGTTTGAAAAGTCTACCAAGAGACAGGTATAGCTAGTTCTTGTATGTCAAGTCTTGGTAGTTAGACAGCCAGACAAACAAACACTCAAAAAATATTTTATATTGTATTTTTGGTGCGGAAAAATAAAAAAAAGGGTATGGAATAATAGAGAGACACAAGACAGTTCTGTAATTTTCAAGGTACAACTCACCTGAAGCAGCGAAGGATCAGCAGAATCCAACTGCTCTTCTAGCCACTTTTTAGCGGCGAAGTAGTTAAGAGAGTGTCCTGAGGAAGTGAGCACGAAAAGTAATGATGGTCCTCCTCTCGCCGCCGCGTTGGCGTACAGACGGGAGAAGATACGAGCTAGTTCCAGAACTGCTACTGCTCCTGACGCGTTTGAATCTGCACCTAGCGATAGTTCCTAAGACAAAAAAGAATAATGGGACGGAACTCAGAACAGAAAAATAAAACCGTCGAATGATGTAACGATAAATATTTTGCACGTATTACAAATAGACTTTTATGAACTACTTACAAATAAAAAAATATTTTATGTTTTTAGAAAGTTTAATCTTTTCACGAAATTGGTTAAAGCAGGAGTGTATCAAAAGCATCCCTGCCAAGATTTTCTCTAAGAACAACAGTATGGGGTTCATCAAGAAAGAAGTTATTAGATTTTTGAAAGATCGGTAACGCGCGAGTGATACCCCTGGTGTTGCAAGCATCCATAGACCACGGTGAACGCTTACCATCAGGCGGAACGTAGGCTTGTTTGATACCTTAGGGGTAATAAAAAAAACAAGTAATTGTCAACACGACTTACAGGAGCAATAGCATTGGCATCATAATGGGCAACTATTGTAATGGTTTGAGCTGTTGCAGAGCGGCCAACCAGCTTGCCGTGCAGGGACACAGGCTTGGATTCGAGTTTTTGCGGTGTAGGCGCCGATACCACTGAAATAACAATTAAGATCTCTTTATTTTATAAACTTATTCCAACAGGGCCTTGATATTATATTTTAGAAGTTTTGTATGGACTTTTACATATTTTACATGGAGGGTAAACACCAGCTCACACTAATCCAGCCGCATTGTAACGTAGCGCATTATCAAAATACTTGGAGCGCGCCAAACTCGGTTAGTATATCATCTTACATCGTTGGCAAGTATATCATCTTACATGTGTTACATAGTTTAAATTCAAAATATACCGTTAGGGCTGTTAAATGTTGGTATGTTGTCTTGATGTTGTAAGAACGAAACAAAATTACTGTCAAAAACGTGAACATAGACAATTCATCACATCAACAAATGATATAATCTTAAGGTCAACCATTATTGGGTTTTGCCTAGTACACAGTCCTTTTCCTCTCCCTTCTTCCCCATCGAACCGCCTCATCACACTTTTGTCACATATTTATCGCAAAGATACTTACTTAGAGTATTCTAAGTACTTTGCTTAAAAGGATGCTAGTAACTTGCAAAGTTGCAGAAGTACAAACTAATCATAGGTGATAGGCATTAGTTATATTAGAACTTGCCTTTAACCCAACATGAACGTTTGGATCGGTATTTAGCCTCAGTCATTACCATCAGATACTCATTATATGAGCATGCAGCAAAAGGCAAAATTGTAGTAGGTAATTTTTTATAGGTATTATACTAGATTTTGCCAGCGGCTCCGCGCTCCCTAAATTGGGTTATCGGCGTGGAACTCCTTAATTATATTAATGAAGTTTGCTTTAGCAAGCCATAGGTGTAGCTATAGTTCGTTCAACTCTGCTATAGTTATTCCCGCGGAAACTTTTGAAATTTTCGGGATAAAAAGTAGCCTATGTGCTATTCCAGGACCTTACCTATGAGTATGCCGATCCGTCTACTGGATGAAGAATAAGCATGCGTATGTGTACGTATTAAACATATGTATAATTTGGCGTCCATGTGTCATTACGTGTCTAAATCTTCCCGCTCAACAAAAACATTTACCTATTATTTGTGTTTGTCTCGAGACAGGGTGCTTTCTACATATAATATGTATGTATTTACAAGAAAAAAGTATATATATATGTCTTTGTATTTGTATCCGTTGTCTGGTGTCAAATAAAACAGTCTTACCAATTTGATATCCATTAGAAGACACACTATTGAACATAGCTTCCAATGCTGTTCCTGATTTGTCATCAGTAATGAAACTGTGCTGAAGGTCTTGAAGTATATCCTCCCATTCAGGAGACCATTGCACAAAATATGTTGATACAGTAATTTCTTGTTGAGCCATTGCCATTTCCAAGAGTTGAATGTGCTGGAATGTAGAATAGATACTCAACTTCAACATGTTAAAAAATGTTTTTATTTATTAACTATCCAATCACAACTTATTTTTTATGTTCATTAAGAACTGGCAAAGAGGGGGCATTAATATGTACCTGGTCTTTCATATTTATAACTCTGAAGCTGGTCAATTACTACTTATGGGACATGGCTTACCACCATAGCTCATCCAGACTTATTGTATCAGAAGCTGCGTTGTAGTGATAGCCTATACTAGCCAGAAACTCAAAAGGCCAGTGGTGGCTCAAAAAGCTGCTCCCACATTATGATGTGGGTGTGTATCCTTCCACTGTTTACCATTCTGTACTGTTACCGCCAAAAGAAAGTATGTTTGATAGTTATTCACGTCGAAACCGAGCAACCATTGATTTTTGGCTTATATTTTCATAACTACATAACAAGCAATTTTTAATGCAAATAACTTTTTGTAGTATAAATTGCTTGAGTTTACTGCATTAGTTAGAAATTTACTGTCTAGTGTAATACATTTATTTTTTAATAGGACTTGTTTTTTAACATAAAAGAGAACTAAAGGTACTAATATTCTTGTTAATACTTTTAGCTTAAATATTGAAACATCATCAATGTTAATAAATATTGACATAGCAAAGATGCAGTTGAAAGATTAACCTCCAGCCAGGACTTGAACCTCCAACAACCCTTCATTCCGTGTAAGTGATCTACCAATTGGGATATCGAGGCACAAGTCTGTAAGTCTGCAATTACTTACATCATTAAATCTGGAAAGTAGTTCATTTAGGAAATCATGGTTCTACACATATGCGTAAGATAACTGTAAGTTAGTTACAAGGAGAAACTTAAAACTGTATACATGATCTGTTATCTATTTATCTTAGATCTAGAAAACCGTGTCAATGTTTAATCATTGATAACCTAAAAACATACCTTAGTAAGTGTAAAGTCGTAAATATAATCTGAATCAAATAAAAACTAACCTCTTTTTCTTCAGCATTCAATGATGTATTATTCTTTGGCAACACTAGGAGCAACGCCCCTGCCTTACTCCGAATCTCCATAAAGTGGTCAATCGTCATATCTTGGATTCGAGCAACTACACAATGACGAGACATGCTCCATGAAGAAAGGGAGCGACCTTCAAGTGTAAAACTTGCGCTTCGGCATCCTGAAAATTAGGCGTTAATGTACTTTAATAAATGATGGATAATTTCATTTGACTGTGTGGGCAAAAGTAAATAATTCTTAACAGACTCAGCTACATAAACTAAACTCATATTATAAAGACATAAAGTTTGGAGGTAAAAGTACAAGTTGCAAGTTCAGCCCCATATGACACTGGGCGAGTGCACCGGGATACCAAGGGAATTGGCCCATTTGACTCGGTTCAATGACGGATTGTGAGAATTGTCGACGATCCCAAACTCACTTGCCGTATAGAGCCCTTAAGTCTGAGGAGAGTCAAAGTCAAAGTCAAAATGTTTTATTCAAATAAAGATTTTACAATCACTTTTGAATCGTCAAAGTTATAACATATTATTTTTTGAACCCTCCCACCTTCCCGCCGGTTCACAATGTTGTTGATTTCTACCGAGAAGAATCCGGCAAGAAACTCGATAGTTACTCTTTTATAAACACTATTAATAATACAAATAAACTAAAAATACAATTAATGTTTTAAATAAAAAATTTTTAGTCATACAATTTTATGTTATTTCCATTTTAATTTGGTTTACCTATGCATCCTGTAATTGACCATCATCAGTCCCAAGGATTTTTATCATTTACATAGTCTGAAATATTGCACTAACAGCTTATTTTTACTTCTAGTATTTACTTTGTGAATGTCACTTTTGTTACTGAAACTATTGATATTTTTATGTACATATAAAAGATTTTCATATATGTACTGCGACACTTAAGTTAAAATTTTTACTTCCCTAAACCTATCCCTCAGAGATATCCTAGATCCTAATTTATAAATAGCACGAATTGCCCTTTTTTGTAACAAAAATATTGTATTTACATCAGCAGCGGTACCCCACAATAGGATACCATATGTCATTAAACTATGGAAATAGCTAAAATATACTATTTTTGCAGTGTCGACATCGCTTAATTGTCTTATTTTCTTGATCGCATACACAGCAGAGCTAAGTTTTTTGGCTAGGTTATGAATATGAGGACCCCATTGAAGTTTGGAGTACAGCGTTATGCCAAGAAAGACTGTTGAATTAACAAGTTCTAATTGCTCGCCATTAATATTAATACATGTCTGTCTCTGAGTAACATTTGGTAATGTAAATTTAACACATTTGGTTTTTTTTTCATTAAGTAACAAATTATTAGCGTCAAACCAATTTACAATTTTAGAAAGGGCATTATTTAATTCATTATAATATGTCTGTCATCTCTTAACTTTAAAAAGCAAAGAGGTGTCATCAGCAAATAAGACAATGTCATGGTTTTTTACAATATATGGGAGATCATTAATGTAAACAAGAAATAGAAAAGGACCTAAAATTGAGCCCTGAGGGACTCCCATAGTGACTGCTGATCCCGGAGTACTTTCACCGTTGACATCTATTTTCTGTACTCTCCCACTCATATAGGATGTCAAAAGGTCGAGAGCTTTGCCTCTAATACCATAGTGATGTAGCTTCCTGATGAGATTTTCATGTTGAACACAGTCAAATCCCTTAGATAAATCACAAAACACTCTAAGGGCGTCATGCGAATCCTCCCAGGCGTTATATATATTTTTTAATAGTGCCACTCCTGCATCGGTTGTGGAACGGCGTTTCATAAAGCCAAACTTTACTACTAAGTAGCTTATTATGACAGAAATCGCTTACCATTTGACAAAGTATGATTTTTTCAAAAACTTTACTGAGTATACATAGTATTGAAATAGGCCAAAAATTATTAGGATCTGTTAAACTACCTGATTTAAAAAGAGGTATAACTTTGCTAAGTTTCATCTCATCAGGAAACAAACCAGTATCAACACAACTATTAAAAATAATGGCTAAGGGTTGTGCTATAACATGAATAATTGAATTTATAGTTTTTACAGAAAGTCCCCAAAGGTCTGTGGTGTTTTTAATTTCTAATGTTTTAAATGTATTAATGATATCCGTAGGACTAATGTTTTTAAATACAAAGGGAATGTTACATTCAGGAACACTAGTTTTTAATAATGTTTCTGCTAAGATTGAACTTGAGTTTAGATGTTTAGTTGTTTTGAATGGAATATTCCTTAAAAACTGTTCAAAGGCAACTGCTACCTCAGAATTTGTTTTAAAAATAGCATCATCTACAATCAACTCAAAGTCCTGACAAGAATTCCTAGCTTTACCAGTTTCATTATTTATTATGTTCCATGTAGTTTTTATTTTATTTGTTCAATTTTTTACTTTATGTCTGAGGTGAATTGCTTTTGCAACAAGACAGATCTTTTTAAAGGTTTTTGAGTTTTTTTAAATATTCCCTAAATATTTGGCTATTATTATGTTTTTTCTTATAAGAATAATTCATACAGTTTACGCCTACTTTTATGAATACCTGGGGTAGCCCATGCAACTGGAAATAAGTTTCTTTTTTGCAGTAAATATTTTATTATACTCTGTAGTAATAGTGTCAAGAACAGTATTGTACATATCATTTGGGTCGTCATTATAAAGCAAATCTGGAAGTTTATGCATTAAGTTAGATTTAAATGATTCAACATGTTTAGTTGTTATTGGTATAAATTTAATTTCCTTTTTAGTAATACTATTCTTTCTTTCTAAAACCACTAACTGTCCACAATGATCTGACTTTAGATTGCTTATAATTGATTTTTGAATTTGCCTCCCAGCATGTCTTCTTCTGCTTGTACAATGGGATATGTTCTGAGGAATTGTTTAAAATGATGCTGACAGCTACTTTTTACAATCGCACCACTCGCCATTGGCAGGGAATTCATTCTCACACTTTAGAACCAAAGCGGTTTCAGAGAAACTTTCTCCCGCCAATGCTTGGGTTATGGAATGAGCTCCCTGCTAAGGTTTTCTTTAAGGACTATAGTATGGGATTTTTCAAGAACTAGATTTTTGAAGATTCGGCAACACGCAAGTAATACCCCTGGTGTGCCCACATAAAGCGAAACCAGTTATCCTATTAAAAAAAGTTTCTTAAGGACGACACCTTATCGGTAGTTGCAAGTGACTGAACAGGTGGTTGGAAATCTTTGCCCCCCCCCCCCCGCACTGAATTGGGGCAGCTACTAAAAAGCGCAAACTTAATGTGCCATTTGTTTTACAAATATTTTTTTTTGGTGCAGGCGGCAAAATGCTCATACGAGGCAGTTGTTGCCATCAGATGTTGCCAGGTGTCAATTTACAAACCGCACGCCTGTAAGTAAAAATTGTGTCCTATAACCACAAGTTCTTTATACAGACATTAGATATTCCTTTGAGGAACTAAATTGCTTGCTCTGTACCTATAGACTTAAGCATCATCATCAAACAAGTAGGGCAAATAAAGTATATGTATGTCCAACAAAGAAACATAGCCCCATAATTACTGTGCAATGACCATCGCACATACCTATGCGGAGACTTTTTTTGCCAAAGCATATCCTGCAAATGTTATTTTGTTAATTTTTTTCCATTTTTATGACGATTATATAGAATAAGTTAAGAAAGTCAAATAAAATGTTACTGACACACAAAAATTGTCAATGACAAAGAGTGGCAAAATGCTCCCCACGCCCCCACTGATGTCTTGCAGAAAGACGCACCCACTCTAGGGTTAAGAATACATTAACATACATTCAGAGCAAGAAAATGAATAAATAAATGGTTCTGTTGATTTAACCTCTAATAATCACAGATGTACAGTGAAACGGTCCATACCAGAAACATTCTCTTAACTTACACATTATGTTTTAGAATGTTGATTGGTTTGGTATCTTCATATTGGTGGCTACATTCCCCCGAGAATAACCAGTGGTGTCTACTATGTGACATCAAACACTACTGTACTGCAATTCTAGTTTCTGAATGGCATAATGTAGTCACTTAGGGTAATTCGGAAGGAGTTAGTGTGATCGTCTGAGCACAACAACTTCTTATACCCTTGAAGTAGAGGTTATTAAGAAGTGCACCTTTAACATAGTACTCTCATTGCTGTATCAGAACAATCACATAGATTTTGTGTATTAAAATAAGTCTATAAAATAGAATACTAGTTTTAATTACGTAATTACGAGAAGCCCGAATATTTAAGCGTAGTAATGTACAAGACATTTCTGAGAGCAAAATGTATAGATAGGTTATGTTACTTTTTTTAATCTTTAAAATATTTTTTTAACACAAATACCTATTGATTTTTACTTACCGTGAGGAACTGTATGTAGGTCATATTGCTGCATTCTGTACACAGAGAATTCATGAGAAGCAGATACTGGGCTCACGGGGGAAATTATTATAAAGATAGGCAGGGCTACTAACAAATAGTAAGGAAGATAGCCTTTGAAAATTTCTGCAAAGCCATCAGCTTCGTCTAGGAACATTTTGGTAACTAAATATTCTATCCAATTTAGAGAATTACTAAAATTTTGTAATCTAATTACAGTTCATCCGAAACCGTATTCGAGCTTTAGTGTTACCAAAAAAAAATTTAAGGTGTTGCCAGCCAGGTCCAATCAGAAAAATAACAAGATTGATGACAAATAACGCAAAAAATCAGAACATTACAAAAAAGTTAATTAGAACGACACAAAGAACATTTTTTGAGAGCACTGAAATTAATTGATTTTTTGTAGGCAGGTATTCCAACTAAATATTAGAGAAGTGAGTCAAGATGTAGCTCTAGGCGCGTTCGTTTTGGGATGCAGAATCATTATTTCCATTACTTTTGGCACCTGTCATCCGTTCGTTTAGCATTAGTATCAAAAATATCAAATTTTTAGTATCGTCTATAACAAACTGTCATGCGTTCGTTTACGATATTTTTGTGACTTTTGCCGCCGAAAACTGAAACGTTAGAGCCATGTCTGGTGGTGGGGTTTTTGTGTAAATCTGTCCAACTGCCTATACATATTCATTGTTTATCGTAGTGTGTGTACGACCATTTATTTTGCAAGTTTTGCAACCAAAAATTTCTGTTTCTTCTTAAAACAAATGTTACTTTCTTTATGGCCAGTATTTTTTTATACCGGCTGTCGATGTCGGCCCGACACATGTGTACGTGCTAATACAATTCCATCTCCCACCGAGGTCAACCCCATAGCCGATGCCGGACCATCTAGTGAGCGTAGACGGCAGCCACACGACTACCGTTCCGAACAAATAGCTATCGGCCCGACGACGTTGGATAGACAACACAACGCCATAGTGTAAAAACGCTCACTAGCCGGCCTCGGCCCGATGTCGGGTAAATTTAACACTAGTGTACTCCTCAAGGAGTTTCTCTGTGGAATCGAAATTAGAATCCCAGATGGGGTCATCCGGAAGAGAACTAAACGTCTCGTTGCCCGAGTGCTTGATTGTTTAAATGACCAAATTTGCGGAAAATTACTTAAATGCATCAATATAGGTATTGAAAAAAGGATTTACTTAAGAACTTTAAAAAATGATATTTTGTTATTTTTGAACATTGCAACACCAGGGGAATGTCCAGCGTGTTGCTGACCTTTGAATTTTTATACAATCTTTTCCTGTAGAACCCCTTAGAGCTTAGTAGTCCTTAAAGAAAACCATGGCTATACTAGTGTGTCGTTGACTTTTTTTTTATACCATTAAGGTAGCAAACAAGCCCACGGCCCCCCCGATGGTAAGCGGTCACCGTAGCCTATGGACGACCTGGTTTATCACTCGCGCGTTGCCGACCCTTCAGAAATTTTCTTGAAGAACCCCATACTGTAGTCCTTGGAGAAAACCTTGGCAGGGAGCTCAATCAACAACCCGCGGTTTGCAGGAGGAAATTCCTCTAAAACCGCACTGTTCTAAAGTGTAAGGATGAATTTCCTGTCTATGACAATCAGACAAGCAGTGCGATGGTAGAAAGTAGCAGTGGGCATCATTTGGAACCATTCCTCAGAACGCAACCCAATAAAACACACATAGGGAGACAAAGTCTTTAAGGTTTGATACCGCTTGTGTGTTTGGGATCGTCGACAATATCTCCCAGCTGGTAGATGAACCGTTTCAAAAGAGCTAATCTGGTATCCGGGTGCATCTGCGCACGGATGGCAGCAGTTCACCATGCTTGGCTGGACCAGTAACCTTTGCCTCGAGTTTTATTACTGCTTCACTATATTGAGTACACCATGTTTCTTGGACGCTAGCCTCACCTTGTCTTCTAAATGATCTCGGAACTGAATGTCGCTGGAGGTGTCAACACCAAGAACCCCAGTACTCTTAGAGATTGTAAGGGGTGTGTTCTGGAGTATGGTAGGTCATAAGTATGTTTACCGCCTGCATAAGACTGACACCCGAGTGTTTATTTTCATAACAAATATTGCAGTTTTTTAGCTTTTTTTTTTTGTTTAGCAATATTCACGGTGGATTAAAATTTCAAAAAAACATGCAAATCAACCTATTCACTCGGTATCAAAACCCCATCGTTTTTTTAGCGGCCCGTGTAAATTAGCGTCTACCGCACTTTCATTTAGAAACAGCGTAGGAGGACAATACAGAGCTTTTTGCGGGACGCCACCATTTATGTCCATGCTATCATCAAAGCAACTACCGTCAACTATGGCTCGAATGCATGCAACTTGTCTACTTGGTCAGATGATAACGTTTCTACGATCGTTTTTTCGCACATTTAGCTTAAGACTCAGACCGTGTTTTTCTATGATTTTAGGAGCTGTGTGTTAATCACCTTGGAGATAATAAAGGCAATAGGTATTGGCCTGTAATTCGATGGATCTGATCTTTGCCTTCTTGCACATTGGTAGTTATCCTCGAAGTAGCATCATAAAGTGGAATAGTAAACGTGGCACATATCAAAAGGTGCTTCGGAGGAAGTTGATAATGTAGATGATGACAGTTCATAAGTTCTATTGTGCGCTTTTGTTGATCTCGATGCTAAGGATGAGTTAACATGAAACTTTTGTACTCAACACAAGTAAGTGAGTAAAATACATTTCTTGTAAGATCAGATTTTTTATGGTTCCGTAGCCAAATGGGAATAATGAAATCTTTATGCTATCATTATGTCCATCTGGCTGTATGTCACAGACTTCTTTCCATCGATTTTGATAAAAAAAAATAAGTTATTCGAGAACGGATTTTTTATTCTAACGGAAAAAATATTTTTCTCGTGTTTAAGGAGCTTGTGGCCCTGTAAAATTCGTTTATCAAAAACCGTTGACATTGGATGGGTGACCGCCTAATGGCATATTTTTTGAGCTTCTTCACCATGTCTGTTGTTCATATGACAGACAACAGCTAGAACAGCCAAAAGCTATTTGCACTAGGTCAGCGTAGTAGACTATGGCCTAAGCCTCCTTTCTATAAGTAAAGTCCTATGCCCCCTAAGAAAAATGGGTGATGGGCTGTGTCTTAGCCTCAGTCGGCTAACTTCGAAGATACGTGATTTTTATGCCGTTATTAAATGTATGTTTCAAAAACCGGCCAAGTGCGAGTCTGTACAAACTTATTATATGTAGAAAGCTCTGCCTTCATGAGATCAAGTCTCCTAGGCCAACAGGAATTACCCTATAGTTTTAGATTTATTTCTGTCACAATATGCGATAAAAATTACCGTATTTAAGACTTAACTTTTAACAACATTTAGTGCCCGTAGGCGATATTCATTACAACTTGATACATACACACGTTCTTGAGTAAAAGGAACTTTTTTAAACTATGTTATGACTACAGATTAACAAAATTTGGCGCTTTTCCTATATTTGTGATGTAAGACCTTGCTCCGTGTCAAATTTCATAATTCTAAGACAGCGGGAAACGTGATCTTCCTAAGAAAAAGGGTCTTGACAGACAGATAGACAGACGGACAACAAAGTGATCCTATAAGGGCTCCTTTTTCCTTTTGAGGTACTGAACTAAAACTTTTTTTTTTGCCCGATTTGTGCTTGACCAGATATTATTATTTCCTGTTACTAAAAATCTTACACTATAACTAGGGTTGCCATACGTCCCGTTTATACGGGACTGTCACCGAATTTGATAACCTCGTCCCGTATTGCTATTTTGTCCCATTTTTCACCAAAATACGCGTATGCAGCAAAACGAATAGCGCTAATTGTCAATTTAATGAAAAATTTAATAAAAAGGCACCAAAGTATAGTTTTTTCAAAACTTATTGCTAATCGCGAGAGATGTCACCTTAAATGTCCCGTATCAGTTCCGAATAATTACAGCAACACTAACTATAACTGTTTTCAATTTGTGTATATATGTTACCGTTCTTACGATAAGCCAAAAATAACTAAAACACGGTTCTTGTATGCACCTTTAGATTTTTTCATTATTTATTCAGAAATCCCTTATAATAACTTATTTTCTGCAAATAAATATTTGGTGTAAAATGGGGAACCCTTTAAAAGTTAAAAAACCCTTTAAAAGATGGTGTAGGCTTATAAATAGGGCTCCATTGGCAGTATTGGCATTCTTTGCCCTAAATGCTATTACTGCTAATACAGTTACCAGGGGTTTGTTTTATAAACTTTCATACACCCCCTGTCTGATTTAAAAATTTTCTTCGCGCAGGTATTTAGTTGCATACGACCTGTGTGGATTTCACAGCCGTTTTCTTCAAAATCGGTCGTGAATATTTTTCGTTCCGGTCGTTAATGATGTATATAAATGATTAAGTATGTTTATATTCAACATCACCGGTAGGGGCAAGCCTTTTTTATCGTTTGAAACTTGTTTAGAGTCTATCTGAATTATACTTCTTAAGTCATAAGCCGCTTAGCGAGATAAGAAATCTCGACGGACTTCTTGTAATGGTATCTCGTTTTTGTCAGAAGAACTAAGTTTTAAGTGATTTGCCTCACCTTGCTCCATGGCGCTTAAATTAATATAATCTGCTTGTCGAAACTTGTTGTAAAATACTCCTTGGCTGCAGTCAAAAGCCGTTTCATCAAATTGACGTCAAAATCTTTAAATATTTTAATTGTTGTGTGTGTGTGTGTGTGTGTGTGTGTATGAATGTTTACTTTTTTGCCCCTCGATATCTCAAGCACCAATGGACCAATTTGTCTCGTGACAATATCAATCGATACTCCATGTCATGTCTTAGATCTGGAAAGAGTCTGAGCAAAATCGGTCCAGCGGTTTTTTCTTATCGCTAAAGAACTGATTTATATAAAGACGCAAACAAAATTCTCAAGAGGTGTTGCTCGTGCGGTACTTGATACCGAACTAATTTTTGTAAACTATTACTTAGTTTTACCTAATTTTACTGAATTAAACCATTGTGCTTAATTCTCGTAAGTACATACACATTGGACCGCAGAACAGCACATAAATATGTATGTATATAAGTAATTTGAAATAGACGAAATTAAAAAAAAAAAATTTGATAAATTGGAACCGGCTCCAATTTATGCTAAATAATTTCGTTGCTTTCAATTAATTCTTTTTTTAATATTTGTATGTTTTTTAACGTTTACAGTAATCAGATAGCAAGAGGATGATTACGTTAAACATATACAGAGTTATGTTAGGAGATACTTGCATTTATTTTATACTCATATTCCAGTCTCTCAAATACTTTAATGACAAGAGGTCAGCCTCTAGGTAAGAATACCTACCCAGTGATGCAGACAGGTACACTGTGAAGCCACACGGACATGCAAAACCGAACTCATTCTGAATAACGAGAAAACTACTCACCGAAATGCACGACACAAATTGGAAATACGGGATGGCAGGAAAATTGGTGGCGTTTACTCTCTGTGTAACGAGACAATGGCAAATGTCCATTTCGGTATACATTGCTTCTGCTGCAGGTTTAATACAACCATTTGTAATGTGAAGCGTGTAATGTAACACAGCATTGTAATATTATGGTATTGTAATAGACATCATAGAGTAGGGGTGCACTGCAGGGTTGGATTCAGTGGTTTTTAATTCGAAATATCAATGCCTATATTTTAGATGTATCCAAAAAAAACATTATAGAAATTTTCCCTTATTTAGGTCATATTTAAATTGCGAAGAGTTGGAAATGGGAACATTCGGAGTAGGGCAGTAAAACCGTAGGGATCGATTTAATGGAGAAAAAATGGCTTGACACTCATTTCGCTTCCAAGCCATGTCAATGAGTCAATAATCTGTTTTCCAGGGTTATTACGAATTGTCTCTAACACCAGTTTGACGAATTTCAGTCTCCCGAAAGAGCCTCTTTCCGAAAAGGCTTTAGTACCAAGGACCACATACGCTCCGCCAGATTATACAGGATATAGAGCATATAAACCGGCCTCTTTGCGTATTGTTCGTGGACCATGAAAAAGCCTTCCAGCAATGCCACAAGCAAGGTTTGTACTTTGACATATACTTTTTTCTTGAAAAAGGGCACTTAATCGAATTTTTTTTTTTTTGACTTGATGTTGTTAAGGGTATTATATTATCATTCCTGATGCCATACCCTTAATGAATGCGAGGTCTTAATATTTAAATAAAAACTCTAAACACCTAATTATGTAGGTATAACGTACAAATATAATGTATAACTTAGATGTATTAATCCTTTCTTCCTGTTACAGGAATTGAACCCAGGTTCATTGACCGTGATTGGGCAGCTCAATGCACTATCAGAGCGAAACTTCGGTCAAATGTCTGCAATTATAATGCAGCTCACTAATTTTGTTACTAGTAGAACCATTAATTGAACTGAGATGCAAATATGACTCAAAACTGGATTTCGTTCTTTTCTAACAATAAAAAATGTTTAAGGTTTTTGCAAGAGACAGATTTTTTTTGCTAAGGTAAGTTTTTAAAAATCTAACTATTATAGATTAAGCGTTTCGATCAACCACTTTTTCAATTGTAATTGTTGAATTCATCTCTGGCAAGGGGTCGTGTGTAAGAGTGTAGGGCGGGAGGCGTTCAGCAGCGCGGTGCGTGTCGGCGCAGTGCGGCGCGGCGGCGGGCGGTATCGAGCGGGTCGTGCGGCGGCGGCGGCAGTGCGCGCGGAGCCCCCGGACGCAGGCCATGGCAGCCGCGCTGCTGCTGGCGCTGCTGGCGGCGGCGGCGGCCTCCAACGAAACCTTCGATACCTTCTCCCCCGAGCCCTCAGCCTCTGAACCCTCACCTTCCACCACACCCCCAGGAGCTAAACCCGACCCTCTCTTCCCCAAAGACCTGTTCTCCGAAGAGCAACGTCGCTCTGGTGCGGTTATATTTCACGTGCTCGGCATGGGCTACATGTTCGTCGCGCTCGCCGTCGTCTGCGACGAGTTCTTCGTACCGTCTCTGGACGTGATCATCGAGCGGCTCGCGATCCGGGACGACGTCGCCGGTGCCACGTTCATGGCGGCAGGCGGGTCCGCACCGGAGCTGTTCACTTCCGTCATCGGGGTGTTCGTGTCGTTCGACGACGTAGGCATTGGGACAATTGTCGGATCCGCCGTGTTTAACATATTGTTCGTTATCGGTGCTTGCGCGTTGTTCTCACGCACGACGTTGACCTTGACGTGGTGGCCGCTCTTCCGGGACTGTAGCTTCTATTCGGTCAGTCTTCTGGTGCTGATATATTGTTTTGGGGACAATAAGATCTACTGGCAAGAGGCGTTGGTGCTGTTCTCTCTGTACATCGCGTATGTGATGTTCATGCGATGGAACCAGCCAGTGGAGCGAGCTCTGAAGAAGCTCATCTACAAGAATAAGGTGACTCGTGTCCGCAGCACGGACCAGCTGATGCCAACGGTGAGCTCGCCCGCACAACCCTTGCATGATCCTTATAGAAGATACGTAAATGTTTTGGCGCAGATTTCACTTTACATTGATATTAAATTGATAAATTATCGGTAATAAAATGGAAAAAATTAAAATATTAGAATTTATATATTTGGTGAATCTGTGTTAAAATTTAATATAAATAGTTTATCTATTAGATTAAAAAAAAACCTAAGCACTGCCTTCAGAATACGTCATAAATAGAAATTTTGCTCACAGTTTTGACTGAGACAAATTTACTGCTTCAATTTTTGAGTAGCTTATTCTTTTTTTTTTTAATTAAATTAAAAAAAAAAATATTAAGTAGGTATCTATATTTAGCAAAAGAGTCTAAAGATCGAAAACGAAAATGTTTTAGTCCGTCACATCTTTATTACCGAATTGGTAAAGAATTATAGCATAACTATAAATAAAATAAAAAATTAAAATAAAAATGGTTCAAATTAATATTAGAATTTATCTAGATTTTTTTTAAACTATTTAACTTAATTTTAGTTCATTAGTATTCTTTTAAAATTAGTTTCTCCAATGTGTACTTATCGCTTTAACGAATAAAACATTTAATTATATAATGATACATTATATTAAATTATAAATAAGAAAAAAACATAAATATTTCGATATATTATATCGTCTTCAGTCAAAACAATAAACACATGGTGAATAAATAAATAAATCAAGTATGTCATTTATATGTAAAAATAATTTTCCATAGAAATGAAATTTGGGTATTGAAATCTATACAAATACTTTACCTTCTTTTCAGTGTAAAATTCTGGCCTTCAAACTACCATAAAAAGCATAAATAATAGTTAAATAAGCTATTCTTACAGTACAATTCCGCATAGTTGCTGTTGGCAAAGAATAGAAAGTACTAGAAATGTAGGAACTTAGGAGTCTTTAGTCGAACAAGACACACAATAATGCTTATGACTAAATAATTTGTCCATACTAATGTTATAAATGCGAAAGTAACTGTGTCTATCTGTCTGTCTATCTGTAACCTCTTTACGCTCAAACCGCTGAACCAATTTACATGAAATTTGGTATGGAGATAGTTTGAGTCCTGGGGGAGGATATATGATAGTTTTTATTCCGAAACATTAAGAAGTTCCCGCAGGAATAACTATAACCAAGCTTAAACGAACTATAGCTTACTATAGCAAACTTCATTAGTGTAATTAAGGAATTGACGTAAGAAACCCACGACGATAGCCAAATTTGGGGCCGGTGGCAAAATTCATTAATTAACAGTTATCCCATTTCTGTAATGATGTCAAAGTTCGGATATTTCGTTGGTTGTTACTCAAAACGAAAATGGAATTTGGCACACATAGGAAATAGGCTATTTTATATCTCGAAAAATTCAAATGTTTCCGTAAGAATAACAATTACGTTTGTAACTCAATCCTGCCGCAACGGAGCATCCAATTGAGCTGAAATTTTAAACAGATATAGTTGAAGATATGGAGAAGAACAAAGGGTACTTTTTGACCCGGAAAATTCAGAAGTTTTCGTGGGAGTAACTATAATTCTACGAACGAAGCGTAGCTGCAGCAATGGCTTGCTATAACAAATTTTTTTTGGTATAATTAGGGATTGCCGTAAGAATCCCACGCCGAAAAACGTATTTAGGACGGGCGGAGCAGCTGGCGTAAGCTACTAGCTGTTATTTTACCTATTTATTTCATTTATAGTTTAATATATAATTAACCTTGAAAAAAAATCCAAGTGCGAGTCGTACAAGTATTAAGTTAGGGTTTTGTCGAATAAGAAATGTTGTGGATATCTTGAAATCAACCAACCGATTTGGTTGATATCAATTTTGCTGGAAGTATTTCTTAAGTCTTATTATTATGATTTTTTCTGATTTTGAGGACACGTGGTTCATAAATTAGATAAGGTACTCAAAATTGTTAACTTTATAAGTTTGAAAAAACATAAATTTGAGAGAAAAAGTATTTTTAAAATTTCAAATCAATTTTAAGGAGACATTTCCAATGACACTCTCATTTTAATGTATTGAAAGCTTTTTTCTTAACTTCATTACAAAACTGTTTGGCGGTTTACATAAGGCATCTGTTGTTTTTTTTTAATATAATTTTATCCGAATCGATTCCAATGCGGCAGAATTATGAAACTGTACACACAGACGGACATAATGAATTTATTGGAGTTCCGTTTTTGCCATTTGGCTACGGAACCCTAAACAGAGACTGCTGGGAAGTTTCTTTCACACTACTTTTATTACAAAAATGTAGTAACTTGTTACTTCAAAAAAGTATTTCCTTTCCTATTTTCGCAAAATACATAAAACATTTTATTTTATTTCTTTTCACAAAATAAAAAACAGCCGACCAGATAAAATAATTACTGTTATTTTTTACCTGAATAAATAGCCTGTATTGTAACCTTTCCTTGGCCTGTAGCCTATAGGTTACGGTACGGTGGTTTGTTTATGACTTAGCAACGGTAGGGTTTACAACTAGGTCGCGGTTACAGGGTTAAATTGACGTTAGTAGTTGTTTAATATATGCATCAAATATTCCACCCTAAAGTAAATACGATGTTTTGTTTATTTGGGACTAAAAGCTGGAAGTTGTGACCACGGGTGGGACTAAGTTACTATATCAAGAGATCTCAATTGATTTTGAGGCCGGGCAATCACTTTACCCATGTTACCCTTGATTGCTTTATCTCACCAAAAATATGTTCTACGAACACTTCCTATAGGTAAAAAAAATTAAATTATGCTATAAATTGACCTAAAGAATCTAAACAATTAAACACTCGTTGTCTTTGATGTTTCATGACAGAATCTTTGGGTGGACTATGAGCTTCTAACACTAACTGCTAGTACTGAAATCGATATGAAATTAATAACCATTTCATATCACTTGTACATGAAATAATATCTAAATTGAGATTTCTTATTTAATTTTTCGAAGTAGCAAACAAGCTTACGGTTCTCCTGATCTATGCAACTCTAGAGAAAACCTTGGCAAACTTATTCCAATACTTAAGCATTCCCGCGGGGAAGGTCAAGATGAGACCTTATGAGCTCAGGGTTGGTAAATAAAACTTATTAGTTAAAACTTGCACTTTAGTTTAATGTTTCACGCTAAAATTGTAGATAACAGGTTAACAACATACAAATACACAGTTGATGAACCTAAATCGTCCAGGCTTATCTTATTTCTTCGACTGAATATTTGAACACCGGAGAGGACAGTAGGCAAGGCTTTCTCTGGCCGTTTTAACTCTTTAAGTAGGCACTCGTATTTAGTGTACAATAAGAAATATAAATTCAAAGGGTTCAGCACTGAACTTTGCACTGTGCACATTATTCTTATTGTAATATTTACAATCACTCATTTATACAAATTTTATACGATTTTCGATAATATTCTTTTTCACTACAGAGCTCTTGCAAGACTGTGTTAAATTAGTGATTATATTCTCTTTGGACTGTGTCAAAAATTTTCCATTTCTAAGATGGCCGTCTCTCTACCCAACATTTTTAATATTTGACCTCCTTATTAAAATTTCAAGTTTTGTTAAACTGTTGGCTTGCGTCAAGGATCCTAGGGATCGACGTTCTTGGCGGAGAAAGGGACAATTTTAAAATATATTACAAACTTAAAGCTAAAACGCTGCAAAGTTCCTCTAAAACCGCATTCGTTATTACTGTATAGTCAAAAGGTCGGTAAAAGCGTTGCGATATGTTGACGTCTTGACTCAAATAGTTACTCAACAGTTCATGGTTTACCAACATACCCTCAACGCCCCGTTTTAGAGTTGTAGGTCACAACCACATCGCCCTCTAGTTAGGTCGCTATAGAAACGGAAGCTCTTGTGTTTAGCGGTAGTGTACTGACACACGAAGGTACTGTTTGAGTGGCGTTGTCATGGCAACCAGCCGATAAGGCTACTGGATTTAATCTTCTGTATATCGTAGTATACACTGGGTATTACAACTATTAACTTTTACTGTTGCGTCACTATATTAACTAAAAAACCGACCAAGTGTGGATCGGACTTACGCACGGACAGTTCTGCACCATTATCCATAAAAACGGCAAAAAGATAACGTTTGTTGTATGGGAGCCCCCTTAAATATTTGATTTATTTGAATTTAATTATTTATTTTTAAAGTGAATATATAACTAAATATTCTGTAAATATTTCAAGCGTCTACCTGTTGCCGTAATGCAGTTTGTTGTATGGGACCCCCCTTAAATAAATATTTCATTTTGTTTTTTAGTCTTTGTTGTTATAGCGGCAACAGAAATAAATCTTCTGTGAAAATTTCAACTGTCTTACTATCACGGTTCATGAGATACAGCCTGGTGACAGACAGACAGCGGAGTCTTAGTAATAGGGTACCGTTTTTTACCCTTTGGGTACGGAACCCTAAAAAGAAAGATATGTTGTACTTTATATGAAATAATTTTTATGTCTTCTACAACAGTCATAATTGTACTTATTATAAGATAGTCAATTTTAACGTTTCTCAAGATTTCTTGTTTATTTCATTCAATATTGACTATCGTTACTAATATTATTAATCCAAAAGTGTCTTTGTTTGTTTGTCGTTTTTAGATGTTGCATCCAAATGTGCTAAAATTTGGCACTGGGATAGTTAAAAAAACGGAAAAGGACATAGCCACATTTATGTCCGAAATTCAGAAGTTTCTACAGCAAACTTGCCTATTATAAAATACCGGTCAACGGACTGTGGCGAAAGCCATATTGGTGGTAACAGACCAAGTCGTGTTTTTTCAGGCATCTCGGAAGCTGTGTGCTTAGCGAGAGTAAGGAGAGAATTTATAGCGGCGATAGGCCTGTCACTCGATGGATCTAATCTATTGCTTCCTTTGGACTCTGGACACATGAGCAGTATTTTCACGAAGATAGAAATTGCCTGTGTGGTAAAAAGTGTAACTTAAGTGTAAAGTAAGCAGGGTAACTTAGGAGCATACTGTTTAAGAACCAATCACGGCTTGGCAAAGTTAGTTTGTTTATGCATAGTTTTAAAAACACACTGAGCAACAGACTTTAGAATATCTATAAAATACTTAAAGGTGTCAAGATTTTTTTTATCGATGTTTTGAGCACAAATTTGACGCAATCCTTAACATTAATTTTACTTTTATTCTAACATTTATGCTAAGATGGAGGTCGATTGTCATTTGAATAGTAAGTGGTACATTCGCGGGCAACCCTGCAATTTTCCCCCTACGCTACGCACGCTACGTCAATCAGCTACGCGCTACGACGCTACGAGGTGCTACGGAAGCCTACGTCAATGCTTACGCTTAATTGCTATGTTACGTAAAGAACTTGATGAATGTAAATGAAATTGCTTTTTAATGTACATGGCAATAATGAATTAAGAAGCACATTATATTTATTGTATTCAGAAAGTGTATTTAATTTTATTTTTATTTTTTGTTTTGCTACAAGATAGAGTACAATACGTTTATCAAAAAAAGTGTTTTGGCTTTTCCTTTGGGCACTAATTTTTTCTATCTCTCAGCTCGGAGTATAGAGAGCTAGACGCAAATCTTTTAGTAAAATTTTATCAGGATCTATGAAAAGAGGTGAAAATTTCAAATAGCTTTCATGTACTGACTTGTGACACAAATAAATTAAAACATATGGGGTACTCCCGTTGACCTAGAATCATGAAATTTGGCAAGAAGCAGTGCCATGTAGTACACATAGGTATATATAGGTAGAAATTAATCTGAAAACAGTAAATTTGTTGATACATAACAAAAAAAATTTTTTGCGGTTATAAACTTAGTTACAGTTGGTAAAATAACCGCCACCTATGTATGTATGTATTGAGACAACAGTTGTCCAACGGAAAAGTTAAGTTTGTCCCTCAATACAGTTTTCCTTTAACGGAACCCTCGGAGCGCGAGTCCGACTCGCACTTGGCCGGTTTTTTGGTTGGTTAGTATTATTAGGATACGCCATTTTGTTCAATTTTTAAAACAGTAAAACAGTTTGTAACGAAGTTGTTCAATTACGGTGACGATGTCGTAAACGTTTATGAGAGCTTTGTTATTATCTGTCCCGACCACGGTTTAATACACACATACACATCAATATATACACACATTACCAGTGTTTACATTACAAGATATGCGATGATATATTGGTATATATGTTTTATTTTTTCGGCAATAATATAGTATCTTTACACACGACGACGGCTGAACTATATAGTTCGTATTTTACTACGAACCAATTAAGATGGCCAATTTTAATATGACAGTAGGTATCACCTTAAAGTTCTAGGTTCTTAGTCATTTTTTTGAGAATTTAGGCCACAGGGGGCGCTACAGTAGATAATAATAATAAAATAATAATATTTTTGAACATCACACACAGCGCCGTCTGGCCCCAAAGTAAATAAAGCTTGTGTTATGGGTACCAGACAACGGATACAAATACATAAATATTACTTTTTTTTGTTAATACATACGTATCATACATAGTACATCTAGACTCAAAACAAGCACATTTTTTTATATTATGACATAAAAGTTTGTCCAGTGCGGGAATCGAACCCACACCCTTTGCACAGCAGCTCGCCACACTACCAACTAGGCTGCGAGGAGTGTATTTTAAATATATAAAATACAGGACCAATTTTGTGGATAGATGTTCTATATAGGTATTACCTTGGTGCAGCTTGTCTGTCATGTTGTACGGTTGTATATAGGCCATTAGAGAGCGCTGCACTATATCTGTTTCTTTAAAGCCCTTGGGCTTATTTTGATGTGACTTATTGCTTTACACAGACATCTATTATTTCAGAGCTAGTTTTCAGTCGTCTTTGACGGTTGAAAGGGGCTGAGCTGAATGTTTTACGGCTAAAGGGTAGTTTAGGGCACCAGAGGCCATGTAGTAGAATTATTTATCGAAAACTGTAAAGCCGATATTTCGTCATAGTTTTATTAAAAATTTAATTTTATCACTTGTTTTTTGTTTTAGTTGTTTGGCTATAATCGGTTAATCTGTCGTATGTTCAAAAATAAAACATAAATATAGCGAAGATCCTTTTGGACTCTTTAAGTTTTGTGGCATAATTCTCGTTTACGATAATATTGAATTTCTCTTTTTAATCAAACAATACTTTAGAACTGTAATTTTAATTTCAACAAGTCACTGTATAAACACGAGAATCGCTAATAACACCCAAAATTATCGAAATTTAAAACATTCTGCGGAATGTATAAGCAAGTCCCAAGATTTATTAATTTACTGAACTATTAAATGTACGTAAGTACCTGCCGAAAACAAAAATAAAATTACATACAAAATATAACATTTATTCTAAAAAAATATTATTTAGCTTTTAGGGATTAAACCGCGAAGTAATAAGATATATCGAATGACATATTTTTTTCTAAAATACGAAAACTAGTTTAAGAGCTATGAGAGTACAATGAATTCATAATCTATACTTATATTATAACTGCGAAAGTTTGGAACGATGGATGTTTGTTGCGTTACTCAATCACGCCAGAACGGCTAAGCGGATTTGGATGAAATTTGGCACAGATATAGATTATAGTCTGGAATAGCACATAGGCTACTTTTTACTGTAACCAAATTGCACTTGAACGAACTAAAAGTACAATCCAGAAGTTGGCATATGAATCCCACGCTGATAACCATATGTAGGGCGGACGGAGCCGCTGGCAAAAGCTAGTTACACATATATACAAATATAAACTGCTAAAATTATAAACCTCCATAGATGGACAAAAAATTACTTGTGCGTCGATTCAGTAGGTACCCAAAGGTCAAGAAAGAACAAAGCCTATTGTTAAGCCCGCATTGTGGCGTTGTCGAACAATAGGTATCGCAAATGTTAAGTTTTGTAAAAAGGCTAAAAAAACACCCAAATCATTTAGGTACTCGCCAAGTATATGTTGAAATATTCTTTGTGTGCTCTTAAACTATAGTTTCATTTTTAATACAATTTCCTATATAAGTAAAATCTTTGTAATATTATTGAAAGAGTTATATGTTCTTACGTAGGTAAGTACGGGGTAGACAAACGACTGGGTTAGAACTGTTAAGACTTAATTACTTTTGAACAATAAAACGTGTAATAATTTTTTGACTGTGAAACTTACATTTTACATATTTAAGTGAACCCAAACTATATTATAAATGCAAGTTTCTTTTTTTGTTTGTTTGGCTTTTCTTGTCGTTGCAACGGAGCATTTAATTATAAAGCTGAATTTTGGCACAGAGATAGTTGAAGAGACGGCGAAGGATATGGGCTACTTTTTATCCTAGAAAATTTAAAACGTCCGGCCAGAATTACTTTAATCGAATTGCGCTTGGACAAACTACACCTACAGCTTGCGATAGAAAACTTTCATACAATAGTCAAGGTGTTGCGTAGAATTTTCACGCTGATAACAGAATTTAGTAATGGTGTAGTCGCGTGCAAAAGATAGTTACGTAATAAATTGGTTGTAAAGCCATATAGTGTAAGCATATAGTTGTTTAAACAAAAAAAGCGTTTTCGAAATCGATTTAAAATTATGCTTTAATTATGTGTAGTATGGTGGTGCTACTAAAACCGCTAACGCTACGGTACTACGAAGTTACTTACGCTCCGGTGCTACGAAGTTACTAACGCTACGGTACTACGAAGTTACAACCGCTACGGTGCTACAGAGTTAATAACGCTACGGTACGAAGTTATTAACGCTACGGTACTACGAAGTTACAACTGCTCCAGTGCTACAGAGTTTAGGTACTACGAAGTTACAACCGCTACGGTGCTACAGAGCTAATAACGCTACGGTGCTACAAAGTTACAACTGCTACGGTGCTACAGAATTAATAACGCTACGGTGCTACAAAGTTACTAACGCTACGGTACTACAGAGGTTATAACGCTACGGTACTACGAAGTTATTAACGCTATGGTGCTACAGAGTTAATAACGCTACGTTACGACGAAGTTACAACTGCTACAGTGCTACAGCGTTAATAACGCTACGGTACTACGAAGTCACTAACGCTACGGCACTACGAAGTTACTAACGCTACAGTACTAAGAAGTTACAACCGCTACGGTGCTACAGAATTAATAACGCTACGGTGCTACGAAGTTACTAACGCAACGGTACTACAGAGTTAAAAAAGCTACGGCGCTACGAAGTTACTAACGCTACGGTACTACAGAGTTACTAACACTACGGTGCTACGAAGTTACTACCGCTACGGTGCTACAGAGCTAATAATGCTACGATGCTACGAATTTACAACCGCTACGGTGCTACAGAGTTAATAACGCTACGGTACTACGAAGTTACCAACGTTTAGTGACTCCCGATGTACAACATATACATTTATTAGTTAATTATCAGTATGTCTTTTAAGTACTGTAGTAGTTGTTGTTTCTTGGATAGGATATATTCATATATCTATAGATATAATAGTTATCTATATGTGACATGCTATACTCTAAACGCTTCCTACAAAATAAGTAATAGGTACTAACTAAGATATAGAACTCTCATTCCCGCCAGCTTCTGTTAAATAAAATCATAAAAGTCATACAGTAGAAGCTAATTTGTTTTCATATGCGCATTAGATATCTGTTAAAATATACTGAACCACCCGGCAATATGACACGACGCGGCAGGTGCGCCCGCGCCGCTAAGGTTGCAACATTTCGCGAACCGACACTTGCTGGTGCTTGATGTAGTTTCTAAGCTGTATATCTTCAGGCTACGACCCTTAGCAGCGGAGCAGTAACTTTCTTGTATACTTCTGGCAAACTATAAGTCGGTAATTATACACCTAAAAACTTATTTCGTTTTTCAACTACTTCATAGAAGTTGTCACTCCCAAAAAGTACCTACACAGCATTCATCTAACTGTAATAAAACATTTCAGCTAAAATATAATACTAACTTCTATTATTAATTCGTATTAAATATTTGATTGCTATTATTGTAAATTAAGGAAACTAAAGGTTAAGTTTTATAATATTTTCATTATGAATACATTATTATGTATTGATTGTTTTGTTTCAGAAATAAATAAAAAAAACATTTTTGTTGCTATTATATACGAATAACATAAAACTTCCAGAGCGGATACGACAACATTACCGAACCAGTAAAAAAACGTGCATTTACAGGCAAACTGTACAAATGTAAGATGATCTTACATTTTAAATTATAAAAAGTATTCAAATGAGTCAACATAATTATATGGGTTCGATAAAATATCCACTATTAAATAATTTGGACCGCATAATATGTTTTGTTGCCGGCAGTAATTAAACATCAGACTTAATACTTGGTCAGCAAATAAACTTCATATGATCAGCAAAGCAACACATGTTTAGCTTCAGTAATATTTTTGTGTTTGCAAAATAAATAGTCGTGATAGAGAAAAGTTAATCGTTTATTATTTGAATTGGTACATAAATAATCTTACAATGTATAAAAATTTATGTTTGTTTGTTTGTTCGTATTTTATGCGATGTCATACTGCTTATCCGATTTCGATGAAATTTAGCAAGGTCATAAGCTCGCATCTTGGAAAAAAAGTAGCTATTATCATTAATTCTTTGTTAGGTAAAATAAGTTATTCGACTTAGATTTTAAAGTTTTCTACTTAACAGGTATTTTTTACATACATACATACATTATTACATAAGTTATAAGTAACAGAGATTATTGAAGGGACAGAAAAATACAAAGACCTTCCCAGTTCCCTCAGGAATAACTGTAACCAAATCACATGTGGGCGAACTGGAGCTATAGCCATTACTAGCAAATGCAAAATTTCTTACAATAAAATCAAGGAGTTGCACAAAATATGGGATTGACGGAACGAAATTTAGTGTGGTCGCGGGTCTAAAAACTAGATGCAAACTAGGCTGCAAATGTATTGAATTAGCTGTCAAACTTTAAAGCTGCCGAATAAGACATTTGCTGATCAATCTAGTAAGTTCTGCTAACCACACACAACATCACAACTAGTTATATCACGAACAGAAAATATTTTAGAGCTGACAAAAAAAAACATTTAGCTAACCGGTTATTTTAGGTATAATGAAGTAAAAGAATACTATAATAATTTAATAATAGTATAATAATGTTTTACGATAAATATGTTGTTATTACTTTGATGAACATATTTTTATCAATTAATTAATTGATCTAACACTTGATAGATTACAGAACTGTTAAAATTAATAAAAAATTAAGATTGATAAATGTTTATTCATTCTGAAAAGGGGTATGAGTATGACAAAACAATCGATTAATTTAATCTTAATAATGAAAAAAAAAACTCAAAAACTTTAAAAAAAGTAGTATACCCTTTTCCGAATGAAAAATACAAGTTACAAAAGTAAACTTTAATTTCTCTTAATATCTTGCTAAAGAAGTTTCTTCTACTGGCCTAACTGACTCAAGCCTGTTTTTCCAGCACCAGGTGGCCGCTCAGACTCTGGTGAGTGATTGCCTCCTCCTTAACACTTTTCACTTTTTTCTTTTTACAAATTACTCATTCTTTTTATGCTTATCTTTTGGACATGGCTTCACAACGGAAAACATTCTTTGACAATGGTTTTTGAGACCGCTTCTAACTACATATTTAAATTTTTAATTATACTATTTTGACGTTTATACGCTTTTTTTAATTTTTTTTTGTCCATGAACCTAATTGCTTTGCACTTAGAACTTGGCTTATTTATTCTTTATCAAGTGTCAACTGAAACCAATAAGTGCATGTTTTATGTGAAAAGTAAAATCAACGCATAAATTCAGAATATTGCCTCAGTGGATTAGGCCATTGTTACCGCTCTGGGTTAATTCAGAATAATCATATTTTAAGCATTTACTATAAAACTAATTTGATTTTTTAGTGATTTTAGTGGTATTTGTAGTAGAAGCATCTATAACATTTTAATATTATCCGTCAACACATGGAGGTAGAAAACCAAAAAACAAAAATCTAATTTTTCATATTAAGATTTATTTTATAAACACGAATCCGGAAAATAACACTCTTAGTTTTCATTATGAATTGAATTTAAGACCAAAATAGAGGCTCAGAGTTTTTTTCTAAATGTTTCGAAAGGTAAATTATTACAATATGAGCAGATCGACTGAATTAAGGATCGTATAACATAATTATTTTTTTTTCAAATTTAATTGAACAAATTTTTACTTCTTTGGGTATACTTAGCGTAGCATAGAAATCCTAGGTCTGTGGGTCTCCCATTTATCAGTCTGTCTAATAATATGTTGCGGCTTAGCACTTTTTACCTTAAGTTGCAACTTAACAGAGTGTATATTTATTTCACTTGCACCTTATATATCAAAATTTATATCTTTATTTATATACTTAGGTACTATTTGATTCTCATTATTTCTTTTTAATAGTATTTACTCATTTAAATTGAATGCATTTGTTTCTTCGGTAAAATCTGATTTGTTTAAAAATTTGCAAATTTTAAATCACGATTATGAAATTTATACGACTTGAAACCATACTGTTTACTTTAAAATCGTAGCCATTTCTACAGCCTACATTTTACTAGGTAAAAAGTGGTGGAAGGTTGTAAAAAGATAATAGGTGTCACGTAAGATGAGACTTCGTGCACCACGTGTGTATAGGTCCCTTACGCAGAGGGGCGAAGCGGAAAGGCGAGGTACGGCGACAGCGCATGCGCTGTAGTTGCCTCACCTGAATAAACGTATAACTATTCTTGTGAGTAAATGTACAGCTGCGCAAAGAACCAACTTCTACCGCTCGCCAAGTCTCATATTGTGGAGCTTACTATACTCCGGTTTGAAAACATTCTAAATATGAAAATGACAGCTTCACGTTATCATATGGGCAACCTTCTTTAAAAAACTAGGTAAAGAAATTAACTACCGTACAGCCAAAATATTTACATAGAAAACAGGCAAAGAGATATACCAACTTCCATGCGAGCTTTCGCGAAAACAAAGTATCATTTTCAGTGCGCGGCAAAAGTCGGCACAACATATAGGTACATAAGTACACATATATGCAATAGACTTGTTTTTCGTTTAACTATCAAAAATGATCATATATACATGCAGATATATACATGGAATAAAATGTACGTATACGTCTAAATATTACGGAGAGAGGAATTATAGCATGTAATAATCTCCTTCCGTAAAGTCCAGGCACTAATTTTTTTTTTTTTTAAATATGAAGATTTTTGTAATGTGCTTAAACAACCAATATTTTATTGGTTTATTGTGAAGAATATGCAAATAAAAAATCTTCTTAGATATCAATGTTACGCAGCATGTTTATTATTAAGCACCAAATTAACCAAAATATATTAATTTTACTAAATAAATTTATTTTCCGTAATATGTGTTTTTTTTTTCTTAGTCATAGATAAAATCTGTATGCAACTGCACGAAATTGGTAGTCTTAAAACTCTCAATCAGCTTATAGGAGTCCACTGCTGGACACAGGCTTTTCTTCTTCTTAACGAAAGCCACCACAAACGGACCTCCATCTTTCTCATCCCGCTACTTCCGGCTACTTTTTTCAGGTCATCGTTACATCTTTCGCGCCATGCTATTTCGTAATCAGCGCTCATATTAGAATTACCTTGATTTCGCGACAGTTGATAAATAGTTGTTTTAAAATAAGATGTCATCGCCATCGATTAGTTTTTACATATACTATGATTATGATTGATACTTATGTTTCATTTTCAAAATGTGAATTTGTTTAAATAATAAGAAGGAAATACCTAAATTTGCGCTGGTTCCGGCCATCCTAGCTAGAGCCGCTACGCTTCCCCCTCCCCGCCCCAGGAGCGCATAAGATACCTAAAATCAATTAGCGCCAAAAGCTCGGTGCCCCCTTAATCAATTAAATAAATATGTAATAAACATGTTATATAACTATCTAAATACTATTAAATATCTTAATATACTTAGCCAATTATCAAAACTTGTAAAAAATAATACCAAATGGAGAATACTTGTAGTGATGTATATTAGTCTATAGGTACTACGATCTACCGGGAGAAATCTCTGCCTTCCGCGTCTAGCTACCACCAGCCACCCTTTTTAAGGTTGTCGATCCACCAGGCTGGAGGGCACTCCACGCTTCCCCTCCCCATACGCTGTCTCCACACTAGGACACGTCTGCTCCATCGGCAATCCGTCCTCCGATATTCGTCGCCAGCCCACTGACACTTCAGCTTGCTAATTCTACGAGCTATGTCGGTAACTTTAGTTCTCTTCCGGGTGTCCACATTTCAAATTCGATCCCTCTGAGACACTCCGATCATAGCTTGCTCCATTGCGCGCTGAATTTAAACTTGTAAACCAGCCCTGCTGTAAGTGTCCACGTTTCGGAGGTGTAAGCCATGAGAGGTAGGACGCACTGGTCAAAGATATTTATCTTCAGACTCTAGGCATATGGTCTACAAAAGTGCTATTTATGTGCATTTCTCAAAACGACAAGTAGGCGAAGCTACCTACCCCAAAAGCAAAAATGGATGGGAGAGAGAGGAGAAGGACTGGGTGTGGTGGCGTTCATTGTAAGATGCCTATATCCAACAGCTAAAGGCTAATTGATTGATTGAGGAAGTATTGTTATTAAATAAGTATTTTAAGTCTAAATACTTACATTCTAGGTTTGGGTAGATATTTCCAACAATATGCAATAGGGTAATATCGAATTTATACGAATTGATAATGACCATATCGAATTTGAATATTTCTACGACAAAATATAATTTTGAAAAAATGTACATAAAATCTTTAAATGTATTTAAATCCTTTATCTATTATAAAATTTACCTAGTATAATATACGACTATAAATAATCTCACTATTTATTTCACCGATGTAGCTTAGGTTTAACAGTTTCTTAAAAAAAATACTGTGACATACAAACAGAACGACATAGCATGGCAAAGATATAAAAGTTCCTTGTATGACGACAGAACCCTAAAAAGGCGAAATGAGAATCCCTTCCATATTAGAGGTCTATTATAATGTAAAATCAATGCCCCTTTATACTTCCTTAAGTAAAAACATAAGTACTTAAAAATGCCCAAAAAAATTATTATTAACTCAACAAATGAATCACTTACTTAGCTCAGTAAATAACAAGGTAATTAATTTTAGATGACGAAAACTAATATTGCCGAAAATCATGTTACGGTGAAATAATCGGAGGTAGTCTCAGGGGGAGGGGTGTAAGGGGTGTTCTCCAAATTAGCCCGCCATCGTTCATCCCCGGGCAAATTAATGACGTCGGTAACTGAGTTCGGCTGAGTGAACGGGTGACTTGCAACTCTGAGGGCACACTGTACCTCTATACTGGCAAACAGCGTTACCTACGTAGATTGTTCTACGAATATCTGTATTTTTCTTCTCATGCTACTTCCCACTATCTTAACCAATATTATAAACTAGCTTCGCTTCTGCCAGCGGCTTTGCCCGCCCTAAATTTTATTATCGGCGTAAGTTCTTACAGCAACTCCTTGATTATAGAAAAAAACAAACAATCAAATCTTTCCTCTTTAATGGCATAAAACATTCATGTCTGTGAAACCATGTAAATACACATACAAAATTTCAACCCAATCGGTCAACCCGTTTAGTAGTTGACATACCGACAGCAGCGCTACTTACCGGGTCCAATTGTATTTTTAAATCATCCCGGAAACCATCGAAATACCCATATAAAATTTCAACCCAATCGGTTCAACCGTTTAGAAGTTATGTGAAAAAGATTAG
Source organism: Apoda limacodes (assembly GCA_946406115.1). Lineage (NCBI taxonomy): Eukaryota > Metazoa > Arthropoda > Insecta > Lepidoptera > Limacodidae > Apoda > Apoda limacodes. Next base: position 21,272,906 of record OX291541.1, on the reverse strand, counting down.
TACGGAAGGACAATTCTTTCTACCCGATGTCCTATTACCCGTTTTTTCGTAGAAATGAAGCATTTTCCCGCGGTAAAAAGTAGCCTATGTCCATCAGGGATAATGTCGGTTTCTAATGGTAAAAGAATTTTTTCAAATCGGAAAAGAAGTTTTCCCATAATCAAGGAGTTCAATAACCGAATTAAGCGCGGTCGCAGCTGCGGGAAAAAGCTAGTAATATTATAATTGTGAATGTTTGTTTGTTACTCAATTACGCCGCAAAGAAGCATCGAATTGAGCTGCAATTGCATAGATATAGTTGAGGAGACGGAGAAGAAAATAGGCCTAACATCCCGGAGACTTAACTACTACTAACTTGACTAAAATTTAGGATGAAGATAGCTTATACCCTGAATCAATATATATCTTCACGGTTTTCATACCCTAGAACGGGGTAACTAACGGCTGGATATATACACACCCATATCATAATGTGATGGATCCATCACTGGAACGCTGCTTATGATGTAGAGTATCTGGACTAAGGTGGCTTTATTTTCCGCTCGTCATCAAGGTTGTCTGATCTAAGAGAGTAAGTCTTGTATTATATCGTCAAAATATTTGCATACTTTACACAAGGCACAATATAGCCACTATTATAAACTGAAAAAATGTTTTTGGTTCTTTATAAATACACAGGTTAATAATTCGCATTTTGCTGTAAAACTGAGTTAAGCTTCGAAGAAATTGTAATTAGAAACAGCACTTTGATTTCAAGACAACTCAGGATAAATTGGAAGCTGAAATAATGGGCTCTCTCTGCGAAGATTATCTTTTGTTTATTTTAGTTAGAAATCAGTATTTTAAAAAGACTACGTGAATTTTACGTAACGAGCAACAAACTTGGATAGTTTAACATTATCTTATATAAATACAAAATTACCTCTAAATCGTTAGTACAAAAATATATAAAAAAATCGAACTAAATTGCAGGATGAAGAATATAAATTCGCGCCTTTGACTCGTAGATCTACGCTTTATATTGCGCGGGATAGTCAAGTTCTTGTCCTTGAAAACACGGAAAAACCTAATTTTCTCAGAAATGAGATCTTGGATAGATTTTATCCCTGTAAAAGTCTATATTGTAAATGTCATTGCCCTCACTGCCATGCCGCTGAACCACAAAGCCTTTTCGACAACGAAATTATAAGCAAATCCATACTAATAATATAAATGCGAAAGTAAATTTGTCTGTCTGTATGTTTGTCTGTCTGCTTGTTTGTCTGTTTGTCTATCAACTCTTACGCTTAGGTGAAATTTGGTATGGAGATTATTTAAGTCCCGGGGAAGGACATACTATTTATCCCGAAAAATTCAAAAGTTCCCGTGGGAATAACTATATCCGAGCTTAGCCGAACTAGCAAACTTAATTAGTATAATTAAGGAGTTTACGTAAAACTCCCACGCCGATAACCAGATTTACGGCAGGTGGGGCCGCTGGCAAAAACTAGTATACTAAATACACATATTGCTTAGTTTGTATAAACAGTATAGAATATTTAAGAACTCTGTAAAATACACAAACACAATCCTAACTATTTGCGCCTAATCCAAGCGATTAATGAAATGACATCGAATATTCAAATGAATCGATAAATTGCCAGAACGAGACCGGAATACCATTAGTATCGATCTGAAATGCTTTATACAAGCCAGGCACGCCATCCCTCACTAGTGCTGCCCTCTTCACGATACCAGAAAAAACTATTTAAATCGCTGAAATGGCCGACGGTGATTCTTGTATGTTTAACGTTATTGGATACTAGCTGATTACCCGCGGTGTTAATCGCGCGTTTTAATTTTTGTTGTTCCATAAAATATTGTAATGCCTCTCCGGGTACCAGTCATATTACGAACCTACCCGTAAAGTTTTAACTTTTTCCATAACGCTGAGCTGTACTACATATAAAAGCAATTATTTACTAATTAATAGAGCTACAGTCTTCGAATTTTCACAGTATAAGCATCTTGTTGACACAAAGCCATACAAATTATCAAAAATATTTTTAAGGGGGACTACGATACAGATAAAGGGGGGAGTGAAAAAATTATTAGACCTACCCCATCGAGTGGAGTATCGTTGTATAGAGTTCGTTGAGTAGATAAATCCTTTACTTTTTTTAAATATTGTAAAACACAGGAATGAGAAGCCACTAAAGTCAGCTTTATTTACAACATTTTGTTTCGAAGAATTTTTAACTTCTTTTTGACCTAATGTATTTGAAATCTGGTGATAATGTTCATTATTACGTATATTTCACTAACAAATATCAATATATTGATAAATCAGTTTTTTTTTTCTTTGAAATCTCCGATTTTTAGGGTTCCGTAGCCAAATGGCTAAAAACGGAACCCTTATAGATTCGTCATGTCTGTCTGTCCTGTCCGTCCGTATGTCACAGCCACTTTTTTCCGAAACTATAAGGACTAAACTGTTGAAACTTGGTAATAAGATGTATTATGTAAACCGCATTAAGATTTTCACACAAAAATATAAATAAACAATAAATTTTTGGGGTTCCCCGTACTTAGAACTGAAACTCAAAAATATTTTTTTTATCAAACCCATACGTGTGGGGTATTTATGGATAGGTCTTCAAAAATGATATTGAGGTTTCTAATATCATTTTTTTCTAAACTGAATAGTTTGCACGAGAGACACTTCCAAAGTGGTAAAATGCCCCCCCCCCCCCCCCCCCTGTAACTTCTAAAATAAGAGAATGATAAAACTAAAAAAAATATATAATGTACATTACCATGCAAACTTTCATACTTTCAATTTTTAATACGTCATAAATCGTTAACCGCAATTTACCTTTCATTCAATCAACTCAAATATAAATATATTTTTTGTGTTTGTAGAATACATAAATGGTGGTAGGTACGGTTTAAATAATCTGCTGATATACAGACAATATTTGTACTGCAGAAGAGGTCTATTCGAGCAATATACAATTTATCTAACAGACACTCTTTAAGGGATAAATTTAAAGAGATCAATATACTTACTTTACCTGGTCAATATATATTTGATAATTTAATGTATGTTCATAAGAATTTAATATTTAAAAAAAAATAGTGATGTTCATAATCTAAATACAAGAAATAGTTACAAACTGGCTCTGATCCACACAAGGCTTGAGAAAATGGATCAGTCATTTAAAGGACAATGTGTCCGTTTTTACAACAAAATCCCTGCAGAAGTATGTAAACTGAATTTAAAAAAGTTTAAAAATTTTGTTAAACAGAAACTTGTCAAAAAAGCTTATTATTCAATTAAAGACTATCTCATAGATAAAAACCCATGGGAATAACTAAAATAATTAAAATTGAAAAAGAGCGACAGCTGGAGAGTTTCTTTCGCCGTTTCTTCTCCCCAGAACGCCATCTTGATTCCGAAACGGTAGTAGTTTATAAATTCCTTGCATATTATGCTGGCGTCAAAAGAGTGATATGGTATCCTATTTTTGAGAAATAAACTATTTGAAACTTTTGAAATTTGAATTTTGCCATTCGGACGGCTTATATTCAACATTTGGTGCGGAACCCTACATGTGCAAAGTCCGACCAGCACTTGGCAGATTACTATGGATTGTACTTTAAAATTCAATCACAAGTTGTTACTATGCAAACTTTATTCCTTAATTTACTGCTTTAAGGAAAGGTTATGCAAAACCATTTCTTAGTGGTGCTCAAGCTATAAATACTTCACCTGATACCCAATTCAGCTTCATTCAATTAGCCCGTAATTGAACCTAAACATATAAATTTAGATTTTATATAATTAAATCCTAAACAAAATAGATTCTAAAAGGCATTGCGAAACATGCCCTTAATCTTCTTTGTAGTTTGATTTGTGACGTAAATTCCGCTTCGTGCTGATATTTGGATTTATATGTCACTGACAACAGTCAGCTCATCCATGAGCGACAAACCAGTAGACCATTTATATAAATAATGTATGTATGTGTGTTTGTATAACGATACGATTTGATCCCCTAAGTAGGGAAGTAACCAGACTGGTTGTCTTAATATAATAACGTGGAGGAAAGCTTCTTTTCACCAACCACTTCAGTCTTGCATGACAGGTGGTAAGCCCATCACCGCAACACTGCAGTTGACACAGTGTCCAGTGCAACTACTGACCTTGTGTGTTTGGTCGCTAGTGTCGTTGTAAGTTCACACCATTTCCATATAGCGTCTGTAGTTTGTTATTTTTGACCACCGGGCCAGAACTACCGGGCTAGAACCACCGGGCCAGAACCACCGGGCCTGGACTTAGGTAGGTTCAATAGACTTTATATATGTCTCATAAGTTTTAACTTACAACGTAATATGAAAGATCAGGGTCGGAGTATTTGCCATTTGCGAACTTTAAGAAGCAATTGAGGATTGGACAGAGGAAGTGAGGATAATACGGTTACTATTTAGATTATTATATGTTTTAGGTATTATATATATATATATATATATATATATATATATATATATATATATATATATATATATATACTTGTATTATGTTCTTATACCTCTATACCAAAGTTCAATCGCTGACCATACGCCAATGGAATCGATATTGATTGACTACAATGAGATTTGGGGCCTTAACATTTGTCTCATTTAGTTCTTCCGTGTAGGAACAGAAAATCGTGGACGATAACGTAAAAAGCGATAAATCGGAACAGGGCAGCCGTACGCACGATATACCTACGGGAAAGCAAGCAAAACAGGAAATCACGTCACCTTGCAATTGGTTCAGAAATAGAACTAATTTCCTACCTAGATAAGGAATTAAAGAATTCTCTTACAATGACGCTATTACAGAGGGATTACTTTTCGGATTTTCTGGAACAAGGGCTTTCTTTGTTGAGGACACCAATTAAGAACAGATTACACAAATTCAGACCCTGTTATTTTGTTGAAATTTATTAATAAAAGATACACGCAAACAAGGTAATTAGACGTAAGACTATGATATAGGCTAGGACGCCTGAATAACTACTTTTTGTGCAAATAGTGTGGCGAAATTATTAATAATTGAAAAAACATATGTTAATAGCTTCTGCCAGCGGCTTCGCCCGCGCTAAATTCCGTTAGCAGCGTAGGTTCTTACGGCAACTCCTCAATTATAAAAAAAAACAAACAATCAAATATTTCCTCCTTAATGGCATAATACATTTGTGTCTGTGAAGCCATGGAAATACACATACAAAATTTCAACCCAATCGGTCAAGCCGTTTAGTAGACAGCAGCGCCACCTACCGGGTCCAATTGTATTTTTAAATCATCCAGGGAACCATCGAAATACCCATATAAAATTTCAACCCAATCGGTTCAGCCGTTTAGAAGTTATGTGAAAAAGATAAGTACGGAAGGATAATTCTTACTACCCGTTGTCCTATTACCCGTTTTTCTGTAGGAATGAAGCATTTTCCCGCGGTAAAAAGTAGCCTATGTTCATCAGGGATAATTCTGGCTTCAAATGGTAAAAGAATTTTTCAAATCGGTCCGGTAGTTTCGGAGCCTATTCAATACAAACAAACAAACAAACAATCAAATCTTTACTCTTTATAATATTAGTATAGATAGATAAAACTTGCTTTTGTCTAGTGCTTTTACCTTACTTGGTGATTTTCATTTATTGTATTTAATGCAAAAAAGCTGGAAATGAATATTGTTTTAACACTTGTGCAAAATTTTAAAGCGTGTATTGCATTTGCTTGTAATGCAAGTCAGTTAAAACGATTGAATTTGTTGTTAACTAGTGTATTGACTATAAGTCGAAGCAAAAAGTAAAATCATGTGACTACAAAACGATACAAACGTTTTTCATACAAAAAATTAAAGGAATCATTATATCATTTACTTAAGAAGTATGTAGTAAAAACATCTCATATACATGTCTATAACAGTGTGTAACGATGTAATTTTTTTTTTTTTTTTAATACAACTAAGGTGGCAAACAAGCTTACGGTCCGCCTCATGCTAAGCGGTCACCGTAGCCTATGGAACACCAGGGGTATCACTCGGGCGTTGACGTCCCTTCAAAAATCTAATAACTTCTTTCTTGAAGAACCCTATACTGTAGTCCTTGGAGAAAACCTTGGCAGGGTGCTCATTCCACAACCCAAGCGTTCACAGGAGGAAGTTTCTCTGAAACCGCACTGTACGCGACCATTTCGGTTCTAAAGTGTGAGAATAAATTTCCTGCCGATGGCGAGCGGTGTGATGGTAGAAGGTAGCCGTGGGCATCATTTCGAACAATCCCTCAGAACACAACCCATTGTAAAAGCGGTAAAACACACACCGGGAGGCAAAGTCTCTCCTCAGACTTAAGGGCTCGATACGGCAAGTGAGTTTAAAATCGTTGGCAAATCCCCAGCCCGTCGTTGAACCAAGGCAAAAGGGCCAAGCTGGTATCTGGGTGAACCCGCCCAGAGATGGCAGCAGTACTCCATATGGAGCCGGACATGCGACTTGTAAAGCAGCAACCTTTGCCCCGACGTGAAGTACTGCTTCGCTCTGTTGAGTACACAAAGTTTTTTGGACGCCAGCTTCACCTTATCTTGCAGATAATCTCGGAACTGAACATCGCTGGAGATGAGGGGAGTGTACTGGAATTGTGGGACCACTTATCTCATGAACCGTGAAAGACAGTTGAAATTTTCACAGAAGATGTATTTCTGTTGCCGCTATAACAACAAGCACTAAAAAAACAGAATAAAATAAATATATAATAAACGTGATTTTTTTGCTCGATATTGATAACTGCAACAAGTAGACGCTTGAAATATTCACAGAATATTTGGTTAAATATTCACTTAAAAATAAATAATTAAATTAAAATAAAACAAATATTTAAGGGGGCCTCCCATTCATTAAAAGTGATTTTTTTGCCGTTTTTATATATGTGGTATGAAATGGTTCGTGCACGAGTCCGACTCGCAGTTGGCCGATTTTTTATAACATAAGAATTACAATTTACAATATGTGTTGTCTGCAGTTTCAGGATCCCGTAAGATTTAAATAGCCATTCATCATTAATATGGTTTTATAATTGTTGTTGTAAGACTAAATTACACAAATCTACTAACAATAATGGAATTAGTAAATGTGTACATTCTAAATTAATATGGTATGATAATTTAAAACTCTAATCCCTTCTATCGCAGTCAGTCCAACAAAATCTCGCAGGTAATCTCGCTTGCCTTTCTGGCTTTACAGATATTTGCATTACCGAAGATGACGTTGTCAAAGGTTCTTCTCCTCGATTTAAACAATCTAATCTCCTCTTTGATTTCATAAAACCTTGTTTAGGACTGAATATTTCAAGGACACTATCAGGGTTAGGGTTTCCTTCTAAATCGCATTCTTGTAGCAATTCCTCGGAAGAACTTGCTTTTTCCATCAATGGTAAGTCTTCTTCTTGTTCTTCTAGTTTGACTGTATTTTTTTGTTTGGATGAATTTACAGATTTTGACTTTGTTTTAGTTTGAATGTTTATTTTATTTTCTATGAGTTTCAATTTTTCTAAGATATCATCCAACTTATGCTTATTATTTTCAACAATTTTTTGTACGTATTTAACGTCGCGATCGCTTGAATTTAAGTTATTTGAATTATTGAAATATTTATTGACTGCTTTCATTACAGGAATCATAATTGTTTCACAAAAAGAATTCTTGTCTTTATCATCCATTAAGTAAATTTTAATTTTACCATTGCCAGTGGAATTCATTAGATCAGTAGCTAATGCTTCAAAAGACTCTGATGTAACTATTTTCGAATCATAATTTTTATTCTGAGTTCTGTTTTTCGTTACAAATTTCTTGCCAGATAATTCAGATACTGTGTAAGAACTTGAGTGATTCATATTTAATTCATCAATTGTATTATTTTGAGAAGTAATGCTTTCTGATGTTCTTACCTTGAAATGTTCTCGGTTACTTACAACTTTTTCACTTTTATTAGATTCTTGTATTGATTTGGTTTTTTCTTTATCGTAGGTTAAGTCGTTGAGTTCACTGCTAGATTCGAGAGTCTTACGGGTTTTTTTCGCAGACTTCTTCGACGCTTTTACTGTGTAATACACTGGTATAGGAGATTTTGTTTTAGGAGGAGGCATTACTATAGGGACTATATTTTTAGCAAATTTTATAGTTTGTTGTAGAACTGAATCATCTTTTAGCCTATTTTTAACAGTAGTGTTATTTGATGCAGCATCCTTTGCTTTTATTGGTTTAGAAGCAGTTTTGGGACTGATTTGTTTTTTTACATCAGAAGGTTTTTTTTTGTGATGTGTTTCGTTTGATTCAATTTCATCGGGTAAATAAAATTTCTTATGAACGTAAACCACTGAATTGTATGCTTGTCTATTTGGAAAATAGTTTGCCAAATTAATTCCATTAATTGATTCCAGTTTCTCCATGATACCTGTAATAGACTTGTTACCTTTAAATTTATGGTAGAACAATGGCTAACAGATTACAGTGATAAATATGGAACACTTATGCAGAAAAATATAGTTATCTCATAATTGTTACTATAAACTGGTTTCAATACACATGACAACAAAGTCTAATAAATTTTGTAGTGTCTTTTTTGATAATCTTCTCTAATCATGACTTGCTTCTTACGGTTTATCTATAACTGCCGAAAGTCGTAGGTATATTGGTATATTAGTATATTATTTTGTCCCCGGTCTCACTGCTCTACATGTTATAATTTGTAACCTATGGCATACATGTAACCTAAGTCGAGATACACTGTGTCAGAAACAGTATTAGAGCTAATAGGCTTACCGCCTGGCAGGGCAGTGGTTGGTTAAAAGCCCGTGTCAAACATTCATATGTAGATGTGTTTTAGCAACTAGCAATATAATGTATACTCGTAAATTACAGGTGCTGGTTTAGTTTGACATCCTTAAAACCGAAATACTCACACGTTATTTGAAGTATAAACATAAAAACTAAATTTCTAACAAGTACATAATTTAACTTTAATCTTAAACCTTTCGTAAATGTAAATAAAAATACTGTAGTACAATTTGAAACATTCAATATGTAAATATAGACAAAATGATTGATGTTTGAAGTTCAAACAAGAGTTCACGAATGTTTGAAAATGTCATTTTGACACATTTGACATGGGGCTGACAAATATTGAAACGAGAACTGTTCAATATCTGCCAGTCAAACGGCTTTATGGAAAATAGATATTGGTTTCCAGTAATTTTAATTTCTTTAGAACAGTTAGGTAATTACATCGACATACTACCAGATACCGGTGGTAGTGCGTGGATAGGTCATTATAATAAGATATTTATTAACAATTGTTATGACGGTTTAATTTTTACTACTATATAGAAATAAATGTATACTTAAAAAAACGGCACTGCTTTTTTAGTAGGTTTTTAATGTTGGTTGTATCATAACCATAGTAAATACAATTGATCAACAATGTTAATAAAATTACTGACCTTTTTTTCAGAAATGTATGTAATGCGTTTGAAATAATGATTAAATTTGAAAAATTGCATTGCTACTATATATATGTCGCAGCCATCTGGTTAAATTAGCCAGTATATTGGACGCCTAGGCAGATCGTCAAATATGGAAAAAAAAGGAACAGAAATTGCACTGTATAAGTTATTTATGTTGGGTTAGGTTCATTTTCTCTTGTGACAACGTAGACGCGGAGCGAGAAAAGCGAGCGGAGCGTTCTAGTTAAGTTTCATACAACAATCTGTTCTGTTATATGATAATTTCTTTTTCATACTTAACGCTATCCTATTCAGCCGAATACCGAATATCTAGGTACTATTCGGCCAAATACCTAATACTCAAGATTTTTCGTTGTTGTAGAATGATTGGCAAATTGTTATCAATAAAATAATCAAGCATTACCAACTTCCATACTATAGGGAGTTCTCCTTAGAGGCCATGAATATGTACTAAATACAATAATAATTAATAGTATTCGTAAGCTGTTCGCTATGTGAGCGGCATACCCAACTCCCGAGTATGCCCGAAAAAGAACTAGAAGTCCGGAAACGGTCTCGAGCTAGTACGTTCTTCTATACGTTCAGAACTTCCGCCTGATTTTGCACTTTCGATTTCGATTTCGTAGATCGAGTAGTTATATCGGATGTAGATGCATATAGCTTTGGTATTTTTTTGTATTTACTTAGTCTCCTGAAGCATATTCAAGCATTAAAGTCGTCACTTTAACAGTTATGTGTCTATGAAAGCCGAAATCCAGCCCAGTGTGCGGCAGCGGTGGCCGGCCGCGATCAGCGCGTACAAACAAATTTACACTTTTCGTGCGGTGAACCTCCCTCCCCCCGTGCCTACTATCGATACCTCTTTCACTTGTTCATGTATCAAATGTAGAAAGGTGATATTAAGAATAAAAGGATTGCCAGCCAACCTTTTATTTGGTTAGTTTCCGGGAATATCCCGAATATGTATTAATATTTGTGTTAGCTATTATGTAACTAAATGTATGATGCAATAAAGTGATAACTACTCATTTGACCTACTGCTAATAATAACTTACTTCATCAATTATCTATATTACACTAACTAAATAGTTTGGGAAAATTACAGATTTTTTTTCACTTTAGTTTTGCACAACTTTTTCTGAATTTTAAAGGCGACGTTTCTGTGACAAAAACATGGTAAAACACCAAGTATACATCCAATGCCACGTAGGTAGTAGTAATGTTAGGGAATTGGTTTTATCGGAACCGAATTCGGAAGGGGAGTATTTTAAGAAGCGGAGGCAGAAGAGATATATTAACACAGGTCTAATAAAATAAAATTACACACATTATTTATCAGTTAAATTAATATCTGCTCATTTTAGGGAGACCAAGTCCATACCAAAAAATATTAAAGCTATGTGCATCTACATCCGATGTAACTTCTGAATCAAATTTATCGGAACCGAAAACGGAAACGAAGGTGCAAAATCAATCGGAAGTTCTGATCTTCGATAACGCTTTCACTTGTTTTTCTAAATCAAATTTATTGGAACCGAAATCGAAATCGAAAGTGCAAAATCAGGCGAAAGTTCTGAACTTTCGAAATTGGAATCGTACCACCGTAACATATCTAGAAGACAGAAGAACGTACAAGCTCGAGACCGTTTCCGGACTTTTAGTTCTTTTTCGGGTCATATTCGGGAGTCGGGTACGCGGCTCTCTTAGCGAACAGCCTACAAATACTATTAATTATTGTTGTATTTAGTACATATTTATGGCCTCTAAGGAGAACTCCCTATAGTATGGAAGTTGGTAATGCATGATTATTTTATTGATAACAATTTTCCAATCATTCTACTACAACGAAAAATCTTGAGTATTAGGTATTTAGCCGAATAGAACCTAAATATTCGGTATTCGGCCAAATAGGATAGCGTTAAGTATGAAAAAGAAATTATCGTATAACAGAACAGATTGTTGTATGAAACTTAAGTAGAACGCTCCGCTCGCTTTGCTTGCTCCGCGTCTACGTTGACACAAGAGAAAATGAACCTAACCCAACATATATAACTTATACAGTGCGATTTCTGTTCCTTTCTTTTCCATACTTGACGATCTGCCTAGGCATCCAATAAAGAGGCTTATTTAACAAGATGACTGCGACATATCTATAACACAAAAAGAAGGCAACTTTCCTGACATGATTGGACTACCAGGTCTTTTCAAAGCACACGTCACATTTTGTTTGCCTTTGAAATAGCTATCTACTAGCCACTAACTAATAAAAAATGCGAAGGGAATAAAAGATTCCAGATTATTTCTTACTAAATGTTAACTTCTGAATCAGAAGATTCACGTAATGTAACAACATAAATGTTTTGTGAACTATGTGAGTCCAAAAATCTTCTAGACTTCAGAAAATATATACAAATGAGTCAATGAATTAAAAAGCGAATATTATCTTATGTTTTTATGAAGTTGTTTCCTTTTAGTGCAGTCATTGAAGCGAAAAATACGGTCTTACCTCAGATTTTTTTTACTGTGAACCGAATTGCATGAAATTTTGGAATTAGGCTCATCTTACCCTTAACTTCAAAAGTGAAAATGATCTGAACTCCGCCTATTATTTTTAAGGGGTGTAAACAACCCCTTAATGGAAAAATTGACATTGAGCCATTTTATCGCTAGAAAACATGTCTAAAAGTAAGTGGTGAAATTGGCAAGTATTTTCTATCATAATTACCTCATATTAAAATCATTTTCAACCCTTTGAAAATCTTACAACCCTTGCAAACAACCCCTAAATTGAAAAAATCACAAAAAAATACTTTGGTATGACATAAAAAGATGTAAGTATAGAGTAAGTAATATTTTATATTCTCTATAATAATTATCAAATTTTTAACCCCCTTTCAACCCTTGAAAACTACCCCTTGATAAAAAATTGTTAAAAATTTTTTTTTGATAAAATGAAAAGGATTTAAATATTATTCCACACTCTCGAAAATGATTATCATATTCTTAAGCTTTTCTACCCTTAAAACTACCCCTAAATTAAAACAGTAAATATATATGATTACATATTTAAAAATAATTTAATTTAGAGTAAAAAATTGCCATTTATTGAATAAAATATTTACAAATTATATAAAATTGTACTATTATTATTCATGACTCAATGTCGGAGTTGCTGTCACATTCAAAATCTTCTGGCTGAATTGGAGGGCTATTTTGGCAGTTATCTCCACGGCACGTTCCACATGTACTATTACAAAACAGACCAACTTTTCTGCATCCGCAAGACGCTCCACATCCTTTTTTGCAGTTGCAAAAAATCATTTTCAGCAGTTCTTGTGGTGCGGGTGGATCTACAGACTTAAGTGGATTTAATAAACCGTCATTCATGATCCACCCCCAATTCGTGAGCAATGAGCCATATTATGTATATATATACACATTACAATAGTTGTGGGTCTCTATTATACTGCGTACTTTCACATTGCTCCAAATATTCACATTCCGAAATTTTCAGTTATCTATTAAGTAGAAAAAAAATATGATAAGTTTTTGGACCATAACTCCTTCAATTTTCATGCTATCACAATTTACAAAAAACCATTGTTAAGGTAATGAAGAGGGCTACAACATCCTTCATTGCAATATATAGTAAAAAAACCTTTTTTCGAAAACGGTGAAGGGTTAAAGGGCTTAAGAGAGGCTGTGATTGAGCTGCTACACGCTCTTTAAACAATCATATCTCTGTCAATTTTTGTTTGACAGAAAAAACAAAAAGAACAAAATTGTTTGTCAGAAAAATACCTAAATTTTTAATCCGTACACTTTTATACGTATCTGTCATATTATGAAAAAAAAGTAGGTTTTTTAAAAATTTGAAATTTTGTTTTTTTTTTTAATCGTGACTTTTTTGAAAAATATGTGTCCTGAAGCAGCCAAACTGATACTATCTATCAAACTCTTCATAATAAAGTTAATTCTAGGCGGAATACGATTAATTTTAATTTTGGTGGAAATGGCACTTATGAAACCCATTGATTTAAAAGAAAAAAAATTAGATGCTCCCCTTATTTGCAATACAGCTCACTTATTTTACGTGCAAAAGACTTTTAATAGTGCTTAGTTTTAAAGCTTATTTCAAGCACTACAAAACCCTTTTGTATTAGAATGCATAAAATGCATCTGCTCGCCGCTAGATGGCATTGACCATATCGATTAAATTTCAGACAAAATAAAAAACGGCTTTGATCTTAAATATCTAGCTTAATATTGCACTTAGAATACTTAATAAAAAACCAAATTGTTCATTGTTTTACCTGCTACAATTTTGTTCTTCATAAAATTTTCGATAAAACGTATATTTTTGGAGATATTTGCAAAAAACCGATGAAAAACGTAAAAAAATTGCGAATTTTCAATTGCCAATAACTTGAAAAGTATTGGATTTTTTAAAAAACTTTATGGATGATTTTTTGCTTAAAATTAGGCCCTCTATCGATATCCGAGGTTATTTTGAAAAAAAAAAATCCACCCCCGAGAAGGGGTGGCAACCACCCCCAGGGTGGTTGCGGAGTTCAAATCATTTTCACTTTTGAAGTTAAGGGTAAGATGAACCTAATTCCAGAATTGTATGCAATTCGGTTCACAGTAAAAAAATTCTGAGCAAAAATGCTTCAATGACTGCACTATTTATAGTCAAAATAATATACCCAACTTTAAAAAAAAATTGATAGTAAATAATCACAAATGTTACATAATACGTTGATAATTATCATTCTAATATTTGATCATAATGTTTGTTCGACCTAACTTGCCATGGTTTTTTTATCCATCAATATTCTAAAATAAACGGCCAAGTACGAGTCTGGTTCTTGCACCGAGGGTTCCGTACACACTTATTATACGTAGTAAGTTCTTCCATCGTGAGATCAAGTGTCACAGGTTTATGATCTGTTTTTTTTCTATATTTATGAGGTAACATCTTGTTTATTGCCAAATTTGATGATTCTAGGTCAACGGGATTTATTTATTTGTGTCACAATATGCGAAAAAAAACATTTTTTTTACAACTTTAAGTGACCGTAAACTTTAGTATTTGGTATTAATTTCAACTTAATACCTCCACGCGTTACTGAAAGAAAGGGTCTTGACAGACAGAGAGATAAACAGATAGACAGATAGATACACAGACGGACCACAAATAAAGATTCCGTTTATCTAAACGGTTTTACAAGACCCTGAAAAGGCATGACATGAATATAAGAACTTACGTATTTCGCATCTCATAAAATCAGTGTTCTAGTTTCTGTCAGCCTAAATTCTTTTGAAATATGACCTTTTGCACTTGTCATAAACTCAGTACTATAGTGACAGCAGATCTAGGGCACGCCTGACTATTTTCATTTTTAACCGCAGATATTATTTATGAGTCCTACTTTTGTTGATAAGTTATAATGGTGTTCATGTTCATGGTTTTCGTTGTAATTATTGCGGAAATTTGTAAACCTGTCAACTGACTTTTTATTGGAAGTATTTCCGAAATTCTGTCATTGCATATTTTAGAAGGGACACATTTTATTCTATAGAAACAAATAAATTGCCGAGTATGTACCTTAGTGTCAGATAAACTAACGAAAAATTATGCAACGGAAAGTCGGCGAAATTACGCCTGCACTGCCTTTTAAAATTCTAGCGACGCACTCACACCAGACAAAATTCGATCGTGTGGACGTTCGTTCGAGTATTTTTTTTTTCTAACTACTCTTGTTGGCCGCAGATGGCCTTGATATATACACTGATCCACGGGCAAAAGCTAGTATATAATAAACTGACATTGTCTGTCTTGCAACACAAATTACGACACGTAATTACGAGTATGGTATGTCAAAGTTACCGAATACGCTGGAGCGGAAATTCGGCTGCCATCGGCAGCGTAATTTCAGCTACGTAACTTCCGTAGGATTATCAATATAGTTATATAATTTTTAAAGACCTATCCAGCATTATCAATATAGTTATATAATTTTTAAAGACCTATCCAGCACATAACATCCACACGATGGGGTGCGTATTACAACCTTTCGTTTACTCTTGGCGAATTAACAAGGCTGTGATGTATGGATAGACGGACGGACGAATATGACGAAACAAGAAGGTTTTCGTTTTTGCCTTTGGTCTATCTATAGTCCAGACATCATAGTAATTCCTGCATAAAAACCTGGAACAGCAATTTTTCTTTACTTAGCGCCGCCTTCAAAGAAACGTTTGTAAAATATACGTCAATTAAACACAAACTTAAATTATTTCTTCGATAGCAATTTTCTCGAAAACTTTGGCGTAGAATACAAAAAAAAAACCAATAAAACTTTTTTTTTTACATCAAGAATTTTCCTTAACCTTCAACAACCAAAGAGTTATTAGCAAATTGAGGTAATTCTCACCTAAATAACTATTTTCATGGTACATGGTACATGTAGGTACCTACCTTGTATGGTAAACATACCTTATATTTTTATACACTAACAGTTTGGGAAGAAAAATTGATTTCTTTTTCGGAGTCTTTGTAGCCTTTATTTTGAATTTTACTAGATCTTAACTTGACTTGACTGGACTAGATATACTGCGGAATCCTTAAAAAATTTCAACGCAAATATTTGAAACTAAAGAAGGGATGTGGATATTATTTTTAGGATGTGGAATATTTTATCATGTTTTAAAAGTAAATATAAATAAATTACACCTTTATCTTTATTATAGGGTTTAGGTAATTATGAGGTATTTCATAATTGCCTAAACCCATTAGATAGTTCCATTGTATCTGAATTTCTTCATTCTTAGAGCATGACGTAGAAAAATTCTATACACATAGGTGCTATAGAAATAGACTATTAAAGTATTAGAGCTATTCTTTAGTTACCTGAATGAACCTTTGTTGAAAGCGGGCGAGCTTCTCTTTGTACCTTATTCCTATTAGACTAAAAACGTAATATATCTTCTTAGATTCTTCAAATTTTTTTTATATTGTTTATGTATATATATATATATATCGACGGCGATGTGCGAATATCTCCTATCTGACAAAATTACAATTTTAAAGGAGGTGAAAAAAACGTTTAATTGTTTTAATAATTAAGTTACAAAAATGTATTTAATTATAATATGTCTATTAACATTGTAGATTAAAGATATTTTTATTGATTTTAGCCTAAAGTTATGGATTTCTGAGTTACTGTTAGTTAGGAGTTATTGTTTCGACTTTTGTGAACATCTAGCTATCTAGCTAACTAGCTTCTATCTACATAAACGTAATAGTACCGGTACAAAATTTAGCTTAAATGTCACAATATGTCTACAATATTAACATCTAAAAGCTGGGACTTAATTTGTTGTTTAATTCTTTTTATTTTGGGCACGATTTATCACAATTCACACAATTTTATAAAAAAAAACTCGTTGTAACTTCAAACACACGTAAACCAAATTAGCCAGTGTTCTGCCGCTAACTTTTGGTAATTCATTCTCATCGCTCAATCCGCCGCTATCTTCCGTTTGTTACGTCTGCCTTAATCGTGCGTGCGTCGTGCCTCAGTCAGGCGCACAGAACAGTCAGGCGATAGCAGCGAGTGAGTAAAAACGCGTTCTAATGCAGATAAGAGGAATTAGCAGCAATATTGACAACGTTGACAACATTGATACACTTAGGGGATATTACTTTAATCAGTTAGAAGTTATTAGCAGCGACATGTTTCGTTAGTAAACATAGGAGCTATTTCTACAAATCCTATCTCAGCCAATTATGGTCTGAGCAATTAGATTTTACCAGGCTATGCGAAATTTAATTTTAAGTCGAACGGTATAAGAAACTCAATTTTGCTCAAAATGTCAGATAGGAGGTATTAGTACATCGCCGTCGATATATAGGTTTTAATCCCTAGAAGAGGGTAACCAGTGGCTGGATATACACTGATGTTATAATGTAGGAGGAAAACTCCTTTTTACTGACCACTTTAGTTCTGCGCGACAGGTGGTAAGTCCGTCAGCGTAGCACTGCTTCTCTGTATTGTCTCGTTCATGACTAAAGTGGGCTTATATATGTCTTATAAGTTGTAAATCATCAACTTTTTTTATAATTTGATGTAAAATAAACGACCAAGACACAGAATAGTATGGGGCGTTGAATGTAATTTTTTTTTGCTTTCATTAATATTAAAATCATCTTGTGTTAAAACACACTATAACCGACCTAATTCAAATAGCCTAAGAGTTAGTAACACTAAATACAACGCTTAATTTATATTGGTTAATAAAGTTGCTTTTCGGTCGTGATACAAAGTAGTAAAATAAATAGTCACGAATTCAGTGTCTGTCTGATAGTCCAATGTGTCAAATGTGTTTTTTAGTAAGTACTATCTATTTGGGTACAGTTTTGATCCTTTTTATGGTTCCGTACCTTAGTTAAATGAATAGAGATATCATTATTTCGCTTTAAAATTTAATCAATATAGGCTATTATGGTAAGGTACTAGAATAGTATTACATACTCTGTGGTAAGGTTAAGACGGTATTAGAATTTTCTGAGAATCAGATGGAACTATTGAATTTTGTAATGTATTCATCTAATATTATTCAAAAAGTGAGATATCTATCGCTTAGGAATAATAGGCCTTCCTCTTGTTTTTAAGATACCGTTGGGGTATTCAAATTACTATAACTAGGTACAAATCATGCCAACCTCATTCCAATTAGCCTAGTTATTAGGCAATGATCTTAAGATGTTAGTCCCTTTTTCCTAGGACTAGGAGATGGTCTGATTTAGGTTTATAACTTCATTACTACAAAATAAGTAACAGAAATCTCTCAAATAAGCTTGTACTATGGATACCAGAAAACGGAAACAATACATATATATACTTTTTTATGAATACGAACCTATTACCTATACATAGAAAACACCCAGATGTTCATCACATAAATGTTTGTCCAATGCGGGAATGGAACCCACGCCGTTACCCCTTCAGCCATAGAGCCGCCAATTGGTTTTAATAGTCAGTTTTGATCATTCCATGCACAATAATATAACACGGTAACAAACATAGGTGGCGACATAACATAAAATTTGTAGACTATCGTAATTTCAATTTTCTGATTAACTTGTCATCGCCCATCTCAAACTGCTACGGATAGAAATTTGAAATTTTGATTTGATTTTACATTGATACCGTGTTTAATTTTAATTTAACCCTTAATGGGTTTAAAGTTTCCATCTTTATGGGCAAAGGGATTTCAGTAAGTTTGTATGGACTGTGGGCATAATTTTTTCAGGTTTTTAAAGAACAACCCCTAAAGAGACAACTGGGTTTGCGAAGTTTGAACGGGAAAAAACAAGCAAAGAACTAACTGACTCATCATTGCCGAGCCCAAATTGGTAGGGATAGAAATGGGTTGATATTATACTATAGGAATCGTGAGCGCAGCTGCGTAGAAATTGTACTATTAGATATCGGAATACTCTTGAATATCTGAAATCATACAGACGGTATACTTGTTAGATGATTAACAAAGAATTGTGTTTTTACTATTTAAAGTAATAAACTTGGGTTTCTTGCCGGCTCTTTTTGGCAGAAATTCAAATTGTTTAGATTCTACTAGCTGTCCCGGCGAACGTTGTTCCGCTGCCGTCCCTCTGTACCCGGCGAAAATTGGTTTTTACCTATAGTGCCCGAGTCCGGCTCGCACTTGACATATCGAGATAAAAACTATCCTATCTTTTAAGTTGGATCAAATAACAGATATTTACGAAGTTTGATCAAAATCGGTTCAGTAGTTTAGGAGTCCATTGAAGACAAACATAGTGACACGAGATTTATATATATTAAGATTGACAAGAGGGTCAAAATGACCGGCGCGGCCCTAATGAACTTCTGTAACCATTTGGTTTTCAGGATTTTTGAGGGCATACCTACTTTTCTGGACTTAAAAGTAAAAATACAGAATTTAGACTAAAAAAATTATTTTACTTCACGTTGAATTTAATTGTTACATCTATTATAAATGAAGCTATATTAAATGTCTTATTTTCACGTGTAATCCTTGTTTATTAATTTATTGTCGTATTGACCAGGCGCGAACTTGTCAGAATATTATAAAACAAAAAACATTTTCTAACGTATACCAATCATCCACGAACATGGTGTGGCCTTTACCAAAGTAATTACATTGCAAGTTCAAGGCAACTTTGTCGTATAGCCAAAGGTAGTACATAATTTAAACAGCTTGATGCCATATTTGTGTCGTTTTGACTTATTGTATTGGCGAAAAATGATGCGCCCAAGGAATGGTATTATGCTTTCGTCAACTCATAGACATTCGTCAGGAGATAAATGAAATGTAAATATGTTATTCAAAAAATCTACTAAGCTTCTTATTTTACCCAGGCGATAATTTTTGCCACCTCTTGGTTGTTGGAGAAGTGAAACATTCTAAGTAACAATTCGAATAGGTTGCGACTCATAGTCTTTTTTGCGAAAGATTGACCCAACATCTCATCACAAGACCAATAATCTACGATTTTCGATAACTTTACTATTCTCATCCAGATAATCACTCCTAAAAATCGCTTGATTCTACCTTGTCAGTAGGCGTCCACGTCTGCAATTTCGACTTCTCTGTAGTGACACCTCCCTTATCGATTACTTGTTGGACAAATATATTTGTCTGACGTGCTTTCTTCAAATAGCTGGTTATTGTTTAAGAGGGAATGGAAATCAATGGGTGTACCATTTGCAAGTTGATTCCGGAGTGAATAGGACTTAAGCCCAGGTATTACAGTACAAGGAATTAAACGTGGCTGCTTACCACGTGGTTGGTACCTCTTAGTTGCAGGTGAAAGGCCCGCTAACGACGGAGATACACCACGGTTATCTTCCTCATCATTCAACAAAGCAAGTCGACGTTTTTTAGAACACGGGATATTCAACACTTCATCACCATCACTTACGTCACAGGTTACACTGCAGTTCAACTTCTCCAATTTTTCTATTTCAAATAATTGTTCTTGTGTAAGCTCAAAATCAACAAATAAGTCCAGTTCAGTCATCGCAAAGCTTATCTGCAGGGTGTAGGCGAACGCAAGTATAACGAATATCAAAAAGGAATCGCGTTTGTAAAGCTGCAGTATGGCATAGCACTTAAAAAAGCCTAAAATTGTGCCATTTGTATACATATACAAATGGGACCTAAACTAATGTCATTGTTTAATATTGTTAAAAATTTAAGTCGCCGATAAACGTGTTAAATAAATTTTACTTGATTAAAATATGTTTTGAATCACTTACTTTGATTAATTTAAGAGTTTTGTTTCGAATCGCAGTAATGATCAAAATAATATCTTGTATAGGTAGTCTTCATTTTGTGTATTTTTTTTAGTATTTAAGGGTAATAAACGGGACCCTATTACTAAGACTCCGCTGTCCGACCGTCCGTCCTTCTGTCACAAGGCTGTATCTCATGAACCGTGATAGACAGTGGAAATTTTCACAGAAGATATAATTCTGTTGCCGCTATAATAACAAATACTGAAAAACAGAATAAAATAAATATTTAAGGGGACTCCCATAGAAAATACGTAATTTTTTTGCTCGTTTTTGCTCGATATTGATAAAAGCAACAGGTAGACGCTTGAATATTCACAGAATATTCAATTTTCTATTCAATTTCAAAATAAATAATTAAATTAAAATTAAACAATGATTTTAATATTTATCCCATACAACAAACGTGATTTTTGCCGTTTTTATAGATAATGGTACGGAACCCTTTGTGCACGAGTCCTACTCGCACTTGGCCGATTTCTTTGAAAAATCGCAACCAAGACTAATATCGGGTGCTACAACAACATTGTTTCGACGGAAAACATTTACCCCCGCGAGGGTAGGGTGGCGGAACACAAAAAATAATAATATATATATATATATATATATATATACTGTGGTATGTGGTGGATTTGGTAAAACCCTAGGGACCATGTGAGTGTTTGTCTCAAAAATATCGAAGATTTTTCTTAGACATCTAAAACGAAAGAAACACGCAGATTCTTATTCCACAAAATCGAAAGATCTTCAAGTCACTAAGCCACTCTCACGTTAAGCATTCAAGTCCTACTACAGATTCTTACAGGCTTGAAGATTTTAGGCAAAAAAAATCTTCTTTGAGTAATACAAAAAATAGGTTGTGTTTATTGGCTTTTATCTCATATCTCTTGATCGTATCAACATTAAACCACAACCCAAACAATGATTTCACTTATTCGGCCATCAAAGGTGTCTAGACATAGTAATCGTGAGGTAAGGTGCGCGACGAGACGGGGAGCGAGCGTGCCTGACTACCCTATATTGTCAGATAGTCGAGTGCTGTCCAGTCATACATTTTCAGTCAGACTTCACAACGTTGTTATTTAAAGCGATGACTGACTTTATGAACGATATGTTCGGCTGTGGTTAAACACTGAAAAAGTTAACCCTTGTATGTTTTTTTTTAAATCACGAAAAAGTTTAGAGAAAATCACGACTATATGAAAGCCTTGTAAATTAATTGTTAAATGCCTATAAAGAATCGGGTTATGAGATACCCCTTTTTTCACGTCTTTATTTTTTCGCAGAAATCCTAGGTGCAGTGAGTCATGAACACGGTGAGCTATAATATTTATAGGTGATAATGCTTCAACTGAAAAGCGTTATTAAATAGATCCCTGTGATATTTGCAGACTAATGCTGGTTTTCGATTAGGGAGGCACTTTTACATTAAAAGTTAATTTCTGTTAAGAAATTATACATGACTGAAAAGTTGAATTTCCTGTCCTAAGGTGATTACGAAACACAAAATCAAATTCTGAGGGAAAAAAGTTTTTTGGTTCCTTGTGTAATAAGGAATTATCAAGCAGGTGCAGGTGGTGTAATAAAACATTTTCGCAAATATGCGACAGAAATTCGGAGTGATTACGCCTGCAATGCTTTTTGAATAGCTTGCAACGCACCAGACCAAAAATACGTATATATATTGGCCTTCTCGTAAAGATCGGTCAGACGGAAGTACAACGACGCCTTTAATAGGAAGTGACAGATCAATACACGACCGAAGGTTCAAGTTGGCAGCGATACATCTACGGAAAAAAAGGAACTTAAATTTTTGAGATTAATTCAACATTCATATCACTATTGGACATATTAATCATGGGGATTGTCAGGTGCTGTTACTGATACTATGATCGCGGAATGACCGGCTCCTTGCAAGTTTGAACGAAGACTATAATAGGCAAATATATCTATCTACCACCATCTTTCTTTTTCGTTTTGTTATAATTTGGTTTTAGTATCATACTACTAGAATTTACAGGACAACACACTTTTTTGACCTTCTGACCTTGGGTGTTTGGTCGGTAGCGTAGTTTTAACTTCACACCATATCAATTTGGCGACTGTAGACTGTGACCACCACCGTGTCAGAAAAGTTTGTTGCATTATACTTGAAATTAACCGCGAAGGCTTATACTTACTAATTTTTATGACTGCTTTTTAGAAACAGAATTTATTTTCAATGGACATGTATGTACATTAGTTCTTAGAATAATACTAGTGATAGCAGTTAACACTCAACAAGAATGAATTTTTGTAACAAAACATGGTCGTTACAGTACTTTTAATATAATACATATAATTTACTCAGTGCCTAGACAAAAACTAACATTGCATAAATGAACCAAGGTAATACTGTAAATATTAGACCACAAATTTTACTAGGTTGCTAATGTAAAGCCATTTCTTAAATCCTACTAATATTATAAATGTGAAAGTTTGTATGTCTGGATAGATGTTTGTTCCTCAATCACGCTTCAACCACTTAACGGATCGAGATAAAACTTGCATACATATAGGTTAGGTCCTGGATTAGCATATAGGCTACTTTTTATCCATAAATTCAAAAGTTCCTGCGGGAATTACTATAACAAAGTTAAACGAACTATTGCTGCACCTATAGCATGCTACAGCAATTCATTAGCATAACTAATTAATTGGAGTTAATTAAGGAGTTCCACGCCGATAACCGAATTTAGGGCGGGCGGAGCCGCTGGCAAAGTCTAGTTATCTAAATTTCATTGGAGTACGAGCATTATCGTTTTAAGATTACAGTGAATCACTAAAATAATGTAGGTATCTTAAACTTAGTTGCACTTTTATTAACGGTTTATTATTATCGCATTAGACATAACACTGCATTTCAAGTATTTGATAAGTAAAAGCTAGATTGTCTATCGAAATTTCAACACGTTAAAAAACAGTGAGACTGTGAGTATGTACCTAGGTACTATCGAGGTGAGTTTTAGTAGTACCATAACAAAACAAAATAGAAAGAGAGAGAATAAATATATATTTTCCCATAGTCTCCATTCAAACTATAGAGTACTCCAGTAATCCTGCGATCACGGTGATGGAACAATATCGAGTTAGATACGGTAAGAACCCCCAAAATATGTCTACCATAGTATGATAATAAAAAATATGTGTTGGTTAACAGCAGTGAAATTGGGCAATTCTGCAATATCCAAGACTCTAACTCACTAACGCACAAAAATCTTTATTTTAGAAATTTAGGAATAATTTAGAAACTAAATAGTCACGTACAGTGCAGTTTTATATGTAATTTCTCCCGCAAACACTTAGCATGAGGTATGAGCCAAGGTTTTCTTTAAGGAGTACAATATAGGGTTCTACAAGAAAGAAGTTTTAAGATTTTTGAAGGGTACGCAACGCGCGAGTGATGCTCCAGACGTTGCAAGCGTCCAAGTGGTATAAAAAAATTAGATACAGATACATAACCACAAATTATATAATACATTATGAGTCAATATTGTATGAAACTTTATTTGCTTATCATATTGTGACCAGTGCCGTAACTAGACTTTTGTGCGCCCCGTGCGAGCTTCTATATCTGCGCCCTCGAAAAATTGTTAAAGACAACGAGGCAAACAAACTTAGTTGATTTTAAGCGATCACATTAGACTATGTCATTTTTTTTGTTTATATTATGTGTTACGAGTCTACAACCATCTTTATGATTAGAAAATAATGTATGTATGCATGACCACACATTTGGTCATGGTTATTTCTGCGCGCCTCTGGAGCCTGCTGGCACCGCTCTATTTATGGCACGGATTACGACCATCAATCGCTTGTCGGTATAATACTCTCTCTAAATCTAGGGTTTTGTTTAAAAATGTCATTACTGATCATAGATAAAAAAAAAACCTATTAATTGACAAAATTTTCGGTAACAGTCCAGGAGTTTCGATTTCGCCCTGTGTCCTGAGTGGCGGAGGTTCATTTGAGTCTTTTCTTACTTTCTCAAGTACATTGATTATTTACACCTCCGGCTTTCGGTAAAGGAAAACGTCAGAAAACAAGACTTATCGAAGTCCACAATTCACATTGGGCCCGCGTGTGGATTTTGGCCGAAATCACCCTCGGTGAGGATAGGCTGGGCCCCAACAGTAGGCACGTATAAGGAAGGCTGACGAGGAAATGTCAGAATTGATATCCGAAAATACTAAAAATACTTATCGGGGTATGCTCTGGACTACGCGTAACGTTATAGCTGGCATTTTTTATTCAAATCATATTTCACGGATGCTCCTAAATATCTTTATTGTATTTATCTGCGGCTAAAGTTTTAGGCTATTGTAAGAATAATTTAATCAAATTTTGGAATTGTGTTGAAAAAAATTTACAGATTGTTTTGAATACTGAGCGTAAAATTCATTTGATATACAAGACCGTTCGTCGCGTGGCGCGTTTAAAAACTGTGGTACACCACACTAAACTGTGTTCAAGTGCTTTCCTATTCATAATGCAAATTCCTTCGCATAAATCGCGACGCATAATTATCAGCATGATGTGTCATAGCAACCAAATACGCTAAAGCTTAAATTCGGTTGCCATCAGCAGCCCAATTTCAGCAACGTTACTTCCGTAGTAGTCCGGTCAAATTTGGCCAAAAAATTAGAGTAAAGCTACCTAGATTCCCACCTTGCTGAAAATCAGTAAGAATTTTTGAAATATGATTAAAAATAAAATTTGAAAGTTCTCCATCTTTCCCCTGTATGGAAAAAAATATTCAAGGCTAAAGTAAAAAAATGTGATTTTCGCGATTTTCACCAAAACGGTAAGTTTTACAACTTTTGCTACTTTTGAATCTTTATATCTCAAAAACGGTGGCTCGTAGAAAAAAAGTATCAATACATTGTTTGTAGATAATTTTATGATCTACAATTTTTGTCAAAAGTATTTTTATTATAAATCTTACCGTTTTGGTGAAAATCGCGAAAAACTAATTTTATGACCTTGAATAAAACAAAATCCATACAGGGGAAAGATGGGGAACTTTCAAATTTTATTTTTAATCATATTTTAAACAATCTTACTGTTTTTCAGCTTGGTGGGAATTTAGGTAGCTTCGAATGTCTAAATTGACCGGACTATAGGTCAGTCAGTTATAGTCTATGCGATAAAAGCCACGGGCAGAAAATTATTGTAAGCGTAAACTGAATTACAAAACTTAAATGTCTGCCAAGTTTAATGCTGTCTTTAGATGGTAAATATTTTGTAGTCATTGATTAGACTTCTGGGAATTTAGTGACGGTTGTTTAAGGGTAGCAGCACCGATCCCAGATTGATCGATTTATGAATTTACTTACTTACTTTTCCTGGATAAGTTTCCTCATTTATTATGTATTTTGTTATATCCCTCTCTTGATATATTTTCTGTTGTATTTCTCTCGTCGCATAATCTGATTTTAATGCGAACGTGCTATTATTTTGTAATTGGTTTGAATCCTGTTTACGTCGATTTTATAATTTTGTTTTACCTTAATACATATCTGTGAAAGCAATTACAGAGTTTATAGGTAAACATATTGTCTACTGATTTTATAGAGCAATAGAGTTTCGCTAGATACTTGGTGAGCTGAGCTAAGGCATATTTAAACACTTATTGAGATATGTTTTGTCATCAGCACGGCAATGCGACGTCCAGCGAGGCGTCGGTGGGCACGAACACGGCGACGGCGCCGGCGGCGGGTTCCAGTAAAGATCCGCCACCAGCGCAGAAGTTTCGCCATGGTCTGCTGCAGCTTATGATCCACACTATCGACCCCATGCACGATGGTGAGTTAGGTATGCACTGCCGCTTTGCTACTTCACACCATGCTCTTTTGCCACAATACAGTCAATTCAATCTCTTTCACGCTCAAATCCGAAGAACATCACTATCTCTTTTTAGATAATGATTTGGTCTTAACGCGACAGTAAGTGAACGGAAACGTACCTTTTTTGAGTGCCGACACGTTTCGATGAGAAAAAAAAGTACGTTTTCGTATACTTACCGGTGCGTTAACACCCGATCATTATCCGAAATGAGTAGTAATAAACACGAAAGTTTAAAATTAATAATCACCTCCTCCATCAAACATAAAGAAGCTCTAAATGAAGAAGATAAGAAACGGCAGGCCGGGTTATTTCTGATCTCAGACCAAAGGGTTGAATCACAAATACATTGCAATAGACATAGTGATGCGTCCATATGTGCAAGCTTTTAACACTTCCTTCCTCTATTTTTGCGTTCTACTCTTATTATTAGTATTGATTCGTATATTACGTTACAATTAGATCTCTTATAGAACATTTTCCATCGGAATTCTCACCAATGACCGCGTTTTGATCTGTAATCTTTTTCAATTACGTTGAAATTTTTATTCAAAATTAAAAAATAATATTAATAAAAACGCAGTAGTAGGGGAAAGCTTATAGATTCAGTGGTATAAATGGCAGTTTTTTTTTTATTTGTATAGTTTTATATTGCTTCCTGCTGCAGTGTAATATATGGAATACTGAAAGGCTGATGGACTTTGCAGCTGGCTGAATGTTGAATTTAATTTCGGCTCGCTTCTGTGACGGCAACAACAGATAAATGTTTATTGAAATCCCCTTCCTCCTTTGACCTTCTTTTCTTTACTGTGACATACGCTTACTGTCTATACCTATGTAGCCCTTTGAGGATCTAGTACGTGTGCACATTGGCTATAAAAAGTTCAAATTAGGTTCGAAAAAAGAACACATCGATTCTGGATTGATCATATTTAATTAATTCCAGTTAGGGTTCCGTAGAATGAAAGTTATTGCGGATATCTAAGTTGGTATATAGTATATATCACACCCTACTATTGTATTTTCTATCTAAATGTTGAAACCTTATCCAATGATATCCCATGCTCGTCTTGGGGTATGCGAAAAAAATATTCATTTTTAAATAAAATTTCGGTATGGAGATTTACTTAAAATATATCTTCGTAAAATTTCATTAGAATTTCTAAGGACGGCGGAATTATAAGGCTGTCATATAGGAAGGGACGAACATGACAAATTTATAAGGGTTCTGTTTTTACTATTTTGCTACGGAAGTTCAAAAAAAACACTTTTCTTTTGATGGCTGGAAGAGATAAAAAACGAAAAGTAAAGGAATAAATCTTCATTTTTTTAAATATTGAACTAGTCAGTGACAACTGGACAGCGCTGCCATCATCCCACCACGGCGCTGAATTATGTACACGTCTACTTTCCACCATCGCATCTCTTGCCATCGGCAGGAAAAGGAATAAAGAGATATTATGTTTTTTTTTATTATTTCATTTCATTCTGTGATTAGGTTTCTGTTTCGCGATAAGCTTTTATAAAGATCTGTACAAGTCTACGCGGTGAAACCATTGCTGGATTCGTATTATTGATGGTCTCATCTCACGGCTTGACCTTTAAACGCTATTTGTCCAACAAAGGGTTACTTACACGGCCTCGACAGTTTAGTATTTACTATACCAACTATTTTAGCGGATTTGTCAAGTGTATTTTTTGTAGTTACGGTATAGCAGTGCCTCCTGCCATGGGTATTTTGTTTTTACAAGTAGTTTAATTTAAAAATTAACCATGCTTTAGAAAGACACAAAGTGAACCTATAGTCTCTTTTCTCCTTCTATTAAAGTCTGCCCTTTTTTTGTTTATGTTCAAGCCTTAGACTTCGAGTTCTGTGATCTGTGCAATGGACTGCACATAGCCTAACAACATTGTTAACACTGCAGAAAGAGATAAAGTAAAACTGTGGTCTCTTTTTTCTTCCTATCAACGTCTGTCATTTTGTTTGTTTTTGTTTTAGCAAACAAGTCAGAAAGAAATAAGAAAAAGAGTCTAATTTTTTTTTAGAACTGGCTAGGAAATGCGCTGTCCAGTTCTCTATGTCATTGAATATAACCTTTTTTTTGTTACTAATAGTTGATACTTCTATTTAGCATGGATAGAGTCAAATTTATACTTCTGGATAATATTAAAAATTCTAAGATCCTCCTTTTTTTTTAATAGAAAGGTATATATTCCTGTCAAAAAAAGCACCCGTGCAACACCAGTTTTCGCTGTGGGATTCCTACAGCGACTCCTTGATTAATAGTAAGGAAGTTTACTATAGTATACTTATTAGTAACAACCGTTTCGAAGGCAAAATAGCGTTCTGATGAGAAGAAACGGCGAAAGAAACTCTACTGCAGTCGCTTATTTAAATTTTAATTAATAAATACAAGTCGTCAAGTTAATTTTAATAACAAAAAAATATTTAATCTATGCATTTTTATCATCAAGGTAGTCTTAAATTGTGTAATAAGCTTATGGGTGACATTGAAAATGTCTGGAAACAGTGTTTTGGTAATCATATTTTAAACAAACATTAGAGTAGCATAGACCGCTTAAGTAGGCGAAACTGTATGAGCCCTCGCTCACTGTCTATCGGCGCCCTCGTCGAGTGCAAGTCAATCCGGTAAATCGATGCACAGCATTCCTGATTGTGCGTTCGCCCAAGAATATTCTTAAGTTCTTAATAATAAAAACCCCTTCCTGTACCCTGTGTTCAAGAAACACAAATATAGTTATTAAATACCACTAGTACATGTTTTTTCTACAAAAAAGTATTTCTACAAAATATTATTTTTATATAGGTATTTTAAAATACATTTTTTTTACACTTTTGTGATTTTTAGTTTTGTTATAGTATAAAACTAAATAAAACCAAAATCTACATTACTAAGTTTTGGTTTTATTTAGGTATAGAAGTCATAGTGTTGTGTTTTCAGAAAAAAAAACTGAAAAAGGAATTTCCTTATTCATAACTTTATAATAAATACGATAACCGTTCACTATTTAGGTGAACCAACAAATATATTATTATGATTATTATATATATTTGATCTTGTACGTCACTAGTTAATCGCTATAAGATATTTTTTATTGCTACATTGTACTGCAGCTGCGCTATGATTGGTTGCCAATCAGCAACACTTCGCTATTGGTCAAAACTTCACTAATTGTTTAACTTTGAGTGATTTTTTTACATTTTCAGGATCATTATCAGTCCATGTCTCTAATGTCTTTGTGCATCGGTAAAATATATTGACATTTTTGAAAACACGTAGACCTAATTACAATAACTCGACTGATTAAAAATTTATATCCGACATTTGCGCCAGTTACTGCACACCATTTTAGTTTAACCTAAACTACGAATGTCATAAGTTTTGGCCGTAATGCAATACATGATTTTGGTCGTCATCTCTACTAGTCTCCTCGTCTGGTGCTATGAAACCCTCTCAATGCGTGAATCCAACTCGTACTTGCCAGATTTCTTTTACCAATTACAGGTGCAACTATATACACGGTAGAAGAATCAAGACAACCTAACAGAAGATTACAATCTCGAGTATTAGTAATGTAATGTACTAAACTTTGCCATAGTCGTGTACTTTGCATTACTAAAGCTCGCGGCTGAGAAACAACTTTGTTTGGAGATCGCATTCCTAAATACTTTGGAAGAAATGAAGTCATTAAGAATTTTAATAACAATGGACGTCCAGAAAGCTCAGAATTTGCTTATATTTATTGTCAGGCAAGGTATTTTTTAAAGGGAAATATCACGCTGTTTTTCCACATCGAAACTTATTCCCCTGTTTCCTCCCTGGATTTGGACATTACAATTCTATTTTTTTCATTTATATATACAATTACTATGTCTGTTTGTTTTTGATTTTGTGATAAACAAATCCTTTACATAAATTCGCCCTGTAAAAGTCCAAAAAATTGCCTCTTTTTGATGGCATGTTCAAACGTGTGCTGTACGAATATGTGCACTAAATTTTAATAAAACAAAAGGGTAAGCAATTTTTATAAAATTTATTTGAAATTTGGAAGAGAAAAGTCGAAAATAAAATGATTGTGATCAGGTAAAATGATAGTGACCAGGTAAAATGATCGTGACCAGGTAAAATGATCGTGACCACGTAAAATGATTGTGACCAGGTAAAATGATTGTGTCCAGGTAAAATGATCGTGACCAGGTAAAATGATTGTGACCAGGTAAAATCAGCCCGAGGTGCAATTGTCCCTATTGCACATCGGTAACTTGGACCGGGTCCTTACGAGACAAAAAATGTTTTACTACTTATTTTCTGTATTCGCTTGGTTGGGATATTTCCTCTTAAGTCTTTCGACAACCCAATGGCTTACACTTGTAGATCTGTTGCATATTATGTGTTTTTATCAGCATAGATTTTTTATGGTAAAGATAGCTGAATAATGAGGCTGGAACATTTGAATGGTTGGATAGGAAGGAACTATTAAGGGTCCTAATAGCGGTGTAATATAGGACCTGGTGTGAGATGAAAACTGAAAGAAAGCTATCAGCCCCCTTGTTTAACTCGTTATAACTATCTTAATAACAAAAGTATACTATATAAATTTTGCAGATGGTATCCAAGAAGACAAGAATTCTAGATCATTTATACATGATTGTAGGATCGGACAGTAAAATTATATCGATCTGATGATGATAATCAAATAGCGAATAAGCTTGTGAATTGTCCCCAAGAACTTAGTCAAAATTATGCCTGCATGATTCAAAGGTGTAATTAAAGCAAACAGAGTATTCATTTATTATTAAATCGAGCTATTTCTTTTGCCAAAATTCCACATTGTGCTGAAAGAGCTTCAACCCTAATGTTCACTGATCCTCGATATCGCTAATTCCCTCAGAACAATGCCTAAGCGACACTTTTGACTGTGTCCAAAGTTTCTCTTTGTGCCCTAACCACGATAAGCCGGTCAAAGGGCCTCTTTTGTCTTGATCGTTTGTGTGACCAACCCGATAATTAAAGTTTTCAATACATATAATGGATTAATCTGAATGTAACTACATCATGTTAATAAATTTAAAATTTAGGTAGAGGTTAAATTGAATACGACGTAATCTTTTTCATAAAAACTGCGGTATATGAAAACGCTACCAGTCTTTTGGCCACTTTATCACCTGGCAGCTGTTATAGTTATTTTTATATAAAATTTGTTTCGATGCTTACGTGCGTTAAGGTTATGCACCAGTTCCCCGTCAAATAAAAATTTGCTAGAAAATATTAGAAAAAAAAAGAAACATATTCACGTAATAAAAAAATTAAAAAAAACGTAAAAATTATTCTTGCATGACTAAGTGTATATGAGGATACCAAGGAAAATGCAGTTTTTAACAATTATGTTATATAATTTGATAATAAAAATAAATAGCCGACAGAAGCGTTATGGCGTCGGGGTTTTGTTCGAGTGAGTGTGTATGACAGCTTGTGGTAAGTGGTTGATGTATGATTGGTGTAAAAGTATGACGTATGTAGCGTGTGGAGTTCTAATTGGTATATAGAATGTGTGTACTTAAAACTAGTTTGAAGATGTTGTTGACGGTTTCCGGTTGACAAATAATATGGCGCAGACATCCTCCCGCCCGTTGAAAGATGTAGAGCTTTCAAGGTTCTTGAGTCTCAGGGTTCGGAAGGAGACACAGACGATTAAAGGCTCTCCTTAGGATGCCATTTGCTGTGGTGACATCTGCGACGCGGGGAACACCGTCGGGTCCAGGATAAAGTTTGCTGATCCTTCCTAGTCGCCAGCACAACGGGGGGATATTATCTGCCTTCAGCACAACTAGGTCATTCAGTCTTAAGTCCATGCTCCTTGTGCGCCATTTTGTGCGTTGCTGCAACTCCGAGACATATTCGCTGGCCCATCGTTTCCAAAAATGCTGTCTAATTTGTTCTAGTCGCTGGAATTTTTCAAGTCGATGGGTGTTGTAGTGTAGGATGCTCGGCGACGGCATAGATGTAAGCGGCCTGCCTATCAAAAAGTGTCCCGGAGTAAGCGGATAGAAGTCGTCAGGAGATGGGCTGAGAGGACACAGGGAACGGCTGTTAAGGATAGCTTCTATTTGTGCAAACAAAGAAGATAATTCCTCGAAGGTAAGATGTGTGTTCCCTAAAATCCTACGCAAATGGAACTTTGCTGATTTGACCCCAGCCTCCCAGAGGCCTCCAAAGTGAGGAGCGTATGGTGCTGAAAAGCGGAATTCAATTCCCTGCCAAGCTGCAAAGTCACTGATGGAGTCACCTTGTAACTGAAAAAATGTTTTTATTTCTTTTGCAGCTGCAACAAAATTGCTACCATTGTCACAGTATATTTCTTTAGGCACGCCCCTTCGAGCAATAAATCTTTTTAAGGTTAAAATTAATGCGTCTTTAGACAAGTCACTGACGGCTTCTAAATGTATGCATTTATATCTAAAGCATACAAATATGCACAAGTAACATTTACTTATTTTGCAACCTCGACCCTTGCGATCAATGATCAAAAATGGACCGGCAAAGTCAGTACCTACAGTAATAAAAGGATAGCTTGGCTCCACTCGCTCTGAAGGTAAGTTACCCATTACGTTGGACATTGACTGACCCTTGAAGCGGCGACAGGTAACGCAATTACGAGCTATACGTCTGGCTAAGTTGGGTCCTCCGATAGGCCAATATTGTTCTCTGATAGAAGCGAGGAGATGCTGCGGCCCAGCATGCATTAAACGTTTATGTTCTAGCTCAAACAATAGTTTTGTGAGATGGTGGTCAGCCTTTAGTATTATAGGGTGTCTTTTGTCATAGCTGTAAGAAGAAGAGGGAAATCGTCCGCCTACTCGTAATATTCCTTCCGTGTCTATAAAGGGGTTGAGGGACAGTAGAGTAGCTTGGGATTTAATTGGTAAGTTTTCACGTAATTGATTTAACTCATTTTGAAAACATTGCATTTGAGCTATTTTAATTAAGGTTTTTTGAGCTTTGTTTAATTCTTTAACTTTTATTGTACCTGTGAGTTTGTCTGAGTCATACAATTTATTATAGGAATTTTTATATTTCTCAGACCGTTCTAATAAATAATTATGTGAAAATCGCAAGACTCTAGCATAGACCCGTTGCATCGTTGTTAGCCTAGAAATTTTATAAAGATTGAAAGACTGATTGTCTTGCAGCGGAGATGCAACTTCCGCCACCAAGGTAGACTGGACTTCGACCTGTGGCAATTTGTCTCTTCTTGTAGATTCTAGAAGCGGCCACGAAGACTCTGGTAGGGACAAGAATGGTGGTCCTTGCCACCATATAGTAATGTCACCTACGCATTGTGGATCTACTCCACGAGAAGCAAGATCGGCTGGATTGGAAGAAGAAGGTAAGTAGCGCCAGGCAGTAGAGTCGGTGAGCTCGTTTATTGCGCCTACTCGGTTGGCGACAAATGTCTTGGTTTTATGAGGTGATCGCAACCAGCCTAAGACCACATTTGAGTCTGTCCAATACACGTGACGATCTATGGAGCAGCGTAGAGCCTTTGTCACTGTAGAGCTCAATTCAGCCGCTAGTAAAGCTCCGCAGGGTTCTAAGCGCGCGCTTTAGCACATAATAAATTGACTTCTACTCTTCCTTCTTTATTTAGCGAACGTAGGTATATAGTAGCACCGTAAGCTCGCTGTGATGCGTCACAAAAACAATGCATTTCAATGTGGGTGGGGTTGTCAATCAAAACATTTCTTTGAACGTTTAAACTAGAAAGAATGGCTAAATGCTTAGTAAATTTTGTCCAGAAATTCCGGATGTTTTGGAGTACTGGTTCGTCCCAGTCTAATTTAAGTGCCCATAACTCTTGTAGGATTATTTTCGGTTTAATGGTTTTGCACCAGTTCCCCGTCAAATAAAAATTTGCTAGAAAATATTAGAAAAAAAAAAGAAACATATTCACGTAATAAAAAAATTAAAAAAAACGTAAAAATTATTCTTGCATGACTAAGTGTATATGAGGATACAAAGGAAAATGCAGTTTTTAACAATTATGTTATATAATTTGATAATAAAAATAAATAGCCGACAGAAGCGTTATGGCGTCGGGGTTTTGTTCGAGTGAGTGTGTATGACAGCTTGTGGTAAGTGGTTGATGTATGATTGGTGTAAAAGTATGACGTATGTAGCGTGTGGAGTTCTAATTGGTATATAGAATGTGTGTACTTAAAACTAGTTTGAAGATGTTGTTGACGGTTTCCGGTTGACAAATAATATGGCGCAGACATCCTCCCGCCCGTTGAAAGATGTAGAGCTTTCAAGGTTCTTGAGTCTCAGGGTTCGGAAGGAGACACAGACGATTAAAGGCTCTCCTTAGGATGCCATTTGCTGTGGTGACATCTGCGACGCGGGGAACACCGTCGGGTCCAGGATAAAGTTTGCTGATCCTTCCTAGTCGCCAGCACAACGGGGGGATATTATCTTCCTTCAGCACAACTAGGTCATTCAGTCTTAAGTCCATGCTCCTTGTGCGCCATTTTGTGCGTTGCTGCAACTCCGAGACATATTCGCTGGCCCATCGTTTCCAAAAATGCTGTCTAATTTGTTCTAGTCGCTGGAATTTTTCAAGTCGATGGGTGTTGTAGTGTAGGATGCTCGGCGACGGCATAGATGTAAGCGGCCTGCCTATCAAAAAGTGTCCCGGAGTAAGCGGATAGAAGTCGTCAGGAGATGGGCTGAGAGGACACAGGGAACGGCTGTTAAGGATAGCTTCTATTTGTGCAAACAAAGAAGATAATTCCTCGAAGGTAAGATGTGTGTTCCCTAAAATCCTACGCAAATGGAACTTTGCTGATTTGACCCCAGCCTCCCAGAGGCCTCCAAAGTGAGGAGCGTATGGTGCTGAAAAGCGGAATTCAATTCCCTGACAAGCTGCAAAGTCACTGATGGAGTCACCTTGTAACTGAAAAAATGTTTTTATTTCTTTTGCAGCTGCAACAAAATTGCTACCATTGTCACAGTATATTTCTTTAGGCACGCCCCTTCGAGCAATAAATCTTTTTAAGGTTAAAATTAATGCGTCTTTAGACAAGTCACTGACGGCTTCTAAATGTATGCATTTATATCTAAAGCATACAAATATGCACAAGTAACATTTACTTATTTTGCAACCTCGACCCTTGCGATCAGTGATCAAAAATGGACCGGCAAAGTCAGTACCTACAGTAATAAAAGGATAGCTTGGCTCCACTCGCTCTGAAGGTAAGTTACCCATTACGTTGGACATTGACTGACCCTTGAAGCGGCGACAGGTAACGCAATTACGAGCTATACGTCTGGCTAAGTTGGGTCCTCCGATAGGCCAATATTGTTCTCTGATAGAAGCGAGGAGATGCTGCGGCCCAGCATGCATTAAACGTTTATGTTCTAGCTCAAACAATAGTTTTGTGAGATGGTGGTCAGCCTTTAGTATTATAGGGTGTCTTTTGTCATAGCTGTAAGAAGAAGAGGGAAATCGTCCGCCTACTCGTAATATTCCTTCCGTGTCTATAAAGGGGTTGAGGGACAGTAGAGTAGCTTGGGATTTAATTGGTAAGTTTTCACGTAATTGATTTAACTCATTTTGAAAACATTGCATTTGAGCTATTTTAATTAAGGTTTTTTGAGCTTTGTTTAATTCTTTAACTTTTATTGTACCTGTGAGTTTGTCTGAGTCATACAATTTATTATAGGAATTTTTATATTTCTCAGACCGTTCTAATAAATAATTATGTGAAAATCGCAAGACTCTAGCATAGACCCGTTGCATCGTTGTTAGCCTAGAAATTTTATAAAGATTGAAAGACTGATTGTCTTGCAGCGGAGATGCAACTTCCGCCACCAAGGTAGACTGGACTTCGACCTGTGGCAATTTGTCTCTTCTTGTAGATTCTAGAAGCGGCCACGAAGACTCTGGTAGGGACAAGAATGGTGGTCCTTGCCACCATATAGTAATGTCACCTACGCATTGTGGATCTACTCCACGAGAAGCAAGATCGGCTGGATTGGAAGAAGAAGGTAAGTAGCGCCAGGCAGTAGAGTCGGTGAGCTCGTTTATTGCGCCTACTCGGTTGGCGACAAATGTCTTGGTTTTATGAGGTGATCGCAACCAGCCTAAGACCACATTTGAGTCTGTCCAATACACGTGACGATCTATGGAGCAGCGTAGAGCCTTTGTCACTGTAGAGCTCAATTCAGCCGCTAGTAAAGCTCCGCAGGGTTCTAAGCGCGCGCTTTAGCACATAATAAATTGACTTCTACTCTTCCTTCTTTATTTAGCGAACGTAGGTATATAGTAGCACCGTAAGCTCGCTGTGATGCGTCACAAAAACAATGCATTTCAATGTGGGTGGGGTTGTCAATCAAAACATTTCTTTGAACGTTTAAACTAGAAAGAATGGCTAAATGCTTAGTAAATTTTGTCCAGAAATTCCGGATGTTTTGGAGTACTGGTTCGTCCCAGTCTAATTTAAGTGCCCATAACTCTTGTAGGATTATTTTCGGTTTAATGGTACATAGAGAAAGTAATCCTAGAGGGTCAAAAATTTTAAATGTCGACGATAATATTGACCGCTTAGTTAAGACGTCAGTCGGCGCATAATGAAGGTTGAAATGAAGTTGATCTAAAGAGGGAATCCAACCAATACCTAAAGTACTAGTAGAGCTGCTTATCAGTAAGTCGCTCTCCTCAAGATCAATAGATTCGGCAAAAAGAAGATCCGGTAAATTTGATCGATATTTTCGTAAATGGAACGCACCTTTGGCTAGTTCGCTTGACACGCGACTCTGAATTTGACGTAACTCTTTTTCAGAATTAGAACCGGTAAGTAGATCATCACAGTAGAAATCATTTTGTATGATGGTTTTTATAGTACACTCGTCACATTCTTCGCCAAGTTGCCAAATGCATCTAGTGCTTAGAAAGCTTGCGCTAGAGAAGCCGTAGGTCACCGTATTTAGACGTAGTGTTCGTATGGGTTCGTAGTCGTTGTCCCGCCAAAGTATAAGTTGTAAGTCGTGATCCGGCTCTGTTACGTTGATTTGTCGGAACATCTTCTCTATGTCTCCGGATAAAACATATTTATACTGACGAAATCGAATCAAAATATTAAATAATGAGTCCTGTATATTAGCTCCAACCAATTGGATGTCGTTGACAGACACGCCTGAACTAGAGGGCGCTGATGCGTCAAAGACAACACGGAGTTTAGTAGACTCACTTTGCTCCTTTATAACAGGATGATGTGGAAGAAAATAGGAATTGATAGGCTTTGGAATAGACGTTTCGGATAGATGGCCTAGTTCAGCGTATTCGTGTATGAAATCGCAATAAGACCTCTTTAAGCCTGGCCTTTTCTTTAGGCGAGCTTCTAGGCCTAAAAATCTCTTTTTAGCTAAGTTAAATTTAAATTACCTAGGCAGTTTCTATCCTCACGATGTGGTAAAGCGACGTTGAAACGACCATAACTAGATCGGCTAGTATAAGCAAGAAAATGTTTGAAATTTTGGTTGCAGGTCCTGTCACGGTCGCCAATTCTTTGTATATAAGGATACAAAGGAAAATACAGTTTTTAACAATTATGTTATATAATTTGATAATAAAAATAAATAGCCGACAGAAGCGTTATGGCGTCGGGGTTTTGTTCGAGTGAGTGTGTATGACAGCTTGTGTTAAGTGGTTGATGTATGATTGGTGTAAAAGTATGACGTATGTAGCGTGTGGAGTTCTAATTGGTATATAGAATGGGTGTACTTAAAACTAGTTTGAAGATGTTGTTGATGGTTTCCGGTTGACAAATAATATGGCGCAGACACTAAGAAGTATCCACTTACTGAGACTCGATGTGGTTGTTACTTCACTCTAAAGAACTGCAGTCCTCCTTCAGCAGGGACCTCGGATACTGACAGGAATAGGTGAACATCAGGGTTCCCGCGTGAATGACATTGTAGCCCTCACACTATTCCATGTCTTTTGTCACTGTCACTTTTAAAGTCCATAAAAGTGAAGTATAAAACTCGCGACACGTTAAAAAAATTAAAGGTACCTGTATAGTTTAGGGAAAGAATTGTTATAGTTGACATATATAAATATTTTTAAATTAAGGATATTTAACATAATACGAAGTCAACACGTCGAAACTGGAACCGGCGTGCGTCTAAACCATCCTGTGTTCCTCCTATTGTGGACATGAAACAAGATCTAAGCGATCCATATATTAAGATATATCCAGTTATAACTAGATATAGAAGTTTTAACCCTAACCGAAACTTGTTTGGTCATACCAGCACTCCATATTACCAAACCCTTTTAGAAGTTAAAAGACAAGACTTCCCCATCAGAACCAGCTAGCAGCACTAAAAAAATCAAGACATACAAACCATTCCTCCATACTGGAGATAAGTCTAAGCGTCTCTTCTTTATCTTCTTAATCTCTTATTTACTTTTCCTGAAGCACTAGTAGCACTACTAGTCTCAAATCAACTTTGCTTGAATCTTAGTTTTAAGATTTATTTTAGGTAATCTATAATTTTTAGCTGTAGATTAAGTGTGTTCTAGAAAATAAGGTTGCCTCGATATAATTAGACCCCCTCTTTTAAGTAGTCGATGCTAAATAAACTACAGGTCCAAAAATACCAAGAACCATTTCCAGAGTGTATCCTCAATGTTTGATATGTGTTTATCTAAACTTAGTCCAGATATAGTATGCCGTGAATCTGTAGCGAAGGACCGTTAGCGAAGATCTGTTCTAGATCTACCTTCCGACTCAAACTCCATTGAACACACAGATTTTGGCGTGTAAATTAGTGTTGTGAAGTGCAGTTTTAAGAAATTTTATGTAATAAAATTAAAAAAATAAGTTTAATGTAATTTTCAGTGACAATTATAAATTTAACTCAGATCAAAATTCAACTCTCACAGAGATATTTAATGAAGACAAGGTATAAATAAAAAAAAAAATAGGCTGAGCTGTAAATTTAATTGTTTGTGTAACAACTCAGTCAAAATTGCTAAAAGTATTATTTAGCTTATTAAAATCTAGTTCATTTTTGTAGGCTTTCAGTTACTTTAATTTTGAAAATAAAGTGTAACAATAAATATTTTAAAAAAATACACACAAAACTCAAACATTTCACAAAATTCACACACTCTCCTTAACATTAAAGAAAATCGAGAAAT
Source organism: Apoda limacodes (assembly GCA_946406115.1). NCBI lineage: Eukaryota > Metazoa > Arthropoda > Insecta > Lepidoptera > Limacodidae > Apoda > Apoda limacodes. The sequence continues at coordinate 21,232,886 of OX291541.1, read as the reverse complement.
ATTGCCCTATAACCCTTGTTCTACAAAATTTTCCCATCAAAATAAAACCAGCTGAAAAACAAATCATAGCCAGACTTAGAAAGTCTAGGTTACCTAGTTCTCCTAACAATCTGTTAGACAAGAAAATAAAAGAAAAACAGCTAAATTCTTTCTTGTCTGAAGAATAAGACAAAGAAAGACGAAATCATTGTGTTTCAGAAAATCACCCGGGAAAACGGGGATTTTGGAGCCCTTGTAAATCTAAATCTAAATTTAAAAAAAATATTTCCTACCTCTGGAAAATAAATAAATTAATTAAAAATAAATTAATTTAATAAAATTAAATAATAGGATCTGTGTAACTTACACAATTTATTTAGCTTTTCACTGTTTTAAAATAAAAAAAAATTAAGACACTTTTCAAGCCTTGACGGACAGGCTGATTTCTCGAATCGCTCAATGTGCAAGCTCTACGATAGCTCGACAATTTCCCGTGTTATACTAGACGTCTAAACTCAACGATAGTCTGACAGTCTCTGTCCTGAAGTTCTCTTCTCAATCTTCCACAAAGCCTTTGGAGTCAATCCCCACTGTAATGCCATGGAAAAATACTGAACATCATACAAGTAAATTCTTTGATTCCGAGTTCAATATTAAATTCGGGCTGCGATCTTTGTTTATATAAAGGCCCGCCAGAAAATCATGTCACCATGAAAACGTAAGCAAATGTAGTTCTTACAATCACAACATTACAATCCAACACATTTGAAACAGAAGACATATGTGGTAATTCCAACGGTCCCAATTTTACAACCAGTATAAATTGGTCTATCCGCTGTTATGCGCCTCACTCCCTTCTCTCCCCTAACTCGTCTACAAACAAAGAAAATATTTTGAGAACAATAAGGCCTTGTTTTAAGCTGCCGCCTAGCTTAACACACCCCCTGTACCCTTCTTTCCTCCGTTCCTCCGAATATAAACAATATTTACCACTGACATGGTCAACACCACCGCACAGAAAAACAACTCTATTTATATAAGGTTTGAACTTGAAGAAATGACATAGCTATAACATGGTAAATTCATCACTTTGTGTGCTAGCGTAGCGTATGGTTCACGCCATTTTGTCATATAAGCGTTATACAAGTGTGTAATAGAACAGGAACGAATCCCACACGAGGGCACCAATCTTAATATAAACATAAGTTCGTGTACACTTCGTACCTCTGGGAACAATGAGAAATAAACACTCCCGACTTAATTTTTTTTTTAAAACAAAGGGTACGGTCGCGGTCAGAAAATGTTTACCAGTTTTTAAAATTAGATTGTATATCACACTTTTTTCACTAAGTCTAAAATGCCATATCAAGTTACTTTTAAGTATTATTACCTTTCAAAAGCTATTATGCAAAATGATGCATCGAGAAAAACAACAAGAATTATTGATCACTCTTTGATAATGCAACTAATATCTTTATTTGTTGAAATGACATTTATCAAAAAATATTGTTTGAACGTCGTTTTGACAAGAGCAAAATTTTACAAAAGATTTTTTCATAACGAAATAAAATGGCAAGTTTAACCCTGGAGCAAGGGGCTGAAATAATATTTCTCTTCGAAGGTGGACATAGTATTAGTGCTATATCACGAGAACTCAATATATCGCGATTCACTGTGAGGTTTTGGATTAGGCCTAACGGCGAAGAAGGGCAAATAACAGATCATAGAAATAATTCAGGACGACGACCGATACTAACCGCCGCGCAAATAACAGAAATCATTCGGCGTTACGAAGAGAATGGTTTCACACCAACTAGTTATTCTGCTGCTTTATATGGTGTGAGTGCTCGGACGATCCGACGAGCTTTGCACAATGTTGGACTACACTACAGACACCATGCTATTAAAGTGGAGCTGAAACCTCACCACAAAACAGCCCGGCTTAACTTTGCGCGACGACATCTCGATTTTGATTGGTCGAATACTATATTTACCGATGAAAAAACTTTTAAATCAAGCCAAATCGGAAGATTAACTTTATGGCGCTACAATCGAACTCGGTATGATGAAGGTCATATTGTGCCTCAAAACGAGTTGGGTCGCATTACAGTAAACTTATGGGGGTGGATGAGCCTTGACGGCGTCGGAGAACTGGCGTCGTTAGAGAATAGGGCTACGGCCATTAATTATGTGTCGCTTTTGGAAGAAGTGATGCTGCCTACTGAGCGCGTAGTGTATCCTGTAACGGAATTCCCACACATTACTTACGTTCAAGATAATGCACGGATACACACAGCCCGTGCTACTATGGCGTGGTTCAACCTGAACCGTGACATTCGTCCCTTACAATGGCCCGCTCGGTCTGCTGATTTAAACCCTATTGAAAATTTATGGGGGCTTATGGTTCAACGCTGGGACTGTCAAAATGAAAGAAACCCTCAAGCTCTTAGATCACACTGTGCTCAAGTATGGGATGATATCAGAGGTACTGATCTATGCACGCGTCTTGTTGCATCTATGCGAGATAGACTACGTGCAGTCATTGCTGCAGAGGGAGGTTATACTAGATATTAAATAAAGATTTTCGAAGTGTTTTATTATTTCTTCATATTCTTATTTAAAAAACTAAAATATTAGTTTTTTCAAAGAAAGTTTTCTATATATTAAAACTTGATATTAGTCAGTCCATCTCCTAGAGCAGAGATGGCGAACACTTGGCAATTCGGGCTCGCCAATCATTTATAAAATTTCTTTTTTCACCTACGTATGCTTGCAAGTCATTTTTAGAAATGAACTCTAGTTTAGCTTCCATACTGCTTAGTAACAAAGTACGAGCCTGCCCTAATGTGAGATTTTAAGCACCTAATTTGCAACAGCAGAAATCACACTAATTTTTTTATTAAATTTAAATATAAATATTAAACATTTCGATTGCTGTAAACATTTCGAGCTGCAAGTATCTAAATAGCTTTAAGTTAACAGCAATTCGTTTAATTTTTCTCCATTATTATTAAGTAACCCAGATTTTTTGACGACACGTCATAGGTACAGTATTGTTTTTTTCATAGAAAATGGCACACTCATTAATAAAGGTTCGCCATCCCTGTCCTAGAGCGATTGATTGTCATATTAGAAAAAAGATAATCTATGGTCAATCAAATTATTTTGAAATAGACATTTAGAACTTGTGACTTAAATGTGTGCATGCAATTGTGATCCTTAAGGTGGTAAACATTTTCTGACCGCGACTATACAATGAGAGTACTGTCTGTTTAAATTACTGAGAAGTGTTTATTTTAATAAGTACAAAGTTTTGTACTTTGGTTAAATTTAAAGTAAATATTTTAAGTATATAGTACAACCATACACTCGTTTTGCGAAATAAACTCTGTAGCAAAAAAAATCTTTTACACAGCAACATCCAGGGCCTTTGTTAATAGTTTAGTTATTTATTTATTTTAATTATTTTTAATCTCGTAGTTTATTTAATTAGAAATTTATACAATACCAATTTAGTTAGAAAAAAGGGATAACTTAACGGCGTTACACTTACTCGCGTTATTTTCATAATAAATAAATAAATAAATAAAATAAATATATAAATAAATAAATATAAATATATTTGGACATTACACACAGCGCCGTCTGGCCCCAAAGTTGTCAAGGCTTGTGTTATAGATACCAGACAACGCACAGAAATACATAATTATTACTTTATTTTTGTAAATACATACATATCATACATAATTACACCCAGACTCAAGACAAACACAAATGTTTAATACATAAATGTTTGTCCTATGCGGGAATCGAACTCACACCCTCTGCACAGCAGTCGGCCACACTACCAACTGGGCTGCGAGGGAGACAATTGTTAATTATAGTTAATAATGTTAATGATAGTTGATTAATTAATGATAGTTGTTAATGATAAAAATAATAGTTAATAATGTTATTGTCCGCGGTACCACCCGCCCTTAATTCTTTTATTAGAGAATTATTATTATTCTAGAAAATGTTCTTCGCGTGTTGTTTATTAATTCACAGAGCATTTTAAGAGTAAATATCTTTAGGCGACTTTAGTAAATAGCGATCATATCAAAAACATTTAAATGTGGAAACATTCACATGCCAAGCCTCACATTGCAATCTCTTTGGTGAAATTCCGTGCGTTTTTCCCAAAATATAAGTTTGCACGTATTAAAATACGGAGCGATAATTCATATATCATATATTATTTTGTTAATCTCGACGAAGGCGACAGTCGCCTTCGTCACACAGAAACTAACATGGCCAGTCTAGACGTAGGGTCCGATAAAAGCTCGTCTAAATAATCAAAGTCTAAAATTATACAACTTAGAAGTAGAAGTAGAAGAAGTAAAACATTTATTTGACACTCAAACAATTACATATTTAACATAAATATATATAAATAAGAATACATTGGTAATTGAGTGCCAAAAAGGTCTCTTTACTCAGTTTATGCTGCAGCCGAAGCCTCAGCACTGATATTCTGTAAGAGCCTTTTTGGTTGTCACTAAACCAGAGTGACCGCAAACAAAACAGAAAAAAAAAATAATTTAAATTAATAATTTACATCACAACATAATACGAACATAAGATAAAAGCAAAAATATTTAAAACAGTCTTGGCTGTATGTTACCTTTATCGTAACAATGATGATGGAAATAAGGAAAAAAAAAGAAAGTATATCCAAAAAACTAAAATAAAAACGTACTACACATGCATGTACTACATAATATAACCTCACTTTAATGGAAAACCAATTACGTATCAATACTTAAAATGCTAATTAATTATATATTGTGTGTGTTACAAAAGAATTTGTATTAGTAGTAACCGAAAGACTAAAAATTAATAAACTGTGATAAAGTCATTAGAGATATTTAGATGGAATTAGACATGTCCGGTTATCAAATTATCTCAGCAGTAGAAGGATGTTTACGGCAGTCCGTGGAGGAATCTAAGATACGTGTACACAGTACAGGTAAGAGCTGTCTTAGTCTCTCGCTAGGAAATCTGTTTTTTTTAATAAAAACGATTTATAATACCTTATAAATGTATTTTCGTATTTGCAGCACGAATAGGCGGTGGTAAGTCATTCCAGCACCGACTTGCCGCAAACTTGAAACTACCACGGAAAGCCGCGGATTTATGGCGAGGACATAAGATAAGAAACGATATTGCTCTGGCCCCATATCTATTCATGTCTCTCGCCCATGACAATTTCTCATAAAGGTAAATTGGCTTTCTGCTTTAAACTACACCAAACATCAGTGTTGCCAGATGCAATAGCCTGCATGCTGTCATTTTTACACACGCAGGTCACATGCGTTCTTGGGGGAATTTAAAAAAAAAAAACGTGCAGATGCATTTTGAATCCTTTGTACGAGACTCTGCATCTTAGCCAGTAAACATGGTCCGTAAGCAGCATCAGCATAGTTTAGTTTAGATAAAACTAGAGTCACACAGCATGATTCTAGTATTGACACTAATGTATGAGCGCAGGTTATACAATAATCTAAGTCTATAAAAGCAGTTACGGACAGCTTCCAGAACATGTGTCTCAAATCTAAGGTGACTATCCATAACAAATCCCAAGTTCTGTGCCTCAGTTTCTCATTCAACAGATTCACCCAAGATGGTTATTGTAGGCAGATGCCTGGAAATATCCTGGACTTGTTTCTTGAAACCTAAGATCATAAATTTCGATTTGGTAGGGTTCAAAGCCAGATTGTTTTTACTAGACCATAAAACTACTCTACTAAGTTCTTCATTAATGTATTTTACAGATGTTGGTGTGGTACTTGGAGTGAGAGGCAGATAAATTTGCAGATCATCAGCATATAGATGGTAATTACAGTGGTGCAAACAGGTGGAGATATCTGCACTATAAATAATAAAGAGAAGTGGTCCTAGGATTGACCCTTGTGGTACACTTTGTTCTACTGGCTGTATAGAAGAAGTATTCTTTGTGCCATCTTCCCTAATGATTTCTACAAACTGTGATCTATAACAGAGATAGCTATTGAACCAAGCTACTGCAGAAGAGTCAAACCCATAGTAAGATAGTTTGGATAAAAGAAGAGAAGAATTAATAGAGTTAAATGCACGGGAGAAATCTAATAATACCAATATAGAGCCCATTCCATTGTCCCGTGAATACAAAATGTAGTCAATAACATCTATTAATGCTGTTGTAGTAGGTACTGTGATAGTTCCAAAACCCTGACTGTGTTTTAGGTAAAATGTTATTATGTTCAATAAAATTACGGACTTGTATACAAACAACTTTTTTTAAGATCTTAGAGAGACATGATAAGATATTAATTGACCTAAGATCTTTCTCACTGCTGGGATTAGGCTTTTTTTGAATAGGCCTAACAAGTGCGATCTTCCACACATCAGGGTAAACAGATCTACTGATTGATCTGTTGATTATCATTGTTATTACACCCAAAGTTTGTGGTAAGGTCATCATCTGCAATGAAATTTGGTCCGTACCCTGAGCATTAGAGTGAGGGCCCCTTTAACTTAAGAATTTTCTCACCTTTTTTTTTTCTTTTCTTGGACCAATCTAATAACTTTAAGAGAGCAATTCTTGTATATATGTACATATATAGATAAATAATCTGAATCACGGAAATGTCTCCAACGATTTTCATGAAATTTAGTATGCAGGGGGTTTCGGGGGCGATATATCGATCTAGCTAGGCTTCATTTTTAGAAAAAGTTGTTTAATCCGTGTTTTCAGGCCATGATAAACTGAAAAATATGACTCTTCCTGACATCTGCTGGAGAGTAGTAATACTATTATTTTTACCGACACAGCAACACTATTTTATTTTATTTTATTTTATTTTATTGGGGTTTATAAACAATTACATTCACAAATTATAACATAAAATAGCAATCAACAAAAAAGCATAAATGTAACCTACACCATAAACCACAGATAGATACTAACAGAAAAAAGTAAGCGGATACTAAAAGTCTAGCTACCTATATATTATTATTATTATTTTTTTTTAAGTATTGATAACTTTTTAAAGAAACAAAACAAAACACATATTTTTCGAAAATTAAGCTGAATAAAAAGCGACAGTTCAAAGCAGATATATGATTAACAATTTAAACTGTCTAACATTTTTTTTCTGAAGGTTACTTCAGATACAGAGAGAATATCTACGTCCTTATTAAACTGACTATTGTAAGATGTAACAGCACGACGTAGTGGCGCGCGCTCACCAGCGTTGGTGCGGCAACGGCCCACAGCAAACAGCTTATGAGGGCGCGCCACACGTTGAGGACAACTACGAGTGGGCACACTATAACACAAGCTGTTATTTAACTCAATACAATCAAATTTGTTATGACAGAGTTTATATAAAACTAGTGATTCCAGAAATGTTCTCCTAGATTTTAAATCCAAAAGTTTATATTTATTCAAGAGTTGTGAGTAAGACAAGCGTTTACCAAGTAGTTTGTAAAACATAGTACGAAGGTATTTTTTTTGTACTTGTTCAATAGCATTTACATATTTCTTATAAAGCGGATTCCAAATAGATACAGCGTATTCCAAATGAGGTCGAACCAATGATTTGTATAAGTGTATAAACGTTTTTGCGTTTTTAAATTCCTTGCCTGAACGCATTATAAAACCATATAACTTGTATGCATTATTTACCATTTCACAGACATGAGTATGGAAATGCATTTTGCTGTCCATGGTTACACCAAGATCTCTGATAGCATCTACTTTTGTTAAAGAATTGTTAAGGAGTTTATAAACTAATTTTACAGTATTGGTTTTCTTAGAAAATGTGATAGTTTTACATTTATGTATACTTAAGCTTAATTTATTAGACAAACAATATTCACTTAAACGATCAAGATCTGATTGTAGATTATTTGCATCATCTACAGACTGAATTGTATGATATATTTTTAAATCGTCGGCGTATAATAGATATTTGGTATGGTTAAAACATTTACTTATATTATTAATGAAAATCAAAAAAAGCAAAGGTCCCAAAATTGATCCTTGAGGTACTCCAGATGTGATATGTACATACTCAGATGAAATACCATTTAAAACTACTCTTTGTGTGCGATTTGTGACATATGACTTGAACCACCTCCACAGATTACCTCGGATACCATTATAAGCAATTTTATCCAATAGAATTTTATGATCTACCCGGTCAAAAGCTTTTTGAAAGTCCGTATATATGCAATCTGTTTGTTTATTATTATCAATGTTATTAAATAAGTCAGTGGTATAAACTAACAAGTTTGTCACTGTAGATCTATTTTTGACGAAACCATGTTGTTGAGGCATTAATTTATGGTGTAAAATGGGGTATATTTCATTATGTATAATCCTTTCAAAAAGTTTTGACAGGCTGGAGATCATGGATATGGGACGGTAATGATCAACTTTTGCCAAGGATCCATTTTTGTGAACAGGGACAACATTAGCAGCTTTCCAGATTGTAGGCATGGAACCCTCAGATAAGCATAAATTAAACAGTATGGCAATAGGTACGCACAACGTATCTGCAGTGTGTTTTAGGAAGATTGGAGGTACACCATCCGGTCCCGTCCCTTTCGTCATGTCTAAGCAGCGTAAAGCTTCCCGAACGATTGTGATAGTAATATTAATATTATGTATATTAAAGTCACATGTGTTATTAATTACAATTTGTTCGATGGAATAATCTTCAGGCAATATAGAAGCTGCAAACACAGAGTGAAAGTATGAAGATAATAAATTGCAGACTTCCTGCGGATTGTTTGCAATTTCCTTGCCATACTCCATAACATTAGGTATTCCGCTTTTTTTTCTGTTATTTCTAAAAAAAGTCCAAAAATACTTTGAATTTTTATGTATATTAGTTTCTACTGTATTTATATATCTTTCATAACAGACTTTGGATATTTTTTTAAACCGTGCTCTGTACAGAGAAAAAATTTCGTAATCAGATTTGTTTTTATATTTTTTCCATTTGATCCAGGCCTGATTTTTGTTTTTAAATAAATGTATGAGAGAAGGCGTAAACCAATTAGGATAAGAGCTATCAACTTTTCGTTTATAAGGGACAAACTTTTTTATACATCCATATAAAATTTCATAAAATAGAGATACTGCTGCTTCCGGGGACAGATTATTAAATAATTTATTCCAGTTTTGGTTTTGCAAGTATTTATTAATGTTTAGATAGTCAGCTTTGTGAAAACAGTATCTATAATTGGATTTACGCATCATAGGCGGGCGTGAGTCATTAAAGGGCATGGAGACCGTAAACGGCGGGTGATGCGGGTCAGGTGGTACAAGAGGTGAGCACACAGCATTCCCTATACAGTCTGGTGTATTAGATATAAACAGGTCAAGTATTTTATTATTTGTATTTCTAAATTTATTAATTTGGTACAGGTTTAAGATAGACATAAAATTCTCATAATATATATTAGGTGGCGAAAAATTAGAATTAGAAATAGGTATGTTGTAAGTATCATAATCGAACCAGTCTAGATTACATAGATTATAATCTCCTACGACCCAGTATGTGTCAATGTAATCCGCACCAAGTAGGTAGCTCCTGTAGGTTTTCAAAATGCCTTGCATATATATCTGGGTTAAGCCTAGGAGGTATATATACAGCACTTAAGTGTTTCTGGTACCGACCTGTAGGTATCTCAATAATAACTTGTTCCACAAATGGCACGGACTGTAGCGCGAGCGCGGCGGCATGCACGCAGCGCGTAGCCCCTTACTCGTGTCGCACCGCCACCAGTACGCCCCCGCTAAAGCTACTTGATAAGAGATGTTGTTGTTAAGCAATACTAAAGCTACTTGACTATAGCAGGTGTTGTTAAAAAGCAAAGCTTGGTCCCCAGGTACTACTTACTTAATGTGAATGGGACCAATCTGTGGGTTAAAAATCCGAATGGGTTTATAAATGACAGAAATCTGAGGCAATATACATTCAAAACAAACACACAATGGAATTAAGAAACTTTTTAAAGTCAATGTTTCTATCTCTGCTACAGCATCTTAGAAATTCTCTGGAAGACCGACTTGTACTTGAATATTTTAAAAAAAATGCTAACAAAATGAAAAAAATTAAGTTTCTACCTCTGCTAGAAGTACCTATTAATTTGCGCAATACCTACTCGCACCAATCTTTTTTTCCTTCTTTATGTTAACCGAATCCTAAAATTTCAAGTTTCTTCATTTGCACAAGTACCTTAGACTTTTGATGATCGCTGAGTTAGTCAGTGACAAACTAAAGGAACTTCGAATAGATATATCTGGTAAATTATATTAGGTGCAAACTTGTAATTTGAACACACATAACATGTTAGTTTGAGAATTACTTTTGGTAACAATTTAAGAATTTTAGCTGTATCAAAAACGATAATACACAGGGTCTAAAATTGCCATGAGCTGCTTCGAGAAAATAATGTTGGGGCCGTGTCAGTGTTGTTTGCTCAACTTACTTGTAGCTGGAGGGCATGGGAAAACCCAAGCGTTTTTTAAACTTGGTGTTTTTACCATGAATAACATCCAGTTAATGTTCCCTGGTTATCATCGAACCCTCAAAGTTCTGAGTAGGAAGCACCTTAGATTGAAAGTACCATTTCACCGAACCGGTTTTCTCTCTAATTCCTTTTCCTGTCAGGCTGTACATCTCTGGAACGCGCTACTTGTTGATATTAGGAAAGCGTCATCTAAACTATCATTTAAAACTGCATTACGCAAATACTGACTCAGACAATATACCTAATCTTATTATGTATCTATATAGTATCATACCATTTAGTATTGCATTTTATAGTTTCGTAGCATTGAATTTTTATTTGTATTATTTTATAATTTTTTTTTACCCTAATTATATTACTATGGTATCTTGTATTATATTCTTTTATTATTCTAATATATAAGCACGGTTTTTTTGTTAATTGTTAATGTCCACTTTGCTGTTGTGTGCACCACATTTTTTTTCGGGAGGTGTAATGACCTTGGATTTCAATTCTGTTGTGATACCCTTTTCTGAATGATTACATACTTTTGAAGGCTTTCTTTTCTGTTATACCTTGTATACAGTCTAAACTAGACGCATATGGCTGTTAAAATACCTAACAAATATCCTTTAAATATTTGGCTGTTCGTCATAAGACTCTCAATTCAACATATATATAAATATTCTTTGAAAGAAAACACATGGAAATAGGACTTCCGTAAAATATAAACCATAGACGTAGAAAGATGGGCAATAAAAACGATTTCAAACTTTGCGTCGGAGATAAAAATATAATAAATGAAAGTAAATTGAACTGATCTTGCGATCAGTTCAATCTACAAATAAACTTGTCTTTTCAAGTTCTAGATCTTGTTATCTACTATTTATCTCAACCGTATTCGTGGCTCCGTGTTCATTATTAAAATGGACAGACGTTTGTCTAACTGAATTCAGGCATGTATGGAGCTTGTTCACTCTTGTTCCGTATTTGTTCAAAACTTCGGTGTAGTGCAGTCTGCAGCTGTAGCGCCGCTCTTGTGCTGTACATACAATTCTTGTTTGACCTATTTTTACAACAAAGTTGAATTCATCATATTGCAAACAATTAGACCAGTTTATATTTTAAAAAATAAAGTAAATGTGATGTATTATGAAATTATTCCTGTTTTAATCCTGAGGGGCAGAGGTTCGAGCCTAGATAAGACTTTTTCTTAATTTCTCAAGAAATTGATTATTCTCTTCACTGGCTTTTTGGTGAAGAAATACATCGTAAGGGAACCTGCGTGCATCCGGAAAAAAAGACGTGTCTATGTGAAGCGCGAAATCCGCACTGGGCCCGCTTGTTGACTGTGGCCCAAATCGCCCTTGGTGAGGCTGGCAAGGATACAAAATTTTGGATTTATTTTTGTGTTATTATCCAACTGCGTCAGAAGGAGTGTTATGTTTTTAAGAGAGTATGTATGTATGTATATATGTATACTTGTTTGGCACGCTCAGTAGCCTAAACGGCTTGATAGATGTTAGCTTGAGAGGCGTCATTAGATTCGTCTCAAATGTGAGAGTGACACAGGGTACATAATATTCTTAAAAAAACAAAATGGCGGATTTATGCGCTTTAATGTGCGGGATAAAAAGTTCTGGTCAAAATAAAGGGATTTAAAAGGTAAGTGCAAAAAATACTAATAATAAAATATTAAAGCGCGAGTTAATACATGGAAAAAATAAGGCTAAAAAACTGTGAATAAAATATGAAGTCTATCTACTATAAGCTTAATCTAGCTTTATATCCTATACCAGCTTTTGCCCGCGGATCCGCCTGCGCTAAATTCGGTTATCGGCGTGGAATTCCTACGGCAAGTCTTTGATTAAATTGTGTTATAGTAAGCTATTACTGTAGCTATAGCTCGTTCACGTTGAATTTCTCCGTCAGAGTCCGCCATCTGCATAGTCAGTTCAGAAAAAAAAGGGAAATTCTTGTAATTCTTGTACACCTTAAGGGAAATTGCTGTCGAAACTTAAGTTTTCGGGCCTTTGGTCCCTAATTTAAACAATCTCTGTGCCAAAAATTATCTTAGTTCATTTGGCTCAGTGACGTTAAACAGTAACAAATAAACATACTAACAAACAGACGTTAAAATTTTTTTTTTTTTATACCACTAAGGTGGCAAACAAGCTTACGGTCCGCCTGATGGTAAGCGGTCACCGTAGCCTATGGACGCTTGCAACACACGGGGTGTCACTTGCCCGTTGCCGACCCTTCAGAAATCTAATAACTTCTTTCTTGAAGAACTCCATACTGTAGTCCTTGCAGAAAACCTTGGCAGGGAGCTCATTCCACAACTTAAGCGTTCGCGGGAGACCATTTAGGTTCTAAAGTGTGAGAATGAATTCCCTGGCGAGCGGTGCGATGGTATAAAGTAGCCGTGGGCATCATTTCGAACAATTCCTCAGAACACAACCCATTGTTCAAGCGTTAGAACACACACAGGGAGGCAAAGTCTCTCCTCAGACTTAAGGGCTCGATACCGCAAGTAAGTTTGGAATCGTCGACAATTCTCACATCCCGTCGTTGAACCGAGTCAAAAGGGCCAAGCTGGTATCCGGGTGCACCTGCCCAGAGATGGTAGCAGTACTCCATATGGGGCCGAACTTGCGGCTTGTACAGTAACAACCTTTGCCCCGACGTGAAGTACTGCTTCGCTCTGTTGAGTACACCAAGTTTTTGGACGCCAGCTTCACCTTATCTTTTAAATGATCTCGGAACTGAACATCGCTGGAGATATCGACGCCAAGGATCCCAATGGTCTTGGAGATGGAGAGGGGAGTGTTCTGGAATTGTGGGACTACAGTGAATGGAGTTTTCTTAGCAGTGAACGCGCACACTTGTGTCTTTGTAGGGTTAAATCGGACCAAGTTCACCTGTCCCCAGTCAGAGACCTTGGACAGTGTGGTCTCGATTTGAGACACAAGTTCTCCGTGGTTTTCCTCCACAACGGAACGAGGGATGTTAGGACGACCCGTGTAAAAAGCGTCTCCAGTACTGTCATCTGCATAGCAATGTATGTTGTTGATGTCCAACATGTCATTGATATGCAGTAGAAACAGCGTAGGAGACAGCACAGAGCCTTGCGGGACACCAGCATTAATGTCCATGCTATCAGAGCAACTACCGTCAGCTACGGTTCGTATGCGTCTGCCGGACAAAAAGCTAGCCACCCATTTGCACAAACCCTCCGGCACTCCGTAAGATGGCAACTTCGATAGAAGACCCCGGTGCCAGACCCGATCGAACGCCTACGCTATGTCCAGGCTACATGCCAACGTAGCCCCTGACTCTCAATGGCTAGTGCCCATCGGTGTATGAGATACACTAGAAGGTCACCAGTCGAGCTACCGTGGCGAAAGCCATATTGACGGTCACTGACCAGATCGTGTACTTCTAGGTATCTTAGAAGCTGTGTGTTGATCACACGCTCCATCACCTTGGAGAGGAGAGAGGTAATAGCGATAGGCCTGTAATTCGATGGATCTGATCTATCGCCCTTTTTGGGCACCGGGTGCACATTCGCAGTCTTCTATGAAGACGGAAATTGCCTAGTGTGGTAGAAAAGTGCGAAGAGGCGCGTGAGAATATTCGTTTGGGTTCTGTATGTGTGATTTTGATTAATGATTCCTTACTTATTCAATATCAACCATTGATATTTAATAAAGTTTGCTTTTTTAGTTGCTAGAACGAAAATTAAAAATTTACTTTAAACTAGCTTTCTACTACGCGGATTTGCCCGCGTTCTATGGAATTTCACGGGATTAAGATATTTCCCAGCGGTAAAATATAGCCTATGTTACTTACTAACAATGTAGCTTTTTATTGGCGAAAGAATTTTTTAAATCAGCCCAGTAGTTTTAGAATTTTTTCTTACAAAATTCAAATTTTAACATAAAATACAAATTTTCTCTATTTTAAGTATAAGCAAAGTTATCTTTAAGTATAAGTATATATTTATAGAAGATGAATTTATATGGAATGTTAAAGGAAAATAAAACATAGATATATATTTAAGTAACTTTTGTTTACTAAAGAAACAAAGATACCCTAAAAGTGATCAGTTGTGGTATTTCTTTTATGTGAATACGCACTTACTCGTATAAGCCCCCAAAGTTCATAACATCTTGATGAAACCGTTCACCTTGCTCTTCCGAATAAGCTCTTGAGTAAGCCTTGAATTTATCTAAATGGGCATTTAACATATGAACTTTCAGCATTCCGTTCTTACTTTAATAAATTCGCCACAATTGTAGCAAAAAGAGTCAACGTCATTTTCACACTAAGGTAAGGTACGGCCCTTTGCACGACACAAAAACGTTATCACTTTGGAACGCGCCAATGCACACTACTTGCATGCATGCTGTTCCCCACTTCTAACCTGTAATTTCCCCTCACCTCCCTTGCTCATTAAGCACCAGATTGCTTACCTTATTTCAGTCTTTTAATTTAAATAATTTGTTTTGTGAACCAACTAGAATTGCTGTATTTAGTGCCGCTTGCATCGACAATATATTTACTGATATAAAACCAATTCAAAAATCAATTATATGCAATCTAGAGTCACATCATTGTGGACAGTTAGTAGTTACCAATAACAACTAAACGGATTGAATTATTTAAATCTAAGTTATTGCATCAAGTTCCGGATATGTTATGTACAATACTGTTCTTGACACTTTTACTACAGAGTATAATAAAATATTTACTGCAAAAAAGAAACTTATTTCCAGTCGCTTTAGTTTTAGTTAATGGGCTACTCCAGGTATCTATAAAAGTAGGTGTAAGCTGTATGAATTATATAAAGAAAGAACATATAATAATAGCCAAATATTTAGGGAATATGTAAATAAGTACTCAAAATCCTTTAAAAAAGTCGGTCTTGTTGCAAAATCAATTCACCTCAGACATAAAGTAAAAAATTCAACAAATAAAATAAAAACTACATGGAACATAATAAATAATGAACCTGGTTAAGCTAGGAATTCTTGTCAGGACTTTGATTTTTGTTTGATTATAGATGATACTAGTTTAAAAACAAATTCTGAGGTAGCAGTTGCCTTTGATTTTTTTAAGTTATATTCCATTCAAAACAACCAAACTTCTTAACTCAAATCCAATTTTAGCAGAAAAATTCATAAAAACTAATGTTCCTGGATGTAAAGTTCCCTTAGTTTTTAAAAAATATTAGTCCTATGGATATCATAAATACATTTAAAACATTATAAATAAAAAACACCACTTTGGCGACTTTTTGTAAAAACTATAAACTCAATAATTCATGCTATAGCGCAACACTTAGCCATAATTTTGATTAGGTGTGTTGATAGTGGTGTGTTTCCTGATGAGATGAAACTTAGCAAAGCTCTTTTTAGATCAGGTAGTTCAATTCAACAGATCCTAATAATTTTCGGCCTATCTCAATACTACTTGTACTCAGTAAAGTTTTTGAAAACATCACACTTTGTCAAATGTTAAGCCATTTCTGTATTATACCTACTTAGTTGTGGACAGTTTAGCTTTATGAAAGGCCGTTCCACAACCGATGCAGGAGTGGCACTATTTAAAAATATATATAACGCCTGGGAGGATTCGCATGATGCTCTTGGAGTGTTTTGTGGTTTATCTAAGGCATTTGACTGTGTCCAAATTCAAAATCTCATCAGGAAGCTAAATCACTTTGGTATTAGAGGCAAAGCTCTCGACCTTTTGACCTCCTACATGACTAGCAGAGTGCAGAAAATAGATGTCAATGGTGAAAGATCTCCGGGATCAGCAGTCACTATGGGAGTCCCTCAGGGCTCAATTTTAGGTCCTTTTCTATTTCTTATTTACATTAAAGATCTCCCATATCATGTAAAACCATGACATTGTATTATTTTCTGATGACACCTCTTTACTTTTTAAATGTTATGATGAATTAAATAATGTCACTTCTAAAATTGTAAATTGGTTTAACGCTAATAATTTGGAACTTAATGAGAAAAAAAACCAATGTGTTAAATATACATTACCAAATGTTAGTTAGATACAAACGTGTATTAATATTAATGGCGAGCAATTAGAACTTGTTGGTTCAAAAGTCTTTCTTGGCATAACGCTAGACTCCAAACTTCAATGGGGTCCTCATATTCATAACTTAGCCAAAGCAACTTAGCTCTGCTGTGTATGCGATCTAGAAAATAAGACAATTGACCGATGTCGACACTGCAAAATTAGTATATTTTAGCTATTTCCATAGTTTAATGACACATGGTATCTTAGCGTGGGGTAGCGCTGGTGATGTAAGTACAATATGTTGTTACAAAAACGGGCAATTCGTGCTATTTATAAATTAGGATCTAGGATATCTCTGAGGAATAGGTTTAGGGAAGTAAATATTTTAACTTTAGCGTCGCAGTACATATACGAAAATCTTTTATGTGTACATAAAAATATCAATAGTTTCAGCAAGAAAAGTGACGTTCACAAAGTAAATACTAGAAGTAAAAAAAAGCTGTTGGTACATGATAAACGTCTACAAAATTAGTAAGTAACTCTTTTATGGGGCAATGTATTCACTATTACAACAAAGTTCCCATTAATATTCAAAAGCTATCAATAAGTAAATTTAAATCTTTTATTAAACAACTGCTTTGTAAAAAAGCATAGTACAATATTTCAGACTACTCAATTGAAGACTGCCAAACTACAGGATTCAAAGGTAAACCTATTCAAAATGGAAATAATATAAAACTGTACGGCTTGAATTTTTTATTTAAAACATTGATTGTATTTGTAGTTTCTAAGATTTTTTTTTAAAAGAGTAACTATCGAGTTTCTTGCCGGAAATCAATACCATTGTGAACCGGAGGGCGATCTAGAAAATAAGACAATTGACCGATGTCGACACTGCAAAATTAGTATATTTTAGCTATTTCCATAGTTTAATGACACATGGTATCTTAGCGTGGGGTAGCGCTGGTGATGTAAGTACAATATGTTGTTACAAAAACGGGCAATTCGTGCTATTTATAAATTAGGATCTAGGATATCTCTGAGGAATAGGTTTAGGGAAGTAAATATTTTAACTTTAGCGTCGCAGTACATATACGAAAATCTTATATGTGTACATAAAAATATCAATAGTTTCAGCAAGAAAAGTGACGTTCACAAAGTAAATACTAGAAGTAAAAAAAAGCTGTTGGTACATGATAAACGTCTACAAAATTAGTAAGTAACTCTTTTATGGGGCAATGTATTCACTATTACAACAAAGTTCCCATTAATATTCAAAAGCTATCAATAAGTAAATTTAAATCTTTTATTAAACAACTGCTTTGTAAAAAAGCATAGTACAATATTTCAGACTACTCAATTGAAGACTGCCAAACTACAGGATTCAAAGGTAAACCTATTCAAAATGGAAATAATATAAAACTGTACGGCTTGAATTTTTTATTTAAAACATTGATTGTATTTGTAGTTTCTAAGATTTTTTTTTAAAAGAGTAACTATCGAGTTTCTTGCCGGAAATCAATACCATTGTGAACCGGAGGGCGATCTAGAAAATAAGACAATTGACCGATGTCGACACTGCAAAATTAGTATATTTTAGCTATTTCCATAGTTTAATGACACATGGTATCTTAGCGTGGGGTAGCGCTGGTGATGTAAGTACAATATGTTGTTACAAAAACGGGCAATTCGTGCTATTTATAAATTAGGATCTAGGATATCTCTGAGGAATAGGTTTAGGGAAGTAAATATTTTAACTTTAGCGTCGCAGTACATATACGAAAATCTTATATGTGTACATAAAAATATCAATAGTTTCAGCAAGAAAAGTGACGTTCACAAAGTAAATACTAGAAGTAAAAAAAAGCTGTTGGTACATGATAAACGTCTACAAAATTAGTAAGTAACTCTTTTATGGGGCAATGTATTCACTATTACAACAAAGTTCCCATTAATATTCAAAAGCTATCAATAAGTAAATTTAAATCTTTTATTAAACAACTGCTTTGTTAAAAAGGATACTACAATATTTCAGACTACTCATTTGAAGACTGCCAAATTACAGGATTCAAAGGTAAACCTATTCAAAATGGAAATAATATAAAACTGTACGGCTTAAATTTTTTATTTAAAACATTGATTGTATTTGTAGTTTCTAAGATTTTTTTTAAAAAGAGTAACTATCGAGTTTCTTGCCGGAAATCAATACCATTGTGAACCGGAGGGAGGGTGGTAGGTTTCAAAAAAAAAGTATTTTAAAACTTTGACGATTCAAAAGTGTTTGTAAAAATCCTCATTTGAATAAAAAAAATATTTGATTTTGACTTTGACTTTGCGTCTTAAAAGTCATTGCCCCTTAACAATTTACCAAAATTTGACATTTTGTTTTTTCGTTGTGTAATGTAAAGAAACAAACTTTATTTGATAAGAATAGTAATTTACGTTACTTTTCAATGCAGAAAATCAGAATATATGCATTAAATATTAGACTCAAAAAAAATTTTTTTTGTTGATTATCTATACAAGAGATTTATATTATATATCAGATCTATATTTGAGATTCAGGTTTTTAGAAACGTCTAATGCAATAATAAAGGGATAAGGGTGATAAGGATCAATAAGTTAAAGAAAGTTCATCTTTCTCAGGTAAGGTGGACGAAAAAGCGACGCAGCTCCATGCGATAGCTTCTTTGAAAGTGTTGCTGGAGGCCACGCGGCCGGCGGCGGGTGCGGCGGGCGCGACGTCCGCACGACATTCTGCTGCAGCTGCGACTCACGCCAAGGAAACCCCGCTGGACCTGCCGAATGGAGGCCTAGCAGACGTCCAGTTAGATGTTATAGAAGAAGTTAGTTCGATTTTGATCGTTAACTTTAGTCATTTGAAAATTATATATAGATTCCGTATCCAGGGTCACTACCCTGAGGGCTGCAGTCTTTAAACCGTCTATACATCCCGTTATTTTTCCACTCTCCTACAGTATAGTATTATATAATCTGTGCTCCTACTAAGTTTTTAAGAACGGCGGTGTTTTTTTATTAAATAGTTTCGTGTAATGGTATTAAATAATGGACTGTACTATAACTAATTTGTTGAACTAACAAATGGGCAAACAGCTGCTGCAAATAATGCGTAGTTTCAAGTAAAATATTAATTATCAAATGAGATACTTGGCATCATAGATATAGAAAGACTTTCTATATCTGTGCTTGGCATAACTAAATGGTACTATTCCTTATTCTGTGGCATTATCTGTCATTACTCTGGCATAACTGAGAAATGCAGTGAAGTTAGTTCGGTAAACAATCTGAAAATGTGGGACGAAAGGAAGAGTAACGGAAGTTAAAACGCTGAGATACGTTAACTAGCGCCACCACTAAATGTCTTTTTGATTGAGCACTTTTTTAGGGTTTCGTACCCAAAGGGCCCTATTACTAAGACTTAGTTATTTGTCTATCTGTGTGACCTTTCAAGGGAATCTTTTAGACCGAAGTAAGAATAAGCTTACAATTTTCACAGAATACCTATGTGTAATAATGGCGGTTTATCTAACAAATAATAAAAGCTTAAAAATATTTATGAATTTAAGAAAGGGTTTCCATACAAGAAACTCTTATTTGTTGCGTTTGCTTTATCGTCAAAACAGTTATACATACAAACTTCACACTTGCAGTATAAAAATGTGTGAACTCCAAAGTATCAAAACAAATAATAAAAACTGGCAAAGTGTGAGACGAGCTCACACCATTGCCATTTTAAATCGCCGTATCGCGCTATATATAGCGAAAATAGATTATTAAGAAAAACAGTTACACATTTGTTTATTGAAAACTATATCCGAAGTTAGGCAACGTCAAGCGTGGTCAGTTATTGGATGGGTGACGGCTTAGCGCACGCTTTTTGTTGCTTTTTGTGTTCGTAAATTATATGGTGGTCATTGGTGGTACGTAACTCACGCTGCGCGAGTCTGACTCGAACATGACCGATTTTTTAAATTTATTTTTACTATGTATAAATCAAAAACATGTTATTGTGGCGCTAGCGTAGCTTTTCAATTGGCACTGATCAGGAACGATGATGAAAACATTTGTTGTCCTTTGTTTCTGATTTGACAATTAAGTTTTTTGTTACAGAAGTCAGAAACCTAATCACGTGAACATTTCTTGTTATTGTTAACAACGATACCCTGAAATAGTAATAAAAACATAGATGTAGATATATATTATTCTCTATTACATTTCAGCTAGGAGACCTGGAGGAGGACACGACTCCATTGGACATGTCGTGGCCCTCGGGCTTCCGAAAGCGATTAACCTATTTGTTGGTCGCGCCCATTGTCTTCCCACTCTGGCTGACCCTCCCGGACACTAGGACGCCGAAAGGTGGGCAATATCATTGTAGTTTCCGGTTCGATTCTTGTGAAGTGAGCTTTATTATCTACGTACTTGATCAAGAAAGACTTTAAGCTCCTCCTTTCTAAGTTATGAGAGTAATTCTACACCCATCGTATACATATATTTCCGAGACCAAAATTTTGTGTCACTACCTTAGAATGTAGTTGTAAACATATACAGACATGCACACACTGATTACTGGCACTGGTCTCTTTCTAACTTAGCTTACGTTGTATTGTTGTCCTTTACGTTCTTGGCTTGGGTACATCTTGTTGAAATTAGCTCAGAACTTTACTTGGAAAACTTGACATAATTTCTTTTAGATTAGCACTAAGTTGCTGGTTTATTTTTCTAGGTTCAAAAAAGGTTTATTTCCATATTCACCTTTGTAAAATAAGTAACTAGGTATAGGTTTGTACTCCATAAGTATATCTCTTTATGAATAATCTAGAACTCTAGATTCTACATTATCCGTAGAGATGACAGATTCTAGATGATATTGATTAAAGGTTTCCGGCTCCTGGGAGTTTTTTACGAAAATGCTCTACATGGGTCTTGCGTTCTTGGGCACAAACACAATGCATCTCACCCTTCGCGAGACCTAGTAACAAAAGTTTGTTATTCGTGACTCTGTTGGTAGTACACTAGTACTACCTGCCGATTCGAGTGGCGCGGGTTCGATCCGGATGTACGTGAAATGTGAGATGTACTTTCATGCATTTCCCCCCGAGAACCCTGTTAAAGTCCGGTGCTTGTTACTGATTCTGTTTGGCACTTAATATAGTAGTTAAATAA
Source organism: Apoda limacodes (assembly GCA_946406115.1). Classification (NCBI taxonomy): domain Eukaryota; kingdom Metazoa; phylum Arthropoda; class Insecta; order Lepidoptera; family Limacodidae; genus Apoda; species Apoda limacodes. The sequence goes on along the minus strand of OX291541.1, from coordinate 21,211,133 downwards.
TATCCTCATTTTCTTTTACAGGGAAGGGTCTGTTCCCTGTAACATTTATAGGGTCCATAGTTTGGATAGCGTTTTTTTCGTATCTGATGGTGTGGTGGGCCAACGTCGCCGGATCAACGGCGTACGTACCGCCAGAGGTCATGGGGCTGACGCTGCTGGCCGCAGGGACTTCCGTTCCAGATCTCATAACGTCCGTCATCGTGGCGCGGAAGGGATTTGGGGATATGGCGGTGTCCAGCTCCGTTGGGAGTAATATTTTTGATGTTACTGTTGGGTGAGTGATTAAGGATAACAATTACTGTTACTATAAACTTGATTGTATTGTTTTCCAAACGTACTGTCTTCATTATTCATCAGTGTCATTTATGTTGTTCCTTGAGGGCTTATTATGATTTTACTATCGTTTTCGTTGAAGTGACTTGAAGCAAGATTTTGTATAAAAAATATACTTACTACTTAGACCCACAGATAGTACTGTTTCAATGATTTCGTACAAAATTGTTTGCTTTGCGATCACGAAATTTACAGTTTGATACACTTACTCAAAAAGTGATATATTACGTAGATGGATTGCGTGCGAGGAATTGAAGATTACGCGCTTATGCTTTTACTAATACTTTACCTATTAAAAAAAGATTCTGACGAAATTTTTTTATTTTATTATTTCACAACTGTATTAAAAACGTCGTACAATACACGTGCGAAACTGTTATTCCAAGTCGTTCTGGCCGTTACCCTCGCCTCGTGTAAGATGTAAAGGTGGCACGTGGGTGTGTGTCTTTGAATGTTGTTATTACACCTTGTACACCTTGCTTCACAATAATTCAATAGTAGGTACTTTGTGTATTTAGGGTGATAAGGAGAAAATTACCAACAAAGAAGCATTAGGTCGATGGCAGGAGTTCGTAATTTTTGTAACAAGTAAATAAATAAAAATGTAAGGTGAAAAAAATTATAAATTGACCGAAACACAATTGAATAGAAGTAGAGAAAACAACGCCACCGCCGAATGGCGGTTAGCACTTGTAATTGCTCGCTTGAAGTGTGCGCGTAGTTCATATCTTGAACCACAGATGTAGCTTTTATACATACTTGACAGGATAGACAGTACGTAGGGTGCGCGTGTTGCGTTCATATGTCTTTATCGCCGTGGGTTCTATGAACTCGCGCTTTGCCGTGGGAGTAATAAAGGTCTTAGCACCCGCTTTACCTGCACGTAATGACACTGTTTATTAATAGTAAGTGTCATAAAAAATGTTTTTTTTTACTTAATTTCAGAATATATGAGAGCCAAGAAGCTCGGTGTCAGGTGTGTATGTATTTGTATCATTATACATTAGTCCCACTGATCAAAAACTTTACTCTTAACCTCTCTCGCATGGGATACCCGCGTGTTTCACATTAGTCAATAAACTTTTATTTCCCCTTCGAAGTACATATACTTCCTACTTTATGCGTACGACTTTTTTATGATGTAATGTAAAAGCTATTCCTTCTGAATATACAATGAATCTTGTGAACGAATGTACGAATGTTTTATGACAACGTTAAGCTTTGAAATTGAAGCTAACTTGAGGGCAACTTAAGCCTAGCAATCTGCTATCTTTGTCAAGAAGCTAATAAACGAAAAAAAGTTAAATGCAAATGAACTAAGTATGAATTGAAACAAACTTCTTGTCCTATGTATTGTCGCTAGTGTTGTGAAGTTCACACCATTTTTAAAAGGTGAATGTAGTTTTGGTTTTTGACCACTGGGTCAGAAAAGTTACTTGCATTGTACCTATAGGTATTACGTAACGTAGTTGTCTATACTATTCCCCTTCTCCAAACCTAATTCCACATTAATAATACTTAAAAAATTATGAATAACTAGTACTGAATGACATTTGATGACGGTTTTGTCTCCATAAATAAATAAATATTCCTGGACATAATATTATATTTTGTTTATATACAACACCATTTATTCCTAAGCCAAGCAAAGCCTGTACTGTAGATACCAGATAGATAATGGATACAAAATATTTATAGGTATACTTTCTTTTTAAATGCATACATGTACTCCAGCTGACCTGGCAGACGGTGCTTTTGCCTTTCCCGTTGCTTTTGCACTGTAGCCCCACCCCCGTGCCTGAGTCTCCTTCAGAGTCTCGCCTCAAAAGCCCGGTGGAGCAGTAATGGCTGCATCAGCCAACTGCATAGTCAGTCAGAAAATAAAACCCCGACCCATCGCTTCTTTTCCGCTTAGCTTGGTTCCTGAGGGTCGTAGCGTGATGTTAAATAGCCTTCCTTCCTCAATAATTTTGCTATCGATTTCAAAAAGATTTTTTAAATCCAACTGGAGGCCACTAGCTTGACAGCGTCCGCCAACCCATATTAGACCAGCGCGGTGGGCTGCGGCCTAATCCTCTTTCTGCTTCCTTAAATGCTAAAAACGCTTTAGTAAAATGGGCTGAAAAATACCGTTCTATCAAACTTACTTCTAAGTTTGTAAGCCGGAAAAACGTAACAGCTAACACCGAAAAATAAAACGCTTAGTCCACGTAGAACCTAAAACGAACGATAAATTCTAATCCAATCTTCAATTACATTATAACGATGGTCTACGAAATATAATCTAAAATAATCCAACCTAAATCAAATTATTCTTTATCTTATACGTAAACCTATATTACACAACAATACCACAGATTATGATGTCATTTGCATACCTAGATTATAAAACTTTCACGTAAATAGGTAATGAACCACAAACGGTTCACGAATGAAATAGTACATTACTTCAAAGGCTGGGAAGTAAGCAATCGTTGGACTTATTCAAGTTAGAAAGCCAAACCGCTAGGTGAAGTTTTTTTAAACACGAATCCAGCGATACTATTCCGACCGCGGATTGTATACCTACTTCTTAAACAAAAAAAAACAACGAATTCAAAACAATCTTTAAATATTTTTAATAACAATACAAGTTACCTACATATCTATAAATTATACATTCGTGTATCTTTCAACTTCAATGGCAGTAAATTATTTATTAAACTGAGCTTTACACTTAATATCAATGTTTTATTCGCTTGCACTCTTTCTTTGAAATTGTTTTAATTATTTCTATTGAAAAAGTAAACCAAAAATTTGATTTTAAAATCGTAATGCTCACATCTGCCTTTAGGCTGGTCAAATTTTGAAAAAAGCATCCACGGAGAAAGCAATAAATAAGAGTTACGTACGCACGTCCTGTGTATCTTTATTTGATAGTAGTCGAATCCTACGGATTCTTCCGCGGAAAAACCTATTCCTGTGGGAATTTTCGATTTAGACAAAAGTATCATAAGTCTTTCTGTGTCCCTTAGCCTACCTATGTCACTCAGGAAGTGTAGCTTTCTATTTGTAAAAGAATTTTCACAATCGGTTCAATACTTATAGAGATCACTCTCTACATACATACATACCTACAAACAAACAAAATTTACCTCTTTATAGAGTAAGTATAGATAAATTGTTGAAAAAAAAAAAAAAAAAACACTGACATTAAGTCTGTGTCCGGGAAGCAAAAAACAAATAACCGAGCGATTAACTGTGGTATTGAAAACTGGCAGCGCATTTCTTAGTTAGATGTAAAAAAAAGTGTGACAGAGACGAAGTGAATCTCTGTTCTCTTTTCTCTTTCTAATTTGTTTTAATAAATATAAACAAACAAATTAGCGGACGTTAATAGAAAGACAACCTGACCACATATTTGCCCTGTCTCGTTCTAGAAGATAGTCCATTTAGTGAGGCTATTGCGCAGTCCATGGAATTGATTTCATCGATGACGCGTATACCAACTGATATTCTGTCCTTTGTCTAAACTACAAAATGCTGTCGTCTTTTTACTGTAAAAATCGAGCTCCATTTTATGTTGGCTTCCATCCAAGAAGTTTCGAGTGGTTGGTTATAAAGACGCAAAGTGCAATCTCGGAATTTTCTGACACAAAGTAAAAGTGAGTGTAGAAGTGCTGGGTTCTACGGTCGAGATAAAAATAATTTTACTAACTCATAAGTTAGTTATATGACACTTTTTAATCATAAAAAGAAATAAAGAAATCTAGTGATACTAGTGTATAGAGAATGTTTTTCTACTACTTTCTCTGAAATTTTACCCAGTTACATTTGTCTAGACGGAAACTTATGCGATGTGCAGCAATTGGCGTAGTCAATAATTGGATGGCTGATATTTACCTAAGTACCTACTGTGCCAGAAAGACAGTCTGACAGACGGCGCAGTGCGCATTAACTAAGCAACAGAGCCCCGCTCCATTTAGCATACAAAAGCCTAAAAATCACAACTTACATTACAATGACATGGCTTGTAGAAGGAAAATCGAGGCAAAGCGGATATGTTTACATTCGATAAATCGATTCAATTTAAGCTAAAATCGAGAACGGGCAGCTTGTATATTTTAAATATATTTTGAACGTATTGAAGTTTAAGATAAAATAAAATTCAAAGAAAAAAATTTTTTTTTTAACTTAGAAATTTTACGTTTATTTTATTCAAAAGTCACATTTATATCTCAATAAAAAGGTCTACTTACACCTACAGCTTCGAATATTTTTGATTCGGTCTAAAACCTACAGAAAATAATCTTATTGAACCCATGCGTAGTAAAATCGCAAGTAATATTACAAATGTAGTTCAAATACCTTCCTCATTGAAAGTCGTAAAAAGATCTGCAAGTTGACCTTACAACAACCCGCGAACAGCAAAGTCATCAACATAATCGATTCCACCCCCCTCCACCTCAATTGGGCAGGTGGAAAGTCACGATGGAGTACAGTCGATGTGAAAAATGTAGTTTACAAGTTAAGAGTTAGTAAAGAAAACAATACAACTATTATTATTATTACTTCGTTCTTATTCCATTTGTACAAATACGTATTATTCACAAGCGCTTGTAATTCTACTAATATTATAAAGGCAAAAGTTTTTGAGTGTGATAGTACATATGTGGGTTATTTCTAAGCACCTCAACAACTGAACTGATTGAGCCGAAATTTTATCCTGAAATAATTGAAAGTTCTCGTATTAACAACTATTACCGAATCCTCAGCTATATCTTGCTTGAGCAAACGGTTACGTTCGAGTTAAGTAATTGAGCTCTCAGTAAATTTTGCTTGAAGCTGTGACTTTAAAAGATACTTAAATTTCGTTCCTCCCCCCCCCCCCTTATCTCAAAAGTTTCCGAGCTGAAAAGCTAAAATACATTAGATTAGGATAGCATTTATAACACTGAAAAAATTAAATTAAGTTTCCAAATCAAACAATTTTGGAGTTATTAAAAAAAATGGGCCAAATACGAGTAGGACTCGCACACGAAGGGTTCCGTACCATTGTCTATAAAAATGGCAAAAAAATCACCTTTGTTTTATAGGAGCCCCCCTTAAATATTTGTTTTATATTAATTTAATTGTTTATTTTTAATTTAATTACCCTTCGGGTACGGAACCCTATAAAGCAAGACGAAGTCGTCTCGTACAAGCCATACAATTTTAAAGATATTCACAATTTATCCAGATCCAAATTGACTCGACACTGTTCCGAAGATATCCCTAACGTCAGCCTGTATGATATAAGAAAGGCCTTGAAACAGCATAAGAACAATAAGGCAGCTGGGGATGATAGAATCACGCCGGAGCTTCTAAAAGAGGGTAAAAAACAAAAAGATTTAAAGGCCTTCAGAGGCTATTTAATTCTGTCATCCTCTAACGAAGGTAAAAAGGTAGTGGCATGTAGCGAAACCGCCATGATACATTTTCCTTTAAATTATAGTTAAGTGACGATGAATGTACCTTTTTCTTTGGTCATGATAAATACTTTGAAGATATCTACACAATTTACGTCGTATGATCTATTGTAGTAAAATGTCAACTTGGCGACCTTCATAACTATTGAGCCTTGTCAACTACGTCTACGTCTAACAGACATTGAGCTTGTGTTATTTAAACATAAGTAACATTTGACATTTTAGTACGTTAGTGAAATATCATTTGTGTTTGCTATTTCAAGCAAAGACGCAAAGCATCAATCCAAATAAATGAAAATGTATTTACCTATATTATTTATAAATTGATTTTAAATAAACACGAATACGTTTAGTCACATACCATTGTACAAACGGTAGAACACACACAGGGAGGCAAAGTCTCTCCTCAGACTTAAAGGTTCGATACGGCAAGTGAGTTTGGGATCGTCGACAATTCTCACAGCCCGTTGTTGAACCGAGTCAAAAGGTCCAAGCTGGTATCCGGGTGCACCTGCCCAGAGATGGCAGCTGTACTCCATATGGGGCCGAACTTGCGACTTGTAAAGCTGCCCCGAGTTGAAGTTCTGCCTTGCTCTGTTGAGTACATGTAGTTTTTGGACGCCAGCTTCACCTTATCTTCTAAATGATCTCGGAACTAAACATCGCTGGAGATGTCAACACCAAGGATCCCAATGCTCTTGGAGATGGAGAGGGGAGTGTTCTGGAATTGTGGGACTGCAATGAATGGGGTTTTCTTAGCGGTGAACGCGCTGACTTGTGTCTTTGCAGGGTTGAATCGGACCAAGTTTTACCCGTCCCCAGTCAGAGACCTTGGACAGTGTTCGGTTGCATACACCGATTTTGGTCTCGATTTGCGACACAAGTTCTCCGCGGTTTTCCTTTACAACGGAACGAGGGATGTTTGCACGACCCGTGTAATAACCGTCTCCAGTATTGTCATCTGCATAGCAATGTATGTTGTTGATGTCCATCATGTCATTGATATGCAGTAGAAACAGCGTAGGAGACAGCACAGAGCCTTGCGGGACACCAGCATTAATGTCCATGCTATCAGAGCAACTACCGTTAACTACGGTTCGTATGCGTCTGCCGGATAAAAAGCTAGCCACCCATTTGCACAAACCCTCGGGCACTCCGTAAGATGGGAAATTCGATAGAAGACCCCGGTGCCAGACCCGATCGAACGCCTTCGCTATGTCCAGGCTACATCCCAATGCCTCCCCCTGACTCTCAATGGCTAGTCCCCATCGGTGTGTTAGATACACTAGAAGATCACCAGTCGAGCGACCGTGGCGAAAGCCATATTCACAGTAGTGACCGTGGACCAGGTCGTGTTCTTCTAGGTATCTTAGAAGCTGAGTGTTAATTACACGCTCCATCACCTTGGAGAGGAGAGAGGTAATAGTAATATGTAATTCGATGGATCTGATCTATCGCCCTTTTTGGGCACCGGGTGCACATTCGAAGTCTTCCATGAAGACGGAAATTGCCTAGTATGGTAGGAAAGCGCGAAGAGGCGCGTGAGTACAGGACATAACTCAGGAGTACACTGCTTAAGGACCACTGCCGGTATACCGTCTGGCCCACTCGACTTATGAACGTCTAGGGAAAGCAACGCCCCCCGAACCTCCCGCTGTGTTATGGATATTTCCGGCATGGTCTTAACGCACCACGGTAGAGTAGGTGGTAGAGCGCCTTCATCGTTCATATTCGAGTTTGAGGCAAAGAGGCTTTGTGCTGAGGTTCGCAAACCATTATTTTTCCGGGACATGTAAAGTACCTACACTACACGTACACTACATACACCAGGATCAAAACTATGTTCACCAGGTCGCATTCCAATCTGATAAGTCGATGATGGCCGAGGGGTTTCGATTTCACCATGTATCCTGAGCGTGTACCAATGAGTCTCATTCTTAATTTCTTACACACATTATTCACACCACTGGCTTTTCATCGAATGAAAACATTGTAAGGAAACCTGCATACCTCAAAAAAAAGACGTGTGTGAAGTCCATAGTCCGCACTGGGCCTGTATGTGGATTATGGCCCAAATCACCATCAGGGTGGGCCGTGCCCCTACAGTAGGAACGTATAAGGGTGATAAGGTAAGTAGTTACGGCAAGATTTGGCAACGCACCCATACAATCCTTACTCTATGCCCATACTCGAAAGTTTAACGTTTATCATATTAGTCTGGTAATTCTTACACTCAAATATTTTCAAAATATTTTCGTTTTCAGGTTACCTCTTCCTTGGCTGCTTTACGGTCTCATCAACGGGAAACCGGTTCTGGTCAATTCCAAGGGCATGGTCTGCAGCATAGTTCTTCTCTTCGCCATGCTTCTCTTTGTTATCCTCAGCATTGCCTGCTTCAGGTGGAAGATGAACAAGGGACTTGGTTTTACCATGTTTCTTCTGTACTTTGTGTTCGTCACCTTTAGCTTGGGACTTGAGTATGGATACTTACATTGCCCTAGTTAATAGAAAAATTGTTGGTTAAAAAAATAAAGTGTTGGTTTTTTTGTTATATTGTTGAGGGAATGGTATTTGTAATACTTACTAGGTCTTATGATGAATGATGATTTGCTAAGGCACAAATTTTAGTAAATTATAGAGGTATATAAATATTGAAAATAAACAGACAAATACGTTTTAAATTAACTAACATAAACTTTTTATTAAACAAACATATTTACAAAATTTGTTACAAATACTCTTAATGGTTGCTCTGAAGTAAGGTATGCTTTACAATGATGATATAATGATATTGTTTTATTAAAGGTCAGTCCCTACTAGTAATGCCACTGGTATATGTTTAATTTCCTTTTAGTTTAAAGCCTATTTCAAAGATAAACTTCTAAAATAAATTTCTATAGAAATAAGGAACTAGTCCAGTAATAAGCGGTGACTTTTAGCAGAAATGCTACGACTCGCAGATATAACCTTGAGCTATATATATAATATTTTTAGGTTTATATTTCTGTATAAGTACGTTTTTGAAGTACCTAAGTACAATTGGTACGAAAAGGGAAATTAAAAAATTCCTATCGCGGTGACAGTTAGCAGGACTAGGATAGGAGAAACAAATTTCTTTGGTAATTTCCTATTGCTGTAGGAATAATTTGGTACAGAACATTATTTATAATTAAATACGAATCTGATCATTGAAAAATTAATTATTTTGTTAACAAAACAAAATATGTCTTTGCTCAAATATACATATATTAATTTCTGCGACAAACGTCGAATGACACTTCATCATGTATATTAAATACAAATGACTAATGGTGTGTCAAACTCTTAAGAGGATACGATTCGCGGCGCCTCGCAGCGGGCTTCATACAAACGAATATCTCATTTGTTTTTGACATTTACAGATAAAGCACTGTGAAATTTCTTAGTCGTAATCCCAAGCCGAATACCTACGTCTGTGGTTTTCCAAAATCTTTAAAAATGTTTTTATTAACTAGTAATCTTTTTTAAAACCATTTGTATGAAAAACTAGAATCCTCTATAACTTTTAAACTATAAAATTTAATTGAAAACTGGCACACTGTAGATGCTAGATATTTATTACTTGAACATGTCTTCAAAATTTCGTGGTGTTTGATCAGCAGATGTCAAAAATAAGTGAGAAATTCGTTTGTATGAAGCACGCTGAAAGGTGCTCGGAATCGTATTCTCTTAATATACATAAATAGTTTTATGTCACATTTCTGTGTATAATGTGTCAGGAAAAACTAATAAGTTGGTTTTACGTTTTCTGTATTAGCAAATAGATGAAATCTTTAAATATCTGTTTTAATAGTAAGCAGTGTTTAGACGATGGCTGCTCGTACAAAATGCAATTTGAATTAATTTTTTATAAGTATAATAATGTAATATATATTTACATATTTACCAATATACTTTCTGTAAATAGTTACGTTCTTTTGTAAAGATATTTAAATTTTCATAAATTAAAATTTAAATATGAAAAATATTCAGTTTTTAGGTATATTATGTCCGATCCATTCTGTTAATCGTGAATATTGTTGAGCGGAGGTGTAAAAGTTGTGATTGCACAAATGGATAGTTAGTGTTAGTGTAAATAGCACAAAATAAATGGCTAGCAAGATAGTGTAAATACACTAATAGTCGTTAAAAATGAGCGGGGTAATGTCATTTTAACTGTGACAAAAGAAATATCGCGTGCAAAATGTGCCTAAGAGCTTGTAAAAGCTCAGTTACAATTTAAGCTTTTCAAATACATAATAATCAGATTTCCATTAATTAGGGCTATTACACACGAGACATATAATATAATATTTGATCTTCGACTATATGTACTAATGATGAAATAGGTGCCTAACATCTGCGTCGAGTGTGCACCTACCTCTATTTATTTGTAAAAAGTGTTATATTGAAAGGTAATATGCGGTAGGATAAATATATCTTAAGTATAAATATTATCTGGCTCGTATGTGACAACCTTTATACTTCGTTAGTATAGGAGACCAGTACCTTTTGTGTAATTCAAATCTGCCCCGCTCAGATATAAGTAGTTTAGATTTCTAACTTACCTTAATTAATCTACAAAACCTTATCTGATATCTGTAGACACAAATTCGTTCAGTCAATTTACTAGTCATAAAACTGTGGTGATATGTGTATTCGAACATCTTTATTCATAAAAACTGTATTATCCTTAACTCAAAACTTTCGCCACTTAAAACGTGTTATAAAAAAGCGCTATTTACTACAGTCGCAAAACACCCATAAAATGCCAGTTAATTATTATTCAAAAAAGTATCTTTGGAATTCAATTATTGTGATCAATAAAAACTTTAGTTATTTTATATTTTACTGGCATTTGAAAGAAAAAATATACATTTTGCGACAATGATAAATAAGTATATATAATATTGACGCATATTAAGGAGCAAAATGTTTATGGTTATTTAGTAAAGGTTGTATGGAAAAGATTTGATACGGATTCACCATTTTAATAAAAATTGATCTGTCATACACCGACTGTTTTATACCTTATTATTAGAATCATTTAATTTTTTAGATCGCCTTAAGTTTTTGATATTTTCTGAAAAACGACTTGACTTGGAAAAAATGTTTTATCCTGTGCATTTTTGCATAAAATTCTACCAGCACAAATTAGGTAAGTAATAGGGATATTTCGTTTTGCAAGTCTTTGTTCATTTCCATGTCCAAATACTCATTTGTAACAGAAAGGTTCTCTGTCGCTTATTCAGCCTTAGGCACGCCCACTTCTTAGCCGACTGTGGACACAGGCAAAAATCATTTGGTTATCGCCTAAGTCTGACAAAGCAGCGAAGACCCTGACTGTACATTACCCACACACATTAATATACTTATAGATCCAGCGAAGTGAAGCTGTAAATTGTAAACTACGTACTTTATAGATATGTCAAAATGGTAGTTTCTTTATGTTTTACTTTAAATAACTGTTTTTTTTTCTTACAAGAAATACGAAATAAATACCCATAAATAAAACGAAGACCGCCTATTTTTAAGAGCAATAAATAGACTAGAAACTTAATATTTATATTTCATAAGCATTCATGAAGCTCAAAGATAGTAGACGCTAATGGAAAAGTAATCTATTATTCTTCCTATAGTCAATAATTATCTCAATGCTTACAGTACTGAAAACAGTAACGTTCTTATTACATCTTCACATACATATTTCTTTTTTTTTTTATCTCTATGGCATCATTTTCGTTAACTATTTGTATAAAACACAGAAAGATCAGGTCTGTGGGCACAACGCTGTATTGCAATTTGGCGACTATCTTAACAAAGTCCTGAGTTGATGTTACAATTTGGATTTCGTTGTTACAACAAATTATAATAAATTTAATGCTGTCAGAGAGACACAAAATGTTTATGGTTATTTTATCTATATTTAGTCCTGTTATTATTATCAAAAACATTTACTTAGTTTGATAAGTAGTCCATTCATTACCGGTAGTAAATAAATTATCAGTAAATTCAAATTTCTAAAGAAAAAAACTATATAGAAATGATCTTTAGAATATTGTCGACATATCGATAGTTCAAGACAATCAATTTGGTCATAATCTGTGATAAAGACATGCTTATGACTATTTCATATTAACATTGAAGATATTAATTTATTTTACTTTTGGGTAATGTAAATATGAACAAAATATATAATAAGCTGGGATTTGATAATAGCATGACGTAGTTCTATAGTAATATCTCGTTTGCATCAAGTGTTATGATTGAAATTAATAGGTATATATGCAAATGAAAAGGCTAACTTCTGATTCGTAGCTATCTTTATCCTTGTAATTTCTAAATTATCTCTTAGATATTCAATCTTATTCTTAATAACCTATCCATATAAACTTGTAGAAAGTTGTATTAATACATATTTACATAAGTAAATAGCATAATTTGCCTATTTGTCGTAAATAAAACTACTAAATACCTAAAAGTATGTGCATATTATACTTATATTGCCTCTAACACTATATATTGTTATAGATACTAGGTATAAACCTCTACATTAGTGACTTCTACCAGCTCTTAAATTTAATATAGACTTTGTAAAATAATAATCATCCTTCCATTGTTTTGAGAAGTTGAAAAGGTAGGGTGCGTTTGTTGAACTGACTATAGAATTTTAAGAGAAATATAGAGAAGTAGTAAGTAAATATTAGTCCAATAAGATTGTATACCAGTTGAAAGCTGTTGACATTACACGTAGATCCATTCGAATGCATTTGTTCAGTACCAAAGCACCAGCCATTATAGTTTTCATTAAATTTAAAACTAAAGATAGCTTGACTTTCAAATATATATGTTCTACAAATATAATTAATACAGCATCTACGATGATGCCTAAATATTGATTAAGATATTGTATCTACTAGTTATCTATGTTTATAACTTTTAATAGTTTAAGTAGTGTTAGATTAAATGCTGAATTGAAATTTAATACAATTACAAACCCAACATACATCAATAAAATTCAAATACTAGGTATTGTTATTAGAGTAAAGTTTTTATATAAAAAGACAATGAATTGCTTTACCAATGTTTTAAACAATAATAAAGTCGCGATGAGTCGATAATTCCGTAGATGCCCTGCCTTATTCAGTAGTAAAAAACTTGGTCTTTCCACGACTTTAAGCTAATCTGAGATATGTAAAAAAAAAGAATTTACAAAAGCCTCTAGACCTTGGTCTAAGAAATTAAAAGTCTTTCCTATGTTTAAATGTCAACCCCATTGGCATATAGTGCATTTGGAAGGGTAGTTTCATAACATCTTTTTTTTAATGGGACTAGTATTTATTCTACAGGAAATACAACACACACACACAAAAATGATAAAAAATGATTGAATCAAGCTCGCCGGATGAGTAATAGTACCATCAAGGGAAGCCGAACTCGTAAGTAAATTCATCAACATATAAAGTATCAAAATATATAAGTATTTAATAAACTATGGCTAGCAAGTTCATGTTTTTCATTATATGGGTAGATGTTGATTAGATAGAATCACTTAATTAAACACAATACTAGAATTTAAACGGTTATCTGAATAATAATTCTTCCAAATGCAATATACGGGATATCTAGGGACACGCTTTATTTTTTTGGGACAATTTACTCATTCTCCTTTGTGGTGTTTAAGTACAGTGTAACAAACTTTTCTGACCTAGGGCGTTTAGCCTCTAGTGCTAATTTGAATATCGCGATTGTGGGATATGATATAAAAAAGTTTGTTGCTCTATAAAAACACAAAATTATCTGTTGTTTTGTAGCACTATAACATTATAATGTAGTTTAAAATAAAAATAGAAGGAAATGTCGCAGACTGACCAAGTGTAACCTATTTTGTTATTTTGTCTTTATTAGGCCCTTTATACGATATAGCAACGCAGACTTTCACCTATTATAAAATATTTTATTAATGTCTTTGTGAATTAATTTCACTATACAATGTTAGTAATGAAAAAGCCTACCTAACAAAATTTAATTTGTAACACCTAATTAGTAAGTCTCTGTTATAAATTAAACATATACATTTTCCTTTACAAGCATAAAATTTACAATTACAAAATGTTTTTTGAAAATTGTTGCAATAACAAAAAAACATATTACATTGTTGCTGAGATGAACCCTCATTTATTGCCACTATATTTCTTTTGTAAATGTTTTGTTTATAATCTTTATGTCCTGTAAATGTTAATTTTACGTTATTTGGCAAAAAGAAATTGGCATTAGGTTATGAATAGCGAATTTGGATTCTCTAATATGTAATTATAAAAGGTTTTTATTAAAAAGAAAAAAGGTGACACTAAGAAACACCATAGAATTTTTCCTACACTTATCTCCTTTTTGTAAAGTGAGGCGCTATTTTTCCATACAAAAATGTTCCATATAAACTATCACTATAAGTTCTAACAAGGAATTGATTTTGTTTGTAGTAAAATTATAATGGCTCGTCAAAGAATAAAGCTATTATATTGTTTGCGATTGTGTATGCTGTGCTAACAAAATTCTTGTTATTAAATGAATTCTGCTTAAAAAACAAAAATATTTTAATGTTTATGTTTAAATAGCAAAAAATTAAAACTTACTTTACATCAACATTTTTCAATGATATTGAAAGTCTGATTTTGCTTAGATCTCAAAAGTTTTGGATTAGTATCGTAAACTTTAGTGCCGTTTTAATATGTGTTGCGGTCGATTATTGATTCTAAACCGATCTGAAAGGTCTTTTTAATACCATTAAAAAATATGTATGGTAGGGGACAGGATATCGTTGAGTTCGTCCATTGGGGTGGCTCTTGACGATGACAATCCCAATTTCGGCAATCTTAAATTATCTTTTAAGGCGCCTATGAATTCTAACAAGCTCCGCCATTAGATACTTTTAATGTTTTCTTCATACAAAGCTATTTTGAGAATATTTTGTATTGTTTATAGAATATGTCTGTAAAGTTCGATTCTCATTTCTGCTAAAAACAGTAACTTCCTTAAGAGTATCTAATGCCACAGTTAGTTCTAATAGGTGCCTTAAACCAACACTTAAATGGATACGATTTGCGGCGCCTCGCAGCGGGCTTCATACAAACGAATTTCTCATATGTTTTAGACATTTACTGATAAATCACTATGAAATTTCCAAGTGATTATTCCAAAATCTTGTAAAATGTTTTTATTAACTAGAAATCTTTTGTGAAACCATTTGTATGAAAAACTAGAATCCTGTATAACTTCTGAACTATAAAACCTATTAGAAAACAAGCACACTGCAGATGTCTTCAACATGTCTTCAAAATTTCGTGGTGTTTAATCAGCAAGTGTCAAAAATAAGTGAGAAATTTATTTGTATGAAGCACGCTGAGCGGCGCTCCGAATCGTATTCTCTTAAATACTGACATTGCAATTATTATAAAAATATATATGAGTATTCTTAATAATAGGTACTTATGTTATTTGTGGTACAAAAAGGTGTTACAAGAGCTTTAATGCTAAAATCCTACTATAATTTGAAATTCAGTGTCGAGAGTTTTACAGACATACATTTGTGCGTACTATAATACCTTGTATATTTTAAATTGTGATTTAAATGTTTTGATAAATAAACAGTATTAGATACTTAAAAACTGCTTAAGTGAGATAGATTACTTTAAAATATTTTACTATATTTTGCTAATCAAAAAAAATATATTATAATTATATCGTTGCTCCTGTCAAAGCTTTTAATAAATTGTTAATTATAATTATTTCTAGTATAACTAGTATATACATATAAATGTTTATATAGTTTGTTAATTTCAATTAGCGTTTTAATTAATAATTTAATTATAAAAATAAGAAGAAAGGCATATCCTCCTAAGAGCTGTCAACGGTATTATGAAAAATTACAATAAAAATAATAAAATAGTTATTTTGTTTTTTTTTTTTAAAATTTCCTTCTACTTTACATACATACAGTTTAATAAATTTTATACCTTTTTTTTTTTATTTTGCTATGACAGCGTTATGAAAATCAAGCAATTAGACCACGAGTCTATGTATGCATGTATGTATGTATGTATATCTTCACAGAGTTTATCGCCAAAACGGGTAAACATTAGCTGAATAGACACTCACATCACAATGTGGTGGACAACCTCTTTTTACTACCCACTTTAGCCCTTGTAGTGTACTCCAGTCTACCCTAGAACAAAATTATGTCTAACTACGTATATAGCGTACCATTATGTGGGATTTAATTGAATACCTAATGTATTCATAGAGAAGTAGCTATAGGTCTAATTATCTGTTGGATATACAAAAATAAGATAGTCAAACATTATAAATAGATAAACATAAATTGGGGTTCGAAATAATTGCGCGGTAAAAGATAAGACAGCGCTGCATTAGATATATGTCTATTGTAGATTTTGTTTCATTGCATGGTAAAGTAGTTGTACTCGCGGTGTTAAAATAATAATATAACTTTGCGCTCGAATCGTACGATCGTCACGTGACCATGTCATGCGATGACGTCACAAAACCTGTTTGAAGACGAAATAAAAAAATACAGGAAATAGGGATATCTCCTAATTAGTGCGTGTAAAAGAGATAAAAAAGGAAAGAAATCGTTCGCTCGCTTGATTTTGGCGCCACGGCGCTGGAGACTGTCGTGACAGAGTCCTCTCTCTCCCATTCGAAATTCAGGATTCGTGAGTGACGCGCGCGATTTTGCATAATGGAGTGTTTCCCGCCTTTTTTGAGTCGAGTGATACGGGAAGCGTCCCACCTCCTACATTCTTAATTAGAATTTTGACTGTGCTTCCCGCGTTTTTCTTAGTAAATAGTGTTTGCAATTACCAAGTGCAAATGTGAATAAATAATAAAACTTTAAGTGGTTATTTACATTGAATTAACATTGAACCGTGTACCCGTGTGTAACCGTGAAGGTGTTCGGGATTGGTGTCGTCGTCGCTGTCGGCGTCTTCCCGCCCATTGATAATTTTTCTGAGTGAGTAGATAAGTTTTATTTCTCAGAGGAAATAATTAAAGCATTAAAATTCAGAGTACAGCTATTTATCTAGAAATTCATTTGAAGAGTTTCTATATGAATTGTTGTTGGGTAGGTAAACTATTAATTATAACCATTGTTTTACTTTTCTTGTGTGATCTCAAAATATGTTTCGTATGTGAAAATTGTAAATTAATACCTAGAGATGAGAGACAGGTTATGTGCTGATGGTTTAGGTACACAAATCACATACTGATGTTGTGGCAAACCGTACATAGGATATCTAGAGTTTCACTATCTCATTTTAAGAATTTTATTTAATCATAAGATTTAATAGATAACTACTTGAATTACTTAAAAGGTTGATTTAAATGTGCATAAAACGATACGAAACGTTGACGATTTTAAAAACATGGCGCCGGGTTTAATTATTATTCTCGAATTTTACCTAACAGTGATAACTGTGAATTACCTATTTGTACGATTTAATTAGTGATTTTGATTGGCAAGGGCACTAAATTTAGTACTTTACAGATTGAGTAAAGTTTTTCCTTTATAGAATTATAACCTACTGTACGGGTGTTTTATGACAAATATGTATAAGGTAAGTGTTTCTTTCGAAAGTAGTTAATGGAACTGTAAGGTCACAACCCTTTGATGATAACGCTTCGTCAACAGACCTAGGGATGTCGCGGTTATAGTAAGATCTCTCCATTTTTAATATCAGTATTAGAACAGGAATGGGTAGTAAATAAGAAGAGCCGGTCTTCGTGTGTCGGCGAAGCTCGAGTACTAACTAGGGTGTGAGTAGAGCTGGTTTACTTTTAGGTCTTACTAGCTCAGCTCCACCCTACTCCAAGAAAGTTAAAGAGGTTGTTTAAATTTTATGAGTTCTAATCCGGATCAGAGGATATAAATGATAAAGAAGAAATTTTAATTTTGGTGTGTCTAGTAGGTAGTTGTATGAGATACCTATTCAATACTTACCTATCTAAACTGTTAGCATTAATTGGTCCGGATTAGTTTTCGTCAAAGTAATGAGTGATAAGTTGTCGGGATACAGATTACTCCTTCCTTTTGGGAAGTTCGTTTTATTAATAAATAAATCACTCATTATGGAGACGAATAGAATAAGAATTATATATCTTTAGATTTTTGAATTTACTTCTTTATATTTTACTAAGTCTATTTTTAAAATGTAACAATTAAGTTATGCCAAAACAATGATAATAAAAAAATATATATTTTAGAATTGTTTTCTCCTTTTGATATAAAAAGAAAGAAAAACATTAACGGTAATCTTACTGAAACAATGACTGAACCGGGGTACGACATAAGTTAAACTTTGACCGAACATATTAAACATAGATTTGTTAAAGGTGACATTAGTTGTTCTAGGGTCTGTCCAATTCTTCTTCATAGAAAATCCTATTATCATAGCGTATTATTATCCAGGTAGGGCCCCCCTTAATAACTGATGAGCCGGGGGGGGACCCCGACCTACCGGCGAAACGCGAAGGTTCTAATCACTCAAAATGTCTATTGTTGATCTGACTAAAGTGTTAGATTTTTGAGTGAGCAATGTTTTCATTACTGACTGAATAGTAGGAAAGTACCTACTAAGACGGGTTACCTACCCATGTAAATTGGCGTTCTGTCGTCATAATTATCTTAATTGACTGTGACAAATTATTAAAAGAAACTCTATTTAATCTTTACGTTATTCGCAATTTGTTCCATATTTATTTATATTATCTTAATATCTCAAGTTCGTAAGAGAAAGGTTGCACATGATGTCTCCTTTATAAGTTCTTGTACCTACGCAAAGAACGGAATTATTCACTGTTATCTGTAAGATGTCTAAATACTGAAAATTCCACGTTTACTAAGAGATTTTGGTTTGTAAGAAGAACTACCATGAAGACTAAATAGTACCTTGTGTGAAATATCTTATTATAGGGCCGTATGGTTGTTTACCACCTTTACAGCAAACAAAGGGAATTATCTTCAGGGTGCAGAAATATTAGGTTAAATTCAATCGATCATTTATCGACCAATTAGTGTAGTGGTTATAACGTTTGATAAGCATACGAAAAGCCGCGGTTCGATCCCGACACTACAGACATTTGCTTTTTGTTTATTTTCGCGAACTGTAAAGGAAATCTTAATTTCTTATCGTCGTTTTACTGGCATATTGTAAGGTTAAATAAATAAATAAAGTAATAGAAACTAAATTATGAAAGGCTGACTCTTTGACAGGATATAAATATTTTAGGAATCTCCCTGTTCTAAATAAAAGATATCTAAATACACATTTTATTTATTAATTGAAAGTAAATAAGGGTAGTTATGGGGAAGGTTATTGTATTAGAAATTTACTTAATGAAGTCCAGTGTGACGATTATTTAAATCATGACTAGGACGTATTATAATAGCTATCTTAGATTGGTACATCACTCGTGTGCGACAAGTTAGTTGAGATAAATGGTTAGGGCTTAGATAGTTATATTATGTAGAATTTAATCTTAAAATCTTAAAATAAAATCACTCGCCTTGCTAGTGACTGACTAAACTCATACCTTCTTAGAATCAGGGTTACTTAGGTTTTCAATGTAGCGGTCCTAATCACCCCATTAGACGCCATAGGACGTATTATTTTTTTTTGTAAGGGGGGGGTTTCTACATTATGTGTTGCCGTTACCAGGATAGGTTATAGGAATAAAATAGGCTTGTAAAAGCCTACATTTTGTTGTTGTGAAATGGATGGAAGGTCATTAAAATGAGTTTGGCCGGTTATTGGCGGGGAAGTGTGTTTGAAATTAAGAAAACAAAGATTTGATAAAAGCTAATACGTAATAATTTATTTTTTAAGTAGAAATTTTAGTGACATAATAACAATAATACTGTACAGGTTGAATGAGTTGGGCTTTCGTGCTTAAGGTTTTATGAACAGCGACCCTTAGGTTGGAAAGTACTGTGTTTTATGGATATATTTAGGACATTTGATTCTAAGTAGTACGTATTGATTTAAGGAAGTTACGTGTGTGTGTTCGTAAGTCATGTGATATCAGTTAAAGGGTAAATAGAGGTTTCAAGACTAACTAAGAAACTATTCTTTTACTTATTTTACGTATACATGGTTATGTGGTGTGTACAAATGTTTCCCTAAGTAAATAATACAAAGATAATTATAGAATTTTATTTCACTTTATCAGGTGAATTAATACCATACAGGTACATTTACAGTTAGAGGGGGGGTTTTAGAATGTAAATTTTTGTAAAGTCTTCACTTTAAGGGGGAAAGGGTGGGTTTTTTTGTTACGAAACTTTACTTGTCGTTATTGAAAGAATTTTGAGAATTTATAGAAATTCTGCAAGTAATAAATAGTTTTTTAATTTAGTTATTCTTAGATTTAATTTTGACTTTAAGGTATATAATTTGATAATACTTATATATACAACATTTTAATAGAAGGGTTATTTACGACAATATGTTCATAGTTCAGAAATATTGTGGGAAAGGGGGAATCTATGTTAAAATAGTATGAAGTGTGTACGGTCAGAGTCCTATGCAAATGACACACATAGTTACACTTTTATTAATATATTTTCATAGGCAATAATAATTTAAAATGATAGGGTATGTTAGTGGGCAATTAGGGCTACTTAGAGCCGATGAATAACATGATTTTTTTTTTGTTAATAAGGTGAACAGAGAAAAATTTAGTAAAATTGAAAACAGTTTTTAATAGTCTCATCTGAATTTAAAATATACATTTACTGTTGCCGAGTGGATGAAACTTCGAGGAAAAAAAGAGAAGAACCCAGTTGGGTTATAGGTTATGAATAACTAGGCATTTCAGTCGACTTCGTTCTTGAATCTGCTGTATAGGTATAGGTAACAAACTAAATTTGATTATTAATAAGAATTTGGAATTTATTCTTAGAATTGGATTTTCCGTAGACATCCAATTTCGAACCAAATGAGTATATCTTGGAAACCAATGATTGATACTTTAAGAGGATTAATCATCGTAAATTGGAGTGGGAAATTTTATTTATTTTATCGGGTCTTATTTTTTTAAAATAACCAATGGGTTTTGAACTTACTTAAAGTAATGTTAAGATTTTTTGTCCTATGTACCAGTTCAAGGATTTTTACTGTTTTGGTGTTTCTATGTTACAAATAGATCTTGAGCTCACTGAGAAGAAAGAGCTGGGATGTATATATGAGGTACCAGAGTAGTGACTTTACTGAGTTGGTTTTCACTAGAGTTCACTTTCGAAGCAGGAAGTGTGCTTTATGCGAATCATGCTAATTTAGTGATTTCGCTATGCTGATATTTCTAGTGTGACAATAAGTCTCGAACTCACTTAGAAGAAAGAGTTGGGATTTATGTGTGAAATAACAAAATAGTGGTCCTTAGTACAAGATATATCTCCGCGTCGCGTCATACTAAGACCTTGTGACCTCTGGCACAACATTGGAAACAAGGTTGACATAAACAGTGGATTGGAGTATGGAGCTGGCTTAATTGTTTAGTGGAACTTCATTCGTTTGGCAACAGCTGGATAGGGTTAATAATATCCTAATATGTTTTGTTTCTTTTTGTTGCCCTTGGCCGCTTTGGATCATGGCGTTGCTGAGAGCTGGACTCTGTCTATATATGGCTAGACCAAGCCGTTGAAACAGTGATAAAGTTTTTGGTCGCTGCCAACAGTCATATGTGTACTGGAGTTTATTGGGCACTGGACTCTATCTAAATGGTTATGACGGCCACTGTGATTGTGGATAGTTCAAGTACGACACTTACATGAGCTTATTTGTAGGTGTTTGCCTGCAACTAGACTATATCTATTTGGATGTTATTGACCGTGGTGATAGTGATACGGTAAACTTAAACTGAAAAGGCGAATAGGTCATCATAGAATATAAAGATAATTGCTGTGTCGGATTATGGCGTTGCTAAAGACTGTACATCGTCTATATATGGCTAAGTCAAGCCGTTGAAACGATGACGAAGTTTTTGGTCGCTGCCAACAGCATGTGTAATGCTGGAGTCTTGAGTGCTGTACTCTACCTAAATGGTTATGATCTGGACTATCAATCGTGTTTAAGTAATTTGAAGTTATTTAATAATTTAAGAAATATGTATGTCCATAACTACATACTTTCCAAAATGTTTTATAAAGATGTAATAAATATTGCTTTTCCCTTTTAATTCAATTCAGTAGGTTAAATTCTTCTGTTGTTTTAATAAACACTCAATATTATGTGCTATATAATTATATGCACGAAAGTCGCTTTTTCTCATAGTTTCAAAAATTCGAATGGCTAATGATATCAATTTATATCGTTATTCGAGTTTCCTCTTTACAAATAATTTTGTGGTGATGTCTACGACTGATTAACGTCCAGTTGATGGTCATTGACCATGGTGGTAGTGATGAAGCGCCTTGACTGAAGATACGAGCGATTATCTTAGGGAAATGTGAAAGGTATTCCACTAATAGACATCAACATGGATGCTACTATGTATATATGTTAGGTCCATTTGATGGTTATGATTATTCATATCATGTTAATAATGGTATTGCAATTCATATTTAAGTGCAGTGATGCAGTCACGTCTATCCGGATGAAATTGAAAATAACAAGTTATTATATTTGCCATCAGGTATGGTCACATCTGTTCAGATTCTGGTATTGGTATTGCAAATCATATTTACCATATGTCATGGTTGCATCAAATTGGATGCCAATGATATTGCAAATTATAATTACCATATATTATGGTTGCATCAATTTGGATGCCAATGCTTATTACATATCATATTTACCATATTTTATGGTTGCATCAATTTGGATGCCAATGTTATAACAAATTATATTGACCATATATAATGGTTGCATCAAATTGGATGCTAATACTGTTACAAATTATATTTACCATATTTTATGGTTGCATCTAATTGGATACGGATGCTATTGCAGATTATATTTACCATATATTATGGTTGCATCGATTTGGATGCCAATACTGTTACAAATTATATTTTCCATATATTATGGTTGCATCAAGTTGGATGCCAATACTACTACAAATTATATTTACCATATTTAATGGTTGTATCGAATTGGATGCTGATGCTATTACAAATTATATTTACCATATATTATGGTTGCATCAATTTGGATGCGAATACTATTACAAATCATATTGTCCATATATTATGGTTGCATCAAATTGGATGTCAATACTACTACAAATTATATTTACCATATTAAATGGTTGCATCGAATTGGATGCCAATACTACTACAAATTATATTTACCATATTTTATGGTTGCATCAATTTGGATGTCAATGCTATTGCAGAATATATTTACCATATATTATGGTTGCATCAAGTTGGATGCCAATACTACTACAAATTATATTTACCATATTTAATGGTTGCATTGAATTGGATGCCAATACTACTACAAATTATATTGACCATATTTTATGGTTGCACCAATTTGGATGCCAATGCTATAACAAATTATATTGACCATATATAATGGTTGCATCAAGTTGGATGCCAATACTACTACAGATTATATTTACCATATTTTATGGTTGCATCAATTGGGATGCCAATGCTATTGCAAATTATAATTACCATATATTATGGTTTCATCAAGTTGGATACCAATACTATTACAAATTATAATTACCATATATTATGGTTGCATCAATTTGAATGCCAATGCTTATTAAAAATCATATTTACCATATTTTATGGTTGCATCAATTTGGATGCCAATGCTATTGCAACTTATACTGACCATATTTTATGGTTGCATCAATTTAGATGCCAGTATTATTACAAATTAAATTTACCATATATTATGGTTGCATCAAATTGGATGCTGATGCTATTACAAATTATATTGACCATATAGTATGGTTGCATCAAGTTGGATGCCAATACTACTACAAATTATATTTACCATATTTTATGGTTGCATCAAATTGGATGTGGATGCTATTGCAGATTATATTTACTATATATTTTGGTTGCATCGATTTGGATGCTAATACTATTACAAATTATAATTACCATACCTTATGGTTGCATCAATTTGCCATATGTTATGGTTGCACCAAGTTGGATGCCAATACTGTTACAAATTATATTGACCATATATTATGGTTGCACCAATTTGAATGCCAATGCTATTACAAATTATATTTATCATATTTTATGGTTGCATCAAGTTGGATGCCAATACTACTACAAATTATATTTACCATATATTATGGTTGCATCGAATTGGATGCTGATGCTATTACAAATTATATTGACCATATATTATGGTTGCATCAAGTTGGATGCCAATACTACTACAAATTATATTTACCATATATTATGGTTGCATCAATTTGGATGCCAGTATTATTACAAATTATATTTGCCATATGTTATGGTTGCACCATGTTGGATGCCAATACTATTACTAATTATACTGACCATATTTTATGGTTGCACCAATTTGGATGCCAATGCTATTACAAATCATATTGACCATATTTTATGGTTTCACCAAATTGGATGCCGATGCTATTACAAATTATATTTACCATATGTTATGGTTACGTCTGGATGGATGTTGATGGTGTTAATGCAAATTATATACAATATTTTATGGTTTTATCTATACCATTGTTAATGATTATACTACAAACTTTATTTACCATATACTATGGGTGCATCTATGTTGATGTCGAAAATGATTATACCAACACTGTTAAACTTATTATAACTACTGTTAAACTGATTACAGTTGAAAATCGTCTTAAGTTTACACTGGCGCAATGCAATATTTTATCTCTTCGGAGTGTGCTCAACACGAGGCGTGCCTGTTTTCTGTTCCCTTGACATTGGAAGCGGAGGGGTAATAAATGCTCTTGACTAAATGTGTCATACCCGTTCCTTTGCAAGTGGTTTATTTATTTGGCCTATATGACGTCTCGCTCTTCGGAGTGTGTTGATGCACTGTGTTATCT
Organism: Apoda limacodes; assembly: GCA_946406115.1. Taxonomy (NCBI): domain Eukaryota; kingdom Metazoa; phylum Arthropoda; class Insecta; order Lepidoptera; family Limacodidae; genus Apoda; species Apoda limacodes. Next base: position 21,186,252 of record OX291541.1, on the reverse strand, counting down.
TCTGATTGCGTCAGGTGTAACTGGATATTACCAATCATAACTATTAATAACCCTTTATAAGTGGGTTGAGGATTTATTCCTTATTTTTATTTACATTACCAAGGACAGCTGTCCTCGAATATGGATACTGAATGATTATATGCTCTTTGGTGTGTGCTTGACACGAGAGGTGCCCTTGTATTATTGTATTGACACTGGAATTGGATTTGGCTATATTGCCTGAAATTATGATCGTCGTATCCGTTCCTTTGTATGTGGTTTAATGGGCTGTAATACCTCTCTCTCTTCGGAGTGTGTCTGCGCACAGAGCTTTCTTCAGAATTTTTATTTTTCAGCTATTACTATTAATACAAGGTTTATTTAGCCTGGAATATCTTTCACAAATGATCCTATTAAAATTTAATTGTTAAACTAAATATTAATGTTTTGCTTTTGAAATCGTCTTGAGTTAACAAACTTATATGAATTTGTATTAATATATATTAATAAACTATAAATCAAATAAATGTTCACACCTTCTTAATGTACGACATTTTTAATAACAAATTTTGTTATACTATTATTATTTATAACAATAATGTGATGCTTTTCATGGTTTTACATTTTGATTACTTAATTAATCATATCCATATTGATTGACCCACTAGCGTACCTGATCTTTGATCTTTAACTTATTTGGTAAACTTATGATTATATATTGCTAGTAGCAAATTTGATCGTTGCATTTGAATTTGGATGAAAATAACAATGTTTTACCTTCCAAGATTAAGTGTTGTGTTAGATTGCATAAGGAATAGGGTAAAGTAATATGGGTTATTTATAAATATTGAATATTATTCTTTTTATTTGCTATATCTTTTATATGCTAAGGGACTACTAGTTCTATTCTTGGGAATAGGGGATAAGAATTATTAACAAAAATAGGTTTATTTCTTTCGGATAGTTTATGACTCGAGAGAAGAGATGTGACTTACATCCTAAGAGAAGTTTCCAATATTTAGGCGTTGTGATAAGTAAGGTTAATTATTAAGTTGAAATTACTTCATTTCAAGGTTAGGGTCTACAAGAGCTGTAAGTTGTTAGTTTTAACATTTTTAGTAGCTATAACAATAGGTATTATTGACTATTTAAGGCATTTGAATGGGTTTTCTTTAGCTTAATTGATTATTAAATAGGAGAAGGGAAAAAAAAGGAATTTGATGAGGATGTTGTGAAGTGTGAGATGTAAGTGAATGTATGGAGGAAAAGACGTTAGGTGTTTGATAGATACAGGGAGTGATATAATAGTGTTAATAAGGATTTTATTAACAGGTACAAAGGTCTACTTAAACATCACTATAGTTCCAGTTAGATCCTCGCTGATTAGGGGCTCAGTAGGTTAGCGAAGTTCTAAAATTCAACAAGCTAATAGTTTTGTTTTTAAGGATTGAGAATCATTTTATAGAGTCAACTTTGTAAATAATTGTAAAATTGATAAAATCATTAATATTGGGGTTTGATAGGATTCAAAAACATAAGGTAATATTAAAAATGGAACCTACCAAAGTTGAGTTTACAATAACGCTTAATGGGACTAATGTTCATTTAAATTTAATAATTCAGGATGTGATTTGCATACAGGGTAATGAGTTGATTGAACTTGCTGTACATTTATCTGTAGATAATTCTGAGGGTAACTTCTATGAAGGATTAGAAATAAATTCCGTGAGTAAAAATAATTTTAATATAGTGAATTGCTTTCCGGAAGATTAGGTCGCGCGAATTATTATACCTATTCAATTCAAATGAAGTTGGAAGAGTTAGTTATGAAGAGATTTTAAGGCAATATAAGAGATACTGGCTTCACTTTTAACTGTGAATCGTATGATTACAATGTTTTACCGGAAGATTTAACGACTTCTGTTGAAAGTTTGCATGGCTATGAATAGAATTCAAGGACCTGAAATTCGATCATTGTCTAAATCATTAAGATGATTCAATTATCCTTACAAATTGAGATTTGAAAGAACAGGGTTGGCTTGTGATTTAACTAAATGTTATTTGTTTGTGCTGAAATTAAAATGTTAGAGCATATCATTGATACGAAAGGCATAGGAACCGACATAAGAATTTTGGGATATTGTAGTAAATCGTCAAAGGGGCCTGAGTTGAGATGGACGGTTATTAAACAAGGAATATGGGTTGTTATATGTGACATAGGGAAATTTGAGACTTATTAACTAAAATGATAATTAAAACTGACCATAAAGAGCTGAGATTTATGAAATATTGTAGGTTATTCAATAGCTGAGTAACTCGCAAATTTTTATATTTAGAGTAATTTGTTTATACAACTGAACATAAGAAGGATAGAGATAACTTAGTTACAGGCGTGTAGTCGAGATATATACATATGTAAAGGAAAGAAGTATAGAGATTTTTATTTAGTTAAAATGAGAGCGGTAATACACCAGTGAATTTATTTTGTTTCTAACAATGTACAATGCGCATTTTTACAATGTTAACTAGATCTAAACGTCGATGAAAGGTCTAACAATATAGTGCAACAAGTTCCAACTGATAGGTGTACAGTTGCAACTTGTTAGGGGGAAATTGTAGTGTACTCCAGTCTACCCTAGAACAAAATTATGTCTAACTACCTATATAGCGTACCATTATGTGGGATTTAATTGAATACCTAATGTATTCATAGAGAAGTAGCTATAGGTCTAATTATCTGTTGGATATACAAAAATAAGATAGTCAAACATTATAAATAGATAAACATAAATTGGGGTTCGAAATAATTGCGCGGTAAAAGATAAGACAGCGCTGCATTAGATATATGTCTATTGTAGATTTTGTTTCATTGCATGGTAAAGTAGTTGTACTCGCGGTGTTAAAATAATAATATAACTTTGCGCTCGAATCGTACGATCGTCACGTGACCATGTCATGCGATGACGTCACAAAACCTGTTTGAAGACGAAATAAAAAAATACAGGAAATAGGGATATCTCCTAATTAGTGCGTGTAAAAGAGATAAAAAAGGAAAGAAATCGTTCGCTCGCTTGATTTTGGCGCCACGGCGCTGGAGACTGTCGTGACAGAGTCCTCTCTCTCCCATTCGAAATTCAGGATTCGTGAGTGACGCGCGCGATTTTGCATAATGGAGTGTTTCCCGCCTTTTTTGAGTCGAGTGATACGGGAAGCGTCCCACCTCCCACATTCTTAATTAGAATTTTGACTGTGCTTCCCGCGTTTTTCTTAGTAAATAGTGTTTGCAATTACCAAGTGCAAATGTGAATAAATAATAAAACTTTAAGTGGTTATTTACATTGAATTAACATTGAACCGTGTACCCGTGTGTAACCGTGAAGGTGTTCGGGATTGGTGTCGTCGTCGCTGTCGGCGTCTTCCCGCCCATTGATAATTTTTCTGAGTGAGTAGATAAGTTTTATTTCTCAGAGGAAATAATTAAAGCATTAAAATTCAGAGTACAGCTATTTATCTAGAAATTCATTTGAAGAGTTTCTATATGAATTGTTGTTGGGTAGGTAAACTATTAATTATAACCATTGTTTTACTTTTCTTGTGTGATATCAAAATATGTTTCGTATGTGAAAATTGTAAATTAATACCTAGAGATGAGAGACAGGTTATGTGCTGATGGTTTAGGTACACAAATCACATACTGATGTTGTGGCAAACCGTACATAGGATATCTAGAGTTTCACTATCTCATTTTAAGAATTTTATTTAATCATAAGATTTAATAGATAACTACTTGAATTACTTAAAAGGTTGATTTAAATGTGCATAAAACGATACGAAACGTTGACGATTTTAAAAACATGGCGCCGGGTTTAATTATTATTCTCGAATTTTACCTAACAGTGATAACTGTGAATTACCTATTTGTACGATTTAATTAGTGATTTTGATTGGCAAGGGCACTAAATTTAGTACTTTACAGATTGAGTAAAGTTTTTCCTTTATAGAATTATAACCTACTGTACGGGTGTTTTATGACAAATATGTATAAGGTAAGTGTTTCTTTCGAAAGTAGTTAATGGAACTGTAAGGTCACAACCCTTTGATGATAACGCTTCGTCAACAGACCTAGGGATGTCGCGGTTATAGTAAGATCTCTCCATTTTTAATATCAGTATTAGAACAGGAATGGGTAGTAAATAAGAAGAGCCGGTCTTCGTGTGACGGCGAAGCTCGAGTACTAACTAGGGTGTGAGTAGAGCTGGTTTACTTTTAGGTCTTACTAGCTCAGCTCCACCCTACTCCAAGAAAGTTAAAGAGGTTGTTTAAATTTTATGAGTTCTAATCCGGATCAGAGGATATAAATGATAAAGAAGAAATTTTAATTTTGGTGTGTCTAGTAGGTAGTTGTATGAGATACCTATTCAATACTTACCTATCTAAACTGTTAGCATTAATTGGTCCGGATTAGTTTTCGTCAAAGTAATGAGTGATAAGTTGTCGGGATACAGATTACTCCTTCCTTTTGGGAAGTTCGTTTTATTAATAAATAAATCACTCATTATGGAGACGAATAGAATAAGAATTATATATCTTTAGATTTTTGAATTTACTTCTTTATATTTTACTAAGTCTATTTTTAAAATGTAACAATTAAGTTATGCCAAAACAATGATAATAAAAAAATATATATTTTAGAATTGTTTTCTCCTTTTGATATAAAAAGAAAGAAAAACATTAACGGTAATCTTACTGAAACAATGACTGAACCGGGGTACGACATAAGTTAAACTTTGACCGAACATATTAAACATGGATTTGTTAAAGGTGACATTAGTTGTTCTAGGGTCTGTCCAATTCTTCTTCATAGAAAATCCTATTATCATAGCGTATTATTATCCAGGTAGGGCCCCCCTTAATAACTGATGAGCCGGGGGGGGACCCCGACCTACCGGCGAAACGCGAAGGTTCTAATCACTCAAAATGTCTATTGTTGATCTGACTAAAGTGTTAGATTTTTGAGTGAGCAATGTTTTCATTACTGACTGAATAGTAGGAAAGTACCTACTAAGACGGGTTACCTACCCATGTAAATTGGCGTTCTGTCGTCATAATTATCTTAATTGACTGTGACAAATTATTAAAAGAAACTCTATTTAATCTTTACGTTATTCGCAATTTGTTCCATATTTATTTATATTATCTTAATATCTCAAGTTCGTAAGAGAAAGGTTGCACATGATGTCTCCTTTATAAGTTCTTGTACCTACGCAAAGAACGGAATTATTCACTGTTATCTGTAAGATGTCTAAATACTGAAAATTCCACGTTTACTAAGAGATTTTGGTTTGTAAGAAGAACTACCATGAAGACTAAATAGTACCTTGTGTGAAATATCTTATTATAGGGCCGTATGGTTGTTTACCACCTTTACAGCAAACAAAGGGAATTATCTTCAGGGTGCAGAAATATTAGGTTAAATTCAATCGATCATTTATCGACCAATTAGTGTAGTGGTTATAACGTTTGATAAGCATACGAAAAGCCGCGGTTCGATCCCGACACTACAGACATTTGCTTTTTGTTTATTTTCGCGAACTGTAAAGGAAATCTTAATTTCTTATCGTCGTTTTACTGGCATATTGTAAGGTTAAATAAATAAATAAAGTAATAGAAACTAAATTATGAAAGGCTGACTCTTTGACAGGATATAAATATTTTAGGAATCTCCCTGTTCTAAATAAAAGATATCTAAATACACATTTTATTTATTAATTGAAAGTAAATAAGGGTAGTTATGGGGAAGGTTATTGTATTAGAAATTTACTTAATGAAGTCCAGTGTGACGATTATTTAAATCATGACTAGGACGTATTATAATAGCTATCTTAGATTGGTACATCACTCGTGTGCGACAAGTTAGTTGAGATAAATGGTTAGGGCTTAGATAGTTATATTATGTAGAATTTAATCTTAAAATCTTAAAATAAAATCACTCGCCTTGCTAGTGACTGACTAAACTCATACCTTCTTAGAATCAGGGTTACTTAGGTTTTCAATGTAGCGGTCCTAATCACCCCATTAGACGCCATAGGACGTATTATTTTTTTTTGTAAGGGGGGGGTTTCTACATTATGTGTTGCCGTTACCAGGATAGGTTATAGGAATAAAATAGGCTTGTAAAAGCCTACATTTTGTTGTTGTGAAATGGATGGAAGGTCATTAAAATGAGTTTGGCCGGTTATTGGCGGGGAAGTGTGTTTGAAATTAAGAAAACAAAGATTTGATAAAAGCTAATACGTAATAATTTATTTTTTAAGTAGAAATTTTAGTGACATAATAACAATAATACTGTACAGGTTGAATGAGTTGGGCTTTCGTGCTTAAGGTTTTATGAACAGCGACCCTTAGGTTGGAAAGTACTGTGTTTTATGGATATATTTAGGACATTTGATTCTAAGTAGTACGTATTGATTTAAGGAAGTTACGTGTGTGTGTTCGTAAGTCATGTGATATCAGTTAAAGGGTAAATAGAGGTTTCAAGACTAACTAAGAAACTATTCTTTTACTTATTTTACGTATACATGGTTATGTGGTGTGTACAAATGTTTCCCTAAGTAAATAATACAAAGATAATTATAGAATTTTATTTCACTTTATCAGGTGAATTAATACCATACAGGTACATTTACAGTTAGAGGGGGGGTTTTAGAATGTAAATTTTTGTAAAGTCTTCACTTTAAGGGGGAAAGGGTGGGTTTTTTTGTTACGAAACTTTACTTGTCGTTATTGAAAGAATTTTGAGAATTTATAGAAATTCTGCAAGTAATAAATAGTTTTTTAATTTAGTTATTCTTAGATTTAATTTTGACTTTAAGGTATATAATTTGATAATACTTATATATACAACATTTTAATAGAAGGGTTATTTACGACAATATGTTCATAGTTCAGAAATATTGTGGGAAAGGGGGAATCTATGTTAAAATAGTATGAAGTGTGTACGGTCAGAGTCCTATGCAAATGACACACATAGTTACACTTTTATTAATATATTTTCATAGGCAATAATAATTTAAAATGATAGGGTATGTTAGTGGGCAATTAGGGCTACTTAGAGCCGATGAATAACATGATTTTTTTTTTGTTAATAAGGTGAACAGAGAAAAATTTAGTAAAATTGAAAACAGTTTTTAATAGTCTCATCTGAATTTAAAATATACATTTACTGTTGCCGAGTGGATGAAACTTCGAGGAAAAAAAGAGAAGAACCCAGTTGGGTTATAGGTTATGAATAACTAGGCATTTCAGTCGACTTCGTTCTTGAATCTGCTGTATAGGTATAGGTAACAAACTAAATTTGATTATTAATAAGAATTTGGAATTTATTCTTAGAATTGGATTTTCCGTAGACATCCAATTTCGAACCAAATGAGTATATCTTGGAAACCAATGATTGATACTTTAAGAGGATTAATCATCGTAAATTGGAGTGGGAAATTTTATTTATTTTATCGGGTCTTATTTTTTTAAAATAACCAATGGGTTTTGAACTTACTTAAAGTAATGTTAAGATTTTTTGTCCTATGTACCAGTTCAAGGATTTTTACTGTTTTGGTGTTTCTATGTTACAAATAGATCTTGAGCTCACTGAGAAGAAAGAGCTGGGATGTATATATGAGGTACCAGAGTAGTGACTTTACTGAGTTGGTTTTCACTAGAGTTCACTTTCGAAGCAGGAAGTGTGCTTTATGCGAATCATGCTAATTTAGTGATTTCGCTATGCTGATATTTCTAGTGTGACAATAAGTCTCGAACTCACTTAGAAGAAAGAGTTGGGATTTATGTGTGAAATAACAAAATAGTGGTCCTTAGTACAAGATATATCTCCGCGTCGCGTCATACTAAGACCTTGTGACCTCTGGCACAACATTGGAAACAAGGTTGACATAAACAGTGGATTGGAGTATGGAGCTGGCTTAATTGTTTAGTGGAACTTCATTCGTTTGGCAACAGCTGGATAGGGTTAATAATATCCTAATATGTTTTGTTTCTTTTTGTTGCCCTTGGCCGCTTTGGATCATGGCGTTGCTGAGAGCTGGACTCTGTCTATATATGGCTAGACCAAGCCGTTGAAACAGTGATAAAGTTTTTGGTCGCTGCCAACAGTCATATGTGTACTGGAGTTTATTGGGCACTGGACTCTATCTAAATGGTTATGACGGCCACTGTGATTGTGGATAGTTCAAGTACGACACTTACATGAGCTTATTTGTAGGTGTTTGCCTGCAACTAGACTATATCTATTTGGATGTTATTGACCGTGGTGATAGTGATACGGTAAACTTAAACTGAAAAGGCGAATAGGTCATCATAGAATATAAAGATAATTGCTGTGTCGGATTATGGCGTTGCTAAAGACTGTACATCGTCTATATATGGCTAAGTCAAGCCGTTGAAACGATGACGAAGTTTTTGGTCGCTGCCAACAGCATGTGTAATGCTGGAGTCTTGAGTGCTGTACTCTACCTAAATGGTTATGATCTGGACTATCAATCGTGTTTAAGTAATTTGAAGTTATTTAATAATTTAAGAAATATGTATGTCCATAACTACATACTTTCCAAAATGTTTTATAAAGATGTAATAAATATTGCTTTTCCCTTTTAATTCAATTCAGTAGGTTAAATTCTTCTGTTGTTTTAATAAACACTCAATATTATGTGCTATATAATTATATGCACGAAAGTCGCTTTTTCTCATAGTTTCAAAAATTCGAATGGCTAATGATATCAATTTATATCGTTATTCGAGTTTCCTCTTTACAAATAATTTTGTGGTGATGTCTACGACTGATTAACGTCCAGTTGATGGTCATTGACCATGGTGGTAGTGATGAAGCGCCTTGACTGAAGATACGAGCGATTATCTTAGGGAAATGTGAAAGGTATTCCACTAATAGACATCAACATGGATGCTACTATGTATATATGTTAGGTCCATTTGATGGTTATGATTATTCATATCATGTTAATAATGGTATTGCAATTCATATTTAAGTGCAGTGATGCAGTCACGTCTATCCGGATGAAATTGAAAATAACAAGTTATTATATTTGCCATCAGGTATGGTCACATCTGTTCAGATTCTGGTATTGGTATTGCAAATCATATTTACCATATGTCATGGTTGCATCAAATTGGATGCCAATGATATTGCAAATTATAATTACCATATATTATGGTTGCATCAATTTGGATGCCAATGCTTATTACATATCATATTTACCATATTTTATGGTTGCATCAATTTGGATGCCAATGTTATAACAAATTATATTGACCATATATAATGGTTGCATCAAATTGGATGCCAATACTGTTACAAATTATATTTACCATATTTTATGGTTGCATCAAATTGGATACGGATGCTATTGCAGATTATATTTACCATATATTATGGTTGCATCGATTTGGATGCCAATACTGTTACAAATTATATTTTCCATATATTATGGTTGCATCAAGTTGGATGCCAATACTACTACAAATTATATTTACCATATTTAATGGTTGTATCGAATTGGATGCTGATGCTATTACAAATTATATTTACCATATATTATGGTTGCATCAATTTGGATGCGAATACTATTACAAATCATATTGTCCATATATTATGGTTGCATCAAATTGGATGTCAATACTACTACAAATTATATTTACCATATTAAATGGTTGCATCGAATTGGATGCCAATACTACTACAAATTATATTTACCATATTTTATGGTTGCATCAATTTGGATGTCAATGCTATTGCAGAATATATTTACCATATATTATGGTTGCATCAAGTTGGATGCCAATACTACTACAAATTATATTTACCATATTTAATGGTTGCATTGAATTGGATGCCAATACTACTACAAATTATATTGACCATATTTTATGGTTGCACCAATTTGGATGCCAATGCTATAACAAATTATATTGACCATATATAATGGTTGCATCAAGTTGGATGCCAATACTACTACAGATTATATTTACCATATTTTATGGTTGCATCAATTGGGATGCCAATGCTATTGCAAATTATAATTACCATATATTATGGTTTCATCAAGTTGGATACCAATACTATTACAAATTATAATTACCATATATTATGGTTGCATCAATTTGAATGCCAATGCTTATTAAAAATCATATTTACCATATTTTATGGTTGCATCAATTTGGATGCCAATGCTATTGCAACTTATACTGACCATATTTTATGGTTGCATCAATTTAGATGCCAGTATTATTACAAATTAAATTTACCATATATTATGGTTGCATCAAATTGGATGCTGATGCTATTACAAATTATATTGACCATATAGTATGGTTGCATCAAGTTGGATGCCAATACTACTACAAATTATATTTACCATATTTTATGGTTGCATCAAATTGGATGTGGATGCTATTGCAGATTATATTTACTATATATTTTGGTTGCATCGATTTGGATGCTAATACTATTACAAATTATAATTACCATACCTTATGGTTGCATCAATTTGCCATATGTTATGGTTGCACCAAGTTGGATGCCAATACTGTTACAAATTATATTGACCATATATTATGGTTGCACCAATTTGAATGCCAATGCTATTACAAATTATATTTATCATATTTTATGGTTGCATCAAGTTGGATGCCAATACTACTACAAATTATATTTACCATATATTATGGTTGCATCGAATTGGATGCTGATGCTATTACAAATTATATTGACCATATATTATGGTTGCATCAAGTTGGATGCCAATACTACTACAAATTATATTTACCATATATTATGGTTGCATCAATTTGGATGCCAGTATTATTACAAATTATATTTGCCATATGTTATGGTTGCACCATGTTGGATGCCAATACTATTACTAATTATACTGACCATATTTTATGGTTGCACCAATTTGGATGCCAATGCTATTACAAATCATATTGACCATATTTTATGGTTTCACCAAATTGGATGCCGATGCTATTACAAATTATATTTACCATATGTTATGGTTACGTCTGGATGGATGTTGATGGTGTTAATGCAAATTATATACAATATTTTATGGTTTTATCTATACCATTGTTAATGATTATACTACAAACTTTATTTACCATATACTATGGGTGCATCTATGTTGATGTCGAAAATGATTATACCAACACTGTTAAACTTATTATAACTACTGTTAAACTGATTACAGTTGAAAATCGTCTTAAGTTTACACTGGCGCAATGCAATATTTTATCTCTTCGGAGTGTGCTCAACACGAGGCGTGCCTGTTTTCTGTTCCCTTGACATTGGAAGCGGAGGGGTAATAAATGCTCTTGACTAAATGTGTCATACCCGTTCCTTTGCAAGTGGTTTATTTATTTGGCCTATATGACGTCTCGCTCTTCGGAGTGTGTTGATGCACTGTGTTATCTTCTGATTGCGTCAGGTGTAACTGGATATTACCAATCATAACTATTAATAACCCTTTATAAGTGGGTTGAGGATTTATTCCTTATTTTTATTTACATTACCAAGGACAGCTGTCCTCGAATATGGATACTGAATGATTATATGCTCTTTGGTGTGTGCTTGACACGAGAGGTGCCCTTGTATTATTGTATTGACACTGGAATTGGATTTGGCTATATTGCCTGAAATTATGATCGTCGTATCCGTTCCTTTGTATGTGGTTTAATGGGCTGTAATACCTCTCTCTCTTCGGAGTGTGTCTGCGCACAGAGCTTTCTTCAGAATTTTTATTTTTCAGCTATTACTATTAATACAAGGTTTATTTAGCCTGGAATATCTTTCACAAATGATCCTATTAAAATTTAATTGTTAAACTAAATATTAATGTTTTGCTTTTGAAATCGTCTTGAGTTAACAAACTTATATGAATTTGTATTAATATATATTAATAAACTATAAATCAAATAAATGTTCACACCTTCTTAATGTACGACATTTTTAATAACAAATTTTGTTATACTATTATTATTTATAACAATAATGTGATGCTTTTCATGGTTTTACATTTTGATTACTTAATTAATCATATCCATATTGATTGACCCACTAGCGTACCTGATCTTTGATCTTTAACTTATTTGGTAAACTTATGATTATATATTGCTAGTAGCAAATTTGATCGTTGCATTTGAATTTGGATGAAAATAACAATGTTTTACCTTCCAAGATTAAGTGTTGTGTTAGATTGCATAAGGAATAGGGTAAAGTAATATGGGTTATTTATAAATATTGAATATTATTCTTTTTATTTGCTATATCTTTTATATGCTAAGGGACTACTAGTTCTATTCTTGGGAATAGGGGATAAGAATTATTAACAAAAATAGGTTTATTTCTTTCGGATAGTTTATGACTCGAGAGAAGAGATGTGACTTACATCCTAAGAGAAGTTTCCAATATTTAGGCGTTGTGATAAGTAAGGTTAATTATTAAGTTGAAATTACTTCATTTCAAGGTTAGGGTCTACAAGAGCTGTAAGTTGTTAGTTTTAACATTTTTAGTAGCTATAACAATAGGTATTATTGACTATTTAAGGCATTTGAATGGGTTTTCTTTAGCTTAATTGATTATTAAATAGGAGAAGGGAAAAAAAAGGAATTTGATGAGGATGTTGTGAAGTGTGAGATGTAAGTGAATGTATGGAGGAAAAGACGTTAGGTGTTTGATAGATACAGGGAGTGATATAATAGTGTTAATAAGGATTTTATTAACAGGTACAAAGGTCTACTTAAACATCACTATAGTTCCAGTTAGATCCTCGCTGATTAGGGGCTCAGTAGGTTAGCGAAGTTCTAAAATTCAACAAGCTAATAGTTTTGTTTTTAAGGATTGAGAATCATTTTATAGAGTCAACTTTGTAAATAATTGTAAAATTGATAAAATCATTAATATTGGGGTTTGATAGGATTCAAAAACATAAGGTAATATTGAAAATGGAACCTACCAAAGTTGAGTTTACAATAACGCTTAATGGGACTAATGTTCATTTAAATTTAATAATTCAGGATGTGATTTGCATACAGGGTAATGAGTTGATTGAACTTGCTGTACATTTATCTGTAGATAATTCTGAGGGTAACTTCTATGAAGGATTAGAAATAAATTCCGTGAGTAAAAATAATTTTAATATAGTGAATTGCTTTCCGGAAGATTAGGTCGCGCGAATTATTATACCTATTCAATTCAAATGAAGTTGGAAGAGTTAGTTATGAAGAGATTTTAAGGCAATATAAGAGATACTGGCTTCACTTTTAACTGTGAATCGTATGATTACAATGTTTTACCGGAAGATTTAACGACTTCTGTTGAAAGTTTGCATGGCTATGAATAGAATTCAAGGACCTGAAATTCGATCATTGTCTAAATCATTAAGATGATTCAATTATCCTTACAAATTGAGATTTGAAAGAACAGGGTTGGCTTGTGATTTAACTAAATGTTATTTGTTTGTGCTGAAATTAAAATGTTAGAGCATATCATTGATACGAAAGGCATAGGAACCGACATAAGAATTTTGGGATATTGTAGTAAATCGTCAAAGGGGCCTGAGTTGAGATGGACGGTTATTAAACAAGGAATATGGGTTGTTATATGTGACATAGGGAAATTTGAGACTTATTAACTAAAATGATAATTAAAACTGACCATAAAGAGCTGAGATTTATGAAATATTGTAGGTTATTCAATAGCTGAGTAACTCGCAAATTTTTATATTTAGAGTAATTTGTTTATACAACTGAACATAAGAAGGATAGAGATAACTTAGTTACAGGCGTGTAGTCGAGATATATACATATGTAAAGGAAAGAAGTATAGAGATTTTTATTTAGTTAAAATGAGAGCGGTAATACACCAGTGAATTTATTTTGTTTCTAACAATGTACAATGCGCATTTTTACAATGTTAACTAGATCTAAACGTCGATGAAAGGTCTAACAATATAGTGCAACAAGTTCCAACTGATAGGTGTACAGTTGCAACTTGTTAGGGGGAAATTGTAGTGTACTCCAGTCTACCCTAGAACAAAATTATGTCTAACTACCTATATAGCGTACCATTATGTGGGATTTAATTGAATACCTAATGTATTCATAGAGAAGTAGCTATAGGTCTAATTATCTGTTGGATATACAAAAATAAGATAGTCAAACATTATAAATAGATAAACATAAATTGGGGTTCGAAATAATTGCGCGGTAAAAGATAAGACAGCGCTGCATTAGATATATGTCTATTGTAGATTTTGTTTCATTGCATGGTAAAGTAGTTGTACTCGCGGTGTTAAAATAATAATATAACTTTGCGCTCGAATCGTACGATCGTCACGTGACCATGTCATGCGATGACGTCACAAAACCTGTTTGAAGACGAAATAAAAAAATACAGGAAATAGGGATATCTCCTAATTAGTGCGTGTAAAAGAGATAAAAAAGGAAAGAAATCGTTCGCTCGCTTGATTTTGGCGCCACGGCGCTGGAGACTGTCGTGACAGAGTCCTCTCTCTCCCATTCGAAATTCAGGATTCGTGAGTGACGCGCGCGATTTTGCATAATGGAGTGTTTCCCGCCTTTTTTGAGTCGAGTGATACGGGAAGCGTCCCACCTCCCACATTCTTAATTAGAATTTTGACTGTGCTTCCCGCGTTTTTCTTAGTAAATAGTGTTTGCAATTACCAAGTGCAAATGTGAATAAATAATAAAACTTTAAGTGGTTATTTACATTGAATTAACATTGAACCGTGTACCCGTGTGTAACCGTGAAGGTGTTCGGGATTGGTGTCGTCGTCGCTGTCGGCGTCTTCCCGCCCATTGATAATTTTTCTGAGTGAGTAGATAAGTTTTATTTCTCAGAGGAAATAATTAAAGCATTAAAATTCAGAGTACAGCTATTTATCTAGAAATTCATTTGAAGAGTTTCTATATGAATTGTTGTTGGGTAGGTAAACTATTAATTATAACCATTGTTTTACTTTTCTTGTGTGATATCAAAATATGTTTCGTATGTGAAAATTGTAAATTAATACCTAGAGATGAGAGACAGGTTATGTGCTGATGGTTTAGGTACACAAATCACATACTGATGTTGTGGCAAACCGTACATAGGATATCTAGAGTTTCACTATCTCATTTTAAGAATTTTATTTAATCATAAGATTTAATAGATAACTACTTGAATTACTTAAAAGGTTGATTTAAATGTGCATAAAACGATACGAAACGTTGACGATTTTAAAAACATGGCGCCGGGTTTAATTATTATTCTCGAATTTTACCTAACAGTGATAACTGTGAATTACCTATTTGTACGATTTAATTAGTGATTTTGATTGGCAAGGGCACTAAATTTAGTACTTTACAGATTGAGTAAAGTTTTTCCTTTATAGAATTATAACCTACTGTACGGGTGTTTTATGACAAATATGTATAAGGTAAGTGTTTCTTTCGAAAGTAGTTAATGGAACTGTAAGGTCACAACCCTTTGATGATAACGCTTCGTCAACAGACCTAGGGATGTCGCGGTTATAGTAAGATCTCTCCATTTTTAATATCAGTATTAGAACAGGAATGGGTAGTAAATAAGAAGAGCCGGTCTTCGTGTGACGGCGAAGCTCGAGTACTAACTAGGGTGTGAGTAGAGCTGGTTTACTTTTAGGTCTTACTAGCTCAGCTCCACCCTACTCCAAGAAAGTTAAAGAGGTTGTTTAAATTTTATGAGTTCTAATCCGGATCAGAGGATATAAATGATAAAGAAGAAATTTTAATTTTGGTGTGTCTAGTAGGTAGTTGTATGAGATACCTATTCAATACTTACCTATCTAAACTGTTAGCATTAATTGGTCCGGATTAGTTTTCGTCAAAGTAATGAGTGATAAGTTGTCGGGATACAGATTACTCCTTCCTTTTGGGAAGTTCGTTTTATTAATAAATAAATCACTCATTATGGAGACGAATAGAATAAGAATTATATATCTTTAGATTTTTGAATTTACTTCTTTATATTTTACTAAGTCTATTTTTAAAATGTAACAATTAAGTTATGCCAAAACAATGATAATAAAAAAATATATATTTTAGAATTGTTTTCTCCTTTTGATATAAAAAGAAAGAAAAACATTAACGGTAATCTTACTGAAACAATGACTGAACCGGGGTACGACATAAGTTAAACTTTGACCGAACATATTAAACATGGATTTGTTAAAGGTGACATTAGTTGTTCTAGGGTCTGTCCAATTCTTCTTCATAGAAAATCCTATTATCATAGCGTATTATTATCCAGGTAGGGCCCCCCTTAATAACTGATGAGCCGGGGGGGGACCCCGACCTACCGGCGAAACGCGAAGGTTCTAATCACTCAAAATGTCTATTGTTGATCTGACTAAAGTGTTAGATTTTTGAGTGAGCAATGTTTTCATTACTGACTGAATAGTAGGAAAGTACCTACTAAGACGGGTTACCTACCCATGTAAATTGGCGTTCTGTCGTCATAATTATCTTAATTGACTGTGACAAATTATTAAAAGAAACTCTATTTAATCTTTACGTTATTCGCAATTTGTTCCATATTTATTTATATTATCTTAATATCTCAAGTTCGTAAGAGAAAGGTTGCACATGATGTCTCCTTTATAAGTTCTTGTACCTACGCAAAGAACGGAATTATTCACTGTTATCTGTAAGATGTCTAAATACTGAAAATTCCACGTTTACTAAGAGATTTTGGTTTGTAAGAAGAACTACCATGAAGACTAAATAGTACCTTGTGTGAAATATCTTATTATAGGGCCGTATGGTTGTTTACCACCTTTACAGCAAACAAAGGGAATTATCTTCAGGGTGCAGAAATATTAGGTTAAATTCAATCGATCATTTATCGACCAATTAGTGTAGTGGTTATAACGTTTGATAAGCATACGAAAGGCCGCGGTTCGATCCCGACACTACAGACATTTGCTTTTTGTTTATTTTCGCGAACTGTAAAGGAAATCTTAATTTCTTATCGTCGTTTTACTGGCATATTGTAAGGTTAAATAAATAAATAAAGTAATAGAAACTAAATTATGAAAGGCTGACTCTTTGACAGGATATAAATATTTTAGGAATCTCCCTGTTCTAAATAAAAGATATCTAAATACACATTTTATTTATTAATTGAAAGTAAATAAGGGTAGTTATGGGGAAGGTTATTGTATTAGAAATTTACTTAATGAAGTCCAGTGTGACGATTATTTAAATCATGACTAGGACGTATTATAATAGCTATCTTAGATTGGTACATCACTCGTGTGCGACAAGTTAGTTGAGATAAATGGTTAGGGCTTAGATAGTTATATTATGTAGAATTTAATCTTAAAATCTTAAAATAAAATCACTCGCCTTGCTAGTGACTGACTAAACTCATACCTTCTTAGAATCAGGGTTACTTAGGTTCTCAATGTAGCGGTCCTAATCACGCCATTAGACGATCATTGCCAAATATGAATACTATTATTATATGTCTGGAGTGCTGCATGTAGACTTATGTTCACAATGTAGCGGTCCTAATCACGCCATTAGACGATCATTGCCAAATATGAATACTATTATTATATGTCTGGAGTGCTGCATGTAGACTTAGGTTCTCAATGTAGCGGTCCTAATCACGCCATTAGACGATCATTGCCAAATTAAAATTCTATTATTAGGTTTCCGCGGTATGTAGCGTTTAGTAGGTAGGATTAGGTTGACGCGATTTTTGTAGGGGGGGGGGGGGTTTCTACACCCTGCGTGACAGGTTGTGAGCCCATCGCCACAACACTGTTTCTGATTGCAATGTATCTGGACTAAGGTGGCTTTAAGTTTCTCTTCAGCATATTAGCTCATATTATTCCACTGCTGGACATGAGCCTTCTGTATGGCACGCCTTTTCTCTCGGTCCTCTGCCTTTCGCATCAAACCACCCTCAGCCACCCTGTTATGGTCATCGGTCCAATTTCAATTTCTCTTATAATATCGTAAATTACCAGCTTCAAAGTAATCAATGTAAAATAAGCGGTAAAATGAAAGACCTGAGACAGAATAAAATGGGGTATATTCCTGACTATATAAGAAAGTAAGTAAAAATGCGGCAAAAACAAGACCCAAAGACAGAATGACTTTTGTATATCTTAAATTTTTTTCTTTATTTTTTAAAGACATTATTTTTGAATAACTTCTCTCTATCCTCTAGTCAGCTCCGTGGCTCGGCGGGTAAAAACCCGACTGCTGAATAAAGGTGCGTGAGTTCGATTCCCGTACAAAACAATCATTTTTGTGAATAACATATTTTGTGTTTGTCTTGAAATTTTAAAAGTGTAATTCCAGGACAGATGGACCAGTGGGTGAGATGGACCATCGCAATTTCTCCTAAACTAGAATTATTTTTTTAAATTTGGAATACTGATTCAAACTGCTTGCCACACACTCTTCACACCTTAGAGCTTAATTGTTTACATATAGTGAGGTTTCAGAGAAACTTCCTGCCGCGAACGCTTAGGTTGTGGAATGAGCCCCATGTGTTGCAATCGTCCATAGTCTGCAGTGACCGCAAGCTTGTTTGCCACCTTAGTGGTCAAAACAACAAAGATCAACTAAGTATCAGTTACAATTTTAGCCACGAATGTGCTGGTATGGCGAAAACTACGACGATACTAAAAGCCGAGATAATAGGCTACATGGCACATTATTTGTGAACGCTTTTACGGTTTTATGAAGGCCTACCCACTGGTAGGCTGATCACTCACTAGTGATCAGTGTTGAGACTCAATAGCCATACAATAGAATACTATTCGTTCACAGTTATTTTATTGTTAAGTTTTGTTATGTGCCAAATTTTTAATAATTTAAGTGGACTAAGTAATTTTTTTTAAAGTCCATCTCTTTTTGTGGGAGGCCCAACTCACCTACATGGTGAGGGAGTGATAGACCAATGCCTTGTTTTTTTGATCTAAAATTTTACCTCTAAGGAATAGTAATTTTGCCCTATGCATATTATAAATGGTAGATTAATAATACTGTATTGACATAATACCATTAGCATGTGTTTTACTTATTAAAGAAAAAAGAAAGAGGATCCAAAAAAAAAGTGGTCCATTTGTCGTTGAATTACCCTACGTACCTTTTTATTCACAGCGGCAATCACACATATATAAGAAATTGTAATATAAAATGTAGAAAAAGCTATATTGTGATCTCCTTTGATATTTCTTTTTCTCAACACTTAACACTAAACCTATATTAAATATTGTTAACTTGACACACCATCAGATTCTTTTACACCTAGCCGTGTCAATGTCAAACAGGCTACCACATTTTCTCGAAATGTTCTTGATTTAAAAAAAAACCGGCCAAGTGCGAGTTGGACTCACGCACCGAGGGTTCCGTACCTACCACCATTTACGTACTTTACCAACACAAACAAAAAAATATGTTTTTTTTATTTTTATATTTGAGTTGATTGAATGAAAGGTAAATTGCGGTTAACGATTTATGACGTAGGTATTAAAAAAAACTAGTTACTAGATCTCGTTCAAACCAATTTTCGGTGGAAGTTTGCATGGTAATATACATCATATATTTTATTTAGTTTACACACATTTTATCACTTTGGAAGTGTCTCTCGCGTAAACTATTCAATTTACAAAAAAATTATATTAGAAACCTCAATATCATTTTTGAAGACCTATCCATAGATATCCCACACGTATGGGTTTGATGAAAAAAGTATATAAGTATGGGGAACCCCCAAAAATTTTTTTTCTTCTATTTTTGTGTGAAAATCTTAATGCGGTTAACAGAATCTACTTACCAAGTTTTAACAGTATAGTTCCTATAGTTTCGAAAAAAAGTGGCTGTGACAGACAGACAGACAGACATGACGAATCCATAAGGGTTCCGTTTTTTACCATTGGGCTACGGAACCCTAAAAACGATTCTATTACGATAACGACGAAAAAAGAGGCTGTTGTGACTGTGACTGAATGTGGGTACATTATGATGTGGGTGTTTGTTCAGCAACGATATAAGATAGACTGATATAACGACTGTCCCTTCAGCTATTCCTGTGCCGGAAATCAACTCACCCCGTTGCTCCTTTGCAAAGTGAAGGAATAGTGGCCCGCATAGTTTCACCTGCCAAAAACCTATTTCTATGTGAACTCTTTATCTGGTTAAAAGGAGTCATATTTCCCCATTTTCGTGCCGTTAACTACCACACTGTCAAACTCCAGGTTATTGGGATGATGGCGACACATTAAGTAAGAAAATATTAAAAAAATGGTTCGGTAGCAAGAACCGCACAAGCAACTACTCTTAAGAATATTTTTTTTTATATTTGATATTTTATATAATTATTGCGTCTTTAAATAAATCATTTTCTTTGCTGCCGCTGGACCGATGTGCACCCAGCCTTAGAATGTCGAGTTGACAACTATAATGCGCGTCATATAGTTTTGCACGTATTGAAATGCGGAGCGATAATTCTATCGTATATTGTTTTGTTAATCTCATTCACAGAGGCACGCCTCCGCCACGCAAAAACTTACATGGCCAGTCTCGACGAAGAGACTGGTGAAAGGTCGTCTAAATAATCAAAATGATACAACTTTAAAACATTTTCTCACATAGCCGCGAGCTAATTGGTGCATTGGTTCTTTAAAAAGTAAAAAGCTAAGGTAGATACATACAAACACACACACATGCACACAGACATTACTATATAATGATGGCAAACGATTCTCCAGGTCTTCAAACGTATAAAAAAGGCAAATTTAGCGATTATGATTTTGGACCTATTATAGTAACTTCCGAGAAGTTAAAAAGTCATTTAAATCAATGGTAGAAGAAGACCAAAATAAAACAATTACTCTGATTTTCTCACCAGAAGATAAAAGACAATTTTACTTTTAAACATTTAACAAACATTAAAAACACCGAACTCCAGTCATATCTTCAAAAATACTTCTCTAAAGCGTTCTTCTGAATCACATCGAGAACTCTCAAGCTCACCAAACACAGCTCTATCTTCCAAATTACTGCCACCTGTGTGGTAGAGGGAAGGTCTTTCTTTCCAAACTTTTGTCGCAACGACAGTCTGGCTAATATAACGTATGTCGCAGCCTGATTCGGCAGAACAGAAGGAAGGCCAGCAACGCTGCTACAGCTGCACCAGCAATTAACGCACTGTCTTCTCTGCGTGATCCTGCAGCTCGCTCCACAACCGCACTCTGTGACAAAATATGGCAAATAATATATTGCTAGGACTGCATAAGACCTCTCAATAAAATTCAATTAGTTCTACCTTAGCAGAGTCAGCATCTAAACTCAGCCTCAAACTTATTTTATTCAAGTATACTTTTTCAACAGCACTTTTGAATCGTCAGTTTAATTATTAATTTTATAAACTTTACCGCCGGTTCGGGATGACTTACTACCGAGAAGACCCGGCAAGAAACTCAGCAGTTAATCTCTTATATTGTTTTTATACTTCGTATTAAAATACAATACAGCCTTCCATTAGGTAATAACATAATATGCAATGTTATAATTTAAAATGCACAAATACCAATACAAATTAATTAATTTCTAATTCTTCCAAGCATTTTTATCATTAATGTACTCATCAACTTTGTAATGTCTTTTTTTATTAAACTATCTTTGACATATATTTTAAAATTTGGAGGTAAAGAAGTTAAATGTTCTAGAATTTTATTGTAAAAATATATACTTTGTATTGCAACCTTCTGCAGACAATATTTTGGAACTACCAAGTTATCCTTCCTTGTATTAACAATGTGTAGGTCACTATTTTTAGCCAATAAGTGATAATTTTTGCGTACATACATTATACAAGAGAAACAAGGTAGAACCTGGCTTTTTCATAGCACTGATATAAAGTTGAATAAGTAGAATATTTGAATCCCACCAAATACATTTTCATGTAAAATGTACTCGTACTGTCAAAAATTATGAGATCTTATGTCGAGCCTCGTCTTGGCAACATTATTTATGAAAATGTTTTTGGTGGGATTTCACTTCTTTTTGTAAGTTGTTTATGACAATTGTGTTTTTTTGTTGTTTATTAAGGGTTAGATTATAAAAAACTAAATTCGCATAAGTCGATTGGTATACTATGTTATTAAAATTTGAAGGTCGACCTCTGATACAGCTTAATACTATTTTTATATTACAACAACCGGGGCCTACACCATTGTGATTTCTCATCCCCAACAAATGATAAAAATGACAAGTATTCACAAGTTTTCTTTTGTAAATACATGTCACTGCATTTTAATTTGTATCGAAGTAAATAATTATTATAGAATAGTTCTTATAATATAAGAATAATAATGTAGTAATAATTCTGGAAACTTACGAAAGCCCCATATACACTTTTATCGCCTTATTTAAGGCGTTAAGGGGTGTTTAAAAACCTGATACACGTATTTATAATAAGAAGTCTGTGTACCTATGTAATTTTCATATCTTTATCATGAAAGTAAGTATGGTAAAATTCATACTAACTTCCATCCCCTAATTTAAAGGGTGGGGGGTGATTTACTAAAAATCCTAAAATATGTATTTTATTATTTACAACAAGGAGTCCCTATATAAATTTTCAGACCTCTAGCAACAAACTTCCATCCCCTAGTTAAGGGGTTGACGGGTAAAAGTTCCAAGATACAGATTTTTGTTGTGGTTTGTATACTTATATTAGCTTACATAACAAATTTTAGCTTTCTAGGGCTTCAAGAAGTCCCTTTAGAATTTTGATGATCATCTGTGAGTGAGTTACGAAATCGGGGTTTTTTAGATATTAATAAAATCTAAAGTAGAAGAGCTATGCAATTGAAACTAAAGTCCAATATTGACATCATATCCTGAGATTTTTTTTATCTGTTATAATCCAAACCCAAGTTATGATATACCCAAGGGTTCCAAAAAACGACGAAGTAATTCGAGAAAAGGTAGGTAGTGCCCTTGCGCTTTGCTTTGCTCGTCTTGGCGACTATGTCAACACTTAGGAATATGCAAAGAGGTTGGTTAGATATATTGTGCACACAACCGCTCGCAACATCACACCTTACACCGATGATGTATTCTGCCCCACCTAACTTGACAGGGTGAGCTTATTGCCTTTACTTAACAAACCAGACTCGAGAAAATTTTTGACGATACAAAAGTCGAAGCTTTGTAGCCTTTACCAGGAATCGAACCCGGAACCTTCGACACAATAGGCAGATGCACAGCACAACCACCACGACACTTCGATTTAAAATCGTATAGGCAATCACTCTACTAATAAGCTAATAAGCAGGACCTATAATCCGGGGCCGCTACAATTTGTCTGGGGTTCTTTGGATTTAACCTAAATTAGGTAAGGAAGCCCTATCAGTGTATTCCACCTGCTAGGTTTACTCTTGATACTCGATTACAACTCTGGTGTAAGTCTACATTACTAGTGAAACTACTTCATACCTTCCATGCCAAAAATAATTACTCAACAGCCCAAGGGTAAGTCATAGCTGGAGTTTTATATTTTAACTACTAATCCCATGTTTTGATAACACCTAAAACTACTAAAAAATATTTATTTTTGGTAGTCTTAGGTGTTTGCTTTTAACTTCTGGATTCAGTTGTTTTGCAAATTTTAATGTGCTCCTCAATATCGATGTAACAGATTAAGTAAAGGTATCAATCAATGTCCGCATGAGTGTAGCCAGTTTTGGGCTTGGAGAAGGGGAATACTAAATATACTATCATATTATGTAAAAAAAACTGTAATATTACAGGCTAAATTAATCGATGTTATAGGCACTTAAGACAGTACAGGCGAATAAGAGAAAGAAAGGTTTCCAATGACGATTACTTATTATCAATTATATTAGTAATAAAAAGGGGGAAGGTGTAAAATGTCTTTCCGTGGAACGGCACAATGGTCTTTTCGGGTTTGTGAGATATCGTTGAATTTAAATGACTCAAATCTGTAGAGAGAGATCTTTGTGTTGAAATTTTAATCATGATATGTGGTAGCAAGCGGAAAGTTGTGATAGTTACCCATCCCCCGTGCCGGATAGCCCAGGGTGTGGCGCAGAGAGCGACATGCCGTGCCGCCCAGTCGGCCGCACGGCACCATCCGCCGCAGCGCATGCTCCGAGCGCACACCTCGCATAGGAAAGCCAGCACCAGAAGTGAGCGCTGTTCCGCGTGCGCACATGTCTGTATCATTAATTATACAGCCCACATCATGAAAGCAGTCCTACAAAGTGGAGTGATCCCACAGATATTGATTTCTTGGTTGGTTTAGGTCCAGCATTTGCTACGGGACGTCTTTAAGAGCTCTACTTCAATTGTGAGATTTTTTTTTTTTTTCGTCTTTCCCACTATACTTACGAAAAACCAGGACGGAGAAACCATTATGATCGACGTAGAGAAAGGACAAACTAAGCTCAAAGTCCAAATGATTAGTTAACATTAACATTAACTGTGACCGCTTACCATCAGGCGGATCGTTAGCTTGTTTGCCACCTCAGATGTATGCCACATTAGACTTGACATTGGCTTGGAATTACTTTTTTTAATAATTTACGTAAAGATCTCAAGATGAATGATTCCAAACATGTTTGGAAAAAAATCGTTTAAAAACAACGTAAAAAAATTATTCCACAAAATAATCCTGTAAAATGTTAAATGTAATTCAAGAGGGTAAAACCTATAGCAGGAACCTAACCATTTACTGCAATAGAGCCTCATAATTCTGCTAGACTTTTTTACCTTTCAATGTATTTGAATTACCTGACAGAGTTCCTGCATGATATCCTCAAAGGCCACTTCATCCAGACTCAACAGTGGAATGTGTTGAGCCCTTGCTGCAAGTCTCGCTCGAGCCTTTGATAACCTGAACCTCTTGGCTGCTCGCTCCAAGGATCTCCAGTCACGCCAGTACATCCACCAGCCCCTAGAAATCATTACTTTACCATGACCAATGTTACTAAAAAGGGATGCATATGTAACTGAGTTATATCATTGCCTGCCTTAAAAATATAGGTAGCTCTGATGTTTTGATCACTGAATTGGTGAAAAACAATATCATAATTGAAAAAATGTTTGTGAAGTCCAGCAATCGCACTGGACCACAAGTAATGGACTGTACTAAGTACTCTTTAGTGACAAAGCCTGAAGTCTCTGCAGCAGTGCCGTAGATAAATAGCTATTCGCGATTGGGGATATAACTGTTGACTTAAATTTTTCTTCTAGTTTCTTCTATTCAATATGAAATTTTGGGAATATTGACAGAATTAAAAACTATCTAAGGGTCTGCTCAGACCGAAACGCGTAGCGACGCGGCATTTTTGAGATAGCAAAGCATTATATACCTTGTTTACTAGACAAAAACATACGCATCCCAATGTCACGCGATGCATCTTAGTGTATTTCGACACTTTTGTTCTCTTACTATAATTTATATCTTTTTGTCTAGTATACAAGGTCCATAATGTGTTGCTATCTCTCGCGTCTTGGTCTCTTAGGAACATTGCTAAGGAAAGAAAAAACTTTTTACTGATAGAAATTATCCCACGCCAAAATTTAACATAAGAACGGGTGCGGAGGTACGACAAAAGCAAAGTTTGTTGTGTTTTTCGATGCTAATATAAACATAAAAAAAACCAAAAGACAACGGTAGGTACAAGGTGGTCACCCATTTGAATACTAAATTTCCCCGGCGAAGACCCATCCATGTACTGACCGTGCCCGCTGTTGCTTAACTTTAGTATCTTATACGTCGAGAACTGATATTTACAACTTGACGTCGACGCGCCCCGTCTCTGATGCTGAGGACTAGTGATGATCTGTCCCGAAGCCTGTGTTAGTAGATTCACTTTTATAACACATTGTAAATAACTGTCGTCAGTTATTTATACATAGATATAGATAAATAATTTAATAGGCTTACGTAAAACTTTCATACACATAATGTTCTCTTCGCATGAAGGATTGTAAAGGGTGATCGTCGACTTTAAGACGATGTGATTCTCAATCCGTCTGCTACTAAGGTGGCAATCAAGCTAACAGTCTGCCTAACGGTATGCGGTCACCGCAAGGCATGGACGCTTGCAACATCAGGGGCATCACTCCTGTAGTCCGACGAGAAAACCTTGGCAGTAAGCTCACTCTACAACCTAAGCAATCACGCACTTACCTAGTTACTTAAAAAAAAAACACAAATAATAATGATAATAAATATTTTTGGCCATTACATACAGCGCCGTCTGGTCCCAAACTAAGCAAAACTTGTGCTATGGATACCAGACAACGGATACAAATATATACTTATATACACTTTTTTGTAAATACATACATATTATTAATAGAGAACACCCAGTCTCAAGACAAACACAAATAATAAATGTTTGTCTGGTGCGGGAATGGAACCTACGCCCGCCAATTTAGCAGTCGGATCATTACACACCCACTGAGCCACGGAGCTCAGAGAGTATGTGATGACCCAAATTCAGAGATATTTTATTTGATATTAAAATGAGAATAAATCCGATATACTTTAATTTAATAAGCTCAAAAGAGAAAAAATGACAAAAATACCATTAAATTCTAACAAAACATACCTTTGGTCAGGTATTGCTGGTGACACTATACAAGGCGGCGGTTTCAACTCTTCAAGCCTTAGGTGCTGCAGCAGCATCGCTCTGAATAGCCTGACACCTTTTTCCTCCTCCTCGCCCTGAAGATATGGACCTCTCCAGTGACCCTGACAATCGTCCCTTCGCTCCTCGTCTAATGAAACTTGGCGCAGCAGTGGTGCTCGGGGTCCATCATAATCTTCTAAGGGTTGAACACTGCAAGCTTAAACAAATGAAAATTTCTTTCCAATATGCAAATATTTTGACATTTGAAAAACAACGGCATCTCTATAATTTTTACTGAAAAATTCGGTGTAGCTACTAAAACTTAACACATGTATTATATTATTCATCTATCTCATATATTATTTTTACTAGAAGGTATGAAATACCAAAAGTGTCAACAGTGGCATAAAACTTGGCATAAAACTCACTTATCACTCTACTACATACATACTCGTATGCCTACTCAAACATTTCCAAAATTTACAATCTCTTCCCCAATACCAAACTCTAATATTTTCATACCTTGAACGGCTGCTAAAGGTGGTTCCAAATCCATAATAAGACACTAAATATAAAAATATAACTTCTGTACAAATTCTTCTGGTTCCCTGCACTAACTAAACATACCTGACCTTGTGGAACTAGGTTGTCTCTTTGTCCCTGACACGAATATCGACGCATGCGCCCTCGTGCTTGGGGTTGAGGATGCAATGCTATTGGCTATTGGTAACTAAATTTAACCTAAGAAAAAAATTATGCAGTTTCTAACCAACTCAACAATAGCATCCTTTCTCTAACAACGCTGACAAGTCGAAAAGTTTCGTATAGAGATATAAGTCCGATTTCAAATAAAAAGAAATATTTGCAACTTAGATTTGAATCTACACTACGCGTATTATAAAACTTTTTAACACGCTAAATTACACAATTGAGACTTTGAGATGTCTTCATCCACAATTAAACATCCATTGATTAAATTACCCCGTTTAGGTAAGTTTATTGGCTTGATATAAAATAAATCTTATCGAAAAACTACTACAGTTTTTTACAATAATTTTTTTTTCTGAAATGCGCCGAGTTGACGTGGGTATGTTGACATTAAAGATATTTACAAAAAACTACTTAAGACATGGTTCCCTAAATCTTTCCCCTTCGGCCGCTTTCGAAACCAAGTTTCGAAACCGGTTTCCAAAAAAGAAAAATATTTCTTCTACCGAAACCCGGTTTCCAAATAAGAACATGAATTCCTTTTTTGAAACCAGTTACCAATTAAGACAAAACTATCCAGTTTCGAAACTATTTCCGAAACTCGAAAGTCTTCAATATAATACGAGAAGGATGGTCCGTTTTTTATTCAAATAAACTCATAGTAGTACTTTTGAAAAAATAATTTAACTTAAATCTATTCTTCTTTTAAAGGTAAAATGAGAACGGCACAAAAATTTCAAGGCAGTGTCCAACTTTTTTTCTTTACTGCAGGAGCAAAATAAATAAATAAAATAAAAAATTTGCTGCTGCAGTAAACAAAAAGTTCCGCCGTTCTCATTCTACACTTAAAAGTTTAATTTTTCGTATCAGTATTAGTTAGAATAGACTTTAAGTTTATTAAGTTTCAGTTAATTTTACTTTATTTAAATTATTTTTTGATAAAGTACTGCTATAAGTTTATTTAAATTATAAACGGACAATCTTTCTCGTTTTATATTGAGGACTTTCGAGTTTCGGAAATAGTTTCGAAACTGGATAGTTTTGTCTTAATTGGTAACTGGTTTCGAAAAAAGAATTAATGTTCTTGTTTGGAAACCGGGTTTCGGTAGAAGAAATATATTTATTTTTTGGAAACCGGTTTCGAAACTTGGTTTCAAAAGCGGCCGAAGGGAATCTTTCCCATCTTTGAATGTTTATAGGCTACCTGTTTCTATATATACATCTGTATACCTGTTTGTATACACCTAATCTACCTACTTAACAGATGGTATTGATGTTTGATAACTTAAGGTTCAACTTAAAATTCACAAAAGCAGCATTTAATCGAATCCGTTCAGTATATAACCGGGGATATGGAATACGTTTATCCTAAACCTAATACTTGGGTATCCAATTTCAAAATGTCTTAAGTATTTGATACTCTGGAACTCCAAAATATTAGTTATCATCATAATCACATCAACTGCTAGATGTCCACTTATGGATATAGCTTCTTTTTTGATTTTCAGCGTCTTCCCGCAATCCTAACTAGAAGTTTTTAGTTGCGTGGGTCCATAGTAAGTGGCTGTCCGATACTGCATTACCTGGACTGCAATCTCCACTCTAGAACTTTTATTCCCCATTGCTTATACATTCTAAGAGCTACATGGCTATTGATTGCTTCTTCACTTTTTAAATGCTTTGAGATATATCAGTTACTTTACTTCGACATGTTTCCCGTTTCGTTACTTACTATATTATATATTACGTAAAGAAACTTTGATCACAGCCCTTTCACTGAGCAATCTAAGCCTTTGTATATGGTGAACAATAGACCAGGTTGCAGCTCCGTGAGACAGTCTCAAGTATCAGTACTCAAGACATTTTGGTATCAACACTCAGGTAACCTTTTGTTAAGTCAGGCGTATGGTATCCATATATTAATAACTGTTTCACCCGAATAGACTTTGTTATGTAACTGAAACCGATTCTCATGGAAACTTGCAACGAATCAGAATGATTGTTCCCGCACTTCCTTCTCAAACATATCTATCTACTTATCATGAAAATCAAAACTTATTTATTTATTTTTTTAGCCACAATAGGTAACAGAAAGACAGATTTTCGAAATCATGCTATTAGTATGGATTAGCAATAAACCATCTAGCTAGAGTAAAATTTATATTGTTGCAGAAATCAACCTATTTTTAACGAGTGTATTGAAAATCGCACCGTGAAAAAGTTATCGAGCTTTTAACATTTAATCCTAAAAACCCAAAGTCTATCAAGATGTAAGCTTTGATTTGTCTGCAGAAAAACTTTGCTTTTTGAGTCACTTCAATTAATTTAACAAATACACGTGTTTGTAGTTAATTTATTTTATTATTACTTTCTACTATACTATTACCAATTACTGTCGCTGTCGATTTACTGATTGAATCATTCTTGAAGTAATCATCTCGTACTCAATTTAGTAGTTATCGGCGCGGACGCCTGAGAGTTCGTACGCTTACGTTCCTATCGCACCGGAAGGCCCACATTGTCCCAGATTACAACCAGATAGCTAGTCAATGTGCCCGTATTAACTATAAAAATAGTGACTGTAAATAAATCCAAGTATTTTTAAAATATATTTACTAAAGTGATGAAGTTATAGAAGATGTGACAATGGCTTTATCGTCAGATCGAACGCATTGTTTTAAACGCAAAAGTTCAATAGATAATAATGTCAAACCGTGTTGTACAAAACTCGCTGTGTTTGCATGTGTTTGTGCTTTTATATCTTTGTTATTGCATACTTTTAAATTCGTAAACAATCTAGAGAGTAGTTATGATGTAGGTAAAGATTCTTGTAATACTGTTAACAATATTTTAGGAGAAGAGATAGAAAATAGGATTGATGCTTACCTCGTGAAAATTGTTGGGACTACTTTTCACAGATTAAAAAGAGATGCTATGGTGGTATGACATTTATTTATACACAAATATTATATTTAGTAATATACAAATTCCTACGTTCACTCTATGTTTAAATAATATTTTGGAACTCATTTGTAGGTGTATAATAATTTAGAGATAGATGCTTTAGTTGGATAATTCGGGAAATAAGTTTTTGATAAAATTAATTTTGGTAATACCACGTAATAACATCAATATAAAGAAATATGTAGTCGGAATTTTAACCAGCAAGATTTGTACCTATATAGCTCAATGGTAGAGCACTAGGGTGGAATGTTATGGTTGCAGTTTTAGGTCCTGTGTTTTTTGTTTGCTATGAAAATATTTATTTATATTGATGATGTAGCCATAGATAGATATGGCCTTTATGATATTTTATCTTCTAGTAATCCCACCTTTAAGAATTTTCAAACGAAGAAAGATTAGTTTCCATGTATTTCTAAATTCTATAAATATGTGTGTATTAGTAAGATCGATATGTTGTGCACCAAGTGATTAATAGGACATTATTCATAGGCCGAGCTTTTTGATAAATGCCCAATATAAGAGGGCAGTATAATAAAAAAACTGTTGAAAAAAATTACATTGACCTGGCTTTATGAATAATGCCCATGACCTGTTGGACAGAATAATAAAATTATGTGTTTTGTTAAATTATTTTAATGTGTGACATATATTTTTTGCCAATATTGTTATAAAATCAGTATGGTAAGTACGAGCAGGACTGAATATAGAACGAATTTTAGTTTTAAGGATAATCCAACTTATAATCAATATGATTTGAATTTAGGAGCAAACTAAATTTTATTGATGTAATCAAAGTACTATAACAGAAACTGAGCGCTAAGTAAAGAAGTGGTAAATCGTGTGGCTGCTAAGTAACAGGTCCTTGGTACGATTCCCGGTAAGAGCAACCAATATTGTTACAATTTGTTAATTGTAAAGTTGTCTCGACACTGGTTTGTACTTGACACGGCGATCGGTTCACCCCTATAACGATGTTATTCATCCGTGAAACGTGGATTTTACAATGTGGTGTTCGGGTGTTAGTGCTGTGATGGTATTTATAAAATAAATGATACGTAAAAGAGCTTAACTATCACATCGAAAATTTAAAAAGATCTCTATTTTAAGAAAATTCAGACTTATAATTTAAAAATGTAAGATGAACTAAAAAGTTCAGTAGCCCAGTTTGATTTCTTTTCTATTAAGAAGAACAATTGCCACATTGATGGTATTTTGCAAATCACTGACTCCGAAATATTTTCAACAGAAACAAATCTTGTTAAAAATTAGATTTGAGTATAGAATGTATTCAGAATACCATGTATTTTACCGAATTTATAAAGTTTGGAGCCTGTTATGACAATGAGCGTGACAAGTATTTTTTTTCTATTGCTGCGAGCTCTATCAACACATGGAACGGAAACTGTTTGTGTTATTTTTTTTAGCCACAAGATATTCAGCGTTAGATGCTACAAGCATATTATAAGCATGTTTCTGCAAATTTCATGAAGCCAGTTCCTGAGTTCCCTAGCAAGCATTTTGTTTTCCAGTTCTTCACATTTAGGTCTGATTAAGCCAATTCCTCTGCGGACATTGGATTCGGTTATAAATTTATTCCCTTACTAGATTTTCACACTGTAAATACCCATTTTAGCGGGCGCTGATTGGTTGGAGAGTGTCAAATATTTCTTACTGCTCCCCACGTCCTGTCAAACGTACCAAAATTATCAAATTGCAAAGCAATCACGTACCATTATTCATAATGACCAGACGCTGTGATAAATAATAAAGCTTTAATGATTATATATAACATGGCCCAATTTGACATGTCATTATTCGTACAGCCCGGGCATTGTAAATAATGCCCTCATTAATCACTTCGTCCATAACAGATATACTAGGACTTCATAAATACTAAGTATTCAATATAACTACAAAAATAATACTATTGAATTACATCGATGGCACCCGGCCGACTTTGATTTGAATTTGATTCCAAAAAAAATATTATTAAAAGATAGTAAACTTGTATGTATAATTAGTAAACCAAAACTAACCAATAGTTTGTTTATTTGAGTACGTACCGGTAACTGTCCTACAGCAGTGAATAATCTAATTAATTTTGTTACTGCGTACAGAAATCATCATCAGACCAAGAAGACAACACAGTAACACCCCACGTAGAATTCTTTAACCCGAAAATGCGGTCAGAGCTGGAGGAGAAGGATACGGCAGAAATGCGCAAAACTGGGGCTAAGGGTCCCGCGCCCGGTGGTGACACTTGGGTTTGGCTCACTAGCTATTCTAGAGTTCCTGTAAGGTTTACTATTTTTCGTTTTTAAAGTTCAACGTTTTTGTGTTTTACACATTTTCTAATTCAAAAATCAAATAAATAAAAATAATTCTCTATTTTTGGTTCCATTTTACAAAAACTACTTAAATTAGGTACCTGTTTTGACCCTTTAAAATGTGAGCGCAATATTTTGTTTGTATTACAGTACAAAGTAGTGCAAGGTTTCTGCAAAGCCACGCAAGACTACTGTCCTCCTGGTGTTCAAGGACCTAAAGGTCCAATAGGTCAACCAGGACCCAAGGGTGAAAAGGGCGATCCAGGATCGTCTGGCACTTCAGGACATCCTGGTACTAAGGGACCCATTGGACCACCCGGCCCTAAAGGTGCTATTAAGTTATTATAAAC
The DNA here is from genome assembly GCA_946406115.1 of Apoda limacodes. NCBI lineage: Eukaryota > Metazoa > Arthropoda > Insecta > Lepidoptera > Limacodidae > Apoda > Apoda limacodes. The sequence continues at coordinate 21,153,171 of OX291541.1, read as the reverse complement.
ATAATCTTTCAAATAAAGGCACCTATGCGTTTTGCTGTAGATTTGCTATAAAAATTAATTTCTTACACATATTAAATGCAAAGAGAATTCCGTTTCACATTATATTAAGCGAAGAGAAAAATGGCAAGCAATCAAAAGATAAATCCTGACCACTTATGTTCCGATGTTTATAATTTTTTTCATATGGTTGGAATAAGGCGAACGTGGCTTTCCTGGCAACCCAGGGTTAGATGGTAGGGATGGCGTACCTGGCGAGCCCGGCCTGGATGGGATGTCGGGTAGAAATGGCGCTGATGGAGCCCCCGGCAAAGATGGGCGTGACGGGATCCCGGGCAAAGATGGCAATCCCGGAAAAAATGGGAAAGACGGTAAAGATGGTACGTTTTTTTTTTTACTATACTATGTACTCGATACCAAATACTTTTTGTACTAGGCCTGCAAATTTATTCAACTTTTTTGATCCAACTTGCAAATTTGAGGTCATTTATTTCGTCACAGAATTTGTTTCATCTAAGAATGCTTTAAAGTGAAATAACTTAAAATACTTAGTTATAGCAGAAATAATGAAAATCTATCTTCATATAAAAAAGAACCATAGACCTACACGGCCCCATCAAGATGCCGACTGACTTATCAACGCCGAGTCCAAATTACAGAAGCTTAAAACGAAATTTTGGAAACAGATTTTTCGTACAAAATTAAAAAAATGTGGTATTATATAGGCACTTCGACGAAATTAAAAGAGAGTATCTTTCGCTCTTTCTTTTCACCAGAACTACATTTTGACTTCCAAACGGAAGTAACTGTAGTTAATTATAGTTTATTGACTTAAAAAAGAAGAGAAACAATGTGACGAACTGGATGAGTGTTATCGCCTTGTCTTATGACACAGTTAACCTATTAATCATATTTGACATCATATAATACAGTTTATTATAAATATTTTAATAATAATTCTAATTAGTAGACGTGAAATAAAGAAAGTTCATCACAGTTGATATGATATTCTATTTTTGTGAAATAAAGCATTTGAATTTGAATTTGAAATAATATAATATATCCTGCTGAAAAAAAAAGTTTTCACTTATTTTATAATAATTTGGGCCTATTGTCAGCAAATTTCTTACAATTTTGTTAATTTTTAAAGTTACATTATTGTCAAATAAAGGCCACTGAAATTATAACATGGCGATTCTTTTAATTGTTACAACATACCCTTTTTTTTTATTGAAGTTACTAAAAAACTACGAAATCTCAAATTTTCTTAAACTTCAATTATTAATATGTAGCTGATAAGAATTATAAACAACGCATTAATCTTATTAGGTATATTAATATTTTATTATAAAACTAGATTTTGCCAACAGCTCCGCGCGCACTAAACTAGGTTATCGGCGTGTAACTCCTTAAATTATACTAATAAAGTTAGCTGTATCTATAGTTCGTTTAAGCTAGATTATAGTTTTTTCAGCTGGAACTTTTGAATTTTTAGGGTTAAAAAGTAGCCTATGTCCTATTCCAAGACCTAACTTATATGTGAGCCAAGTTTCATCTCGATCCGTCCAGTGATTAAAGCGTGATTGAGTAACAAACATCCAAAAATCCAAACTTTCACATTTATAATATTAATAGGATAGGTAAGTGAAAATTATTTTTTTCAGCAGCATATTATTTGGAGAAGTTTCAATATATTTAAATATATATATATTATTTACTTTAATTTAATTTTATACTTTTATTAAATAGTTTAGAAAGATTTTTTACATGTGACAGTCGGGTGTCGAACTTGGAGCGAGCGAGCGCTGAGCTACTAGGAAGCTTTTTTTGTTACATAATTAATTATTTATAATGGAGATGGATGGAGGCTTTATTTTTATTCTTTAAGAGTATTTTTGAAGTGAAAACTTGTTTTTTACTTCTTCTTTCGGAGCTGTGCACTTTTTTGGTATGGGTAATATATGTTAAACTCGCGTCAGGTCGGGTGTTCTGATCGAAAATTCGTAAGACAGAACACGCGTCAGATTTATTTACATTAGGTTAGTTTTTGTGATGGGTAAAACATGATAAACTCGCGTCAGACTGATCGTCAGACTAAAATCATAATGCCACGCCATAAAAATTCGCAAGACGGAAACCATAATACCACGCCTATTATAATTTTGAAGTGAAAACATCTTTAGCGGCGCTGTGCACTTTTTTTATGATGGTTCAAAAATGCTAAACTCTATAGTACGAATAAAAAGTAAGAGGAAATTGGGTTGATGAAAAGAAGAAAGTGCGGATTACACATGTTAAAATGTTATATCCAAGTTGTATGTTTTCACTGTTGCCGGCACTCCCGGAGTTCAACCCATTTTTTTTATTATTACAGGTTTTTGATTAGATTGCAAAAAACTAAATACTATTTTTTTTAATCTTAATGAGTTAATAACTTTTTAAAGATGGTTTTGACATGTTCCCCCACAGTTCATTTTAGTGATCTACACTATTCTTATATGATTTACAAGTAGTTTCGATAAAAATCAATTTTGACAAGTTATCTTAAATACACCGGTTGCTGCTTAGTTAGGAGACTATTTGACGCTGTGTTGCAAGCCTACATCGAGTAAGATAAAAACTAAAAATACAGTAAAGAATGATCTTTCACTAAAATACACTACAAAGCACTATTTTTTTCCGACCCCGTGTATAGTCGCTAGTGTCGTGTAAGTGTACACAATTTTAATTTGGCGACTGTAGTTTTTATTTTTAACCACCAGGTCAGAAAAGTTTGTTGCACTATACAAGTAAACATGATTTTAGTTTAACGTTTAGTAAAGGAGATAAAATCTATTAGCAGATATAATTTTGCCCTAGGTCGACCTGGAATTCAAGGGATGCAAGGCGTTCGGGGTCCAAAAGGTGACCGTGGCCCCATCGGGCCTAAAGGTCAACGAGGCAACGACGGTCGTGACGGTCTTCCTGGTAGACCTGGCCTTTCTATCTACAACTACACTAAAGAGAAGGAACTGTTAATACCACCTACTTTTGCACGTAAGTAAAATATAAAAAATTAACTGCGTGAAAATAAAGTATGTTATTTTGGCTCTAAAGCCAAATCTGTCATATATATCTAAGAAACTAAGATATAAATACTAATATGCTATACTAAGTTCATCCAGGTAATGTACTACGTCCTCTAACAACGAATTCGATACTCCTCCATCTTTACGTTTTCCTGATTATCTGGTTATCCAATATACATACATATATATACCGGATGGTACAAAATAGAGGTACTAACTGAGCTTTTCCAATAAGTGTTCTAAATATCTAAGCATTGAACACAGGTTTCAATTCCAATCTTCAATTTTATTTTATCTTAAACAAGAGAAGTGACAACTTAAATTCTGTTAAGTTACCCTTTTTAAGTCCTTACATACCTTTAAGGCTCTCTGGTAATGCTGAATTAGTAGGTACCTCTATTCTGTTACACCTGTATATAAATTAAATTTACCTGTATATAATTTACATGGGAAAATCCTTGATAAAGTACCCCGTATAAAGCTAGATGAATCCGACATGAAACCGTATGTGTCGCTATTATTAACCATAAATACTGATATTACAAATTACACCCACAAAATTTCTTCTTTTAAATATCAAGTAGGTAATTTTCGTTTCTAGAGGATCAAACAAGAGTTATAGTTCATGAGGGTGAGACAATGCGCATCAGTTGTAATCCGTCAGGCAAACCCGAGCCTGCAGTTGAGTGGCGTCGTGCCGACGGAACAGCTGTCATACAGGTATTTTCATTAACTTTGGAAGAGTTGAAACAGTAGCCAATAAACACACAAACTGTAGCTTTTGAAATAAGAGACTGTATGTCGTTTTAAATCCGTGTCATATAATACAATAGTAGAAAAAAATGTCGCCTTGAGGGCTTTTGATGAAACTTATCATAGTTTGACCTTTGGTCAATTTGTAGTAAAAACGACAGGCGTCCACAACTATTTATTAATCTGTGTCACTGACTACGACGGTGACTTATTAGCCACCATACTGGTATCAAGAGGAAATATTAGAGTCAAGCGAATACCCACATAGGTATTTGGAAATACAATTGCTGTGCTAAGTTACAAGTGCTATGACCCGGGCCAAGACACCGATGTGCGACAGGGACAACAGTAACTGCGCCTCGGGCAAATTTACCCAATCATATGTTTTGTATTCACCACTTTCCTCCTCCAAATCTCAACCGAACTGTATAGATATTCCTTATCCTAGAGGCCAATGAATTATTCTTTGTCTTTATGTTTGTTTTGTTTTGTTAAAAATTAGTTTACATATTTGTACAGCGTAGGTACGTCTGAAAATTTCATAAATAAAAGGCAATTTTTCAGGCTTTTACAGGGCCCCAGTTATTTATACAAATGGCATTTAAAAAAAACATACAGACATCGATCTAACATATATAAAAAAAATGATAGATCAATGCCAAAATTTAGGAAGGGAACAGGGGAATACGTTTGTACGGGGAAAAGCAGACTGAAATTTCCTCTTAAAATAATGCCGGTTTCTCCATCTAGGGACCGTGGCGTGACGCATCTATAAGTGGCAACGTGATGAAGGTTCCCAACGTGTCTCGTTGGCATACCGGCAAGTACGTGTGTCTCGCCAACAATGGGATTCTACCCTCTGCCAACCAGACGACGGACGTCGAAGTGCATTGTCAGTATCTACGAATAACTAATATCTAGTCGTTGTCTGTGTTGTTCAAGTTTTAACTGATGGCTTATCTGTTATTGAGTAGCTGATATACAATGATATAGTGTAGTACCATATTTTTTAAGTCATCTCAGTTTACCTCAGTATTGTATTATATAGTGTTAGTGATTTTAATTATATTTGTAAAACCTAAGTACAAAACCACACCTACCTATCTCGATAAAGTTAGAAAGTTAAAGATTATCGAAGAACAAAATTTTTTCCACATCATTAGAGGTGTTTTCAATAAACCAATTATATTATAACTATATTCTTTTGTTAGTTTATGAACATTTTTCTAAGTATCTACGTATTAACGTAGTAGTGATTTATTAAAAGTTTCTGGGAACATTTAAAAATGTATGTTCTTTAATAGAGTATTTTATAGCGTTACCATCGATAAGCAATAAAAACTACAACGTTAATCATTTTAGGGTACAGTAGTTATAAAAATTCGTATCTCAACATCACGCAATAAATTAATTTTTATTGCTTTTTTTTTCAGTTAGTCCTTACATAAGAGTCCCCAACAACATTGTCTACGTAGTTAACAATTCAGCCAGAATTGAATGCGAAGTGAGTTTTTAGTACTTAGGTTATTTTTTACTTCTTACATAATTTCACTTAATATTTTATTTAATACTTCGATTTACGTTATCAGGTCCAGGCCTGGCCAGAGCCAGTTCTTGCTTGGGAGTGCGAAAAAGTGACAGTTGAAGGCCCTCGCTTTAAGACAGACGTATCAACAACCAGCGACCCTTGGAGGTGGATCATGAGACTGGAGATCCCTGTGGTTAAACCGTATGACGTGAAGACTTACAGCTGTGTTGGTAAAAACGAGTTGAACAACCAGACGGTTAGGGGAGACATTAAATTAATGTGTAAGTAATAAAATGATACAAATAGAAGTACATGTAGACCATGTTTTGGATTAAGCTGATGAACTTTATATGATAATAGGTAAGTTTTGTTTGCTGCTTCAATGCGTTAAATGTCATCATCCAGCCAAGTTAAAAAGACATAAATTCTGTATGACATACTACAAATCTTGGATCATTCTCTTTAGTTGGGTTATTTGTAGGTACATTATATCGGTAAACAAAACACTACTGACTAGACATCGCACACAGAGCCATCTGGTCCCAAATTAAGCAAAGCTTGAATAATGGATATTAGACAACTGATACAAATACCTTTATCCTTTTTTTGTAAATACATACATACTCAAGACAAAATCAAATATGCCTCGCGTAAATGAATGTCCTGTGCGGGCTCCAATTTCACGTCCCTTGTACAGCAGGCAGCCTATCTATTAACTGAGCCACGAAGCCTGTTGCCAGAAACTCTGAACCCTTTAGTCAGAAAGTCAATGACATGTATGTTTTGTAAGAAATTTTCCTACCATTATAATATAAGTAAAAATTACAAAACAGACAAACCAGAACTGCGATCTTTATCTTTGTGAATTGCGTTTCAGACCTTGCTCCTCATCAGCCGGTGCCAGAGCAGCAGCCTGTGGAATACGGGTCTCGTCCACCGACTCTTACATCATATGAAGAGCTGTGTCAAGTGCAACGTTGCCCCACCTGTCCACGGTGCGAGCGTGCCCAGTTCCTCATCTCGTCCATGAATGGCACTGTGGCCTACAAGACCAGCAGGAACACCAGTCTGTTTCCATCTCGTATCTCATATAAAGTTGTTACACATTACAGAACATTTGATAACATTTCCTTGACATTCTATTTGCGTAAAAGAGATATCTAAGCAGAAAAATAAAGCGTAATGTATTTTTTAGCAAGAAATTGTGCTTGGTGTAATGTTGCTTAACCTACCACTTCTGGAGAAAGTCTCACTTAACACAATCATCTCATTCTTATGTAAGTTAACCGATACCCCCTACAAATGAAATTGTTTAATTTTCTAGACTGTCAACTGTATGCTATTGGGAAACCTGTGTACCATCGATACAAGGACGAACTATTTGGTGCATGGTTACGGGATTCTAATGCCACAGACACACAAGTAAGTTAAATTACTGGGAAAACTTATAAAATTTACTGAAACCTATTAATTTATATACTTGAGTAAGTTCGAACTTGAGGAAGTTACAGATCCATCTACTTTTTACAGCGTGAAAAACTATGGACGACACAAGAAAACGACGTGGAAAAACTCCGAGAATACAGATCCAAGTCCAGCTTTAAATCTGACAACGTTGATGAATACCACAAATTACAAAAACCGTTCTTCGTAAGTTTTTCGGATTTCGTGTTACTGCCTGCTGCATGATTCATTTTGTGAACGTCCGAAATGCGTGAAGCTCGCCTCGAAAATTAAGCGATAATGTTCCCTATACATGTTGTGTGTTTAGATTTTACTCCAATCGGCTACTATCCAATCGGAAAGAGAAACCAACTGTAGACTCCGATTGGAATTTGCCATTTTTGTAAGAAACTGAAATAGACGCTATTTTAATTTACCGCTGAGCGACACGACACGATTTTGCCGTGGACATTGCGAACTAAAAGTGCGCTGCTCGCCTTGACAATCTATGATAAAATCCCTCGACGGTAAATAATAACAGCGTCCAATGAATAGCAACCGCTTTTTTCTGCAGATAGGAGAAGTAGAAGAAGAAAAACTTTTATTAGGTAAACAAGCAACACATTACAAATTAAAGTAATATATAGGAAAACGTTAGTATTTACAACATTCCTATGTGTTGCACAATGCCAATAAGGTTATCTACTCTTTGACGGTGGAGCCCTTTATTTACCCTCAGATCTCTGAAAACCATACTTATTGACAAAATAAACACTGTAACACTTAATGACCTAAGTATCTATATCTTACCGTAATTAATAAAAGAATAACAATACATATTAACTATAGTATATTTTTTCCTGGCGCTGATCGAACGGACGGCCCCGAGAGCGACAACCCAAGCCGAGGCCTTGAGCGTTAGGCGCTTATTATGGGCTGAGACTCCTTCAGAGTCCCGCCCCAAAAGCCCGGTGGAGCAGTTAGCTGCATCAGCCAACTACAGTAGGCAGAAAAAAAAATTTAGTATATAGTTAAAAAACTTTTGTCTGCGAGTTCACCCGCGCTGAATATGGTCATCACCTTAGGATTCTACTTATTGATTAACTGGGATAAAAGGTGATTCTTATTTTGTGTCTTTCCACATTTATTTGGAGGTGCAAAAATTTAAACAACCCGTAGCTCCGTCGTTACGTGTAGGTAAAGTGCCTACCTCCAATCCGCCTTATCATCCTACAACTATGTCTGTGCTAAAAATCAGTTGTGGTTTAGCTATGCCAATGACGAAGAGTGCAAAAAGATAACAAGTAGGTAGTAGTTGTCGGTGGCGGTCATCATAATACGGTAATATTTTGAACTAGCTTTTGCCAGTGGCTCCACTCACCCTAAAAATGGTTATCGGCGCGGGATTTCTACAATTGACTCACACTTGACGTTTTTAAGTAGCCTATGTCATTTCCCAAGATGCAAAAGCGAACTATCTCCATGACAAATTTCATCCTTATCGTTACAGTGATTAAAGCGTGAAGAGGTAACAGACAAACAGACAGACAGACAAAGTTACTTTTGCATTTATAATATAAGTATGGATAATGGATTATGTCTTATTTCCAGGGTAATGGGCACGTGGTGTACAGTGGATCATTCTTCTATCAGGCGAACGAATCAGGTCAGCCGGGTGACATCATACGGTATGACTTGACACAGAGCCGCATCAAGTCGGTACCGCTGCCTCATGCTGGTGGGCTTCTTTATACCGCTCAACACAATCAGGTAATGGCAAGGTGTTCAGAGTCCAGTGCATTTAGAGTTTGATTTTTTATTATAACTAAGTGGGTTTTTTCTGATATCAAATCAAATCAAACAATATTTATTTATGTAGGTTTATTGAGAACATTTTTGAATCGTCAATACAATGTGAACAATGTTGATATCTGGTCGAAAAGAGCTGGCAAGAAGTTCTATTTAAAGTAATAATACAATACTTTGTTAATCAACTTGTAAGTTAATGTAATAATGTTAATTGTAATTATACATTCTGTATTGAAACAGTAACTTAGTAATATAAATAACTTAGTAAGCTCCTAAAAAAAAATCTTGTTTGATTGAAAGTGTTAGAAGAAAATATGGTAATCTTATTTTTATAAAGATTACAAAGGATATCAAGGTTTTCTGAAAAGTACGATATAAACCATCACTGTATACGTAAATCAGGGAAAAACCTCAGTTGTTATATATTATATTCTATTTTTGATAAATTTAAAAGTATTTAATTAGGTATAGTTCTATTACCTCTTGGAATATAGATAGGTATATAAGTAATAATAGACATATAAAATATGAGTTTTACACTTTTTAATGATATTTAGTGTTGCTTGATAATAAAAGATGGCGCTACACGTATTAAAATCTTACAAAACTTTGTGGTAAATAAATAATTGATTGAAAAAACAGTTGCACATTGACAAAATATGGATTAATATAATTCAAAATATTAGATACCTTCAAGATATTACCCGCGGCTCTCTCCGTTTCTTTGTTCCTTCTTGTTCAACCCTTTGGTTTGTTATGACGTGAAGTACCTAATTGTAGCAACGCAGTGGATTCACCCGTGGAAAAATTAATTCCCGTAAGAACTCATGATCAGGATCAAAAGTACCCTATAATTCTTCGTTCCTCCTGTTATCCCTGTACCTAAGTTCTGGTTTTTTCTGTAGCCCTACTGCGACATGGAGAATTAGTGACCTGCGGTTACACCCGTTTCTCTCCTGTGGGAATAGCTAATTGCAATCAAAAGTCCTTCTCCTATGACCTTGTTCGTCCTTCCAGCTATTTCTGTACCAATAATGTGTCAAGAAAAAAGAAACAAAGAGAATTTTGCTTTTATACGTAAGTTAGATAGAACGCCTAGAACATGTATAGTTATGTATAATAGGTATGGCCTCCAGGACTCAAGATACAGTAAGTAACTATCGTATCTTCAATTTAGTTTGTTTTATAATTGACACAAAAATATAAATTAACTAGTATATGCCCACGGCTCCACCCACGCTATATTCAGTTATCAGCGTGGTGTTTCTACGGCAACTTCTTGATTTTAAGCAAAAAAGTGAACTTTAGCAAGCTATAGCATCGGTCATCGTGTTTGATAAATCCGACAACGTCGAGACAGTTATGGCGCCGCGTCAAACTGTATGTCTGACTGCACAACACTCGACTAGCCATATGTGATGATCATAGGGTCGGGCACCCGACCGCGCTCGCTCTACGTCTCACCGTGATCCTTACCTCACGATTGCTGTGTCTAGACGCCTTCGATGGCGGACTCTATAAATAAATCTATTGTTAAGGCTGGGGTTTATTTGTATTAATTAATAGTAATAGTTATTGTTCAGTTCATTCATGTGAAATTCGTTTATACTTGTTTCTTCCGTAACTTTTGATCTCTTCAACTCTATCTGCTCAAAATTTCAGATGCTCTGTTGCGACATCAACCAATATCAAACAAAAAGTCTTAGGAATATAAGTAGGTTTATTCGTTTAGATTAGAATGAACAATGAATTGATATTTTTTATTTCAGGTAGACTTCAGCGCTGACGACAATGGGCTGTGGGCTATCTACTCCATAGAGCACTCAAATAATACAGCTGTAGCAAAGGTAATTGTAAAATTACTACATAGCGTACACATACATAGCATCACGCCTCCCAAATGGATAGGCAGATACTTAAGAGGATACACTTCGCGGGGCCTCGCAGCGTGTTTCATACAAACTTCCTATTTTAATAATTTCCTACTTGTTTTGGGCGTCTTTAAAATTTCATGGTGTTTGATTGGTAAGTCTCAAAAAAAGTGGGAAATTCATTTGTATGAAGCACGCTGTAAGACGCCGCGAAGCGTATTCTCATAAGACTCCACTAGCATCCTGACACTTACCACACGTGTATAGGTTTTTGTAAGCACTCTTTCCTGGTAATGGACTTAATAACAAACAACATAATAACAACATTAAAAATAATGTAGTAGTGGTTGGAATGCGAAGGTGTACCTACGCCTTATATTATGTAGATGCGAGATTTTTTTCAATGACTTATTTTTTATTTTTCCAGTTAAGCTTTGACCCTAACAAGGATGATTTGAACATTGATTACATTTGGAACATAACATTAAATCACAAGCAGGTAAGTTAAGTGTGGGTTTCATTTTATTTTCAGCCGGTAATTTTGTATTTTAATCTTACTTTACGTGGTGTAAACACTGGCCATTGATGGAATACTGCGTTATATTTATGTTTCCTTTTTTATTGAATAATGAGTTTGTATTTTTATGTAGGATATATTGCGCTAAATTGATATTTGTTGATTTAAGTGTATTAAATTTAGGTTAATCTTAGTTTATAAATGTTTGGGCTTAAACCCGTTAGTTTATATAACTGTATGCAAACAGTAAATAAATATATAAAAATGAAAATTGTTGTGAATATCTAAAACTTGTAAACCGATTTTGTTTAAACCATTTGCAATTTAAAGTATTATCAAAGGTCTAATTTCGTGGTTTTTATTGTAAGTTTTTGAAGAAAAATTTACACAAGAACCTCAAAGGCATTTTGCAAGACCTGATAATCAATAAGCCATACAATAGGCCAAAAAAGTTACCCTTAAAAAAACTCGATACTGAAATTGTACGTTGGTTTACTTATTTTAAAATTTGTATTATTTAATCAAAATCCATTATTATTGGGCTCCATACGGGGGGCCGTTTCTAAAAACGGTAAGTTTTCTTAAAAATTTCAACATCAATTTTTACAACACAAATCTTTACGTTTTTTAAACTTCTTTTTGAATAATTTTTAACTTTTCCAGGTGGGAGACATGTTCATAGTGTGCGGAGTGCTGTACGCGTTGGACTCTGCCACTGAAAGGGAGAGCAAAGTGAGCGTCGCCATCGACCTGTTCCAAAACAAGCAGCTGGAGGTATCGTTGCAGTTCACCAACCCTTTCCGGAAGACCACTCAGCTCGGATATGATCACATGCATAAGGTGACAATTATAGATAAATTTAAACCATATTTTGAGAGGAGTACGTCCTTAGCTGCGAGTAGAAGAGGCTAGGAACAACTACTATATTCATAAGATTATTTGACTTATGGTACAGACGCGTCACCTCTAATTGTTCGCCTCTTAAATAACTTCAGAGTCACTCAGCGAGCTATGCTTGGTGTTTCTTTACGTGATAAAATCCGAGTCATCAGTTACCTACATGGCTCAAAAAGTTAAGAAGCTTAATTGGCAATGAGAAGGCCACTTCACTTGTCGAACTAATAACCAACGGGGAAGAAAGGTTCTTGAGTAGTCGCCATTATACCAAGGGCCGACGACTAGGTCACACCACTCGCCAATAAACCGAAGAAGACGCGGCGTTCCTAATAGGTAGAAGGAAGACCTGGTTCAAGACGCAGAAGCTAATGGGTGCGGGCGGCTCAGTACCAGCCGTTGTGGAGACATAGGGGAGGCCTACGTTCAGCAGTGGACATCTTCAGGCGGAAACGAACGAACGAAAAATTTAAATAAAGGCTTCAATTTGCGTTTAGATGTAGGTCAATACCTAAATAACATAAAACAACTGGCCAAGTGCGTTTCGTACACGCATTAAGTTAGGGTTCCGTAGAATGAGAATTACAGCGATTATTCTAGAATATATTGTGAACCGATTTTGTCCAAAACAATAAAAGTTGAAAGTATTTATAAAGTTCTATTATCGTAATTTTTCAATTTTTAGAACACGTAGTTTTAAAAATTGGTTATCGCCCCATATACTTTGGAAACGAATAACTTCCAAAACATACATCTTAGGAAAAAGTACAATAAAACCTTAAATACTTTTTCGAAGCTCTGTCCAACGATACCTTACACGAATAGGTGCGCGAAAAAAAATTGTAACCCTTGGTTCAATCTATAGCGAGCTATCCCTAAATATAAGTATGGCGGTTCACATAAGATACCTGTTTGAAAAATATTATTTGACACTATGCAAAGACCGCGGAGTTATACTTTTATATTAGACATACGGACGGACAAATTTATAAGTCTTCCGTTTTTGCCATTAAGCTACGGAAGTCTAAAATCTAAGAAGTCGTGGATATGCTGGTGATTAATATAATTTATTTCCAGGAACTGTATTCGTGGGATCGAGGCAACCAGCTCACTTACCCTGTGCGCTACAACGAAGTACCCTAACCCTACCCTATGAACAACTACATTTATATTTTAAAAAATAAAATTATTTTTATATACATATCAATGCTTATTATTTACTTCGAAATCTAAAATAAAAATATATTATAAAAAACATTAAAAACTACGCGCATAAAAAATTAACGAAAATTAGAAAAGAAACCCACGCAGCAAAAAATCGTGGGTACTTTCCAACTATCATACATACAGCAATACCGTGTGACCGTTTTAACGATATAGTACATACAACAAAAACATGGATTTTACCCCCTTAATCTTAAACTATTTGTTTTTTTATTATTTCTTACAGAATCCACCATAATAATATATATTCTGTAAAAGATTCAGGCTTCTACCTAATTCTGTCTTAAAGATAAAGCTCTTAAAAGGTCAGACAGACAGGCAGACAGACTAACAGACAAAAAGAGTAGGCTTAGTATTAGGGATCCGTTGGGACTCTGGGTACGGAACCCAAAAGTCCAAAGTCGTACGCCCAGCCAAAGATATCTTTTTCAAGTACAAAACAAAGTTTTTATATCGATAGTAAAATAACCCTCTATATTTTAAAACTTAAACTTCTAAGAATTTTTGGTAGGTCTCTCTCTTTACAACTCATGCTTCAGCAAGGATTACAGAAGCATGAGTCACTAAAGTTCTGAAATATACCGATAGATGACACCTTTAACGACAAACCTCTACCACGGTATAAATAACAGTAGTCAACAAGTATGTCTGTCCGCAGCTTAGCTCAGAGACTTTCAGTACTAGACCATTTTGTATAATTATAATACTCTTTGTAGAAAACTGTGATTTTACATGGGTTCACGCTAGTAAATGGTAAAATAAAATCTTTAAAAAAAAATTAAGGTTATGTACCTCCCGTAGAACAGATAAAGTGGCAATATTTTTTTTCTTTTGACTTAGTTGAACAACTACTATCATTTGACATTAGCCAGGAGCTAAACAAAATGTCTGCGTTGTGACAATAAAGCGGCCAGAGTTAAAAAAAATAGTGCCACTTGTCGCCCATCCAATTACTGACCACACTCGACGTTGTTTATCTTTAGTCACAGATAATATAATACTATACTAGTACTTTAGTGAGCATACCATCCAACAGACGAATACAACTGGGCCAGAAGCTCCTGCTTATATGTATACCATCAATATTTAAGAAAATTAAAAGTTGTTCGGATGTTGTTAGGTACACTCATTAATAGCTGAACGGATTTTGATAAAATGTGGTGGAGGTATGTCCTACATTGACACATAGCATTACAAGAGCTGAAGTTTACATTATAATTTTTAACGTGGTTGAAATTGTGGGTAATTTATGCAGGAAGACATTGTAAACCACAATATCCCTTTATATTATTCATCTTTTATCATCACGGAAACCCATTCCACCGCTTCAATTATTTTATTCATTTGACAGATGATTCACATTTCAGGAAACTGTCACAAAGTTATCAGTTTTGTCACCGGGCAAACTAGCCATTAAAAAAATCGGCTAAGTGCGAGGCAACTCGCGCACGAAGGGTTCCGTACCATTATCTATAAAACGGCAAAAAATTACGTTTGTTGTATGGGAGCCCCCCTTAAATAGTTGTTTTATTTTAATTTATTTTTTTATTTTTAAAGTGAATATATAAATAAATATTCTGTGAATATTTCAAGCGTCTACCTGTTGCACTTATCAATATCGAGCAAAAACAAGCAAAAAATCACGTTTGTTGTATGGGAGCCCCCTCAAATATTTATTTTATTTTATTTTTTAGTATTTGTTGTTATAGCGGCAACAGAAATACATTTTCTGTGAAAATTTCAACTGACTAACTATCATGGTTCATAAGATACAGCCTGGTGACAGACAGCGTAGTCTTAGTAATAGAGTTCGGCTAATTACCCTTTGGGTAAGGAACCCTAATAAATAAATAATAAATAAATAAATATTTGTGAACATTACACACAGCGCCATCTGACCCCAAAGTAAGCAAAGCTTGTGTTATGGGTACCAGACAGCGGATACAGATATATATATATATATATATTACTTTTTATCATCAGATATTATTCAGTACCTCTCTCATGGTTTGAAGATTCTTAAGGAATTTTCTCTTTGCCGCCTATCGCAACGGGGTAATACGACAGAAAACTGAGGTCACTGATATAGTCACTAGGATTAGCAGTATATAGCCGGGTGAAATGGCCATGGACTGGCTATATTTGTCGTTGAACCGATGACCGCTTGTGTTGGCGCGTTCTTTAATGAAGCCATCGGCGTCCGCGTCATGGACTCGTGGCAAACTTAGTATAGGAGGTCCCTCACTCCCTACCTCGCTAGGCTAACTTGCTAGGAAAGATTAGATGTGTAAGGCGCAGGTCCATGAAAAGAGGCGCAATAGGCTGATAATAATGATGACTTACACACATACTAAAGATGTGCATGTAAATGATACCTGATTTCCAAAATCTAACGTACATTTCCGAATATCTAGCTATTAATACCATATTTAAGAGTTTTATTATGGTTATATCCTCCAGTATTTCATACTTCGATGAACTATTTGTTGTTCAACGATACATCAAAAGACATACATAGAAATAAAACATACCCGGCCTGTCCTTAGCCATTATGGACTGCCAAGTACTGGACTCTGTAGAAATTTAATCTTAATTCTATTTATGATTACACCGGTACATACATAAAATTACTCGTATCTGATATTTCGATTATAAATCGAATCGATTCGGTTTGTATGATATATCAATAGATTAATCTCTAAACTATCAGTTCATTCTAAGAGATAATGTAAAATTGATTTGATGAATAATATAGGCGTGGGACTCCTTTATTTAATCTCTAGAAAGAAGAAAGAAATAAACAAAAGAAAATGAACGAAAGAAAATGAAAATAAAAATTAGTTCACTCCAACTCCTTTAACTGTTTTTTTTTAAATGGTCTTACTTTGGGCCTGACGAATGTCTTTTAGGAGTGTGTTCCAGAATCCTGTAGTCTGAATATTTAAGGAATTAGAGACAAACCCAGTAGGATGTCAAGGGGTAAAAAGCAGAAGGCTGTGAGAAGAACGAAGTAAAAGTTGATTAACGGCCTGAATCTAGAAAATGAAACTGGATTTTAAGTTTTCGGGATAGCTGGGATCTTAAGAATGAAATAAAGGACACAAAGAATTCTACCGCTTCTACGTTGAAGAACTGGCAACCATTTAAGCTGGATATGAAAACAGAGATGTGGTAATATTTTCGCAAACCGAATATATACTAAATACAGTAAGTAATACAGTTGTTGAATAGACGATCTAGTTTATTTTTTTTATACCCTTAAGGTGGCAAACAAACCAGCTTACGGTCCGCCTGATGGTGACCGGTGACCCTAGCATATGGTCGCTTACAACACCAGGGGTATCACTCATGCGTTGCCATCCCTTCAAAAACCTAATAACTTTTTTCTTGAAGAATCCCATACTGTAGTTCTTTTAGAAAACCTTGGTAGGGAGCTCAGCCCACAACCGCCATCATTTCGGTTCTGAAATGCGAGAATGTATTCCCTGTCGATGGCGAGCGGTGCGATGTTAGAAAGTAGCCATGGGCATCATTTCGAATAATTCCTCAGAACACATCCCATTTTATAAGCGGTAGATCACACTCAGGGAGGCAAAGTCTCTCCTCAGACTTAAAGACTCGATACGGCCAATGAGTTTGGGATCGTCGGCAATTCTCACAACCCGTCTTTGAACCAAATCAAAAGGACCAAGCTGGTATCTGGGTACACCCGCCCAGGGATGGTAGCAGTACTCCATATGGGGCCGAACTAGCGGCTTGTAAAGAAGCAATCTCTGCCCGACGTGAAGTACTACCTCGCTCTGTTGAGTAAAACAAGATTTTTGTACGCCAGCTTCACCTTGTCTTGCACATGAGCTCGAAACTGAAACTCGCTAATGATGTCGACACTAAGGATCCCAATGCTCTTGGACCACCGTGAATAAGGTTTTCTTAGCGGTGAACGCGCAGACTTGTGTCTTTGTAGGGTTGTATCGGACCAAGTTTCTCCTTCCCCAGTCAGAGACCTTGTCTCTGTGGTCTCAATATGCGACACAAGTTCTCTGCGCTTTTTCTCCACAACTCTAGCTATCCGTGTGTTGGACCGGTTATTATTTAAGGCTATAATTGGCTTGAAAACAGTTTCTATGATAAATAAAATAATTGTAACGTGTCCCACACTCAAAATTGTTTATTGGGCAAGGCTATAGAAGATAAAGGGATGAGCTAAAAACTATGTTAAGGTCTCGAGGTACGAGATCGAAGCTCTGTTGTGTGCAACTCGTGAAGGAATCGTGTCCGCGGGTTAACGATGTACAACAAAAATTATTAAAAACTAGTCCTTCTATCCCTCCTACTATCCTGCTAATATTATAAATGTGAAAGAATGTCTGGATGGATGGATGTTCATGTTACACAATCACGCTTTAACCACCGTCCACTGGTTAGGTTCTTAAATAGGTACAACCATAGATGAGGTCCTTAAATAGCACATAGGCTAATTTTTATCCCGAAACCGAGCTTAAACCAACTAAGCTAAGCCAAGCTTTGCTAAGCAAACTTAATTGGTATAATTAAGGAGTTCCACGACGATAACCGAATTTAGGGCGGGCGGAGCCGCTAGCTAAATCTAGTTCTAAATAATTGGTTTGTAACATTTTTGAAATGTCTTTTGTACAAAGAGGAAACAAAGTAGATCTTTTTGGCAGCGCTAGTTAGATAGTCACTGCGCCGCGGAATAATCCATTAATCTTATTACCCAAATTCATTCTCCGTCCCTTCAGCTACTGTGCCTAAATTAAGGTCAATATGATGCTCCGTTACGACGTAAAACTAGCAAACAGACTGTCTCTTTTGTATAGGTATTAGTTAGAAATAAGAATTGGTAATGTATTATATTTTCATCTGTAATGGATATCCGAATCCGAATAAAAGAATCCGCCACAAGTCGATAGATATATATAATCAACAATTAGTCGCTAGGCCTACTAGGCACTAGGCATTTACAACAAAGTTCTTACACAGGTTTAGCTTAAGAGTAATTAGGGATAAAAAACCTGCCAAGTGCGAGTCGGTCTCGTGCAATAAGGGTTCCGTACCTACCATATTATTTATGTAATTTACAAATAAAAACAAAAAGTATGCCGTTAAGCGGTCACCCATCCCATTACTGACTAAGCCCGACGTTGATTAACTTTGAATATCGTTTCCAGATGAACAAATATGTTACTGATTTGCTTAATAAATACTAGATGGTGCTGTAACGGTGATTTAAAATGATAAATGGCTCGGGCCCGTCTCACACTTAGCCGCTTTCTATTATTTGTTGTTATACACTATGAATTTAGTAAGTGTTAGTGTTTAGAATGTTACAATTTAATTTTTCTATAATGTTACATGGTTCATAAACTTATATTGAATACCTGTTTTACACAAAAACCAAATTCATCTAAGTACCTTCTGATGGAATTTGTACAAAAATTTTCCTAAAATCCCGTATTAGGATCTCCCATCTCTTTGCGAGCAATGACACCTTTAAGTGCCACATTCGTTTTCGTAAAGCTGACATCTCCACGCAACACTGATCCATCGCCAGAGGCGTGTTCAGAAGATACAACCGTGCTTTACCTAATAAAGCCGAGTACTCACGAATAATTATATTATTCTGTCAAATTCTTTACCGAGTATCTAGAATTATTTTCCGTGAATAGCCTGCCGTATAAAGAGTACTTCGCACTCGGCACGCAGTTTCTGAACGAGGCGTAGCTGAAAGCGCGTGAGCCCTGCCTCCCCGCTACTTATCGCCACAATAGCCAGCAATAGATTCCGTGACTTGGCAAACTTGATGGCGAGAACTTGGCCCCTCTGCGCGATCAATACGTGCGCACCGCGACATCTACCAGCCATCGCGCAGCCAAATTGCAGTTTAATAGTTCATTAGATCCGATAAAAATGGCGGGGACACACAGTTTAAATTCGGAACGAGCTATCGATTCGTGGCACACGAGTACATACTGATAGTTTATTATGGATTATCTTTTGAATTTTTAACGTTTTACGAAACAACTAATAAAGTATGAATTGTTTCAATATACTTAGTTGAAAACGTCGACAATTCAAAAACCAAACCTCTGCGTGTCGTACACGCATTAAGTTAGGTTTCCGCTAAATGAGAATTGTAATATATAAAAACTTATGCACCGATTTTGTCAAAATTCAATTTCATTGGTTGTGTTTTGAACGTTATATTTTAGTATTTTTTTAAAGATATTTATATCATACGGTTGTAAAGTTATAGGAAGAGGGACATTTTTTTTCTAATGAAAGGTATCCCTAGGATTTATGCAACAAATACTGCAGAATTTTAACGCTGTGACATACGGACGGACGAATATTATGCAGGTACCGTTTCTGCCGTTTGGCATTAAAAAAACAGAAAAAAAAAATCGAGAACAAACTCAGCGGCATGGTTGCGTATACGTATTTATAGACCTCGACATCATGCAACTCCGAATCCATTTGATTGTGAGTGGGCTAAGGAATCTGTAAATGTGAGCGAGGAAACTCTTTGAGGACAAATGATAGGGCAAATTGTACTCATCACCTTAACTATGGTAGTAGGAGTAAGAGATGGTGAAGGATAAATGTCTGAATAATAAATACACGGATAAATTGCCAGTTTGGACAAAATATGAGGATAAATATCCAATATTAGATAAAAAGATTAATCGAAAATACGCATAACATTAAAAAATCCTGAATTATTTTAGAAATTTAACTTTATCTTGTACATAAATAACTATACAATTTATCGCGAACGCTGTTTTAAATTATTTTGAAAAGGAAAACTAAAAAACATCTTAAAAACGTAAAGCGTAAGTCGGATTGATAAGTGCATTGAGGGTTTATTACTGAAAACAATGCCGCAACAAACCTAAAATAAAATACCTATATATGGAAAGGAACTTCGTTCTAACCGGGTGTTCTACGACACTCTCGGTTTTTTAACTTTATTTTTTATCTGATTACTACATTTAGCAATCAATTTCTGTTTTAACAGACTTCAAAAAAAGGAGGAGGTTCTCAATTCGACTGTATATAAGTATATATTTTTTTATGGATGTTCAGCCAGCAAGTTTTTCAGATAATTCCTAATAATTCTCATGATACGGAACCCTAAATGCATGCTTTTTGCCGGGGTTTTTAAAATATTTAGGTCCAAAGTGGCCACTTTCGGGCTAAGATGATCCCTGAACCATTAAGTAATTACTAAATGCATAATCGGAAGAATATGAAAAATTTAGAAAACTAGCACGTAGACTAAAACTTCTTTTCGTAACCTTTCGTAGCACGTACTACGTAACCTTTCGTAGCACGTACTACGTAACGGCTACGAAAAGTAGCCGACAGTTTTTTACACGACAGTTGCATAAAGACTATTATCTAAATATTTTATATTGACTGTGCGACTAAAAGGTCACGTTAGATTGGACTGTTAAAAGCTATATCGAAATTCTATTTTAAATATAGATACTTGACCTGTACTAAGAGACTAAGTGACCTATTTGGTGACCAAAGTTCTATATGCGACTGTACATAATTAGGTTATAAAACACTCGTGTCTCAATACTCCTCATTACACGACAGTTGCATAAATACTTATAACTATTATCTTATTTTTACTTAACCTGTATTCAGAGACTGGGTGACCTATTTGGTTTGTTAAAACATGTTGTGTATGATAAAGTTGTGTTTTAATTAGGTAATAAAACACTTGTGTTATACTATTATCACAGATTATATAATACTAGCTATTATCCACACTAGTGTTTTAATACTTCTTATTACACGACAGTTGCATATATACTTGTAACTATTGTCTAAATTTTTAATACAAACTACCTAAAAGGTCGCGTTCGTTTAGATTATGTAAAAGTATGTCGTAATTTCTTTTTTTCTTTTTTTTTTTATACCACTAAGGTGGCAAACAAGCCTACGGTCCGCCTGATGGTAAGCGGTCACCGTAGCCTATGGACGCTTGCAACACCAAGGGCATCACTCGCGCGTTGCCGACCCTTCAGAAATCTAATAACTTCTTTTTGAAGAACCCCATACTGTAGTCCTTAGAGAAAACCGTGGCAGGTTCTAAAGTGTGAGAATGAATTCCCTGCCGATGGCGAGCGGTGCGATGGTAGAAAGTAGCCGTGGGCATCATTTCGAGCAATTCCTCAGAACACAACCCATTGTACAAGCGGTAGAACACACACAGGGAGGCAAAGTCTTTCCTCAAACTTAGGGGCTCAATACCGCAAGTGAGTTTAGGATCGCCGACAATTCTCACAGCCCGTCGTTGAACCGAATCAAAAGGGCCAAGCTGGTATCCGGGTGCACCCGCCCAGAGATGGCAGCAGTACTCCATATGGGGCCTGGACTTGCGACTTGTAAAGCAGCAACCTTTGCCCCAACGTGAAGTACTGCTTCGCTCTGTTGAGTACACCAACAAGCAACCGCAAGTGATCTCGGAACTGAACATCGTTGGAGATGTGAACACCAAGGATCCCAATGCTCTTGGAGATGGAGAGGGGAGTGGGTTTTCTTAGCGGTGAACGCGCAGACTTGTGTCTTTGAAGGGTTGAATCGGACTAAGTTTTCCCGTCCCCAGTCAGAGACCTTGGACAGAACGATCTCGATTTGAGACACAAGTTTTTCACGTTTTGCCTCCACAACAGAACGAGGGATGCTTGCACGGCCCGTGTAATAAGCGTCTCCAGTACTGTCATCTGCATAGCAATGTATGTTGCTGATCTCCAGCATATCATTGATGTGCAGTAGAAGCAGCGTAGGAGACAGCACAGAGCCTTGCGGGACACCAGCATTAATGTCCATGCTATCAGAGCAACTACCGTCAACTACGGCTCGTATGCGTCTGCCGGACAAAAAGCTAGCCACCCATTTGCAACTACCCTCGGTGCCAAACCCGATCGAACGTCTTCGCTATGTCTAGGCTACATGCCAATGCCTCCCCCTGACTCTCTATGGCTAGTGCCCATCGGTGTGTGAGATAAAAATAAAAATAATAAAAATAAGTAGGCCCTGGTCGTTTATGTTAAATTATTGAAGGAGAAAAAAATGTATGTTTTTAAATTTATTAGATTTTATCTTATTTGGTTATATGCTTTAGGAACTTGTGTTGCATTGCACACAAAATAATTGTATTGATTTATAACCTTTTTTTAGTTGATGTGACCACCCGTCACGTCTTATATGTTTAAATAATAATTGAACTCACATCTTAAGACAATGGTTTACCCTAATATACCAAAATTGTTTGTTTTATTAGCTTAGATTAAAAAAATGGCACTTACTTACAATATAAAAAATAAAGAAGACGTAAATTAAAAAGAAAAATCAAATAAATATTCAAAAATTAAGAAAATACACACAATCACATCACGATTAGTTTACTCGTCGTAGATCGTAATTTTTAGTTAGGTTACCTAATTATTTTTTAATTAAATTTATTATATTTTTATTTATTTATTTATATAACCTTTATTTACTGACGATACAATCTTATTTATTGCAACACATCTATATATATATATATATATATATATATATATATATATTTTGATATATATATATATATATAAATTGGACGAAGGTCTACCCCAGCACTTTCCACGCATCCCTGTCCCGTGCTATGGTTCTCCATCTTTGGTGTTGGGTTCTGTCCATTACACTAATAAGGTATTGTTTCATATTTAAGGAAAAATCAGCTGGAATTTCTATATTACTGCTTCACCGGGCTTTTTGGGGCGAGACTCTGAAGGAGCCTCAGCCTATATAGCGCCCAACGCTCAAGGGCTCCCCGGGGAGGGAGCCTCGGCTTGGGTTGTCTCTCTCGGAGGCGTTCCTTCGACCGGCGTGAGTCTCGAACCCTAAGGTGAGTCAGCGCCAGGAGGGGAGTTCCTAGTTACGCGGGTGTGCGTTCGTTAGTCGTATCCTCTCGAAACACAGCATTGACATTGCGAGCCGCTTCTGCTGCGTTCCCACGTCGGAACTCATATTCAAATATTCGATACTTTGATTTTCGCTGTATTCATCCTCACATTAAAAGCTGAATGTGAAAACAATTGAATGTCATGTAGATAGAATGTTATAGTTTTCGTGTAAAAACGGTTTTACTCGGAAATCCGACACTTTTTCGCAATCAAGGGTGTTTCAGCACCTGTGTTACTTTTTAGGGTTCTGTATTTAACAAGGAACACTCATAGTTTTGCCATGTCCGTCCGTCATTTTAAAGAAGAGATTACACGTAAAATGAGGAGAAATAGTTTTTTCTCGACTACCTATCCCTTAGTGTGGGGTGTCGTTGCATAGCTCGTTTAAAATTATTGAGGGTGCGCAAATACCATTTTTCAGATTCAGCAATGCGATTGCGAAATAGTAAGCTTTAAACTGCAAATTTGTGTTAGAGCCTAGTGGGGAGGACCCCCCACAGCATAATGGCTGTTCTGGGCAGTGTAAAAAAAAATAATGAGAGAAGCATATATTTATAACAAAATTAAAAGGAAAACTGTCTTAACTAAGTAGGCTTTACAACTTAATGAGTAATAGTCGATTAACTTAAAAAATGTATTCGGAAAAGTAAAACTTTCGTACTTATTCCATTAAAAGGTACTTAGATAAAGTTGGTACTACGTGTAAAACAGGTAATAAATATAAGTTTATGAGTCATGTAACATTGCAGAAAAACTAAAATTATAACATTCTAAATACTAATACTTAATCCATATCCATACTAATATTATAAATGCGAAAGTAAGTCTGTCTATCTACCTGGCTGTCTGTCTATCTATCTGTCTGTCTGTTACTTCTTCACGCCTAAACCGCTGAACCGATTTAGATAAAATTTGGTATGGAGATAGTTCGAATACCGGGGAAGGACGAAGGATAGTTTTATCCCAAAAAATTCAAAATTTTCCGCGGGAATTATTGTAACGTTTGTTACTCAATCCTGCCGCAATGGAGCATCCAATTGAGCTGAAAGTTTAAACAGAGACAGTTGAACACACAGTACAGAACAGAAAAGGACAAAGGCTACTTTTTTTACTGAAATTGAAACATACGTTACCGAAAAATTAAAAAGTTCCTGCGGGAGTAACTATAACCAAATTCCACGAACGAACCATTGCTTGCTATTACAAACTTCTATAGTATAATCAAGGAGTTGGAGAAGGAATTAACGAAATTTAGGGCGGGCGAAGCCGCTGGCAGAAGCTAGTACCTACTAAATTAATAATATATTTACGTTCAAATTCAGGCGCGGCGCTTGGCGGTACAGGGTACAAACTTAATAAGCCAGGTACTCTATCGTTAAATTAGTAACATAGTGTATGTGCAGTGATCATAGTGTGTGTAAGCTATAAAGTATAACAAGAAATAATTAAAACCGGCCATCTTAAATTACCCTTACAGCGCCATCTAGCTATTAGCAAAACAGTAACATTAAACATAAAATATTTGTTTGTTGGAAACGATATTAAGTTAAGCAACGTCGGGCTTAGTTAAAAATTAGATCTGTGACCGCTTAGCGGCACACTTTTTGTTTTGTTTGTGTTTGTAAATTACGTAAATGGTGATAGGCACGGAACCCTCGGCTCGAGAGTCCATCTCGCACTTGGCCGGTTTTTAAATGATTTAAATCGGACATTCCATTGAAAACATATCATAAATTTAAAGCTACCTACCTACCATACCGATGTGTGTAACATAGAGGCTTGAAATTATGCACAAAGGCGTCTGTTGTGTAACGAAGACAAGTACTAAAGAAAGGATTTTGCAAAAGTCATCTCTTAAGGGGCTAAACTGGGGTTGGAAGTTTATATGTAAGTCCGTCATATTTGGAGCTAAATGCATACAAATTGGTATTTGGCCTATAGTTTGTTCTACCGTTTTTGGAAAACTAGCCTCTACATGGCAAAATAGGGAATGGAAATTTGTATGATAAATTTCTAGTAGGTAAAACCGTAAATGCTAAGTCAAAGCGGATGAAGTCGCGTGATTATGCTATATTTTATTAATTAAAAATATGAAAATATCCAGTCAAAATCTCAAGACAAAATAATGACTCAAAAGAGATAAAGCCAGACGAGTTCTGCATACAACGTGAAAAATGACTGTAGTATGGGCGAAAAACATTAAATTTTAATAACTCGAATTATTAATTATTTGCATTGAAAATTCGCTAATAACAGCCGTTTTTTTTTTTAATACATTCTTCAAATATGGCAAAGCAATATAATGAGAAACGACTTCTGTACTAAACTTCTGAACACTAGAAATAAGTCTATAGCTAAATAAAGTAGGTATATATATTTATATAATATAAAAAAAAACAGCTTTTTCTCTAAGTTGATTATGATATATGATGATTTTATCATACATACTGACGATCCATACATAAAACGTACACACGTTATATGTACATATTAGTTTTATGTAGGAACAACAAAAATGCGCGTTTAAGTTAATTGCACCTTTACGTAGCGCAGTTGGGTAAATAAGATAAACAAATAAAGGTCAACGTTCGTTGGCGGAAATACAGCGGCTGCAGCGCTAAGTCGCGCTCTGAAGCGTTGTCTCAGCTGATGACGACATGGCGGCCGACACCTGACGTCGTCACTACCCCCGCACCTCCCCTCGCACCCGCTCATCAGCTGTTAATGCACCTCTCCTCCCGCACCGCACTCCGCGCCTTTCCCCTTCGTTTGTGTAATAAGAGGAGACGGGGGTCAATTGGATTAGGAAGAACTTTTTTTCTTTTCGGAACTTATTCGAAAGAAATGGTTAGAATGGCAATGTATTATATCACTTATTAATGATATAACTAATATGGAGTAGCTTAGATAAACCAAAAAAAAAAATTACATGATCTTATTAATTGAATTGGATTTTTTAACGCCAAAATTAAATTGTACTGAAAGAGTCCTGTAAAACAAGTTATGTGATTAATGCAAAGTAGAATCATTTAAGTAGATACTAATATTCTGACATGCGTATAGATACGAAAATTCGCAATCAAATCCTATAAATAAATGACCTGCTCGATTCCACAAACTCATCGATTTAATACGTAGCCTCCAGAGAAACAAAACAAAAATGCCAACTTTTAATAATATATCGCGCATTATGCCTGCCAAATGAATAATTTATCGCGGTATGTCGATTTGGGGCGAATATCCCCGGAGGCCGGTGAGGGGCGCTCCTCGGGGGAAGTTCGGTGGGGGGCAGCTGCCGCGCGTCAGTCCGCGCTCTGCGGCCAAGCCAGCGCGATGTCCGCGTGCGCGCCGCGCGCATGCTGCCGGCCGCGCGCTCCACCGACGCTGCTGGATATTACTGCTAAAATAGTAGCAGCCGCGATTCCGTTCCAACGCATCGAGGAGCGCTATGAGCGTATCCCGGAGCCAGTGCAGAGGCGCGTCGTCTACTGGTCGTTCCCGCGGGATGAGCGGGACATTTGCATGTACTCTTCTCTGGCGCGAGCGCCGCCCGATGACCACCGCAGCATCGCCTTCTGCCGAGGACTCAAGCTGCTGGAGGCCGGCTGCGTGGAGAACGTGCTGCAAGTCGGTGAGTGTCACCACCGCTGCGCGCCTGCGCCTGTTTACTAATATGCGCCTCACCCACCCGCCCGGCCGTATAAATAAAAAACTCAACGTGTGCGATCGATAGCTGCTCCTCTCGGGAATTATTCATGCGTTGGCTCATAAAAGGTACAAGAGATTAGAGACTGTGGGGACAGATAAGGTAGGACGCTGCTAATATAATATTCTTGGAAATGGAGTTATTCGAACACTTGCTGTCGACTCTGTTGATTCAGGAAATGCCTTAAAAAGTCATCTCTCTTTGCGTGGCTGACGTGTTTGTACATTAAATTATTTACGGTAATAACAATTGTCATTAATAGTATTGTGAATAATAAAATAAACTTGTACCGGTGCTATTAGTGGGCTAATAATCTGCCCCTGAGAGACTCCTATTAAACAGAAGCCTATAACGTACAAACCCACACAATTTATTACTATTCATTATATTCTATGCAAATTCGTAATTTATTAAATTACAAATCCATACTATTAATTTCCTATAAACAATTTATATGCAATATTCATCTGAGTCGATTGATCGTAGGCTTAATTAAATTCTACTTTCAAAACTACTCTTGTCACTTCGTGAAATTCGGCTAAAATTAACATAACTGGAAATCCCGTTACATATATAAATTACGTAACCGGATTCTCCTGAAGTTACAACTGGGAGTATGCGATGGATTTGCACAAAACAGGGCTCGGGTCATATTAATCCATGCAAGCATCGTTTGTTACTGTCGCTGCTCTGAATAACGGACGTGAATAAACAATATTAATTGCTTGTTTTTTTTTTATTGGGTCGGGCACGATTTTATTATGTTCGGTCGTGGGACGAAAGGCGTTACATATTCATTTGTGCTTATCTACCATCAAAAACAGTCATAACTGTCCGTTGAGGTCGTGCTGCGTTTGTATGCATATGAACCACATTTGGTGAATCCACCGTACAATTTGGTCGGCCATGTTTTACGAGAACATTACAAGCATCCAAAAATAAATTAATAAATATTTATGTAAGGAAAATAAGCACCAATATGTATTTAATCGTACCCACAGTATAACTGGCTTACGTCCAAGTTTGGATTTGTAGCAACACTTTACGGATTTTTCAATAATAGAACCTTAACAAAGATCACCGTGTTAAGTTCATTTATATTTATCATGTACAGCAATAGAAATTCCCACATCCATAATACTGACATACATAATCTAGTTGTTACAAATCACGGGATCCACCCATGTCAAGTAAAAAGTCACTGGAAACTGTTCTCAGAATTCTCACGTAAAGAATTTCCACGTTAAACGGAAAGTCGAAATTATATACCGCTAAATCAAAGTATACTGTTTGATTTAACGCTTATATGTGACAACATTACCAATGGTTTAAACTAATAAAAGTGTGTAAAACTTTTTGTACACAAGTCAATAATATTCTGCGAGACCTAAACCTGAAAAGTAAGGTCTATATCAAAGCATCGAAGATTCAAAGAAAACGATCCCTGCATTTTAAATATCACAAAATTTGATTGTCATGCAAAAATAAACGAATGCAGCCGGCTTGTTCTGTTAATATATTAACTTGATGATAATAACTCCATTTGGTTCGGAGAACCGGTCCGCTTTCGAATCAAGATCGTTTGATAACAGTGCATTCGATTCAATTATATACTTGCATGTATAGATTGGATGTTGCTTATCTGGATTTCAAGGAATAAAAATTTTAAATTCAAAAGAAATGATAAACTATATTTCGTTTTTATAAACAAGATGCGCATACAAAATATTAATGTTTCACTCAATGTTGCTTTCATAACAGAGAATTTTTCAATTAAAAGAAATGCCATTAATGTTCCTTTAGTTAATTGTGTGTTCCATTTCAAATTTAATCTTAATTTACGCAATGAAACCAAGCTGGCTGTCGTTTGTAAGAAGGTCACGTGCATCCATAGTTGGAGTTCCCAGAAGGTTTTTAAGATGGACGTTTATTGCCAACAGTCCTAACCGCACCGCTATGATTCATCTGTCGAGATGATCTCCGATATGCCTTCATGTTCACGACAATGTCTTGAGACGCTTAAGTTGTTTGGGGTTTATACTCTTCTTAGAACTGTTGCTATTGAATTACCAAGAGCGTATAGCTAAGATTACTTAGCTATCTTTGAAAGATTAGCACCGTTTGGATTTGTTCAGTTTACTAAACAAAAAACAACTTAAGGCTGTAATTATATAAATAGTAAATTTTGAATGTTGGAGAAAGAAATTCGATGGAATACGATTTACGATTGTTTTTCCGAATTCAACCACTATATGTCCAGCAGTGCTATTTTATCAAACTGCAAGGAGGACGTTAATATCTCATCATGAAATTCACATTTAAAGTGAATTTCAGATTCAAGTAGAAAAAACTTAATTATCCCACCATTAATATTCAAAGGAACATTATTTACATGCCCTTCTGTTTTATACAAGTAAGGTTAACGTGTAATGCGTTCAAAAATTAAAAATGTTTTGTTGTATGAGTTAATGTACAGTTCGTTTCTTTGTAATCGAAGTGCAATAACACCAATACCGGCTAATTATGATTCACTTAATCAACAACGCTTTCTGTGAAAATGGTAATCAGATTAGCATATATACATTATTTAAAGGAGTAATACCGGAATCTAAAGATCTCAATGTATTTTTTAATGTATGTAGTATAAGTACGAATTATACTACATACATTATAATTCGTACTTATACGAAAAAGTTAAAGATACAAAACCAGTATACTTTTGATGTATTTTATGTTAAGTATGTTCATTAACGGTATTACTGTAAAGACTCGTTACCAACTATTTTATCGTTTTCGTTCCTGTTGTGTATAATATACCTTTAGATTCTCCGCATGGTTATTTGGTTTAAGAGCTGTTATAGTTTGTCAAATATTTGATATCTCATCAGAAACAGGTATTAGCCAAACAGCATTTTTGTAACATGTACAGATAACAACTGTTCACACATATTCACATACCTAAGAGATATTTGTATCGGTAAACGACTATCTCTACGATAAAATATAAGAATTGTATGAAATTGTAAGTAGTACCTGACACAGAAACATTTTGAGTTTTTGATAAAATGCTTAAGATATTATGTGTTTCCTTGTGTTGTAAAAGGTGTTCAAGACAAAATGGCGTCAGAGAATGAATCATTAACACGTTATAAACCATACAATACCTCAGATTAACATAACCTTAAAAGATTGAGTATTATATTTTCTCGAACCAACAAATTGGTATCGCCAGTATATTTAGAGATACAAATTAATAATTTTAATTACTGTTAGTGTCGTAGTCAAACGGCTATATCATTAGTACCTATATGATCAAAAATAACAGTTATGTATTTATAATACGATGATTAGGAAATTTTGTAAGTTATTGACAAAAAGCAGTTGAAGCGACAGTAGAGACCAATAATGAAGCTAAAAGCAGGTTTTTAAAATCATAATTCGAAAGACTGAAAGTGAACTAGAGTGTAAACTCTTTTTAATGAAATTCAAGGAACCGAGTATCTTTTGCGCTATAGGAAGTTATCGTTATATGTAGACAAGAAAGAAGTATTTTATAATACCAACTAAACTTTGCCAGCGGCTCCGCCCGCCCTAAATTCGGTTATCGGCGTGGAACTCCTTAATTAACTCCAATTAATTAATTAATTAGTTATACCAATGAATAGCTAAAGCATGCTATAGGTGCAGCAATAGTTCGCTTAACTCTGTTATAGTTATTCCCGCAGGAACTTTTGAATTTTTAGGGATAAGGAAAGCCTGTATGCTATTCCAGGACCTAACCTATATTTATGCCAAGTTTTATCCTGATCCGTCCAGTGGTTGAAGCGTGATTGAGTAACAAACATCCATCCAGACATACAAACTTTCACATTTATAATATTAGTAGGATTAATTTACATTATTTTCTACAATATTTTACATTTTTATTTTAATATCTAAAACCAAACTACTATTATATCATTAATATAAGTATTATAAGTAAGAAAGTGTAGCTGAAAACTTTAAGCCTTAAAATCATGACGCAAATTTATTATGTTAACTTCGCCTGCCGTTTTTTGCTGTTCCAGTATTTAATTTGTAATATTTGTTGTACTCTATCTTTGAACTAGAATGTTGTAGGATTATCTTCTTCGAACAAAGCATTTTTTCTAATATGATAAGCAGTATTGATTGTTGTTGAGTTTATAGTACAGGTAGTTAAATCTTCGACAATTCGTCAAACATGTAGTTGGCAATCCTACTAATATTACTAATGTGAATGAATGTTTTGTACACAATCACGCTTCAACCGTTGAATGGATCAGGATTCAGCTTGGCAATCATATAGGTTAGGTCCCCACGGAATACCTATTACCGAGCTTAAACGGACTATATCTACAGCAATAGTTTGCTATAGCAAACTTAATTTGTATAATTGAGGAGTTCCACGACGATAACAAAATTTACGGGAAGTGGAGCCACTGACAAAATCTAGTTAACAATATATAAAGGTTTATGACCTCAGTTATCTTTCTTTATAAGTTTGGCACCTTAAAGGCTTAGTCGGAGCTTTTAGTTAACCGATAATAAAGATCATAATACCATTAATAAATATGTATTGCTGTCGAAATACTAAAGTACTTTTCATTACAGACATTAGGTTATAAAGAGATTGTCTTCCACTTAAGCGAGTATCTTCCTAAATGTCTTTGATATTGGGAGTCGTAATAAAGAGTTTACACTGCATTTGTCTTACATGAACTACGAAAGTAATTCAATGAAAATAATTTATAGATAGAAAACTGCCAAATTTCATAGAGATCAGTATAGTGGTTACCCGTAAAAAGAAAATTAATGAACCAGCAGACAGAGAGAGCTGTGCTTTGTAATATGTATATTTAGATATAAGTACAGCAGTAAATACTTACAAAATTATCTTTGAACACAATAAACATTAATATAAAAATTAGTCTAGCCTGAAAACAGAAGATTTTGTTGTAAACTGTTCATAAATTACGACTGACATTAAATCCTTAACAAATTATAACAGCCGTATATTTATTCCAGTCACGGTTCTGCTTGAAAAAACTAGGTAGTTAGTCACCATCTGCCAGAACAATCACGATTCATAGCAACAAAGAAAATACTGAACAGACTGACAAACAGACAAACATTACTATCTGAATGCTCTTCTGTCCAATAACAGAGTTCCATAGTGTCGACACAAGAGCGTTCTGTCGCCCGACCTCGCACAAAATCCATCATATCTTGATCTGTTGAGTACTTTACTCCTTCCTGTCGTCGACTGTTCAAATACACAGTACATGAGCCATGAGAGCTCTGCACACAATGGTCATATTTACAAAGGCTGGCTTGTGTGTACCGAAAAACAACCTCCATATTTTAGACCAAACCAACCACGTTATGCGTGCAATTCGGATAAAGCTTACTGGTTACGTAATAGAAGATGATTTGCAATGTATCCAAGATAACATAGTATGTCTGTACAGAGGAACATTGAAGGCGAACGAGTATCCAAACTGGTATTCGTGAATGCTTGATTTGATGGCAAAGTATAAATAAAGGTATTCATTGTTAGTGCAGTTGTACGGTAAAAGCTACATTCAGAATAGGAACAAAATCCAAAATAAGTATACGACTGTGGATTCCTAGTAGTAAAACTTAGTCACTAAAATTAAACAAGGAATTACATTTGACCAGTAAGCAGCACTTAACAGAGCTGGGGCATCATTTATCACAACCTAGCTGCTTTTAATTTTTTATTACATTAATAAACAAGGATTTTATATGATGTAGCAGAGGACTCGGCTAAGTGAGGGAATAATATATAAAGCTTAATTATCTGTTGAGTCGATTGGAAGGATTAAATGCAAGTGGAGTTCGATTATGTATAACTCATTAGGTGTAGGTTTCAAAATAAATCAAGAACATAAAAACCTGTGTCAGGATTACCTCTAAAAGAATCTGCGACTTAGTAAAACCAAAGCTTTTTAGGGTTGATGCACTTTTATAATTATAATAGTACATCATTCAAAAATTTTGTAGAGTATACCGTGGATTCACACACAATGGGATGGAAAGAACTAAAATACTCACTTTTGTTGATAATAATCTCGTGATTATTTTGTTGATGTTCATTTTGCATGTAGAAAAACATCAGCCACACAACATGTGTAATTTTGACAGCCAAACTAGATGATAATAGCTCCGTACGAACGGTGCGGTGTTGCCATGCTAGTAAGTTAACTGTACTACCAAATTAGAAAAATCTAGTAACTTACCTTAACACACACTTAGGAGGGGTGTCCAATTGGACAATTGTCCCCACTTTCCCTTACAAGGAATGGGATGAAAAAGTGTATGTTTTCCGTGACCTCAAGTGAGTTTAAATAAAAGAAGATAAAAGTAGAAAAAAAAACGCCTCCGCTAATCTTTATCCACTTGGCCCAACAATGACTTGCTCGCTTATGAGTAATGAATATTTCACACCAAACATTAATTATTACTGTAATGTAAACAAATATATATATAGTTATTAGGTATTTAGTAATGCTAATAATGGTTTATTCTATTCCATCTTCTATAAGAATAGGTCAAAATGCAAAAATCCCTAATCCTCAACACACAAAATACTAACGCTTTGCAGATAAGTAAAACGTAAAAACATAAAGTCACAAAGAAACTAGCACTCTATCATACTTATCGTCGAAAAACTTATCTAGCTAGAATTTAGTTTGTAATAGGTACTTACGTACTTTAATTTAATATTTGATAAATGCTAGAACAGTGATTCTAGCAGTGAATGCTAGAATATGAACTGTTGCAACTGTCCAATATCTAAGCGTCAGTACCTCAAGGTTCAGTTCTAGGACCAGTGTTTTATTGTTTGTACTCGGCAGGCTTTCCTGTCACAGATGAATTGAAACAGCGACATATGCAGGCGATACGGCATTTCTTGCAAGTGCTAAATCCCCAGAAACTAGATGTAAACTTCGAGGCCAACTAAATAAAATACATAAGTGGTTGCAAAAACGGCGTGTAAGACTAGTCCCCTCTGCGTAAAAAAGCCTGTAAAATTGGGTTAAAGAAATTTTACCTCACAGAAAAAAATTAAAAGTGAAATATCTAGGTCTGAGATTAGATAAAACACTCAGCTGGCTTGAACGCATGATAACAATAAGAAATATAGCTATCATGCGGTTTAAAAATCTCTATTGGCTAATAGGACAACATTCACCACTATAACTTAAAAATAAAACACTAGTTTACAAGTGTATTATATTATTAAAACAAAAAGAGATCACAAAGACACAAGAATGAGATTACAGTAGCTTACTCGAATAATAAAAAAACAAAAACCACGCTTGAAGTGGAATGTCATAGTTTCAACGTCGAAATAGTACAATGTTTAGCGGTTCTGCGACATTCGCGTCCCTTTAACTTTTGATATTAAAATTCCGTGACGTCACGTGTTCCATTTTTAAAAACTAACATCTCCATACACTACCTACGTCTAGGTTCTCTTAGCACTATGTCTAAGTTCTTGTATTGCAACAGTTAGCGTAGGCGCGCACTTCCGATTTTTGACTCGGCCGTTCAAAGAATCGGGGAGCTACGCCTGTTGTTTCTATGAGACCGCGCGCATTGCGTTCACATCTGGCCTCTATCACAATTGATGTCACATACTATAGAAATGATGTGACGCAAAAAGTGAAAAAACAATCTAATAATAAGAACATGAATATGCACTCTTTATTTACCATCACAAAACCCAGTTTTATACTCTATTTACTCAAAAAATGTTGGCAACCCTAGATAACAAGGCTAATTAAAGGAATACATAATACACGAATAAAGTATATATTATGTAATATTATAAGTATATAATATTTCTCAGTTAGGTCACGTAGTTACAGTCTGAACATTCAATTGCCTGAGAGGGTGAGAGGTGAGAAGTCAGACAATTAGCTTCAATCATGAGGAAGGAAGACTAAATTAAGGGCCTTTGACACCGACCAAGTGCGCGATAACTGCGGTCATAGATCAAATGTAAACTTAAATAACATTAAAACAATGTACTCGCACATAGGTATAAAACATTATGTGCCATAAATCCATGTACAATAAATATACTCACACAAAGTTCTAACCTATATATAGTCCTTTATACCTAAATGTTTAAAAACAGCATAGATTTGTAAAATATTGTATGTATATGAGGAACATAAACATTACTTATTATTATGATAAAAGTGGTTAGGAAAAACGCTTGTGTCTAGGATAAACTAGTTTATATTAAAAAATATCTATTTTTGCCATTGTGTTGTTAGGCATCTCTCTTATCGTACCAACACGTGTGATATCTGATATTTTTTTTTTAAATAAGTATTCTGAAATTTAAAATATGTAGGATTTCATTTATAGACCACAGGCTAATGGCAAAAATTACCTCGTGAAATGACATACTTACCATGAATTACGATTAGAATGCTGCTACTATATTAAAATATAACTCACTCTATATAAAAATAGAAAAGGAATTACACAAAAATAAATTACCTATATTCCTTCCACAATTATCGGCAAAATAAAAAATTAGTACTGACTTCCGGTACCATTCTTTTGTACGGCCTGGGCCTGTAGTCTATTATTAAATGTTCTAAACTTAGCTTTTTTTAGGCATTCGTAATATTTTTTTTATATATCTGCTACACACGGATTACCATTAACTTTTTGTACGAACAGAAATCTCACTGGGAACTCACCAACGAACCAATATTATTCAAACTCCTGACAGGTTTTGTTTTGTACTGAAGTTGGTATCATTAGTTAATGTCAGATGTAATGATAGAGCCGCTTTGATGACTTTCAATTCGTTGTGTCTAAGAAACTAAGTTAGAATAAGTACGGAAACTATGATAAAATACGCTCTCGGATATGCAACGAATTGATGTGTCACTTTGACATTTTACTCAATTTCATTATTGATAATGTACATTGTATGATTTTAGCTAGAGTCAGTCAGTAACATTGTGTTATAGCCGCCCGCGTTTCATATATAGATTCGTAGACTGTAATTTGTGCGTTTTGGACTACGAATGACACTTAGTAACACTCGAGGTACTTTTTGATAGCCCTATAAAACTAAAAAAAAAACAGACGACATTTTTAATCAAAATGACCATAAAATGTCATTACCATCATTTCTGGATTTGGTCTAAAATAATCTAATTAAAACCACCTTTACCATAGATGAAGGCATACCTACAACCTGTGGTACAAGAGTACAAAATTGTAAAATAATCTAAAGAAATGCCTTTACAGTGAATGACTACGTATTATACCGTGAACGTAGTGATTATATCCTCTTTGATACCGTGGAAGTTCATGTTCGTTTCTCTGGGCCATTCTACTTAGACCGTAGGGTGTAAAGTTATAAAGTGATGCATGTGAATGCTAATGCAATTGTTCGTCTCATACAAAAGCTTAAAGTCACTCAAGGGGCTGCAGAGAGAATTGTAATCGAAGATTCTTCATAAAATCTGTAATAAGAAATATGTTAAAGTACAATTAGTAAAGTGAAGTAGCAATGGGCAGGCAGCATACTTATATGTAGCTCGTAGAAACAGGAAAACGCAGTTTTTGTAACACGGCCAGGTGGTCACTGAAGATCTAGTTCTGCATAAATGTGCGATCAGACCCAAGGGTGACTAAGGAACGCTAAGATGATAAGTCTGGCAACGTTACTGGTGAGAAAAGTAAGTAGTGCAGGAGAAGTAAGGAGATGAAGTATTAGCTCAGACCCTGCTATTTCAGTCTGACGAGGAATTAAATGTGGAATTACTATGCAAAATAACGACACAAAATACTCTGTCTCTTATTACAATAATTTTGTCATGAAATGTCAAGTCATTGAAATATCAACTATGTACATAACTGTATCTACCTAGAAAGTATGTGGTGGGTGTTGGGCAAATATACTTATTATCAGCTGTATCGACACTGATGTCATATCGATGCTGAGCGAAACATGACCCAGATTGCATGACTGACCCAGAACTGTACTGTAACTCGATCGTTGATTGTGTGAACTGGATTTTATTACGAGTTCGGAGACTTAGAATTTATCATACAAAATTACCTTAAAGACAAGTATACTTTAAAAAAGACTCAAAATAAAAAACTCAGTGATATACTTCTGTACGTAAAGACCTGGCACATGGCGCAGTATCGCGAATCCCATCCAGTTAGAAAAATAAAACGATACTTTTACTCGATCAACGATTTTTCCTCGAACGTGTTTCAAAGTCATTTCTAACTATGCGAGTTACCTGTCTGAAGTAACCGTACTTGAGAATCAATTCTTGGATATAGTTGACAGATCTCACACCACGATGGAAGATGGACATTAAAGCTAGAATGAAAAAAAATGATCCAGTGCTGATTAGCTTTTAATGAATTGGCCTGTATAACCCATTTGGTATATTATTCTTTTGTTTTTTAATCCACTAAAGTGTTAACAAGCATATGGTCCATCCAATAGTAAGCAGTTACTGCTATCTATTGCCGCTTATGGGGCCAAAATTACTCATGCGTTGTCAATCCTTGGAGAACCCCATGCTAGACTACGCATACCAAAACCATATCTACAACAATGCATGCTAGAAGAACTAGAATAGCTAGAATCTTCTAGGGAACACATCGACAAAATCAGATTGCACAAGCTTAACGATCGTGACTAATTTACTCACACAACATTAAAAATCCACTTTTTCTAAAATGTGAGCATGAACATTGATAAACTCCATGTCAGCAATAATAAAAACCCACCACAAAGAAAGAACCTAAAGCGATGTCTTAAAAACAATATAGGACAAATTTTGCATAATGAATTTGATACAGGAAAAATGAGCATTTTATTGGGAGTTTTTAAATCAGTTGCTTATCTTCACTTTCATGGAGTAAAATAAACTTG
Organism: Apoda limacodes; assembly: GCA_946406115.1. Taxonomy (NCBI): domain Eukaryota; kingdom Metazoa; phylum Arthropoda; class Insecta; order Lepidoptera; family Limacodidae; genus Apoda; species Apoda limacodes. The sequence goes on along the minus strand of OX291541.1, from coordinate 21,115,406 downwards.
TGCTGTGGCAATATACGTGGGTAATTGATTGATATGCTAAAACCACCTCGATTAGATTGTTTATTTTACATGAAAAACTATTAAAATGGCACGTTGTAAACTTTCTAATCTATTCTTGATAAAATTAATTGTTTATACCATATTTCGTCTTTTGAGAATACTCACTTTATTATTTTTAACAGCCACATTGCCACATCCATGCATTGCAATAGACTTCTAATTCCCTTACTTCATGCGAATTTGATTCCTTTTAAATATCACACAGCCTGGAGGTAAGAGTTGCACGGCATCTTTTTTATTTTTCCGTTCATGAATTTGTGTGCCCCTCGCGCTTTCACCTGCAATCTTGCCATCTATCTTATCAAAAGTCACAGGGAGAAAACTAGATGAATAGAGGAGTGAAAGTCCACCGACTCCTTCTCTGGCTATGACCCCACACAAAATTCTATTGCCTTTCGGTTTCAAGACGGTAATGGTGTCAGTGATAGCTGATACGTACTGGACACGGACTCACGGGAGAGCACATTTTTAGATTCGGCTGGCGTAACACTTCTGTATGCAACTACAGTTCATCCACCATATGACTGCCTAATCCAAAAATATCCTGGAGAATTCCTGAATCTTATTTTCCCTGATAAAGGTGCCGCCAATTGAGTCTAGGAGTTAGATATAATGTTGCGACATCCATACTAATATTTAAATAGTTTACAACAACGAATTGTTTTAGTACTAATATTATAAATGCGAAAGTATCTCCGTCTATCTGTCTGTTACCTCTTTACGCTTAAACTGCTGTACCGATTAAAATGAAATTTGGCATGGAGATAGTTTGAGTCCCGAGAAAGGACATAGGCTACTTTAAAAAGGTCATGTGCAACCGCAGGCAAATTTGGCATGGAGATAGTTTGAATCCCGTGTAAGGGCAAAGCTGCTTAAAAACGTCAAGTGTGAATCGATTTTTATTAATAATTGAGGAGTTGCTGATAAAATCCTACACCGATAACCGAATTAAGGGTGGGTAAAACCACGAGCAAAAGCTAGATCTACAATAATTAGCTACTCTGTAAATCCTTGCCATACGATTAAATAAATACATGTTTCCGTTATCTATGATTGTACCCATTATGCACCATTGTTTTATGATGACACTGAAACGTGGTAATTCACGAAGGGTTAAATAAATAAACTCCTTTTAATGGCTATGGGTCAGTTATGCTTCGTGTCTGGATATGATATGATATGTGAATCGTCTAAAATGGTAATGGGCAACCAATGTAACTCGAAGATCGGCTTGAGCCCCACTTTATATTGTTTATGTCCATTTCAATTTAATCCAAATTGCCAGCTGTTGTTGCCCTCGAGCACAGTATACACTATACACAACGTGAGTCCGCCTGGTCGTGGTCTTACAATTATAGCCATAAGTAACGTATGGTAAAAATACATACACGCAGATAAAGTCTAGGGCAATAGCTGGTTTAAAATATGGTCATACAAGTGTCTTCTTGTAAAACATTGACATTGAGCAACAGACACAATGGTTCCTCGTCAATTGGGTATGGTTCCGTGAGCCGCACCTCAGGGTCACTGCTATCATTAAGAGCACTGCGCTCGGAACGAACGGAAGTAACTCGTTTGGATCTTCGTTTTGTGTGGATCTCTATCTTGATCTAGTTTTTGAATGATTTTCAACTGATTGCATTTTTTGCTGTTAGCATTTAAAGTTTGAACAGCGGTCACTTTATTAATGTGATATAATGATGGGTATTATTATTATACCTAATTGATGTATAAGAAGGATTTTTAAGAAAATGATTAAATATTTAAATATTTGTAACACTAGCTTTTGCTCGCGGTACCATCCGCCTTAAATCCGGTTATCGTTGTGGGATTTCAACGGCTTCTCCACAATTATAGAAAAAAATCCGACTCACACTTGACGTTTTCAAGTATCCAATGTCCTTCCCCGGGACTTAAATTGACATATCTCCATGCCAAATTTCATCGTAATCCGTACAGCTGTTTAAGCGTGAAGAGGTAACAGACGGACATTCGCATTTATAATATTTATATAATTTTTTTTTTTAAGAGTTTGGAGCCAATATCTTAAAAAGCTAAAGACTTCGGTGTCCTTTCATCTTATTGTCAAAAGTCATTTGTTCTTAAACTATTTAATTTAGCACTTTAAAAAATACTTATGACTTCGAACTGAAAAACTTGATTCCCATTCCCAGTACAGACAACAGAAAACTATAATATCTATATTGTGAGATGTTATCTAGAGTAACTCGCAATAAGATCGCACGATCATAATTTCTGTAGTTTTATAGTTACGTTTTTAAGATACCATCCATCATGAAGACGGTAATCCACGAAGAGGTTGGTCAGACATATTATAAACGACACCTACCGATATCGTATCCAACAATAAAATATAGTGATTTCAGTGGCGCAACGTTCTCCGAGGGTTCAGTTTCTACCGTTTGAGTCTTGAACCGAAAAAATCCTTAGATAATGATTGCCAACCTAAGTTCATTAAATAACATATTTTTCTTGGACTTAGACTGAACAATCAAAAACATAATAAGCACCCCGAGCGTGACCCGAGCCGAGCCGAGCCGACAACACAGCAACCTCACAATCATCTATAATTTGGGGCAATAACTTTGTATCAATAATAGAATAAATTGCCTTCGCAGTACCTGCCCTTAATACCATTATTTTTCGTAAATTAACCTTCGTATTGTACCGATACTGTGGCAGGAAGCATTATTGATATGAATACATTTATCAGTTTCCTTTTGTCTGTTTGTTTAATTAACACGGGTATCAAAATATACATGTATTTTTGTACTACGTTAATGTTCTTCATATAATGTACATATATGATATGTGATGGTTAATTTCATACAATGTAGGAATGCGACATTTTCTCTACTAAAACTTTTATAATGTATCCCAAGGTGTAAAAAAATTAGCCATAAAATGTCTTTCATCGCATGCGCTGCGGAAACTATTGATGATAGAATAAAAAAATGTTCTACAATATTAAAGAACATATCAATATCTTCAAAAATCTTCGCGATACCATATGTCCAACTATGTAGTTATGTCACTATTACTACTTTTTTACATTTAAAAAGTTGACAGAAATGTCGACCAAAATTAGACCATTTTATGCATACCTTTGTATTAATCCTTATTTAAATAAATCATTTCGTATTCAAGACTGTTTCAATACCTGTAGATAACGCTATGAAATATTCAAATCGGAGATTCCATTCAAAAGATATTACGAAATTAAAAATGTTAATCTAAACAAAATAGTAATAGAATCATAAACGTCGCCGTTTAAATTGTAATTTGAAAAAAAACTACTTATGTCATGCGTAAAGAAACATTTACTCTACCTTTATTCCAAAACGATTAAAAAAAAAAGTCAAATTGTGCGAAGCCGGGACAGGCCGCTAGTATGATATAATATAACTTTAACGCAGCATATTATAATTTTTGAATCGAGGTTTCTTATGTGTAAAAGTAGTACTTTTTTAGGGTTCCGTATTTATACAAGACACCTTATGGTTTCGCTATGTCGTTCGTCCGTCCGTCTTTCCGTATGAGCTGTTTTCCAAGGATTACAGTATGAGGATCTTCAAGAAATAAATTATTAGATTTCTGAAGGGTCGGCAAGTCGCGAAAAAATGCTCTTGGTGTTGCAAGCGTCCATAGGCTACGGTGACCGCTTAAGACGAGGATATACCCTATCCGGAAATAGTCTATTTCACTTGTTCTAGATTGAAAATACGATATATCACAGCAAAAAACAGAGGTTAGGGAAAGAACTAATTTAAAAGAAAAATAAAACAGAATTTAAAATAAATGTTCATAAATAAAGAAAATAATTCTTAAATAATTTAATTACAAAAAGGTGCTGAAAATTAAGTTTACTTCTCTTATTTCTCTTATTTCTCGATATTTTACCAGGGAACCCAATTATTTTCTCAATTAATTAATTAAGCATTGTTTCATATTAAAAGAAAAATTGGCTAGAATTTCTATATGAAGACTAGTTTATTTTTAATAAATTATGAACATGAAGAAACCAGGCAATTACGTTTTAGCTTCTTTCTGTACTTGATTTGCTCAACTAGCGTATATCGTCCCTTAACATCAGGCGGACCGTAAGCCTACTTGCCATCTAAGTGGTATAAAAAAATATCTACTAGGCTCAATCGTGTATTCTTTGTAGGTACTATAAATACTTTCTGATTTTCCTTCAACCAGTTTTTCGATGTCAATATGAAACTATGATAAAAAGCGAATATTTAAAAATATCGTATCAATGTAAATATTTAAAAATAGGTACCTTGTTAATATTGAGTGTTTCGTACCAAAATACCTTGTATTATGAGGGTTTCGTAAAAAATCGGAAAGACGGAAAACTGGTAGAATGAATTGACTGGTGTCTGTTTGTTCATTTGTCAAATGTGGTTTTTTTTCTTAAACAAAAAATCTATCTGTATATTATATTATATACATATGTATATCTATTTTTGGGGGCAAATTGCGGTGAAGAAGGAAAAGTAAAAGAAAATCACAAATAAACTTACTAACTTAATAGTGTATATCTTTTAAAAGATTTAAAAAATCCGACACGAAAGATATTTCTTGTTATTTTTTAAAAAAATACGTATGATGTGCTACCTGTTTGTACTTCAAAAACTATTTTACCAAGTAAAATGTTAAAAAGAAATTAAAACTTAGATTAAAGGAAATCAATTCATTAATCATAATTATCAATTATTAGGTTGATACTTTCAAGCTTCCTTAAAATATTTATTACTTGCAGCTACAACTTAGGTAAGCCGCATATCGAGACAATTTAAAACTGTCTTCAACTGATCCCGGAGTTAGCCGTAAACAACAAAGTAGACAATATTCATTTAACAATACCCTATAAATCTCCCGTATATAAAAGCACAGAAACTGCTAAGTCCGGACTGTTCTGCCCCGACCGTTTCAACTCAGCCGGGTTTCACAGGTTCTAAAGCGGTTTACGAGTGTCTTCAGGCCAAGTGGGAGGTCGCGGATGTAACGAGGTCTTACAGCTTAGACGCTTGCTATCGATATAAGGATTTAATAGGATCCTTTAAGTCGAGGTTACTTTGTGATTAACTTAGAGTTAATTAATCTTTAAATATTGCTACACACAAAGTAAAATTATCTGCTTAGAAAAGGTATTTACTGAAGTAACTCCCTAGACCAAATTTCCTAAATAAACTGATCTTCGGGTAACGCTCTTGTTCAGTTTCTGTTTTAAGATTGACCCTATAGGATCCTGCAATATTTTTTGTTCCACTTTACGTACTTTACTTTGTGTTTTGTCACATATAATTTTACCATACTTAATAAATCTTTTGATGAGTGAAGGCGTAATTTTTTAACGCATACTTCCTAATCTGTTACTTACCTAAATTGATTAGAATAAATCTAAATATAGCATAGTTACTAGGCCATACTAGTATCTCTGCTAGGACCTGGGCACGATTCCCGGTAGGGCAAACAAATAATATTGTGTCTTGTTTGTACCCGGTACGACGATAGGCCCACCACCTATGACATTTGTGAGACAGAACACCATCGATCTGAGTAATTTTGTTTTCGTCTCAACCAGCATTGTTTGGAGCAACACAGTTAACGTTCGTTATAACTCTGACGACAGGAAGTGTCGTGATGGTATATAATATTAGTCATATTACAAGTCTTTCCCATATATCAAAATCAATTCAGTATGGTAAAAGCGCAATAATTTCCGTAAAGATAAGTAAAGGTAGCGTTTGAGACTGACTGCTTACAATATTTTAAGACGAGATCTTGGCACTGTATCTTAGTCACGAAACGATCGATCTTTTAGTTCGCCAACCCTTTCTCGGGTGCCAATATGTGCCTTGGCAGCATTAACAATTTTGGCAGCCGATATCACAAAGCACTTGTCAGAAAATATAGATGGTAACTTCTTTTTCTTGCGCCAGCATTCTGTTTTTTTGTTATATTTGTATTTTGGACACTTTAGAAACCTCCGATTTGCTGTAAATTTTGTTGCATTTAATAAATTTCAAATATATGCTTCTTATATAAGATAGGTAAATCATATATTGGTTACATATTCTAAAGTATCTATAAAATATAATTTTTGTCTAACTCAAAAGGAAAAAAGGAACCCTTATAGGATCACTTTCTTGTTCGTCCGTCCGTCTGTCTATCTGTCTGTCAAGAACCTTTTTCTCAGGAACGCGTGAAGGTATCAAGTTGAAATTAATATCAAATACTAAGGTTCTATGGTTAAGTTGCAAAAAATCATGCTTCTAAGCCAATGCAGAAAAAAATATGCCCAAATTACGATTATTTTTGTCGCATATTGTGACACAAATAAATCAAAACCAACGGGGTACTTCACCTAGCATCATGTAATTTGGCGAAAAGCAATGCCATGTAGCAAACATACAGGAAAAATCTGGAATCCGTAAATTTGTTGTTACATCACAAAAAAATATTTATTTGGTGATTCTAAACTTATTGCAGTTGGTACACTAACCGCGACCTATGTTGATGTATTGGGCTAACAGTTGTCCAACGGCAAAGTAAAGTACCTATATGCCCCTCAATACTGTTAACCATTTACGGAACCCTCGATGCGCGAGTCTTTTTTGACCAGTTTTTTATTTATTGTATTTAATGCAAAAAATCTAGTAGTGACCATTGTTTCAACACTTGTGTAAATTTTTAACATAACATTAATTTGCATGTAATGAAAGTCGGTTAAATAATTAGAATTGGTTGCCAAGTAGTGCATTAACTCTAAGTTGCAGCTAAAAGTGAAAAAAAACCTAAATTGTATACAAAAAAAAAAAAAAAAACGGGTTGCACTCCGGGAGTGCCGCCAGAAGTGAAAACATACTCGCTATTAACTTCCCATCACTTCTTATCCATATTTATTTATTAAAAATAATAACTTTTGTTTATTTACTTTTTTGACGTTGTATATTTGACAGCTCAATCTGTCATAGAAATAAAATCCCATATCCAACCTCCCTGTACTACTCATAATCGCCATATATTAAAAATAAAAACTAACCTAATGTAAATAAAGGTCACGTGTCCTAACGCGAGTGACATCTTACGAATTTTCGATCAGGACACGTGACCTGACGCGAGTTTAACAGTTTTTACCTATCACAAAAAAGTGCACAGCGCCGCTAAAGAAGTTTTCACTTCAGAAATAAAGTTTTAAGGCGACATTATGGTATAAATTACTTAAGAAGTATATAACAAATATATCTCATAGTAATGTATATGACATTGTATAATGATTTTTAGTACACTAACTTGCAAATCATTAGTATTACAAAAATTAGCTTTCTATAATAGAATAAAATAACTCAAAGTTTATTAACGTAGTTCGCCGGATCTCGAGAGCCAAAGGTACGATGCCATTACAGCCTTGTCAGTAAAAAGTTATAGTTTAAATAGGTGAGTAGAGTATCTCAGCTTTTCTGCCTACTATATAAGTGTATAGATTATATATTACACCTACATAAAATAGTAGTCTATTTTAGACTACGATTGACAACCCTAGTCATGAACCCTTACTCAATAGAGATATGAATTCTAGAGACTCTAGGCATTTTAAATTTAAACAAAAAATATTTTTTACACAACTGTGCATTTGTCAGACATTCCTCTACGACGGCGCCTTTACCCAACTAAAATCTACTAAAACAACGTCAAATTTCATCAAAATGAATTTTAACACTAATCAAATGAAACTCAAAAAATTACGAAAGAAAAGCTCGCGTGTCATTAGACCCCTGCGTCGATCTCCCAAAGCTTAAATTACCACACAGCGAGCTTCATTTAATTCTCTATTTATTCTACACTAAAGTCGGTTTTAGAGTTCGCCCCCTTGGGTAGAAAGCTCCGTGCCTTTTGTATACTTTTTTCGTAGAGTTTTTTCTCTGTTTCTACCTGCGGCTGTGGTATACAAAAACTGCTCGCAGCCGGGTTGGGATTAAATGCACCCAGATGTATGCACTTGTATTCATCTCGGGACGTAAGTATTATGTTCTACTAGGAAATAGTAAGAGTAGCGTAAAGAATAGTAAGTAGGCATGTAGTTTGTAAATTAATGGTTCTCAAATTGTTTATGTGCATATTTTCAACAGAAAATATCTTAGTTTCGTTTCGGTTAGGTTAATGGATATTTAGTTGGAGATTTAAAGCCCTGTTTATGTAGTACCTCTTCAGTCCGAGTCTAAGTTTCTCCACTGAGGCACGTTGCGTAGTAACAAAACTTTGAAACTTGAAACAGGACAGTGAAATCGGTTTGCGTATGGCGCTGCCTGAAGATTTGTTCAATTACGTAACTTACACGATTTACCACCATCAAAACTTTAAGTATAAAATGAAATTCATTCATTCAAAGGTCCACTCAAAAGTGAAAAAATAAGCTCCTAAAGCAAAGAGAACACTGATTAATTACCTACCTAGTGTTTTGATTTTCTTGAAATCAAAAGCGTATTTTGTTTTCTCGCTCTCAACTGTTCAAATACCGTTCTATTCCAATGTATTTAGTATTTACCAACAACAAGCACACATGCATAGTTACTTTAAATATTACAGAGTAGTGTTTGTTAAACATCATTTGTTTGCTATCATTCCATCTGTAGATAGGATGAACAGTAGGTATGACATCAAAATATAGAATCTATGTTGTAAATAAAAATATTTGGATGGTTCACAGAACCTATTTACACCATCGACAACGACGTGACCATATGCGATATGACAGAAAGTATACCGTAGTAGGCATCCTTTAAAAAAAAATATTCACAGAATAATATTGCTTAGCTCTTGTACCTTATAAGTGAAGTTAATAGGTGCGGTCCATTTCATTTTATGGTCATTTTGTAATGAATGTATTGAGATCGAGTAACTCTATTAACTCCCACGCATGAGCTACTGTCTAATGTCACACAATCAAAATTTAAATAGTTGTCTGTTAATTTGGAGAGCTTACATTTTAAGTAGAAGTTCAGTAGGGCTTATCTACTACCTACCTACTCTATTCATTTAAATTTGTCCAAAAATCGAAATCGGAAAGGTGTTTTTTTAAGTTTTAAGCCATTCATAAATATTGAGATGTAATTGGTAACCGTGGGTGCCGATTTCAATTTTATGCGTTTATAAGGTTTTGTAACTGAATGGAAAAAACATTGTATTGCTATGTCCTTGCATGCAAGTAAGGAAGAAAACACGACGCACCAGGGGCCTAGGTTATTTATTCCACGATGCAAATCTGTACTCTCCATTTTTCATAATAACAAACAAAGTGCGAAGTAAAACATTACTATTTGAGTCTTCAGAAGATTCTGGAAACAAAAAACTGATTAAGGTGAATATTGTTTTGAGAACATTAAGAGATTTTAGGCCCCAGAATCCGAGCCTTGGGTGCAGTGTTACTCTATGGACATACCGCTATAATAAAATTGACGAAACAACAGTTTGGTGGAATTAGGCATCAACACGGTGTCAACAGAAAAAACATATATTATGAATAATTAGCAAAGCAAAATTATTTAAAATCGAATAAAAAGTGTAATGTAAAGTTTCAATCGGTTCCTATCGGTACAATAGTAACGGACGCGACATTTCAACGACCTTTTTTGCTTAGCACGCAGCTTTTTCGACATATAGTTGAGACATTTGTATCGGGTATTGCGCTTTATATACATATTACCAACTTAAGAAGTTACAGATATTATGCAAATACTTTTTTCCGTAGTAAAGTTAGTATTTTAACAGTTTTCTACTCAAGATAGCGTTAGCTATTGGGGAATATGCGGAGTATCTGTCGGTCGACTAGGGCATTATATCCGTATATTCGATGATTTTTTATAACCTGATAATATTTGCACCACTATCTGGATTATTTGGATCTTTTGCTTCCTCGTAGCCTAGTTGGTAGTGTGCCAGCTGCTGAGCAAAGGGTATGGATTCGATTCTCGCACTGGACAAACATTTATGTCACAATATAAACATTTGTGTTTGTATTGATTCTGGTTGTATTTATGTATGATATGTATGTATTTACAAACTTACTGGGTGTATTTATGTATGATATGTATGTATTTACAAAACGAATAGTAATATTTATGTATTTGTATCCGTTGTCTGGTATCTATAACACAAGCTTTGCCCACTTTTGGGCCAGACGGCGCTGTGTGTAATGTTAAAAATATTTATTTATTTGAATATTTATGATATTTTGTGTAATAATGCTACTTACAATTATATTTGGTTGTTTTTTTTGACACTACGCCGCGCTTGCCGCTATTTTTGTTTTGTTTGCAAACGAAATAAGTAAGATATTTGATTTTGTTAATTTGGGCTGATATTAAACAAAATTACGTAAGTAACACTATATTTGCTGTTGATATACAAATTAATAGATAGTGTAATTATGCCTCATCATGCCGAGATTATGAGCATATTTTTTTTTTATTTATTCATCAAATAATAAATAGTTTTGATTGTTTTATTACATTAGTGGCGAAAATTGTAGGTTAAGTTATAAGAATCAGAATAGTTTATATTGTCATCAACCGAATCACATATTTAAAAACATATATATATAGAATAGGCAGGCAGGTACTTAACTACTAATTTAAAAATCTTGTAAGTCTTATTGGTTACATTCATGTAATTTGTAGTTCTAGAGATTAGCGCGTTAAAAAAAAACTAAAGAACAAAAAAAAACAAACTCTTTAGCTTTATTATACATATTAGTGTAGATTTACATGCACTTTGAATTAGCGTCTTCAGTCGGTACCAAATTTATGACTCCGAAAGAAATATTTCTCTTTGCTTGTCTATTGAGGAAGAATCATCAGAGATGTCGAGAAGCAACTTTATTGGTAGTCTATTCTTCAGAGTAGCTCAAGGTTGTTTTTTTTTCAGATAAATGATAAATAAAATGTAGAACAATGCTGTCCTGTAAGTAGATCTATGCTGCATAATTCAAACTGAAATTTATAGCTACTACCGGCGCCACCGTCTTTATAAATATGTCATACTTTCAGAAAAATATAACAATAGTTAAGTTCCTTCGACTGACCACCCTCACTTGCACACACCATGCATCAAACTTTATCACACACAAGCAGAGGTGCCCCGGTCCAGCGATGGCGCCGGCATTTCCGGACCGCAGCCAACGTAGCCGATTTGACCGAGCCACAGTCAACATAAATTAACAGTATTTATACTGGCTTATAAAGTTTTGCAGCTCCGTTGCATAATTCTTCAACAATGTTAGATATTTTATCAATAATTCACGATAAATGAATAGATTTTATTAATATCTTAAATATTAATATAATCATTGTACAGGCAGATTTTTGCCAATAGAATTCGGAAAGTCTATTTCTGAACATCAGAAGGACTGAGACTTGCTTTATTTTTATAAAAACCTGCGCACAGAAAACCTGCATTCTTGTGAATAAAATAAGACAGTGAATGCATTTTCTTAGTAACAAATAAGACAGAAGTATCTGAGGCCATAGTGGTGGTTTTGGTGACTGTATTTGATGCATTATTATTACATAGTCCTGTTGCTTAGCAAAGTCCGTAGAGCATGCATTATTGTGTATCGATTGCAATAAAATGTATATTGATATACACTACATGTTTTATTTTTACAAACCAAACATGAAACACAAACAAGTTTAAATAGTAACTAAACTTAGGTATAGTTTACCATAAGGCTCTTATCGCTTATAATCTAATCTCTAGAAGATCTCTATTGCTTATTAAATTTCTAAAATGTTTATCACCTCAACCTTTTAAAAACATTAGCTCGCAGAGGCATGAGAAAAATCATAAAATGCATGCACCAACTAGTTACATAACTATATTCAAATAAGTACTAGCTTATGCCATCGGCTTCGCCCGCCCCTAAATTTGGTTATCAGCGTAGGATTCATACGGCAACTCCTCAATTATAAAAAAAAAACTTAGAAGGTGAAAATATTTTTAAATAATAGGTACCGCCCTTCCCCTTCATGACTAACCGTCTTAAGCCGGCCTTGCACATCATTACTGATTGATTTGATCATTATTTTGACATGTTATTAAACTGCGATATCTCCTAAGATTTTCTTCGAAATCGAATGATGGAAAGCGAAATTTTGTTTTAAATTAAAGACTTGCGATGAATAACGTATATATTTGGATAAGGAATAATGGACTAGATAAGCCAACCTTAAAAAAATGACATATGTTATCGCGGAATTTTTTAAAGAATATTCAAAGAGGATCAATTCTGTCATACATGATTTTTGCGAAAATTGAACCGTTTGCTGCGCATGGAGCGTTAGCTCTCAAAAGGAAAAAACTCCCGATTTTCAAACATTCTTCATTATTGCTTCGCTCCTATTGGTCTTAGCGTTATGATATATAGCCTATAGCCTTCCTCGATAAATGGGCTATCTAACACTGAAAGAATTTTTCAAATCGGACCAATAGTTTCTAAGATTAGCGCGTTCAAACAAACAAACTCTTCAGCTTTATATATTAGTATAGATTTGACTGATGTTTTACGTAGACTGTGGCCGGTGTCGGTCGGGGGCGGCCCGCCTCCCAACAGATTGGCGGACACGCCTCACCTAATGACTCTGATAGATACTATCTCTACAATCAAAGGCATTGAAAGACGCCCTGAGAAATTCGGTAGATCTGGAGATAAATAAAGATTATCTATATAAATATATAGTCTATAGAGTAAGCCGCCCGCAGATAAAGTGGACAAGGTGTAAAAGTTTCTAATATATTATATGTATGTAGTATTCTTTTTAATAAATCTTAATTAAACAGTTTGAAATATATGAAAAGAAGGAAAATGAGCACAGAGTATGAATAAGAGACAGAGGTCCGAAGATAGGGAGTCCAGACAAGGTAAAAGTACTGTAAGTGCGGAGCAGAGAGTGACCTGAACTAGCCTCAGTGAAATGAATACGACCCTATAATACTAAGGCTAGTTGGGGTCGCTTAAAAAGTGGTTAGATTTACCCCTTGGTAACGTTAGGCATGAAATTTCACATTTTAAACTCTAACAATCTTTGTTTAAATGTTGTTTTTTTTTTTTTTTTTTTTATACAACTAAGGTGGCAAACAAGCACGCGGTCCGCCTGATGGTAAGCGGTCACCGTGGCCTATGGACGCTTGCAACATCAGAAGTATCACTCGCGCGTTTAACGACCCTTCAAAAATCTAATAACTTCTTTCTTGAAGAACCCCATACTGTAGTCCTTAGACTTGGCAGGGAGCTCATTCCACAACCCAAGCGTTCGCGGGGGAAGTTTCTCTGAAACCGCACTGTACGTGACCATTTCGGTCCTAAATTGTGAGAATGAATTCCCTGCCGATGGCGAGCGGTGCGATGGTAGAAAGTAGCTGTAGGCATCATTTCGAACAATTCCTCAAACACATCCCAGTGTACAAACGGTAGAACACACACTGGGAGGCAAATTCTCTCCTCAGACTTAAGGGTTCGATACGGCAAGTGAGTTTGGGATATATATATAGATATACTTTGTTTATAGATAACGTCTCAATTGGGAATAGAAAATAGGTACGTAGATTGACTCCACGTGATCTTTTATTAGGCATGAAAACGTGTTGGATCTGAAAATCAGTCAGAGGATCTTGTAGCCAGAGTCTTCCAACATTCGCTTCTACGTTTAATAAGTACGTCCTGCCTTGTTTTTTTTCGTGCATTTGTGTTAAGCTTCCATAGGCTACGGCGACTTCTTGTTGACGTAAGATGGGCCGTAAGCTTGATTGACACCTTGTTGGTTTAGAAAAAACAATGGGTACAAACATATCGTGACGTCTTCGTTTCATGCTTTAAAGCAATAGTAGGTATATGGGGCATACTAGTCTTAGAGTGAAGACCTCGGAATGGTAAGCGTAACATGGGTTGCACTTCAGCTAGATGAACCTATAACCTAAGAAAAGGTAGCCGGAAAGGGCTGGATCAGAAAGGTGGGTGTGGTGGTGTTAATTAGGAAAGGCCTATGTCCACTAGTGGTTGATTGATTAAATACAAAGATCAGCACCCTGCGCCTTCCACCAATAACATTCCTCTCCAGAAAAGGAATACCACCATAGTACTTACTAGAATTTTGATGTACCACGTAGCGTCTGACTTCGCAGAGAGGCATACGTACATAGGTATATTTAAATAGTTTGCATAACGAAACAATTCTCCTCTTCTTTTGGCAAACTATTATGTTAAACGTGTTAGATTTTTATACGGTTGATTAAATTGAATGCCACAATTTATTTACCAATGTTCTCACGATATCTAGGCCAACTCAGTACAGACTTTTATACCTTGGGCAGTGGACAGCTTTTAATTATTTAATACTAGCTTTTGCCAGCGAATCCACCCTCCCTAAATTCGGTTTCGGTGTAGGATTTTAACAGAGACTCTTAAATCATAGAAAAAAAAACATACTCACACTTGACGTTTTCAAGTTTAAGAGTGAAGAGGTAATGGACAGACAGAGTTACTTTTGCATTTAAAATATTAAGTATGGATTTAAACTCTATTCTGTTGAACAATTTTGAACGTACTCAATAAGTTTAACTTAAATACGTCTTTGTACACACACATATCTAAAAACCACCAGATTCTTAAGTACCCTGCTTCCTGTTTAAGCTCTTATGGGCCTATTAACTCTCAAGATGCCTGAGTGCGAGGGTTGTACTCAGCCTGCTGATGCCAAAAACAGATGTAGAAGTGATTTCATGAAAAGTAAGTTGATCGTTCTGATAATTTTATAACTTGGTATTATAATTATTTTATACTAACTTTTTACCGCGAATTTGTCTACAGTAAGTAGATTACCAATTTTTTGGTCGGTTAGTTTTTTAGTCCTATCCTAGCCTAAGCTATCAAAGAACAAAAACTGCAACAAAATTTCGAAGCTTTTGAAAGAAAACACTGAAAATAATAATGTTGATACTACTGTAATGAAACTATTAAAAAGTAACTTAAACTAAATATATATATATATATATATATATATAGTTTCAGATAGATTTTATGAGCCAACCCTAGGGTTTTATTCAAAATAGTCAATGTACACACACAACACAACTCTTAAATAGCATTTATACTGCTATACCATAATAAGTAGATTGCGTTGAGCAACTCTCTTAACACTCTTATAAGACTTTTTTGTCAGCAAACAAGTAACCTGAATTTTGACGTCATTAGTAAGGTAAAGTGATGTGAAAATTGGAAACCTTAAGCCATGAGTAAGTTTGCGGTCTTTTTGCGTCATCTTTACACACGACATTATTGCAATGTTCTTGGCAATCTATAGACACAATGCAAACATTAAAGGTTTCCATTAGGTACATGAACTTATTAGAGGCTTTGATATTACCAACTGTGTCTATAATAGATTGCAGTTAGCCTGAAAGCAGCGCCGCAAAAAGTAAAGTTACCGTCTGCTGTCTAGCTGTGGACGCATTTAATATTTTAGGATAAAATACCTGAAACATTGAAGAGCATTTAAATACGATGTTTGCTATCAAATGTGTGTCTAAAGAAAATTTCAAATACCTGATTTTTACCTCATACTTAATTTTAGTCAGTCAGATTTTTTTTTTTTCTAACTGTTTTAATATACAAGTAATTGAAATGTTAGCAAATTCTCTTAATTAAGGTTTGAACTGTAACATATATTTTTTCCACATCAAAAAGTGCACTCAGGACTGTAACAAAATTAATCAAATTCTTGCAAACCTAACTTGTTTGGGTATGCAATCACCTTAAGCGTGAAGAGGTAACAGACAGTCAGACAGACAGAGTAACTTTCGCATTTATAATATTTATTATATTCTACGAATTAAACTCCCTCTGTCTGTATGTTAAGTCTTTATTCTCTTGCCCAAAAAAAAAAACAGGCAGTTGTATAATTTTAAAATTCTAAATTTTAGTGTCCTGTGACGACCCTGACGCTATGCCATAAACATACCTCGCCCGACTTAACAACAGAATTGGAACTACTTCGCCCCCCTCGCGTCCTTATCTTTCGACCTCGTAGGGGTAAAGCTATGAAACCATAAAGGTTTATATCGTCGGGAGAAGGGGAGTATAGAATAGAGCACACATCGGCGCCAAGCACTTCTGATATCGATCTTTAGCTCCAAGTCCCTGGTGTCTTTAAAACACTTTGCTTGAATTAGGGTCAGAAATTTATGTTAGGCAAATCAGGGGATCTTGTTGAAGACCTTTTGTGCTAGCAGGAGACAAGATTGAGTTTTAATGGGGAAAATTACGAGCATATATACACGGGTATGTATCTAATCTGTGACATAAAGTACATAAAGCAATATCTACACCCTTTCTAGGGTACCGTGCCCAAAGGGTGCAACGGAGCCCTATTACTAAGTCTACGCTGTCTGTCTGTCTGTCAGTCTGTCCGTCTTAAAAACATATTTTAGGAACCTAAATTCAACAAAATATAAAATGATATAGTAATAATTCTAAAACTATAACTACTTTATAAATATGCACTACTAGGCTTTACCAGCGGCTCCGCCTGCCTAAATTCGGTTACCGGCGTGGAACTCCTTTTTTTTATTAACTCCAATTAATTAATTAATTAGTAATACCAATGAATTGCTATAGCATGCTATAGGTGCAGCAATAGGAAATTTTGAATATTTAGGGATAAAAAGTAGCCTAAATGCTATTCCAGGACCTAACCTATATGTATGCCAAGTTTTATCCCGATCCGTCCAGTGGTTGAAGCGTGATTGAGTAACAAACATCCATCCATCCAGACATACAAACTTTCACATTTATAATATTAGTAGGATTTTTAATAAGACTTCTGGTAAACTAAATACAATGATAAATAGTAAACATTTTATATTATTTTTCATAATGATAAATTTTCAAGCTGTGTCAGCCGCGCACATTTAGTTTGCAGGAAGTTTGTATGGCGGGTGGGCTGTTTACTGATAGATAATACAAAGAAGAGATTGTAAATATGAACATTTACTGCACGTAATCAAATCATATTGTCCGCTCCGCTCCACTTACTTAGGGACAAGACGACGCTGTGTGTAATGTCCCAAAATATTTATTTATTATAAATTTATATAGCCGTCTCAGAGCCTACTCTAGACATACAAAGAAACACTATGTAATCAATTATTACGCGTAGTGTAAATAACACACTTTTTACCTACTACCATTAGGTAGATATCTAAATTGAAAATTGACACATGTAAAGATTCCAAAACGCTATTAGATATTAAGAAAATTTTGTCTTTTAAAAAATTTATTTCACAAACATGTCACCGAAAAATAACATATTTATTACACCAACTAATAGGTAGGTATGGCCAGGTAACAAAAGACAATAGACTGAGTTTTTCTCCCATCCTACTATTTGGTAAATTCCCAATATCTGTCAAAGCAGTGTGTTAACTGATTGTATTAATAGAATCTCCTATCGATATCAAATTTTAAAGTAAAAATAAATTCAATTTCATCCCCCACATACAAAACAAAGTTATCCGAACGTCTAAACAAGTTTTCGAGTGGGGATGCCGACGTTTATCTGTCGTGACACATGTGTACCGTGCCAGGGGGCATTTAACGAACACCACCGTAATAAGACCCCCAACCCCCTGCGGCCTGTCGTAAAATTACATCGTAGAAGGAAATTGGTGTATAAACGGAGGGTTCAAGGTATAATGGCAGTCGTATAAAAGCTTTTGTCCGATTACTTGCATGCCCGCTTCGCGTGCGTCTTCGTTCTATTTTCGAATGTGATAATGATAACCGGGTATTGGAACTACTTTGGAGATAGGACTAGTTTGATTGAACATTGACACGAATCGACAATTGGGTTTTAATTGTGGCCTCTTCTTTTTTTTTTTTTTTTTTTTATTTGCTCGTGGCTTCGCCTGCGCTGAATTCCTCCTTAATTACTTTGAGTAAGTTTGCTGTAGTTTTGTTTTGTTTATCCTATGCGCTTATCCAACTCACACTTGACTTTTTTAAATAGCTCATGTCCTTTTCCAAGTTGCAAGGTATCACTACAAAATTTCATTAAGATCGGCTCAGCGACCTAGCCGTAAACAAAACATTATACACAAACAGAGAGAAAGATGTAGATTTTATTATAGGTATAGATGAGTTGTATTTCATATTGTGTTTTGTTGCATTGTAGTAATAGTATACTGAGTGGAAATACGTAGGTAACGCTGAAATAAAAGTATGTAATTATACCACAATCGGAACGTAATCCGTTTGGTTCCATTTCCGTCCAAATGTTTTCACAATGTGGAAAGACTATTAAAGACGCGTTTAAACTTTTAAATTTTCTAAATATTTTTTGTTCGGTTAGTTCTTGTTTATATCAAATAATACGGTATTTTTCCCACGCACTAACGTATGCATAATGTTGCCATCAGTATTTCTTTGAATTGCCTAATTAATTTTAACATAGTTGTTCTTCTTAACATATCAACATAAAACTAAAACACCTGGTAACTGCAGGTGTGCATCGATTATGTTCTTTTCTTATCTACAAGCACCTTAAGATATGTTTTTGTGTTAATAGTAAATTAATTCCCCTAATTAATATCTATTGATACATACATGCTTTTCCACTATTTTGAATTTGACTATTCGACCTCGTTATATGTATATCTCCGTAGTCTAGGTATATACACATATACAGGTTCTTAAGTTGTAGTAAAATTGCTCACTACCCCGGGATTAAACGCTTGAATTATGTCCTCCAACCCTCACAATCTTCCAAAAGCATGCTACATATATTCAAGTCGGTATAACTCTTGTGCGGTTCCTAGATGATTATACCTACCTACATTACTGATTTACACATCTTCATCATTATTCTATGTTTTTTAAAACAATTTAAATGCAACGAACAATTTAAATAATATAGTTATATCAAAAACTATTTTTTTTATTTTAAATCCATATTTTAAAGCCACAAGAAACTGTTTTATAAAAAAAATATATGCAGCCTAAAGAACTGGAGATCTAGTGACCAATTTTTAATCAATAATTACCTAATATTTGGCTCTTACGTATAATTTAGTATAACTAAGTACAGGCTTAACATTAGTATATTGAATAAAGTATTTGTGTCCAACGACCTATCCCACTGAAGAAAACCTTTTCCATGGGAACTTGATCGAGATAAAAGTAATCTACGGTATTCTTTATCACTCCAACTATTGCCACCTGTGCCACAAAGTAAGTCCCCCCTTAACTTAATCGCGACCTAAAAGATGGACATCAAACACACTTTCCATTTTCCACTAATTTATCAACTAAACATACCATACACTGCTATGTACAAGAAAAGCTAATTTTAATTTAACAAAAACCTATTATTAATAACTTAATAACTCTTTTAACTTATAACAAAATTTATACAAAACACCTTCCCCTTAACCACCTTTAATCAAGAAAAAGAGAAACACAATAGTTAAAACTTAGTAAGTTGTCCACGTACACAGTTTGAGAGTGCACAAACATTGCCACAAGCTGTGTCCGGGACCCTTGTTTATTCTGCAGATTACGAGGCTTTGCATAATGCTGGCCGCCCGCGCCCGTCCCAGCCGCCCAGCCAGCCGGTTCGGTGGCAACGAAACGAAACCGACTTGCACCAAATAGATTGTGATAGGAAATGTATGTGGGAGGTTTTGTGATGAGAATAAATTAATATATGTTTAATTGTAAGTAATTGTGTTCTCTAAATCGTCTTTAAAGATTTTAATGAAATTTGGTACAGGCAAATGGGATTTTTGGGAATGATGAAACTTGTGATATTTATTTCAAAAAGTGATATATCTGGTATGTATATGTTTTCCTGGAAATTGACGATTACGCAATAGTGCTTTTTATTTTACCCTAAAACAATACTGTCAAAATTTATTTACAACTGTATTAAAAGCTGTCATTCCAACCCGCGCCTTTAGCTCGGGCCTGCATCAGAGGACACTCGTAATAATAGTTTTCCCGCACTTATAATGAAACTATCACACCAAGGCTATAAACGCCGCTGCCGTAAGTTACATATAACTATTAGGAGAATGAAAGCGTGAATTGACAAGCGAGTCCTGGCTACCCTGATTCTTATAACGTTTAACTATATGTGCCCCTTAGTTTTGCCGGCAAAATAACCTGTTACCAAAGGTCTGTCAGTCGGAATGAAAAATATTCTAAATACGTCTAGACCATAGACTATCTGTGTACCAAATTTCATCCAAATTCGTTTAGCTGATTACGATTCATTAAAAAACATCTTTACAAGCATTAAAATTCAACGATGCGACATGAGTGGGCAGAAGATATATAATAGTACATTTATACCTACTTAGATACATTTTGTAACTTGTTTTTTTATTATTAGTTAATTATAATTATAATGTAGTTTTGTTACAATGCTCTGGTAAAATTGGTTCTTGGTATTTATAAGGCTAGGTTTAAAAGTATCTGTTGAACCCCCTTTCAATCACACACACCTTTACATTTCACTCTCACGCTGAATTCCATTGCTAAAATTAATTTAAGCAAAAATTTGTTAGTAAGCTATCTTTTCTCCATGCCAAATATCATAACGATCGGTTCGATGACGAAGTCGTCAAAGCTGAAAAGGCAACAGACGGACAAACCGGGTAACTTTAGCATTCATGATTATAAATATGGATAAAGATCCACTACTTCTGACGTAGATTTAAGCTGTTTCGGATATAAATCCGACATCCAAAGTGCTAAAAATCTGCACCATGTCGACGCATAAGTAGCAGTAAGGTATATATGGTCTAGCATAAGTAGCAGTTGAATATACATATGCAGCTCGGCATAAACTAATGTAATCCTCTACTCTCGGACCGATGCGAGTTTTGATACCAAATGGAGATAGAAAATCACGTACTAAAATACAGACGGTCGTATAAATATTTACTCTGCTAATAGCATAGTCGGTGCAGTTTTTTGTGCGTCCAGTTTGTTTGGAACTCCATTTACAAAGGTGGTCAGGTAAGAAAATGTTCTACCTGAGTAAAAATAATAATTTATGCCTGGAGCTGGAGTTGACGTCAAGAATTTAATATCTGCAAGTTGTTACAGTTTTCCCCTTTTTACTCGAAAACGTAAAAGCTATTATTATAAAAATTTTTGCGCACCCCATTATCTATGTGGGGATCATTAGATCGGCTATAAAAATGCATTTGAGGGTTTTTAAAAACCCTTTCTCTAAAATTTATATTTTCCGTACTATCTACCCACAAGTATATTAAACGTTTTATATAACGATTATTTCCAGAGAAAATGATTGGTCAAAACGATGTTACTGCAAAGAAATACATGAAGATCAAAATTGTTTAAGTTCCATTTTCTTCGAAACTCCTTTTTCGCAAATACAAAATTTTGGCATCCAACGACAGTTTTGCATTTAGAATATTAGTAGGTAGAGATGGTTCCTAAACTTTTACTTACCTAATCTACAATTCTGCATATTTGTCAGCAGTGATCTTTACAAATTCAATAGTATCGGATTAAAACCCACCCTCCGAATGCAACCGCTTATAATTTAAAGCAAACTGCGCGAAACGAATCGCCGAACTGGGACGAACCCTTCCCGAGAACCTAAAAACGAATGGTGCAGCAGTTGCGTTTGAAACGCAGATTTATACTTCTGAGTCAACACCAGCCTCTCGAGACCTTCGCAGGAAGCGAAAAGATTACAGGTCATGGCTCCGAATATTTTGGGCATGTTTTATATCTCATACATACCCCCCGCATTGAAGTCCGCCTCGCGTATAAAATGCGTAATAGAATTTCGGAGTTGAGCACTGCCACCCTTGGTACTCCTCTTTAGTGGGCACCTAACGACGTTATTGATGCGCATGCGCCCTGCCATCTTCGAGTTTATGCGCTCTGCCAAATGCTGTTATGCGGGACGTGTCTATAGCTATTTGGCTTAGTTCTGTTTATAGCAACCGGTGATTAGTTTAAATGTAGGTAACTTGGAGAGATAAACGAATGTGGCAGTAAATTTGAACTTCATACAGGAGTTTCTTTTTACAACTTTTCTTCAATTTGTAAAATTCCGAACTAATACCTATTTATTTATTTATTACTAGTTTTGCCAGCGACTTCGCCCGCCCTGAATTCGGTTATCGGCGTGAAATCTATGTCAACTACTTAAGTATACAAATAAGTTTGCTTTGGCAAGCTATAACTGTAGTTATAGTTTGTTAAGCTCGTTCATAGTTTTCCGCTGGAACTTTTGTAATTTTCAGGTTAAAACGTAGCCTATGTCCTATTTCAGAACCTAACCTATATGTGTGCCAAGTTTCATCCCGATCCATCGAGTGGTTAAAGAGCCATTGAGTAACAAACATCCAAACTTCCACATTTATAATATTAGTAGGAAGGATTATAACGAGAGTTTTAGTTGGTTTGTTTGTATATCTGTTGGACCAAGTCCAAAACATCTTTAACTATTTAAAACCTAGCTATATAACTCAAGCTAGATGGATTACCCAGGTGTTGTTTTAAAACTAAATGACGCGACATGAAACTTTGAAAATGTCGCGACAGGGTATTTTGACATTTATTGCATATCTGTATGTTAGTCCTGAAGGGCAATAAAGGTATTGCAGTGCTCCGGCCAAGTCCTTGAGCAAACAACCACCGTTTAACTTTTATCCTTACACAACAAACCTCGCAATAGTGCGGAATAAGTTTCTGCTCTAACCCTTGAAAATAGTAAGATATTTTTTTTTTAATTAATGAGTACTAAAATACGTACAGACTTGATGGCCATAACCTTTTGATAAATATTGTTTTATAAAAACTAGTTACAGTAGTTTTATTCTTTATTTAACTTTACCTGTTGGTATACGTATGCGTAAATCAAATCATCAAAGTCGAAAGCCAAATTTTTGTTATCGACCAGGTCGTGCTACAATTAGGCATGCCGTTTAGGTTCACCTGATAATGTAATCTAAATCGTTGTCTGTTTGACTGTCTGTCTGCTTGATATCTATGAAGTCGATTTCGACCAAGTTCTTGTTATCGGATAGTAGCAAACATGCATGCAGTATGTTGACCTTTTTTATGTAATTTGTGAACACATGTGTAATTTCCACACCAAATATTTTGTTAATGGTTAATGAAGAGAGCCGATGAAGAACTAATGTTATCTACATAACCCACAGAATAAGAAAGCTGAAGTGGAAATGAGCAGGTCATATTTATCGCCATTGAGGTAGAGTGGACAACACGGATTGGTAAGCGTAGCGTAGGTCGCCCTCCAGCCACCGATGACCTGAAAAAGGGAGCCGGAAGTCGATGGATGAGAACGACGGAAAACCAAACCGGGTGTGGTGGCGCCCATTATGCAAGTCCAGCAATGGACTGCAATTGATAAATGGTTAATTTTATTAACGCAACTAACCGACCAAACCACCAAAAGCTTTCGTTGTACAATATTTTTTATACCTTCTTATACGCATGCAGCTTATAGACAAATAAATTTCAGCTGCAGCAGTCACGAAAATACTTCACAGATTAGTAGAGTCTAAGAAGTAAAAGAAACCTAATTCAACGTTTCCTACCAAGGAAATAAATTATCCTCAGGCAAAGGAAGACTGGTATACAGCCTGCCAATCGCGTGGGGGAGGCGTTTGCCCTCATTGTTATCCAATTACGCACTCCCGCGCGATAATACGGCGCGAATTCAAATTAGGAACGGGGAGAACGGTCGGTGACCCCGTGCTGATCAATCGCCGGACCGCGCCCGAACGCGCGTCGATATGGACGCTCGTTTGGCACGCGAGAACTGGGACGTTTTCTTTCGTGCAGAAATCTCGTCTGGGATTTTTGTATCATATTAAAATGTCATAATTATTGTTGGCTCTACCTGTAGGAACCTTATATTTCTAAAGTGCCGCAGCCAAATGGCAAAAACACTTCCCCTAATAATTTCGTCATGTCACGTTCGTCACCATTGTATAATTACCTTTTTTACCTATACCTACGTTTTTTTAAATAATGCTTACTTTCAAAAAGCATCTCCTTTTTCCCTAACTTGGTCAATACGAAAAACAAAAAGAACTAAATGCTTAAATTATATCTATTTTACTTATTCAATTAAGATAAAGACTTAAATTGCAAGGTCATTATTAGCATCAAATTTAGTCAGATCCATATAAAAAATATTTAACTATATATAAGCAGCAAACTTCTTTGCACTGCTAAAACAAGTTGTTTTATAATATTCAAAATTAAGTCTCAGATAACGTTGTTTAATTCCGCTGACAAAAATATTTTGTGGTCATCAATAGTCAATCAAACCTTAAACCGAAACCCATCCATGACTAAAAGTATGTTCATATCAGTTTCTGCTGAAACAAAACTAGCAAACTGTATTTGACAGTTTTTGATTTTGGTGTCATTCTATTCGCAAACAGTTGACAATTTTATTGACATACAGTCTATGTATTTTAAAAAAGTTATATTCCGTTAATAGTGTTTAAAATGCCAATCTTTATGTTATCGTATGAATATGGAAGTAACTATCATTTAACCAAACGAGTTTCAGCCTCGAAATCGGGCAAGCGAGTTCGGAACGAGAATTTCAAGTCAAACAAGACACGAAGAGAAACCGCGAAGAAAAATCGTCAAATTCATTAAAACAATTATTTTTTATTTGTTTTTAATAACAAGACAACACTATTAACGTTGATTAAAATGGCGACACTATTTTAAAAGCTAACCGCTGTGAAAACCATGTATTTGAGTTTTGACCACAACTCGTTTCTACCGTTGCATGGACGGATGATACGTCCGGGAGTGATCGAATAACGGGTGTTATGTAACCGATATGTGCAACGTTTCCCACAGTGGTAATTAACTATGTAGTTATAGAACAGTTATCGGAGAAATCATCTGAAAATATTTGATGCCTATGTGAAAAAAAAAACACTATTAAAAAAAAAGAAATAGTTTTGATTCGTCCTTAAGAGGGCTATATAGGCCAGAAAGTTGTTTTTGTAATACTATCGTTGTGTATGTTAATGTACTATAAATTATAACACAACGTCATGATCATTACTATGAGATATATTTGTTATATACTTCTTAAGTAATTTATACCATAATGACGCCATGAATCTTCAAAACTTTTTACCGTTTTGTTGTCACTTTTTTTTGGAATTTTTGCTACAACTAAGAGTCAATGCACTAAATAACAAGCTATTCTAGTTGTTTAACCAACTTTTGTTACAAGCAAATGCAATACACGCTGTAAAAACTAGTGTTTAATACAATGGTCCCTTACAAATTTTTTATTGCATTAAATACAATAATGAAAATCATTCATTAAGGTAATGCACTAGAAATAAGGAAGTTTTATAGTATAAATATTTTTTTCAATCCTTATAGCATCAGCTATAGTTAAGACACAAAAATTGCACAAAAACGACGTATTTACGCGGTCTAGCTTATCCCTGTTTTAACGTGACAGTATAAACAAGGATGCCACATCGCATTTCTGAGATTTTCATCGAAATACATGAAATAAATTAATATGTAGTTTATTGTACATCATTGTTATCAAATAAAACGTTTTCTCAGGGTTTAAAGCGCTTTTGTAAACAATTGTGCCTATTAGTAAAGTTGTAAACTAAAAGCACTTAGAACTTTGAAGATTTCTTTGCAAAACTTAAAAAAAAAGCAGTGGAAAGGGGTCAGTTTTTTTTCTATCGAACTAAAGCCCATAATCGTGATTTCACGTTTTTAAGGTCTGAACGATGCCAAAAAAATTAAATTTGGGTACTACTGACTCTTAACAAAGCCATTCATACCAATTTGATTAACTTCATTTGTAAGACTGGTATACTATCATCACCAGACTAAATATTTTTAAATTTTTAATATTAAAATAATTAATTATAAACATTATCTGGAAATGTACCAATCAATTAACATATAAAACGCATAATTATGAAACTGATTATTTTTATTCTACCATTTGTATAATTTCGCAAAAAAAAATATTGCATTAGCGGGACTTATTCTGTAATTGAACTAACAGCACTGCAATAGTTATAGAGGTTTTATTTTGACGTGACAACGTCTTTTAAATTGGTTTGCCGGGTGACACTTCAAGAAACTGCGTTACGCTCCGCTCACGTTATGCGCTCACAATGAGAGCGAGTGAGAGGCACGCGGCATGGTTAGCCCGCCTAAGAGCGAGAGAGACAGACATAAAAAGTGAAAGGCACAAGTTGTCACGTTACAATGTTAATAATATTACGATTAATAGCAATGGTTTTTTAAGCCAGTCAAACTGTTATTTGGTCTTATGGATAGTGTCGTGGATTCTTTGGTAGATTTAATTCAAAGGCGCTTTGGCTGAAGCAAAATTCTATACTTATAAGGATGTACCTATATAAGCAAATTGCGTAGTTATGAAAATGTCCTCGTAAAACATTAGTTCATTTTTTGACGTGACAACGTCTTATAAATTGGTTTGCCGGGTGACACTTCAAGAAACTGCGTTACGCTCCGCTCACGTTATGCGCTCACAATGAGAGCGAGTGAGAGGCACGCGGCATGGTTAGCCCGCCTAAGAGCGAGAGAGACAGACATAAAAAGTGAAAGGCACAAGTTGTCACGATTCCGGACGGTTGTCCGACACTATTTTTTACCGTTTCGGTTTTCCGACTATTGTACAGTATTATTGTGGTATTGTATTTCGCTCTTATTTTAGAATATAGGTGAAAAATAATCCTTTTTCCGGTTATTATTTACATTTAAAACTTTACCTATATTGAAATATTTCCTCGTGTTTTCCGTTTGAAAATGCCTATTAAAATTGTCTTTATTTGTTTCAGGTATGTATTAAAAATTGCAAATACGTACGTATTGTAACTTTAGCGTCCTAAAGCAAAGGTTAAAGAAATATTTTTTATTATTAAAAACGTTAAAAATTAATATTAATTTATAAATAATGCTCTATTCATTTTTTTAAATACATATAGCATCTATATATAACAAATATATATAATATTATAAGTATATAATTAGTACTTTTTAAGTTCTTTATCGTGTGAAAAATATATCAGATGCCAAATAGTTTACTGTAAATTGCCCCCCTAGTGCAAAAAATTCAGGCATTTTGACTCATTAATGTTCTGTGGTTTGAACAAAATACTCCAACGCAGTAAGTATAAGAATCTTGTTTGTTTTTACCCAAGAAAACATTAAAGTCTGTCCAGTTACGTCATTACTATTGTTGCTAAATACAAAAATATTATACTGAGTAAAGATTTCAAATGGCGCATTTTCAAAGAATTTCTTTAATTAAACTGTCCATAGGTGAAAACTTGCAGGTTCTGGTTTAACAGGTATGTAGATATCAATCAACATGTTGTCCGTCACAAAATGTTTGTTTCTATGTCCGAAAGTAGATCAAGACTGACGGCATTTTTATAATTCTTTTGAATTCCGTACCACACTAGGGATTCGTGTGGCAACTAACTTGTTGTATACAGCCAAACTTTCGTCATCATTATTCCTATCCTATTCTATACATAATAAGTTTGAAGGTCAGTAGTGAAAACTTCTGGAGATCTTATTCTGAGTTTTTGAAATGGTTCTTAGGAATAGGAAATAGGCCATGGTTTTTTTCATACAGTCGTATTTCCCTGCTTCCTCTCTGGCAGTTGCCGCCATTAGAGCTACTATATTTTTCTTTACTCTGTGTATGTTTGGCTTTTTTGATATGCCAGTAAATAACTAAAGATATGCAAAAAAAAAACTGAACCAAACATACAGAACCAACAGAGATTAATTCAATACCTTTAAATTCGAGTAATTTCTATTAAGTTCGGTTGAGATTTTAGGGAGAGAAGTGGAGAATACGAAAACCCGATTATGGCTAGGTAAAATCAGCTCAGGTCCTAACGTTACAGAAGGTTAAGGTTTTTTAAATTCTGGGAGCTTATTGGGATCTCTGCCAGACTCGTGAATTCAGGCGTAAAATCTATGCGTGCAAGTATATTCGCAGCCCGCGTCGGGTAAAACCTACTTTCATACATTTTTCTCATGAAATCTCACCTCTAGCGTATTCAAGATTGTTCCCAATCAGTTCCCCTATTTCTGTATTCGATTCGTTTAAATATTTTCTGTTAAGAGGATACACTTCGCGGCGCCTCGCAGCGGGCTTCATACAAACGAATTTCTCATTTGTTTTTGACATTTACTGATCAATAACTGTGAAATTTCTTAGTCTTAATCCCAAACCTAATACCTAGGTCTGTGGTTTTTCCAAAATCTTGTAAAACGTTTTATTGACTAGAAATATTTTATAAAACCATTTGTATGATAAACTAGAATCCTGTATAACTTTTAAACTATAAAATTTTATAGAAAACTGGTACACTGCAGACCTAGATATTTATTACTAGAACATGTCTTCAAATTTTCGTGGTGTTTGATCAGCTAGCGTCAAAAATAAGTGATAAATCCGTTTGTATGAAGCCCGCTGCAAAGCGCCGCGAAGTGTATCATCTTAATATTCAATCACTTATGTCTCTCACAATCTGGGGCTTTTCTTTCCCAGATTTTACGCTCGTGAATCAACCTTAGGAATTCGTTGAGGGATCACCACTGCATGTGTCAAAAGAAGGCGACCGTTGTGATGTGGACATCAGTACTCTCTTTCGGCTGGCCATTTCTAGTAAATTGACATTTCTTGTAAATTGACATTTCTAGCAAATTGACATTTGAAGCGAAGCTTGTTCAAATGATTTTTTAGCATTTTGAGTAAAGACCACATCACAAACTTATCCGGTTACAAAATTCTTTTGGTAAGACCCACGTATCACACCCATAAGTCGCAAACCCAGCCGTGACATTTTAATACGTGGTTTCTTACCTACGTTTGTATATCAAAAAATAAATTGGGGTTGCTTGTCCAATTCTAAAGTAATCCTGGTCTATACAATTGGGTTAGGTGGACGAGTCAGAACAATTTTAGCAGGTTCTTTTTTATAAAAAATATTGTAACTGTATGTATTGACGTTTTACTAAGAAATATATTTAATAGTGTACAAGAACATTAACATATGAATTGACAGACAGACAAGATGAAACAATAGAAGTTCCGTTTTAACCATGATTAATTGCTTACACTGGTACCTTGAATACGGCAAATTCTGGGTCTAGCGTAGTGCGTCAAGCCAAGTTTTATACGCATGCAAAATTAATTAATATTTCTACAAAACTTAAATAAAATATTGAATTTACCAACAACATACTGTAAAGTTAATAATATTCAATGCCATGAATACTTATGCAACTAAATTAAGTTTATCTGTAATAGAATAGACTTATAATATTGGTGGAATTCAATTTACTGACATATACCTACAATCTTTACTACAGTGACCATGTGTGTCATACATTCAATGGCAATGTACATAATACCATAAAAATAGAACAACATTAATATGTATGTACACATCTGGCCCGCATGTGACATGTAAATGCACTTCAACTCATTTCCCTGGCCAGCCATTGTAAAGTACTTACTTGCTGGCGATAAATTTGTGCATGCGGATGTTATTAGTATGCGACTATAGAGCATTTACATAGTTGCGTTTTTGCCGCCATTTTAACGAGTATTCGAACACTAACATCTGGCATGCGGGTATAACGTCTTTGGACTATAACTAAAGTCAGTTATTTGCATGGGGGGTAAATTAATGAACTTAATTACAAACCTTAGTACTTAAGTAAGGGTCAAAGACTCTGAAAGCTGAAACTTGTCATAAATTAGAATTTAGTGATGTTCAATGAAAAATATGGCGACACAGGTTCCACAACAGAAACATTAACAGATTGTTAATCTATAAAATAATAGGAAATGTCGTTCTCAATCTTAAATTAAGGATGAGCTTCGTTTGTAAGAGAAACTTAGCATTGACCCGGGTTTAACAGTGTTTTTTACATAATGTACAAAAAACTGTAGTGGAAAATTAAACGCAATGAAAAAGGTTATTTTATAGGTATACTTATTTATTTATAAGAACAAAATCAATAGCTACATTGAGTAAATATTATATGTTTTCATAGAATAACAAGTAACACATAGAAAATTTATTCATTCCAGTACCTTAGTGTAAAACTAAGTAGTACTTTACATTAACACAAACTGTGTTTATAAAGCGGATCAATGTAGAACTACATGTTAAAAACCAGTATTTTGCTTTTCTTGGGTTTGATCGTGTGCTTAGTTTCAAACAAACTAACGCCACCCTATTCACAGATAAGTTGGTACTACCATACATATTAGATTTCCGGCACCTGTGTGTGGGCAGGTGCGTTCGGAAGCATTTGACGCGCATTTCGTAAATTGCGTTGTAATAAGTGGTATGCTTAGCACGGGACATTGAATTTACTTCGAACCCAATCTGAATTACTTAAGTAAGGTGTGTATATGCATTTTAGTATAAAACATGGGCAAAATTGTCGCAGTTATAATTTACTCGTTTATTAAACCCGTATTAAAAGTTAAGTTCATTTGTCTTTTCTCATTATGCATACAAGTGATGTACAAAACATAAGAAGTCTATAGATAAACATTTATTGTACTATATCTCAAATATTACAATATGTAGCTATGTATACTAAACGTATATACATTAAGTTAAATGACAAAAGAAGATGAAAAAAGCTGGAATAAAAACAGAAACATATATTTATGTATTGAAATATAGTATGTACATACTAAAAATATTTATAAGATGTCAAAGAAGATAAATTTATTCCTCAGAAGCAAGCGATCTTAAGGCCGCAGATGTTAAGTCTGTAGACACTTGTAACATCAGCTCTCGCTGTCCTAAAATAACAAGGAGTTTGAGGATGACAGAAGATTTCTGAAATTTGACCCATCGAAGTACATACCTACATATTTTTGGGAACAAAATTTAGAATGTAACGTATTGGTTTGTCAATAATTAACTAAGTTATTTACTTATTCCATGTTTATAAGTATAATAGAAATGAGTTCTAAGCCAATTAATTTATTTACAAATACATAATATCATTAAGTATAAAATTTAATTTCGTTATTGTGTGTTGTTTGACATTGCAGTAATCATCAATGTAAAATTATATTTTGAGTCCCCATTTACTTATATTTGATTTCAATAAAATATTTATAACACTACATATCTTAGCAGAGGCAGTCTAAAGTGCTAGTACTTATTTTGTTACTTAGCCACACTAACCTTTTTTCTATAGGGTGATAATAAGAAAATTTGATAAAAACCTTGTTACACATCATATGCGAAGATTTAGCTGAATTTTACTGCTCTGAGGTAATCATAACTATATAGTAAGTACATACTATAATTACTATTAAGTAATATTGATATTTTAAAGTTGGATGAGAATAACTAGATCAATAATTATAATCGTTATGCAAAGGACAACAAGTCTTACGACATTATACGTACCTGGCGGTTAAGGTCACAAAAATGTAGCATTGACTTCGCTTGCCTGCCACCCGTTACCGTGCTACTCACACTGGTGTCCTTTTGTAAATCCAATGTAAATCAAATACGCACACACGTACAAAAATCGTGACGAAATGCGACGTGACGTCACGCCGACACGCGAACACACCCACACTCGCACGTGCTGTGCGCTACCCACGTGAAGTGCTCGAAGCACACAACTAAACAATTCAAATTTACTCCATACATTTAACGGAGCACACTTCTAAGAATGTAAACAAAGTGACGTAGAGACATGACTCACACAAAGAAGAGGCGTCTGGACGCACACAAGTGCGGTATTCAGTGATTAATGTAAACAAACCGGTTTGAATTCAAGCAGTTGTTATTTTCTCACATAAGCGTATTTTGTATGTGTGCTTGAAAAGTGGGCCATCTCGGAATTGAAGAAGTTAATAATAATATTGTTTATGTTTTTTTTTGGGTTATGCAGTTTTATTTACCTATATCGGAATATTTTTTTTGGAATAATATTATAATGACATGCTTTCTTGTCTTATCAACCAATTGTAAAACGTCCGTTGAAATTTAATTCTTAAAGTCCTTTGATAATGAAAGCCTTTTAATAAACAGAGAGCTTATTGGGAACGGTCTCGAGCACTCCAGACTCGTGAATTCGGGTGTAAAATGTATGCAAGTACTTACATTCACGGCTCGCGAGGGCCATACTTCAATAATTTTTTCCCACGAATTCACGAGTCTCGCTTACTCGATAGATAGCACACTATTTCCGTTGAATATATGTAATCATATAATATTTATTATTATTAAAATATGTCATGCTTAAGAAAAACATTTCTTGATTTCAATTTTGTTTTTATTACCACAAGTGCTTTATTTTTGTTGAATATGTCTTCGGTAGGAAATGTATTTAGGTTGTTTAATAAAGACTAGCACAAAGCAAGGTTTTGATTTAATCAAAAGCTACAAATAAAGTCTGTACAAACAAAGAACAATAAAATTCAACAATTTACAACACATAACATAAATTTTAAAATAAAAATCACAATACAGTCGAGTACAAAAGTTACATCCCGAATGTGAAACAAGTACGGCCGTAAATTACCCAAATAGCGCACGGACCGACACCGACGGGCACTGTTATTATTGGTGAATTTATAGCATTTACCCAAAAATTACCGGTTTATGACGTACTAAATTACGAATGTCCGCTTATTTTTTTTTGCATTTACTGAATAATAAACAAATTTTTAAGGATTGATTTACTAAAACCTATGGGTAATTTTCGGTGTTATTGCAGTTGCTTTGTAAGTGCCTATTTTCTTTATTTATTAACAAGCGATAACCTACCGGATCGTACAACCTTTGGTATCAAATCGGTTGAATCATAACAACGATATTAATTAAATCATGAATATTATACATAACCAGTTAAAGCACAGTTGAATCGCAGATAATTTATTGAGACTAATAATTTAAGATTTAAATACATACATACAACATAGTGTTTTATTATTGTACATTTAATCATTAATGACACATACAGTGTGTTTTATTTGCATTATGACAGTTGGAATTATATGTTCGTGGTTTTGTATAAAAAAATAAAATAATAAAACTTTTGCCAGCGTCACCGATTAGGTTGAAATAATTTACCTGCAACTAGCGCATTTTTTTAGATTTATCCTTGGATTTTGAACCGCAGAAAATACATTATAATTCGTCGAGAGCTGTTCACGTGATGTTCGAAAAAAAAGATATATAAAAAGAAGGAAAATCATTGTGTTTTATTTTGGAGAAACCCCTTAAAATGTACAGATAGCTTTGATGTAATTATTATGTGTACAAAAAAGGCTAATTAAAGTAAAATAGCTAAAAACAAAAAAAAAACATTGATGATCCGATAAAAATATATGACCAAATCAGTATAATTTAAAAACAATTATTTTGCTGTGGTAAAGGACATTTTACTCAAATAAGAAGTACGTCTCGACGAAATATATTAATAAAACATGAGCAATTTATTTTTGTAAATAAGGATTAATTCGGATTGCTTCATTTGTTTAGCATAATGTGTACATAACAACTTGTCTGACTTCGCACGGGTACATATTATCTTTATTATTTTTGAGTTCTAGATTGGTATTTATTAAACACTAGCTTCTGCCAGCGGCTTCGCCCGCCCTAAATTTCGTTATTGGCGTAGGTTCTTATGGCAACTCCTCAATTATAGAAAAATAACAAACAATCAAATCTTTCTTCTTTAATGGCATAAAACATTCGTTTTTGAATGTGAAACCATGGTAATACACATACAAAATGTTAACCCAATCGGTCAAGCCGTTTAATAGTTGACATACCAAGAGCAGCGCCACCTACCGGGTCCAATTGTATTTTTAAATCATCCAGAAAACCATCGAAATACCCATATAAAACTTCAACCGAATCGGTTCAGCCGTTTAAAAGTTATGTGAAAAAGGAAGTAATTACATAATTAAATAATTAGGAATGTACGGAAGGATAATTCTTACTACCTGTTGTCCTATAACCCGTTTTCCCGTAGGAAAGTAAAAAGTAGCCTATGTTAATCAGGGATAATGTCGGCTTCTAATGGTAAAAGATTTTTTCAAATCGGTCCAGTAGTTTTGGAGCCTATCCAATACAAACAAACAAAAAAACAATCAAATCTTCCCTCTTTATAATATAAGTATAGAAAAGTTATTGAAATGGCATCAGTATAACGTATTGTAGATACTTCAACATTTCCGTCAGATTTTTAATACTATGTCGCCAAAAATTTGATCAAAATTTACAACACCTGTATGACATAATAATAACAATAATAATTACAATAATTTACAATAAACCAATAATAATAATAAGTAATCGCTTACTCACTTATTTGTTATTACAATATACCTAAGCAGCCTTGACCTCGCTATTGACCTAAATAGAATTTAGCGAACAAGGTCGTCTAGCGCTACTTATTATATCTCATGCTGCTTACCAACTCTAGGTACCCACCCACTAATGTGACTTTCGTTACCGTCTGACATAGGTAGTTTGTTAACGTAAAGTTTTTCCCTTTATTAATTTGACTCGAATAAAATGTTAACTGAAATATTACCTACATAATTTTAATTGATTTCTTATGCTTGCTACGCATAATATGTACCTACTACTCATAATATAAACATATTGTAGCATTTAAACACTGATATCACTTAGGTAGGTACTAGGTACGCATAAGAACTTATTTACAAATTTATAGTTTCTTACATCAATGAGTTTCTAATTTAAAATTATTGTGATAGGTACCTTATCTGTGATTTTTAAAGACCAAATTGTTTACTCCTTTGGTGTTGATTAACCAATTATACATACATAGGTATATAAAAAATGGTAGGTAGTTTATAATAATAGTTTATTTTATCAAATATCTGAATTACTTATACCCTCACATGCATGTTAAATATAGTATTTATACACAACATAACGAAAATAAACGCTATCGTTTATAAATCCAATAAAATTTTATGCTATGAAAATATAAAAGTGTGTTATAAATATACACGTATGTATGAATCCACGTGTTGGTACTTGTCGCATATTTAACGCAAACGATAGCAAATTGAATTTTCGCAAAAAAGTCTTAGAAAGTTTGTGGCTGTGCTAATATCTTTTATCAGCTTTTTAGTCTTCAAAAAACACGTTCTTTTTCTCGAGTGCCAGCCAGTTTCCGTCTCCGTGGCCATGTTCAAAGCGTAAAAAGCAAAAAATACAGTACGTGAAACGTGTTTGAAACCATATTTGTTGGAAATTGAACCTTTGCAGAGGTGAAAAAGGTATACAATTGATTGGGTGTTAGAATAGTGTTCTTATTACCACAGTCCCTTTACAAATTGAAGCACTTTTTGTGTCCAACGGCATTCTTTTGTTGTTGAATAGTTTTCACATCGCTCGCTATGATTACTATCCCGAATCCAAGGGTAAATGATTGATTAATTTTATCTGATTGCACCGATATAAAAAATTATACTTTTATTTGTTTGAAACAAATAATTTAAGATAATTACAAGCAGATACATCAAGTCAAGTAAATAAATGCAATACGTTTTAATTAATAAATAAATTATTTTTAATAATTTAAAAGTTTTGATTCATATGAAATTAAAATAATGTTATAAGGTAATATGTAGCCTATTTATTATTCAATTAAGCGACTTTTTGTTTTTTTTTACTTTCTTGCAAACGTGTTTTTGGTTGGAAATTGTTAGCTATTACTAAATAATATACACTCTATGAATGTGTTTATTTAATCAAGCTATATATAATATTATTTTATTACGAGTAGGTTTTGCAATATTTTTCGGGCAAACAACTGGAGCCTAAATTTTGTCTTTTTACAAAGAAAATTTTGTGGATCACTTCCGCAAGTACGCCACTTATGCTAATTTTAAAGCTAGGCTGTCTATAATTTGAAAAGTGTTGATGTAAAAATAAACATCAAAACAGTTCTTAAATTATAGTCATAAGTACCTACCGTAGGTGATGAGGTAGTTTTCACAGAGTTGATAAAAGAAAGGGTTGCTAACAACAACATGCTGCAGAAAGGCATATTTTTCTATTCAAACTGTTCTACATAATTACAGTGGTTTCAATACAGTAGGATATTTCAATAGACAACGA
Organism: Apoda limacodes; assembly: GCA_946406115.1. Taxonomy (NCBI): domain Eukaryota; kingdom Metazoa; phylum Arthropoda; class Insecta; order Lepidoptera; family Limacodidae; genus Apoda; species Apoda limacodes. The sequence goes on along the minus strand of OX291541.1, from coordinate 21,079,040 downwards.
TGCATTATTTATTAACTGTTTTTATTCATCCATAATTAAGTAAAGTGTTAAATGCATTTAATTGACACATTAAATATAGTATACGTAAATGCAATACGATAGGTTTTATCAGTTATGAAATATAAACACAGTATGTCATTTAATTTTGGCCCAAGAATTGTGTGCGTCCTAATTTCCGTGACCTGATTGAACAAATCCTTGCAAATAAATGTCTTGCCTTCAAATAATCTTAAAAATGCGTCCCAATTCATTTTTACAATAAAATTCCTGTAGAAGTATGTAAAATAAACTTAAAGTACCTGGCGGACCGAGGTTCGCTAGTTTTTTTACAACGCCTTTAGTTTTAGTGTTACTTAACAACGCCATCTATTGTCGAGTAGCTTAAGTGTGGCAGTGTGGGTAAAAATAATTGTATTACTACTCGCCAATAGATGTCAGGAAGAGTCATATTTTTGTATTGTCATATTTTGTTTTGAAAACGAAACGACGACGACGATAAAACGAAGTTTTCTAAAAATGAAATCTAGCTCAAAAAAAATTGCATAAAAACAGGGTATACCTATGTACCATCTCTAAAATGTATAATTTAGGTGTGGAATATATATTATTTGATTGTAAGATTGAAAATCAGCAAATAGGCGTGAACTTCACTTTTCTTTAGATTTGTTATATGGATGTACCTACGTATATAACGTTTCTGTTGGATAGGTACATGACTGAAGTATATTATGAGATACGTATTTGGTTTAAAAATATAACAGCTATTGTAAAAAAATCATAAAATTGAAAATGCAATATAATTGACATGGCAAAAAAAAAACAAGACGGCTATATGGCTTACCGTCACCAGCATATTTCACTACAATAAAGCTACTTATGAAAAACAAAAACTCACTAATCTTGAAATGATACATTCATCATTTCATCATCATGAAAAAGAAAGAAAAAATAATTAAGTAAATTAACTATGGTTTTCAAAATAGCTTCTGAATTATTACAGAGTACTCAATATGTCGTCTGCTAATCGACTCAAATCTATCTGCAGCTAAATATCCTGCGGCTATAAAAGCTATAAATAAGCTCGTTCGGCAACGGCTTGGGACTTTGCTAAGTAGGCTGTTATACACAGGACATGAAATATTCGCACACTCTCTTGTCACAAAATCTCGATAAAAAAACTCGATCAATAGTATCGAGGAGATTGCCTATCGTTGAGATTGAATATCGAAAAAATGGCGGAGATCTCTCGAGATTCGAGGTCTTGCGAGACGAGATTTAATTCCCTATGGACTAATTCCTAAGATATGGTATGTATCATGCCAATTATTTAACTACGCCATCTCTAATTTACATGATATCTGACGATACCAAATAAACTGAACCATTAATTTCTTAACAAAATTTTAAATCATCATATATATTTAGTAGTTAAAAAAGAAAAACTTTCACTAACAAGGTATCTTCAAACATGATACCTGAAAATGTTGCAGTATAAATGGATTTTACTGAAAAATAATGTACGCAGGATAGGAACGACACATTCATTAGATTTAGTCATATACTGCGATTAATTATACTACGATTGTTTCAGCGATACAGTCGTAATCTCACGTTCTTAACTACACATCGTTAAAATCTAGGAATTGTAGTCGATTATTTTGTAAACCAATCTGATTGAAACAGTTATTTACAAAATATTGACTGTTATTTAAAAATAGCTTTTATGTATCCGTTCTTACTGCTCTAAACTCCAGTGTTACTTTAAGTTTTATTTATTCATATACCTTATCATACGAATCATGTATATCTCTTTTTATAGCAGGCTATTATGTTAAAATACTAAGAATAGTAAAACTATTTTGAATTTGATTCCGATACGTTATTCCTTTTTGAAACCACTACAGACTTCAAGTTTTGTTATCTGTCTTATGTACTTCGCAATAGCCTAGCAAAATTAACCTTTCTGTAGAAAGAGACAAAGCAATCCTGTGGTCTTTTTTCGCTTTCTATCAAAATTCGCCATTTTTTTTTCTTTATATTCAATAAAATAAGGTAGAAAAAGGCAAGGTCTTTGTCACACTTTTGAGACCGTTTTTTTTTTTCATATCTGGCTATGAAATGTGCTGTCTAGTTATGTGTGTCTATAATGGAAACCATATAGTAAGCAAAAAAATATTTTGATACCACAGACTATATAATTATGTGTATACTAATCGATACCAACCTAACGTCTTATGTAGCTGAGAGAGTTACAAATTTTGTTTGTCAATTCTTTAGTAAAATTAATACTTAAGCGCAATATTCAAACCTCGCATAATTACCGTAATGAATACATAGGTTATACTGACACTTCTGGATTCTGATAAATAAAAGGATATTATGTTTATGATACATTTATTCCTTTTTAAAGTATATGCCCTCGCACAATTTAGCGACTTCTTCAATGGCTTTGTAGAACACACTCATTGTGGATTCAGGACTCGTAAAACGTCTGCCTCTAAGTTTTTAGGAAATAAAAAAGGGACACAAAGTGTGACAAAAAGTCTGAGCTATAGCATAGCGGATACGTTATCAACTCTTCATTTACATTTAGTATCAGGCTAGTTTTCCCCATACAAACTCATTCCCCTTTTTCCTCCCTGCATCTTAGCATTTGACCAAAATTTTTTTTATATAATGTGATATACTCTAATGCAATTTGTAAAAATAACTAGGGCCGTAGCTTTAAAAGTCTTTTTATACAATTTTCAGACTTGCTCTGTACGAATATATAAACTACACAATTTATGTAAACGTTACACACAGACAGAATAATTCATTAACTTCCAGGATAAGTAATCTTTATACAATTCGGTTGAGATTTGGAGGAGAAAAGTGGGGATTATAAAACACCGATTCTGATAAATTGTACTAAGTTGTCCCTATCGCACATCGGAGTCTTGGCCCAGGTCTTAGCGCGACATCAATTGTATTTCGAAATGCCTATGTGTTTATTCGCTTGGGTCTAATATTTCCTCTTTAGAGGCTCTTAAACGCTTCCGTTACCTTAGCGTAATGTGCATAATCGTTGTCGTGGTGAAAGACGACATTGCTGTAAGTATGCTTTTTACGAACTTTACTAGACTCTGGGCAAGCAAGAGTTGACGTCACTGTCCTTTGGTCTTTAAGTCATAATTTGTCGAGAAAAGAAGCAATAATTTCCACACCAATGCTTCAACTTTTCTGAACTTTTGTTGGTAAATCTTCAAAAGTTCACCTAGCTTTCGTCACCTGTCACAATATTATGAAAAGCCAATATATCCTCAATCATACTTTACTATCATTGACGATACTTCTCTACATGCAGTCGTTACTGGTCTTCCGTCAAATTCGTCGTCTTCTTGTGCTGCCTCTACAACTGGTGGACGTTGGTAGTCACTCTGCAAATTTGGCATAGTCTTTCGCTACGCTAAACAGCTGGACAGCACTCCCGATTGCCATCCACTCGCAGATGTTGCGCTACCGGATTTTTTTCTGCGGCAGTCGCATCTTTTACCAGCAATTATCCTTATCTTGCCCATCGTGATAAGGAGCTGCAGGCGCTCGCATATATCGTGTCTCATAACGCGCCCCAGATATGCCTTTTTACTCACCTTGATGATCTGAAATAGTTTGCGTTTCTGTCCAACGCGTCGTAGCACTAGATTGGAGACCTTTTGTGTCCCACTGATGGCCGACATACGCCTCTAAGTCTACATATAGTTGCGTGTTCTGAGATCGACCATAATAGTCCAGGACTCAGATCAGAACAGGATGCGATATCCATCGAGTTAAAAGCTTCCGTAATTTCAGATTTGCATGTAAAATTATCTTTGCACTTGAATCATTTCAATGCATAATACAGTAAGAATTTGCTGACAAGTCGCTTCACTACAGTCGCTGGTCAACCTTCACGTTCTACGTGTTGGAGATATCTAGAGTCTAGACTGAACCACGCATAGACAGGGCTACGAGGGCTTCATCAACAAATGCCAGTTTAAGTCTCGGCAACTCTCTAAATCATAGCTCAAAAGTTATATAGAAAGAGGTGTGGTATACACTATTATGTAACTCTAAACAAATGATAAAACCTGGATGTGGCATCATCAAAATACCGACTGACAAATTAATTTTGTTTATAACTTAGTAGAACATTTTTGTGTTTAAATTCCTTCAAATAAAAATCTTTAATCTCTGAGTGACCTCAGAACAAAACCGTATATAGACAGACTACTTAAGTCTTTTTAAATCTTATTTTTCGTAATATTCATGAATGTAATAAAGACATTGACTTGGCGCATTTACTGCTGTCTCTCTAGATATATTTTAAATTATATCTAGTAAGTAATAAGTCAGATTTCTTCTCGCAACCACTTGTTCTGCCTGCATTAGTTATTGCTACTTCTTTCTTACAACAAAATAACACCAAATTGATGAATTTTCACAGAAGTGAAAACGCCAACCTCGAACCGTGCGTAACAGATTGTTGCACCATTGATATAGTTGTTAATAAAAGGACACGGATAAATTCTGCCCTAACCTACTTTAATAGAATCGAAAGGTCGATCGTGTTGTATCGTAAAATCGTGTGGCAAGAGCCTTAGCGACCTATTGAAGTTGTGAAAGTCATCTAAAACCCATATAAAAACAAGTCTCAAAAGGTCTTATACCATAAGAATAATTCAGGTTATAAGAATATTATAACACAATAAGAATACATAACATATTTATCATATATTGATTATTCTTTCGCTTATACATTCCTGAGGAAGGCGTATAAAATGAAAAATAGAAAGATAAATTTCTATTTATTTAATTAAAACCTACTAATTCTACGAGATATACGATACTGTATTTAGTCTGTTTACAGTTATTTTACTTCTGACCAATGATATTTAAGTAAAGATACAGTATCTTCATATTGTTCAAAATCTAAATTTGACAGGTTGTTATCTACACGTACTAACCCTAGAATATGTGAAACAGAAGGATATAGCTTTATTTAGAAAGTGAAATGTCACTTAATTAAATTACGACAATTGCCTTAATTTCGCCGCCTTAGTTTTTGCGTGCTAGTACGATAATTCCTTCTGACTAAATCAGAAAAATTTTTAAGAAGCTATTCAAAACTCTTTTGGCCAGTATATATACGGTCAGCGATTTAATTATAAATGTTGACGGCTTGGAAGTTTCAATATCATAGTTTTCATCAAAACAGCTTATTAACTCATTTAGCTAGAAATATAATAATTGTGCAATGACTGTTTTTTTTGTTTTGAGTTTAGTACTTACATCAGTAAATGTGGAAAGGAAGAATTGTTTAAACTTGGTTGAATTCAATATTTTTGCTGCTCAAAAATATTCCAAAGAACTTGGCTCCTTTTTAATGTTTATAAATATATTTGTTTTTAGTGGAATTTACACTCACGTTTTGAAATACAACGACTATGTATGACAAAAACGTATAGTACATACCTATTCTATTACGGTAGTATGCTAACACGATAGTTGGTATGTCCCAACACGTATTTGTCACAAATACACAAACGGTATTTGGTGTCACGTATAACATTTTCTGTAAAGTAATTATAGCTGCGCCATCGCCATGCCACAGAATACGGAAGGAAGCCCATACGGTAATGTGCAATTTTCCGCATAGTTTTAAATATCAAATTTTTCAATCTTTTTTTTCAAATGGGTTACTAAGCACACTTTCGAATCGTCAAGTGAATTAAGTACAACTAGCTTTACAAACTAATTACAATACTGTTTTTTTGCGTGCTTCCAATAGGTCCTCTTTGTAAAATCACAAACTAAACATAATATTATGTGAATCAACTAATAAATACATGTTTTGTATTGAAACACTTAATAAACAAGATTTACAATGTAAATAGTTTGATTTAAAAAAAAATTATGTAATATTTCAATCGCCTATTGTTTTTCAGCTTGCAGACGGGGGGGGGGGGGGGGGGCACCATGTATATAGAGTCCCCTGTGCTATTTAAAGTATTAGACTGTACAGGAGAAAAGTACTAACGAGTGGCTATTAGAAGCCTAAGGCCAAAGGCTTATGACTCAAATTTGTGTTTTCCATTCCACTCGAGTTATACACAAAATGTTTTTATCACATTTGCTAGTAAATAAATAAAAATATTAAGTCAAATTCAAAGTTTTTTTTTTATTCAAATAAGTTTTACAAACACTTCTGAATTGTCACAGTCATGAAATACTATTTTTTGAAAGCTTCCACTCCTCCGGTTCACAAAGTTGATTTCTATCGAGAAGAATCCGGCAAGAAACTCGATAGTTTATAAGGTGAATAAATTAATAAACTCACCAAAACACAATTGAAATATCGGGAATAGTAGTAGAGAAAACAACGCCACCACTAGATTATGAATTAAAAACTTTTAGCTAAAGTTAAAACTTGTAATTGCTCGCTTTGTAACATTTGTTACACAGTATGTGAAGTAGCTATAAAGCTAGCAAATTACTGTTTAAAATTTTCTATTAACTTCTACAATTACTTAGTTAATAATTTATATATGGTTTTGTATTCATTTTCTACATATGTATATACAGATATATAAATAGATTGAATATATTTATAAATAGTTTGTGAAATATATTGATAATTATTTTTGGACCTTCTTACCTACATAAATTATTATCAGCTTTCGGAGTCACCCTGAGGTTGGCTGGAAGAAATCGCATTTTTATTATACTTAATATAATATAAAATTATACTTATATTTACCTTAATGCATACCTATTAACTTTAATTATTTAAACACTATATTAAAGTTAAGGTTTACTAGAAGAGTTAAATAAAATAATAAACATTACGTGTTTTTCTTCAGGTTTCCACTTGAGCGGCGTGGTTCGCACCACGGCGGCGACGGGCCCCCTGGGCTCAGAACCTGAGAGACTTTATAGGGTCACCGTCTCCTTTGACAGGTGAGTCACGATTTTATTCTATACTAGGTGTTCCATGCAGTTTTACTCCCTGCTCTGCCTCTTAAGGCCATATTGTTAAAAACATAGCCTTCCTCAAAAAACAAGATATTTGAAGCAAAAACAACAATTTAGACAATCCCGAGATGAGCCAGCTCAAACATAAAATTCCACCAGGTTATTTTACAAGCGCATGCATGGCAAACAAGACTATTTATCATTGCCTATCGTTGCAGTGATAAAAAACCATCCAATAACATAAATCGACAATGCGTCTACTACAAACATGTGTAACTTCGGTGACAATAAATATAGCTGACCTTATGCGGCAGACAAGATAACGGTTACCAGACGTCAAATTTGTCCTGACCCTGACATGTCAGGATTTTTAGCCACTTGTCAGGATTCTGGCTGGACTTGGAACCCTTGAAATTACAAAATGTGGTTATTGTGTCGTACGATGAATGGTGCCATTGTTTCTTACAAAATGACCCCAAGAAATACTTGACAAGCAAATAATATTTCACAGATAGACAAACAATCTATTTTATTTGAGACATAAAAATGCTGTCTGTAATTTCACAAACACCAAACTTAAATAGGACTTGCTGTTTTACCTTACTGTTCTTAGATCGGCTACGCGGCAGTCCGTCTGTGTGCCTAAACATTTGTCCAGAATAAGATAAGAAACGGGTGGAAAAAATGTGGTAAAACTTTTAGTAAGCTTTGCTTTATATCTATTAAAAGTTTCAAAAATAATTTCAAAAACATTAAAATAAAAAAAATGTGTGGACGAAGTCGCATGCGGTCGCTAGTTTTACATCAATCAGTTCATAACACAGTGTGGTTCGGGTTTTATTTTTAAATTTATTTTGTTTTATAAGAACTTAAAAGAAAAATCTTATTTTTAACCGTCGAAAAAAAAGCAGGAGGTTCTGAATCCGGCTGTATATAATATTAACATTTACTAGCATTTTCCCACGACTTCGTCCCCGGTCAAACACGTACCAATTACCAATTGTCATGCATTTAGCTTCAAAAATGAGGGATTTCCATAGAAATATCCAACCCCCATTTTACCCTTAGGGGATGAATTTTTTCAAATCCTTTCTTAGTGGAGCCCTACCTCACATAAGAAAACCCACATGGCTTGGGATGTGCGTTACTATGTTATTAATCGGTCAGTCTATTGTTTTTGATAAAAAGTTTTTATATTTTATTCAGTATATTCTTATGTACTTGAGTGTAAACGCGTACCTACTTAAGAAATGTATTAAACAATAAAACACAATTCCTTCCTTTAAATAAAATAAATTCTTTAAATTCTGCTATTGAATAAGAGCATAAAAGATCTTGTGACATTGAGCTGAAATTAGTTCTATAAATCTTAAGCAAAAACGCCAAAGCCTAAAATTACCAAAACTTCTTAACACAAAAAAGGCTTGAAAGTGAGATATTTTCTTTGAGAAGTGAAATAACAAAGAGCCTGGAAAAAAGAGGTCACAATACAAAAACGTAGGCCTATTGTTAGCCATATCTAAAAATAGGTCCATTTTACAACAGCAAAGAGCAAAGCACCATTACAATGGCATTGTAGAAAAGTTTTATCATCACCCTCTATAATAACCGTGACAACGTAGTTTGGTTTATGAGTTACTATAAACATAGACATTATTTTTGCGGAGATGCGGTGGCGGTCTTGAAGCAGTGGTGTCTGTCTTGCTTTGCTTCGCCTCCATCTTGTAGCGCAGAGAGAGAACAATAAAAATAATCTTCTTGGGGTTTTGTGCCCAAAGGGTGCCAACGAGACCCTATTATAAGCTTAGGTTGATTTTTGTCTGTCTATCTAACCTTTTAAGGCTCTTTAATCTTTTAGACCAAAATAGGTGTAGGCTAAAAAGTTTCACACAATATGTATTACTAGGCTAATTTCCTAAAAAAAAGTAACGTAATATCAATTAAACTAGTGAAAGTAGTTTAGAATCTTAGACTATTTTACCGAATTAGCCAATTTATACTCATTTCTTTGATCTCCTTCATCACCAGACCCTAAACACAATATTATGTATGTAACCTTTTCATTGAAACTATTCCAATTAACCCAAACATGAAACTTCTGCTGTAAGTTGTTAAGGAGTTGGGTATCCAGCAAATTCCAAGTGCTGCTGCACTATCAGGTCAAGATTACTACGTTCTTGCAGTATCATTGAAGTAACAGAATACCAAATTTCAAATCGATCAGGCTCGTGGAAGTTGCTCACATCCCTTCATTATCTAGAACACAGCTGATGATCTCGAAACGGCTAAACAGATTTTCTTGAATCGTTACTAAGAACACTCCAAGTCACCTTTCAAATAAAAAAAAACTAAATCAAAATCAATTCATCCGTTCGGCATAAACAGATACACAGATAAACACGTCAAACTTATAACTTCCCTCTTTTTTCTTTAAGGGTTGTGTCTTCAACACACTAGACACGCAACTTTAGGCATTTCTGGAGAAAACTTTTTAATTTGACAATATAGATATCTAAAAAACTCTGACTTTCCCCGAGGTCTATAAGTACATGTAGTAGATACATGTTTTGTCAGAAGATATATTTATTGGGGTTGCATACTTTTATTTCAATCCTTTATTGTCCAAAAAAAACATTATAAGAAATTATAATGCTAGTGAAATAGTACAAAGGGCGTACGTATCTCTGCCAGAGATTTCTTCCCGCAAACCCAGAGAAAGAATAAATTTACAAAACAAAGGTGGCAAGGGCTTGTACATCAAAGTTTTATCTACAGAATACTAATTTAATAACTATATAATTAAATACACACATACATTTAAATGCAAATCGAATAATTACGTAAATACATAAATAAATACACAATTATTTACTGGACAAAAAATAAATTATTATTAAAATAAGTAGGTATAAAATGATTAACATAGCGTTCCATGGTAATAAAAGTCGTGTATCTGCTGCCAATAATCATACATTTAGATTTTAATTGATTGACAAGCAGACCAATTGAATATAAGCCTAATTAAATATGTTTTGCATATCATTATTTATAAGATTCACAGCATTAGAGATATCAGAGACGTTACATAGTCGGTAAAGCAGCAAATCATCAGCATAAAGATGGTAGAGTGAAGAAATGGAATGGACAAAAACGTCAAATTTTCCTGTAACTCCCAAAAATAGTGTTAACATTTATACACTACCAAAATGTTATTGTCCTAGTTAGATGATAGTGTCTGCTGTTTCCTTTTAAAGAAACAGTACGGGCATTAACATACATATTATACGTACTAACATACATATTATACGTACAATACAGCCGTGTAACTAGTTTGTATACAAATCTTGTTCGGCAAAATTGCCAGCTATCGAATGTCGACCCGTGACATTATGACACCATTCAATTTAGTCGCTGCTATGGCAAATTTTCGATCGCAAGTACAGGTTTGACACAATCATTTTATGTTTTAGATTCCATGTGATATATAAGGTATGGGTGTTTTGGAAGGTATATTCTTTACGTTTTACGTAGAGTAACAGATTTGACTTATTGCTATCTTGAAGATGTCTGTTTATAAAAAAGTACCCCTTGTTGATGTATTTGAGATCGCTGTGTCGTAAGTGCCGATAGTCTTGACTCCCTCACAGCCTAGTTGGTAGTGTGGCAGTGGCTGCGCAGAAAGATTAAAAAAAATAACATTTGTGTTTGTCTTGTGTCTGGGTGTATTTATGTATAATATGTATATATGTATGTATGCTTACTATGGGCCCAGACGGCGCTGTGTTTTATGTCCAAAAATTTTTTTTTATTATTATTTGTTTTAATTTTATTATCGTGCTTGTCACTTTCCCAATGCTTTCGAGTACGAAAGTAAATGACCAGTCACAATAAAGTTTGCATCCAGGTCTATTTAATAAGAGATGACATTTCTATGAGAAAAATGTATCAAAATTCGAACCGTATCGCGCTCCTTAATGTCCATACATTTCATTCTTTGACCAAAACTCTCTGAGGGCCTAGCACAAATTCCTGTCGCATTCTGGTCTGACAAGCCAACAATTCTATATGAAATTCACTAGCAAAAATCTGGATATGGATGAACATACATACAACACTACACGAATATTGGACTGGTAAATAAATTCGGTTTAGCTAACAACAACGGTAATGTCATCTGACATTTAATTTTAGCTTAAAAAAATTTTCTTTAAATTTAGCTCACGATAAGTTTGTGGGTTTTGTTGACAGATGCAAGATAACTGGTGTAACATGCAGTTGCGAGGCGCGAGACATATTCTGGTGTCAGCATGTGGTGGCACTTGCACTCTACCGGATCCGCAACGCAGACTCCGTACGGCTTCGGGTGCCCATATCAGGTGAGAGATAGATATAGTTTAGTCATATAAAACCGACATAACTCCTGAGTGGCGACCACGGATCAGAAGACGCAGCGTAGGACGGCATCCTACCAGATGGAAAGACGGGTTAGAGTCACGGGAAGCCGATGGAGGACTGGTGATTCTGGAGTCATAAGGAGGCCTTCGTTTAGCAGTAAACGCTTTCGGCTGAGATGACAAGTCAATTTTATAGACCAACGTAACATTATTTAATCCTTCTGTTCGTAGTAGAAGAAGAAGGTGATACTCCTAGCATATAAGAAGTAAATACACTCCCAGGGGGTAGAGTACTTTCCTGTCTCCAGCATAATTTTGGCAATATCGGAGGACCCTTTTCGCTAGTTACTATCTTCCATTGTAGTTTGAAAAAGTTTGTTTAGACCATTTTATGGTTGACGTGATCTTCGTTGTTTGATTCTTCGATATTTCTGTTTTTGCTAAAATTGATTTATCAAAATGATGTTGCTCCCCATAGAAGAGGCAAATAAAGAGTAAATACACCCTTCAGTGAGTGCGGTACAGCTCTGTCACAGCACATTTTGCCAATAATCGTAGATACTACCCCTTAAGCGGTTTTCTACCTTATAGTATGACACATGTGGTAGCATTCTGTGTCAGGAGTAGAAGCCTGAGATTTTTATTTGAATAAAAAGTATGTAGATACAGTTAAAAAAACTTTGGGGAACTTGGAAGCTCACAATAGTTATTTACAACCTGATTAGCCTTTTGTAATCGATTTCAAAGCTTCCAGTATCCAGTGAGTAAACTTCGGACTTCTGAGTTGTTCATCTAATTAAAGTCCAATAGACCGAAAATATAAAGGTAATTTAGTAGGGTCTTTCCTCTGTGTCTAACTATCATGTCCAACTGGTTATAGTGGGTAGACCTTTAGTTATGTAGTGAAATAAACATGGTCTCATTGGTCAAAATGGTCATGTTTGCTACCCAGACTAAAAAAAAGAGATCATGAACACTAGCAATATTTTAAGGACCTTTTATGGATAACTTGAAATCCTGTTTTGCTTTATTTTATGTGTGTAATTATACAGTTATGTGTTCCAGAAACACTTCTTCAGATGGACAGACAACAGCTCCAGAAGTTCGTACAATACCTGATAGCAGAGCACCATACGGAAGTTCTGCCGACGGCACAGCGACTTGCGGATGAGGTTCTACAGGCGCGGTCAGCCATCAACCGCATTTGTGGAGCACCAGACCCGACAGCTGGCCCACCACCTGATGCTCACCACGCTTGGCACTTAGATGAGCAGCAGGTTAGTACTTATCACACTGCCGCTGATAGTTAAGCATAGTCTGAGGAGCAGAAGCAACATTATCAAACAGAGATTGGTATTAGCCTAGCTACTTCTACCATCATCGCTACCATATTGCGTGAACCTCGCCGCTTTTAGAGTTCCGTACCAAAAGAATGCTAAACATAATAAGCTATTAATTTATATTTTATATTTCAATGCAATCATTGGTGAGTTGACATGTAGCTGCACTATCACTAAGTTACACTATCACGTCATCTTTGTTTTTACTCAAACGTGTTACATTGTACTCACTGCCTCTCAAGAACTTGGTGCGTTACCATTGTTGCCAATGTTAGATCCAGATTCAGGTTCGTACGGTACTAAATATACTAGTAATAAAGCATTTTATTTAGTATCTAATAGTATAATAATGCAACTGTTGATTAAAACCGTAGAAATAACATGTGTTGCCCTGCTACGATACGATTTAAAGGACCAATCATAACAATACTGCAAAACAAAAGCCACAGATTAAAATAAAATGTATATAGCTATATATTTTTTTTTAAGGAAAAAAGTGCCAGGAATTAAAAGTAACTGGCCACTGCTTAGCATGAAATAGGGTTGATGCTATGTACATACATGTATGTGTAATATATTATGAATACTAAATTTCATTTAATATATTTCCAGGTGTGCGAGCAAGTTCGGGCATATTTGTTACAAGGAACCTACTACAATGCAAACAAGCAACTTAACTCATTATTTTCTAAGGTGAGAATTTTAAGATATTACAATTTAATAGGATACACACATAATTTATACTTGTGAAATATCAAACAAAAAGGGGAATTAAAGTTAGAATAGAATAACAAATGTTTTTTTATTTAAGTGTTAATTTCTGATGTTAATGTTAGCTCCTAACTCAACCTAAGTAGCATGAGTGAGTGGAGTATACACGGCTAGACTGGGACAAACCTGGTAGAAAATGTTATTTTCATATGACAGAAATGTACTATACAGGCAAAACACTCCTAGTTAACAGGCACTTTGGGCAATCTAAGGTGGGCCACACCTTAGATGATCTTAGCTAGGACCACGGTTAGTGGCGTAAACGAAAATGTGTAAAGTTATATAGTACATAATATATTACGCACAATATAAACCGGTTTCATAAAGAAGTAACATAATATTAGTAGATAAATTTTAAGACTCTTGCTAGTTTTTATTCTTTATCTTTTGTTTATTTTACTAACTTCGCACGTTTGAATTTTTTTTTTTTTTTAGGTCCGTGAGATGCTGCGAGCTCAAGACTCCAATGGTCCAAGGATGCTGATGCTCATGACTGAACAGTTTCTCTCAGACCCTAGGCTACTTTTGTGGCGAAATCAGAACACCCCCATGACAGAGAAGTGCAGACAGCTGTGGGAACAATTAGGAGCCCTCTGGGTCAGCATTGTGCTTGATCCTGGTAGTAATACTCAGCAAAGGTTTCAGTGGAGGCATTTGCTGGAGAAGTGGTCAGCTGTAGAAGTTTGTCCTACTGAAGATCCAGATTACAGGTCGTTTCCTCTGGTAAGGACATAATAAAGTCATTGTTGTTTAATTATTAATGTAAATGTAGAAAATGTAGATGGTAAGAAACGATAAAGAAGCGCAACGCGACACTTATGTGGTACGCGTAATTGGGTCTCCCTTAAAGTATTTTTTTAAAGTGAGCCGTAAAAATGGACCGTGCATTTTACAAGAAACATCCCATTTTACATTTCCGGTAAAATATGTACCATAATTCTACGACATTCTACTTGGAGGGTTTTGTAAAAGTTAAATTTGCTTACCGGACCGAACACGGCATAGCCGTGTTGATTTTTAAATAAGGAACGCTGAGGATAGACTAATACCGTTGATCCTTAGTGCATTAAATTTGCCAGGAAAAAATAAACCCAAACTTATTTTTACAGTACGCAAGAGAAAGAGAACGGAATGAGAGGGATCGCGACAGAGATCACAGAGACCGAGACCGGCATAGAGATAGAGAAGAAAGGGACAGAGAGAGGTTGAGGGAGCGAGAAGAGAGAGACAGGTATAATTATGTATTATAATATTATACTATCAATGTACCTACAAAGCTAGATTGAAAGTATTTTTGCTTGTAGAAAGTAAACTCAAAAACTAATGCATCAGTTTCAGAACATTTATCATTATGAAATTATGAAAATATATTTTTATATGCATATATGAGGCTTAAGACGCCGGCGGTAAAGTGCAAATCGACGCGAGCGCCAAAGTTCGTTCGACATATCGCTATCTCTGTTGTCGCGTGCGAAGTGCGGGCGGAGAGCATACCTTGCGCCGAGAGTTATCTGAATCGCAGTACCGCGTACCTTACATACAAATATTTATTATTGTTTTATGAGTTTAGTAAATCTTTGAGCCGTTTACCTGAGAGCTTTAAAACTATGCAAATAGGTACCTGTTGTGACTGATTCTGCGAAACTAGTAATGCGGTTTTTTTCAACTATATTGCTTAGTAATTAGGTAAGGTACTTACTTAGTGACGCTAAATGTATACCTACTACGTCATATAATCTTTCATACCATACCTAGGGTTGATGATCTAGGGTAAATTAGTAGAGATCGTTCGATAGTTCTTTTTTGAACTGTCTGGGAATCGAACTCGAGACGTGATGCCGTGACAAATAATCCTAATTTGAAATATAATAATATTCTCTAGGAGCGCAACTATCTTCAAATGTCTGCAATTTCTCCAAAAAAAAGTTACAACATTGCTTGATGGAAGTCATGTAAAAAATTACAGAATTTATTTAATTTGTCTCCTCCTCGGTAATAGTCGTATCCTTACACTTCTAAGAGAAGGAAGAAAAGGCGCAAAAAATATATCGTAATTCTGTTGTTAGTAGGGGTCACACATATACCAGTATGGTATATACTTTTACTTTTATTACTGATATATCAATTCAGGTAATATGCTCTTAAAAAAATTCTAATTTGTGTACAAGACTCCCTCGCAGCCTAGTTGGTAGTGAGATGGACTGCCGTGCAGAGGGTGTGGGTTCGATTCCCGCACTGGACAAACTTTTGTGTTTGTCTTGAGTCTGGGTGTACTTATGTATGATATGTATGTATTAACAAAAAAATAAAAGTAATATGTATGTATTTATATCCGTTGTCTGGTACCCATAACACAAGCTTTGCTTACTTTGGGGCTATAGACGGCGCTGTGTGTAATGTCCAAAAATATCTATATCTATCTATCTATAATATAATTCCAGATAATGCTGTACTCTAAACTTCAATGAGGTGGGTCCTCATATTCATAACCTAGCCAAAAAACTTAGCTCTGCTGTGTATGCGATCAAGAAAATAAGACAATTGACAGATGTCGACACTGTAAAAATAGTATATTTTAGCTATTTCCATAGTTTAATGACATATGGTATCGTATTGTGGGGTAGCGCTGCTGATGTAAATACAATATTTTCGTTACAAAAACGGGAATTCGTGCTATTTATAAATTAGGATCTAGGATATCTCTGAGGGATAGGTTTAGGGAAGTAAATATTTTAACTTTAGCGTCGCAGTACATATATGAAAATCTTTTTTATGTACATCAAAATAATATTTCGTAACTTCGACGATTCAAAAGTGTTTGTAAAATCTTAATTTGAATAAAAAAAAATGACTTTGACTGTGACAAAATTCATTGTCTATTTTATTCTTTCATGAGACAGTCCTTTCGGGGGCCATACGATAAAAATACAATAATTGCGGTCGGTTATTTGAAGTCGTCCTTGTATTTAGTAGTAATAATTTTGTTTTCGTTTTAATTTTATTTTATTCAAATCATCCTTAGTACAAAAAGTAATTTTTTTGTGATATATCGCCTCAGCTGGTGTAAAGTTCACTGCAATCTTTCAATGCAAAATCTTTAACTATACTATAAGTTTGCTTGACAAATAAAAATATAAGCATATATTTACTAAAAGTCCAGGAAGAAGTCAGTAAATTTGATAATGGACTGAATTGACATTGGATAATGTACTTCGAACTATAGGCTGTATCACACACTAAGTATTTTATTTAGCTACCTTTTTGTCCGACGAAATAAGAATTAAGAAAACCCACATATACTCAATCAAGCTGTCGCATCGGCGCCGACAAACTCAGAGTCAGAGGAAAACCAGCCCTAGTCGCTCCTGGTCTGATCAATCACCAATAATCACGTCGTCTAGATTTACTTATTTTCTGTCAAGGCTTATTTCTATTGTTTATTCATTTTATTCTAACATAGGTACCGTGAGTAACTATTAGGGTATAAATATTGTACTGGGACTGTTTCTAAGAACCGGGATTTTTCGGTGCCGGATTATGATAGATCCGAGATTTCCCGGAGATTTTGGTATTTTTTTCGACCATAATGTAAAGTGATGATAAGTATGAAGCGATGATAAAGATAACAGATGAAATTAAACTATTAGTTAAAAACAGTCCTTCATTAAATGACCATATCACCGGATCTTTCCAAACATGTTTACTTACTGACTTCTTCCTGGACTTTTAGTATACAATTAACTGACTTCTTCCTGGACTTTTAGTAAATATATGCTTATATTTTGTATTTATCAAGCAAACGTATAGTATAGTTAAAGATTTTGCATTGAAAGATTGCAGTGAACTTTACACCAGCTGAGGCGATATATCACAAAAAAATTACTTTTTGTACTAAGGATGATTTGAATAAAATAAAATTAAAACGAAAACAAATTTATTACTACTAAATACAAGGACGACTTCAAATAACCGACCGCAATTATTGTATTTTTATCGTGTGGATCCCGAAAGGACTGTCTCATGAAAGAATATAAAAAGATAATGAATTCTGTCAAAGTCAAAGTCAATTTTTTTAATTCAAATTAGGATTTTACAAACACTTTTGAATCGTCGAAGCTACGAAATATTATTTTTATGTACATATAAAAGTTTTTCATATATGTACTGCGACGCTAAAGTTAAAATATTTACTTCCCTAAACCTATCCCTCAGAGATATCCTAGATCCTAATTTATAAATAGCACGAATTCCCGTTTTTGTAACGAAAATATTGTATTTACATCAGCAGCGCTACCCCACAATAGGATACCATATGTCATTGTCATTAAACTATGGAAATAGCTAAAATATACTATTTTTGCAGTGTCGACATCTGTCAATTGTCTTATTTTCGATCGCATACTTAGCAGAGCTAAGTTTTTTGGCTAGGTTATAAATATGAGGACCCACCTCATTGAAGTTTAGAGTACGGCATTATCTGGAATTATATTGTACACAAATTAGATTTTTTTTAAGTGTATATTACCTGAATTGATAGATCAGTAATAAAAGTAAAAGTATATACCATACTGGTATATGTGTGACCCCTACTAACGACAGAATTACGATATATTTTTTTTGCGCCTTTTCTTCCTTCTCTTAGAAGTGTAAGGATACGACTATTACCGAGGAGGAGACAAATTAAATAAATTCTGTAATTTTTTACATGACTTCCATCAAGCAATGTTGTTACTGTTATGTATAATTTCTATGACGAATATAAGTAAATAACTGGAACTGGATATTTCCGTAAATCGTTTAGTTGAAATGGGCACCCTACTGACTTTTTTTTAGCGAAATTGCAAACATCTGAAGACAGTTGCGCTGGTACATTGCCTCGACATTACAACGTCTCGGGTTCGATTCCCAGACAGTTCAAAACAGAACGATCGAACGATCTCTACTAATTTACCCTAGATCATCAATCCTAGGTATGGTATGAAAGATTATATGACGTAGTAGGTATAAATTTAGCGTCACTAAGTACCTAACCTAATTACTAGGCAATATAGTTAAAAAAAACCGCATTACTAGTTAGTTTGCGTTTTTTTCTAAAGTTCAGCAGTTCTCAATTATGAAAAAAACCGACTCACATTTGAAATCCGACTCTGATAACCTAATTTAATGCGGGTGAAACCGCGGGCAAAAGTTAGTAGTGTATAACCTAATAACCTACGAGCGCTTACCCCCCTACCGCTCCCGCGCCGCTGCCGTCGTCGACTTCCGCCCCGCGCGAGCAGAGACAGCTGTTCAAAATTTAAGAGAAATTCGAAGATGTGCGTGAATACCAAAAATAATGAATATTACTTGATTATTTTTCATTTTCTTTTTGTCGTTTTGTAACTTGACAATATAAGCTGTGGTTCTATTATAATCTCATTATGAATGATTAAGTTTTTAATACAAAACAAATAGGTGGAAAAAACGTACGAAATATAATTTCATATATTTTAAGTAGGTAAATATTTTGAAAAAAGTATTTGAACAGGACCCTAGGTAAATACTGTCTTTATCCGAATAACAGCATATATGCGTTGAAATATTCTTAAATTGAAAATTATTTTGGTATTAGGTTTGTATGAGAAATTCATTGTTCGCCGCCTTCTTAAGTCGGTGGTGGCCGAGAGGTTTTGATTTCACTTTGCGTCCTGAGTAGCGAAGGTTCGAGACCCGGCGTGTCAATGAGTCCTTTCCTTAATTTCTCAAGTTCACACCACTGGATGTTGGGTGAAGGAAAACATCGTGAGGAAACGTGCATACGTCAAAAAAAAGGACATTTGTAAAGTCCACAATCCGCCCTGGGCCCGCATGTGGACTATGGACCAAATCACCCTCGTTGATGGTAGGCCGTGCCCCAGCACGAATGAGGCTGATAAAGATATTAGGCTAATTTAGCCCCACAAGATACCGGATAAAGGCACGAGATGCAAGTATAAGTATTTCTATATACAGACATTAAATCAAACAATCACATAGGATATTTGTGTTAATTTTTTTACTATTTACTTTTATATATTAAACTTTTAACTAAACACATTTTTTGTTCTTATTTTAGGGAGCGACACAGGGAAAGGCAAAGACGTGAAATGTTGTCACATTCAGAGAGTTCTGACGAGGACTCCAGAGCTAACAAGTTAGTTTACTGTATTTTTTGTATACACTTAGCTTAGGGTAGGTATAGATTCGATTCACGCACATGAATAATATTTATGTGACCCACATTTGTGTTTGGTTTGAGTCTGTATGTTTTCAACGTATATGTTTGTATTTACAAAAAAATTAAGTATTTCTATCCGTTATCTATCTGGTGCATATTAATAATGGATTCTTTACTTAGTTTGAGACAAGATGGCGTTGTGTGTAATGGTAATGCCCAGAAATATTTATCTTATTAGTCGCGCAAATGTTTTCCCCACTGGGCCTCATCATAGAGCTATTACAACCTAAATGGTATTATTCTTTATTTATTAATCATACCATTTCAACTGGTTTTGGTATAATCAGAAACTTTGGCCGTTGATTGCTCACGCTGTTTGCAATGTTACAATTTTGTATTTATTACACAATTACACAAAAATGGTTTTCTTTATGTAAGGTATGTCAAACTCTGCGGCCTCTATTTATCTCGCTGCGGCCCGCTACAATTTTAAGAATGGCTTATATATAATAGCCCTTTCAGATTAAAAGGCTTAAAAGTTGTCCACTAAGGGTAGTGGTATTTTAACTTTTTGCATTTCAACACTAATATAAGTAGGTATTTATTGTCCTTTAAGTGTGTTGAAAATAGTCGTATAACACTTGCATGCTCTGTTCAGTTGTATCATAATCTTCAATTTAATTTCTCACTAGGATTTTAATACTACGATGGATACTGTAAAATTTTTAAGAGCTTTGCGGGCCGCTGATAGTCCAATTTTTATCAATTTCACCGAACAATAATTATGATTTTGATATATCCTACTTGTTTTTATTTTCTTAAAATTCCTATGTCAAGGTACTTAGAGCACGCCCTTATTTTAAATAATTTGCCTAGGTAATGTAAAATTGATACTCTATGCCCTGTTATTATGTGATAGTCATTTAAATTTCGAATAAAATTTTCAGTTACGAGCGTGAGTACCGGAGGGCCAGCAAAAGACTGAGATTACAAAACCACAGGTCCACTACCCAACTCACCCCAAGAACAGTGTTCCACAAGTAAGTCATTTTTAAAAACTTCTTTGAACTAGCTGACCTGGCGAATTGCAAAGAATATCTATATCAAATCTCTCTATATATTTTAATATAAATCGAGGATTAATACCTAAATGGAACTTCTAACTATAAATTAAACTTTATATTAAATATTTACACATCTGAATCAAACTTTTAACTGAATTAAGTCTTTTTTTAAATACTTTACATAAACTCGTAACAAATATGTACTATAATTGTATAATAATTTACTCATTTGTCAGGGCGCTGGACGCAGTGGACATATCCTGGGAAAACGATCACTTGAAGAACATCCTGGGCAGCGACGAGTTCAGCGATCCGGACAAACCGGATAAAGCCGGTGGGTCCGGCTCGCAGCAGCAATACCCACACTTCAATGAGCTCGGACAGCCGCTGTGGCACGGTTTGTAATACAATGATTAATTTTCAAAGTAATAGAGGTCCTTGAGTCACACTAGTTAGACCATATTTTTTTATTTATATAGCTCATTGTAATGTTATTTGAATACAGAGCACCTACCGGTGGTGGGAGCACGTATCGAGGCTCTTCGCGCGCATGGACGAGGTCCCGCTGCCCTCAGGCTGGCAGTCAGCGCGGCGCGCGCCCTCAGGCACCGACAGGTCAGTACATTTACATTTTGAGCACTTGAAAGCACCACGGGAGAAACTTTGTCTCCCTGTGTGTGTTCTACCGCTTGTACAATGGAATGTGTTCTAAGGAAGTTTTCGAAATGATGCCCTCGGCCACTATCTACTATCACACCGCTCGCCATCGGCAGGGAATTCATTTTAACACCTTAGAACCTAAATGGTCACGTATAGTGCGGTTTCAGAGAAACTTCCTCCCGCTTGGGTTGGGTTGTGGAATGAGATCCCTGCCTTGTTTTTCTCTAGGGACTACAGTATGGGGTTCTTCGAGAAAGAATTTATTAAATTTTTAAAGTGTTGTGCTACGCACAAATGGTGGCTCTGGTTTTGTAAGCGTCCATAATAGGCTACGGTGACCGTTTACCATCAGGCGGACCGTAGTTTTGTATAGTAGGAGACACCATAGTGAGAAATGAAACTATTATCCTTATCTAGATTTTATATCTAGATTTTAATAGTAAGGTAAAAGTCAGAGCCGCTTGCTTGCGTCTTACCTCGACCGTCGGATGTTGGACCACCTACTGGTTGGACGGCCCACACAAGGCTCAAGGTCTCCTCTTTATAGCCTTTTTTTTCCTATTGTTCATCGATTATAAGAGCTATGGGGCCTGCACAATGCCACTTCAGATTATAATGGTCATCTACATATTTCTTTGTTACAGATTCTTTGTCTGACTGTATGTCGTTAATAAATAAATAGAAGATTAATTGCATTTTCGCTATGTCCAGAAGCTTTATGTTAACGCTTATCGTATTTCTTTTTAAATATTAAGTTTTCATTATCAGGAGGTAGCACAACAGCGGTGGCAGGAAGTGGGAGCAGGCGAGGCGTCGTCGAGCGGCAGCAGTGCGCCATGCTCAGGCCCGGAGCGGTGTGGGGGGCAGTGTGGGGAGCGCGCAAAACTGTCGCTCGTCTGCACGCACATGGATGCAGGGCTTTGTCTATCGGGCGGCCTCACCTGCGCTCTGTCTCACTCGCACCGGTGCATCGGGAGAGGTGAGAGATGGAAATATCAGTATGAGGACCGGAACCCTAAGCACATACACCTAAACGTTTATTTTACATACATTTATCATACGATGAGGGCTTATTTTTAAAAAAAAGCCAGCCCAGTCATTAATTTAAATTTAAACCAATAACGGCAATAATGGGAGCTATTAAAATCACAGCATGTGATTGGTTAAATAGAGGTGGGAAGTCTGAGTTAAACTGATATGAATTCATAGTATTTGCTAGTATACAATTTTTTTTAGGTTTTCCCACAAACTTTTTTAAGGTGATATCGTGGCCATTTTAAAATGACTACATTGAAGCCAAATTTTTTAAATATAAAACCAAAATCTGATTATGAATCCACAGTAAAACAACCACCAACAAACACAAAAACCAACGCTGTGGTCCTATTACACTTCCTTAAAAGTTCAATTAAATACTCATCAATCATTTAATTTATGGTCTATTTCAGATAGCAGATGCTGGACAGGCTGGACGCTGGAGGCGATCTGGATCGTGTACGAGTGTCTAGCTGATGCGTGTCTCGCGCCGGATGACCAGCGCGCTTCCCCCAGACTACACACCTATTTAGATGAAGAGCCCAACACTGGCCTTCCTCCAAGGTTAGTGGCTATACAGTTTTTAAACAGAATTTCTAAAATATACTTTAAATATTAGTGATTTAATTATACAATATATATACATTTTGCATACTACTGCATAGTGTTCATATAATAAAGCATTTAAAAATTACTTACTCGACCATTTTGTTTCTAAACATTGTATCTTATCTTCGATTTAAGATTTGATCATAAATTACACTCCAAAAACTTTGGATACAATAATATTTCTGTCGTATTAAGGTAAAACAGAAGTAGAAAACTTTTACTTTCCTAGATAGAAATTTCATAAAGCACGCATAATTGCATTGTGTCTAGATATAACTTGCAGGATTTAAATCCCTAATACCAACATCATAATGTGGGGTTTCAGCATCTGTTCGCCAACCATTACATGACAGGTGATGAACCCATAGCCGCATCACTGCGAAACAATATATTTGTACTAAAGTGAATTTATATGTATTTGGTATTATGGTACCATAAGTCATAAACAGCAACTTTTGTCCCCCCCTTTGTCAGTTCCTGACGAACAGTAATGATTAAATTAAGATTGGACACTGACATTTAACGTCCCACTTCCTTTGTTACAGGTACCAGCACGTACCTGTAGCGGCCAGCAAAAACCCAGAGGAGACATACTTGGCACTGGCACTAGAAGCAGCTTTACTGGGTCTTGGGGTCCAAAGGATGCTTCCTAACGGGCTGTACGCGCAGGAGCGATATTGCAAACAGGTTGGTTTTTCAAAGATCTAAATGTAAGCGATATGGAAGTAAAAAGCTCCTCAAATAGCCATTCCGTGTTTAGTGTGAAAAAATTGTAATATGATAAACTCAAATTATTTTATTTTAATTGACTTTTAAACAGCACTATTGAACCGTAAATTTCACTATCAATTCTATAGACTTTTATTACTGGTCCCTAATCATTGTACTTATAAGAAGAACCGGCAAGAAACTCAATGAAGTAAGGAAACAAACGTGTTTGTGTGTTTCTATCTCTTTAACAGTTTATATGTAATACACTTCACTTGCTCGACACCAAGTAACTTCAAACTATAACTTAGATCAAATTTTTTGAAACATATATTTTTACCTTTTTAGTGCATTTTGAAGTCGGATGATGTTTTTTGTACAAAAGTTTTTTTATTATTTACTTTTAAGTACATTAAACATACGTTCGTACACTAAAATAAACAAATCGCATCAAGTGTGCCTATAAAATACCAAGAGTTCCCTTGATTTCTCTAGGCTCTCATCTTTGAACCCTGACCTGATGACCATGGGACCATTTCTTGTATACCAAAATCTTCTCCAGAATGTAACAAATACATTTCTCAATACCGAATAAAAATCGGTTCAGTCAAACGTGGGATAATTTCGGACATACATACATACAGGTCGAACTGAGAACCTTCTTTATTTTGAAGTCGGTTAAAAAACATGTGCGTGTGTGTATGTGTGTGTAAAGCTTGCGATTTGAATGTATTTTGAATTTGAATTTCGAAGTGGGTAGGGTAAAGTGACAAATATTTTTAAACAATAGTCTGTTACTTCTCTGATTTTTGTATAATTTTTAAGTATGTCTATATTAAATACTTTGTAAACTCCTGTTTGGCAACGTAAAAAGATCGAATTTACAAATTTATTCATTTTACAACAAGTAAAATCCTTGCAGGAAGAGCGTTTGATCGCCCAGCTCCAGCGAGTGGAAGGTGAGGCAGCGGCAATTGTCTGTGCTCGAGTGGCCAAAGCGCTGTTAGAAGGGGGACCTTCATCGTGCCTGGGTGCAAGAGTCCACCCACGCTCGGCTCCAGCTCACACCTTCGCTAGGTTCCTGTTCCTCACGCTGCTGCCTTCAGACCCTGAGCTGGCGTACCGAGTTGGCTTAAGGGCTATGAGGTTAGTTAAAATCTCTCGTGTTCACAACCTATATCGCTTAAGCACTTGGATAGTGAGTTTATTTGATTTTTTCTCAACTATTTTGTCGGCTTGAGGGCTATTAGATAAGTTGACCTCAGAAGTCAAAACGATGTCTTTGAAATGAGTCATTCACTACACCGACCTGTTTTTCATGTTAAAATAAAGGTATTGTTTGTAAGAACATTGATTGTAATTATGACTTAATAATTTTATGTCTAACCACACAGTTTAGCTGTGGTTTATATTATACTTAATAATAATAATTTGGGCACATCACGCAACCCCATCTGGTCCCAAACTAAGCAAAGCGTGTATTACGGATACCAAACAACGTACATACATACAAACCTTTTTGTTGTAAACTCAAGACAAACAAAACATGTTCATTAGATGAGTGTTTTTACTGTGCGAGGATAGAAACCACGCCCCTTGAGCCACGGCGGCTGTCAAACACCTTTTTTTAATTTCCGCGTTTGGACACCAAACGAAACATCCTGAGTTAGCTCTTGAAGTTTTATTTGTTAAAATATAGTCAATGAGAGTCGCTGGAATATGACCTGTTCAATTTTAGTGATTTAATTTTATATGTTTTGTCGAAGGCTGCCGATGGTTGAGGAAGCGTACAGTCTGGATGCGAGCGGGGGAGCGGGCGCTGCGGGGGGAGGGGCTGGGGCGTGGCATACGCTACAACACGCGGAACAACAGCAAGCGGCTCTTGCTACTGCGTTATTAGGTAAGACATTTTGCTGTACATTTATTTGGTTTAAACTGTAAAATCTGTGCTGCTGATAAAAACTTTTCAACAAAAAATTAAACTAAAAAGAGAAAAATAAAATAAATCTTTACCATTTTGGTAAGAATATAGGATTTTACTTATTCCTGATACTATTTATACTGTTGGTGACCATAGGCGCAGCGCGCGGCAACCCTGGTCGGCTGCGGCTCGCACTGGGCGCGACGCAGCGGCACGTACGGTCCGCCGCGCAGCTGTTCCGGCTCGCACAGGACGCGCTGCGACACGCCGCACCGCCCGACGCGCCGCACCATCACCGGGACCTGCTCGCTGCGGCCTTTGAACTCGGACTACAGGTTACTTCATTATTATAATATGCTATACATAAAGATTTTCAAAAGGAACGGATCTGAGCCGCTTGCAATGAGTAACTTCCCGCGGCCCTAACTAGGTCGTCAGTTCAAGTTGTTAGGAGCCGTCCCACACTGCGTTTTCAAGGTTTCCTCTCTAGAACCTTCCTACCTTACATCGTTATACTGTCCTACCAACTATGTTGCCTGCCCATTGGTCTTTTAGTTTAATATTTCCTTGAGCCTTGGTAACTTAATTTTTTTTGAACCACTAAGGTGGTAAACTTCAACCTATACGGCCCGCTTCATGTGAAGCAGCCACCATTAATTATCCTTTGGATGATACCAACACCACATGCATCACCTTTTTTGAAATATCCCATGCAGTAGTCCTTAGAGAAAACCCTAGAAACCTAAGCATTCGCAAGATTTAGCATCTATGAAACGGCAACAATGCGTTACCATTAAAAGATTATTAAAGTTACTTGTAACTCATAAATAAATATAAATAAGTGGGATTGGTTTGGATATTGGTTGGCCTTAACTACCAAAAGATAATCATCTATACCTTCGTAAAAATACATTTTTCTTAGTACTCTAGACCACTTTTTATTTAATTGGTATTGTTGAAGATGCATGGCTGACATGATTGTATCCACCTACAGGTGCTCCGCATGACCCTGTCTTCAGTGAACTGGCGGCGACGGGAGATGGTCCGGTGGCTAGTCACTTGTGCAACAGAACTCGGTCTTGACGCACTGCTCTCTATTATGCAGAATTGGTAAGAACTAAAAACTTTCAGCTAAAGCATTTTGGATTACTGTTTTCTCTTCTTTTGTATAATTTACTTGAAGTTTATTCTAAGCTTTCTCTTTTTTATAAGCTAATTATCACTGCATAAGGTAGGTAAGAATATTTAAAATTGAAACGAAAAACGGTACACTTCAAACAGGGCCCGATATCAGAGACGTAAGCCGAGATGAGAGGCGGCAAATTTTAATGCGGCTAAAAATATGTTGGATTCGATTGTTGTGCATACCCCAGGTACAGCTAGAAAAAAAAATTGTTTTTCAAGTGTCTTATGGTTTATAAAAATCATTATTTTGTACACATTTTTTCTTCTATTAACAACATGGTTTTTATAAAGGCAAAAAAACTGCACTACAAGTATCAATAGAATGACAGACTGAATGAAAAAAAATGTGATTGTTAAGGGCAATAAAAAATATTATTTATTATTTTTACAATTATATTATTAATATTATTTCAATCTATAAAGCTATATCGGCCTCAGTTTTCAAACGTAGTAGATGTTGATATTATGTTACAAATAACACTTAATTATCCTAGGTATGAGTTATTTACGCCGACAGAAGCAACTGGGCCAGTTGCTGCGGCAGCCATGTCTCACGCGACCGCGCTACGACTAGGACTCAGCTTCGAGCAACAGGAAAAACTCAGCGCCTGCGCTCGGACGCTGGCGCTCCAATGCGCCGCTAAAGTAAGTTTTCTAGATAGACTCTTACGATAGACTAATTTAATTGTGCTCCGAGCTGCTTTGCCGGTGCAGGACATTCAGTACTCATTTTATATTGTTTATTTCTGCACTGTGAAGTGATATCCCTGGTGTTGCAAGTATCCATAGGCTACGGTGACCGCTTACCATCAGGCGGACCGTAAGCTTGTTTTCCACCTTAGTAGTATAATAACAAAAAAAAACGTTTCCAATATTTATTAAGGGTTTCTTTTTGTACAGGATCCACCCGGCTGCGCGCTTAGCGCTCTGTCGGTTTGTGAAGGATCAGCAGGTGCGTTCGAAGCGGCGTGCGCAGCAGTGGGGGGTGCAGCGGCGCGAGGGGCGCTGGCCTCAAGTCAGCTGTTTGCGGTCGCTCGCTACATGGAGCAGCGAGGACAGCCTGCTAGAGCCATGCGGCTAGCGACGCTTGCCATGAGGAATCTGCATCTACATTATAATCAGGTACTACTCTTTTCTAGGTATACTAATACAATAAACGCGAAAGTGTATTTGTTGAAATGGGAGAGCGTAATATTTGGCATAAGAATAATTGTAGGGACGTCGAATACGCTACTATAGGCTTCTTTTCGATCCAACTCGTTAGCCAACAATTTTTTACTAGTCTACAAAAATTGATCTTTATTTGATTCAAATAAAAATGACGTACAGGGTTGTAATGCCTTATAACATTTTTGAATCTTTAATTTTATTGTTAATTATGTAGATTTTACTTTATGTAAAACTTATTCTTTTGCCAGGATTCGCACCCGGCGATAGCAGATATTCACTGGGCGGTGGCGCTGGCCCACTCACTAGGGCGCGCAGAACTGCAAGCCATGCTGCCCTTGCTGGTCAAAAACGTACAGTGCGCGCCTGTACTTGTAAGTTATACCTGTTTTAAATAGCGCTCTGAGTTATTAGATTTTTACAAATTATATTGGTGGTCGTTACTTCGGTTGTAAACGCAACAGTAAACCATGTCTAAATTAAGGATTTGAATTACAAAGTTGAAAACTTCATGTTTGAGTCTTTTACGGTTAAAACTCCGAGCCCATGGAGGACTGAAGCTTGTTTAAAAGACCCTATTAACCTATTTTGAATATGTTCTGTGTAGTCGGACGTGCTACGGCGGTGTTGTGTAGCAGCGGCGGGGTGTTCTCGCGCTCGCCCTCCGCCCCCGCGCCCTCCGACTCCCTTGCGTCCCCTACTGGAGGCGGCCCTGCGTGCGTACGCCTCTACCACGCACGCGCGTCTCGCGCACATATCTCCGAGACACTACGCCGACTTCGTAGAATTTCTGGGTAAGTACAGAGGGAGAGAGAGAGAGGATGACAAGTGGTGGGTTTTTTTTCTAAAGCTGCTGGCTGAAGCTAGTATATTTATAATGCAAATTATTTTATAGGTTATGGATATTTAAGTACATTTATTTATTATATATTATCTATCTTTATTAGTTAAAATCAGAAGCATATTACAATATACTCTGAGTTAAATAAACATAGTATTCTATCTGTATGTAAAATTTGAGTACCTACATATGCAAAAAGAATTATTTCCTAAGCTTTATACCATGGTACAAAGGTTCAAAATTTCTGATGACGGCAATCACCGCACCAGTGCGAGCGCTACAACAAATAATTGTGTGCAGGCAACAGAGACAAATTGTGACCGGTCATTGTATGAAATTCTTCGTGCTTCGCGTCCGTGCTATAGTGCCCACTTTAGTCTAGTTTTAAGAATGTTTGGTTGTCGCTCTAAGTACCTTTTTCTAAAACTGAGCGTGCCAAATAATAAATTAAGTACCCTAACGAAATACATATTTTTTGCAAAATGTCCAGTAAAGCTTTAATTTGTTTTTTATATCTATTTATATTAATGGCCTTTTAAAAAAAACTATGTCTATTTCTAACTTCCCGTGTGGTATAAAGTTTTCATGTTCTAAATATGTATTAGGCAAAATGCTAATAAAATGTGCGATAATAAGATTTAAACTGCCAATCAGAATCCTTATTTTGAATAGAATTTGTATCTAGTTATCGCTCGTGTCGTTTGCACAGATCTTACATAAGCTGTGTTTTCTTGATGACATTAAGTGCTCTGACAGCGTATAGGCATTGAAATCGTTCTGTTTACCAAATGTAAATAAACATGGCCGTCCATTATTTGAAAGCGCACTATAGCGCATTCATTTATGTTAAACAGAACATTCGAATGTGCGCATAGAGAGCATCGAGCGCATTCAATGGGCACATTCAAAGCGCCCCTATAAAAACTTAAACTCCGGCAACTATATTTTTTAATTAACATTAACATTTTTTGTAGTCTAACTACTTTTAGCTGAAAATTTTATTTTTATTTACAGGTAAGGCTAGAGACACATTCGCGTTAGCACACGATGGCCCACATCAGTTCGCAGCGTTATTGCAAGAAATTAAACTAAAATACAAGGGCAAGAAGAAACTTATGTTTCTTGTCAAAGAGAGATTCGGTTGAAAGTTCTTGTGTATTGCAATTGGACAATTAAAAAACTGATTTTAGTGTAGTACGTATATGTTGGCACCACTGTCTATGCTAATGGAGTGCATCAAGGGTTAATGTATATTGATTTTTTGCTTAATTTTTGTCTTCTAGCCAACTTAAACTATACTGTATCTACTTATGTTAAATTTGTTATTTTTTATACGTTTCTGTTAATAGTCTGAACTATTGTTTAAAGTTTTTTTTTGAAAAGTGCAATTTTGTAGTCTTCTATATATTTAGCAAGCATGCATTATCAAATAGTACAAAATATGGTAAAAAAACAAGAATAAGTATCATGAAATCAGCTCCATAGCAATAATTTTCCTTGCTGTAAAAAAAATAATACTTATGTAAGTTTAAATCCCAGTTTTTTTCATTAGGTACCAGATAAAACTTAAGCTATCATATAGCATTCAGGCATATTAGGTGTATAATACCTTATCAATGTCAATGACATTTATATTATCTATCATCAGTCAATAATTTGAACTAGTGATAACCCTAATGTTGATCAAGTAACAGTTGATAACGTTTTCTAAGCTCTGTTCTATTGCCATATTTCTGACAATACTTCTTAACAGTTTTATATAAGATGAAGAAATAAATATTGAAATTTTAATAATCATAGCAATTATATAAATCATAGCAGTATCTATACCGAAAAATAGATGTTAGAATTATTTTTTTTTCGTATTAAAAACTTATTGCGATTCATCCAGCTTTGTTTGTAATTTAACAAATAAGTATACCGGGATTCCGAAAAAAGCAAAAACTTAATTCCAATGGAATGAAACATATTTTGTCAAATTGTAGGTTTTGAGTAGCTGAACATAAATTTTAAATTGTTACTTTAAAGGGGAGGCGGGCTATACAGTGTATATTTTTTTTTTGGTTTTTCGCATTTTACTTAAAAATTATGCATTTTATAGAAAAAATATAAGAGTTTAAAATTGTGGAGTAAAATATTTCCAATCGATATAACACATAGGTTTTAAATGAAATGCAAAATATGTATTCAGATACATCATCATGCTTAAGCACGCTATAGCGGGAAAACTAAATAGAGAAAAACTTAATTAACCTATTATTAAGTTTATCAAAAAATGTACTTTGATCGGAAATTTTCTGTTCTACAATTTTGCTCTCATTTATTTTTCTCTAAAATGCATACAATTTGGAGTAAAATGTGAAAAAGACTTGTAGATATATACTTCATTATATCATGGTAAGTTGTGTATTAAGTAGCAAGGGAAAATTATGTTCTGCATTCCAATACCTACCATTTGACACATATTTCATTTCAATGGAAATAATTTTATATTTTGGCGATTTTGCGTCTAAATTGGACTACTCGTAAATGGTCAAATACCCGTGCCACACAATATCTTCAAATATTTGTACAAATGTTTGAAGCTGTGCCAAGTTACGGCTTTAAACACGATCCTTTGTTAATTTAAATTTTAACTTACTATTTAGATATATGTTTTTTCAGTACTTGTTTTTTTATATTTTTTACGGAAAAAAAGGAAAGGTATTTTGGAAATCGTGGTTAACAACATAAACTACAAAACCTTTAACACAAGCATCATAATGACCATATCAAATGAATATTCCGATATTACGCCCTGACTTTCGTAGTGTATATTAACATTATCAATGATTTTACCAAAACGTTAACGACTTGGTCACTCAAATGGTAAACACTATTACCTCATTTATGGTGGCACAAACTATCGTGTACCAAAACCAGTCTATCATAAAGTATTATTTTTTATTTAATAATTAGAATAAAAATAACCTCGTTAATGTCATTTTTGCATTATAAGTAATGTAATGATCTCAATGATTCCATTTTGTGTATATAGATATAAGTTTGTGTAAATATAGATAGCTAAGTTTAGTTATGGAGAAAATATCTTAGTTATTTTGCGATTTTTGCTTATCCATGCATTATTTGGTTATTTGTAAAATACCGTATGTATTGTAACTTTAAGCTAGTTTTTTTTTAGTTTGTCGCATTGTACGCAAAAATCGCAAAGTAGATTAGATCTTACGACATTTGTATATCGTCCAATAGAAATGGAATCAAAAATTGAAATGACAACACCAAAGAAATATTTTGTTAGGTCCAAACATGTGACAAGAAATGCTCTTTATTTCAGTATTCTTGCAGTATTTTTATAGTTTCATTTCTAACTATTGCACGCATCTGTATTCACTTTTACATAATGTAGCGATTGTGTCAATCAATTTGGAGTTTTGTTAAAAAAATAACGAGTTTAATATGTTCAATAAAAAACGTATCCGAGGATTAAAAACGTTATTTATATTACGTATTCCATTAATAAATCATAACTATAATTAATATATAATTTTGAACAGTTATCTTTTATACCTTATATACCTGATAGAATTACTTGCCTAACACAATGAGTAACAAAATTTAATATCTTTTTTAATTTATCGGCTCGGCTTTTGATTGACACATTTTCGATCTCTTTTCATTTAATATTAAAAAAAATTTGGTTTTTAATTTTTATTATAACACTGCATAGAATAGTATCCTTCAAAAGCTTAAAATCTTTCAACCGTTCATGAACGCTAACTTTTTATGAAATAATTAATAGCATAGATATTAAATTCAACAAGAAGTGCATTTATAAAATAAACGTTATATTAAATAACAGGTTTTGGATCGTATGCAGTTATGATGGTTTAAGAAGGAATATGCTAAGATAACCTAAAGTTTTGTACTTTTTGTCTACAGCACAAAATGCAATTTTTTCCTTAATGTTAAAATCGAGATTTTGTAACTTTAAATGCAATTTAGCAGTAATCTTTCTTTGCAGCTAAAAATAACTATACATTGGTGTTTTGCAATTGTGTTTCATAACAAAATTAAATATAAAAACCATTATCTATATATAATCATTTATGAATGTTACTAGTGTATATAGACTGGATCGATTTGTAATTATATCTATGGTTGAGATCAGGAAGCTTCCAGTATCTTACCACGTTTACGTGAAAATATATTTTCACAAAATTCTAGGGAACCATGTAAACAAATAAGTAAAGTATTAGAAAAGTGGTAATTGTAAAATATTATGTAATTATTTTTAGGTTAAAATAACAGTTACCTTATATTGTTCTCTCCCATGTTTCGGTTTAAGCCTGTCAACAATATCAAAATTTACAAAATTCAGTAATTAGTACACATTCCAATCCATGCGTGTTTAGTACCAAAATTTATTCTTTTAAACTTAAAAGATTCGAAAGAGGCTAAAATGATTTCTTTCTAAATTAAAATTTACTGGTCTCAATTGGACCCATTAGTGACGCGGAATAATTTGTGATTTGCATTAAAAGCTAATTACTTGATAAGTTATTAATTTTTATTGGTTTAGACTGACTTTTTACAATAAAATAAATTCTTATAAAATAGTTTCGTCACAAAAAGTATTTTACGCTAAACTAGATCTCAAGGAACTAAGATATAGAAATAAATAATACTATAAAGTAAATTCGAATTAAAATTGGTTTAGTTGTGAATTATATGTTTGTAATGCAGATATTTTTTGGCTCACGTGAAAACTTCTTCAAAACTGTCCAAAGTGTGAAATACTTTTCGTGATTATACGGTCCATAAATGAAGTAATATCTAAATTAATATTATATATATATATATATATGTTATTTTTGTAAACCAATTAATTTGTAAAGCTAATAACTTTTAAATAAAAGACAAGCAATAATTTTGTTGCCTTTAGCCGGTCTGTTGTGGGTATAAACTTTAAAATTATACTCATCATTATTATTTTCTATTCTCTGTTAAAAATAACATTACTGCAAAGTCATACATATTTGTGTTTCAGTAGTAGTTTTTTAGGGACGATTGTTAAAGGCCTACTTTAAAAAATGATTTACATACAGTATTTCATTTAAATCAATGTATTATGTTTTGTAGAAGTATGATATTATATCAAATATTAATGTTATATTAAAGCTTGAGTTACAGACAAAAAAAATACAAATTTAACCACAAGTGCCTTTAGGCGAGCCCACTTTAGAATAACAGATCGGCGTTTTTTTTTTTTGTTATATCATTATTTTGAATGTACAAATATTAGTTCCGTACTCAGTGTCGATAGCCTGGATGTTGGTTTGTTTGTACTACGTGAAACGTGGACACTTAACAGTGTCGATATTATGAAGGTGATAATTTTAATATAAATAACTGAAAACTAGTCGCTTGTTTGATTTATACACATTTTTTTTAATTTTTTTCTTTGTGAAGAATTAAAAAAAAATGTTACTTGTAACTCGTAATAGATTGTTTAATTAATAAGCGAGCAAAAGTTAGTTCTCATAACAGAATAAGGCTACAGCCTAAAATTTTAATTTCATTCATATAGTCGGCTTTGGAAGGCATTATCAGAGAAGTGATGAGGTGCAGTGCGCAGTGAAAAGGGGGACTTAAGGCGGGGATTTTCAAGCTTTAAGGGTTCCGTACCCAAATGGTAATTTAGGAACCCTATTACTAAGACTTCGCTGTCCGTCCGTCCGTCCGTCACCAGGCTGTATCTCATGAACCGTGATAGTTAGACAGTTGAAATTTCCACGGACCATATATTTCTGTTGCCGCTATAGCAACAAATACTAAAAACCAGAAAAAAATATTTAAGGGGGCTCCCATACAACAAACGTAATTTTTTTGCTTGTTATTGCTCGATATTATCAATATCAACAGTTAGACGCTTGAAATATTAACAGAATATTTATTTAGTCACTTTAAAAATAAACTCACACTTGGCCGATATTTACGTTCCTCAGCCCCCGCTACCGCAACTTACGATCGCGAAGCCGGGTGCGCAATGCTGTGGCCGGGCATTTTACATTTTCGTAAAATTTTTGTGACAGTATAATTAATTCCAGTTCCAACTAATAAATAATTCCTAACACTCACACATTCCAGTACTAGCACGTTCGAAATTTTTTTTGTCGACGCGATAGATATAATTTTTTTAATGTGACCTTCCTTCCAGAAATTGAACAAAAACCATACTCATATTAACTCTTATAATATGCATACTAATATTATAAATGCGAAACTGTGTTTGTTGTGAGTGATAAAGGCACTTTTATCCCCGATTGAAAGGTGCTACGGTAACAGTTTTTTTGCTTATTTCAAATATTTTGTTTATTGGCGCCGTGCTTGAAGCACCCAAATGGCACAATATTCGGCATTACCCGCATTACCCTTATTATAATCAAGAAGTCCCATATAATCCCATACAATTACTTGGTAACAATAATATTTCGAAGCTAAATCTTTTATTATTAATTATTAAAATAAGCGTTATTTATTTTTTGTTCCATTTAGTTATTATAATGTACATATAATACAAACATACAAACTTATAGGTACCTGCAAATACAAGATATACTAGTTAAATGTGCCCCGCCGTTTCGCCCTCAAAATAATCTTTTTCCACGGGATCTCTTAATGGATAAATTTGGCCGTAATGCCTCACTTTTCTGACGACAAAGTTTTTTGGTATATATTTTACACTTCAAAACCTCTTATAACTCAAAAAAAATAACATTTTAATTATGATTTAGTGCTATGTTTGCGATTTTTTTCGAAGCAGCAAAGTACAAGTAATCTTGTATCGAATGACCAAAATAGCTTGATTAAAGAGATATATAGGTATAGATATACGCATTCACTATGTCTGTGTGTTTTGCTTTTTTGATATGCCACTCCTATAAAAAACTGGAGCCCTGCAAAAGTCCAATAAAATGCCTGTTTTTTATGACATCTTTAGACGTGTGCTGTACAAATATGAAAACTATTTTTTAAGAAAACAAAACACACAGACACGGAATAATTCGTTACCTCTAAGGTGAAGTAATTTTTATTAAATTACGTTGAGATTAGAAAGAGGAAAGTTGGGAATACGATACTCCGATTTTGATGATTACCATTACGTAAAACAGCCCAAGGCGCAGCTGTCCCTATCGCACATCCGTATCTTGGACCGGGTCCTAGAGTGACAGCCAATGTTTTTCGAATACCTATTTTGGAATTTGCTTGGTTGTGATATTTCCTCTTAATGATATGTATTTTTAGTAAAGTGGGTAGCTGCTAGAAACGTACATGTTTTGTACCTTCATCATATCAGCTCATATTGGTCCACTGCTGGACATAAGCTTCTGTTAATGCGCGCCATTTCACCCGGTTTTCTGCCTTCCGCATCCAGCCACCTTTTTAAGGTCGTCGGTCCACTGGGCTGGAGGGCATCCCACGCTTCGCCTTTCCATACGCGGTCTCTACTCTAGGATACGTCTGTTCCATCGGCCATCGTTCCTTCGACAGACATGGCCAGCCCACTGCGACTTCAGCTTGCTAATTCTGCGATCCATGTCGGTAACTTTGGTTCTCTTCCGGATGTCCTCATTTCGGATTCGATCCCTTAGGCACACTCCGGGCATAGCTCGCTCCATTGCGCTCTGTGCGACTTTAAGCTTGTGGACCAGCACTGCTGTAAGGGTCCACGTTAGGCAGCGAATTGGCACTTGTCCTATGGTCCTGGAGCTGGACGGTCATCGTAGCAGCGTTGTAAAGATATCGCAGCACCTCAATATATCGCCAGTTCTTACACATGGATGAATCGGGATGTAACTTGACACACATATAGATCCTGGAATAGGACATATGCTATTTTTATAATCAAGGAGTTACCGTAAGAATCTAACGCCGATAACTAAATGTGGAGCGGATGGAGCCACGAGAAAAGCTAGATTTTAACATTTAAAACTAAGAATATATAAATTTCGTGCTTGGTAGATAAATTGTATGCACAGCAAAGAATTATGCATATATGATTAAATAACAAACAAATAGATAAAAGAAAAAGGCGCTTAAGTTTATTTAGTTGGTCCTCAGAGAGATTTGCATAGCTAGCGTCATCATAATCGAAAATAGGAAGAAAATGTTAGTGGCAATGGGAAGGATATTACGTATGCGTTTTATAGAACTTTCAGCTGCAAATAACTTTTTACTAACTTCTTGGATTTCTGGTATCCAAGAAAGAGTGCAGTCAAGAATAATACCTAATCTTTTAATTGTTTTACTATAAGGTATGTGACTACAGTGAAGTAAAATTGGTGGAAGTTATAAGAAATCAATTTTATTGATAGACTTAGGACTTTCCAATATTATGACCTGAGTCTTACTAGGGTTTTGTTGTAAACCATAATATTCACACTAATTAACAATATTACCAAGATCACAATAAATTTTATCAATGGCTACATTAATATTAATAGAAGCTTGAGCATAAGTCTGAAGGTCATCTGCATAAAGGTGATAGAGAGAAGATAGAGTCATAGTATCACTGAAAATAGCAAATAGGAGTGAAGACAACACGCCACCTTGCGGTTCACCGGAGTCAATGTTGCACCAGGCTGACAGATTTTCGCAGACCCGAATGCGCTGCCGGCGACCATTCAAGTAACTATAAAACCAATCAATCGCTGTTGGAGATATGTTAACAGAGCGTAATAAATAAAGCAAAATGTCAAAATCGACAGTATTAAAAGCATTATTTTCCATACCAAGCCGAATGTCATCAGTATTATAGTTAATGCAGTGACCGTACTATGACCAGATCTAAATCCAGACTGGAAAGGATTAAAAAGGTTATTTTTTGTAAGGAATAGGCTCAGCTGCTGGTGAACTAGGCGCTCGAGGACTTTTGAAAGGAAAGAAAGTATTTATATGGGTCGATAATCGGAGAAAGACGAAGGATTGTTTTTTTCCAGTAAAGGTATTACTTGAGCGTCTTTCCACGTACTAGGAAATTGAGGAA
This sequence comes from Apoda limacodes, assembly GCA_946406115.1. Classification (NCBI taxonomy): domain Eukaryota; kingdom Metazoa; phylum Arthropoda; class Insecta; order Lepidoptera; family Limacodidae; genus Apoda; species Apoda limacodes. Next base: position 21,041,110 of record OX291541.1, on the reverse strand, counting down.
TTAAGGATATGAGTTATAGTTGGAGCTATTATGTCAAGGATTGAAAAGATCATGTTACAGTCACATCCGACGGCATTCGAAGCAATGGAGTTTATGCTCTTCTTAATACTACAATCAGTCAAATGATTAAAAACAAAAGGAGTTGCTTTATTTAAAAGATTAGACAAGGTTATCCTTTTTTTCTACTATCAAAAGCAGAGGAGGTAGTGAAGTGTTGATTGAGTAAATCAATATTGGAATTACAAGGACTGGAGTCTTGCTGTGACTTCCCAACTCCTAATGACTTTAGAAATTTTCAGACTTTGCTAATCCTCGTTTTCAACTGCATTATGGATATGGCGTGGTTGTGCATCTCTACACGCTCTATTACAGCGATTTCGTATACTCCTATACTTTCTATATTATTTTCTGAATAATTAGACTTTAGCCCTACACTTTTTTGCCTGCAGTGCTTTAATCTTGTCAGATAGCCATGGTGCTGGAAGATGTTAATAGGGGCATGTTTATCGTAAAGGTTAATTATTTGTTAATTAAATATCTCATCTTTTTGAGTCCTCACCTCTTGTCGTGAAAACTGTAGACCAGTCTATGCTAGAAGCATTCTTATGAAGACGTGCAGTATCGATGCCACCAAAATTGCGCTGAAGAAGTATTCTCGGTTTTGCTTGTGGAGGGCGGATTTTATAGGACAGAAAGATAAGATCATGGCAGGAAAAAGCATCTGCGGAAAATTGCCAATGTTTAAAGACAAAGTGAAAGAAGAGGAAACAAGAAGAGTAAAATAAGGTCTAGTGGTGACGGAACACAGTTTGGAAAAAAGTGAGTAGCATTCAAAGCTAGGATTTGCATGTTACAGGCATTAACAATTGATCGGAGTCGTGTTGTGCGATTATCATCTTTTATCAAGTAAGTATTAAAATCACCCATAATAATTGAGTGATCATAAGAAGCCGTGTACATTCCAAGTCAAAAGAATTAAAGTAGTTGTTAAGTACAGATGAACTATAAAAATATCTAGAAGAATTTTAACGTGTAATATAGTAATTTCAATCAAAAGATGCACTGTCTAATTAGCAGGAGGTGGTTGTGGTGAAGTGCTCAGTGTAGTAAATGGTATATGTGATCGAAGGTAAATAGCAACTCCACCGTCACACTGACCAATACGGTCATTGCGAATAAGATGGAAACCGAGAAAGAGAGAAAGAGAAAAAGAGTAAGAAGTTGATGGTAAAGATAGGGGATTCTGAGACCAAAATGGCCTGTATGTTTTTATTTTAAAATAACGCTAATATATCAGAAAAATGAGCCGGAATACTGTGTAATGAGTACATTAATGTGGAAAATATTAAAATTTTTGAAAGTATTCGAAAAGAGTGGAGCTAAGAGGAAGTGAAGAAGTACTATGAAAACTATCGTCCAATCCATCGGAAGAAGGTAAAGAGTGGAAGTTGTCACAATCATCATTATTAGAACGATATGCAATGTAATAAATAAAAAAATCTTTTACCTTTTTACCACACTACCAGCAGTATAAAAAATTAAGGGGAAAATTTAATAAATAACACAAAAAAAAAGAGTTCACTACATAATAACAGTATGCATTATTTTATGCATACATACCTACCATTGTTATTAATTAATCATTTAATTATTTCAGTTAAATCTATATATTTTAAGGGGAAACAACAGTACCTATATTTGTAAGAAATGAAAGAGTAGTTTGTTACCAGCCGGTAACAAACAAACATAGCTATCAACGGCTGGTAGCGCGCACCGTTTTTGTGTGAACGGCTATTTCTATCTCTTTTTAATACAAGTAAAAATAGCATTTTGTTTATACACAATCACTCGATGCGATGCGATATTTATTGCTTTCTATGCCAAAGTCATCATATCGCGTCAACCAGTGTCAAGTCAACAAACTGTTTTTTTTCTATTTTATTAACATTATACGTAAACGTCTCTACGCTCAGACGAAAAAATAAATAGGGATACTCCTCCACGTCATAGCATGTAGGAAGGAGTTTTGGCGCGAATCTTAAGAAGGAGTGGTGTTTTTTTGTTTAATTTTTCTAAATTCATTTAGTGACTTTCGATGTATTTATTTTAGCAAAGTTTTACGAAAGCGTGTTCAGAATTGTGCAGCGAAGGCTCATGAATAGTGAATTATGAAGAAATAAGCAGGACATGACGCGCAATGTCTGAGGATCCACACCAAATCTCCCGCCTAATCTTGGGACTTGAAAACGAGGACGCGCGGTAACGCCCGCGCCTCGATACGATATAATATAATTGACTTTGACTCTGGCAAATGCATAAATGGTCTGCTAAGACCGTGCGAGCCCATTATAATATTAAAAAAAAAAAAAAAGCATGTAGGAATTTTATATACTTATAATTTGAAACAAATAATTACTAGTGAGTGAATTCCAAAATTCGTGTCTTTTATTCGCAATTTAAAAAGTTTCTTGCTAGTAGCAAGAAATGTTTGCATCTTACAATATTTATCAGACCAAAAAAAGGTCTTGGACTGATGAGTACCACTTATGAAGACTTTAAGAAAAAGCTCAGTAAGGATATTTACAACTGCATGGGATCTTTTAAAGAAAGCAGCAGAAAAGTAGTCGAATCATGGTCTCATCTGCCCGGCGAAGACTCTGGGTCACGCATTGACAACCCTGACGTGGTACTTTCAGTACCATCAATAATAACCTGCAATGGATATAGATGTGAAACACATACTTTAAAATCTCAAGGATATATACTAAACATGCATCGAATCCCACACAGTAAAAATAGCTGTGTTGTATCATCTAGGGCTGTGCTCTTACAACATGGATTACTTGCAAGCTCTGCTGATTGGATTTTAAATGGGCCAGAAAAAGCGCTTGCATATGTGTTAGCTGATGCTGGATATGATGTGTGGATGGCTAACATTAGAGGGAACAAATACTCAAGAGAACATGAATGGTTAAAAGTAAATTCAAAATCATATTGGAACTTCTCTTGGCATGATGTTGCATTGTATGATATACCATGTATTTTAGATTATATTGTTGACTTAAAAGGCACAGGTACTAAGATAAGCTACGTAGGTCATTCAATGGGAACAACAATATTGTTGGCTATGCTTACTTTACGGCCAGAATACAATAAAATATTAAATATTGGAATATCACTAGCTCCTGAAGTATTTTTGACTGATGTAAAGTCACCTGTGAAAGCACTAGCGCCAATGGCAAGTAACTTTGCTTATATGGAAATGTGTTACGGTTGTTATGAATTTCTACCAAAAAAATCATTATTGGGTAAAATTACAAGCTCATGTAAAGAGGATAACATAGATGCTGTGATAAAAAAAAATATACTTTTCTACATTTGTGGGTCAGATGAATCTCAGTTTAATAAGTCTTTATTGCCTGTTTTTTTAGCCCATTTTGGAACAGGAACTTCTTGGAAAACAGTACTACATTTTGCTCAAGAAATATTAAATGATGGAAAGTTTCAACAATTTGATTATGGAAGTTCTAACAATAAGCAAATATATAATTCAGAAACACCACCAGAATATGATTTGACTAAAGTAACATTGCCTGTAGTTTTATTTTGGTCGGAAAATGATTTGCTTTCAGGGCCGAAAGACGTCAGTATGTTGAATGACAAGTTACCACCTGCTACAACCGAAACTTACATGATTCAACACCCTAAGTTCAACCATCTAGATTACCTTTGGGCCATGGATGCTCAAAAGTTGTTGAATGAAAAGATATTGGACACTCTTAAGAAAATGAATGTTTGTAAAGAAGATTAATCAGTTCTACGTAATGCACATACATGTATATTTTTATACGTATTAGTCCTTACTGAGTCTCTTAATTTTATTGAGCTGTATCAAAGTTGTTTGCTTTAATTTATATTATGTCTAGAATTTAATATTTGTAACTTATTGGAACCAAAAATTTTGCAATTTCAATGGTTTGTTTTAATGTTTGTTTAACAATAGGTACTGTAAATGCCTGTTTGTTATTTGTATTCGTAATTTTGCTGCATGGTAAGTATGTACCCATTTTTTAAGGTATCTGTTAGACAAGTAAACAAATGGCACAAACGAAACACTTACAGTTTAGTCATGTCTGTCTGTCTATATGTCACAGCAATTCTGCCATCTTTCCATTCAATCTGATAAAATTTAGGGAAGGTTTTCAAATTCAAATTACCAAATCAGCTTCAAATTACCTTCTAAGGTATTTAGGGATTTATTTACATGGTAAAATACCTGTTTTTTTTTTTTTTATCGGTAATCTTTTTAATAAAACACCAGCACTGACTTAAACATCATGTAAACTTTAGGCAATCCCATTATCAATAAAAATGGCAAAAAAATCACATTTGTTGTATGGGTATTTATTATTTAATTATTTATTTTTAAAGTGAACTTTCTGTGAATATTTCAAGCGTCTACCTGTTGCCATTGCTGTTATCAATATCGAGCAAAAATGAACAAAAAATTTACGTTTGTTGTCCTATACATAGGATCCCTTAAATATTTTTTTTATTCGGTTTTTTAAGTATTTACAAGAATTTAAGCAACAGAAATACATCTACTGTGAAAATTTCACCTGGCTAACTATCACGGTTTATGAGATACAGCCTGGTGACAGACGGACGAACAGATGTCAAAAATACAACTTTATCACTTATTTCCAAAACACACTATGTGTAATACCTACTTAACCCAAAAGGAACGAAGAGAAGTTAACGGTAAAATTTCACTTTAGGGACTTTTGTCAAAAATGGTGGGAAATTTTTTTTCTTACAATAAAGAGCTATTTTGGGGCCTATAAATTAATAAAATAGGGGCGGAAAACATTTTTTTTGAAGTGAAAACTTCTTTAGCGGCGTTGTGCACTTTTTTTGGTATGGGTAAAAAATGATAAACTCGCGTCAGGTCACGTGTCCTAATCGTGGAATGCGTAAGACGGAAACCGTAACGCCTATTATTTATTTTTAGTATTCGCGATTATGAGTAGAGTTTGTTTGTTTGTTCGTTCGTTCGATCGTTCGTTCGTTCGTTCGTCACGTCACAGGTCACGTGTCCTGATCGAAAATTCGTAAGATGTCACTCGCGTTAGGACACGTGACCTTTATTTACATTAGGTTAGTTTTTTTTTTGGTTTATGGTGATTATGAGTAGTACAGGGAGGTTGGATATGGGATTTTTTTATTGGGGTGCCCTAACAAGATTTCTGGGTAGAAATAAAAAAAGCTTGCTTCGCTTTGCTCCTGCCTTAGCCTTCGAGGTTATTTTTTCTTCTACCCAGAAATCTTGTTAGGGCCAAAATAGCTTTTTATTGAAAAAAATAAATAATTGAAAATTATAATTTTAAAGAATAATTAACTGAAATTAATTGATAAGGGTCAAGTTGAAGTAGTATTGAAATTAAAGTTTTTTCAATGATAATCGAATCAAATCATTAAAAACTAAACTTTGGAAATTGCAAACTTATCTAGGTGTTCTTCATTTTCGAGACATCCGAACAACATGCGCGCTTATGAGCGCAGCTGCATATCACACGCTCGATTCAATGTTGCGCCAAGCGCGCCGTCATTTGAACGTAACTATTGTTATCAATTTAAGAAGAATAGTTTTTAGAATGTTATTATTTTATTTTTCTATAATTATACATCGTTCATTTACTTATATTTTATACCTGTTTTACCGATACCTACTTCATATAAGAAACTTTTAATGGAATTTGTACGAAAATTTCACTTTTCCAAGTACAGTTTATAACTTGGTCGACTATTACTCTTAAAGACATGTACTAAGAATATATACATCTAGGTCCGCAGAGTGCCAGTTTTCTTTTCTTGGTACCTATTACTTATGAATTATGCTAGTATTTTGTAATAGATCTAATATTTTTAAATGGAATTTAGAATGGTCTTAATGATCCGAGCAGTTTAAATCTAGTAATGAAAAAATACAATTCATTTAGTTATACACAAGATGTTAAATATGAAGCAAGGGTAGGTAACTTTCAAAAGTTTCTATTGCATGTTACACAGAACTTGTATATTATTAATATTGTATATTTCAAAGAAAACATTAGCAATAGATAATAATATTTTGATATACCTACATTTAATCGTAGATACCTAAATGCCAAAAGTGATTTTGAAAAAATTACACTAAAAAGTTCAAATAGCATATTATTAGACTCCCGGACATGTCTCCATCTCCTCTGGTTTAGGCTGCGCGTTGACTATCAATCAATGGCAATATTAAGATGAAATTCTGGTGCCATATCAAGATATAGGAAATGATCAATTTGGGATCATTCGTTCATTATATTTGCAAAAAAGAAAAATATTTCTTCTATCAAAACCCGGTTTCCAAATAAGAACATTATGTACTTCTTTTTTCGAAAACAGTTACCAATTGAAACAAATATCCTGTTTTGAAACTATTTCCGAAACTCAAATGTCCTCAATATAATACGATAAAGATGGTCCGTTTTTAATTACAAGTATAGTAACTAGGTACTATGTCAATAAAATATTTTAATGATAAAAAAATGAAACCTAAAATCTATTCGAACCAAAAGTGATACAAAAAATTAAACTGTTAAAGGCAAAAGTAAAAATCAGAACTACTAACAATATTGAGGGGTGGTACTCCAAAATGTTACACAAACCGTTACATTGGGCATAGATATCCCACTCTTGCTCATGTCCTTGATATTTTTAAAAATAAAAAATAAGTAGATGACAGATTATCTAAAAAGAGCAAAGATTACATGGAGATTGACGAGGAAATCAATTCTACCATACAACATGTAACACAAAAGAAAATAACATTGGTGTCGTGCAAGTGAAGCAAGTAAACTGTAAGAGAGATAGAAACCAACTTCAAACTGTAATTTAGTTCAGATTTTTTTAGTTTTTAGTGCATATATAGTTCATATTTTTAGTGCATCTTTTTGAAGTCGATTTTTTTTTTGTGAAAACCGTTTTTATTTTTTACTTTTAGGTGACCTATTGGCTTATTCACTCGTACTTACCTACATTAATAACTTGAAAGAGCCTAAGAAACGGTCTTATTCCCTTGATTTCCGTGTGATTCCATCATCAGATCCTGACTTGGTGACAATGGGAGCATACTTTTCGAATAAAAAGTATTTTTTAAATCGGTCCACAATTGACTGAGACATCAGAAGTTGATGATAAAATCTTCATATCTCATGTTGTTGCATTCAAATTAACTATTACCGATTAATAATATAATATACATATTATTGGCATAGAATAACTATACCGATTATTTTATGCCTATACATATTTTTATCTTAACGTTTTCAGCTGTTAGAACTGCCTTTACAGGAGGGCTTTAAGGTCTTCATTTTTGTGCCAAACGAGCTGGATGTACTTCACAGTTTATTTATAAGACTTTTGGACGAGGGATTTATTTCAGCAGAAAATAGCTTAAACCCTATGTTCACTGTTACCACGGAGCTCGATGCACCCAGTGTCGACATAAACTCTGAGATAAAAAACAACTTAAAACAGGAACCTAACAATGTTCCATGTAATGATATTTATATTTTTTTTCCGTACTTTATTGAACACCTAGAAAGGGTACAAAAGGTGGCCATGATGCTAGTAGCATTCCCTGTCCCTGCCAGTCAACTTATAACTATGCAGAAAAAGCTTTCTGAAAGTTTTGTGACTCTGTTTTGTGCTTTCTAACACAATTTCCCTGTAACTGTAACAATTACCCCTTAGGTACTTACCGACCTGTCTCAAATTTACACCCTATATAAATAAAGTGATCAGTTGTTCTATAATAGGAGTTACTGTGGGATTTTAATAACACATATTGTTTTCTCAGTGGACTATTGTCAGAGGACTTTGAACTAGCTTTTTCTCGCGACACTGCCTGCGGGTTTTGGTCATCACAATTCGATTCCTGCGGGAACTATCTCTACCGTTAAATGACCAGTATAAAAAGTATAAATTCTAAATTAGTTTTCATTTTTGTACGAGCTTTTACCCCGTTGCTCTTTCGCAAAGAAAATGGTTTTAACAATGTGTAATGTGTAAAATATTCATTTGAAAAGTCATTAATTTGGGGTTATTCGGATCACGTCATCGGGGGCGAATCGGATCACTTTTTCAAAGTGCCTTTTTTTGTATTTATGCATATTTATACATTTTATTTTATTGTAGATGGTTCGCACGTACAAAAGAAAAACAAATGCCGGAGAATGGTGTCAAGAAAAAATAAGAAAAGCCGTAAATAAGGCTCTCTTCAAAGAGTTAACCTAACTTGCATACGAAGAATGGTGCCACGAAAAATGTACTGATATGGGAGGGAAAAAAGGCCTGTTTTTATGTGATTTATGAGCTACAGATAAATATTGATGTCATTAGTCATTATTTATATTGTCAATGATTCCAAAGTTCATAGTATTTAGAGAAATTTAATTTCGTTATATGTTGTGTATGATCCCATTCGCCCCAAGAATTGGGGCGATTCGGATGTTTCTGTCTTTCACGGTTTTTGTAATTATTTTGAAGAATTTATAAATAATTGAAGTTTGAAAATGAATATTGCGTAGCTGTATAGTTAATGATTACCATTTTGTCAATAAAAGTTACATTTATGACACTTTAGTATGTTTTTTATGTTCTCAAATAAAAATTGATCCGATTCGCCTCGGTCTACCCTACCAAAAATTTCAACAATAACATTCAGGAGAAGTCAATCCTTGTGTCCGTTTCCTCTCAAAAGTCATCTTCCATATGTAAAGGATGAAGTGCTATCACCTTTACTGTAGCAGAGTGTCGAGCCAAGTCTATTTCTCATCGGAAGTCCACTTTTAATTCCTCGAACAGTAAGAGTAATTACATCTTAGTTTGAGAAAATGGTAATGACTTTGCCGTTAGGCACTGCGCCACCTCATACTCGTATCTTCCGGATCCCTCAACTTTGCAATACAAATCTGGAATAATCTTTGCTTTCAAACAGTTCAAGATTTTTTAAATTGATCCAGTAGATCTAGAGATAAACTGGCACATATATAGAAATAACGCACATAGAATTCATAGAAAAATATTCACTCTTTAGTTGTATAGTATTGATTTCTCCTATATTGTAAACTGAAGGTCAATATGTCAAAAGACATTACTTATCTTAGTTTAAGATTTGTCTTTTCGTCTTGCGAATTCTTAGTTTCTCAGATCACAATGTTAATCCTAGTTAAAGTTATCTTATTATAATAAAGTGATGCATTAATCAGTAGATGGTGAACATTCAAAGGAGTCTTCATCTTTTTTATGTTACTGGTCTGTGACCCAATGAAGATGTAACATTTAGTAAATATAATGAAAATTTATCAAATTCAGAATCACCGTTTCTAATTGCCGTTACTTTTAAGGATACTCCAATTTTCACCGCGCGATATGTGAGTATTGTGTAAATAAAGTCGTATGATGTACATATATTTCTTACAAGGTTGCTTTAATACGAAACACTGTTTTATTTAATAATTCCAAAATTTAAACCGTAAAATTTCGTACCTACGTATTTGTACCACGTACTATGGTAGTTAAAATACTCAATTCTTTTCCAATATTTATGGTTGACGTTTGCGTTTGCGAATGTTAGATTTTTTTTCTGCATTATTTGTTTGAGACAAAACGGTTGGCTCTTTATCCTCTACCATGGTTTTTTGATCTGATTCTTGATATTTAATTTTTTTGTCTGTTTCCTTGACCCCATCATCTTCGTATTCTTCGTTTGGTTCTGTTATACTGTATTGTTTCTGAATCAAAGTATCTCGAGACTCATTTTCTTTCGAAGGTTGATTCGATTTCTTATCTTCAGGTTCCTTTGTATTTTCAGCATCATTTTGGCTGTTATGATGGTTATAGATAATCTCTTTCGAACCTGTATTCTTTGTTGTCTTTTTTAGCTCCTTGGGTTCTTCATTGGAATCGGTATAAAGTTCATCATATCCAATTATAAGAGGGGGCAATACTATTAATCTCGCTGTGCGTTCATCGTCATCTTCACTTTCGTTTTCACTAGTATCACCCTTTAACCTGATTTTGCTCTGTAAAGTAAAATACCCTTGTAAATCTAAGTTTTTTTGTCGGGAGATTGAGAAATTGAGAATACCTTCTCATTAATTTATGTAGGTACGAATATTTTAAAGGGTTGGGAAACGAAATTTTTAGAATTAAAGCAGGCTTGTCACAATACAACACTTAACTTAACACAATATAAACATTTTTAAACATGCTACATACTATTACATACATTTTTTTAGTTTACCTATGCGGGCTGTAAGTGAGCCAAAATTAGCTCAAACAGTTTGCGAGCTAAAGAAGCAGTGGGCAGCCACGGATCGGAAAGCGTAGCGTGAGACGTTCTCCTACTAGGTGGACAGACGACCTGGTTAGAGCTGCAGGAAGTCAATGGACAAGTGCGGCTCAGGGCCGGCCGTTTTGGAGACATATGCGGGAGGCCTCCGTTCAGAAGTAGACGTTTTCAGGCTGCAACGACGGCTTACGCGGAGTCATATAAGTGTTAAGTGTTTAAATGTACAATATTTTTCGCCCCTTTTTAGGGTCCGTACCCATAGGGTGCCAACGGAGCCCTAAATTACTAAGCCTACGCTGTCTATCTGTCCTACGCTGTCTATCTGTAGTGTCTGTCTTTCTGACCATTAAAGGGTTCTTTTAGACCGAAATAGGTAGAATTCTGAAGTTTTCACAAAATATGTGTTATCATTATACCAAAAAATTTAACAAATAAAAAAAAGTAAAGATTAAAAAGAAAGACAGTGAAAAATAGTGCGAACTCTAAAGTATATCAAAAAATAATAAAAACCGGCCAAGCGTGAGACGGGCCCGAGCCATTACCATCTTAAATTACTGTTACACCGCCATCTAGTTATTTGTAAGAGAAACAGTAACACTTTTGCTTGTTGGAAAAAATATTCAAAGTTAAGGATCGTCAGGCTAGGTCAGTAATTAGATGGGTGACCTCTTAGCGGCACACTTTTACTAATTATACATGCGTGTTATTAATATCAGTCTTTATTAAGTGCGAGTCGGACTGAAATTCAAACACTTGGCTGGTTTTTAGGGTTTCGTACTCAAGAAGGAATCCTTTTAGTTTCGCCATGACCGTCCGCCCGTTTGTGGGTCAGTCTATCTGTCCGCGGTTTAGCTCGGAGACCATTTGTACTAGAAAGCTGTAATTTGGCATTGGTACCTATGCATATTAATAAGGCCAACAAAGTGGTAAAAAAATAATTTTAGAGTACCTCCCCCATACGTTTCGTGGGGATGAATATTTTTTTCAGATCTACCCCATAGTGTGGATAGCTTGCTTGTCGTTGGATAGCTCATTTAAAAATATTGCAGGTAAGCGCAAACCATTTTTCGATTGATACGATGCGTTTGAGAAATTCCATTAAAAGAATACGAGAGCGGCGCTTGGCGGCACAGGTTACAAATTTATCGTAAAAACACTCACAAGCTTCAATCTTGCTGTGATCATAGCGTGTGTGAGCACTAAAGAATACTAACAAATAATAAAAACCGGCCAAGTGTGAGACGGATCCGAGCCATTTACCGTCTTAAATCACCGTTACAGCACCATCTAGCTATTATTAAGCAAAACAGTTTCTTGGAAACAATATTGAAAGTTGTGCAACGTCGGGCTTGGTCAGTAATTAGATAGGTGACCGTTTAGCGGCACACTTTTTGTTCGTGTCTTTAAATTAGGTAAATGTTACCAACATTAACAAGTAAGGAACCGTCGGTGCGCGAGTCCCATTTGCACTTGGCCGATACTTAAGTGTGCTTAGAAATTCGTCAATAAAATATTACATATTTCGCTAATCCCGTTTAAAATAAAAACCAATCTGCGAACGCGAGCAAACGCATGCACGGTAAGGGACTAATAGGTGAATACTGCAACGATCAGCGCAGATGACCTTAAAACCCCAAGAACTGTTTTTGGAACTGTAGTTATAGTAAAGGCGATCGATCGGGTCTGGCACCGGGTCTTCTATCGAAGTTGCCATCTTACGGAGTGCCCGAGGGTTTGTGCGAAAAGGTGGCTAGCCTTTTGTCCGGCAGACGCATACGAGCCGTAGTTGACGGTAGTTGCTCTGAGAGCATGGAAATTAATGCTGGTATCCCGCAAGACTCTGTGCTGTCCCTACGCTGTTTTTCTGCATACCAATGACATGTTGGACAACAACAACATACATTGCTAGGCAGATGACAGTACCGGAGACGCTTATTACACGGGGCGTAACTTGGTCCGATTCAACCCTACAAAGACACAATTCTGCGCGTTCACCACTAAAAAAACCCCTTTCACTGTGGCCCCACAATTCCGGAACACTCCCCTCTTCATCTCCAAGAGCATTGGTGTTGACATCTCCAGCGATGTTCAGTTCCGAGATCACTTGCTAGACAAGGTGAAGCTGGCGTCCAAAAGACTTTGTATACTCAACCCAGCGAAGCAGTACTTCACGTCGGGGCAAAGGTTGCTACTTTGCAAGTCGCAAGTCCGGCCCCATATGGAGTACTGCTGCCGTCTCTGGGCGATAGTGCACCCGAATACTAGCTTGGCCCTTTTGACTCGGTTCAACGACGGGGTCTTAAAATTGTGGACGTTTCCAAACTCACTTGCCGTATCGAGCCCTTAAGTCTGAGGAGAGATTTTGCCTCCCTGTCTGTGTTCTACCGCTTGTAGAATGGGTTGTGTTATTGTTCGAAATGATGCCCACGGCTAGTTTCTATCATCGCTATAGGGTCGCAACGCAATGGAGCAACCAATTGAGCCATTAGTAGGTAATCTGCCGCTGATCACCAAAGCGGGGGAAGCCACAAGTAAATGCTTCTATTAGATATTTCGGTTTCCATTGCATTATGAGGTAAAGTTCTGTACTCACCTACCTCTAATGGTAAGATGCAGAGTTTGAAAGCGAGTAAATATATCAAAAATCTCATTTTTCTGTAAAGTCATAAACTGTTTTTTAACGATAGTAAATTCAATTTCATTTTATAAAATACTTAAACAAATCGTTTTTGTCTTTGGTCAAGACAGAGTACGATTTACGCACCGAATGTTCCGTATTCTATATTATATATTATTAAACTGTAATATCTTTCATTATTTTAAAAGTCTTCTTAGAATCAGTCAAAACGTTAACTAAACTTAAATTTACTCGTTTGTTAACCGTGGTACTCCTTTTTTTGAAGTCGGTTAAAAAATATTAGAAAGAAAACCGCATCAAAATCGGTTAAGCCAAACGCGAGATACTGGCGGACAAACATACATTCATACAAACATATATTCATTCATACATACAGATCAAACTGAGAACCTCCTCTTTTTTTGAAGTCGGTTAAAAAGTAGAAAGAAAGAAAGAAAAAACGTGTATTTATCGCATACATGCAACTACTGGTGTACTACGGTTAGAAAAAACTAACCGTGGTGCCACTGGTGTACCAAGCAATGTGGGCTCCTAGTTACGTTACCGTTACGCGCTGACTGACGCAATACTTGGTAATGCGTTCTGATTTGCACGCCGCTTCTCTATCCCCTTGCACCCTTCCCCGCGTACCGTATAGCTTCGCTGTTATGACGACTGTCACTACCGTACCCAGTGTACCCTACTCCATATGGGGCCGAACCTTCGACTGCTAAAACAGCAACCTAGGTCGTATTATTAAATGTTTAGACGCGCTCTACAGCAATTACTAGACGGTTCAACATAAAAAGCACCATCCCGGTTTTTATGTACTCATATTTACGGTAATAACTCGATATCAACTGAGCGCCATGTAAAGGGTATTTTAATGACTACTGCACGATAGCCATGTATTGAATAAAAACACCATCTTTATTGCAGTCAAATTGTACGTGGATTAAGCCGAGACCAAAAGCTAGCTCATGACATGACAACTTAGCATTATACTTGATTTGTACCAGTGGAAAATGACCCGACTGCTGTAGGGTCGTAGATTCGATTCCCGCACAGGACAAACATTTATGTGATACAAATATGTGTTTGCCTTGAGGCTGGGTGTTTTCTATGTATCATATGTATGTTTTTACAAAAATAAAAGGGTATTGCATGTATTTGTGTCCGTTATCTGGTATCGATAGTACAAGCTTAGCTTAGTTTGAGACCAGATGGACAGCGCCATCTGGTGTAATGACCTAAAAATAATAATAATAATTTAATCAAACGACATATATCTGATATATAAACTTTTTTATCGTATATTTTGTTTAACAAAAGTACAACAATGTTAAGCTAAACTTCATCAGCAGCCAACAGGTGTTCTTCGTCATGTAAAGTGTCTCCTATTTCTCTTTCGTCAGCCGCTCTCTCTTGAAGCTCTTCTGGTATGTTTGTAACCTCAACGCCGGCCTCACGCAATGTTGCCATTAATGTTGCCAAGGAACTAGCCAGCTAAAAAATTAAAACAAACAAATAACAATGCTGTATCTACATACATACGGTTTTCGTTTTATTTAGGAAATTCAAGTAAAAAAACGCTTATATTTTATAAAAGTGGTTTGGAATAAAACATTTGCATAATAGCATATTGTGAAATTTTGAAATATGGTCGTCTAACAAACTACACTAAAGAAAATCTAAAATATCCATAAATAAAAAAGAAAGAAGGAGTTCGTTTGTTCCTTTCTTGAATACAGGCCAAAGCTTAATGTATGCGAGATTTATAGATTAGTTACGATACGCTTAGTAAGTCTTGCCAAAATGCAATGTTACTTACATTATGAATTATATACTTATGACTTATAAAATAAAAAACAAAGGCAAGTAGTCCAATTAGGTTTTTTTAAACTTAGCTTAGTGCTTACTAAGGTGGCAAACATGCTTGCGATCCGCCTGATCGTAAGCTGTCACCGTAGCCTGTGAACGCTTGAAACACTTGAAGCAATTTTGTCGCACAGAAAAAACCTAGCATATTTCAAATTTAAACAGCTAAACGACGTCTACGACGGTGGTTGCCAAGGGGTTACGATGTCATCTTGTGTTCTGAGCGGCGGAGGTTCAAACCCGGCGTGTACCAATGAGTCTTTTTTCTTAATTTCTCACGGACATTGATTATTTACAGCACTGGCTTGCGGTGTTGGCAAATATCGTGAGGAAACAATACGTCAAAAAAAAATAAAGAGAGTTTCGTGAAGTCTACAATCCCCACTGGGCCCGCACGTGGACAATGTCCCATATCACCCTTGGTGAGGGTAGGCCATGCCCCAACAGTGGGGACGTATAAATAAGGCTGATGAGGTTATCACGATTCCGGCTTGGTTTGAATCAGGCATCGGGATTGGATATGGATATTGACACAGGGTAGAGAAGAGACAATTGTAGCCATTGAGGTTACCTGCGGATCTGGTTTTTCAGTTTTCTGTAGCAATTGTGCTGTAAAGAGTGCCTCTTCTAAAGCCTTGTCAAGTCTCCCAGCTCGCGCGTGTCTGCCGGCCAGGTTGAGTCTGATGAGAGGATCTTCAGGCGCTAACGCCACCGCCCGGACATACGCTGCATCAGCTCTACTGTCATTCAGACGTTCTAACGCGACGCCGATTAAAAGTACCTGTAGATAATATTGGTGAAAAAAGTACTTAATTTATGATTAAAAATATTAGGAAGATACTTGTCGTGTACTTGCGACGCCAATGGACATTTTTATTTTTACTTTTTGAAGAAAGCTAATTTAGTAAATGTGCTTCTACAAAAACATAATTGGCGATTTTTTGAAACATTATGTATTTTTTTTTAGATCAATCTGCGATTTCTAGCCTGGTTAACTAAAAGTGGCCGTTTTTAGCAGACAGACAGCCATATTTAACCTACAAACAATAAAATTGTTCTAATAATAGCTTATAATTACTTAAGTAGGTATCTGTATATTTTTGCACATTAATAACATTTTTGCAATTTGCAATCCGCTTCGTACGAAGAGGAAATTAAAGATATTATTAAGGTTAGGATAGATATTAAACCTCACATTGCGACAAGCACCGAACGGCGTCTTTTTTGTTCCTTGCCAAATGCGGTAGACGCCCATCGGCGCCAAATTATGTGTTTATAATTCAGCCACGATTACTTTTTGAAAAACTTTTTTTGGTTAAAAAACTCGCAATACCTACGAAATACTGATTATAGGTAGTTTCAGAAACTTTTTGAAAATCGGAGAAATCTTGATACCTAAATGGACTTGGCGTTTACAGAAGTTAGCAACATTTTTATATGTTTCTTTTATTAAGTGTTTATTTATATTAGGTTAGAAATGTTTGGACAATATTGTATTGATTAATTTCTAATAATAACCGGATTCTAATAATAACACCTTGTCTGTTAGGTGTAATAACGCCAAATATTAAAATAAGTGTTTTTCATAATTTATTGTATAAGAGGGTCTCACCAAAATTTCACATCTTTCTTTGACACTGGTAAGTTATACATCACTGTGAAAGCTCGTCATCTCACCACAAATTTGAATGTGAAACAATTGTTTATAATTATAAAAAACAATTTTTAACGCATTTTTTCCGAGATGCTATTTACAATACAATGATGTTCAAATCTAAGTCAAAATTATAAACTAATATACAAAAAAGGAGCGACATAAAAAAAAATATTAGATTGCAATTTTTTAACATGAGATATCATATTTGGCTATGAGATATTAATTATCTTTATTCTCTTTAAAATGGTTATGTGTCCGAAACTATTGTTCATAGACTAGAAGTTTTTTCATAGAAGTGACAGATCTCATGAAGATCTTCATTTCGCTTTTAAAGTACAAAGGCTTGATCTTCAATACATTGATTATTAGAAATTATTAAATTAAATTATTAAGAAACTAAAATATAATGCGGTTATTAATAAACGAATTGACTTAGTTTGAAAAGATGGTTATGTTGAGCTAGGCTGCGGATAGGAACGTGGCGAAACTATAAGGAAGGAAACTAAGGAACCCTAAAGAAGAAAAGAGGTTGGTTTTTCTTTTAAAGTATAAAAAAATTGTCGTCGCCTAAATAATTACACCACTCTTTTGTTGTCAGTGATGACCATAAAGAATACTGTTATAATGTAAGTACCTATCTAATTATTTTGTTAAACAACAATTTTCGTTGTTTTTTTATTCATTATGTACTTTTAAAAAATGCCAAAGGTTTATTATATATTTATTAAAACAAATAACTTGATTGTATTCTTTAACTTACTGTTATCAGCCATAATTTTTATCCACACACACTGTTTTTTAGGTTCTATAAAATTTTCACTTAAAACTACTTTTAATCATATAATTTCAAATCCTAAACAAAATCGTCTCGTTTCACTCTACAATTGCAATCAAACTGAAAGGTTAGCTAACATAATTCTAACTTACTCTGAAAAAAATCATGAAATCCTATTCGGGCGTCTAAAATTTTCTATAACCGGCACGAAGTAAGGCAGTTTTGGATACCGCAATGAATGGGTTAAGGAAAATACAGTGGTAACGCCCTTAACTCAAAAATTTTTTTAAGCTTTCAAGTAGATAAAAAAGATCTATAAAAAAAAGAATTACGAGCAACTACAATAAATGCCAAGATTTTTTTTACGTTAGATCTAAATCAACAATATTCATAAATAAACAATACATTAAGCGAAAATCAAAAAAATGGACGGAAAAACATCTAAACTTCAAGACAATTTTCGAAGCCAGATAATCTCGCGTCATCAAACGATCTTATCTTATATTTAACAATAGCAATACCGTGTAAGGCTGAGTGGGGTGCAGTGCAGCAGCCGCAGCCAGCCTGCAGAACGCCGATGTAGGTCTCTTACACATAAGTAGCACAAGCCCCAAGTTGTGCGCCGCCCCTGCGCTCAGCGGGGCTGTCCACACGGCTCGCTGCAGGCATGTCAGCCCCTGGCACACGCAAGAAAAAACAGCATTGGATTTTGTCGTAACGTGTAGCAACCGACCGATAATTTTGAACTATCCGAATTTTAGATCGCGGTGTTGTAAAATCAACGTTGTATCAAAATGTTGCGAAACCGGATAACCCATCTTCTTGGATCACCTACGTCCTAGTCCAAACTATTTGACTACTATTACTCTATTATTTCAGAATGGCGTAGCAGGAAAAGATCCCAAGGCTCTTAGAGATGGTAAGTGAATGAGATCGTTTTAGCTGTGAACGCGCAGACATATCTTTGTAAGGTTGAATCGAATTAGTTTTCCCGCCCCAATCAGAGACCTTGGACAAAGTGATATCGATTACAATTACAAGATTCTTCGCGATTTTCCTCCACAACGGAACTTGGGATGTTAGCAGAGACCGTATAGTAAGCGCCTCCAGTACTGTCATCTGCATAGTAATGTATGTTGTTGATGGACAAGTCATTGTCATAGGCAGCAGAAACAGCTTAGCAGACAGCACAGAGCCTTGCGGGACACTAGCATTAATGTCCATGCTATCAGAGTAACTATGGCTCGTTTGCGTCTGCCGGACAAAAAGCTAGGCAATATGGCAACTTCCATAGAAGACCCTGGTACAAGACCCTATCGAACGCCTTCGCTGTGTCAAGGCTACATGGTAATGCCTCCCCCTAACTCGCAACTACTACTACTTACTTATTAGTAACTTAAAGACATCTTTTAGTGCAATTTTAAGCAGTTTCGGGGCCATGACGGCTTCCTGTTTCACTCATTTGTGTAACTTAATTTAATGGTTCTTGTTTGACTGTTTTATACTTGAACTGACATCCTTGCCGAATTATACAAATATCTCAAACACCTCGACGTATCCCGAGTCAACATTCTCATAGTCCACAAAAGCTAGACACGAGAGCTGATTATACTTCCTCAGTCTTCTGTATAATCTGCCTCACTATTTGGATGTAAAATAGTTTTAGCTGGTTGTTATCTCCCTTTTTGAAAAATAGAATCACAATAAAAATCAAAAGTAGCTCCACGCACCTCTGGAATCCTACCATCTTGAATAATAGATTAAAGTGCCGATGCAATGCCATATGGAAACAACATTTTGTACCAGGTCTGTTCCCCAAAAGCCCAAAAGCTGGCTACGCCCTTGCTATTCGATTGTAAAAATGTACGAAATGGTCTAATTGTTGGCCACTGAAATAAGCTCGGAGATCTACGGAGAGAGCTATACTGTGTTTCTTTGCGCGATAAAATCCGGAACGAGGGAAGTCGTCGAATACCTAAGTCACTAATACAGCTCCAATAATTAGCAAGCTCAAGTGCCAATGGGTAGGCCACGTCGCTCATTTAACCTGTAGATAACCGATTGGCGATCAAGGATCGTAAGCTGCAGCGTGGGACGGCCTTCTACCAATTTCTTCTAGAGTTACTTTTGTATTGCGCCAAAATCTACATTTCGGATCACCATGAAGAAATCTTGAGAAACTTTCTTCATAGCCTAGCTATGCAATTTACTACTTGTGCTAAGTAACTAAGCACTTACCGCAACATATTTTTTCTTAGACAACAACGCCAAACCCAAGTTCGTATGAGCAGCCACGCAAGTTGGGTGAGCTGTCAGAGCAGCCTTTAATCTCGCAAGAGCGGCATCAACATCGCGATGTCGTAACATCATGGCGGCCAGAGCCAACGCGGCTGCATGTTGCGTAGGTTGCTGGGCCAGCGCAGCCCCCAAAAGCTGGAAGGCGCGTCGTGGGTCATCAGCTCGCAGACAAAGGGCACCTGCCGCTGCTAAAGTATCCGCTCCACATGCCTGGGTACTGACAGTTACAAGGATTTTGATATTAAACTGTACCGAAACAGTTTCGTAAAAATAAACATTAGTAGGTACATTATTATCATCACACACGAGGCAGGATAATAACCTAGTGTGTAATGACAAAGTCACTGGTGTCATACGACATTTTTAGACACATTACTTTATAAATATCATTATGTGCATTTGATTAAGTAAAAGTAGCTGCAAATGTTTTCGAGCTGTCTATCAGCACTACTTGATTTTATCCCCAAAAAAAATAGGACTAGGTGCAGTTCTTTTTGTATCTATTATGAGAGGTTTTTTGTCAACTCACGTCAATGCCTGATCATAAGCAGCCATAGCGCCCTGAACATCTTCACAGGCAAGCAGCAGCCTGGCTAGCAGCGCCCCCGCTCGCTCCCCTCCTCCCGCCTTCACTCCCGCTCGCGCCCACTCTATACCACGCTCTGTCTCACCCAGGTTCCATGCACATTCAGCTACCGCAATGAAAATGCGGTAAGTAATGCGCAAGATCTATGTGCGTAAGAACTATATAGCCATACAACTTTCCACCACCACCAGCCATTTCATAAACATTTATAGCACGTGGGCTAAGGTACAAAATCCAGTTCTACCTTGCATTTTTTGATACCGTGATGCCGTTTTGCACCTTCATTTTAAGAGAGAGATAGAAAGAGTGATCATTGCAATTTTTGCATTATCGTATATTTTTGGAGTTTTATACCCAAAGAGCAAACAGAGCCCTATTGCCGTCATAGTTTGGTATGTCTCTCTGTCGACTTGATTTAAGTGAAATGCATCAAAGCTTGCTTTTCTTAAAACATTAGAATCATATAAAAATTCAATCTAACCGAAAATTGTACTAAAACGTAAAAAATATTTTTTCAAAATGAATACAAAAGAAATTTTATCCACGAACGACAATAAAAGCAAGGCGTGCACCACACACGAACGTTTGACGTGCTAGAGTTTGAGTGAATATTGAGAGTTTATCAAGTGATTGTATGTGTGTGTGGATATAATTTCTTTTGTATGTATTCATTTTGAAAAAATATTTTTTACTTTTTAGTACAATTTTCGGTTAGATTGAATTTTTATATGATTCTAATGTTTTAAGAAAAGCAAGTTTTTAAAAAATATGGTTATTTTTGTCGCATATTGTAACTATTTGTAACAAAAATAAATCAAAACCTATAGGGTACTTCCCGTTGACCTAGAATCATGAAATTTGGCAAGAAGAAATGTAGCACACATAAAGGTAAAAATAGGAAAAACGTAAAATTTGTAAAAATATATTTTTCCAACCAAGCTGAAACTCACCCAAAGCGCAGCATATTTCTGGATCCTGCTGCTTTGTCAACTTATTTGCTTCTAAATATGTTTCTAGAGAGAGCTGGAACCGCCCTTGACGATATCTATAAAAAAATGTAGGGCTATAGTAAGAAATCTATGGTAATTCAAAGCTTAGAACATTTATATCAGAAAATATAGATGTTGACCGACTACAATCATCTACAAGTATACAATTATGTCCCCCCTTATGTTTATTTGTGCATTTTTTTCTCTATAAATAAAATAAATGTATTCTTAATGTGACTTTCATTGTTCTGCTTATTATTATAACAAAGCTGGTTTTTATAACTTATATAAAGCCACCTTAGTCCAGACAAACTATCAGAAGCAGTGTTGTAGAGATGGGCTCAGCACGTGTCAGACAGGACTATAAAAAATTTGGTGAAAAAAAGCTGTTGTAATGATGGGTGTGTTTCTTTCAGCCACTGGTAACCCTTCGGGGAATAAATGTTGTGATACATAAATACAATCTTATTCATCATTTTCATAATGGCAGGAGGTAAACACATCAGTCCCATGTTGCCCGTGTACCTACCCTGGATGCAAAAATTATAAAACCCAAACAACTTGTAAACTATTTAAAACAGCATCAGTATAAAGTCTAACTACTGTTGGTGTTGAAGTTAGCTGTAGTGCGCGATCTGCACTAGTCATTACTATCCCAGTGTTAGCATTGTAGTGTGTACATATAGGGGTCCAGTCAATATGCCAGTACTGTGGCTAGTTGTTACTATCTTATATAGGTACTTATGTTTTGGTTTGATTTATCACCACTTTTATGATTTGTTAAAATGTAGCTCAATACCTTATCATTCAGAATCATTATAAGGCTCATACCTTAGGCCATAGTCCACACGCAGCCCCAATGCGGATAGTGGACTTCACATTCGTCTTTTTATTAACATATGCAGGTTTCCTCATGATGTTCCTTTGAAGCTAGCTAGTGGTGTAAATATTCAATGTACTTGAGAAATTAAGAAAAAGACTCTGAGCCTAGATCATTTAGCATACAATACAAATTTCAATTTTAATAAGAATCTTAGAACTACATATTTATTATTTTTATGTAGTGCTGTTTGTTGAAGTTTATTTAAAAACTTTTCTACTTGTGAGAAAAGTTAGTCAAACATTTCTGTCCCCAGTTATTAAAAACCTATACCAATTTCATTTTATTATATTTCAGTATAGGTAATATTATAGTTTTATTCACCCTTTATAATGTGATTCATATGAAGGATACCCATCACTAGATTTTAAGATGTATGATGTTAAAAATCCTTTAAAAAGCTATAAATTTGATATTCTCTTAATTCAATTGCATTAAATACATCAGTTCCATGTTGCTGTGGTTGAAAAAAAATTTAAAAAATCTAAATAACTTGCAAACTTTTTAAAAAAGTTACTGAATCAATCCGGAATAGTGGAAACTGGACTGGAATTTGACAATATAACTAACTTCTTTTTTATTTTTTTATACTAACAAGGTGGCAAGCAAGTTTGCTGCCAGCCTTATATGAAGCGGTCACCGCAGCCTATAGACACTTGCAACATATTACTTTTGAGTTACTGACCCTTTCAAAATCCAATCAGTAATAGTTGCACAAAACACACACAGACACAACTCTCTCCTCAAACTTAAGGGTTTGAAATGGCTCCTACATTTGTGCTTGTCAACAATTTTCTCAGCTCTTTGTTGAACGAACTCAAAACAAAAATAAGTACAATTCATACTATATATACAATATTCATATTTCATAAGCATATATATACATTTTTTTCCTAAAAACCATGGTATCAAAATAAGATCAACAGTAACCCAATTTTTGTATAATTACCCATATAAATTATATGTTATAAAAATCCCTTATCTGCCCACTAATTTTGTGCTCGACTCACATGTGAGCAGTGGTGAGAGTATAACACCAAGTTAGTGAACTTCTACTTGGATTAGGTATGCAGTAAACAACTTATCATTTAAATGGCTTAGTTAATCCACTTTATTACATGTAAGTATGTTCTAACACTACTGCTACTTGATGAGTAACAAGTATTCATATTTAATTTGTTTTTTTTACTACCACCAAAATTAGTATAATGAGTTAAACATTAAAATTGTGGTATTATTATGAAACACCAACAGCGTAATAAGCATCTACAATAGTATTTATATTAGTTCCTTAATTTCTTATAAAGGTTTCTTATATGGATCTTGCTTAGGTTTTAAATTGTAGGTTTTTATATTACTTAATAAAGAAAATAAAGTAATAATCAAGGCTAACACATATTTTGTAAGTATAACGGCCTGTTACAGTTAATCCTTCACATACCGGGCATTTTTCTGCAAACTGTATATTGTTTGAGAATATATTTTCTATCACTTAAATAAAAAATGGTAGATATAATGGTTTATATAAAAATAACATTTAGGTTGAACTGAAAAAATTACATTGTGAATCATATACTAACTCCCATAAAAAATAAAAAACACTATCTCGGTTTCTGAACAGCTAAACAACAACTAGAATGATTATACTGTCATGTCCTAGTACCATTTAATAAACTGGGACCTATTTGTTAAAAAAAACAACACTGGAAATTCAACACCGATCTTGGGCCTTTTATTTTCATCATATGAAAATGTAAGTCAGTAGACAATTTGATGTGGGTGATAGGTAATTTAATTAGGTATGCAAATATCCTATGTTCAGATGTTTTAATGGTATTTAAAATAACTAAAAACATTGTTTTATCAAGGATTGACAAAAATTATGTCAGGGCACAATAGCATGTTATCCAGGCCTGAGAGGTATATAAAGATATAGCCTTTTGACAGAAAGACAGCATAATGTTAGATTTGGAGTGTAAAAAAGAAATGATGAGGACAAAAAAAGATTTTTCTTAACTAATGCTGGCTGAAAACTTCAAAAGTCTAATTGATGTCTTTATGCCCTAGTATACCAGGTATTCAGGGACAGTTGGCAGAATAATTTTTAATTGTACACATAGTACCAATGACATAATTTCTCATACAAATTAAAACACCAATTTTATTAAAATGAAATCTATTCAAATAAAAGCATTTTGGAAAGAAGTTATTTAAGTTTAGGGCAAGGGGTCATCCTGAGATACCTCTTGCCTGAAGGCACAGTAATAGCCTTAACTCCCTGAGGGAACACCTGGTTTTCCTGGTCTTCAGGAACAGTTGGCAAAACCATGCAGGGATCTCCTACCTTCCAGTCAACAGGTGTAGCAACTTTGGCTTTATCAGTGAGCTGCATTGAGTCCAACACTCGTAAAATTTCATCAAAGTTTCTTCCTGTTGTAGCAGGATACAAAATAGACAATCGGAACTTTTTATTGGTGTCCACAATAAACACTGCTCGAGCAGTCAGGGCAATGCCTGCTGAATCTAATTCATCTTTGTCCAACATTCCCAACTTCACAGCCAATTCTCTGCTCTTGTCTTCAATTATGGGATATGGAAATACTTCATCACTACAATCTGCATAACTCATTATATCTTTGCACCACTCAACATGAGAGGAAATAGAGTCACACGATAATCCAATAACTTTCACATTTCTTTTTGTGAATTCTGGTACCAACTTAATGACTCGCGCTAGTTCAGTAGTACAAACTGGAGTGAAATCAGATGGATGAGAAAACAATATACCCCATGAATCTCCCAGCCAGTCATGAAAATCTATTTGCCCTTCCGTAGTATTTGCATGAAAATTAGGAAAAATGTCTCCAAGCAGTAACATATTAGAAAGTACTAGCAAAGAGAATATAATAACTTGAGCACTAGGTCAGTATAAATTAGTATTTTATTCCCGAATATTTTCGTTGAAATCGGAGACAAATAATAATTCATTTGTCTTCTGTTTTGTTTGTATTTTGTTTAACTTTTTTATTTTTTTTTATTCAGAAGATGATGGATATCGCAGATCAATAGTTTTCTATTTGAGAAAACCCATTTATCCTATTTAGGATAGGAACGCACTGCGTACGGACCATCTAGGCGCTAAGTAGGCTTGCTTGGCTAGGCAACTCGTTGAAAGCCTAGTTACACGCCATGCAACTTGCGCTTCACTCGGCAACAAGCGACTAGCCACGCAAGCCATCTCCAGTACGGCAATTGTTTTATCTTAGCAACTAACTCATCATCATAACGTGTAGCTATCCTCTAAGCGCTAAGCATGCTACCCACAAATTAATGCTACCCGCATTGCGGGCGCGGCCTAATAGTGCGGAGAGATAATGTTCGGTAAACATGTATAGGTAGGTGACTGCTGGCTAGCAATGACACATCGCCATTCACTTCCTATGCCATTAAACTTGGTCAGCTCGCTGCCGGTGTGCAAAATGTAGTTAGTTCTACAGTACTTGATCAGCTGGGAGCTACTTCACCCGCGCCCCGCGAACTTAATTTTATTCAAGCGTATTGGTTCCAAATACCAACTTCGTGATATCGACGCGAAATTAGTCAATTTATGTTGGAAATTTGAACATTTGGAAACCGTGGGGTGATAGTGGATTCATTGGATATAGCTGTGCGGAGCGTCACATTGCTAGAAACCGCCGCGGTATGGCACACTTAATGTTTTTAATACCATAACTGTCTTGTCTATTTTGTATTAGTTTCCTAAAGTTTTAAAGGGAATTGCCGTCCCTTACATTAGGCCACACTGTAGGTGACATAAGCACAAACCAATTTGCTAGGTTCCTAGCACCGTAAGAACGCACCCTGCCTGCAGCGATACAGAATGAGCAAATTATTTTAGTATCCGGCGGGTTGATTCCGTAAAAAGATTGCAAACCTTTTTGAAAGAAATAAGATATACATTGCGGTTTCGCAACAATCGATGAATGTCATACGTAATTTCAAATGCGCAATGTACATCTTATTTCTATGGATTTCAAACGAGAATTGTTAGCTGTCATTTTACGGAATCGAGCCGCGGGAGATATAGATTTTTTTTTTATACCACAAGGTGGCAAACAAGCACACGGTCTGCCTGAAGCTAAGCGGTCACCGTGGCCTATGGATGCTTGTAACACCAGCGGTATCACTCGCGCGTTGCCGACCCTTCCAAAATCCAATAACTTTTTTCTTGAAGAACCCCATACTGGAGTCCTTAGAGAAAACCTTGGCAGGGAGCTCATTTCACAACCCAAGAGTTCACGTGAGGAAGTTTTTCTGAAACCGCATTGTACGCGACTATTTCGGTTCTAGAGAAGTGAGAATGAATTCCCCTGCCGATGGCGAGCGGCGCGATGGTAGAAAGTAGCCGTGGGCATCATTTCGAACAATTCCACAGAACACATCCCATTGTACAAGCGGTAGAACACACAGAGGGAGGCAAAGTCTCTCCTCAGACTTAAGGGTTCGATACGGCAAGTAAATTTAGGAACGTCGACAATTCTCACAGCCCGTCGTTGAACCGTTGGCAGCAGTACTCCATATGGGGTCGAACTTGCGACTTGTAAAGCAGCCCCGGCGTGAAGTACTGCCTCGCTTTTGTTGAGTACACAACTTCACCTTGTCTTGCAAATGATCTCGAAACTGAACATCGCTGGTGTGTCAACACCCAATGCTCTTGAAAATGGAGAGGGGGTGTTCTGGAATTGTAGGACTACAGTGAATGGGGTTTGCTTAGCGGTGAACGCGCAGACTTGTGTCTTTGTAGGGTTGAATCGGACCAAGTTTACCTTGATCAGTGTGGTCTCGATTTGAGAAACAAGTTCTCCGCGGTTTTGCTCCACAACGAAACGAGGGATGTTTGCACGACCCGTGTAATAACCGTCTCCAGTACTGTCATCTGCATATCAGTGCATGTTGTTGATGTTCAACATGTCATTGATATGCAGTAGAAACAGCGTAGGAGACAGCACAGAGCCTTGCGGGACACCAGCAATAATGTCCATGCTATCAGAGCAACTACCGTCAAATACGGTTCCCCCCATTTGCACAAACCCTTTGGCACTCCGTAAGATGGCAACTTCGATAGAAGACCTCGGTGCCAGACCTGATCGAACGCCTTCACTATGTCCAGGCTACATGCCAATGCCTTCCCCTGACTCTCAATGGCTAGTGCCCATCGGTGTGTGAGATACACTAGAAGATCTCCAGTCGAGCGACCGTGGCGAAAGCCATATTGACGGTATTGACCGTGGACCAGGTCGTGTTCTTCTAGGTATCTTACAAGTTGAGTGTTAATCAAACGCTCCATCACCTTGGAGAGGAGTGAGGTAATAGTAATATGTAATTCGATGGATCTGACCTATCGCCTTTTTTGGGCACCGGGTGCACATTCGCAGTCTTCCATGAAGACGGAAATTGCCTAGTATGGTAGGAAAGCGCGAAGAGGCGCGTGAGTACAGGACATAACTCAGGAGCACACTGCTTAAGCACCACTGCTGATATCCCGTCTGGCCCACTCGACTTATGAACGTCTAGAGAAAGCAACGCCCGCCGGACCTCCCGCTGTGTTATGGAGATTTCCGGCACGGTGTTACCGCACCAAGGTATAGTAGGTGGTACAGCGCCTTCATCGTTCATATTCGAGTTTGAGGCAAAGAGACTGCCCAGTAGATCGGCTTTCACTTTAGAACTATGGGCCGAGTCACCATCGATCTTTCGCATTGGTGGTAACGACGACTGGCAAAAGTTCCCTTCGGCAGCTTTGGCAAGCGACCAGAAAGCACGACTTCCAGTAGGATAGCTCGCAAGGCGCCCACCTATTTTGCCGATGAATTGGAATTTTGCCGTGGCAGTTTCTTTCTTACTGAACCTCGAGGCAGCATTTAATTTGCGTTTTACCTCAGAAATATTCGGATCCTTATTATAACGAGCCGTGGTCCAAGCATCATATGCAGTTTGCTTAAAAATTTTAGCTTCTCTGCAAGACCACGGTCGTTTTTTGACGCCGGCAGCTACTCGCGGGTTAGGAATATTACATTCCATACCAGCGAGGATTGTCTCAGTGACTGCGGCTGCGCAGACGTCAGTATCTTCTAAGCTATAAAAAATAGCATATTGATTTATTGTATACACATAGTAAATCGATTTACTTGATAATGTCATTTTATAGTAGGTAGGTAGGAATGAGCCAACATTTGTTCAGTGTATCATACAGAATTTTTCTTTTTAACTTGGCTGGATTGACATTACACGCATTAAAGCAGTAAATGAAATGCACCTATTGATATTATTTGATTTGCATATATATAATATATAAATAACGATTTAGTAGTGTTTTAATTAATAATTGTTATATTTTTTTTGAATAACAGATTACGATTTGCATATTTATTAAAAACAAAATAAAAATTAAAATTGGAGAAAGCTCTGTTTTACTACCATAAGCATACGAGTTGAAGAATATCATTAACATTAATAACAGTATTTAAAACCAAATAAATCACCGATATCCCGAGTGGTAATTCGTATTAGGTATACTTAGTAATCAACAGAAAACAAATTTATATTAAGATATCACGTAATTTTGTAAAAGTACTCCCCAAAGAAGGACCCGGATTTTTAAAGTGCCTAAGTGAGGCAAAAATAAACAAGGCATTTTCATCGGTCCTGACATAAGAAAATTAGTCAATGATCCTTCTTTTTTATCGAGCCTCAGTCCCATTGAAAAAAATGCATGGTTGGCTTTTGTCGACGTTACAAAACATTTCCTTTGCAATCACAAATCACCGGATTTCCATGAGAAAAATAATCGGATGCTGAATTTCACGAACTAGGATGCAATATGTTGCTGAAAATTAATTTTTTACACCATTTAAGTTTCTTCCCTGTTAACATGGGTTCAGTAAGTGACGAACAAGGTGAAAGATTTCATCATGAAATTGTAGAGTATGAGAAGCGTTACCAGGGTAGATGGGAACCGCCATGCCTGCAGCCTACTATTGAAGCCTCCAGAGGGATACTGCCACTACTGACTATAAGAGGAAAGCTAATCGTTCCAAAGAAAAATTGGTTTTTAATGTAGAATAACAATTTATGTCACTACTATAGAATTTGAAGTAAAAGCAATAAATGCGTTTCACCACTAAACTTGACGTGATAAAACAATTTGTAATTTATTAATATAAAAGTCTGTTACCTCTCCACGCTTAAACCACTGTACAAATTAAGATGAGATTTGGCATGGAGAGAGTTTGAGTCCCGAGAAACGACATAGACTACTCGAAAACGTCAAGTATATGTCTGTTTTTTCTATAATTGAGGAGTAACCGTTGAAATTCTGCACCGAAAACCGAATTTAGGACGGGTGGAACCGTGGGCAAAATCAGCATGGAGATAGTTTGAGTCCCGGGAAAGGACAAAGGCTACTTGAAAACGTCAAGTGTGAGCCGGATTTTTTTTCTATAATTGAGGAGTTGCCGTTGAAATCCTATACCGCTAACTAAATTTAGGGCGGGTGAAACTAGTTCAATATAGCTACTTACCCTTTTTTTAAATTTAAATTTCAGTTATTACAGTTACTACGGAACCCTACACTGCACGTGAACCAATACGCACTTGGCCGTTTTTTTTGCTACAATATACCTAACAAACCAACAAGAAATCTAAAGAAAAATCTACTTAGCCTCACAAACATTTTCCAACTTGCTTCAAAGGTTCTGGATCTCTAGGCTGTAGTCTAATGCAACTGTGAAACCTTTCTAGGGCTTCTTGAAGTCGCCCTGTGTCTGCAAGAACATGGCCCTGCAAAGCAAATATTTTATTTACCAAGATTTGTGACTAAATGAACCAATTCCCACACTAACGTCGATAAAATAATATTAAGAGTGTTATCGTAAACAGGCCGCTCGCCATAAAAAGTCCCGATCTGCGTGTGCTGATGTGCCTGACATACTCACATACTCTGAAAATGATTACAATGAAAAATAATATAATACTCGTATTAATTTTTTATTATTGTCTTTTTTTCAGATTTTCTTGTTTAATCCATAATTCCAGTTGAAAATTAGCTTTGACCGTAATATCTGAAAAACATGAGTCCCAAACAAACTTTTCTCTACTACAAGATACACATGCAGTAATAAAATAGTTTTACTAAATATAATTGCCATTTACGAGATATTTAACTTTGAAAACCTTAAATGTATGCTGATAACACCCTTTTTTTAAACTGCGAGATGGTACCGATCTGCACCCGAAGCTTTAATTTGGAAAATGCTTTTTAGAAATTAGCGCATAGGTAAATTGCTTCTATAGAAATCTAACAAATTGCAATAGGAAAATTATTAATTTCTTATCACCTTAGCATCTCATTTGAGCAGACATTCGACACAAAAAAATAATGGTTCTGAGAGAGTTAGCACAATAATCAAGTTTGAAAACCACATGTTTCCACAAGGAAAAGTCAAAATAACGTAAAAAAAAGATATTTTTTTATTACCACTACGGTGGCAAACAAGCTTACGGTCCGCCTGATGGTGAGCAGTCACTGTAGCCTTTGGAAGCTTGCAACATCAGGGGTATCACTCGCGCGTTGCTGACCCTTCAAAAATCTAATAACTTCTCGGAAGAAGAACCCCGTAGTGTAGTCCTTAGCGAAAACCTTGACAGGGAGCTCATTCCACAACCCAAGCGTTCGCAGGAGGAAATTTCTCTGAAATTACTGGTTCTAAAGTGTGGGAATGAATTCCCTGCCGATGGCGAGCGGCGCGATGGTAGAAAGTAGCCATGAGCATCATTTATGCTGCGAGAAAAGTTCTAAAATTTTGGTTTTACTACAATTGGTTCACAACGCTGTTTTCTACTGAAAAGAGCCAGAAAGAAACAGAATTTGGTCAATATAAACTGGATTTTAAGTAAAGACGAAGAACCGAAGTTACCGACCAACAGTGGACTGCTGGATGCTGATTAACGATTGATTGGTGATAAACAGTAAACCGTCTGTTAATGACCGCAGAAAAAACTCAGACAAAAAATCTCCAAATAGATCTATGACCTTTATAAAATGTGCATATCTATGCGTGTTGTTGGTCTGTTTTTGCAGCTCGTCGACCAGATCCAGACACAACGCGTGTTCTCCTCTTACGTATCGGGCATGAAGCAACCAGTTTTTAGAACTGGGAACAAAGTCTGGAACAATTGAAACACCAAAACCTTTTTTATTCTGTATTTTAATATTAAAATTACAAACATTAACAAACGTTACAAACTTAAAATTATAAAGTTATTTGTCTGTGTCTATGTTAGTCGTCTTATTACGTTTTTTGTGTGCAGCCATTTGAAAAAAAATTTAGTACCGAGATATAACTTATGTTACGTCCCGCAAGTATTTACTGTATTTTTGCAGATTGATATGCAAATAAAGCCATTTACTTTAATATATCCAATAAAGCCAAAAAAATGTATCCAAGATACGTGAAAACTGTTTTTTGGGATCCGAAGCTAAGAAAAAGATAATATTAATTAACACTCTGTCAGCTTTAAGGGATTAATTTGACGTTTAAAAATTTTTTTGATGTTTACTTTTTCGTCAATTTCCTATTTTATTAAGTAATCATACAAATTTGCAAACATTTTTTTTAATTTCTCACGGGAAATTTTAATAAAGATATCCGTTACTTGTTTTCTTACCACAAATCTTTAACTATTGCCGTGTCTCGCTGTATTTAAAAGATTTAAAAGACTTAGAAATAACCGAGAATTCCCGTAACTTTAGCGATTGACAGAGTAATACATATTGCAGTAATTTTACCTTTAACAGACGGAACGTGATGAGTTTACACACAAAGAAACAGCTAGACAGACTTAGTATCGTATGAACAATTTTGTAATATAGTTAATTGTATGTAAAAAATATTAACACAAGTCCAGTAAGACTTTATAAGAAAGAAGTTTTATTATACGCACACCAACTAAGGAATACACATTTATATAATGTGTATATGTATTTAGTCTAATTCTTATTGCAATGTCAGTAAATCAATTCTTTTGAATAGACAGATTACTAATTTTGTCAAAGTATTTGAATGAATTAAATATACGTACCATTTTGTTGAAACTGTTTCTCATTGTTAAATGTATGTTTTTGCATATTTTCTTTTTGTTTGGGTAGTAGAAGTTGCTATGGCAACTACGTATTGTATGGCAATAGAGCAGGAAATACTGTGTGCAATATCACACTTACACTCTTTAAGAGATAAATTCAAGGAAATTAAGGTATTAACCTTACCGTCTCAGTATATATTAGATAATTTAATTTATGTTCATAAAAATATTGATTGCTTTAAAGAGAATAGCGATATTCATAATCGTTATACTCGAAATCGAAAACACAAATTTGCTCTGATCCAGGCTTAAGAAAATAGACTAATCATTTAATGAACAATGTATTCTTTTTTACAATAAAATCTTTGCAGAAGTATGTCAATTACACTTAAAAAAGTTAAAAAATCTTGTACAACAAATGCTTATTACACAATTCAAGACTACCTTGATGATAAAAATGCATGGGATTAAATATTTTTTTGTTAACATAATTTACTTGATAATTTGTATTGATGAATCAAAATAAAAAGAGAGACTGCTGGAAAGTTTCTTTTCACTAGAACGCAGGAAGAAAGGCAGGAACTTGTAACTTATAGTTTATTGACTTCAAAAAAGTGATCTGATATCCTATTTTTGAGTAAAAACGCATTTGAGTTTAAATTTGACGCAAAATAATATATGATATAAGTATGTCTAATACAAAAGAAAACAAAGTATAAGTACAAAGCGATCACTACCAGGCAACCATTAAGTATCTAGAGGTCCACATAAAGTAAAGTAAACGTAGTAGGTGGGCATTACAAAAGTTATGTAAAATTTTGATTAAATATACAAAATATTTTTGGTAAAAACTCTATAATAATAATAGATTGAACAAGTGAAAACCCAGCAATATTAGTGTAACCTCATTAAATTATTAATTAAGGTTTGCTAGAATGGGATATTAGCAATATTAAAAAAAAATCTCGCGATATGATGTTAATAGTAGACTTATTAAACATATAAAGTTTCATTGCATAGCTCTTATATTATGATTTTATACATACATACATAACATCACGCCTGTTTCCTAGAGGGGTAGCCAGAGACCAAAGACTGCCACTTGCTAAAAATTATTAAATATGATTTTATTGATATCAATTTAGATATCTAAATAACCCCGATTTCGTCACTCACTCACTGATGATCATCAAATTGATAGGGTACTTCCGGAAGTCCTAGAAAGCTGAAATTTGGTATGTAAGCTAGTATTAGTACACTAACAACAACAAAAATCTAAAACTTCGAACTTACCCCCAACTTTTGCAATTTTTCATGCTAGACGTCTAAAAATTTATATAGGATCTTGTTATAAATAATAAAAGAAATATTTCAGGATTTTAAGTAAAACATCTCTCACCCTTTTAATTAGGGGATGGATGTTTGTATAGCTTTTCCCCCATACATACTTAATTTCATGCTAGAGATGTTAAAAATTATACAAGTACACAGATTTTAAATTATCTTTATGTAAAAAATCCATTATATAAAAAAAATATTTGACAACCCCTTAAATTAGGGGATAAAAGTGTATATGGGTCCTTCGTCAAGTTTTCAGAATATTACTACATTATTATACTTATACGAATAATATTACCATACTTACGTACCTCGTTAAAAATTAAAATGTGGTGACAAGTATTTACAAATTAAAACTTCTATGGTGATGGGAAATCACAATGATGTAGGCCCCGGTTGTTGTAAGATAAAAATCGTAATAAGCTGTATCAGAGGTTGGACTTAAAAATCTTGACATAGTAAACCAATAGACTTATGCGAATATAGTTTTTTATAATGTAACCCTTCATAAACAACGAAGAAACACGATAAATGTTTAATATTTGAATTAAACAAAGATAGAGAGTGGACTTTGAAAAATGGCACCTCTGATGTGCAAGAAATACACTCCAGAAACAGAAAGAAAATATGAACATCATAAAAAACATACGCAACACACACACAAGAAGTGAAATCCCACCAAAAACATTTTAATGTAAAATGTTGCCAAGACTAGACCATATGGCCCGCACTGTCAAAAAGTTATCAGATCTCATGTAGAGCCAAGCTTCTCACTCTAAACGCTCTGACTCTACAAGCTCTAACTTCACAAACTACAGCTTAGTCAAAATATGTGGATCGGCCGTTTCGGTACCGTCACATGGGTGTAAGGTGAAAAATTTATTCACTGTTCATTACTTTTCTGTTTTACAATAGTTCTTGGAGTAACGAAACGGCAAAGCCACATATTTTGACTAAGGAGTATAGTCTGTAAAGTTAGGGCTCGTAGAGTCAAGGCATGTAGAGTGTGAAACTTGGCTCTACATGAGGACTATACAGATTTTTTTTTTACTTTATGATACAAGTTTTTTTTTGTTTAAGGTTTGATGTATATAAACATCAAACTATGTAGTTATACTTCGCGTTCTCAACCGCCTGCGTACACCGTTAAATTAACATGTGAAACCCCCGACTTTGCCACTTTGATATAAAATCTCCTTATTTAACTTAATTAAATGAAAACATTCCGTTAGGTTATTTTCTGATTTTATTTATGACATCAATTAATCGTGCCGATAACATACTCAAGTCCGTAAACACGAATGCAAACTCATTGTAGGTACATATTAATTTACCGACATCCAAACAAAAACAACAACAATATGTAGTTATACCGTAACCGTTTCTCATACATTCCAGGTTGTAGGAATGCGTTGAAGCAGACATTTAGTCATATCTATTATAGGTGTACATACCTACTTATAACTTTGCACCGTGTTACTTATATGTTTGTTTAGGTACACATCACACCGAAACATATAACTTGTTTTTAAACTCTGTCAGTATATGAAACTGCAAGTTTGCGTACATCGATAAGTACTAACAATATTGCATTGATAAGTACCTACACTAACTAGATATTCGCGTAACCGCTTAGGTACACCCGTCGATTATTTAATTTGTGGCAAACGTGTGGCATTCAACCGAATCCGCTCCGTGCAACGCGACGCCGCACGTGTTGTATTATTTAGATATATTAGACAATTGTAAACTACAATCCACTGGCTTCCGAACATTAAATACCGCTAACCGAACCACTGTTTTCATTTTACTTGTGTGTTAGCACTCATGACTGTAAATGAAGCCATCTGAGCAAGAACGTGTCACCGTTGACGAGCCCTTCATCCCGAGGACAACAATCCCGTTAATATCCACCGCTACTTTTCGGAGACGAAAATATTCTTACAGAAAATAAACATATAATAAGGTTTTATCCTTGCTGCAAAACTTATGCTGTAATCAACAAAAATAAGACCATTTCTACAATCATTTAAGACACAATGAATCACTGAATGTAAAACCAAATATTGTGTTTATATCACTAAGCTTACATATAAGAGTGTAAGCATTGTAATTGTTTTTGCATTGGCGAGAAAAGTAGTAGTACAAACAAATGCAACCGCAAAAGCGAAAAAATCATGCCCTATGTTTAGCAGTAAATTGCGTTTATTTTGTTAGCTAAAAAAGTTTAAAAAGGCACGCGTGCCTGAAACCTTATGAAAACAGTGAATACTGGTAACATTGAGAAAAAAAATGACAATTCAAAAAAAATGACTTTGACAAGTACATAAACATAACCTCTATTTTGCGGGCAATATTTATTTTTCTTTCTAAATTTTTAATTAATTTTTCTGTAAATAATTAAATACAAAAGTTTATAACGAAATGGAAGACAGTGCACGTATAGGTCTTATAGAACATGCTGTGGGTGACTCTGAAAAATTCTCAAAAATCCTTCATGAACTATTGCGAATTATTAATCAAATATTAGAAAACCCTCATGATAATGAATTGAGAAAACTAAAATGTGAAGTTTTGAAGAATATTCTACAATATGATCGATTAACTGAGTATCTGAAACATATAGGGTTCAAAATTGTAAGTTATGCTAACAGAGTGAACACTTTTTTGCATAGTTGCACCACTTGTATTACGGTATTTTATTATTGACTGCAACAGTTCTGTATATGGATATTCTCTGTATCTTAACATACTGGATATTATTATTTAATAACAAAATATTATGTTATAAGTATAAGTACTAATTCAACACAATTAGCAACAGCTGTTAAGCATTTATGACCAGGGCCACAGAGAGAAAATCAGGGCCCATCAGGGGTATCCATGTGCACGACTTTATTTCGGCGCATGCAGTATTACAAACCAATAGCGTGTTCTCATTGGTCGTTGCTCTTTGGGCGTGAAAATTTGAAAGGATTGATTCTATGCAAACAGTCAAAATCGTCATTAAAGTGACGGAGTTTCGGAAAATCGCAGGCCCTTCTCAAACTGCAGGCCCGGGGGAAACCCACCTGTCACACTCCCCTCTCGGTAGACCTGTTTATGACAACCCTTAATACTGGTAGGACTGTAGGGATAATAAAAACAGTCATACCGGTATATAGAATTTCATTCCTTAAAAAGAATCAATTTTTCAAAGTGCCTTTTTTTTTATACCACTAAGGTAGCAAACAAGCTTACGGTCCGCCTGATGGTAAGCAGTCACCGTAGCCTATGGACGCTTGCAACACCAGGGGTATCACTTGCGCGTTGCCGATCCTTCAGAAATCTAATAACTTCTTTCATGAAGAACTCCATACTGTAGTCCTTGCAGAAAACCTTGGCAGGGAGTTTATTCCACAACTTAAGCGTTCGCGGGAGGTGGTTTCTCTGAAACCGCACTGTACGTGACCATTTAGGTTCTAAAGTGTGCGAACTAATTCTCTGCCGATGGCAAGCCGTGCGATGGTAGAAAGTAGCCGTGGGCATCATTTTGAACAATTGCTCAGAACACAACCCATTGTACAAGCAGTAGAACACACACAGTGAGGCAAAGTCTCTCCTCAGACTTAAGGGCTCGATACCGCAAGTGAGTTTGGAATCGTCGACAATTCTCACAGCTCGTCATTGAACCGAGTCGAAAAGGCCAAGCTGGTTTTCCTCCACAACGGAACGAGGGATGTTTGCACGACCCGTGTAAAAAGCGTCTCCAGTACTGTCATCTGCATAGCAATGTATGTTGTTGGTGTCCAACATGTCATTGATATGCAGTAGAAGCAGCGTAGGAGACAGCACAGAGCCTTGCGGGACACCAGCATTAATGTCCATGCTATCAGAGCAACTAGCGTCAACTATGGTTTGTATGCGTCTGCTGGACAAAAAGCTAGCCACCCATTTGCACAAACCCTCGGGCACTCCATAAGATGGCAACTTCGATAGAAGACCCCGGTGCCAGACTCGATCGAACGCCTTCGCTATGTCCAGGCTACATGCCAATGCCTCCCCCTGACTCAATGGCTAGTGCCCATCGGTGTGTGAAAGCCATATTGATGGTCACTGACCAGATCGTGTACTTCTAGGTATCTTAGAAGCTGTGTGTTGATCACACGCTCCATCACCTTAGAGGTAATAGCGATAGGCCTGTAATTCGATGGATCTGGTATATCGCCCTTTTTGGGCACCGGGTGCACATTTGCAGGCATGAAGACGGAAATTGCCTAGTGTGGTAGGAAAGCGCGAAGAGGCGCGTGAGTACAGGACATAAATCAGGAGCACACTGCTGGTATTACGTCTGGCCCACTCGACTTATGAACGTCTAGAGAAAGCAACGCCCGCCGGACCTCCTGCTGTGTTATGGAGATTTCCGGCACGGTCTTACCGCACCACGGTATAGTAGGTGGTACAGCGCCTTCATCGTTCATGTTCGAGTTCGAGGCAAAGAGACTGCCCAGTAGATCGGCTTTCTCTTTAGCACTATGGACCAAGTCACCACCGTTCTTTCGCCGTGGTGGTAACGACGACTGGCAAAAGTTTCCTTCGGCAGCTTTGGCAAGCGACCAGAAAGCACATCTCCCAGAATGATAGCTCGCAAGTCCCCCACCTATTTTGCCGATGAATTGGAATTTTGCTCTGGCAGTTGCTTTCTTACTGAACCTCGAGGCAGCATTTAATTTGCGTTTTAACTCAGAAATATTCGGATCCTTATTATAACGAGCCGTGGTCCAAGCCTGATATGCATTTTGCTTAAGAATTTTAGCTTTTCTGCAAGACCTATTAAACCACGGTCGTTTTTTGACGGCGGCAGCTACTCGCGGGTTAGGAATATAGCATTCCATACCAGCAAGGATTGTCTCAGTGACTGCGGCTGCGCAGACGCCATTATCTTCTGAGTTAAAGCAGACCTGCCTCCACGGGTACGATGCGTAAAATTCTTGCAATCCATCCCAGTCCGCCGACTTATAGTGCCACAAACGACGCCAATTAGTTGGCCCAGAAGGATCAGGTTGTGTGCATGACACTTGAGTCTGAACGAGACAGTGGTCCAAGGAGCTAAAAGGCGCATCCACTGAGACGGAGTATCCGTCCGGACGAGTTCGAGTTTGTAGCCGGGATAGTGAAGGTATGATGGGTCGGCCGGGCAGGATATTTGCGTCTCCGTTAGAAAAAGAATGGTCGGCTGCGCAGTTTCGAGATGGTGGTGGACTGCGTTAAGATTTGCGTGAATACCCCTGATGTTGCAAAAATCCACATTATATGTGGATGGAGTAGCCGCTGTACAAACTCTTTTCTTTTTCGTTCTCATGGCCATAATATATAAAAAAAGTTACTAAGACTAAGGATGAGGATTCACTGCACAGACAGCTTAGAGGATAAAAGGTGCGGTTCTAAGACTGCCGAGGCTCGCCACAGATGATACGGTTGCTGGCACGGCGGGCGGAAGGGCCCCTGATCCCCCTCTGTTGTAGTAGCCGGGTCCACTCCGGTGTCCTTCTCCGGCGCGACTACCACTTCAGATACTTTACACAGGCTGGCGGATCAGCCTCCCAGGGCGGAGATTAAGTGATCCCTGGGTTCGGGATCCCGTTCAACCTGCGAGCGGCAAGCGGTCAGCCGTTTCATCAGGTCTCCCTGACCGCCGAACCAGCACGCCGCGTCTACGCCGAGCATGACAACAACAAGCACCGCCGGTCCTCCTCTGTCCGCGCAGCGAATCCTCAAAGAGCTCTGACAACCTTACTCACCGCCAGGAACACAACACTACTCAATGTTAGTGTTATTATGGCCGCGGTTGACTGTAAGTTGGAGAGGTACTTCCCCAGTTTGGGCCGCTCATTCAAGCAAGTACTCGCTATGCCCTGCTTTAGTTGTTCGGATGGCTTATTTGAGGGAGTACTTGCAGTGCCCTACCTCTCTTACACCAAACAGTGACACGGGTATTTAGAATTCCATTTTTTAAAGCTTCACTGCTGCCCCAGTTGATGCTGAGATGGGTTCCTTTTTTGTCATCACATCGTACGACTATCTATGTACCGCTACTCCTATATTATGTTGCCTATTTGTGTCTGTTATGTGTTTTGTTTAATGTGTAGCCACTTATGTTTGATAGATGCTTGTCTTGTTATTGTCTGTTTAGTGGTGCCGAAGAAATGTTTATGTCTATGTCTATGTCCAAAGAGAATAAATTTTTCAAACAAAGTTTTGACTATAAATGTTTGGAACTAAAAATAAACATTATTATTATTATTAAGTAAAGTTTGGTTATGTTTACAAGATTTGCAAAAAGATTCTGAGTCAGGTTTATTTAACAATACAATTGAACCATACCACCACCAATGTGTTTTTTTTTCAATTAGTGTCTTAGTCAGTAAATATTGACGAACAAGAACAATTAATTATTAAAGTATCATTTTTATTATTTCAGATTCAAAACGAAGTGACATATGGCAAAGAGCAGCCGCTCACTAACTTGAGACTAGCACAAGCGGCTATAGAAAGGAAGATCCATTTCTGTTGTGGATCATTAAAAATGAAAGCAACAAGTTCAAAAGATATTGTTGTGAAAAAACCTATACTAAAGCCCTCTAAGATATTGGTATGTGCCACATCTAATAATTCTGTAAGAATACATAAGTGATATAGCTAATAAATAATTGTATATAGCTAATGATGATGTAAAGTCATCTTCAAACACAAAATTAAAAACCAAATATTAACATTAGGCACACACACTGTTGAGAAGTTAATCAGGTTGCAAATAAAAATAAGACAACAACTCACAACATATCATTGCTATATCAATAGAGCAGTCAATTTTAAATTTATTGTAATCTTGAAATTGAAGTAATATTACCAGGTATTCAACCTATTGCTAAGTATTTGCTTTATTAATTTGCATTTTATAGAAAACCAGTAATGCATTTCTACTAAAGATAGAAGATTTATTTAATAATATGATTAAATATGAGGATGAAGAGCTTCAAGAACTGGCTCGGCAGCACATTCCATTAGTGACACTGCAGTTGATGGCATTAGATAGAATGCAGGAATATCAGAAACAATTAAAGGCAGGTGAGGCTTACTAATTTAATACAAAGATAAATATTAGATTCTAAGAAAACAGGTTTGAAAAGGACCGGCCGAAGTCAAAGTTTTGGCTGTACTTTTGACACCATTTTACTTAATATCCAACCATGACGTGACAAGACCATCCTTAAATCATCACAACTTTACTGGATAGTGAGGGATATATCCTCCCTCGTAGCCTAGTTGGTAGTGTGATGGACTACCGTGCAGAGGGTGTGGGTTCGATTCCCGCACTGGAAAAACATTTATGTGTTAAACATTTGTGTTTGTCCTGAGTCTGGGTGTACTTATGTATGATGTGTATGTATTTACAAAAAAAAAAAGTAATATATATGTATTTATATCCGTTGTCTGGCACCCATAACACAAGCTTTGCTTACTTTGGGGCTAGACGGCGCTGTGTAATGTCCAAAAATATTTATTATTATTATATTGTAATAATTTTTATAATATGGATTTTGACAGTATATGAGACATCTTATCAACAAAATTCTATAATTTTTTTGTAGGTGAGGTGAAAGGACATGATATGTCTTTTGACATAGCTTTGCTTATGGAGCTACTGGGATGGTTCAAGTATAAATTCTTCTCTTGGATGGATAAGCCAAATTGCGAAGAGTGTGGAGGGCCAACACAATTCATAAACAGGACTTTTATGACTACAGAGACTGAAAAATGTGCCTTAGAGGTAAGAACAACTGAATTTATGATTTTATAGCAATATTTGTAGTCGAAATGAGGTAGTTTCCGTGTCTGTGTGTCATCTTTTCATGTTTTGTTATATACCATTAGGTATACATTCCGGCACGTAAGTCTAGCGATGCACATGACCAAATTTCCAAATTATTACTATTGATTTGGTTAAAATTGAACAGCACCAAATTATAAATTGCGAGCTTACAGGTTAAGTAGTTATCAAAAATAATTGATGCCGCTTGTTATCACTAGTATGAAAAAGAAAATTTATAACAATTCACTTGCTTGGGCATATCTTTGAACTTTTTCTATCAATACTATTGGTTACTAATCACGTACGGCATACCTCTAGTAAAATTTGATTGCCAATTGTGATTTCATTCAAAATTTAGCATATAATCAATATTAATAAAAAAAAAACGGTTAATTTCATGTAAATGACGAGAATAACAATTTTAATTATCTTCGATTTATTTTCAGTTATATAAATGTACAGTCTGCTGGAACGGAAAAGCCAAGTTTCCTCGGCACAACGACGTCCGCACTTTGCTAAGTACGCGGCGCGGTCGATGCGGCGAGTGGGCCAACTGCTTCACATTGCTCTGTCGCGCTCTCGGATATGACACGCGATATGTGTACGACACAACAGATCACGTGTGGTGTGAGGTGAGACAGCAATATTTATGCACTAGCCTTTGCCCGCGGCTCGCCCGAGCTAAATATCAACTTCTAGACTTTAGCAGGTAAGAAAATATAGCTGTAGCTAAA
This sequence comes from Apoda limacodes, assembly GCA_946406115.1. Lineage (NCBI taxonomy): Eukaryota > Metazoa > Arthropoda > Insecta > Lepidoptera > Limacodidae > Apoda > Apoda limacodes. Next base: position 20,998,979 of record OX291541.1, on the reverse strand, counting down.
GGAATTAGGTTATAGTTATTCCTGCAGAAATTTCTGAATTTAATGGGATATCTGGAAGAAAATGTACCTATCTACAACATCTATACAATTCATAGTATAAGCTAACTTCATTACATATTTTAGCGTAAAGTGTAGTATACGTTAGCAAAAATAGAACAGGTACGTTCTGTACCATTACCGGAGCACGGAGCTTGTTTTGTGAAGCAATTTTTACACCTATATAGTATGTATCTTTTGAACACTTCGCCGTCAACAAATTTTGTACTTACTTACGCGGTATTTTAGTCCAGTGCTATCAACTTCAAACAAAATTATGGCGATACAGATATGTTATATTCGTAATAGTTGTTTTAAGCATTGTAATCATTTACATACATTGAAATTCACCTCTATCCCCAGATATTTGACTACGACAGTAACAGCTGGATGCACGTAGATCCTTGCGAAGCCAAGTTGAACGCTCCGCTCATGTACAGCCACGGATGGCATAAAAAGCTGTCCTACGTCATAGCTCTATCTAGAGATGACTTGCAAGATGTCACCTGGAGATACACTACTAACCACAAAGAGGTACCTAACACATTTTTAGTTTCACAAAACAGACTTTGTATCCAAGGTAGTTTGATATTGATGCCAAATTAAACACCAGAAAAACGTCGTTATAAGTACCATACAGATTAGTACATATATCTACATAGAAAGAAAAATAAAAAATATTTACAACAAAGGTCTTAATCAGTTTTTTTTTGTAACTGTGGGTATTATGTCACCGTATTAATTATTAATTCTGTTTTTGTGCTCTTTACTAAGATTTTTTTAATACCACAAGGTGGCAAACAAGATTACGGCCCGCCTGATGGTAAGCGGTCACCGTAGCCTATGGACGCTTGCAACACTTAGGGCATCGCTCTCGCGCGTTGGCCTCCCGGGTTTTTGCAATACGATCATGATGTTGCTTTCTGTATAGCTTTGTTGCAACGTAAAGGAATAGTGCGTTGCAATATTACCCATGGAAAATCTATTTCCGTGGGAACTGTGGGATAAAAAATTTCCTTTGTCCTTAGTTGTCAGATACTTACTAATAGCAATGCTAAAATGTGTTTTTGAAGGTGCTGCAACGGAGAAAACAATGTGATGAAAAAGAACTGGTGTTGGCCATCATGACGTTACGGGAACATAGGCAGCGGCAAGTTTCTGACGCCAGGAGGCGATATTTGAACAAAAGATGTTTGCAGGAACTCGCTCAACTTATGGTTGAAAGGTATATCGTATTTCCTACTAATATTATAAATGTGAAAGTTTGTAAATGTGTATGTGTTAGAATGTTTTACACCTTAACCCTGCAACAACTGAACAGATTTGTTTGAATTTTAAAACGGAGATAGCTTATACCGTCCATTAACACATAGGCGCATATGACACACTTTTATCACGGAAAATTAACAAGTTTCCGCTGAAATAACTAATGGGTGTCGTAAAACCTACTTGAAATTCAATTTTCTACCAAAAAACATATTGCAATTGAATTTTGAGAGGTTACTTGTGGAATAAAACATCCGAAAAATGCCCGTCTTTGCTGGCATTTTGTGAAATTTTGACCTAATTGTGGTTAAATTTCGTCAATAACTCGACGAATTTCGGTTATGCGCTCAGAATTTGTCTGTGGATTACTTGCATACACTTTTCCCTTCAGAAAATCCCCAAAAAAATAGTCCAGAGATGTCAGATCACACGATCTTGGTGGCCAGTTTACTTCTCCTCGCTGCGAGATAACTCGTCTTGGAAATGTTGTCTGCAATAACTGCATTGTTTCAGCCGCAGTATGGCATTTGCACCATCCTGTTGATACCAAAATCCACACCACACGGTTACACAGGGAAGGTGCATAGGTTGCTGATGGATCACTCGTGGGTTTAAGTCCCCCAAATTCGACAGTTCTGTTTGTTGACGTACCCATCAAGTTGGAAGTGCGTGCCTCATCTCTAATTATGATGAGTTTTTTTGAATAATCGCCATCGACTTGTTGATGCTCCAGTATTCAATTGACGAATGTTTGGGGCTGCGCATGCGCATGGTCTGCTAGCTTTAGATGTTGTGTTAATTGAATATTGTAAGCGTGCAGGTGCATTAGTCAAAACTCGTTGCAAAGAGCTTCCGGACAGGTTTAATTGTTGAGAACGATGACGAATGGAGGTGGATGGGAAGTTCGTGTACACTTTGTTTAACTGCTTCAATGTTTTCAAGCGATCTACCTCTACGAGGATGGCCACCTGCTATGATATCCTGGACAGAGCCAACAGTTTCAAATTTATTAATTGAATTCTTCACAGCAGCTTGAGATGGTGCATGTTGATGACCGAAAAATGTGCGACATCTTCGGACCGCTTCTGCAAAGTTCTCACTATTGCGGTAGTGGATTTTCACAATTTTTAAACGTTGCTCGATTAAATTGAACTTTTCTGATGATAACTACAAAAGATTCGCGTCCCATTGTTAACACAATGAAAATTATTGGAGATTCAAGTAGGTTTTGAGACACCCTTTATAACCGAAGACCTGTGGCTATAGCTATAACTTGCTGTAGAAAGCGTTATAGCGTGGGCGGAGCCGCGTAAAAAACTAGTCCAAATTATGTTACGACTAGCTTTTCCAACGGCTCCGCCCGCCTAGAATTTGGTTATTGGCGTGAATTTCGTACGGAAATCCATAATTATACTAAAGAAGTTTGCTAAAGCAAGCTATATCTGTAGCTCGTTCAAGTTTGATTCGGTTTTAGTTATTCCTATCTCTCTGCCAAATTTTAGCTTATTTGGATGCTCCGTAGCGGCGGGATTGAGTAACAAACAAATTTTTATTATTAAATATGTTGTGGATGAAGCCTCTTTTATTTTAATATTATTATATGAAACATAAGAGCGGTGTAGCTTTGAGAGGAATAATAATTATATTAACAGTAATTAAGTAATATGTGACTAAGTTATAATATGTAGCTAGTAAATAAATAAATAGGATTCTTGAGACTCGCTTAACAGGGTTTAAACAACCGGTGAATCCCTGCCGAGGTTATCCCTAAGGACTAGAGGACAAAGATTACATATTTAAAGGGTCGACAACTCTATCGACTGCGCTAACCGCTCAATATCAGGCGGGCCGTAAGTTTGCTTAGTTATTTTAGTAAGTTAGTTTCCATTAAGGGAGCTCTTTACTTTACAACAATGTCAAGTTATTGAATGTATCGTTTCTAGAAAACCTTCAGATTACGAATCGCATGGTCGGGTCTCCGGATCAAAAGAATGGCGGACGGAGAGAGGAGAAATAGGGACGCAAAGCGGCTATGTGTTTGAGTTCTCCCACCCAGGTAGTTACAGTGTCCGGTATTATACGGCGCCCGACAAATACCGGGTTACTTGTGAGGGGACCGAACAAAATGTCCTTAACTCTTGGTCTGCTGGGGTGTATGAGAGTAAGAAAATGTTCAGGAAGACTGAAACTGATTGGCGAATGGTGTACTTGGCAAGACAGGGTAAGTTGTTTTGTAAGTTTTACAAGTGTAAGAAAAAAGACCGAAATGCTTTCATACAGTTCTTGATCTTGAACAAGATGAAAGAAGTACAAAGTTTTAAAGAGGATAAAATAAATCGATAAAAATCAAAAATATGTGGCAATTTTAGAGCTAAGATATCGGTCGAGGTTTAAAATGCGGGTTTTAGTATTATTTGTATCATCAAGTAAAATATGAACTAACGAAACCATAAATCGTTACAAACTACGAATAACGATATCTAGTGACAAATAGGGTGTGTAATAAACGATTATAATTACGAACAATACTAGTGATACTACACTTGTTTTCAGTTTTTTCGTGTTTTAGATTGTAGATCAATGATTTTGTATTTTAAAATTGTTATTTTTCAACCCCGGGTCTACAGATCCAGGGGCCTATTGAAAAAAATTGCCAAATTCTCATTTACTATGACAAGTCGAAGTGCATTGCTGAATCGATAATCATCAGTGTATATTTGTTCCATAAATTCCATAGTGGTTCCGCAATGTTCTCCAAATTGTCATTGTAATTTACAATTGTCACGTTTATTAACTTGGCCCCATTATGGAAAAAAATCTGTATTGGTTTTAATTTAACAACATAATTAGTCACTTTTGGATTATATAAGCGTTTTCTTTGTATTTCAGAGGGTGAACCTGATGGTGAGTTGACGTGGAAGTTGTCAACAAGTGGCGAGGGTCTTGGGTTCGATTCGATATCCGTCAGGTTGAGTTCCATGCTGTATGAGAATGGTAACATTGACTGGAAGATCAAGTTTGACGACGGGGATGAGATTTCTGCTAATTTAGGAGGTAAGTTTTTCGTTGCGACAATTTCCATGTCCAGAATGTGTGCTAGCTGTCAGCGATGATTTATGGTTCTTAGACCTTGAGGCTTAATCTTTAATTATAAATTATCTTGCGTTAATTATTTAAGATACTTGATTGACTCCCTCGCAGCCTAGTTGGTAGTGTGGCCAGCTGCTGTATAGAGGGTGTGGGTTCGATTCCCGCACTGGACAAACATTTATGTCATAAAATAAACATTTGTGTTTGTCTTGAGTCTGGGTGTGTCTATGTATGATATGTATTTACAAAAAAAAGTAATATTTATGTATTTATATCCGTTGTCTGGTATCCATAACACAAGCTTTGCTTACTTTGGGGCAGCTGGCGCTATGTGCAATGTCCAAAAATATTTATTTATATTTATTTATTTATACCGGGGCGGAACGGGGTACCGGGGTTGAACGGTACTAGAGCTGCATTCTCGCTAGGGGCAACGGAGTTGCGTGATTCTACAACGTTTAGTTTGCTTCGCTCCTTTAAGAGTTTGTCTTCTTGTACGCGGTCTCCACTCTAGGACACGTCTGCTCCATCGGTCCTTCGACAGACATGACTAGCCCACTTCAGTATTATTAATTCAGTTAAGTTTTGTATTTGTATAAACAAACTTATATTGATAAATAATGGTTATTTTTCATTCATACACTCACAAATTGTAAAAAATCCGTTCCACCCCGGGTTCCTCTACACTGCAATACCATTTTGTATTGATCAATTTTAATGAGACTATTTAATTATGTAGCAATTGGAAATATTTGCAATTTACAATTTGATTGGCAAATATTCCTTTAATAAGCCTTAGTAGTTTTGCATAATATTTGTTTTTGTTATTTGTAATATATTTTGAAAAATTTATTGTTATTTTCTGCATTGTTATTTTTTAAGTTGAGAAAGTAAGAGTCATAATGAGAGTTAAAATTAATGTCATGGTGTAAGTATTAGACTTTGCCCTTTCTAAAAATAAATATCGAAATAATATATGGTATATGGACATAATAGCCTCCTTGCCTTCAGGGAGGTGCTGCTGCCCCATCCTTGCCCAAAAGCTAGCTACACACATTATATGGGATATTTATCATTTTGCTACTTTATTAAGGGTTCCATTTCATTCTAAAAAAAAATACAGCGATCCATCTTTTATTGTTCTAGAAGTGGCAACACAGTTTGATCGGCAATGCAAATTAGTTTCAATAACAGCAGAACTGTCCGGAGGTATGACAGACGTGGCATGGCAACACCCACAACTTTTCCGACAATCATTGGACAGCAAATCTTGTACCTTCGAAATTTTGGCTACAGTTGTGAAGAACTAAGCGTTCTATCCGATATACACACAAATATTGTATTCATGATTTTGTTTAAAAGTCAGTGTTATAAAACGTGTTAAACGATTGAGGGTATTTTAAATTTCTGTATATTTTATGTTTTTTTTTTATTTTAAGTAAGCAATTCACTTAATTAAGGTTTGAACTATAACATATATTTTTTTACGTCAAAAAGTGTACTCAGGACTGTAACAAAATCAATCAAATTCTTGCAAACTTACCTCGTTTGGATATGCCATCCTTCAGTTACTGCTTCGATCCTTATAGACTTAGGTTGAAGTTACACAGCCTAAAACTTAATTCTTTAAAAAGGGCTATCGAATACAAAAAAATTTCTTCAAATTACACTTCCAGAAATTAGTGCGCTCAAACATGCAAATTAACGCTTTATGTTGTAGAAATATACCTAGATCTACAAATCTTAAGACAAATAAAATCGGCCAAGTGCGAGTCGGACTCGTGCACAAAGGGTTCCGTACCATTATCTATAAAACCGGACGGACGGACGGACGGTCAGCGAAGTCTTAGTAATAGGGTCCGTTTTTTACCCTTTTGGTACGGACTCCTAAAAAGAAGTCCGTCTGTCACCAGGCCCGTCTGTCACTAGGCTGTATCTCATGAACTGTGATGAAAAACTGAAATTCAAAATATTTTTAATATTTTTCTATATTCATTTAGTGCGATCCTTGCGCTTGATACTTGCTGCACAGAGATTTTATATTAGGTTCCAATTCACTTAGCTTTAATCTCGAGTCTCGACATTGTGTTATATCAAGACGATTTCTTTTTTTTATCAGTAAATTACAGCACTAAATTCATATTCAGCTAAATATGAAGATGGAAACGGTAATAAAAGTTTTCTTGCACATTTGGTTGCATTTGGGTATTAAGTTTCAGTTTGTTCACAAAGCCATGCCATCGCTCCTTTTATATTAAATAAAGTTTTTACTGATTCATCATTTTGCAATTCTGTGAGTTCTTTTTGATACTGCATATTTGATATATCAGACAAATCCACTAATATTGGCTGTATCATCCATGTTGGGAAATCAATTTGTTTTAAATCAGAAAATCTTTCTTTAAACTCAGCGGATAGAATATTCAAATGATTGACAAAAACAAGTAAAGCGGTATTAGTTACTTCACATTTTTGGAGCCAATGAAACTGTTCAAAGTTTTTGTTATCAATATGTTTTTGATATAACTCTATATTGGTAATGAAATAGCTAGCTTTAATAGCATTAACACACTTTATTACTGCATGCAGTACTTCATTTAAAACAGTACCAAGTTTTCCTTATGAATAACACAATGTACAATAATCATTTTTGGATTCGCATCTTTCATCAATTTTAAGCAGCTATTTTTCTTGCCCACATATTAGGGGCGCCATCTGCAGCAGATGTTATATTTTTCATTGGTATTTAATTTCATTATTGACATCTAAGTAGTTTTTTTACTTATTACATATATATATCTTTTACAGAACAACATTTCTTCAGCAAAATGCCTGTCATCAATATATCTTACATAGGTTACCAATACTGCCTCACTGTCTCTCAAAGTTGATTCATCCATTTGTACTGAGAAATTTCTTGTTTTCAGCTTTTCAACAAGTCGTATCTCAATATCTTCACTCATTTCGTCTATTCTTCCCATGATTCCCCAATATCTAAAAGACCTGGCAGTCCACTTTTTCGAGCGTTCACAAATTCACCCAAATGGATTAATTGTGCAATCCACCACCTACCATCCCCCCGACCGACCTCTGCTCGGTCGAAAAACTATTGATAGGCGGCCTCGGCACGTACTAAAGGCCCCAGACGATCTCGCTATCCGGATAGCGAGATTAGTCTCAACGACCTCCCCTAATAGGGCCTCCCCCCTCACACGACGCCGACGTCCCTGGGTTCGTCGGCGAACGCACGGACCTATCTCGTATACGGGGTATCAAAGAGTGCCGGGGCGCTTCTCGCCCCTACTCAATCGCAATCTCGTCCTTCAGATTCTCGCCCCAAAATCCCGGTGAAGCAGTAAACATAGTCAGTTCAAAAGAAAAAAAAAAAAGTTTATTCTTCTGCCAACCGTATTGTTACTGAGTGGCATAGCTTTTACATCTTTGTCATCTTTTTCTAGAACCGTTTTAAGAAATACTGATATTGACGGTTTTATTAAATTCTCTCCTATAGTGTGATTTTTTCCAGTTTAAGCGATTAATAAAGAAATTTGATAACTAGCCTCAGAAAGACGATTATTTGTTTAGGTATAGACGAGTATTTCATACTTATCCTTTAAGGTTTTAAAGTAACTTAAATCTGAATTTATATGAGCACTATGTTTCGCCTTCAAATGCGCCTCAAGACGACCTCGTTTCATAGATTCGTTGGTCAAGCATTGCTGGCATAAAAGACAAAACGGCATCCGCTCATCATAAACAGCGGGTATGAACCCAAATTTTAAATATTCCTCCGAATATTGACGAGTTATCATCTTGTTTGTTTCACTCTTTTTATTATGAGTTATAAAAAAATCAATTAAAAAATAATATAATAATGCATATGTTAAAATTAATTTAATATGACAAGAGTTAACGTATACGCAAAAAAACATATTTATTTGAATGTATATAATACACTTGCTGCTGCCTGAACGCTATACTATAACATCACTTATTGTGAACGAAACCATAGCGCGATCTAATTCGACGCCAACGCCATCTAGTTAGCTATTAGGAAACATTTTTATATGGTGAAAAATTATAACACATCTAAGTTATGACTTTACACGATTTTTATAACATAAAATAAATGGCTATGTGTGAGTAGATTAATTTATAATTAAGAAGCAAGTCAAATATGCGTCGTTAGATTACACGTTGTTACAGAATGCGTTGAAGAAAAAAAGGTTCACTGCTCGTTCCCCGTAGGTGATAGCGTGATAATATGTAGCCTATATGTTGACCCGACTTCTTAATAATATTCGTGCCAAATTTGAAGTAAATCCATGCAGTACTTTTTAGTTTATCCCGAACATACATACAGACAGACAAAAATTCTAAAAACTATATTTTTGGCTTCGGTATCGATTATAGATCACACCCCAAGTATTTTTTTAAAAACATATTCAATGTACAGTTTTGACTTTCCTACCATTTTATTATATGTATAGATTCTTTTATTGCACCACTAACAAAAATACAAAATAATTAACAATAAAAGAAATAGCACAAGGCGGCAATATCGCTAAAAAGGCTACCTTTAAGCCTCGGTCACACGTAGCGATTTATTGCTGCTATTTTCTGCTTGCGATTACTAGCAGCTATAAATCACCGCTACCGTGTGATCGTCTACACCTATTGTCGACTACATGCTGTTTTTAGCAGCTAAAAATCTCACTCGATTGGTGCCGTGTAGTCGAAATATCGTCCGCCAAAAATTTAACATGCTTTGTTTCTGGCTACTCGCGCTAATTTTAGCAACTGTCCTGTCACACGTTGCTATTTATCGTTCATCTATTTTACGCAAGCTAAAAAATTCAACATGATCAATTTTATAGCGGCTATAAATGTGGTCAGCGATTTTTAGGTCGTGCATGGTCACATAGAACCAATTTTTGCTGGCGCACAATAGCAGCAACACAGCGCTACGTGCGACTAAGGCTTTAAGCAGAGTAATATTGACAGGACTGTAGGTGATACACAAAGATGACATACATAAGTAATATAATGTAGCGGACCATATCGTACCGCTACAAGCAAGGCTGACGTCACGCGTCCTACATCGCGCTATCGAAGTTTTCTTCGCAGTTCAGTATATAAAGAAACCGAAGTACAAGTTAAGTGGACCACGGCGGTCCCCAGGCATAACACCTCGCCTGGCAGGAGATCTCCTCTTTGCCGCCACTCCACATTGGTGACCCCGAGCTGAACATTGACGCACCTTTCGCAGCAGCAGCCTACTCCTTCGTACCAGGTACACGGACCAGTTTTCAACCGTACGCTTCGCATCTCCGAGCTTTCATCAGGACCTATCGCAGCACTTCAGCGCTTCCTAGTTCCTGCAGCTCCTCTCCGGCGACGCAACTGTACAGCATTTAACCACATACTGTTGAGGACTCACACTCCAGCGTGGCACTCCCAATGTACAGCATCACACCACTCTGTCGAGTACTCTCACTCCAGCGTGGCATTCTTTGCTCGTCGCTTCTGCCGCTAACTCAGGCCAGTGTCTCGATTCAAAGTGACACACAGCCAAATCATTCTATGGACCCGACTCACTGTGGCCATACTCAACCACCACGCCAGCACTCGCCAGTGTCTCGACTCACTGCAGACACACAGCGAGCAACGTACCAGTCCGACCCACCGCAGACTGCAGATATTCGGCATGCACTACACGCCCTCCCGACTCACTGTGGAAGGCGCATAAACTCGGCATTCTCAAGATTGTACGCAAGCATCACTGCAAGAATTATCGACCTTCGTCTGGGAAGGGAGTGATGTAGCGGACCATATCGTACCGCTACAAGCAAGGCTGACGTCACGCGTCCTACATCGCGCTATCGCAGTTTCCTTCGCAGTTCAGTATATAAAGAAACCGAAGTACAAGTTAAGTGGACCACGGCGGTCCCCAGGCATAACACCTCGCTTGGCAGGAGATCGCCTCTTGGCCGCCACTCCACAATAATAAGTAAGAATTAAAAATATATGACTATACATATAGATAACATACATAAACATATACATACATACATAATATACATAGTAAGTTATAAACAATAAATAAAAAAAATATTATAAATGTGTTTGAATAACCAGAGGTTGGTCAAAATATAGAAGACTGGTACAAGAGCGAAGTGTTTAGACAAGAAGAGCTGATAAACAGAAACCGTTATTTTAGATAAGATGGTGTATATGGATGGACGTTATGAAGAGTGAAAGAACATGTACATTCCGGCGAAATCGGATTAAAACCCATTTACTTAGATGACATCCTATTTTTAAGGCAAAAGAAGAAGAGAAGCTTCCGCTATCATTATACTAATGTTTCTCAGCTATATTTTTTCTTTTCAGCATGAGAAAGTTTGTTATAACAAATAGCTTTTACTCATGTCATAATACAAGTTAAATGGATACTGCACTATAAGGTAAGTGGAAGATAAAAAGTCCGAGCCGATATCTGACGTGTAGTAAAAATCGCTTACGAAGCCTAAAATAATATTCTAATTTTTTTATTTCTTACGTAAACATTTTAGGTGTCACAAATTCGGCCTTCTGTACAGTAGGTGAGCCCATTACAGCAAAACTGCTTCTGAAGCAGTATATCTGGACTAAGATGGCTATATATATATTCCATACATCATTAGTTACCAGCTTAATTGTAATAAGCGTTAAAATGGAAGACCGGGGCAGAATAATAGACTCATTAGCCAATTCCAGACAAACTAAAAATATTAAGTAGGAACTGCCGACCTTACATAAAACTTTTAAACTCTGTTTTATTGATTGAAAGAATGCCTTATTGATGCATTTTTTTAATACCAACAAGCTTACGGTCCGCCTGATAGTAAGCGGTCACCGTAGCCTATGGACGCTTGCAATACCAGGATCATTTCTTGCACGTTGTCGACCCTTTAATAATCTAATTACGTGTTTCTTAAAGAACCCCATACTGAAGTTTCTAGAGAAAACCTTGGCAAAGAGCTCTATCCGTACCTAAGTGTTTGCGAGAGGAAGTATCTCTTTAACCGTATTGTGCATGACCATTTAGGTACTAAGGTGTGAGGCTAAATTTCCTGCCGAAGGTGATTGGTGCGATGGTAGAAAGCAGCTGCGGGCATCGTTTCTTACTATTTGAACTGAGTTAAAGGGGCCGAGCTGTAATCAGGGTGCACCCACCCAGAGATGGCAGTTATTCTTTTGCAGTACTCTATGTCAGGCCAGAATTGCGACTTATAAAGTAGCAACCTTTTGCCCTGAGATGAAGGGTATATGACCTGGAGAAAATGTAAGCGGCGTCGGGGGTATTTTACGGTGTTATCACAGACCTAGGATTTTTTCTTATATCTATGGGTGTTATCATGATTTATTTTTTTAAGAAGTCTGCGCTCCTGAACACAAATAGGGTTCATGGAAGTGTAAGCATTCGTTTAGTTTTAATGTTATAAATACAATTATTTCGCCTTTACTCCATTAAAGAGTCTGTGAGATATCCATATTTAATATTATAAATGCGGCATTATCTGTCCGTTTGTTACCTTTTTCACTGCTAAATTACTGAACCGATTTCGATGAAATTTGGCAAGATAAAAACTTGCATCTTGGAGAAGGACATAGGCTACTTTAAAATGTCAAGTGTGAGTCGCTTGTTTTACTATAATCAAGGTTGCCGTAGAAATCCTACGCCGATAACCGAAATTAGTGCGGGCAGAGCCCATCGAAAAGGCTAGTATATAATAAATAAGTTAACATCTGATGGTGCGCTGTGCCCCCCCCCCCCTCCTTTACTACGACTTGGCTGTTATAACATAACTGTAAGCCTACTTCCTTATACGTTACTTCAGTCGAACCCAGAATAACACGATTTGTTGAGTAACCTGAGAGAGCCAAACTTACCTATGCATTATGGTTGTTTGCCTAAGGGTAAAAGCTATGATAGATGACGAGTGATACTAAAGTAAATATGTCAAAAGTAAAAATATCAATTAAATAATATCTATTATGATAGCAGTCGTTAAGCCAAGTCGGAGACCTTATATGAATGGCCAGTAATATTTTTTTATATTATTTAGGTGGCCTTTCAGCTAACAGTTCGTCTGATGTTAAGTGGTTACAGCAGCTGAGTGGACGCTTGCAACACCAGGGATATTACTTGCGCTTTGCCGCCCCTTTAAAGAACCCCATGCTGTAGCTGCAGTTTCTAGAGAAAATCTTGGCAGCAAGCTCATTCCATAACCTAAGCATTCTTGGGAAGGAGTTCCTCTAAAACCGCACTGTACGACACCATTTTAGGTTTAAAGCTGTGAGGATGAATTCCCTGCCGATAACAAGCGGTGCGATTTCAAAAAGTTCCTTTTTAGCAATTCCCATTATACAAGTGGTAGATGACACACAGGCATAGTTTCTCATGAGACTTAAGTAAGGGTTCGTTTGCCAATTTCACGCGCGCGATGGACTATGACCTAAACCTCCTTTCTCTAAGGAGAGGCCTGTACAAGAAAAAAAAGGCTGAGGAAAGACATTTCGAAATTAACGAGTGCGACGACTTAATGGCATAACAAATATTGAATCAGGGCACTCAATGTGTTCAAACTATTAATTGAATGGAATAACACAAATGCCTGTTCATAAGTAGATCATGTCAATTTTGATTGATAAAAATTATGTCATTTATTATTTAAGGTGTAGTGAATAACGCCTCCAAAAGATATTCTTTATTTTCTCTGTGTACAAAACACATTTAAAAAATGTTAAAAATTTTAGGAACTACTTATAAGCTATTTTAAGAACGTTATACATCGTTTTCTAGAATATACCTGTAAGTTATCTCTAGCTATATCTGAACGCGTCTTCAATAGTAGATTTTACTGGACTGATAAAGTTTAAATTTTGAACACATGAATTTTTGTGGCCACAAACACAGACGTCTAACGTAAATAAATGGATTTAACAATGCTGTTGGAATTGGGGAGTAAATTGGAAATTTTAAAAACGTTAATCAAATGAAAGGGTTTTTGTGAGGATATTTTTTTTATTTAAAGGTAAAAGATCTGAAGAGTAATTTAATTAAGAAAAGACATGAAAATTGACCGTTTCCCCCTTACTTTATCTCCAAAACTACGGAGCCTAAAATATTGAAAAAAAAAACAATAAAGTTTTTCTAAATTACAGGAAAACCAATTAGAAGCATGGTAAATCTCTCAATATAATAAAATTATCAGTTTTTGAGTAGTAAGTCATAAAAAAAAACTTTTAGGATTCCTTTTAAGTCCGGAACCCTTGGTGTGACCGGTTTTGTATTTCCTTACTAAATTGCTACCGCAGTAGTTTAAGTAGCGGTAGTAGAATTCGGGCATAAGTTGTGCATTTGGGAATGGTACTGAGTAATGTAATACGCGATTGCGGCGCTACTGGGCAGAATACTCCCTAGCAGCGCCACTTAGAAATGGTACTGAGTAATGTAATACGCGATTGTGATGTTATTGGACATCATACTCCCCAGCAGCGCCATTTAGAATTGGTACTAAGTAATGTAATACGCGATTGTGGCGATGCTGGGTAATGTAATACGCAACTTTTGAAGATAACTCTACTTATTATGAACTTTCTAAGTAAAAGTACAGCGTCATATACAACACATCTATGGCTTATTAAAATCAACAGGTACTATAGTTCTCGCGTAACAACCACATTTACGAACAGACAAACATTGGGTTTTATATATTTAGGAATATTGCAATTTGCAAGGTTGTATAGCGGAGTTAGAGGTTCGAAGCCTAGATGTACGGGTTCTTCCTCGTAGTCAAACTATTTAGTCTGTACCAATGAGTCTTTTTTTTAATTTCTTGATTTTATTGATTATTCACAGCACTAGCTTATCGGTGAAAGAAAATCATCGTACAGAAACCTACATAAGTCAAAAAAAAAGACATATGTGTTCCATATTCCGCACTGGGCCCGCGTGTGGACTATATGTCTCAAATCGCTGAGGGAAGGGTAGGCCGTTTTCAAACAATGGAGACGTATAAAGCTGATATGGTGATAGGTATGGGTTGTTCTCCTGTGTCCAACTATTCTGTCCAACTAGTTGTACAAACAAGAAATTTTATAATACCATTGCGCTCAAAATAAAATAAAATCGATTTTGACCACACCATATTTTATTGAATCACACTTAATATTTGTTAACATAATATAATTTTCGAGTTGGTTATTATATCAAGTCGCCTGAATTTGAGGATTCTGTCACTGTGGGGGGGTCAAGGAGGTTTATTTCAAGCTGTCTCCTGCCCTTAAATTCTGCCCCCCAATTGTAAAAATATTTAAACTTTAGAATTTAAAATAAAATAAACTACGCAACTCCGTCGCGTGGGGGGGAAGTGAGGGGTACTAGTTCTTTTCGATCTGACTTGCCTTCTAGGTGATTGTACTCTTCGTCTAGGCAACGAGCGTTTTCTTCTTCCGGATCTTTTGGATTTAACAGCAGATCTCAGGGTCAACTTTCTCTGTTCAATAGCTTTACGAGTTTTTGTAACGAAAACAATTGCCACTTCAGCACTTTTCTTTTTGCTTACCTTTAGAGTTTTTTGTTTATCCTGATGTAAAGGCGGCGATTTGAGTGTCTCTATATCGGCAAAATATTTATATTACGTTTTGCTAATGTGGCTTTTACAGTAAATGAAATAGTGTGTAAATATGTGGTGTATATATATGTAAAAAAATGCTGAGAAAAAAAAAATTAAACAGTAATAAAATGTTAGTAACACGCTTACGGACTACTTGTTATTATAACCTAGTTACATTGTACATAGTTCGTCGGCAACGTTGAAATTCTAAGTACCTGGTCGGATTAAAGGTTAAAACGTACAGGCGGTTTCACAATGCGCCCAGATTTTGTCTGTCTGAGAATTGACGACTTTGCTGGCTGGCCGGTCGCTACTACCTGAACTCGAATCGGTGTTTTTGTGAGACGGCACAAGGTCACCGTTGAACAAGTAGGCTGGTTTTAGCCTATCTATCGATATCCACTGTTCTTTGTGGCCTAAATCGATTAAATAAACTTTTTCTCTTCTTTGTATAACTCTGAAGGAACCTTGGTAGGGTGCTTGTAGTGACCTCCTGTCTGAGTCCGTCCGGAGGAAAACGTGTGTACAAGTATGTCGGTCTGTATGTACAAATATTGTCCTTGAGTCAGTGTTTCTTGTGTGTTTGGGTTTGAGATTTCCTATTGTTTGGCGTAATTTAAGTAAGAATTCGTGTGAGTCTCCTACGTTTTTACTTAAACGTTTACGCGTCTGTCCGTATGTCATTTCAGCAGAGCTTATTTGGTTGTCAGTTTTGGGTACTGACCTTAGACCGAATAGGACAGTAGGTAGCTGTTCTACCCACGACGTTGTGTAGGATTGCAGTCTAGCCATAAGGGCTGCATTGAGAATGCGGTGAAATCTTTCCACTGTTGAATTATTTTGGGGGTGATAGCTCGTTGCACGTATTCTTTCAACCCCTAAGTAGGCCATAAGTTCTCTCAAAAGCGAACTTTCAAACTGTGGACCTTGATCCGTGGTGATCTTAACCGGGCCATCAAAGCGTATGACCCAGCCTTCGTACACAATTTTTGCAATCGTTTTTGCGAAAATATTTTTAATGGGGAAAGCCTCATCCCGTGGCGCGATCGACTATTGTGACGCAATACCTATAGCCGTCCGGTGACGTTGGTAGTGGCCCTACTATGTCCAAGTGGACATGTTCAAAACGATTACAAGGCGGAAAAGTACCTAATTTTGAGACGGTGTGTCGGTGTACTTTTGACTTTTGGCAAAGTATGCAGGTTTTGGCAAAGTTTCCTACATCTACATTTATCTTAGGCCAGAAGTATCTGTCTGCCATCATCCTACGTGAAGTGCGGATGCCTGGATGGCTCAGGTTGTGAATTAGGTCAAAGGCTGACCTCCTGAAAGTTTCAGGGAGATAAGGTCTCGGTTTGTTACGTGAAACCTCGCAATAAATTTCTATGTTGGTGCCTGGGATGAAAACTTTTTCGATCCTGGCAGAGGTTTTCGAGTTCAGTAGTTTTTGTAACTCGAGGTCAAGGTGTTCGACGCGTTGATTCTGTCTATTTCGACCCTTGAAAGGCTGTCAGCTGGAAAATTGTTCTGAGCGCTAATGTGGCGGATATCTGTTGTGAATTCACTTATATACATGAATTGTCTTGTCCGTCTAGGTGAGTCCTTATCACTTGGCTTCTTGTAGGAAGCATACATTAGTGGTTTGTGGTCGGTATAAATTGTAAAAACGCGACCTTCGATTATATATCTAAAGTACTCCACTGCTGAATATATGGCTAACAACTCCCTATCGTACGTGCTGTACTTTTGTTGAGCCTCAGACATCCATCCGCTTTGAGAAATAGCCTAACAGTGTAATCTTAAGTTTTTGCTCCATATTCAGCATGGCGCCTAAACACGTGTTTGACGCGTCGGCCATGATCGCTGGCTTCGCGTCCGGTGTCAGGTAGCGTTTTGCAATTGTACTTTGCACTCGGCGAATGCTGACTCGGCCTCTGGCGTCCATGCAATTGGTGTGCGGTCTCGCTTCTTGGATTTGTGCAAGTACCTATTGAGTAGAGCTTGGATTTCCGCTGCTTTGGGAATATGGGCTCTATAAAAATTGATCATGCCTAAAAATCGACGTAGTTGTTCTACATTTTGAGGTTTTGGAAACTCTTTAGTAGCCTTAGTTTTTGATTCTAAGGGTTTGATGCCTACGGGCGATACGTCGTAGTCTAGAAACTCTACGGAACCTTTGCCAAAAACGCATTTTTTTAAATTAATACTGACACCAAATTTATTTAGTCTCTCGAAAATTGCTTTAAGGTGTCTTCTGATGCAATTAGAATATCGTCGACATAGCAGAACAAAAAATCGGTACTGGAAGTCAATTCCCCATTTTGGTTGGGTACTTGAATGTTACGGAGCACGGTATCGTGCATGAAACGCTGAATGGTTTGGCTGGCGTTTTTCATGCCAAAATTTAGGCAGCAAAAAGAATAAAGTGACCATGGTGTCGTGATACATGTTTTTTCGATGTCTGACGGAAAGATCCTAATATTATAGTAGGCACTATTTAAATCAATTTTGGTGAGTCGCCACAAGGTCCAATTCCACCGTCTTTTTTGGGAACACCGAGTAGAGAGCTGGCCCACTGGCTGGTTGCTGGTTCGCAAATTCTTATTTCCCTTAGATTCTAAATTCCACTTTTACTTTTTTATACCTATCGGTAGGAAGTGGCCTCGGGCGGGCAAATACTGGTGGGCCAGTAGTCTCGATGTGATGGAAAACATCGTGAGGCGGAATCTCCTTAAATGACATCGGTTTGGTGATGTCTGGGAATTGCGTGAGTAGCTCATGGTAGGAGTTACGCTTATCGATAGTGTTCAACGATGCGGTGTTGCATCTCACAAGCGGACAGCGGCTGTTTAAGTCTGTGACACTATCAATTAACCTACGCTTACTTAAGTCTACTAATAATCTATGTTTACTGAGGAAGTCAGCCCCAAGGATGGGCTGCTTTACATCCGCGATGACGAAATTCCAAGTGAATGGTCTGCGGAGACCTAAATTTAAAGTTATAAACTTCGTGCCATAAGTTTTTATTTCACTGCCGTTGGCGGCGTAAAGTTTGTACAGGCTGGGCCTTATGTCGTGGCACGCTAACCAGTACCTTTTGGGCAAGACTGAGATACACGACCCAGTATCGACGAGGTTCCTCAGTCCTGACTCCACGTCTCGAACTGTCAGGCGGCTGTTCATCGGGGACGTGCAGTCATCCGCCGTGGACTGCACGGCTGCTAGTTTCCCGGAAGCTGCATACGCGCCTCGGCTGCAGCTGCTGGCTGCTGCGGGCGCAGCTGGTTCGCCCAGTTGCACGGCATGCGGCAATAGTGTGCGTCAGTGCCGTACCTGTGGTGTATGAAACACAGGCCGTTGTGGTTTTGCTGCTCTCGGTCCCTCGAGTGGCTGCTTAGTCTTCTCAGTTGCCAATCTTGTCGCCTAGGTTGCTGTCTTCCTCTGGAGCTTGATCTCGACCTGCTGTTCTGCTTAAGGTCTGTTAGTCTTGCGCTGATTTTGTTTAGCTCTGACCAGATTGCAGTGGTATCTCGCGCGGCGCTGCTGGGTGTACTTGCAGGCGTTCTGATTTCGGCAATTTCTGCCGAGCTGGTTGCCTCTACAATCTTATCGGCCACCGTTGCCAGTTGGTTTAGGTCTTTATCTTCCATGACTGCGAGTAATCCTCGTGTTGCTTTTGGCAGTTGATTTTGCCACAGTACCTTCAACGTGCTGTCGTTGATTTTGTCCTTCATATAGCGCAGCAATTGTGAAGGCTTGCGGTCTCCTAAATCCATCTCTACGATTAGTTTCTGGATTTTTCTACTTTCTGACTCTTCGTAAATTTCAAGGAGTTTATTTTTTATTGTCTGGTACTTCTGTGCTTCTGGCGGGTTTGAAAGAATGTCGAATATTTGGCTAATCGCTTCCTTTCCTAATTTGGACACGATGACGTTGTACTTTGTTGCGTCTGACACCTTTTGAGGGTTTAGTATTGCCTCTAATTGTATGAACCAGACCCTTGGTTGGTCTGCCCAGAAGTCGGAGATTCTTGAGGTTACTGATATCTGTGCCATGTCCATTTTTGAGTCTTCTTAGCTTGTCGTATTATTTCACTTCGCGTGGTAAAAATCGCGTCGGTGAGATAAACGAGCGAAAATGTCCAAGGAGTTATTTAGTAGCACACGCAATAGGCATGGAGAAAAAAGTTTTGTCAAAAGTGTTGTAAGAAAAAATAAAAGTAAAACTTGTAAAAGTTTGGGAACCTGGGTACTAGTCCTGTAATTGAGTGCACCGCTGTGTGCGTTGTCCGTAGAAAATTTCAGTTGTCGTCAAGCCACTTAAAATTTTCCGTCGATTTTCTTCTGACTCCAATTTCGAGGTTGCCCCTATTTTGTTCTATAGTAGGGGTCACCAATTTAGCTACTTTGTTGTGTATGGTGGTATTGCGGAATACCTATGTAGTGAAGCTAAGTTGGCGTGACTTGACGAAGGCAATTAAATGAAAAGGTTCACTTGAAACAATTGGATTTATTTTGCTATATGCAAAACGTAAAGTTAGGTTACAAATTTAGCTTAGAGCTAGGATCCTAGTACCCAGTACGGATGCGCGGCGATGACTGGCGTCACGGGCTAGCGGTCTTGGCGAGGTGTGGGACTTAGTGCTATGTCAGCACAATTGCTTGTATAGCGACGTCGCTATACATGGTTATATGAAACAGCTAAGTATTGTATCTACTAAAATTAAAATGGGCCAAATGGCTAGTTGATGGGCGCTTTCACACTGGACGGCACCGCACCGCGCCAGGGACGTTGCCGCCCCTCCGCGGCGCCGCCGCTTTTGCCGCCGCCGTGCCGTTCAGTGTGAAGCGCCGTTTAGATAGTTCTTTCCATCATTATTTTTTTTGACACTTAACATAAACGCTAACAGTGGTTGCGCTGTGGAATATAATACTTAGATACTATCTATATTGAATTCACCAATCAGTGCAGCGTTTCCTTAATAATTCTCATACTTTGCAAGTTTAGTTTGATACTCACAATACAAAAATAAAACTCATTATTTATATTTTATCAGTCACTTGTTTTACAGTCAAAAATATAAGAACTAGAGCAAAGTTACGTTTTTGACGGCTAAATACTTTTGAAAAACATTTTTCTTTATTAGTTTAATGTGTGTAGGTTCCAGTGAAGAGCATTTTATCTTCGTACAAGATTACAAACAGGAAGGGGTGGGCCACTCTCAACACGATGGGAGCGGGAGGTGTGCTAAATGATGACGCAGGTACAGCTATCGCTCCTGAAAATCGATAAGATTCCATAAAAATTATTGAATGGGTAGGTAATATGTATCTGAATTGACTGGAAACCAAGTTTTGAAACAAATTATATTTTATATTCATAGATATTAAAGACTATGGTAGCATACAAGTTCAGAACCACAAAAGAAATATGGTTTTTAACGAGACGATTTTTACTGAGTTTGTTCTTAGAGTTTAATAAACAGAAATATAATTTCTCCAAGTATTGATTTGATGAACCTAAACTTTACAAGTAAAGCTGTAGTATTCAGACCGAAATATAGAACAAACGTAAAATAAGTATTTTGTTAATTTTAAAATATCAGCCTAGGAATCGTAATCTTGAAGTGCAGAAAAAAATGGCTTAGGTACCTGTAAAGGCTCCAGCAGTGGCTCCCTCCTCGTCAACCTTCACAAACGCCTTCTGGAACGATTTTGACACGACTACGCTCTGATCACGGACGATACTCGGAGCACCTTCAGAGAAGATATTCTTTATTCCCATCTAAATCAACATTAAAAATTTATTTAACAATTGTGCTGAAACTTTACAACAGAGTTAAACAAATAATAAGATAAACGTCAAAAAATGACAATAAGTATATTAAGCTAGCTTTAACCCGCGGTTCCAACCGGCCTAAATTCCGTTATTGGTGTAGGATTTCAACGACATGCGGCAACTCCTCAATAATAGAAAAAAACCGACTCACACTTTTTAAGTAGCCTATGTCCTTTCTCAGGACTCGAACTATCTATATGCCAAATTTCATCCTTGCGGTAGAGCTGTTTAAGCGTGCAGAGTTAACAGACAGACAGACAGACAGGGGCCACCGTTAGTGTTGTGTGTAGTTATTATGACAAGAGTAAAGACAAAGTGAGGGTAGTTCAACAAAACGCCTCCACTTGAAGCCGAAGACGCCGCGCACCGTCAGTCTTCCCGTGACCAAGGCTTTATAACAGTATAGAGTATTCTGTTAGGATGTACCGGCTCGGTGATCACGAGAGATAGATTCAGGTAGTGAGTTCAGAGCAAGCAAAGAAAATAGTTTTCAAGGGTAAGGCAGGTTATAATGTACACTTGTTCACAGTTTATAATGACAATATTTAATGGTCAGAAGTCGCTTAATCACATAAGGTGATTCTTAACCCTTAATATATATAGAAATAATAAGTATCTATTTTACATTATAGAAAACTACCTAACTAAACAGAAAGATAGGAAAACCGTAAGTCTGCCTGCACAGATTTCTAAGTGTAAGGTTTTTAAGTATATATTAAAGATAGAATATACAATTAGTTTCTTCTAGATTTTTATTAATCCACAAAAAGGATATACGTGAAGCAAAATCTTATGACATAGAGCTGTCAAAACTAATAGAGATTCTTCGATCTCTTTATTTGAAACAACATACACGGTTATGAACCTAGTAGTGGATGTTTGGAAACTTTCATCGTTTCTTACATCCTCCGGTCCTTTACCGGAGACGGACCACCTGAAACGGTCGTTCCGTTATAGCTTGTGTAACCCAGCCGAAACGTCGGGAAAAAGGTATTTTGCCAAATAAAGACCCGTTTTATTTTTAAACTAAAAATGGATCGCAAAAATTTTAAAATTTATAGATAGAGTTACTTTCGTACTTATAATATTAGTATAGATTTTCGAGATCCTAGATCGCGTTGGTAGTCAATTGGCTAATTATTTGTCACAGCTTTGATTTGATCAACCAGTAGTACGTAATTAGTAGAATTATGAGTTCTAGTTGTGTAATGCCCTTTGTTGATCAAAGTGAGACCCGTCAAACTCAGTCATTGGTTTGTGGGTCAAATGCATAAGATGATCCTAGCAGCTGTGGGCCGCATAGAAAAAATATTGCATCGATCTTGTTAGTTCAGGAACGTAACCGAAACAAATGTATTAAAAGTAAGCGGCAATTGCATCGATTGTGTTTATTCAGGAACGTAACCGAAATAAATGTATGAAAAGTAAGCGGTAACCTTATAGTTGACGTATTTTGAGATATTTATCTTATAGTTCTGTATTCTCCGCTGACTCCGCAATAGGACACACTTTAGAAAGAGACAAAACGAACCTTTAGTCTCTTTTCTCTGTCTAGCAACAAATTGTTTATGTACATTGAAATTTAAGAAAGAAACAAAAGACACCACCTTTTCCACCTTGTCTCTTCCACACTTTTGCGACCATTTTTTTTTTACGTCGAGCTAGGAAATGCGCTGTCCAGTTCTCTATATATGTATATGGTATATATATATATATATATATATTTATTTCATATGGCTAGGGGGGAGCTAAACTTTAACATCAAAAGAGATGATGATGAGAGATATTTAACACCAACTGTGTAAATGAAAGCAGCGCATAGACAGTGAAAGTCGGATAAAAAAGGATAGATATATACAATAGAAGAATGAAAAAAAAAGAAATAACCACATACCTTAGGCAACATTTCGTTTAGATTAATTTCACTGTCGATTTTGAATTTCGGCATACGTAAATCAATTTTGGCATCAGCGGGACCTATTTTAAAGATATCTTCAAGAAGGCTTTTCGTCGAAGCTTTTTCAACGACTGATTCAAGGCCGTCAATTTCATCAGGTACAACCACCACCATGCGGAAACCCTTCTCCTTATACGGGAGTTCTATCATCTGTAAAACAAAAATTCATTTATTTACCATCTTCAGAAACACTTTACTAGCTCTGATCGGACAAGTTTTAAGAATATGCCGACACAAATATCGATTGTTATGTAGGTATCTCATATGTTACTATTGTTTTACGGAATCATGAGGTCCGACCTCCGAGACCGTGAGCTTGAATACTTGCTAAATTTTGTAATACTGGTTCATCATCAATCGTCGAACGTCCATTGTTGAACCACGAACATAATAATCAATACAAAAGCCTCCTTATTAGATTGACAAAACTAACAGTTCAGGTTGCTAATTGGGAACAGTATCGAGTACTTACGCCAGACTCTGGAATTCGAGAATGTATGCAAGTATGTCTTACCTCTTGTCGAGCTCGTGGCCCAGCTATCGAAAAATATATGCAAGGTTAAGCAAAGTCGGGCTTGGTCGCTACTTGGATGTGTGACCGCCGAGTGGCATACAAAGAGCATTTAAAATCGTTGGTAATGACTTTGTCATATGAAGCAAAGTCGGAAGTCCCATGAGCGGCTTGAAAACACTGACAGTCGAGTGGCCAGTAGAAGAGGCCTGTCCCCTACAGTGGGGCGTATAAAGGCTAGGGCGATGTCGTACCTCACCAGACCCTTTTATTCAGACATACCTGAGACTGTTCTGAACAAGCTCCCGCTGAATCGCTTGTATGTACTTTCCGTGCCTTAACTTGGTCATAAGTTCGCCTATTGGTTGACTTAGCCGCTTTTAAATTCGAATAATAACCCTAAGTATAAGCATATCTTGCCCTTAAATAACAACGTTTTAATCTGCTTTAACTAAAAGAATGCATATTTACTTACTTTAGCACCTAAATCCTTGCTTTCGTAAAAGAACGTCGCATTCAACAAACGCATCATCGGTTTCTTGACAATCGTAGTAGCATCTACGTGGAAATCTTCCTCCTTCGTGTTCTCTGACTCGAACGGTACATTCCATTGTCCCTTTAAATGATTTTATATAAAATCAAATGAATGTAAAATAATTTTGATACTTTATATTAATTATGAGTTAGACAAATGCGAAATTGGGCTTTAATTGTATTGTAAACTTGGTAAGGGTCAGCTCACACTGAGACGCGACGCGACATGAAGCGGCTTTAAGATGCGATGTAAACTAATATTTTCATAGCAAACATGCAGTCAAAAGATTAACCTCGAGCCAGAACATGAATGTACAAATCTACGCACAAGACTGATGTATGTAAGTAATTGTTAGATATTCAATAGATAAGACACTATACATTTGATTTTGTTAATGGCCGAATCTTTTTGATTCCCAGTTAAAGTATAGCGTGTTACTGTCTTTACTATTTGGAGTGACAGAGACAGGTGTTGACTTATCACTGATTTTGACAAAGACGTTAGAATAGCAAAGAACGCTAAAGTAGGTGAAAATGTATGAGTCGCAGCTCACCGTCTATCGGTGTCCTCGCCAAAGCCAGCCGATCCGGCATTTCTCATTCTGCGTTCGACAAAGAATGTTCTCAAGTTTTTTATTAAATAAAAAAAAAATCCTTTCCCATTTATTGTAAGGTACGAGAATTGATCTGGACGTTCAAGAAACACAAACATAGGTATTAAGTGTCACTGGTAGCTGTTTTTTCATAAAAAAGTAATATTATTTTTTTAATAATAAAAGTTATTCTATTTAAGTACAAAATTCATAGTATTGTGTTGTGAGGAAAAAAATCGATAAAATTATTCCAATCTAATTTCCTATAATATTACAATTATCATTCAGTTTTTCATTTTACGTTTATTACGTAAAATACGTTTAAAATATTTTTAAGGATAAAATAATTGAAAGATTGATGGTACCTATTCTGATAACCAGTAGGTACCTCACTATTCTGATAAACCAACAAACAAGTAATAGTTACGGACAAGAATAAAATCGTAAAAAACTTTACCAAACATACACAAATCAGGTTCCAAATTATAAGCACACTTATAAGCACAAAATATTACTTATATTACAATTACCTATACCTTACGGTAAATGTAAATACAATAGCTTATATCTAAGCAGCCAGTATACATACGTGAAGGATACAAGTATCACAAGATGTCTCAATGATACCTACCAAGATAAATAGGTTTCATAAAGGTCCTGAATTACAGGCGCGTAATTGGACGCGGCGTAATACTTTTATTAGTATTGCTGCGAGTATTTATTCATTTATTAATAAAAGATACTTACCTGGAAAAAAATAACGTTGAATAGAGCCACTACCGTGTCTACAGTAAGAGCATCTTCAGGCACAGGATTTTTGATAAAACCTCTTGTTTTGTCTTCGCCCTAAAAGCAAACTAATTTAGATTCTAAAACTGCATAAAAATTCTCTAAGTAGTGTATTTGCCTTTTTTTAGCAACTAATACCTTTATTTTTTATAGTTATCAAAATACATTTAGGTAGGTAGGTACTAGATTATCTTTATCATTAGATGTGGAACTGGAGATCTCTTTCTTACCCATTGATTTATTATATCAGTAGCAGCTTTCGTGTTCTTGAAGTTGATTGTTTCAACCTCACCATTAGACCTGGTGGTCAGGTTTGTGAAGATAGGCTGCAGAGAGTACTGGTCTGACAGGTACACCTTATTTGCAAATGTAAAGAAATTGGGGTCCAAAGATGAAAGTCTTGCGCCTAGACTGCCATACGAGTCAGATAGCTGAAATATTAATAATTGAAATATTACAACAGAGATACTGATGCACTAGGATGCACTTTTAATTAAAGCGGAATAGGGAAATAAAAACAAAGGAAATTGACTAAACAGTCAAGAAATTGTCGTACGTCCATATCCATACATTGGATTTTTCTGAAAAACAAAAAGGATATCTATTACGAACATTTTTATTTTGTCAGGCTTTAAAGAAAATTCACATTATCTATTATTTTTTTGATAAGTTTTAATAAAAAAATCTTAATGATATTTCAACAAACGTTTGCTAGTTTTAGTAATACGATTGACTAAATAGTAACAATTTCGCTAGCTAAACCCATGCGCAGTAAAAACTATGATGGAATGGATTTTTATATAAAATTTCTGGACTGCAGGACTTTATAGCACTAAGGTGGCAAACAAGCTTACGGCCCGCCTGATGGTAAGCGGTCACCGTAGCCTCTGGTCAACTATGGACGGGGTATATGGACAAGGGTATTACTCGCGCGTTACCGGCCCTTCAAAAATGTAACAACATCTTTCCTGAAAAACCCCATACTGTAGTCCTGCGGCGAGCGGTGCGATGGTTAAAAGAAGCCGTAAGCAGCATTTCGAACAAACCCTCAGAACAAATCCCATCGCACAAGCGGAAAAACACACACAGGGAAGCAAGTCTCCATCAACACAAACAATTTTGTAATTATTTACTTGGTAGTAATTATATTTACGCGCCTCTGTAAAACCGTCAGCGCCCATAGCCCTGACTATTTCATCCTTGCTGAATGGTCCAGCGCCGCCAGCGTACAGGGACAGAACAGTGAACACACCTAATAGAGATGCTACCACATTCTTGTCGGTTGCCGATGCGTAGGCTTGCTGCAAAGTGGAATATTAATATAAGATGCTATTTATATATTTTTTTATTTAATGGATATCAAAGTTTTAAACTTAGCTTTATTTTACACAGTTAAATAATAATATGTAACATACATTTTATGAATATCTGAAAATTAAGAACATAACAGCTGCTACATTTTTCTCTTAATGCACTGACGTACAGTCACGTTAAAAACGGCAGTCCCGTAATAAACAGATTTCACTGATGCGTGTGGTTAATCTTGGGTGCGAGTAACTCACAAAAACGTTTGTATTTCTTTTGTATTGTACTCAAGCTGTTCCTATATTCAATAAGTAATTGATCTCACTGTCTAACATTATATGGCTTATTTCACTGAATAGAATTACTCATCGTACTCCCAGGAGTAGCAATGGTATCGACGACACGGCCATATGACATTAACTTTGCTATAAAATGTAAGTGAAAACCTTTGTCTTTCTTTGTTTTACTCCTCACAATACCTAGAATAAATAAATGTGGTTACTACGAGCATTCATATTATTGACTGTCAATTGGAATTATTGCTCTGATTTACATTCGGGAATGGGCTTAGATGTCAAACAAAACAAAAATAAATAATGGTGCGATTTAGAAAACTAGATGTCAAACAAAATAAAATAACATAAAGGCCATACGGTGGCTTGATCCTAGGCCCTCTTGTGATATGTATGACTACGTTGATACCCTTGTGCTGCAAGGATGTTAAGTAATAATAGCGAAATAAGCTACATATTGTAAAATAGTGTCATTAGTTAGGCGTTGGCTACAAATTGAACTCTTAGATATAAGCTTGAATTAAACTGTTTAGTATCGGTTATAATACAAAAGAAATACGTGTGAGTAGATCGCATACAAATTTAACTACAGAACAGTTCAGAGGAATCTGTTCTTTATTATGGTATTGGACTTTTGTTGCCCGTGGTATAATAGTAACAATTTAAACACTAGAGTTTACGCTTTTCTTTTTTTGATTTTCTGTCTCTTTGGTTTGCACAATAAATTTTCTTGTAATATGATTATGACCTTACTATTATGATAAATGATTATACTATTACCAACTCTAGAATTTATTAATTTATCAATAAGCGTAAAAATGCGAGTTTAATAATGATAGACTAGTAATAAAAATAAAGCGGTCACATCAGTTAAAACTTGACCGATGTTGTTATTAAAGTAGTAGTAGTAGTAGTAAAGTAGTTATTAATATGGTTTAATAAATTATGTGTGTTATTAGTTACTAACAATAATTTTACATAATTATTCTACCTCAAGAAATGTTCAACTTCGTTTTTTATGGTTAAGTTTACCAATATCTCATAAACTTTTGAGTATTTCTATCACCGCCAGTAATTTTTATTTTATTTCGATCGTACTATATTAAAATGTCTTACAAATTATTCGAAAAGAAAGCTGACTTACTTTTCGAAAAATTTGCAATCATTTTCATGTTAACTTTTAGTAATCCGGAAGTAAGTCAGGGCACAGAATTAGAATTAGTACCTACAGGCAGTGTTATATATCCTTTACGACAGGCATCGTCTTATTGATGTGTTTTAGTCTATTGAACCTTTGGCCTCCAAGAAAAAAGTATCGGTAATTTTTTAAATAGTCTCCTAGCATACATAATGCTGCGTCTCCTGTGTGCCTAGTGTGAGTTGTTAACGCTACTACCGAGTTTGCGTCAACGAAATAAATGTATGGAAATGAAGAAGCGCGTCTAGCGGACGCGTTTCGAGACTATTTTTTTTCAAAGGACTTTTAATGAATATGCGAACGCGATAGTAGCGTTATGAATACGAAAAACTCACACTGAGAACACAGATCATGTTTCGCTGAAACATTACACAATGACATCTACACAAAACATGTTTTGTTTAAAGCACGTGTTGTCTTCTGCTTTGGTATTGATGTTTAATGTTTTTAAAACCATTTACCGCCAATATGACTTTAAACATAGGAGACGTAATTCAGTTTTAGAATTAGTAGTTTTGTTCTCAACAAGGAGAAGACATATGATTATCACAAATCATATATAGGAACGAAATTAATGAGTGTTCCTCGTCCCCTACGCTTGCGGGGGTAAATATTTAGACGTTTTCCGTCGAGCGTGCAAAGCAAAAACATTGTTTCCATCAACAAAAACAAAGTTTTCACAACAAAAATGTGATTACGGTAAAACACGAGCAGGAGTGCCGCTTGTCTTAAGTTTTAATTATAACTCTGAGAACGCTGTCCAAAATCACCCATCTAGACAAAATCTTAGCATTTACCTTCAAAAAGCTCATGGAAGCTCGGGCAATTTCGTCTCCAAGTTCTGTCCTGTCGAATTCATGGTCCAGGAAGTGGAACGTTTCTTCCTCCTCTGCGCAAACGCAGTATAAGACCGCCGCTGTAGTAAAAACGCTTAAATGTTTTTGGGTTCTCTTATACAGTGTGTAATACATCCAACATCTATCCATCCTTCATCTTAGACTTTTAAACTTTTAGAGCTTCTTGCCAACTCTTTTTAGCAGAAATTACCATTGTTTACATTGTATCTACGAATCAAAAGTGTTCACAAAAACTTATTTAAATAAATATTCTTTTGCTTTGATTGATCTTAATTTTTTTATTAATATCTTATAATATTGGCATCAGAATACAAATTAAAGAAAAACACATAGCCTAATGTTTCATCTGCGTAAGGTTTATTTTTTAATTTTTAGTGGGCTTAAAAAAGTTAGTGTAATTTTTTTAATTATATTTTTATTTTTAATTGATTTTTGGACATATATCAGTCAAATGGGATCACCTTCATTAACTCACATTCAACTAAAAGATCGCATAACATACTCACAAGAAACCTACTTGATAATCTTAAAACCATCCACATATTATAATTAACCTCCATATCTCTGCTACCTATGATCCAATCATTTTCAAATTTAGAGGACCACCTAGGTTAAGTATGATCAAACTAGCATAATGATTTAAAACGGCTTCATTGGTGTCTAGAAATAAATCAACATATATAGGAAAAAAAAACATTTACGCGTCCAGCATTGAACCTCTATATTGAAAACCAGTTCTTTTTGTATTAAAAGACACAAAAAAATCCTTTGATTATAAAAACTATAAGCATTAGATTTTAAAATTTATGAATATTATTTTCAACAAATCCATCTAGATGTAGGTAGGTACATGATAACACTACTTACCTAACAACACAAAACTTTTCCACGCCATGTTACTCGCCCGTGGCTCTTCTAACACTGTCCTAATATGACGACGCATTCACTTATGTATTAACAATATCTTAAAATGACCACCAATTATTATATGTAGGTATGGACATTATCAACGACTGATAGAGAGAGATAGATTACTGGTTGACATTCGACCTTATATTTTTGTTTTAGTCACTAGGTTTTTCCTGCGGCGCCACCCGCACTAAATTCAATTTATATGGTACTGAAAATACATGTTCGTCTGCCATTGTTTTCCAACTTAAAAGGGCCATAAAGCCAAAAGGGCGCAAAGCATTTAAATTTATAACTCAAACATTTGCATTTGTATTGAAATTTTGTAAGAGGGAAGTTTGTGAGTCTTTCATTCGAATTTTTTTTATTGCATTGTGTTGCGACATAGCGATAACTCATTATCTGTCCATAGCTTATCCCTACATCGCGATTACACATTGAACGTGGTTATACAACATCCCTTATCCTTCACGTACCAATACATATAGTAAAGTTCTTGTAGTAAAAAATAGAATATAAGAGAAGCTATATTGTAACAGAGCATTCAGTAAATATTCAATCTCTATACGACAACAGTGATTATACAAGTTATAAGGAACAATGTCTTTCCTTCAGACCTCTTACGACCCGCCTCATCTCAGTGTTTTTGCTAATACTAGATCTTAGAATTATAATGTAGTAGGTATATATATGTTAGTATTTATTACTGAAAATTCAATTCTACTTTACGAACCTAACCTTTTACGCCCTCTTAATCGGAAGCTCCCTTGTGTGAATTAATGACAGACAAACAAACAATCATTTTCGCTTCTTGATCTTGAAACACATTACAATATGTCAAAGTAGGTGGGTACAAGAATCGAGTAAATAAAATTGATTCTAATATAGATTCTAAGTGTTATTCATTTTAATCGTCTGGAAACTTTTAGGCATGCATTAAAATAATAAATAATGGTTGCTACAATTTTTGGATCTTCCAAATTTTGTCGTTTTGCTATAAATTTGCCACAAAATCTGCGTATTCCCGGTGATACCGCTAAACATACTGCTTTCTTTGAAATAACCTCACATTATACTGCCAGTTTAAATGGAGAATTTATTTGAAAGGTCGTAAGCGACAAACTTTCGAATATAAATAGTAGGTATCACAAAATGTTCGAAGGAAAATTTAACTTTCATAGTGAATAGGAATGGCTATTCACTATGATGTTAATGGTTCCGTAGTCAAACATAAAAGCTTTATAGTTTCGCCATCAGCCTGTAGGTACATTTATCATAGCCATTTTATTTAGAGAAAAAAAGATATGAAGATGTAATTTGAAACACTTAGGTATAGTCAATTACAATACCAAACATTATAGATAAATCAATGAAAAATACTTCAATATTTTTTGTAATATATAATAAACGATTGTAGTAACGACTACGGAACCCTTATCTTAGCATGACAAGGCATAGTCTTGTTTTCCAAAATTTTAAAAAAAGTGTGCATATTCCCTTTGGTACCCGTGCAAAGCCGTGCTGGGTCAGCAGTTTGAATATAAATTATTTATTTTACAATAGCGCGTTGATGTCTTTTGTACTCAAACAAAAAAAAACCCTCCTTCCGGCAAAAATCTGGTTACCCCGTTGCAGCAGTGAGTGACCAGCACTGGCCCAGCACGGAGGAACACGTCCTGAGGCTTCTTTCACTTAGGAAAGGTTTGTGCCCATGTAGTGAAAGCAAATAACGGTTTTTTGGTCTAAAAATGACACAAGCAACAGTCAGTTTCCCATGTGAAGGTGATAGGTTTTGCCTGTACCTAGTTTGTATTATAACTGACTCTTTTTTTCAGTTAGTGGAACTACCATACAAAGAGAAAGGTTTCTGGATGGTGGTGGTATTACCAGATGAACTCGATGGCCTGGCTTCTGTCATAAAGAAGGTTTCACAACAGGTCTTTTTGCTGATGTCTTCAAGCTCCCTCAGGAGTCGATGCTGACATTGTGTTGAATCTTAATGAACTATTGCCAAAGGTATCTAAATGTGGGTATCTAGTGACCTTAAATTACAAAAACATAGGAGGTTGTTTATAGTATAGGATATTTTAATTATTTTTAAAATATATTCTTAGACTATATTTCATATTTTAAGTGTTGGCTACTCGCATTCCCTACGACAAATTCGCCGTTGAACTCTATCGAAGTGATAAAAAACAAATAAACCAATATTATTAGCCTCTGTAACTTGATGCTTCTTGTATGATTAGCAAATCAGAATGAATTTTACAGCTTGCCAAAATTTGATAGAATCCGAATGACGATTTGCTGCTCTCTAGTACTAACATTGCTATATATATATTTGATTTCTTAACAACTCAATTTTAAGGCTGCCCAATATCACATAAATTGCTGATCATTTTATTTTTTGCTGACTAATAGAAGCGGCTCAAATCACTTTGTTTGCTGACAAAATATATTTGAAAGGTAACCAAAACTTTAACTTCAATTAGCTGACCGGTTTAATGATAGCCAAAAAGCTAATATGACTCGTAAATAAGGGATATAGGTTTATAAATATCTGTGTCAAATAACAGGATTTAACGCGTAAATATTGATCGTAAAAGGTATATACAAACTTTTCCCAATGTTTTGGCTGGGTTGTATCAGCGTTGGTCACGAGTAGTCTGGTACTTTACCCAAGTCCGGCCCTATATGGAGTACTACTGCCATCTCTGGGCGGGTGCACCCGGATACCAGCTTGGTCCTTTTGACTCGGTTCAACGACGGGCTGTGAGAATTCTCGACGATCCCAAACTCACTTGCGGTATCGAGCCCCTAAGTCTGAGGAGAGACTTTGCCTCCCTGTGTCTGTTCTACCGCTTGTACAATGGGTTGTGTTCTGAGGAATTGTTCGAAATGATGCCCATGGCTACTTTCTACCATCGCACCGCTCACCATCGGCAGGGAATTCATTCTCACACTTTAGAACCGAAATGGTCGCGTACAGTGCGGTTTCAGAGAAACTTCCTCCCGCGAACGCTTAGGTTGTGGAATGAGCTCCCTGCCAAGGTTTTCTCTAAGGACTACAGTATGGGGTTCTTCAAAAAAGAAGTTATTAGATTTCTGAAGGGTCGGCAACGCGCGAGTGATGCCCATATTGTAGTCCTTAGAGAAAACCTTGGCAGGGAGCTCATTCCACAACCCAAGCGTTCGCGGGAGGAAGCTTCTCTGTAACCGCACTGTACGCCACCATTTCGGTGTGAGAATGAATTCCCTGCCGATGGCGAGCGGTACAATGGTAGAAAGTAGCCGTGGGCATCATTTCGAACAATTCCTCAGAACACAACCCATTGTACAAGCGGTAGAACACACACAGGGAGGCAAAGTCTCTCCTCAGACTTAAGGGCTAAATACCGCAAGTGAGTTTGGAATCGTCAACAATTCTCACAGCCCGTCCTTGAACCGAGTCAAAAGGGCCAAGCTGGTATCCGGGTGCACCCACCCAGAGATGGCAGCAGTGCTCCATATGGGGCCAAACTTACGACTTGTAAAGTAACAACCTTTGCCCCTACGTGAAGTAGTGCTTCGCTCTGTTTAGTACAAGTTTTTTGGACGCCAGCTTCACCTTATCGTGTAAATGATCTCGGAACTGAACATCGCTGGAGATGTCAACACCAAGGATCCCAATGCTCTTGGAAATGGAAAGGTGAGTGTTCTGGAATTGTGGGACCACAGTGCATGGGGTTTTCTAAGCGGTGAACGCGCACACTTGTGTCTTCGTAGGGTTGAATCGGACCAAGTTTACCCGTCCCCAGTCAGAGACCTTTGACAGTGTGGTCTCGATTTGAGACACAAGTTCTCCGCGGTTTTCCTCCACAACGGAACGGGGGATGTTTGCACGACCCGTGTAATAAGCGTCTCCAGTACTGTCATCTGCATAGCAATGTATGTTGTTGATGTCCAACATGTCATTGATATGCAGTAGAAACAGCGTAGGAAACAGCACAGAGCCTTGCAGGACACCAGCATTAATTTCCGTGCTATCAGAGGACCTACCGTTCTTATGCGTATGCCGGACAAAAAGCTAGCCAGCCATATGCACAAACCCTCGGGCACTCCGTAAGATGGCAACTTCGATAGAATACCCCGGGGCCAGACCCGATCGAACGCCTTCGCTATGTCCAGGCTACATGCCAATGCCTCCCCCTGACTCTCAATGGCTAGTGCCCATCGGTGTGTGAGATACACTTGAACGTTACCAGTCGAGCGACCGTGGCGAAAGCCATATTGACGGTCACTGACCAGGTCGTGTACTTCTAGGTATCTTAGAAGCTGTGTATTGATCACAAGCTCCATCACCTTGGAGAGGAGAGAGGAAATAGCGATAAGCTTGTAATTCGATGGATCTGATCTATCGCCCTTTTTAGGCACCAGGTGCACATTCGCAGTCTTCCATGAAAACGGAAATTGCCTAGTGTGGTAGGAAAGCGCGAAGAGGCGCGTGAGTACAGGAAATAACTCAGGAGCACACTGCTTAAGCACCACTGCTGGTAAACCGTCTGGTCCACTCGACTTATGAACGTTTAGAGAAAGCAACGCCTTAAACAAACTATACCTTGCTATAGCAAACTTCAAAAGGATAATTAAGGTAGGAATCCCACTCCAATAACCTGAAGCCGCGGGAAAAAAATCATTAATTATTAGCTATCCCACTAATATTATAAATGCGAAAATTGGATGTTTAATTGTTTGTTACTCAATCACACTTCAAACACTGGATGGATTGGGATGAAACTTGGCATACATGTAGGTTAGGTCCTAGAATAGGACCTAAGCTGTTTTATACCAGAAAATGCAAAGGTTCCCATGGGAATTACTATAACGTTCGTTACTAAATCTTGCCGCGACAGAGCATCCAATTGAGCTAAAATTTTGCACAGTAAAGATACGGAAAAGGACAAAGGCTACTTTTTATCTCGGAAAATTCAAAAATTTCTGCGGGAGCAACAATAACCGAATTCCAAGAACGAACCATAGCTACAGCTATAGCTTTCTATAACAAACTTCTTTTACCGTAAGAATCCCACGCCGATAACCCAGTAGATGGCTGGCGGAGCCACTGGCAAAAGCTTGTAATAAATATACTAAAAAAAAAACCGGTCAATTGTGAGTCGAGCTCGCGCACCGAGGGCTCCAAAAAAATTGATATTTTGTATATGGCTGGTATAAAAAATGAACCATCTGAATTTGAAGGCAATTTGGGACAGGATGGCACGGCTCCTGAGTTTTTTCGAGCTGTAATGAATCTCTATCGATTTATGTTTCTGATGAGAATTAAAAGATTCGAAAACACACACTCTCGTCTGGAAAGGTCTCAGATAGACAATCTAGCACCTATTCGTGAATTATTTGATGTTTTGTTAAAAAATGTTGTGCAAGTTATCAGGTTGGTGAAAATTTGATTGTTAATGAGATGTTGGAGTCCTTCAGAGGCCGTTACAAATTCAAGATGTATATTGCAAACTTGACTTCACCAAAGTATAGCATAAAAGTGTATGGATTGATTGTATGGAGTGTTGGATGGATTGATGTATGGAAAAATCAAAACTAAATTGTTTTTTGCATTTTTTTATTTGATCAATCAAAGTAGGTACCGTTGTGATCTATGCACTTTTGCTATTTTATAAGGAGGTTATTGATTCCTTTGCTGAAAAAATTGCGGGGCCGAGAACCAGCAAAATCTCAAGGTATTTTGGACTGCCTCATCTAATTTTTTATTTTTTTATTAAGAAATTATCCAAATTCCGAACAAAGTAGTAATCGGTTGGAGCAAGGTACGGGGAGTTCACTAGTTTTGCCACCGTCTTTTGCCAGTGTGTGGTCTAGCGTTGTCCTGAAGCAGCAGTGGGCTAGAGCAGTTGACCAATCTCGGCTGCTTAACGGCTAGCTTTTCCATCATGGTTTCCAATTATCAGCAATACAGATCTCCCGTAATCGTCTGACCAGATCTTAGGAAGCTTTAGTGAATGACACTAACGCTGGTCCACCAGACACTAACCAGTACTTTTTTTTGAGTCGACTTTCGCTTTGGGCAGCATTTAGCTGGTTCTCCTGGATTTAACCTCTGTAACGAGCATTTCCGACTATCGTATAGGATCAATTTTTCATCACAAGTAATGATACGATTTGAAATCCCCTCGTTATTGTGACGGTTGAGTAACGTAACGCAGCAGTCGAAGCGAGATTGTTGGTTTGCTTCACTTAGTTTATGCGTTGCCCATTTTTCAAGCTTTTTCACTTTTCCAATTTGTTTCAAATGATTCAAATTGGTTTTTTTACTCATACCGAAGCCTGCAGCTTACTCTGACGTGGTTAAAGCTAGATCCGATTCCACGATCACTTTCAATTCCTCATTGACAACTAGGGTTTTCGGCCGTCCACGAGGTTTGTTCTGGAGGTCAAAATTTCCTGAACGAAAGCGTTAGAACCAAAAACATACTGTGTTTTCTTTTACAGTGGGTTCTCCGTACACATCATTATACTTCGAGCTGTTTCTGCAGCGCTAGTGCCACGATGGAATTCGTATTCGAAAATAATGCGATAATGTATGTTTTGCGCTTATTTTGAGCAGCTATAGCTATAGCTAACATATAATATATATTTTTTCAATGTTAAAATTAATTTAGAATATTTGTTTTATTGAAATATATTTTTTTGAAATTTCCTGTGGGTAAACTGTATAGTATGTTGATTAAAGAACTGTGCAAATCTTAACGTATATAAAAGCGAAGTCGCGAGCGGAAAGATAGTTTAAATATAAAAAAAATCTCATTGCTGACAATATTCCTCGCAGACGCAACTATAAGCGTGTCGTGACCGCGTCTAGAATGCAATGTATAAATAATGTAATGTAATGTGAGCGACAGAGTCGTATGACCGTCGCGTGTCTTTTGGTAGTGTTGCCCTATGTTATTGCTTTTATCGAAATGTTTCTGTATGTCTCATTCAAATCAAATATAAAGTTTTTTTACTATTTTGTAATCCATGATGCTTGAGGCCTTAAAATCGCACGTTTTATTACTTTATTGTATTAATTATATCTAATAGACTAAAAATCTCGTCGTTATCACTTTAATACCTACTTACATATTCGTCAGTTTTTTCGTTGCTAAACAGGCATAGAAACATACCAGCTTAAATGTAATAATGCCTGCACGGTAATTTTATGGCAATTTAAGATTTATAATGTGGGTTCATCACTTTATATTATATAGTTATTTTATCTTTATGCGATAAAAAGTTCATTAAAAATTTTATAGTTAGCAAATAAACCGCAAGTCTGATCTCTATATACCAAATTCATTGATATGGCTCTATCGCATTTCTAACTCATCTTATGATGTTATGTGGTCCAGCTGTTGTGGGTCACTGTTGCCAAGAAAAGAATACCATTATGAACTTTCATTTGAATAGCTTTTTTCCAGGAATATTTTTAGTTGTATCACAGAATGGTTCAATAACTCAATAGCCTTTCAACGTTATATAACTCATACGCTTAAATCATGACAGACGGTGAAACCTTTAAATCAGAAGGTTTTATTTGTTATATTTGTAATTTGTTTCCATCCTCGTTTGCTCAAGTGTATATTGATCAAACTCCATGGTCTAATATTAATGTAAGCAGAAGCCAAGATACATCATACTTAAATGATATTAGTCAAGGTAGCTTTAGTTTTGCAAATGTTCAAATCTCATTAGCCCAGATAGTAAAATAAATAATCAATTTAGACGTATCTAAGGGAGCAGGCCCAGATGGGATTCTCCTAATCTTCATCAGAAAATGCTCTGATAACATAGCGTTAGCCCTATTTCATATCTTTAATAAATCTTTAGGTTCCGGTGTTTTTCCCCAGAAATGGAAACTGGCTAAAGTAGTATCTATATTTAAATCTACTTAAATCTGATATGGTTACAAATTACAGACCTGTCTCAATTCTTTCAGCAATGGGCCAAATTTTTAAATCCATTATCTGCCCACTTGTCCAAGCACATTTTCACCAATTCATCTCGGATTATCAACATGGGTTCGTGAAATGCAGATCTACAGCTACAAATTTGGTATCTTTTGTCGAAAGTCTTGCCGAAGCAATGGACAACCGTCAAGAAATTGACGTTGTTTATACCGATTTTAGCAGGGCTTTCGATAGAGTATCGCACCGAATACTTATAACCAAGCTTGCAGCATACGGTTTTACCGGAAAATTTTTAGACTGGACTAGGTCGTATCTAAGTGATAGATTCTTTTTAATGCAAATGGATATCGATCTGAGTTGGTTGGCATACGTTCAGGAGTACCACAGGGATCTCATCTCGGTCCAATTCTTTTTAACATATTTATAAACGACATGCCCAGCTGTTTGCACTCATCTCCATTCTTATTTGCAATGAACTGGATGTGAAACTGTTGCAAAAAGATATAGATGCCCTCTATGAGTGGTGTTGTGTAAACAAAATGAACCTTAATGTTGAAAAATGTTATTTTATAAAGTTCACTAGCAAGATCAATGTTATTGTTTCTGGGTATAATATAAACGGTACGCCAGTACGTGAAGTTGAATGTGTTAGGGATCTGGGTATTAATCTCGATAGAAACCTAACATTTGTCCCTCACATGGATAATATTATCAAAAGAGCGTCCAAGATGCTAGGTTCTGTCATAAGAAATAGTAAAATGCTAAAAAACCCAAAACGCCTTTATAACGCGTTAGTCCGAAGCATCTTAGAATATTGCACTGTTGTGTGGCGACCACATTATGCTACACACATTTTGAGAATCGAGCGAATACAAGCGTTTTATTATAGCACCTATCATATATGAGTAATATTACAAAACGGGAAATTTCATATGCAAATAGACTAAATTATTTCAAAATATCCTCTTTGCAAAAACGCAGA
Source organism: Apoda limacodes (assembly GCA_946406115.1). Taxonomy (NCBI): domain Eukaryota; kingdom Metazoa; phylum Arthropoda; class Insecta; order Lepidoptera; family Limacodidae; genus Apoda; species Apoda limacodes. The sequence goes on along the minus strand of OX291541.1, from coordinate 20,960,202 downwards.
ACACAATTAGATCTCATATTTCTATACAAACTACTAAACCATAAACCAACTTTTAAATAAATTCAATTTCAGAGTACCTTTAAGGGCGCCTCGCCAACCAATATCTCCGCTTGATCCACCATTTCGTTCAACAGTATTAGGACAAAACTCTCCTGTCCCAAGACTTTGCAGAGCATTAAACGACTGTAAGTTTACAGATTTTTCAACACCTTAAATAAGTTCGGCCATCAGTTGGCAGTGAACTTACCAAATTGAGATTACTGTTTTTAACTTTTTTAATTTAATATATACACTTATCTATGTGTGTACGAGTACACATGTACACATGTACATGTGCATACATGAATAGCTGAAATTATAATTTTTTTATTTTTACGACTTTGTATAGATTACAGACTCTAATATAAGAAGTTCCTTTTTTCTAAATTTAACCCCAAGATAGTTTGTTGTTTAATCTTTGGATTACCTACTTATAAATTATATTGTTAATTAATGCTTAAATACTGTCTACCAGCTTTCTCATATAAGTTTAAACTTATTCTTATGTTACTCCTAGATACTTAAGTTTCAATGCATGTAGTGTTAACCTATAAGTAGTTGTGCATTTAACAAGATGTTATACTTTTAGTATGGATATTGTAATATACTATGTTTGTTTTGATGTAACAACTGTTGGTTGACCATAAATAAATAAAATAAAATAGATAAAAAATATAAAACACCTAACTGCGCCAGCGGCGTTGGCGCCGCACCATTGCCTTCGCCGTGCCGTCCAGTGTGAAAGCACCCATTAGCTTGTTCTTTACATAATTATTTTTTATGACACATAACATTACCGCTAACAGTAGCTGTACCATATATATACTTAGATACTTTCTATATTGGATTCACCAATCAGTGCAGCGTTTCCTTAATAATTATCATACTTTGCAAGTTTAGTTTGATACTCACAATACAAAAATAAAACTCATTATTTATATTTTATCAGTCACTTGTTTGACAGTCAAAAATATGCGAAGTTATGTTTTTGACAGCTTATTACATTTGAATTTTTTTTTTTAATTATCTTAATGTGTGTAGGTTCCAGTGAAGAGCATTTTATCTTGGTACAAGATAACGAACAGGAAGGGGTGGTCCACTCTCAACACGATGGGAGGGGGAGGTGTGCTAAATGATGACGCAGGTACAGCTATCGCTCCTGAAAATCGATAACATTAGGTACATAAAATATTATAGAATGGTTAGTTAATATACTCATACTCATAAGCGCATGCTGTTCGGATTTTGTCTCTCGAACTAGTTTAGTTTTCGATTGATTTGAGTTGAGTATCGTTTAAAAACTAAATTGAATATACATCTTGATTTTTTAATTTAAATGTCAGTTACTATGGTTATTACGGAACCCTACACTGCACGTGAACCGACACGCACTTGGCCGGTTTTTTGAAAATTGGATTCTCCTAGGGGAGAAAGGGTGTGGAAAAATGTGGACAGAAAATAATATTTTTATGTTTATTTACTTGACACACAGTATGAATTTTTATTACCAATAAATAAAACACGTGTACGTTGTGTTTTTTTTTTTTTTAATTAAAACCCTAGGAAAGGTGCTGAGAATTTTTTGCGGGAAAAAATAAAACTTGGATAGTAAAACTTAAAACTGGGTATATTTATATGCTTCTTAACACACTTAACGAACCTTCTGGTTTACTAAAAATACCCAAGGAAAAAAGGGGGATAAAAAGTACAAACTATTTTAACTTTGTAATTTTAATAAATTAAAATTTCATGGTCAAACTTTATAGTATGTTGATTAAAGAACTGTACAAATCCTATAGTTTATGCCGCGAGTGGAAACCTAGTTTAAATATAAATAATATACATTGCTGAACATATTTCTTGCAGTCGCAACTCCGAGCGTGACATGGCCGTGTCTAGAGTGCATAATGCTATAATGCCGTGAGCGACAGAGTCGTATGATCGTCGCGTGTCTGGTAGTATTGCGATGCAATATTTTATTACTTTTAACGACATGTTTCTGTATGTCTCATTCAAATCAAATATAAAACTAATTTACGTACTGGTAGGTTTTATATATTAGTATTAATATACTATTTTGTAATCATATTATATCAAATTTGCATGAGGTCTGAAGTTTTATTACTTTATTGTATTAATTATAACAAATATATTAGAAAATCTCGTCATTATCAATTAAATAACTATTTTTTTATTCCCAAGTTTAATCGTAAATGTGGATAGTGCCTGCCTGGTTTAATGTTGGTTCATAAGTTAATAATTGATAGATAGTTACTACATCTTTATGTGATTAAAAATTTATAATTAATTTTATCTTTATTAACCAAATTCATCGATATGGGTTTATCGAAAAAGCTCCTATCTAACACTTTTTAAGCTTACCGCCCCCTCCCTGATCGTAAATGGCTATGCATAGTTTTTTGCGACTGCACTGCGGCGACATTTGGTTTCGGTAGTATTTGAGTCACATCGCACTACAAACCCGTCTTATAACATTCTGTGGTCCTGCTGAAGTACGTCATCGTTTTCAGGAAAAGTTAATACTATATGACCTACCTACGTTATTTGAATAGCTAAAAATTGTATCACGGTATGGCTTGATAACTCAATAGCCTTTCATGGGTATATAAAACACCTTAGTGTTTTACCTACTAAAATTTAAATGGACCTTTTTGAAGGGCGCTTTCACACTGGCCGTTGTCGTCGCAGAACCGTCCAGTGTGAAAGCGCCCTTTAGATTGTTCTTTAATAATTATTTTTTATGACACATACAAAGCCGCTAATAGTGGTTGCACTATAGATATACTTAGATACTCTCTATATTGGATTTACCAATCAGTGCAGCGTTTCCTTAATAATTATCATACTTTGAAAGTTTAGTTTGATACATACAATAGAATAAAAACTCATTACTTTTTTTTATCAGTCATTTGTTTTACAGTAAAAAATATGCGAAACAAAGTTAAATTTTTAAAAGCTACAACTATTACATTTGCAAATAATTTATTTTTATTATCTTAATGTGTGTAGGTTCCAGTGAAGAGTATTTTATCTTCGTACAAGATAACGAACAGGAAGGGGTGGTCCACTTTCAACACGATGGGAGGGGGAGGTGTGCTAAGTGATGACGTAAGCACAGCTATAAGTCCTGCAAATCGATAACACTCCATAAATTTTATTATTGAATGGTCAGTTAATATGCTGCTAAATTGACTGGAAACCAAGTTTTGAAACAAATTATTTGCATATTCATAGATATAGACTATGTTAGCATACAAAGCTCGAACCATAAAAGAAATATGGTTTCTAGTTTTGTCTATGGATGTTTTATTAACTAAGCTTTCAAAGCAAAAATGTATTTTTTTAATAAACAAGACGATTTTTACTAAGTTTTGATTTGATGAACCTACACTTCCTAAACTTTACTAGTAAGTATTTTGTTAATTTTAAAGCAGCCTAGGAATTGTAATCTTGACGTACAGAAAAAAATGTCTTAAGTACCTGTAAAGGCTCCAGCAGTAGCTCCCTCCTCATCAACTTTCACAAACGCCTTCTGGAACGCTTTTGACACGACTACGCTCTGATCCCGGACGATACCCGGAGCACCCTCAGAGAAGATCTTCTTTATTTCCATCTAAATCAAAATTTTAAAATTTATTTTACGATTGTGCAGAACCTTTATAACAGAGTAAAACAAAAAAGGAGGTAAACGTAACAAAATTTCAATAAGTAGGTATATTAAACTAGCTCTATTGGTGTAGGATTTCAACGGCATGCGGCAACCCCTCAATTATAGAAAAAACCGACTCACACTTGACGTTTTCAAGTAGCCTATGACCTTTCTTGAGACTCAAACTTTCTCCATGCCAAATTTCATCTTAATCAGTACAGCGATTAAAGCGTAAAGAGTTAACAGACAGATAGACGGAGTCAAAAGACACCACCGTTTTGCTTTCTCTTTGTCACACTTTTGCGATCCTTTTTTTGAAACGACGAGCCTTAGCTAAAATGTTCTGTCCAGTTTTCTATATCTATGGAAGTCAGCCAGTCGGGAGCTGTCCAACCAGTGATACGTGTGGCCGGATGTCGAATTTATCTTTAACATCAAAAGCTATGACCAACTGTATAAATGAAAGCTGCGCATAAAAAGTGAAATTCGGATAAAAAAAGGATAGATATATACGATAGAAGAAAGAGAAAAAAAGAAATAAACACATACCTTAGGCAACAATTCGTTTAGATTGTATTCGCTGTGGATTTTGAATTTCGGCATATGTAAATCAATTTCGGCATCAGCGGGTTCTATTTTGAAGATATCTTCAAGAAGGCCTTCCTTCGAAGCTTTTTCAACGACTGAGTGAAGACCGTCGATTTCATCAGGTACAACCACCACCATGCGGAAACCCTTCTCCTTGTACGGGAGCTCTATCAGCTATAAAACAAAAATACCATTATTTACCATCTTCAGAACAACTAGTTCTTAGCTCTGCTCGGACAAGTTTTAAGAATATGCCGACACAAATATCGATTGTTATGTAGGTATCCCATATGTTACTATTATCTTACGGGATCAAGTGTCTGTCCTCCGAGAACGTGAGCTTGAATACTCACTAAATTTTGTAAACCTGGTTCATCATAAATAGGTAAACATCCATTGCTGAACATAATAATAAGCCTCCTTATAAGATTGTCAAAAAAAACAGTTCAGGGTGCTAATTGGGAACAGTGTCGAGTACGCCAGACTCTGGAATTCGAGAGAAAAATGTATGCAAGTAAGTATTACCTCTTGTCGTAAGTAAAATTAAGCAAAGTCGGGCTTGGTCGCTACTTCTTGGATGTGTGACCGCCGAGTGGCATACAAAGGGCACTTAAAATCGTTGGTAATGGCTGGTTGTCATATGACAGCAGTTGTTAAGTCGAGTCGGAAGCCCTATGGACGGCTTGAAAACACTGACAGTCAAGTGGCTACTAGTTTGACAACGTCCGCCAACCCGCATTAGGTCAACGTAGTTGATTATAATCTAAGCCTGCATCTACAAGAACAGGCCTGTCCTCTGCAGTGGGACGTATAAAAACTTCCCGTGCCTTATCTTGGTCATAAGTTCATCTACTGGTTGACCGAGCCGCACTTAAATTCGAATAATAACCCTTAGTATAAAAAAAAAACCATTGCTATTAATCGTAATATTATTAACATTGTAACGTGACAACTTGTGCCTTTCACTTTTTATGTCTGTCTCTCTCGCTCTTAGGCGGGCTAACCATGCCGCGTGCCTCTCACTCGCTCTCATTGTGAGCGCATAACGTGAGCGGAGCGTAACGCAGTTTCTTGAAGTGTCACCCGGCAAACCAATTTATAAGACGTTGTCACGTCAATACTTTGTCCTCAAATAACAACGTTTTTATCTGCTTTAACTAAAAGTATGCATATTTACTTACTTTAGCTCCTAAATTCTTGCTTTCATAGTAGAACAACGCTTTTAACAAATGCATCATCGGTTTTTTGACAATCGTATTAGCATCTATGTGGAAATCTTCATCCTTCGTGTTCTTTGCCTCGAACGGTACATTCCATTGTCCCTGTAAATGATATTATAAAATATAATGAATGTAAAACAATTTTGATACTTTTATTACTTAGGTAAAGCGAAATTGGCCTTAATTTTATTGCAAACTTGTCAACTTGTCGCGCTATGCATCTTCAAGCCGCTTCACGACGCGTCTGTTTATGAGCTGACCCTAATTACTATATTTTTTGTATATTCTCCACTGGATATCATTAATGTAAACTAATATTTTCATAGCAAAGATGCAGTCAAAAGAATAAACTCGAGACAGAACTTGAACCTGCACAACTACGTACAAGACTGTTGTACTTAGTACTTTATAAGTCGCTAGCAATTGATTCCACTAGATACCAATTAGACACTATACATTTGATTTTGTTTACGGCCGAATTCTTGAAGACTGTCTTTACTATTTGGAGTGATAGAGACAGGCATTGAGTTATAACTGTTTTAGACAAAGACAAGTAGCATGATCGTTAAAGTAAGTAAAAATGTATGAGCCCCAGCTCACCGTCTATCTTCGCTGAATGCCAGCCGATACGGCAATTCGATGCGATTTCTCATTTTGCGTTTTACCAAGATTTTTTGTGAGTATTTATCGACATTTTGTGCGAGTATTTATCGACACTCATCATATTTGATTTTGTACATCACTAGTTATTGCCATAAAAGATTTTTAATACTTTATAGTACTGCAGTAGCGATCTGATTATTTTCAGATACTTCGCTATTGGTTAAAAATTAACCAATTTCAGTGCTATCCCCTTCCCCGTAAATTGGTTGATGTGGGTTTCATACATTTTTTGAATCATTGGCAGTTTATGCTACGCTAATGTCTTTGGTTTTAAAGATACTTTTTAGCTTCGAGAATCCCCTCGAATAAGTATTAGTTTATAACACATCCAATAATTAACCATTGTGTTTAGAAACATGAAGAACCGCGAAATTAATTGTGATTACAAGTTTTACCGTAACTATTATTTAGGATATGTATTTATTCATTTCTAAAAGTTACTTACCTGGAAGAAAATAACGTTGAATAGAGCTACTACTGTGTCCACAGTAAGAGCGTCTTCAGGCACAGGATTTTTGATAAAACCTCTTGTTTTCTCTTCCCCCTTAAAGACAAACTACTTTAGTATTCGAAAACTGTATAAAAGTAATGTATTAGGCTTTTTATTTAGCAACTAATAACTATATTTTTTATAGTTATCAAAATACATAAAGTTAGGTAGGTACCTACTAGATTATCATGAAATGTGGAACTAGAGATCTCTTTCTTACCCATTGATTTATTATATCGGTAGCTGCTTTCGTGTTCTTAAAGTTGATTGTTTCAACCTCACCATTAGACCTGGTGGTCAGGTTTGTGAAGATAGGCTGCAGAGAGTACTGGTCTGACAGGTACACCTTATTTGCAAGTGTAAAGAAATTTGGGTCCAAAGATGATAGTCTTGCGCCTAGACCGCCATACGAGTCAGATAGCTGAAATATTAATAATTAGCATATTACCACAACAGAGTCATCGTCGCTTTTCTTTCAATTAAAGGAGTATCGGGAAATAAAAAAAAAAAAGAAATTAACGAAATCATGCAATTGTGGTACGACTTAAAATATCCTACAGTAGCTTTTTCTGAAAAAAAAAAAAAGGATATCTATTACGAACATTTTTGTTTTGTCAGGCTTTTAAGAAAATTAACATTATCTTTTATTATTTGATAAGTTTAAATAACACAATTTTTATGATATTTTAATAAACGTTTACTAGTTTTAGTAATCACGTTTACGATTGACTAAATAGTAACAATTTCGGTAGGTAATCCCATGCGCAGTAAAAAATTAGATGGATTGGATTTTCATGCAGCATTTCTGATCTGCAATTTTTTTAATAGCACTAAGTTGGCAAACAAGTTTACGGTTCGCCTGATGGTAAGCGGTCACCGTAGCCTATGGACGCTTATCATGGACAGGGTTATTACTCGCACGTTGCCGACCCTTCGAAAATGTAATAACTTCTTTCTTGAAAAACCCCATACTGTAGTCCTACGGCAAACGGTGCGATGGCAGAAAGTAGCCGTGAGTATCATTTCAAAAAAATCCTCAGAAAATATCCCATTGTACAAGTAGTAAAACACACACAGAGAGGCAAAGTCTCTTCTCAGACTTAAGGGCTCGATTTGGCAAGTGAGTTTGAGATCGTCGACAATTCTCACAACCTGTTCTTTTCCTTAAATAGATAAACAATTCTGTTTTAAATTAGTTAGTTGGTAGTAATTATATTTACGCACCTCTGCAAAACGGTCAGCGCCCAAGGCCCTGACTATTTCATCCTTGCTGGATGGTCCAGCGCCGCCAGCGTACAAGGACAGCAGAGTGAATACACCTAATGGAGATGCTACCAAATTCTTATCGCTTGCCGATGTATAGGCTTCCTGCAAAGTGGAATATTAGTATTAGATGCTATTTATATTTTTTTTATTTAATGGGTATCAAAGTTTTAACCTTAGCCTTATTTTACACAGTAAATACATTATAATATGTAACATACATTTTATGAATATCTGAAATTAAGAACATAACAGCTGCAACATCTTCCTCTTAATGCACTGACGTACAGTCACGTTGAAAACGTCAGTCCCCTAATAAACAGATTTCACTGATGCGTGTGGTTAATCTCGGGTACGACTAACTCACAATTATACGTTTGTATTTCTTTTGTATTGTACTCAAGCTGTTCCTATATGCAATAAGTAATTGATCTCACTATCTAACAATATATGACTTATTTTATTAGAATTACTCATCGTGGCGAATTGGGATCGTGGACACGGCCATATAATAGCTACGAGTTTCATGTTTTCAATATTACCTTTAATATAAAATTTAAGTGAAAACCTTTGTCTTTCTGTGTTTTACTCCACACAATACCTAAAAATAATGAACTGTGATTACTACGAGCATTCAGATTATAGAATGTTTATTGGAATTATTGACGTTCGTAATATCTCTAATTCACATTTGGGAATAGGCGTGGGTCTTAGATTTAAAACAAAACAAAAATAAATAATGGTGTGATTTGGAAAATTAGAAGTAAAAAAAATATAATAACATAGATACCATACGGTGATCTAATTGTGGCTTGAACCTAGGCCCTCCTGTGATATGTATGACTACGTTGATACCCTTGTGCCACGAGGATGATAAGTAATACTAGCGAAATAAGTTACATATTGTAAGATAGTGTCATTTGTTAGGCGTTGGCTACAAATTTAACTCTTAGATATAACCTTGAATTAAAATGTTTAGGATCAGTTATAATACATAAGAAATACGTGTGAGTAGATCGCACACTAATTTAACAACAGTTCAGAGGAATATGTTCTGTATTACGGTCTTGAACTTTTGTGAGTGAATGTACATTATGGTAGTAACCTGTTGCCCGTGGTATAATAGTAACAATTTAAGCACTACAGATTACGCTTTTCTTTTTTTGATTTTTTAGTTTGTAAAATATACAATCAATTTTCTTATAATGTGATTATGACCATTACAATTACAAAGTCTGTAGAACTGATTGATTTGTAAATTAGAGTAAAATGCAAGTTTATTAATGACAGACTAGTAAAGATGCGGTCACATCAGTTTAAACTTGACCGATATTGTTAAAGAAGTTATTATTTTGGTTTGATAAACTATTTTTATTAGTATTTACATACAATAATTTAACATAATTATTCTACCTCAAGAAATTCTCAAAACATTGTTTTTTTGGGGTAAGTTTACCAATATCTCACTAACTTTTGAATAATTCTGTCACCGCCAGTCATTTTTATTTCTTTTTGATCATACTCTTTTAAAATATGTAACGCATTTTCCGAAAAAGAATCTGGCCTAATTTTTAAAAATCTCGCAATCATTTTCAAGTCTTGTAATGTTAACTTTTAGTTACCCGGAAGTAAGTCAGGGCACTGAATTAGTAATACATAGTTCCTACAGGCAGTGTTATGTATCCTTTTACGACAGGAATCGTCTTATTGATGTGTTTTAGCCCTCTGAACCCTTGACCTCCAAGAAAAACGTATCGGTAGTTTTTTATACAGGTTCCTAGCATACATAATGCCGCGTCTCCTGGGTCATGTTTCGCTGAAACATTATCAAAGATCATATATAATAATTAATGGGTGTGCCCCGTCCCCTACCTTTGCGGGGGTAAATGTTTATATGTTTTCCGTCGAGCGCGGAAAGTAAAAACATTGTTTCCAACAACAAAAATGTGTTTACTGTAAAATACGAACATGAGACGCGTCTTAAGTTTTAATTATAACTCTTAGAACGCTGTCCAGAAAAACCACCCATCTAGACAGTGTCTAAGCATTTACATTTACCTTCAGAAAGCTCATGGAAGCTCGGGCGATGTCGTCTCCAAGTTCTGTCCTGTCGAATTCATGGTCGAAGAAGTGGAACTTTTCTTCCTCCTCTGCGCAAACGCAGTATAAGACCGCCGCTGTGATAAAAACGCTTAATTATTTTTTGTGTTCTCTTAAACAGTGTGTAATACATTCAAAATTACCCATCTTTCATCTTCAACTTTTATTTTCAATATAATATTTATATAATCCCGAGTTTTTTATTATTGGCATCCGACTTCAAAAATAAGAAAAACACAGCCTGTTTCATCTGCGTGGGCTTTTTTTAGTCAGCGTAATATAATATTTTAATTTTTAATTGGTTTTCGGACATATATCAGTGTAAAGGGATCACCTTAATTAAAATTCACTCACAAAAAACCTTATTAATAAACATTATATAAGCAAATCTTAAAACCACCCACTTATTTTAATTAACCTCCATATCTTTGCTCCCAATAATCCAATCATTTTCAAATTTAGAGGACCACCTAGGGGTTAAGCTTTATCACACTAGCTTTATCATTTAAATCGTCTTCATTATTGTCTAGAAATAAATCAACATAGTAAAAAAACAGTACGCGTCGAGCATAGGACCTCCATATTTAAACCAGTTCCTATTGTATTAAAAAAAAACAAACTAAATATAAATTAATATCCTTTGACTATAAAACTATAAGTATTACATTTTAGAATTTATCAATATTATTTTCAACGATTCTATCTAGAGGTAGGTATGTACATGATAACACTACTTACCTAAAAACACAAAACTTTTCCACGCCATGTTACTCGCCCGTGGCTCTTCTAACACTGTCCAAATATGACGACGCATTCACTTATGTATTAACAATATCTTATAATGACCACCGATTATTATATGTAGGTATGGACTTCATCAACAACTGATAGAGAGAGATAGATGACTCGTTGACCTTCGACTTTTTATTTTTGTTTTAGTCACTAGGTTTTTCCTGCGGCGTCACCCGCACTAAATTGAATTTATTATATTCAAAGATACGCGCTGTCTCAATATGTTACTGAAAATACACGTTAGTCTGCCATTGATTTTCAATCAAAAAACGCCATAAAGGCAGACAAATTCTGCAAGCGACGAGAAAAACGAACGTAGTATGGGCGCAAAGCTTAAAAAAAATTTAAAACTCGAACAGTTGCATTTGTATTGAAATTTTGTAATATTTTCATTTGAGAAAATTTTATTGTTTTGTGTTTTTGCTATTACTAGATCTTAGAATTAAAATTATAATGTAGTATAAATATGTTTTTTATTTACTTACTTTTTACGCCCTCTTAATTGATTGCTCCCTTGTGTGAATTAAGGACAAACAAACCAACAATCATTTTCGCTTCTTAATGTTGAAACACATAACAATATGTCCAATTATATAGGTACAAGAATCGAGTAAATATAATGGATTCGCAAACAAGTTTTATTTATTTTAATCTTTTAAGCATGTATCAAAATAATAAAAATAATCGTTGCTACGGTTCAGACCATACCGCGTCCAGACCATAAGAATAATTATATATTATTCGCAGGCCACAGGCCAGACCGAAGACATTAAAGTATGTAGGTATATAGAAATCATTGACCGAGAAACCAGTGGAGGATCTAGGTTTTTTTTTTATACTACTAAGGTGGCAAACAAGCTTGCGGTCCGCCTGATGTTAAGCGGTCACCGCAGCCTATGGACGCTTGCTGCACCTTCTAATAACTAATAACTTCTTTCTTAAAGAACCCCATTCTGTAGTCCTTAGAGAAATCCTTGGCAAGGAGCTCATTCCACAACTCTAGCGTTCGCGGGAGGAAGTTCCTCTGAAACCGCACTGGGTTCAGGGGTCTGGGTGATTAAACCTAAAATAGGTAATAATATAAAGGCTTTCTGATGTTCTCGAACTCTCGTCTTCAGCTTGAAAAAAAATGACTAAATATTGATATATCAGTCCAAGAAAATAAAATAGAAAGGCTTTATGAAGCTAGAAATTTTGTTTTCAAATAGATACCAAACTGCACTTTCAGAATCATATAATTGAATCAGTACTGCTTTTATCGTTTAAAAATTATATTAAAACTCCGCCAATTTCTTAGTGAAGAACTTAAAATTAAGTTTGTTAAATCATAGGTATTGTCAAAATTAACTCATGGAGATACTGTTTATAGCCTAAACTATACGAAAAGTTTTAAGATCAAATTAAAAGAGTATTTACTAGAATTACAAAAACAATATGAGAATATCAATTTGCATGTATCGGAACGGAATTATTATCTATTATTAGAAATAACATAATTTCCCTTATTAAATATTTTTTATCTTGTTATATTTTAGGTATTTATAAAATTAACAATAGGTATGTCAGAAGATTAGCTTGTATATATATGTACGCATGTAAATATATTATTATTTTCAATGTTTGGTCTTTTTTGTTATTTTTTATTATTACTATTTGAGCTTTATGTAACATTACATTACATTGTAACATTAAGAATAGGTTTAGAATGATATTTCTTCGACCGTGACTCAACCCAGGCTCCAGCTGAAAATCAGCGCAGCGTTGTGTGTCCGGTGACACGCAGTTTGTGCTGAGCTGCGACCTATTTAGCACACCTTCGTGACACACACGTTTCAATTTATGATATGTTAGCAATTAGTTTTAAATAAATGGGAATATTTAGTTAAGCGCTTTTTACTTTTTATTGATCTTTTTTTTTGTGTGTGGTAAATACGTTTTATCTATCTATCTAAATTGTTTTAATTAGGGGTCATTCCTAATAGAACAACCTACACACACCTAAATATAAATTATACAGATTGCAAACTTCGAAGAAGCTAAATTAACAAATATTTTATGTAAGTAGATTTCTACTTTACAATCTGTTAACAAGGCTGATTTCTAATGAAAAAAGCCGGTAAGAAACACAACTCTTTATAAAATTAAACCAAGCAAGTATGTAGGTATAAAATATAGGTACAGGTTAATGGCAAGAAAATCTTTGTCATTTTAGAGTATAACTCAAGCACCGTGAAATTTAAAAAAGTTATTTGTTCCAGAAAAGGCGAGGGGTAGAAGTGGTGTGTTTGTACCCGTATCTCGCCCTGCCACTTCGCCCCTCTGGGTAAAGGACCTGTAAACACGTGGTGTGCGAAGTCTCATCTTGCGTGGCGCCTATTATACAACTCACTTAAATTCTGTTTTTCGGAAGGTGGTTTTAAAACGAATACTAAAAAGAGTCAACAAATTGGACCGTATATAATTACTGGCACTTTTACGTGATTTTGATTTAAGGTTTCCTCTAAGGACTACAGTATGGGGTTCTTCAAGAAAGAAGTTATTGGATTTTTGAAAGGTCGGCAACGCGCGAGTGATACCCCTGGTGTTACAAGCGTCCATACGCTACTGTGACCGCTTATCATCAGGCGGACCGTATGCTTCTTTGCCACCTTATTGGTATATAAAAAAAAAAATACAATCAAAACAATTTTTCCGATACTTATTATACATAAGTAAACAGGTTAAATTGATTGTTGTACATTTAAGAGATTTTTATCGGAAGTCATTATTATTAGTGATTTCTTTAAACTGTACTTCAAATGTATACTCTTTTACCATCGATATAAAAAAACAACTGTTACCCGCGCAAAGCCGAGAAATAAGGTAGGTACTGCTCTACGCTGAAGAACGAAACACCTTTTTTGGATATTTCAAATTTCCCAGTGATCCCGCTATACCTACTGCTTTCTTTGAAATAACCTCACATTATACTGCCATTTTTAATGGAGAATTTTTTTTAAAAGGTCGTAAGCGACACACTTTCAAATATTAATAGTAGGTTTACTTTCATAGTGAAAAGGAATGGCTATTCTCTATAATTTCAGTATTCGGTTCCGTAGTCAAACATAACAGCTTTATAGTTTCGCCATCAGTATGTAGATACATATATTACAGCCATTTTATTTAGAGAGTATAAAAGCTACAAAGATGTAATTTGAAACACTTAGGTGTAGTCAATTACAATACCAAACATTATAGAGAAATCAATGAAAAAAAAACTTCAATATTTTTGTCATAGATATATATAGCCTACCATAATGAAGATTTTTTTGTGGTTTCAAATAACGATGGTAGTAACGACTACGTTACCCTTCACTTAGCATGACAAGACATGGTCTTGTTTTCTAAAATTTAAAAAAGAGTGTGCATATTCCCTCTGGTACCCGTGCGAAGCCAGGCTGGATCGCTTGTTTAAATATAAATTATTTATTTTACAATGGTGCGTTGATGTCTTTTGTACTAAAACTAAAAAAAATATGTCACTCCTTCCGGCAAACATATGGTCACCCCGTTGCAGCACTAGCCCAGCACGGAGGAACATGGCATAAGGCTTCCTTCACTTAGGATAGGACTGAGCCCTTGTAGTTAGGGCAAATAATGGCTTTTTGGTCTAAAAATGACTCAAGCAACAGTCAGTTTCCCATAAAGCCAACATTGTGAAGGTGAAAGGTTTTGCCTGCACCTAGTGTGTATTATAACTAGTCTTTTAATTCAGTTGGTGAAACTACCATACAAAGAAGAAGATTTCCGGATGGTGGTGGTATTACCAGATGAACTCCTGGCCTGGCTTCTGGCGTAGAGAAGGTGTCACAACAGGTCTTCTTGCTGAGGTCTTCAAGCAGGCTCCTACAGGAGTCGATGTCGACTTGCATATTCTGACAGTATGTTGAATCTTAATGAACAATTGCCAAAGGTACTTAAATGTATCAAGTGACCTTAAATTTAAAAATATAGAATATCCTTTACTATAAAATATGATATTTAAAACACTATTTGTTGTTATGTTGTGTTGGCTACACCCATTCGCTGCGACAAATTCTTTGACCAAAGATGACTTATACATTCTAGATGCCGTGTTCAAGCCCACGAAACGAGCCAATCCGAGTACGTGACATTTCAGGATATGTAATCTGTGCGTCAATGCGAACTGTATTTCCGCGTAATAAAAATGTCGATTTGTGCAATAAAATCGTACTAAACTATTGACAAAAAATAAAGGTTGATGATATAAAAGTCGCTTTTCAACAAACTAAGTTTTCAAAATAAACAACAAATGTTTTCTGTCTGTGTTGCTAACGTTAATTTCCTACCCCAAGTTTAGTAAGGCGAATACTGAAACGACAATACATATTTTTCACCTAACGTCACTTACATACATTACACTATATCAGGTTAAGAAAGTATTTATGTATTGATGACCCCTGTGACACATTGTATCTATAGAACATAAAACTATACCCCGGACTTCTGCAATGTTTAAATAAAAAAAACATAGCATTTAGATGTAAATATTAATAGAAAAAGTAGTACTTATTAAAATACATAAATAATTTGAAAAAATATCATTTCTTTACAACGAACTGTGACGTTAACGTCACGCTTTGGACTTTTTATATAAAATTTCAACTTTAGTCACCTAATACCTAGAGGTATTTTATTAGCAAGACGGTGTACGCTCACGCGCAATTAGGTGTGTAAAATTATACGGTGAATGCGCTCTATGTTAAAGTTGGCGGCACTTACAGTCCGCATTGGCTGCATATGCTCAGGAGGGTGTTTGTTGACATTTGGCGAACAAAACGAATTCAATGGCCCTGTAATGCGATAGCTTTGTTATATATGTATGATAAAAAAAATCTTGTCCACAAAACACGGCTGATGTCACGCACGGATGCCATGGCAAAGAAGGACGGATTTTATTTTGTACACCCATCTATATTTTAGCACTACAACATACAATATTTGGAACACACTTTTAGGTTTTAACATGCATTACATGGCCATGGTAACCAGATTGCTACCTTCGTATCAAACGCTTACGTTCTATATCAAAAAATTTGTCATCGAAAGTTTTTTTTTTTTTTTTTTATACCACTAAGGTGGCAAACAAGCCTACGGTCCGCCTGATGGTAAGCGGTCACCACTATATGGACGCTTGCAACACTAGGGGCATCACTCGCGCGTTGCCGACCCTTCAGAAATCTAATAACTTCTTTTTTGAAGAACCCCATACTGTAGTCCTTAGAGAAAACCTTGGCAGGGAGCTCATTCCACAACCCAAGGGTTCGCGGGAGGAAGTTTCTCTGAAACCGCACTGTACGCGACCATTTTGGTTCCAAAGTGTGAGAATGAATTACCTGTCGATGGCGAGCGGTGCGATGGTAGAAAGTAGCCTTGGGCATCATTTCGAACAATTCCTCAGAACACAATCCATTGTACAAGCGGTAGAACACACACAGGGAGGCAAAGTCTGTCCTCAGACTTAAGGGCTCGATACCGCAAGTGATTTTGGGATCGTCGACAATTCTCACAGCCCGTCGTTGAACCGAGTCAAAAGAGCCAAGCTGGTATCCGGGTGCACCCGCCCAGAGATGGCAGCAGTACTCCATATGGGGCCGGACTTGCGACTTGTAAAGTAGCAACCTTTGCCCCGACGTGAAGTACTGCTTCGCTCTGTTGAGAACACCAAGTTTTTTGGACGCCAGCTTTACCTTGTCTAGCAAATGATCTCGGAACTGAACATCGCTGGAGATGTCAACGCCAAGGATCCCAATGCTCTTGGAGATGGAGAGGGGAGTGTTCTGGAATTGTGGGACTACAGTGAATGGGGTTTTCTTAGCGGTGAACGCGCAGACTTGTGTCTTTGAAGGGTTGAATCGTACTAAGTTTTCCCGCCCCCAGTCAGAGACCTTGGACAGACCGATCTCGATTTGAGACACAAGTTCTTAACGCTTTTCCTCCACAACGGAACGTGGGATGCTTGCACGGCCCGTGTAATAAGCGTCTCCAGTACTGTCATCTGCATAGCAATGTATGTTGTTGATGTCCAACATATCATTGATGTGCAGTAGAAACAGCGTAGGAGACAGCACAGAGCCTTGCGGGACACCAGCATTAATGTCAAAAGTGAAAATAAATTGTAGTACCGCAGAAAAGTAAGAACTCCCCAATTCGGGGTAATCATTTTAAGGTTTGTAACACCAAAATTACGCACTCAGATGTAAAAATGATTGATTTACACACACATTGATAGGAAAATGGCTCACAAGACTCCGAAGTCATCTTTGTCTTTGACTGTATAAAATATTATGTAACGCTTTGACTTTGATAAACAGTAAAGCCATTGAACTCTATCGAAATGATAAAAAAAAAACAAATAAACCATTATTATTAGCCCTCGTTACTTGTATGATTAGCAAATAAGAATGAATTTTACAGTTTGCAAAAATTTTATAGAATCCGAATCACGATTTTCTGTTCTGTTACTTATATTGCTATATATGTAAACCAATTTTTTCAAATCTATTTTTGTTGGAAGTATAGATAAAGTAGAACAAGTGCAAGAATTCGTATACTTAGGATCTTTGTTTACTAGAGACGGAAAATGTGAAGGTGACATTGAAAGAAGAGTAAACGCGGGAAATCAGGTAAATGGGGCGATGCACAACTTTATGAGCAGCCAAAAATTGTCGGAAAAGGCACGTTTGGCTGTACATGAGGGTGTATTGGTTCCAACACTGATGTATGGAAGTGAATGTTGGGTATGGCAAAAGAAGCACGAAAGTAGAATTAATGCCGTGGAGATGAGAGCATTGAGAAGTATGTGTGGTTTGACTCTAAATGACAGAATAAAAAAAAGTGTGATACGCGAGCGTTGCGGTGTGAAAGAAAGTGTGGTGACAAAAATTGCGAAAGGTATGTTAAGGTGGTTTGGACATGTCGATAGAATGAACGAAAATAGATGCACGAAACAGATTTATGAATCTAAAGCAATTGGTAGAAGTAGACCTCGGCAAACGTATGTAGATCAAATTAAGTACGTTCTCAGAAAAGGCCAGGTAAGGAGTACTCGGAACCGTAGGAAATGTATGAAAGCATTGATGCGTATAGATGAGGCAAGAGATGTATGCCAGGATAGTAGCAAGTGGCAGTCTTTGGTCTCTGCCTACCCCTCTGGAAAAACAGGCGTGATGTTATGTATGTATGTATTAATAAAGTCCAATACTCGCGATGTCTTTTCTAGGTACGCGGCTTAAAAGTTAAACACACAAGTATTTAATTTGAAAGCCAATATTCTGCAAATTATATATTTAAGAGAAATAAAAGTTTTTACAATCCACAACTGCATAATGAATGATGACAAAATGGGGTACGTAAAATCAGATCATTGAATGGAAGGGCTTCCCTAAAAATATTGCACGCCTCATAAGCGGAGCGGTGAGGTAGTGCTCTACTCTCGACATGTCAAAATACCCAGTCTTTCGAAACTTAAATGACGTTTTTTTTTTAATATAACACTTACAGGATAATATGAGTGCACTAATATGAAGTTAAATAATCTGTCTAGCACATATGGTACATTTTATAAACAATTAATTTGTTTAATATAATAAATAATAACATTAAAACTAATCATTCTTGGACGTCCGTGAGTCTGTGTTTATGTGACCATGTATGTGGCAGAGAAATTGGTCGAAAAATTCATCTTACCGGAATACTTTTGTTTTTAATATATAAAGTATTACACTGTGCTGATTCCTAGTTAATATTAGCGTTCTAAGTACTGTCGTTTAATTATAATTTATAAAAAACTAATATACCACTGTATACTGTATATCTATATATATATTTTTTATTTTTATTTTATAGTATATTTTTTCCTCACCTTATTTGTTATTTTATTTAAAAAAACTTGAGTTTTTGTTTTAGATTTTTTTTTTAAATGTGAATGACCGCTATGAGGCGTGCACTTTTGGATTTTCCAAATTTTTTATATTATTACTAACTGACCCCGCAAACGCTATTTCGCTTTCTGAAAATAACAGGCGCGCTATCTAATATGAAAGAGTTACCTAATAGCGAAACTTTGCTTATTCACGTACTGTATCAACAATCAGTTAAATACTTTGAATGAAAACAGCTTGCTTGTGCAAAGCGTGAAATAAATTTATACAGCGCTATCTATTGGTATACATCAATACTAAACTAGTGACTACTTACTATACATTAATACTAAACTAGGTACTACTTACTATTACAAACTGAACACAGCATCACTCGCAACTGAGCCAGAAAGTCATGACACCACAGACAAAAATATAGATTTATGTCTGTCTATTACACTATATTATTTGCAGTCACCGGGTTCCCGTAAAAGGTAGAGCACGATCAAGTCGTACTTCGGCGTTTTTTAATACGAGCACGAGACAGTCTGGCAACTGAAAGTTGTACAGTTTATAAATTAAACCGTTGTGCCAGACTTTGTCGAAGGCTTTCGCTACATCGAAGAAGACAGCGCCCGTGTGGCGGGGCTTACCTAATACTGGTTGAAAGCCAGTGAGAATATGTTCCGTGATGCGGAGGACTTGATGGACGCATGAGTGTTTGGCACGGAAGCCGAACTGCTCGTCTATTAAAATGTCTCTGGAGACTATAGCGTTCCGTAGGCGAGCGAGGAGGAGACGTTCGTAGAGTTTACCAAGGGCCAAAATCGCTACTAGAAGGCAGAGAAGGGGAAGAGTGAGGCGCTTTAGGATGTGTGTCCATGGCTAGATATTCGTCAGTTTAATCATTGCTTAAAGGGCAAGAAATCAAACCAGCTTAAATGTAACAACCCCTGCATGGTTATTTTATGGCAATTTACGATTCATAATGTAGGTTCATAATTTTATATTTTATTGATAGTACATCTTTATATGATGAAAACGTTCATTAAGAATTTTATACTTAGCAAATAGAACCATAAGTCTGATCTCTGTTTACCAATATCGATATGGGTTTATCGAAAAAGTTCCTCGATAACACTTTTCAAACTTGCACCTCCTTGATCGTGATTAACTCAGCCATTACTCATTCAAAATTGCGAATGTAGGGCGGTGAAATTCGGTTCCGGTAGTATTTGAGTAACATTGCACTTCTAACTTGTCTTATGATGTTATGTAGTCCTGCTGTTGTACGTCATGGTTAACAAGAAAATTTAACACCATTATAACTAATTTGAATATTTTAGTTGTTTCACAGTATGGCTCGATAACTCAATAGTATTTCATGGTTATGTAAAACATCCAAGTGTTGTATCTACTAAAATTAAAATGGGCCTATTTGATGGGCGCTCTTACACTGGACGGCACCGCACCGCGCCAGGGACGCCTGCCTCGCCGCCGCACCGTTGCAATCGCCGTGCCATTCAGTGTGAAAGCGCCGTTTAGATTGTTTTTTCTATAATTATTTTTTAAAGACACATAAAATAACCGTTAACAGTGGTTGCACCATAGATATACTAAGATACTCTCTATATTGGATTTTCTAATCAGTGCAGCGTTTCCTTAATAATTATTATCCTTTGAAAGTTTGATACACACAACACAAAAATAAAACTCATTACTTATATTTTATTAGTCACTTTTTTTCAGACAAAAATATGCGAACTAGAACAAAGTTACGTTTTTGTCAATTTATTACATTCAAAATTTTTTTTCTTTCATTATCTTAATGTGTGTAGGTTCCAGTGAAGAGCATTTTATCTTCGTACAAGATAACGAACAGGAAGGGGTGGTCCACTTTCAATACGATGGGAGGGGGAGGAGTGCTAAATGATGACACGGGCACAGCTATCACTCCTGCAAATCGATAACATTTCATAAAATAAATAAGAATGGTTAGTTAATATGCATGGCGCTTGGCGGTACATGGTACAGGTGCCTGGCGACAGCGAATCGAATTAACAAATCCAGCGAGTGGCAGCTGCCTAGGTAGGTTTGTGATTTGCACTTTGAGGGTTCAGTTTTCGATTGATTTGAGTTGAGTATCATTTGAAAAACTAAATTGAATATAGGTACTGCCCCATTTTTTTTTTAAATTTTGGGTTCTACGGTTACTACGGTACTGCCGTTTTTTTTAAAATTAGATTCTCCTAGGAGAGAACCTTATCTGACAAAGTGCATTTGCGATGCACTATTTTATTACTTTCAACATGTTTCTGTATGTCTCATTTGTATCAAATATAAAACTCTTTTAAGTACTGGTAGGATTTATACTATTTTGTAATAATATTATATGAAATATGCATAAGGTCTGAAGTTTTCAATTTTATACCTATTTACTTATTCCTACGTTTAATCACAAATTAAATCGTAAATTTAATGACAGAAATTATACCAGCTTAAATGTGGTAATGCCTGCATGGTATGATGATATGGCAATTTACAATTTAAAATGTTGGTTCATAAGCTTATATTTTATAGTTACTACATCTTTATGTGATAAAAAATCATTTTCAATTTTATAATTAGCAAAGAGAACCGTAAGTCTTCCATTTTCTTCTTCTTTATTAACCAAATTCATCGATATGGGTTTATCGAAAAAGCTCCTGTCTAAGACTTTTCAAACTTAACGCCCCTCCCTGACCGTAATTTTTTTAATTTTTGGCGTATGTAGTGCGGCGACAATCTGTTCCGGTAGTATTAAAGTACCATTGCACTTCTAACCTGTCTTATAACATTCTGTGGTCCTGCTGTTATACGTAATCGTTGCCAAGATAAGTTAAAACCATATGACATCCCTACGTAATTTGAATAGCTAAAAATTGTATCGCAGTATGGCTTGATCATTTTATAGCGTTTCATGGGTACATAAAACACCTTATTGTTGTACCTACTTAAATTAAAATGGAACTATTTGACGGGCGCTTTCACACCAGCCGTTGTCGTCGCCGTAGCGTCCAGTGTGAAAGTGCCGTCTAGATTATTCTTTCCATCATTATTTTTTATATGACACATAACATAACCGCTAACAGTGGTTGCACCATAAAATACTTAGATACTCTCTTTATTGAATTCACCAATCGTGCCAGTACCGGTGCAGTGGTTACTTGATAATTATCTTACTTTGAAAGTTTAGTCTGATACACACGATACAATAAAAACTCATTACTTATATTTCATGACTGATGAATAATTTGTTTCAAAATGTTATTCAGTCAAAAACATGCGAAACAAAGTTACATTTTGATAGCCTATTACATTTGCAAATAATTTATTTTTATTATCTTAATGTGTGTGTGTTTATCTTCGTACAAGATAACGAGCAGGAAGGGGTGGTCCACTTTCAATACGATGGCAGGGGGAGGTGTGCTAAGTGATGACGTAAGTACAGCAATAGCTCCTGCATATTGATAACGCTATATAAAATATATTATAGAATGGTTAGTTAATATGCGGCTGAATAGACTGGAAGCAAGTTTTGAAACCAATATTTTTTATATTGATAGATATTGAAGAATATAGTAGCATACAAGGTTAAAACCACAAAAGAAATATGGTTTCTAGTTTTGTCCATGGATTGTGTTTTTTTATAAACAAGACGGTTTTTACCGAGTTGGGTAATTCTTAGGGTTTAATAAACAGAAATATAATTTCTCTAAGTTTTGATGTGATGAACCTAAACTTTTCAAGTACCTAAAGCTAAGGTTTTTAGACAGAAATATAGAACAAACGTAAAATAAGTATTTTGTTAATTTTTAAATATCAGCCTAGGAATTGTAATCTTGAAGTGCAGAAAAAAAAGGCTTAGGTACCTGTAAAGGCTCCAGCAGTAGCTCCTTCCTCGTCAACCTTCACAAACGCCTTCTGGAACGATTTTGATACGACTACGCTCTGATCACGGACGATACCCGGAGCACCTTCAGTGAAGATCTTCTTTATTCCCATCTGAATTAAAATAAAAAAATAATTTAACAATTGTGCTGAAACTTTACAATAGAGTTACAAATAATAAGACAAATGTTAGAAAATGTCAATTAGTATATTAAACTAGATTTGACCGCGGTTCCACCCGCCCTAAATACCGTTATTGTTGTACGACTTCAACGGCATGCGGCAACTCCTCAATTATAGAAAAAACCGACTTACACTTGACGTTTTCAAGTAGCCTATGCCCTTTCTCAGAACTCTCTCAAACTAACTCCATGCCAAATTTCATCTTAATCGGTAGAGCTGTTTAAGCGTGCAGAGTTAACAGACAGACAGAAAGAGGCCACCGTTAGTGTTGTGTGCAGTGATTTTGACAATTATAAAGACAAGGTGAGGGTAGTTCAACAGGACGCCTCCACTCGAAGCCAACGACGCCGCGCACCGCCAGTCTACCCGTGACCACGGCTGGTGTAACCCAGCCGAAACGTCGGGAAAAAGGTATTTTGCCAAATAACGACGCGTTTAATCCCGTATTATTTTTAAATTAGTAATGGAACGCGAAAATTTAAAAATTTATAGACAGAGTTAGTTTCGCATTTATAATATAAGTATAGATTTTCGAGATCCTAAATCACGTAGGTAGTCAATTGGCTAATTATTTGTCACAGCTTTGATTTGATCAACCAGTAGTACGTAATTAGTAGAATTATGAGTTCTAGTTGTGTTATGCCCTTTGTTGATCAAAGTGAGAACCCGTCAAACTCAGTCATTGGTTTGTGGGCCAAATGCATAACACGATCATAGCAGCTGTGGGCCGCATAGAAAAATTATTGCTTGAAAAATTATGTTTTTTATCAATCAATTGATTGATGTTTCGTTGTGATCTATGCACTTTTGCCATTTAATAGGGAGTTCATTGATACCTTTGCTGAAAAAATTGCGAGAGCGAGAATCAACAAAATCTTTGTAGGTGTTTTGGACTGCCTCATCTGAATTGAATATTTTTTTAATCAACAAATTATCTAAATTTCGAAAAAAGTGATAATCGGTTGGAGCAATCAACAAAATCCGGGCCACACACTTCCGGCCCCGGCGTCCGGGGAAGTATGGTAGGTGACGGAGACATTCCAATTTCCTCCAGCTTCGCCACCGTCTGTTGTGCAGTGTGTGGTCTAGCGTTGTCCTGAAGCAGCAGTGGGCTAGAGCGGTTGACCAATCTCGGCTATTTAACGGCTAGCTTTTCCATAATGGTTTCCAATTGTCGGCAATACAGATCTGCTAATCGTCTGACCAGCTGTAGGAAGCTGTAGTGAATGTCACCAACGCTGGTCTACCAGACGATAACCAGTACCTTTTTTGAGTCAACTTTTGCTTGGGGCGGGATTTAGCTGGTTCTCTTAGATTTAACCACTGTGATGAGCGTTTCCGATTATCGAATAGGATCCATTTTTCATCACAAGTAATGATACGATTCAAAATCCGCTCGTTATTGTGATGGTTGAGTAACGTGACGCAGGAGTTGACGAGTGTTTTATGATTTGCTTCACAGAGTATGCGGTACCCATTTTTCAAGCTTTTTCACTTTTCCGATTTGTTTCAAATGATCCAAATGGTGTTTTACCACTAACACCGAGGCCTGCAGCTATCAATTCCTTATTGACAACTAGGGCCTCTGCCCGTCCTCGAGGTTTGTTCTGGAGGTCAAAATCTCCAGAACGAAAGTGTTGGAACCGAAAACGTACTGTGTTTTCTTTTACAGTGGTTTCTCCGTTCACATCATTAATCTTTCGAGTTGTTTCTGCAGCGCCAGTGCCACGACGGAATTCGTATTCGAAAATAATGCGGTATTAAGCACAGAACGATGTCAATGCGGAATTGAATAACGCGAAAACAAATAAATTACTACATTCGAAACACAAGTAGACAAGCTTATAATTGAAATAAATTTGAATTTGGAATTCTTAACTTTTTGAGATCAAAGTGGCCAGTTCTATAAAACATATATTCATATCTAAGGACCTAATATTTATTTTATAGTTGTGTATTCTGTCCTATGGACTGCGCAATAGCCTAACAAAATTGGCCACACCTTAGAAAGAGACAAAGCGAACCTGCGGTCTCTTTTCTGTGTCTAGCAGCAAACTGTTGGTGTTTATTTAACCATGTTAGAAAGAGACAAAAGACTGCAGCGTTTTGCTTTGTCTCTGTCACACTTCTGCGACCATTTTTTTTTTCACGTTCAGCTAGGAAATGCGCTGTCCAGTTCTCTTTATTAATGGTTGTATAAACATCTTTTCGTATGGCTAGTCAGGAGCTGTCCAACCAATGATACGTGTGGTCGGGTGTCAAATTTATGTTCAACATCAAAAGCGATGAGCAACTGTATAAATGAAAGCTACGCATAGAGAATGAAGCATAGATACTAGTACCGATATACGATGGAAGAAAAAAATAAATAAACACATACCTTAGGCAACAAATCGTTTAGATTGTATTCGCTGTCGATTTTGAATTTCGGCATATGTAAATCAATTTCGGCATAACCGGGACTTATTTTGAAGATATCTTCAAGAATGCCTTCCTTCGAAGCTTTTTCAACGACTGAGTGAAGACCGTCGATTTCATCAGGCACAACCACCACCATGCGGAAACCTTTCTCCTTGTACGGGAGCTCTATCAGCTGTCAAACAAAAATACAATTATTTACCATCTTGCTCATGGTTGCTTATTACCTAATCCTCCTTCTACAGGAAGACGCCTATCCCCTGACGCGGGCGTATAAAGGCTGGAGCGATGTCTTATCTCACCAGACCCATTAAAGTATTTGCTTAGATTTTTTATCGACTTTCAGAGTCAGACGTACTAAAGCGTGTTCTTAAAAAGCTCCCGCTGAACCGCTTGCATTAACTTCCCGTGGCTTAACTTGGTCATCAGTTCACCTACTGGTTGACCGTGCCGCACTTCAATTCGAATAATAACCTTTAGTATAAAAATATATTGCATTTAAATAACAACGTTTTAATCTGCTTTGACTAATAGTATGCGTATTTACTTACTTTAGCTCCTAAATCCTTGCTTTCATAATAGAACAACGCTTGTAACAAATGCATCATCGGTTTCTTGACAATCGTAGTAGCATCTACGTGGAAATCTTCATCCTTCGTGTTCTTTGCCTCGAACGGTACATTCCATTGTCCCTGTAAATGATTTTACATAAAATAAAATAATTTTGATACTTTTATTACCTAGACAAGGGAAATTGGTCTTGCAAACTTTTTAAGGATCAGGTCACACCGAGACGCGAGGTCCATAATGTCCATATTTTCTGTATATTCTCCACTGGATATTATTAATGTAAACTAATATTTTCATAGCAAAGATGCAGTCAAAAGATTAACCTCGAGCCAGAACTTGAACCTGCAAAACTACGTACAAGACTGTTGTACTTAGTACTTTATAAGTCGCTAGCAACTGTTTCCACTAGATACCAATTCAACACTATACATTTGATTTTGTTTACGGCCGAATTCTTGAAGACTAGTCACATTTGATTCCCAGTTAAAGTACATCCTGTCACTGTCTAAACTATTTGGAGTGACAGAGACAAATGTTATCACTGTTTTAGACAAAGACATTAGAGTAACATAGACCGCTAAAGTAAGTGAAAATGTTTCAGCCTCAGCTCACCGTCTATCAGCGTCCTCGTAGTATTGTAAGGTACGAAAATTGATCTGGACGTTCAAGAAACACAAACATAGGTATTAAATGTCAGTGGTAGGTGTTTTTTCACAAAAAAGAAATATTATTTTATTAACAATCAAAGCAATTTTTACTAAAGTACAAAATTAATAGTTTTGTGTGTTGAGAAAAATAAATCGATAAATTTATTAGAATCTAATTTCCTTTATTACTGTTATCATTCAGTTTTTCATTTCTTACGTCACAAAATAGTTTTAAGGATAAAATAATTGAGAGATTGATGGTATCTATTCTGATAACTAGTCGGTACCTAACTGTTCCGATAAACCAACAAATAGGTAATAATTACTAACAAGAATAAAATTGTAAAAAACTTTACCAAACATACACAAATAAGGTACCAAATACACTTATAAGCACAAAAATATTACCTATATTACCATAAAATTAAATAAATTCGCGCGTATTTAAAAAACAGTTTTTTTTATTTTACCTATAAAATAAGAGCTATGGAACAATATTATACAGCCGAGTTTGATGTTCTGTTAAAAATTATGTTAGGAAAGACAGCGTTTCAAAATATAACATTAAAATTATTTAGATTGTTCAAATTAATAAACATTTGTAAGGTATGTATTTTATGTGTTTAAAGGTTTCTTCTTAAATAATAGAACTATTAATAAAATGTTTTTTTTTCTGTATTAATTTTTCTACTTAAGTGTAAACTAATATAATACTATATTATATTACCTACAACTTTCCAAAAAAAGCTTCCACTCTGGATTAACCTGAGCAGCTAATGTAACTATACTTTTCTCTCTATTATTATTATTAAATTAGTAAAACTTAAACATAGATTTTGGAGCCTACGACAAACAAAAATTCATTTAGTCTGTTTGCCGCTGTAACTGTTTTTTTTAAGATTAGATTAACTAAAATCAGCCTATATTTTACCCCTAAATACTAGGAAAAACATATATCGTAAGAGTATCTATAATCTAAGAGTAAGACTATAGGTATGTATGAAGGCGGAATAACAGAATATCCTAATGTTTTGTTAGTTAGTTTTCGAGGTTATTATATTATTAATATTAAAATATTATATTATACATATATTAAAAATAATAGCTAGAATATCTATAAACCTACGTTTATAGAGCATAGTAATATTAGTAACTTTTATCTTTAAGGGTTTTCACTCAACTATGATTAAACTAGGCACATAACTTATTTCCTACTCAAGTGCATTGTTTGCTTACTTATCGGTCAAGGCTGTGCGTTATTCTGTGATTCAGTCAGTGTAAGAGTTTTATGAAGTGCAGATTATCAACAAATTACTTATGACATTTTCAGCAGAAATAGAGCAAAAATATTTAAATATAAAAGAAGTAAAAACATTTGTTTGGCTCTCAAATTTATGTGAATTAGAGCACTATTACAAATCTACCTATAAGTTGCTTAAATAATACCAAAATCGTTTAATATTTGCCATAAAAACATCTTAGTCACTTTAAGTTAAAGCTACATAAAGTTGATAGCACTGATATTCTAAACAAACATTTTATGGTTGTCATGAAACACTGTAACAGTAAAACCTTGAAAATTTGGAAAATCCAAAAATGCACGCCTCATAGCGGTCATTCACATTTAAAAAAATAATTCTAAAACAAAAACTTAAGTTTTTTAAAATAAAATAACAAATAAGGTGAGGAAAAATATACTATAAAATAAAAATAAAAAATATATATATAGATATACAGTATACAGTGGTATGTTAGTTTTTTATAAATTATAATTAAACGACAGTACTTAGAACGCTAATATTAACTAGGAATCAGCACAGTGTAATACTTTATATATTAAAAACAAAAGTATTCCGGTAAGATGAATTTTTCGAACAATTTCTCTGTCACATACATGGTCACATAAACACAGACTTACGGACGTCCAAGAATGATTAGTTTTAATGTTATTATTTATTATATTAAACAAATTAATTGTTTATAAAATGTACCATATGTGCTAGACAGATTATTAGTGCACTCATATTATCCTGTAAGTGTAATATTAAAAAAAAAAAACGTCATTTAAGTTTCGAAAGACTGGGTTTTTTGACATGTCGAGAGTAGAGCACTACCTCACCGCTCCGCTTATGAGGCGTGCAATACATAAATAATCTTATAAACTTATAAAACTTATATTCAAACACATAATTTATCAAATTCAAAAAGATATCGAATTGCAGGTCATTCGGTCGATTCCATTGGCTATTAAACCTTTGGGTTTTTAATCGTTGGTAATTTATACCTACTATGTGGGTCAACACTTTCAAAATAAAACTGATTTTTTTTTAATTATATCAACTATAAGAATTAACATTTCTGAATGTACTAAGTCATTTGCCTACCAAGGTATTGCTAAATAAAACAAAACTAAAATAAGTGACAAAAAGCTGTGTTGATTAATTATTAAAAAAAAATTGAATTATATACTCTGTAGTGGTATTTTTACCGTAATTTTTTTTTACGCATTATATGCTGTAAGTTGAAGCGGTATATTTACATAATTGGACGCGGCGTGATACATTTCGTAGTATTACTGCGAGTATTGAGCGATACTTATCACATTTGATATTGTAAATCACTAATTAATGCTACAAAAGATTTCAAATACTTCAAAGTACCTACTGCAGCAGCGCTCTGATTAGTCACAACTACTTTGCTATTGGTTAAAAATTAGGAAAGGTAAAACTTTCAGTGCTACCACCGTCCCGCTTCCCCGTAAACTGTTTGACGTAGTTTTCATTGGCAGTTTGTGCAACTTTTGAATTTCGAGAATCCCCTTGATTTTAGATCAAGAGATTAGTATTGGTTTGTAACAGATCCAGTAATTAACCATTGTTTTTAGTAACATGAAGAACCGCGAAATTTATTGTGATTACAACTTTTACCGTAACTATTATGTAGGATATGTATACATTTATTTGTGAAAGTTACTTACCTGGAAGAAAATAACGTTGAATAGAGCCACTACCGTGTCTACAGTAAGAGCATCTTCAGGCACAGGATTTTTGATAAAACCTCGTGTTTTCTCTTCGCCCTAAAATACAAACTGCTTTAGTATCCGAAAACTGCATTAAAAAATCTCAAAGTTTAATTCAGCTTAAAGTGTTTGCCTTTTTTAGCAACTAAAAACTTTATTTTTTATATTTATCAACATACATTTAGGTAAATAGGTACTAGATTATCATGAAATGTGGAACTAGAGATCTCTTTCTTACCCACTGATTTATTATATCGGTAGCTGCTTTCGTGTTTTTGAAGTTGATTGTTTCAACCTCACCATTAGACCTGGTGGTCAGGTTTGTGAAGATAGGCTGCAGAGAGTACTGGTCTGACAGGTACACCTTATTTGCAAGTGTAAAGAAATTGGGGTCCAAAGATGAAAGTCTTGTGCCTAGACCGCCATACGAGTTAGATAGCTGAAATATTAATAATTGAAATATTACGACAACAGAGATTCTGGTGAACTATAGGGCTAAGATTGTCATTGTCGCTTTTCTTTTAATTAAAACAAAAAATGAAGAACAAATAAAAAAAAAGAAAATTGACTTAACAGTCATGAAACTGTCGTACGACTTAAAATATCCCACATTAGATTTTTCTGAAAAAAAAAAAATATATCTATTACGAATATTTTTATTTTGTCAGGCTTTAAAGAAAATTCACACTATCTATTATTGTTTTGATAAGTTGAAATAACAAAATCTTAATGATATTTTAACTAACGTTTACTAGTTTTAGTAATCACGTTTACGATTGACTAAATAGTATCACTTTCGCTAGCTAAACCCATGCGAAGTAACAACTCTGATGGAATTGATTTTCATACAGAATTTCTGGACTGCAGCACTTTTTTAGCTTTTATAGCACTAAGGTGGTAGAAAGTAGCCGTGAGCATTATTTCGAACAATTAATTCCTCAGAACACATTCCATTGTACAAGCGGTAAAACACACACAAGGAGACAAAGTCTCTACTCTACACAAACAATTCTGTAATTAGTTACTTAGTAGGAAATAAATTTACGCACTTCAGTAAAACCGTCGGCGCCCAAGACCCTGACTATTTCATCCTTGCTAGATGGTCCAGCGCCGCCAGCGTACAGGGACAGCAGAGTAAACACACCTAATGGAGATGCTACCAAATTCTTGTCGCTTGCCGATGTATAGGCTTCCTGCAAAGTGGAATATTAGTATTAGATGCTATTTATAATATTTTTTATTTAATGGGTATCAAAGTTTTAACCTTAGCCTTATGTTACACAGTACAAAACAAAATATGTAAAAAACATTTTATGAATATCTGAAATAAACACAGCTGCAACATCTTCCTCTGAATGCACTGACGTACAGTCACGTTTAAAACGGCAGTCCCGAAATAAACAGATTTCACTGATGCGTGTGGTTAATCTTGGGTGCGAGTAACTCACAAATACGTTTGTATTTCTTTTGTATTTAAGCTGTTCCCATATCCAATAAGTAATTGATCTCACTATCTAACAATATACGACTCCTTTCAAATTACTCATCGTCCTCCTAGCGCATTGGTATCGTGGACACGGCCATATAATAGCTGCGAGTTTCATGTTTTCAATATTACCATTGTTATAAAATTTAAGTGAAAACCTTTGTCTTTCAGTGTTTTACTCCTCACAATACCTAAAATTAATGAACTGTGATTTCTATGAGCATTCATATTATAGAATGTCTATTGGAATTATTGAAGTTTGTAATATCTCTGATTCACATTCGTAAATAAGCGGGCGTATGTTGTCGAACAAAACAAAAATAAATAATAGTGTGCTTTAGGAAACTAGATGTCAAAAAAAAATAATTAGATAGGTACCATACGGTGATCTTATTAATGGGATTGAACCTAAGACCTCTTGTGATATGTATGACTACGTTGATACCCTTGTGCTACAAGGATGATAAGTAATAATAGCGAAATAAGCTACATATTGTAAGATAGTGTCATTAGTTAGGCGTTGGCTACAAATTTAACTCTTAGATATAAGCTTGATTTAAACTGTAAAGGATCGCACACGACTTTTATTACAGAACAGTTCAGAGGAATCTATCCTTTATTATGGTATTGGACTTTTTTAAGTAAATGTACATTATGGTAGTAACCTTGCCCGTGGTATAATAGTAAAAATTTAAACACTACAGTTTACGCTTTCCTTTTTTTGATATTCTGTCTCTTTACTTTGCAAAAAATGGAATCAATTTTCTTATAATATGACTATGACCATTACCACTACAAAGTCTGCTGAATTGATTGATTAATCAATTAGCGTAAAAAGGCGACTTTATTAATGACAGAGTAGTAATTAAGCGGTCACATTAATTTAAACTTGCCCGATCTTGTTAAAGTAGTTATTAATATGGATAAATGTATATATATTATAATTACTAACAATAGTTTAACATAATTTATTCTACCTTTATTATTCTACCCTAAGAAATTTTCAACGACATTGTTTTTTAGGGTTAAGTTTACTAATATTTCACTAACTTTTTTTAAGATTTCTATCACCTCCTGTAATTTTTATTTCTTTTTGATCATACACTTTTTAAATGCCTTAAAATTTTTCAAAAAAGAAGCTGACCTACTTTTTGAAAATATTCGTAATCATTTTCAAGGCTTGTAATGTTAACTCTTAGTAATCCGGGAGTAAGTCAGGGCACAGTATTAGAAAGAGTATTTACAGGCATTGTTATATATCCTTTTACAACATGCATCGTCTTATTGATTTATCGGTAGTTTTTTATACAGTCTCCTAGCATACATAATGCCGCGTCTCCTGGTCATGTTTCGCTGAAACATTACACAAAAATATCTACACAATGCCCGTGTGTCACCTGCTTTGGTATTAATGTTTTTAAGAACATTTACTTTACATTTATTTTAAAATTATTTTAAAAGTAGGAAACGTAATTCAGTTTAAAAAAAAATAGATTTGGTATCAACAAGGAGAAGACATATGATTACCACAGATCATATATACGAACAAAATTAATAAGTGTACCCCGCCCCCTACCTTTGCGGGGGTAAATGTTTAAATATTTACCGTCGAGCATGGAAAGCAAAAACATTGTTACCATCAACAAAAACAAAGTTTTAAAAACATAAATTTGTTTACGGTAAAACACGAGCAGGAGTGCCGCTTGTCTTAAGTTTTAATTATAACTCATAGAACGCTGTCCAAAATCACCCATCTAGACAAAATCTTAGCGTTTACCTTCAAAAAGCTCATGGAAGCTCGAGCGATGTCGTCTCCAAGTTCTGTCCTGTCGAATTCATGGTCCAGGAAGTGGAACGTTTCTTCCTCCACTGCGCAAACGCAGTATAAGACCGCCGCTGTAATAAAAACGCTTAATTTTTAGTGTGTTATTTTAACCAGTGTGTAATAATTCATCAGACATGTATCCATCCCTCGACTTCAACTTTTAGAACTTCTTGCTAGCTCTTTTTGGCAGAAATTAACATTGTATCGACGATTCAGAAGTGTTCTCAGAAACCTATTTGAATAAAAATTATTTTGATTTGATTTATCTTTTTTAATATAAGTAATATTTATGTAATCCCGAGGATTTTATTGACATCTGTAAGAAACACTTAATCATAAAGTGATTTCAACCATACTATTTAATTGTATATTTTATTAATAACCGAAGAGTTTAATAATTAAATAAATACATAATTTATGTACAGTTATATGAATTTTATTCAAATTAATAAAACTTAATGGGATAAAACGCATAAAGTGTTTTTTTATAAAATAACACGATTTTATAAATTTTCCTAAATACAAAAGTTTGAAATTTTGTTTGGAAAATTTTAAAAATCATATGTTTTGTCGACCCTAATATTTCGACCGGGACCGTTCCTCCCAATAATAATTAAATAAAAGTGTAAGTGTTTATAAAATAAGAATAATTGTGAGAGTATTTACAAATATCACAAGAAACATCTTATATCTAATTTTAAATTTGATTCAAAATCAAAAAAATGCTGATTCAACGTGAAACAGGGTTTGGTTTTTTTTTTAACTTTCCTGCACTTTGTATGTATTGTTTTCTTATTTCTTAACTGGTTACGAGAATTAGGAGCTTAGGAATGAGATGAATCCTAAAGTCTGTTATTTTTTTTTTTTTTTTTTTCTGAGCTGACTATGCAGTTGGCTGTTGCAGCCATTACTGCTTCACCGCACTTTTGGGGCGAGGCTCTGAAGGAGCCTCAGCCCATATAGCGCCCAACGCTCAAGGGCTCCCCGCGGGGGAAGCCTCGGCTTGGGTTGTCGCTCTCGGAGTCTCAGTTAGGGATTTTCTTCTTCTTTTATACAGATTGACGGCGCGGCGTGGATATCGGCAATGGCAGTGAATCCTGATTTACTATTTTAGTTGGGTTAGGGATAAAACAAGCCTAATCCAATTATTATATATAAATGTCATATGATTGATGAAATGTATGTAAATTTGTTATGTTATTTTGTTTCATGTGTATTGCCTTGATACGGCGGAGCCCGCGCGCGTTTTACTTTTTTGTTTAAATGTTGCTGTCCCTATAAAACACGACGCGGGCGCGAGATGCTAGTTACAATATCAATTTGTCAACAAACAATCTCTTTCGTTAAGTTGTCAAGCCATTCCTTGGTAAGTTTTAACCTCTTTCATTTGTATTTATAACGTTCAACCAGCCTCAAAATGATGACTCGTAACTCGTAAGTATACATTATTATTAATATTTATCGGTAACAGGTGTAATGTAAATAAAAGTGAATGAAGACAATATTATAAAAGTATAAGCGCACTTAAAGTAAAAAAAAAAAAAAAAAAAACGGGTTGCACTCGTGCCGGCAGAAGTGAAAACATACTCGCTATTTACGTCCCATCACTTCTTATCCATATTTATTTATTAAAAATAATAACTTTTGTTTATTATTTACTTTTTTGACGTTGTATATTTGACAGCTCAATCTGTCATAGAATTAAAATCCCATATCCAACCTCCCTGTCCTACTCATAATCGCCATATACTAAAAATAAAAACTAACCTAATGTAAATAAAGGTCACGTGTCTTAACGCGAGTGACATCTTACGAATTTTCGATCAGGACACGTGACCTGACGCGAGTTTAACAATTTTTACCCATCACAAAAAAAGTGCACAGCGCCGCTAAAGAAGTTTTCACTTCAAAAATGTAATGTTTACATTTCCCTATTGTAAGGGTTTGCTACAGGAGGAAAACAACCTTAGGTGTGAGTTACATTTAGCTTTGCATACTATGTCTAGCAATAACAATAACTTTCATGTGATATGTAGATACTAACAGTATTTTTAGACATAATTACATAAGGACAAGACATAAATATTATCTCACACACCATTGTACCAGAGTGTTAGCCTTGTCGCTATCATTTTATATTAATACCACAGCCAATAATTTGGCTAAACAATCTGCTTTTATTGAGCAGTGTAATTATAATAGTGTAATTGACATTTCAGCCAAGTATTTGGCTAAACAACCTGCTTCTATCGAGCAGTATAATCATTTGACATGTATTAATTTAAATTAAATTTTAATACAACAAAGGACCACTTTGTCACATATAATTCTAACATAAATAATGATAATATAAAGCAATCTATGTCTACTCAATTTTTATGCAAACAGAAACAAAAAAATAAACTTTGTAATACTAAAAATAATATTCCATTGAACCTGGTGCATCAGAATATACAAGGAATGTCTCAGAAAGAACTAGAAATTGAATTGTTCATAAACTGACAAAAGATAGACATTTTATGTATCACTGAACACTGGCTACGCAGCCATCAGTTTATGTTCAATTTCACTAATTACCAGGTGTGAAGTTCCTTCAGCCGAGTAAATGCAATCTATGGCTGCTCTTTTATTTTAGATTATAAACAGCTAAAGTTTAAGGAATGTAAAGACATTGTGAGTCTCTCAGTTGAGCGAACTTCCGAGCTGTCCTGTATAGAAGTTGAGCATCTCATTGTTGTGAGTGTATACAAGCCGCCTTGTGCAATGTATGATAATTTCGAATTAGTTATAGAAGAAGTGCTAAATAAAATCAGCATTTCCAATAAACAAATCATTGTTTATGGAGACTTTAATATAAACATTTTAGAAAATAGCTCACTAAGCACCAGATTGCTCGCCTTATTTCGGTCTTTTAATTTAAATAATTTGTTTTGTGAACCAACTAGAATTGCTGTATATAGCCAGATGCCACTTGCATCGACAATATATTTACTGATATAAAACCAATTCAAAAAAATTATAAAAAATCTAGAGTCAGATCATTGTGGACAGTTAGTTATTTTTAAAAGTAGGCGTAAGCTGTATGAATTATATAAAGAAAAAACATATAAAAATAGCCAAATATTCAGGGAATATGTAAAAAAATACTCAAAAACCTTTAAAAAAGTCTGTCTTGTTGCAAAATCATTTCGCCTCAGACATAAAGTAAAAAAATCAACAAATAAAATAAAAACGACATAGAACATAATAAATAATGAAACTGGTAAAGCTAGGAATTCTTGTCAGAACTTTTAGTTGATTGTAGATAATACTATTTTAAAAACAAATTCTGAGGTAGCAGTTGCCTTTGAATTTTTTTTTAGCAATATTCCTTTAAAAACAATTGAACATCTTAACTCAAGTCCAATTTTAGCAGAAAAATTAATAAAAACTAATGTTCCTGAATGTAAAGTTCTCTTTGTATTTAAAAACATTACTCCAACGGATATCATAAATACATTTAAAACTTTAGAAATAAAAAACACCACAGACCTTTGGGGACTTTCTGTAAAAACTATAAACTCAATTATTCTCTCTAGTAGCAATTCATGTTATAGCACAACCCTTAGCCATAATGTTTAATAGTTGTATTGATAGTGGTGTGTTTCCTGATGAGATGAAACTAAGCAAAGTTATACCTCTTTTTAAATCAGATATTTCAACAGACCCTAATAATTTTCGGCCTATTTCAATACTATCTGTACTCAGTAAAGTTTTGAAAAAATCATACTTTGTCAAATGTTACGCCATTTCTGTATTAATGACCTACTTAGTAGTTAACAGTTTGGCTTTATAAAAGACCGTTCCACAACCGATGCAGGAGTAGCACTATTAAAAAATATATTTAACGCCTGGGAGGATTCGCACGATGCTCTTGGAGTGTTTTGTGATTTATCTAAGGCATTTGACTGTGTCCAACATGAAAATCTCATCAGGAAGCTACATCACTATGGTATTAGAGGCAAAGCTCTCGACCTTTTGACCTCCTACATGAGTAACAGAACTAGATATCAACGGTGAAATATCTCCGGGAACAGCAGTCACTATGGGAGCTCAATTTTAGGTCCTTTTCTATTTCTTATTTACATTAACGATCTCCCATATCATGTAAAGAACCATGACATTGTCTTATTTGCTGATGACACCTGTTTACTTTTTAAAGTTAAGAGACGACAGACATGTTATGATGAATTAAATAATGCCCTTTTAAAGGATTAGGCTATCTCTGAGGGATTAGGGAAGGTTTAGGGAAGTAAAAATTTTAACTTTAGCGTCGCAGTACATATATGAAAATCTTTTATATGTACATAAAAATATCAATACTTTCAGCAAAAAAAGTGACGTTCACAAAGTAAATAAAAAATATTTCTTAACTTTGACGATTCAAAAGTGATTGTAAAATCCTTATTTGAATAAAACATTTTGACTTTGACTTTGACTAATACTTTATTAGACTATGAAAATCACGGCTGACATTAGGCTACTTTAACAACCTAAGCTCGGCCAAATTTATCTGTTTTGATAAAATATAGGATGTGCAAAATACTAAATAAGCTTGTTCATGTAACTGTGTAGAACAATCATAATTATTTGTTAAAATACACAATGCAGTTTGCCACATAAATAATTTATAGGTATGTAAAATGAATAGGAATTTTATTGTATTTTATTAATGACACAAGTCAACAAAATAAAGCGCTTTATTAGTTGCCGGCCGCTTAAGCATGGAATTGTTGTACAATTTTACATTTTAAAAAAAAATCCAGACTTGAAATATCTTCATCAGGTACAGTTTTCAATAAAAATTAGGTTAAATGGTGCAAAAAGCACGTTTTTACTCATATTTACGAGTTATTTCTGAACTGAGTACTTTTTTTCTTTTTATTATATAACCACAAGTCAGAATAAAATTTAAATGATTTTTAAAATAGACTTGTATGATTTTCCATCGCTAAGCTATAAGCATTCCATATATGTATTCTCATTGCTCCCAGTACTATAGAGCCTAAACTAATTTGTATGGAAAAGAAAACATTTTGGTAAAAAATTGATAACTTCGGTAAAAATAAAAGAAACTGTCCAATTTTACATAATAAAAAATACCATAGTTCAATTTTACTATCATATAATTTGAAATGGACACAATTTTTTTTTTGATAAAATAGAATATTAAAAATTACCAAAATCATTAATTTTTGACAATAAGATCTCATTTATTTCAAAAATATGAGCTAACAATAACTTTTCTTGGTGTTTATTGTAAAATATTGGCTTAAATAAATGCAAAATACAACATATTTTGAGAGCAACAAAATCCTTGTTGCCTTGTTTATTAGTCAATTTCAGTTTTTAAATAAAAATCATAAAAAAATACGTATATAGCTTAATATTAAATTTAAATCCTTCACCTAAAGGTTATCTGGGAGAGATCGCTCCATAGCGATAAGATCGCCATTTGTATTTTTTTCTGTGTTCCTTTTGTCTTTGTTATATTTTATGCAATAAAGTTTATTATTATTATTATTTCTTTTAGGGCTCCGTACCCAAAGGGTAATTAGCGGAACCCTATTACTAAGACTCCGCTGTCCGTCGATCCATCCGTCAGCCCGTCCGTCACCAGGCTGTATCTCAAGAACCGTGATAGTTAGTCGGTTGAAATTTTCACAGATGTATTTCTGTTGCCGCTATAACAACAAATACTAAATAACAGAATAAAATGAATATTTAAGGAGGCTCCCATACAAAAGTGATTTCTTGCCGTTGTTATAGATAATGGTACGGAAACCTTCGTGCACTTGCACTTGGCTGATTTTTAAATAACAATGACCAATAAATACCTTCTTTTGTTTACGATTTAGAACATTCTTTACTGGCCGATATTAGGGTAAAAAAAGGCTCTATTATGGAAATTTAACCTACAAACATTTGAAACGCTTATAATTCTTATTACGTAATTTAAGACTTTAATAATCACTTATAACATAAAGTGTAAATATCAAATAGCCAAAGATAATATAATCACTACGTGTTCAAATAGCCTGACAGTGCAAAGTCATCGGTGAAAAACTTCAAGGTTTAGGTGTGGTTAAGACTAAAAGTTGCGTTTTACGTTAAGGGGCCGACATCTGGGTGTTTTACCCTACTTCATTTCAAAAAATACCACAAATATTGTTTATGAATTAGAACCTTGATAGATTATTTTTTCATTAGATTATTGAAGGGTTGGCAATGCGCGAGTGATACTCCTGGTGTTACAAGCGTCCATAGGTGACCGCTTACTATCATTATTTTTTAATATTTAAAAAAAAATTAAATACTTTTCTATTCTTTTTACTTAGGAATCATTCGAAGTGTCTTTCTAGACTTTCAATCTTAGTGACACATTATTCACAGTAGATGTAGGGCAAAATTTGAAACAGGTATGTATTCATCATAAAAATGCTAACTAATATTATAAATGCGTAAGTAACTCTCCTGTTTGTCTGTGAAAATGAAATTTGGCATGGAGATAGTTTGAGGAGGTGACAAGACTACCGTTGAATTATAATTTTATCTTGAGTTTTCGAGTACTCAGGTAAATCTCCAACTCCCAAGATCACAAATTTACCTAGAGTTTTATAAACTCAGGTAATCTCCGAACCTCAATGGCGAGAATAATGCTAAGTGCTTAGTGATAATTTCTTTCTTTACCTTACCGTGTTTAGTTCCATGTGTTTTGTATTTTTTTTTTTTAGTTTTGAAACTATGTTAAGTAATTGTAGAAGCGGGGAATTTCACATATCCGACTTCTAAAAATAAGAAAAACACATAGTCAAATGTTTAATCTGCGTAAAGTATATTTTTAAAATTCTTAGTGGGTTGTTTTAAGTCAGTGTAATTTTTTTAATTAGTTTTAATTGGTTTCTGGACATATATTAGTGTAAGAGGATCACCTTTATTAAAATTGACTCACATTCAGCAAAGAAATCGCATAAAATACCTACAAAAAATCTAATTGATAAACAAATATAAGTAAATCTTAAACCACCTACATATTATAATTAACCTCCATATCTCTGCTCCCTATGATCCAATCATTTCCAAATTTAGGGGACCACCTAGGGCTTAAGCAAAATCAAACTAGCTTAATCATTTAAATCTGCTACAGTGTTGTCTAGAAATAAATCAACATATATAGTAAAAAAAAACATTACGCGCCGAACATAGAACCTCCATATTTGAAACCAGTTCCTATTGTATGAAAAGAAACAATCAAAATTTAAATTCAAATCCTTTGACTATAAGTCTTAGATTTTATAAATATAATTTTCAACGAATCTATCTTGAGGTAGGAACACTACTTACCTAACAACACAAAACTTTTCCACGCCATGTTACTCGCCCGTGGCTCTTCTAACACTGTCCAAATATGACAACGCATTTACTTTATGTAATATCAATATCTTATAATTACCACCAATTATTATACGTAGGTATGGACAACGACTTATAGAAAGAGATAGATGACTGGTTGACCTTCGACTTTTTAGTTTTGTTTTAGTCACTAGGTTTTCCCGCGGCGCCATCCGCACTAAATTAAATTTCAGTTTATTTATATTTAAAGATACGCGATGTCTTTATATGGTACTGAAAATACACGGTAGTCTGCCATAGTTATCAATTTAAAAGCACCATAAAGCCAGACAAATTCTGTATGCGACGGGGAAAATGAACGAAGTATGGGCGCAAAGCATTAAAAGTATTATAACTCGAACATTTGGATTTGTATTGCAATTTTCTTAGAAGTAAGTTTGTGATTCTTTCATTCGAGAAAATTTTATTGCATTGTGTTTCTGCTTATAATAGATATTAGAATTATAATAAAGTAGGTATGATATATGTTTTTTTATTACTGACTTACTGAAAATTCAGTTCTACTAAAGGCACTTACCCTTTTACGCCCTCTTAATTGGATGCTCCATTGTATAAATTAAGGACAAACGAACAAACAATCATTTTCGCTTCTTTATCTTGAAACACATAACAATATGTCCAAGTAGGTAGATTCAAGAATCGAGTAAATATAATGGATTCTCAAATAAGTTTTATTCTTTTTAATCGTCTGGAAACTTTAAGGCATGAATCAAAATAATAAATAATTGTTGCCATGGTCCAAAATATACCACGACCATAGGAATAATTAAATATTAGGTCCTTACATATGAAATTGATGTTTTATATGGAAAAAGCAAAACTAGATCTTAGGAAACTGTAGTGGATGACACCAACGCTGGTCCACCAGACTCTAACCAGTACCTTTTTTTTTGAGTCAACTTTCGCTTGGGGCAGGATTTAGTCGATTCTCCTGGATTTAACCACTGTGATAAGCGTTTCCGATGATATCGATCGTAAAGGATAAAATTTTTTATAACAAGTAATGATACGATTTAAAATCCCCTTATTATTCCCCGGTTGAGTAACGTGACGCAGAAGTCGATGCGTGTTTGTTGGCTTGCTTCACCTAGTTCATGCGGTACCCATTTTTGAAGCGTTTTCAATTTTCCAATTTGTTTCAAATGATTCAATATGGTTTTATCACTCACACCGAAGCCTGTAGCTAACTCTGACGTGGTTTGAGATGGATCCGATTCCACGATCACTTTCAATTTCTCATTGACGACGATTATTCTGGAGGTTAAAATTTACTGTGTTTTTTTTTACAATGGCTTCTCCGTACACATCATTAATCCTTCGAGCTGTTTCTGCAGCGCCAGTGCCACAAAGGAATTCGTATTGGAAAATAATGTGATATTTTATGTTTTTCATATTGCATAGAACGATGTCAAAGCAAAATTGAATGACGCGAAAACAAATGAGTTATCGCATTCGAAACACAAATATACAAGCTTAAGTGCCCTCTAACAGCCCACTAGCGCCGCCATTAGATATCCTCAATTTTCTCTTCGTAGATACCTAATTTCTAAGATCCAAATGTTGAAATATAAAACCAGTCATAAGCTAATTTTAGAAGGTTTTATATAGTTTCTAGATAATATCTGTGATTTATTGTGAAATTCTGTGACTGTGTGAGTTATATAGTTGGAATATCTGCTAAAAGTGGCCGTTTTTATATGCCCCTTAAAATTAAAATAAATTTGAATTTGTAATTCTTATCCAAACGAAGGCTTTTTGAGATCAAAGTGGCCAGTTCTATAAAACATCAATTTCATATGTAAGGATCTTATATTATTCCCAGG
This sequence comes from Apoda limacodes, assembly GCA_946406115.1. Classification (NCBI taxonomy): domain Eukaryota; kingdom Metazoa; phylum Arthropoda; class Insecta; order Lepidoptera; family Limacodidae; genus Apoda; species Apoda limacodes. The sequence goes on along the minus strand of OX291541.1, from coordinate 20,918,102 downwards.
CAACAGGCCAGACCGAAGACATTGAAGTAGGATACCTATATAAAAATAATTGGCAAAAAACCAGTGGGGAACTAGGTTCAGGGGTTTGGGTGTTAAAACCTAAAATAGATAAAAATTTAAAGACTTTTACTAAATATTGATATATCCGACAAAGAAATTAAAATAAAAAGGGTTTATGAAGCTGGAAATATTTGTATTCAAAAAGATACCGACTTGCGTTTCCAGAACCACATAATTTAAAGTTTGATGCATCATAGAAAGTACTTGATAGACCGAGCTTAGCTCGTTTTTTTTTAACAGCACCATCTATTGTGAAGTAACTTTACTGTTGTTGTGTCGCCTATAGATGTCTGTAAGAGTCATATTTTTCAGTTTATCAGATTCAGATTATATATATACAAGAATTGTTCGTTTAAATGTATTAGATAGATAAACATTCCCTCCGCTTCCGATACTCAGCGTCCACATGTGGGAAAAATATAAGTCTTCCAATTCGTAATTTAAACCATACGAAATTTTTTAAGATCAAATTGGAAAAGTATTTACTAGAATAACAAAAACAATAAGAGAATATTAATTTGAATGTATGGGAACTTCTTTATCTACGAGATTACATAGTAATTATTAAATATTAAGGTATTTATAAAATTAGCAATAAGTATGTTATAAGATTAGCTTGTATATGTACGTTATATTATATGTACGTGTGTAACTATAATATATGTTTGGTTATTTTATTATTTTTTGGATTTATTATTTTAGCTTTATGTAATATTACAACTCTTATAGATCAAAGGAAACTAAGTTATGAACATTTAATTAGAATAGGTTTAGAATGATGTTTCTTCGGCCGCGACTTAGCCCAGGCTCTAGCTGAAATTCAGCGTTGTGTGTCCAGTGACACACAGCTTGTGCTGAGCTGCAGCCTATTTGGCACATCTTCATGACACTCAGGTTTCAATTTATGTTATGTTAGACATTAGTTTTTAAAAAGAGGGGAAAATTTAGTTAAGCGTTTTTTACTTAAATAATTATGCGCGTGCAACAGAGACAAATAGTGACCGGTCATTGAACGAAATTCTTCCTGCTTAGCGTCCGTGCTATAGCTTATTTTAATTAGGGGTCATTTATTATAGAACTACATACACACACCTAAATATAAATTGCACAGACTGCATACTTCAAAGATATGTAAGTAATTAACAAATATTTTATTTAAGTAGATACCTACTTTACAATCTGTTGACAATGCTGATTTGCTGAACGAAAAAAGTCGGCAAGAAACATAACTCTTTATAAAATTAAACCATACAAGTACGTAGGTATAAAATATAGGTACAGGAAAATGGTAAGAAAATCTTTGTCATTTTAGAATTTAGAGTAGGTATAACTCAAGCATCACGAAATTAAAAATAGTTATTTGTTACAGAAATTGTGAGATTAATCTTGTGTTTATTTTAGGCCAAGCAGATAAGAGTGAACTCCGTAAATATTTGCCTGCCTCAGTTGTGTGCACATCCGATGGGTACGTTCTTGGCTGGGTTTTGCTTTCTTTCAATTTCCATCAACAATATTTGTAGGAACCGCATTAGCAATCTTATTTATGAGAAATAATATTTTTTTTGTTTCCAGGTCCGCTCATCGTTTGTCCGATTGCTACGAACTTAAGTGAGTAGAGAAGTGGTCTGTTTGCGCCGTACCTCGCCCTGCCACTTCCTCCCTCTGGATAAAGGACCTATAAACACTTGGTGTGCAAATAGTCTCATTTTATGTGGCGCCTATTATACAACTCACTTAAATTCTGTTTTACGAAAGGTGGTGGTGGTAGAATGAATGTTAAATAGAGTTAACAAATTGGACCGTATATAATTACTGGCACTTTTGCGTGATAATTAGGTTGTTCCTTTTTACAATAATACAGATCAGACTTTAGAAAATAAGTAATTATTTTTACCTATTTAGTGCATCTTTTTTTGAAACCGGTTATCTTTTTTTGTTAAAAAGTTTTTATTTTTTTCTTTTGAGTGACGAATAGCTTTTTTTTCTCGTACACTAAAACTTCCATATTTGTTACAGCAGTTCATACAATCATTAACATAAACGGCGAGTTTTACCAGTTCCAAATTGACATCAATTATTTTTGTCTCGAAAAATAAGTTTTGAAGTTGGTTAAAAATGATAGAAAGGGAAAATAGATTTCAGGTCGGCTCTTTATATAGGACGGTCATGTTTTGTGACGCTTTAGTGCAGTCCATACATAGGACAAATTGCAGAACTCAAAGTCTGTGGAGCTTACACTATAATAACCTCAAGTTTGAATCTTGTAGGTAATACCAGTTTTAAAGATAGAGCAAAAACAACAAATTGTTTCTTATATGGTTCTAAGTTCTTACTTTTTTAAAAGAATACAAATGAGGTTATTTATTCGACCCTAGTATGTTATTTTGTAACAAGGATTCATTAACCTGCCTGCGTAGTAGCACAATATACATACAAACACTGCTCCGGGAACCTAATGAAATAAACTAATTTGTATTACTAAACTAAACTAAATAATATTACTAATAAACGATATATGTTAAAATCCATACTAATATTATAAATTCGCAAACTAGCAAACTTCATTAAAATAATTAAGGAATTAACGTAGGAATTTCATTCCGATAACCTAAAGCCGCTGGAAAAAAATCATTAATTATTATATAATGCGAAAGTTCGATGTTTAGTTGTTTGTTACTCAATCACACTGCAACCATTCGATGGGTCGGGATGAAACTTGGCACACATGTAGGTTAGGTCCTAGAATAGGACCCAGAAAATCCAAAAGTTCTCTCGGGTTCAACTATAACGTACCTACGTTACTCAATGCTGCCGCAACGGAGCATCCAATTGAGCTGAAATTTTGCACAGAGATAGTTGAAGATACGGAAAAGGTTTGTCCTTTTTATTCCGAAAAATTCAAAAGTTCCCGTGGGAGTAACTATAAGCGAATTCCACGAACGAACCATAGCAGCAGTTATAGCTTGCTATAACAAATTTCTTTTGCCGTAAAAATCCCACGCCGATAATCAAATTTAGGGCGGGTGGAGCCGCTGGCAAAAGCTAGTAATAAATATATTAAATAAAAAACCAGTCAATTGCGAGTCGGACTCGCGCACGGAGGGCTCCGTAAAAGATAAACTGTATTGAGGGACAAACTTAACTTTGCCGTTGGAAAACTGTTGTCCTTTGACATTGGTCACGGTCAGTTCATCAGCTGCAAATTTATAATTTTCGGATTATTAACTTTACTTGTGCAATATAAAGATTTTGAATGTCTTGTGCGCTTCAAAATATGCGTCATAAATGGCCGCGCGCATCTTTTGATTGCGTCATCTTAGAAATTTTAATCTTTTTACTTGTCCAAGGGATTGGAGGCTTGAGTATTTGATATTCATATCAGATTCATACCTCTACGCATTCTTGAAAAAAGGGTCTTGGCAGATAGACTGCACAAGTAATCCTATGATGTTTCCTTTTTATCTTTTGAGGTATGGACGGATGGACTAAAACACGGATTATTAAGATATTTGGTTACTTTGTAATCGACGTTGGTCACAAAAAAAAACGCGCTAAATTCGGTCATGGGCGTGGGATTTCTACGGTAAATATTTACTTAATTATTGTAAGAAGTTTGCATATTTATTAATTTATTTACATTTACTACTCAAAGTGCTTACAGCGTAAACCAAAACGCTCTATGAGTTAGAATTATTAAATACAATAATACAGTTAAAATTACAAATAAAATTATTAGAAGAGAAAAAAATAATAATAAATTATAGACGTGTCAATAGGTACATTAAATTGAAATCATTGTAAAATCATGATTGTTAAGAAAAATTCATAGTAAAATTTTGGGTATGTCATTCAGTAGATTAAATATATTTTATTAATTATTTCAATGTAGCGTACCATTCCACAATACATCGTATTAATTTATTAAACCTACTATTAAATAAATCGACATTTGGTCTTTGAGAAATCAAGGTATTGATCAAGGTGAGCTTTGTAGGTGGGTGCATGAGTCGCACTGTGAGTGAGTACGAGATGGTGCGGGCGCGAACAAACGTCGGGAGCGCAGTACGGCGCGGCGGTCGGGCGTCGTCAACGAGCATAGCGCCAGGGTCTCGGAACAGTGTACCTAGCCGGAAATACTGCATCAGCAAACTTAACTTCCTTCTGAGCTCTAGAGTGTTCAAGCCCACCATACCCGTTACATAAAGAGATGGATACAAATAAGGATAGTACTCATATATTTTTTATATAAAAAGCGTGCGATTTTTTTTTGCACGCGCCCTATCATAATGCTATACGTCACCGCGAGAGGGTCCCAGACTATAGAGTTATATTCGAGGCGTGCTTCTTACGTATGCGTAAATTTCGATGCTGGGAGGCAAATATCTATAATGTGGTCATTAAATGTGAACTGAGCATCCACTAATAAGCCAAGGTCCTGGATCTGCGAAACTCGAGTGAGAGTTGCGTCACCGATTGAGTAGAGGCGGTAAGGTTAACGCGAACGGGCAAATGTCATAACCTTACATTTGAAGAAGTTGAATTCCAAGTGATTTGATTCACACCATTGAGTTATAGCATCAATGTCTCGCTGGAGAGATTCGCAGTCAGATGGGTTTTTTATTTTGAAGACAAGATTTAGGTCGTCGGCAAACATAAGGCACTCAGCAGATTTGACAACTTCGGGGAGGTCGTTAATCATTATTAAAAATTGAGTCGGACCAAGTATACTGCCTTGGGTTACTCCTGAGTTTCTGATATACGGGTCAGAAATTACATCTGAGAGCTGAACATATTGCACTCTATTGTTAAAGTGGACTACTTACAAATAGTTTTAACAATTTCGGGGTTAACCCTATCGCTAAAAGCTCTTGGAGTAGTATGTCGTTATCTACCCGGTCGAATGCCTTCTGAAAGTCAAAATAGGCTACGTCAACTTGCATTTTTTGATCCATTGCTGCTTCGACGTGGTCGACAAAATGGATAAGGTTTGTCGCTGTTGACCTGCCGCTTCGAAAACCATGTTGACAGTCGCTTAGATTTGTTATAACTTGCCATACAATGTAATTGTTCAGAATAGACTCAAATACCTTTCCAGGAACTGATAGTACAGCTATTGACCTATAATCTTCAACCCTAAATCTGGCACTTGTCTTCGGTAAAGGAATCACTCTAGATGTTTTCCAAGCGGCTGGATACAAAGAATGCTTTGAGGAGAGATTATATACATGAAGAAGCGGTTTCAGTCACTTAACTGCACATCGGATGTCATTTGATGTTATACTGTCAATGTGAACACTTAGCGAGTTCTTACTAGAACTAGTTTGTCTTTGAGTACTATCAGTAACAAGCATTGGAATATCTGCGCGAAAAACAGATTGGAAATATAACCGGAAGGCGTTTGCTGCCTCGGGACCTGTAACAGTTGTATCGTTATATACGAATTTATTACAAGTTGTGCGTTTTTTACGTTTTTTTTTGATAAAGATCCAAAAAATTGTCGGATCTTTGAGTAACTTCTGTTCAGTTTGTCTTAAATATAGAGAATAGGCACTATCTCTGTGCCAAATTTTAGCTCAATTGAATGCTCCGTTGCGACGTGAAGACAGGACAAACAAACTCACATTCGCATTAGAATATATGTATATATGGTTATGGTGCATATCATGCTAAACTGATTTATGGATGGATATGGATTATATATGGATATGGTGGAGGTAATGTTTAATTTATGTATAGATAATGATATCATTTTTTATCCACAGGTATTTTAGCTAGCCTGATGGCGTCCTTCTATACGTCGCCGCCAACCATAGAACTACGCGTCGACCATCCATTCTTGTTTCTCATTCCTTTCCATGTCAAAATTATCTTTATTGGCACTTTGACTTCGTCGCAGCCTAGTTCGTAGTGTGGCCAGCTAAAGTGCAGAAGGTGTGGGTTCAATTCCCGCACTGGACAAACATTAATGTGATAAACATTTGTGTTTGTCTTAAGTCACCCAGACTTATATATGATATGTATGTACTTACAAAAAAAAGTAATATATATGAATTTGTTTCCGGTGTCTGGTATCTATAACACAAGCTTTGCCTACTTTAGGGCCAGACAGCGCTTTAGCAGCAGCAGCGGAGATATCAATGTTTTTAGTTTAGTTGTCTTACCTGTTCGCCACGTCTTGCTAAATTTGCATCCTGCTTAATGAAATGTAAATTTAATCTTTTATTCTCGATAATTATACCAAAACACTTACAGATTTCAAGAAAAAATAAACAAATTTGCACTTAACTTAACAGACTTCTCAATGTCAATTTCTGTCATTTCGAGGACATAGGTATACCTACCTAATGCCACGTTAGTAGTAGACTTTATAAAGTTACCATTCTTGGGCAATTCCAATTACTTATATACATTAATGATCTGCCTATGGTTGTAAAAGATAGTCATGAGATAGTGTTGTTTGCATACGACACATCACTTTTATTCAAACTTAAAAGAGGCGAAACTATTTTAATTTATAATTATCATATTTAATTATCATTTTTTTTTTGTTCTGACCCCGCGCGACAAGCAGCATTTGTGATATTGATTCGTTGGTGGGAGGTGCCCGACGTGACGGCCCAGTGGCATGCGCGTGAGCTGCGCGCGGTACTGGACAGTACTTGAACATTGCAACATTACTTTATTTTTCTAAAATAAAAGTTTTTTTCTAAAATAAACGTAGCCTAAGTTACTCCTTATTACATCAGCTACCTGCCAATAAAAGTCCCGTCAAAATCGATCCAGCCATTTCAGAGATTAGCCGGAACAAACAGACAGACAGACAAAAATTGTAAAAAATGTTATTTTGGTGTATGTACCGTATATATATTCATATACATGTAGTAAAAAACTGTTATTTCAATATTACAAACAGACACGTCAATTTTTTTTATATGTATAGATATAGCTATCGCACCGCTCGCCATCGGCAGGGAATTCATTCTCACACCTTAGAACCTAAATGGTCGCGTACAGTGCGGTTTTAGAGAAACTTCCTCCCGCGAACGCTTGGGTTGTGGATTGAGCTCAGTCCTAAGGTTTTCTCAAAGGAAAATTGTATGGGATTCTTCAAGAAAGAAGTTATTGGATTTCTGAAGGGTCGGCAACGCGCATGTAATACCCCTAGTGTTGCAAGCGTCCATAGGCTACGGTGACCGTTTACTATCAGGCGGACCGTATGCTTGTTTGCCACCTTAGTTGTATGAAAAAAAAAAAAAAAAAAAAAAAAAACCACTGGTTCAACATGAATAATTTACTCCTAAATAGCAAGAAAACCAAATGTATACAATTTTTAACCCTAAATTGGCTACTAGGCTGAGTTCTGCAGCATTCGCGGTTAAAAAGATTTATCAACTTACTGATGAATCTACTGCCGGGATAGTATACTTCAGCTGCTTTCATAGGTTGATTTAATTTGATTGATGTCCTACGGTATTTTTCTATGGGAACACGCAGCCGATATTTAACAATCTTTGTACTGTAGAAGAGCTGTTCGAGCAATTTACAATTTATCCCATACACAGCGTGTCTATAAATAAATTTAAGAAAATCAAGGTCTTAACAATACCGTCTCAGTATATATAAGACAATTTAATTTATGTTTATAAAAAAACTGGTTGCCTGTAAAGTCGGTATACGGGCGAAAGTTTTACGTGACAATGATTTTATGTCTGTCTCTCTCGCTCTTAGGCGGGCGCGTGCCTCTCACTCGCTCTCATTGTGAGCGCATAACGTGAGCGGAGCGTAACGCAGTTTCTTGAAGTGTCACCCGGCAAACCAATTTATAAGACGTTGTCACGTCAAAATATTGATTGCTTTAAAGAGAATAGCGATATTCATAAACGTTATACTCGAAATAGACACAAACTTGCTCTGATTCACACAAGGCTTAACAAAATGGATATATATCATTGAAAGGAAAATGTATCCGTTTTTACAATAAAATCCCAGCAGAAGTATGTTAATTAAAATTTTTTGTAAAACAGAAACTTATTATTAATATGATTGAAGACTACCTTGATTGTAAAAATGCAAAGGACTAAATAATTTTTTGTTACAATAATTTACTTGATAATATGTATTGATTAATTTATATTAAAAGAGTGGCTGCTAGAGAGTATTTTCTTATAGTTTATTGACTTCAAAAAAGTAATATGATTTCCTAAACCAAATATATTTTTTCCTCCTAACCCAACATTTTTTAAATTATTTTTTTTTCCTTTGATAGCTGTTGGTCGTACCGTTGGTCCGCTAAGATATGTTATTATATTACTAACAACTAATACCTTTGAATAGAAGTGAATGACAAATTTGTACTCCGTTGCACAGTTTTGGACTAGTACGGAGTGCTAAGAATTATTCTACACATTGCTTAACTACTCGTATCTTTCGCCTTTTCTCCGAATTTTGCAAGCTGAGAAATCTGAATTTTTTAGTTTATAGATAATTATGTATATTTGTCACGAAAATAAAATTTTCAATGCTTAATATGTAATTTTTTTTAATTTCTCAAAAATTATTACATTTCACAACATATTTTGAAATGTAATGTTAACTTACCTAACCATCTCAGATCGCTATTGTCTCATGATCCATGCCATTTTAATTCATCGAATCATCACTTGTACATCTCGAAGTAGCCCAGCTCCCACACAACCGCTTGGCATCAAATGGACAAGTTACAGTATTTATTCGCTTCGAGTTCGTCTTGACACAGGGGTTGATAGTCATTAAAATTTAAAATTGTTCCTCGCAGCCTAGTTGGTAGTGTGATGGACTGCCGTGCAGAGGGTGTGGGTTCGATTCCCGCACTGGACAAACATTTTATGTGTTAAACATTTTTGTTTGTCTTGAGTCTGGGTGTACTTATGTATGATGTGTATGTATTTACAAAAAGAAAAAAAATGTAATATATATGTATTTTACTTACCCATAACACAAGCTTTGCTTACTTTGGGGCTTGACGGCGCTGTGTGTAATGTCCAAAAATTCGTGTTTGTCTGGAGTCTGGGTGTATTTATATATGATATGTATGTATTTATAAAAAAAAAGTAATTATATGTATTTGTATCCGTTGTCTGGTATACATAACACAAACTTTGCTTACTTTGGGGCCAGACGGCACGGTGTGTAATGTCCAAATATATTTATTTATTTATTAAATTTAAAAAACCGCACCTTTTCTAAAACCACTCCACTATATCAAGGTATCTTCGAGGAGGTCATTATCGACCCTTCCATTTAATTTTGTCTCATAAATTTGGTTCGTACACCTTTTTTAACTCTTCATTTCTACAAGCCTTATGCCTAAACAAAATTTATTAATCCTTGTCACTTGTATCACTCTGTATCTTATCCTGCCATTTAGAGTAACGCGCCCACATACAATTCTCAATATTCTCATTTCCACAGGATTAATTCTACTCTCATTCTTCTTTCACCATATTTCCATACATCAGTGATGGAACCAACATACCCCATGAAATTTAATACTAGATGTGCATTATCATATAACATCTGACAACCAAAGGTATGCAACGTACTATTCACAAGATTTTATATGACCTCCATAACTTTGCATTGTGTGACAGTTTTATTACTTTCAAAAATGTAAGATAAAACTTACTTTTATTTTTATTTATTCCCTTTTGTTACTATTCCTTGACTCTATAGAGGAGGTAATTGAATAGTTACTTATTTTGCCATAAGCCAGATTTCTTCTGTTTTTTATTTTTGTTTATTTCCTTTTTCCTACACAATTGACTCTATAGAGAAGGTAATTGAATAGTAACTTATTCTTTACTTACTTTTAACTTTTTTTTAAAATCCAGGAACCTCGTAATTTGATATCTCTCTTACTACATCAGTTCCAATTATACGCGGTAAAGTATACATCCCATGCAAATCCAAGATCTAAACTTAAGCACCACTTCATCAAGGACATCCCAGACAATGACAAGAGCAAGACACAGGGTGACTCTGACAGCTTCGAAACAACAAAGTCCGAATGACGACCGCATTTTGACGAATAAGCTTCTAAAAGTTTGTGAAGCACAAATTTTTTAAAACGTTATAAAATGTCATCTGTAAGTGCAGTACCACTGGAGATTTTGTAGAAAATTGTAATGGTATTCTTCTTCAAAAAGGGAGACTAAACCCGTTTTTAGTACTATGTCGGGGCCGACCAATATCACTCCTAAGCGAGAGGGGGGGGGGACTTCATATCCCGGAATCGGACGAAAGAAAATACGAGAAGAATGCCGTAGGAGGATTCTAACTGGATTCTTCTAGAAGTCAAGGCATTTGGCAAGCTTTGTTTAGTCTTCTCGACACTGAAGTATTCGAATCTGAAATGAGGACTTTCGAAAGAGAACTTAGATTGTCGACATAGCTCGTAGAATCAGCAAGCTGAAGTGGCAGTAGTAGGTTATAGTAGCTACATGCATGGAAAGACAGAGGAAACTGAGAACTGTCGCGCCACAGAGGACACTAATTTTCAGCATTGTACTAAATATGAACTTATATAACGATAAATATCCCGTTTAGTATCTTTTTAAATGTAAAACACATATATGTGTAGGGTTACACGGTAAACCATTCACAATAAGTATTTACATACAAGGGTTATTGTACGTTAAAATAGGATAGTAAGCACTAACCTTTACTACAAACGAAGCAATGTTTTCTTCATGTTTGTGACCGCTCACCATCAGGCGGACCGTATGCTTGTTTGCCACCTTAGTTATAAATGTTACTTTTTAAAAAAAGAAATTGTGTTTAAGACGTCTGCTATTTATGTCGCAGGAAAAAGCCCTGACACACTTCTTACCCAAGTTTTTAGGTCTTTAGACCTTCCTGAAGTCGCCGTGTGCTTTTTCGCAAAACACACGCAAGCGTAGAGCGTGTTTTGCGTCTATGTTGCTATAGTTTATTATTATATCTTTTTGTGATATTTAAGAAAGGGCGACTAGGTCACTACAACTTCAATTGGGCCTTTTCTACGAACCTTTGGCCTTTTTTCAAAACTTATAGCTGACTCTGTTACGACAGTGAAAGCAGGAAAGGCCATAAACATAATGAGAATAAAGTAATACTGCCTTCTGTATATTTCGTCCATTCAGATTTCAGCATCAAAATTCATTTACCACTTGCTGATTGCCGGTCAGGTTCAGTACCTCTTGTACCTTTACTTGTGTGTTGTTTTCTAGCTACTGTTTTTGCCTCTATTTTTTTTGTCTTTTTGTCTGTATTTTCAGCTTGGAAAGCATTTTGCCTAAACTAAACCTATCAGAGGTTTTTACCAAAAATTCTGAACGATACCTAATTCAGAGCGCAAAGAACCACAGATTAATAATTAGTTAAAATCCAGAACTCTTTAAACCTGGAACTTTACGAAGACCTACACTATCTATTATTTTTTAATAAGTTTATCATATCAGAAAAGTCATTGGAAAAAAAATTGGGGTAGGTAATGTCTTGTCCTAGCCGTCGACGCGGGTTTCTAATCGAGTTTGTGTAGATAATTTTATCACTATGAGCCTCATGGCTTACTAAACTAGGTAAGTAAGGCGTGACAAACAGACAAACTTTTATGGATTCCTTGTAAGATAACGGAATTAAAAATATCAATATCTTCCCTTTCTTTCATACGTAGTAAAATAAAATATATAAAACGGTACATTTCTTTGGTCATTCATTTTATATTCACATTATAATATTATTCACATAAACAAACATTGATCTTGTCAGTTTGATTTGAATTGAATTAATTAGTGAGAATAAGTGCCAGTAAAGATAATTTTGTCCTGGTAAAGTATGAGGAACAAAAACGGATGGTCGACGCGTAGTTCTATGGGTGGCGGCGGTGTATAGAAGGACGCCATTGGTCTAGCTAAAATACCTGCGGAAAAAAAAAATAGTTATACAGTGCAACCTCCATAAACATAACAGTCGTAAAATAATTACAACTGTAGCTTAGTTATTATAACACTGCTTAATAAACCATTTCTATACTAATATTATAAATGCAAATGTAAATTTGTTTGTTGATTTGTCCTTCCTTCACCTTGCAACAGAGCAACCAATTGAGTTAAGAGTTGGCACAGGCATAGTCAAAGAGATAGAGAAGGACATAGGATTTTATACTATATAAATACAATAACCATAGCCATAGCTTGCGATCGCTAAATTACTTACTATAATCATGTAGTTTCCGTAGAAATTCCACGCCGATAATCGAATTAAGCACGTTTTAGTTTCTGACTGACGACAATTACAAAGTAATCGATTATCTTAAAATTAAGTGTTTTTTTAATTTTATATATTATTATTATTTAAAAAATCAAAACACTTATTTATATTGCTCTTATTATAAAGTATAGGATACAAATTAGTTTATTTCACTAGGTTCACAAAGCAATGTATGTATAGGTACATATATTGTGCTTAGTCCTTTGAAACTTTGCAGGCAGGTTAATGAATCTACGTTGTAAAAAAGACATCAGGTAGGGATTTAGGATTTGTAAATAACGTAGATATCGTATCGTACGTACTTCAACTTACAAAAAATGAAATATTCGAATATTGTGCAATTCCGTACATATGTCCGTAAATATGGGTCGAATGAATAATCTTTGAAGTCAGTTAAAAAAAAGTAAAAACTTAGATCCATACAAGAAACAATTGCTGTTCTTGCTCTTACTTTTAAACTGTTAATATATACAACCTTCTAACTTGAGCTTATTATCGTGTAAGCTCCATAGAGTTTGAGTTCTGTAATTTCTCATATGGATCCCATTGTGCAGAATAGCGTCACAAAACCTGACCGTCCTATATAACGGCCGATCTACAATCTATTTTTCTTTCTATCAGCGGCTGCCATTTTGTTTGGTCATGTTTATTAAAAAAAGACACAAGAGTCCATATTTTTTTTAAAAATCTTCGATTTTGATAATAAATAAATAATAAATATATTTGGACATTACACACTCATAGCATAGAACTAAGCTCTGTTGAGTTTTGGAGGGTGTTGAAAACAAATCTGTGTTCAGTTTTTCAATAGTCAAAATGGCGGATCCTATATGGCATCCCTTTTTATAAACAAAAAATATTCGATATCAATGCAACAAGTGCTGTTGGATATTCGAGGGTGCTAAATTCAAATCTTTGTCCGTATTTCAAAATTCAAGATAGCGGATCCAGAATGGCTCAATTTTAATTGCTAAAATTCTTCGATATAATAAAGAGAACAAAGTTGCTACCGCACCATATTTTTCATAAAGAATGATGATGTGACATACCAGTGAAGGCTCCAGCAACCGCTCCCTCTTCGTCAACTTTAACGAATGCCTTCTGCATAGCCCTGGATACGACCACTGATGTCTCCTTCACCAGGTTGTTAGCAGGTTCGCTGAATATTTTGGAGACTCCAATCTTTGAAATAATATTTTAAAATAAGAACATACAACCTACCGTTAAGAGACTGAGACCTAATTTCGAAATAAGGTAATTTGTACTTGTGTAAGAAGTAAAATAAGTGTAGATTGAATTGTTGTTAAATTTTTAGATTTGTGCTCAAAAAATTTAATCCAATCTAAGAGTTCAATTTTTGTTACAAATTTAACTTTTTAGGTTATTGTCTCGCAAATGGTCTGAGGTTTAAAAGAGGGTATTCATTAAAATCAAACAAAAGACAATTGGGCAAATTCCAGACTCCTCGCGACCAAGACTGATGCAACCAAGCCAAAACATCTGGAAAGTTATATATTACGTTTAAATATTTGTTTTTATATCATTTTGTTAGAGTGCAATGGCTTCACTGATTATCAAGGCCATAGTTTACATAATTCTTCGAAGAACGAATAGGTAGCCAACACTTAAAACATGGCAAGATTACATTTTAAATATATATAATAAATAGTGTTTTAAGTATCCAATAGTATAAACGTACCTTAGGCAATAGTTCATTAAGATCCAACATACTGTCAATGCCAAACTTAGGCATATGCAGGTCGACATCGACTCCTGTTGGCTCCAGCTTGAAGACATCAGCGAGAAGACCTTGCTGTGACACCTTCTCTACGACAGAAGCCAGGCCGTCGAGTTCATCTGGTACTACCACCACCATCCGGAAACCTTTTTCTTTGTATGGTAGTTCCACCAACTGAATGAAAAGAGCTAGTTACAATACATACTAGGTACAGGCAAAATCTGACACAAATTGTTCACCTGTCACCATCACAATGTTGTCTTAACGAGAAACTGATGCTTGTGTTATTTTCAAACCAAAAATCTTTAAAGTATCTTAGCCGTTTTTATTCCCTGACTACAAGGCAACAACAGGCTTATCCCAATAGCAAGAAGGTTTGTGGCATATTTATCCGCACTGGCCCAGTGCTGGAGTAACGGTGTAACCAGGTTTTTGCCACAGGGACAGCTGAAGGGACACCGGACGGAGGGAAATATATCTCGATCTAGATTTTGGGAAAAAATACCAATGAGATTAGGGATTATGCGGTTCTGAGTTCCTTGCATCAGCTATAGCCAAAATTGCATATAATAATTTTAAAGATTCAAAAGTGGTTTCAAAAAACCTTATTGAAATATGAGACATCTTATATTTCCCAAAGATGGCGCGACTGTGATCTAAAGCTAAATGCAAATTTTTTAAGGGTGCGGTGTTACGCATACACTTTATGGATTAAACAACAAGCAGGAGATATAAACAATAATTTGAATTAAAAAGACTTATGGATACAAAATAATAAAATCTAAGAAATGATAATTAAGAAGGTGTAAGCGAAACCGTAAATAGTACAGAACTCTGAAGTGCAAATTCGATTCACACTTTGCCATATCTTTATTCGTAACAGAATACATCTATAGATGTGTTTCCTACGTAATTAATTACCTTAGCGCCAAGATCTTTGCTTTCGTAGTAGAACAGCGAGCTTAGTAGGTGCATGGTCGGCTTCTTCACCGTCGTACTTCGGTCTACATGGAAGTCTTTGTCTTTTGTTTCTTCTGCTTCAAACGGTACGTTCCAATGACCCTGACAGAAGCCATTATGGATTAGAATAAATAGAGAGAAAATTGCAATTGCAACGAAATATGGTAAAAAGTTATGTAGAATTGTAGAAATGTTTGGAAAAGCTACTGGGATTTTTGGGTTCAGAACCAGAAAAAACGAAAACCATGTACCTACGATCATTCAGGAGTTGGTCCGTGCGTAAGTGCGTGATAGATCTTAACGCCCACATCGACGGCTCCATGGCTTAGTGCGTAAAAAATAGCCCGACTGCTGAATCGAGGGGCGGGGGTTCGATTGTATAAAAATATGTGCCATAGGCACACATATTTCCAAAAAAAGGATATATATAAATGTATTTCTATCCGTTGTCTGGTATCCATAGTTAGTTTATTCTTGCTTAGTTTAGGACCAGATGGCACTGCGTATAATGACCAAGAACCTCTTAACATGAGGGCGGGTGGAGCCGCGAAATTCATTAATTACTTAATTAATTCATTAATTACCTGCTATCCCATTAATATTATAAATGAGAAAGTTTGGATGTATGTTACTCAATCACGCTTTCACCACTGGATGGATCAGGATGAAACTTGGCACCCTTATAGGTTTTCATTCCAGAAAATTCAAAAAATCCTCATCATCAAAGAGTTGCTGTAAGAATCCCACGCCGATAATCAAATTAAGGGCGGGTGGAGCCGCGGGCAAAAGCTACTATGACATACTTCTTAAATAAATAATTATAAAGCATCACGTCTGCTTTCCACAGGGGTGGGTAAAAAAAACTAAAGATTTTCACGTGCTACAATCCTGGCACACCTACTTTTTTGCTACATCCATTCGCATCAATGCTTTTATTTACATACGTCAGTTTATTTACTTTTATTTAATTATTTAGTTTATATACTTACTCGGCTCTTAACTTCTTTTAAATTAATTCAGATCCGTGATGATACTCCTTGAATTTAGAATAAAAGGCTATGTAAGTTACCTGGAAGAATATGACGTTGAAGAGACCCAGTACAGTGTCAGAACCCAAAGCATCATCTGACAGTGGGCGCTTTAGATGTCCTTTAGTCTCTTTTTCAGCCTGCAACACATTTATGACATTAAAACCTACAAGCAAAACTTAGTGCTTAATGGCATTATGTATACATTGATATTTAATTTCATAGTACTTGAATAAAAGGGACACAGTTTAGGTTTAAGATCTTAGCTTGCAGATCATAAATATTTTAGTTATTCGCCAGATAGTTTGTATACTTTTATTTCTAGTCGCACTAAGTTTTTTATTCTTTTCAAGTTTTCCTGTTTCAGATAAAAAATATAAGCGTATACGTTCATATATACTAACTAAAAATAGTTATTTGCCTATCAAAAGCCATTTTTTTTAAGAACAAATAATGATACGTAGTTTTGAAAAAGACATGCTTTAGTTACTATGTGTAAAGTATTGGACAGACCAAATGAGCCCGAACTTGCGACGTTTACTAGTAACTATTGAAGAGTTCAAAATCCATCTCCTGGTTCAATTACCAGATCAATCGATTGAACTATTTTGTTGCGGTATCCTGGGTATTACATAAGTTGGATAAATTTTACTCCCAAGATTTGATTTTGATTTACAGACATAGTTAGTAAGTTAGTTTAAGTTAAATATATAAAAAGCATTTCAAAAAAAACTTTGATTGAAGATTAAACTAAATTGCTGATTGAAGTGCCATTACTAAAGGAAAGTTTTTGGTTCGATGCTAGAATAAGATCACAACATGGTTATAATTTGTTAATTCTAAAAAGTTGTCCAGGTCAAGCTGGTGTCAGAATTATGTCTATTGGCTATTTATCACGTTTGACATTTGACATCCCTGAAATATTGTATGTTGATAATAATAATTTAAATTTCCACCATAAATATTTAGTTATAAAAAAAAAAATAAAAAAAAAAACTAGAGGCTCGGGAATTATTTTTACAGATATCTAAGAACAAATACAGTAATTTTCAAGTTTAAGAGTGTGTAGTAAGTAAGTAAGTAAGTAAATAAGTTATTTGATTTAGTTTAGGGCTTGAAAAGGGACAGTTAAATTGCTTTTCAAAACAAGCGAAAATTGTACATTTATATGAGGCGCAACTTACTTTAATTCTTAAATCCAAGCTATCGAATCCACAAGTAAAATTTAGTCATAAGAAAAGGTTTTAAAAGCAAATCATACCCATTCGTTGATGTCAGCAATAGCGACTGGCGGATCGCTGAAGCTGATTCTCTTTACAGTCCCCTGGGCATCACGAAACGCTGATGTGTAGTTATCGGACAAGTTGAACTGGTCTGACAGGTAGATTCTATTCGCCAAAGTCAGGAAGTCATGGTCCATTTTAGAGAATTGGTCTCCGAGTCCATTGTAAGTTTGAGAAAGCTGTGGAATAAGTAATTTTTAGTAATTTATTTACGTAAGCCTGCAACATCTCCTGTTTAAAATTAGGTAAGTGACTGCTTTACTAGCTTAGTTGAGGTGTTCCTGCCTGGTGAACGGAAGGGCGTAAGTTCGACCCCCGCACACATTACTTTACCTCACTGAATGTTAGAAAATCACCTGTTCATAACTTTCAGCTCTCAGAGCTTCAACAATCTCTTTCCTGGCTTCAGGTCCCGCTCCTGCCGCGTACAGACTCAACAAAGTGAAGACTCCAAGTGGAGAAGCAATCAGATTCTTGTCTACTGCCGCAGCGTAAGTTTCCTAAGAAGTAATTTTTTATATTAGTTAAAATAATAATAAAACAACATAACAATAAAAAATAAAGAAATGCAACTGGAGAAATTTAATTATCACTAAAAAGACCTTTTATATATTCTCAAAAGCTGATTATATAAAACAATTTGACGCAAAAATATCTAGAAGTATTCTGAGAGATTTATGTACTGTGCTCCTGCATAAGTTGTATTAAGTAAGTAATTAAGTATTGTGTGTCTAATGACCTGTGTGATTTTATGAGGATTGCTATAATTCTATATTTTGATTATAGTTTCTACATCGTGTATTGCTACACTACGGCAGCTTATCCCAATATTCTAAATGTGGTACATGTAACAAAAAAACCGGCCATGTGCGTGTCGGGCTTCGCATATTTAGGGTTCCGTACCAAATGAAAAATAAGCCGTTCCAATTGCATAATTATTCATAAGCAGTGGGTGAATAAATCCTTTCTGTAATACGCATTTGACCGCAATATCAAGTTGGTTATAAAAGGAAAAATTAGGGAATTTTGAAGAAAAATATGATTTATCAATAAATTGGAATTTGTTAATAAAATATACGTAATTATAAACATTATCACCATATTTCAAGTTCATAGGTCAATAGGACGTTAATAAAATTAATAAAATACGGAACAAAATTTTAAAAAGTGACTTTATTGGCTTTTCATTCCATTTATTTCCACAAAGTATTTTTTAAAACAAAAATTACAGTAATTATCTACTCAACGAGCTCTAAACAACAATACCCTACTCAATGAGGTAGGTCAAATTTTTTTTTTCAAACCTCCTTTTAGTTGTATGGGAACCCCCCTTGAAAAATTTAAAAATATTTTTAGGGTTCCGTACCCGAAGGGTAATTAGGAACCCTATTACTAAGGCTCCGCTGTTCGTCCGTCCTTCCGTCTGTCACCAGGCTGTGAATCGTCATGAATCGTGATATTTAGACAGTTGAATTTTCACAGAAGATGTATTTCTGTTGTCGCTATAACAACAAATAATATAAAATAGAATAAAATAAATATTTAAGGGGGCTCCCATACAACAATCGTAATTTTTTTGCTCGATTATATGCTCGATATTGATATCGGCAACAAGCAGACGCTTCGCGCGTCCGGTTATTAAGAGGCTGACCAACGCCAAGTGACACTTTTTAAAATGGAAAAAATCAATACTTGGAGTAAATATTTTTGGTTAAAAATTTAACCCTATGTAGAAGAACATATACCTAATGTCTTGTTCTACCAAAAACACGATAGCATTAATTTGCCTCGATAGAAAAAAATCTGGAAAAGACCTCTAATTTTTTCTTTTTTTTGGTTTTTAAACCGCTATTTTTAAACATATAACATTAAAATTCATATTAATGGCTAGCTAACTAGATAGTCCATGGCTGTTTCTACTGAAATCTAAAAAATCGAGTTAGTTTTCAAGTAAATACCTAAAAACCGATTTGACGCTCACGTTTACTTATACTGAAAAGTGCTGTGGTCTTTTGTCTCGCTCAAGTGCACGTGATATTAGATAGCTGTGTTTCAAACTGTCATATGAAGTGGGCGGGTAAATCCTGAAATTTCTAGTCGGAGTACCGGGTCTTAAGTAAATGAAGTGCTTCATACGCCTAAACCCCGTAATGGGACCTTGCGCGTGCGATGGGTTAAAATATGCACAGAATATTTAGTTGTATAGTCACTTTAAAAATCAATAATTTAATTAAAATAAAACAAATAATTAAGAGGGCCCATAAAATAAACGTAATTTTTTTGCCATTTTTATAGATAATGGTACTTCGTGCTCGAGTCCGACTCGCACTTGGCCGATTTTTTTTTGTTGACGACGGGTCAACAAGATGCTTATATTGTAAAAATTCGAAGAGCGTTTGCCTGTAAAACCTGTGTAACAGAAAACGTACAGACGGTCACGTGAGTGACAGCAATAGGACGTTGTCCTTCGGGTACGGAACCCTAAAGACAGGTCAAGTGCGACTGTTTGACTCCTCTTTTAAGGATAGATTGTTAGGTATTCTTGGGCTGTATCTTAGGTTTATAGACAGTGGAAAACGATAGAAGATATATTTCAAGTTATTTCGCATGTATTTACTTGTCATTACTTACTTTACTTTTACCGAAATATTTTGTCACTGTTTTCATGTTGTGGTAATTATTATACTACGCTGATACGCTAATTATTATGCGACATAACTTAAAATTTACTTTATTATTTATGTCGTTAACATCTTAGTGGCAATAAGGTCATAAAGAGCGCGTTCGTTCTGGGATGCAGAATCATTATTTTCATTACTTTTGCCACCTGTCATCCGTTCGTTTAGCATTGGTATCAAAAATATCAAAATTTAAGTATCATCTGCGACAAACTGTAATGCGTTCGTTTACGATATTTTTGTTATTTTTGTCACTTTTGCCACCGAAAAATGAAACTTTAGACCCATGTCTGGAGGTGGGGTTTTTGTGTTAATCTGTCAAACTGCCTATACATATTCATAGTTTATGGTAGTGTGCGTGTGTTTTATCGTAGTGTGTGTACGTCAACCGTTCGTTTTGCAAGTTTTGTAACCAAAAATTTTGTTAGTAACGTTTCAAAGCAAAACGAACGGTAGGTGTCGGTGGCAAAACTGGCGTTATCAAAAGTGTGAAAAGTATCATTCGTGGGAACTCTTAATCCCAGAACGAACGCGCCCTATGTATCTCATTTTTGAAAGTAAGTATTGAATTGAATGGCCATCAGTAATTATTTATGATAAATAAGTAGATAACAGAAATATATTTCGTTTTCTTTATTGATGGTTAAAATAATATCTATTTATTTAATAAACAATGGTAAGATAGATATAAATAAATGTACGTGAGTAGTGCGTAAGTAAATGTGCGTGAGGTGTAGGTAAAATCAAGTTAGTTTGTTTAAGATTAAAACAGGCAAGTTCTTGTCATAGGTACTTGCTATAAGCAATTAAGTAGTGTATCTACTGTTAGGTACCGTTACCTTTGCTATTTAAATTATTAAGGGTACAATTTTCATAAATAATCAGAAAGAAATTTAAATATATTTGCCCTTATTTTAATTTTTTAGGGTCCCGTACCCGAACGCTCCAAACGGAGCCCTATTGCTGTCACTCATGTGTCCGTCTGTCTGTCGTCTGTCACACAGGTATTACAGCCAAACGATTGGAGCTAGTCTTGAAATTTTTACAGTGTTGACCCAAAGCCAAACAAACTGTCAAAAAATATTTTTAATTTTTAAGGGGCTTCCATACCCATATTATATAGTCTGTGCCTACAACTAAAGGTGGGTGCGAAAAACAAATTTTAAACTTCCTGAGCGAGTAGGGTATAGTTGTTTAGAGCTCGTAGGGTAGATAACACTGTATTTTCTGTTTTTAAACATATCGTAAACAAATTAATCAGAAGCCACACAGTCAGCATTTTTACAAAATTTTGTTCCAAATAAACTTCTTTTCATTGACCTATGAACTTGAAATTTGTTGATAATGTTTATTATTACGTATTTTATACTAACAAATACAAATTTTCATAAATCAGATTTTTTTTTTGAAATTCCCGCATTTTTCTTTACAACCGACTTGATTTTACTGTCACATGTGTAGCACAGAAGGGATTCACTCATCTACTACTTATGAATAATTCTGCCATTCGACGGCTTTTATTATAGATTTGGTGCGAAACCCTAAATTTGCGAAGCCAAATACACACTTGTCCGGTTTTTTTGACATATCTGCGTTCGGTTAATACTTCAAAAAATGTGTAAAAATTCTAGAAAGCATATTTGTTTCTCAAAATACAACTTACTTACTTCATAAGAGTTCCTAAGGTCGTTTTTAGTTCGGAAAGCTCTACAATAACTATACCTAACCACACCTAACTAAAAAAACTGTTAAATGTACAAAATTGATTGAAGTACAATTTATATCTGTTTCGCTCGCACGTGACTTCCTTCTTCAGACTGTGTCAATTAGAAAACAACAGCAGTGCATACTAGCGCTGCAACAATGGACATCTTAATTGGTTAAGAGGCTACTACTAAGGCTACAACCTAAATTTTTTTTTTTTTTGGCAAAGATTTCTCCGGATCCTCAACGTAGATCTGATTTAATACTAACTGTGTTCTTCTCACTAGAGTTCAAACCCTAACAAATGTAAAAATGCTATAAATTAACCTTTATTCGAGAAAAAAAACCTATAAATGTTTAAGCAAAGAAATCTTTAAAGTTGTAAGTGCTATTAATTTAAAACTTTGGTAAAGCTTAGGCGTGATAGTGCTTTAAATCCTGTCACGTAGTTATGCCTCTTAGTTAAGGTTAAAAGGGTAGTTAGTACGTCTACTGAGCAAGTATCTACATTTTCAAGCTATCTACCTAACTGGGTTTTCAAAACTGTTTTTTATATCCGAACTCAGGTAGCAAATAAGCCAGTCCATAAGAAATGAGTTGGTTTGTTATTTATTTAGTACAAGCACGTACCTATAAGGAAACTTGGAAACAAAGTACAATAACTTGCAAGAAAAACAGCGGTGTGTTCTTGGAATTGATGTGTTATTGTAATTGAGGAATCATATTATAAATTATTTATTTTTACATATAATGTACGTGATGTGATAATATTTATTTTTACCCGGCCAACACTCCTTTAGCCGATATGGATAAATCAATTGGACTTACCTATTTTTTAAAAAAGCCAATATTTATACCTTAAGAAGATTCATCGAAGCTCTGTCAATGCTGTTTCCCAGGGGTGTCCTGTCGAATTCATGGTCTAAGTAGTGGAATGTCTCATCATCTGCTTGTAAAGATCCTAATAATGCCACTGTAACAAAAAAAACATGCATGGCTATTGTTTAATATTGCCGTCAGCCTCATCAGCTAGCAATGACGTTGGAAAACAATATTATTAAAATATAGATTTAAAATTGTGAAAACATGTAGTAAACTGATGGGTCATCGGGAACCTTATGTACGCGCTCCCAATCAGTGTCGGTTGTTCAAAAACATACTCTAAAATGGTATCGATAAAGTCCATAGACAAAAACATGTCAGTTCAAAATCAGCGCATAAGACGTGCGCCGATGACCCCTCTGGTCATTTACTATTTTTCATTTGTACTAAAAAAAATGAAAACAAACTGCAATTGTCATTTGTAAGTGCAGCCTGATACTTAGGCCTAAATGTTTAGGTGCATCCTTTCAAAATTATCACGTTGGTTCTAATTTGACCTGGTCGTAATAAATCTATGAGTTCAAATTGTTGAAAATAAGTTGTTTGTAATGAAGGTACATAAGTTGGAAGAGAGAGAAAGATTTCCACGAATTTGTGGTGGGCGGGAGATTTGTTTTAGTGTTCCCATGGTAACAAATCTTTATCAACTATACAAAAACTATGCTATCATCATGCCAAATTCTAGCTGGAATTGTAACTCACACAGCGCGATAGGATTAGTAGATTGTCATATAAACAAGTCATTTAAAGGGAATTAAAATAGCGAAAGGGCGATCTACAAAATAAAAACACTACCGACACAAGAAATAATAGTTATTCCTCCAAAATGAAAGGTTAACCTTTAACCGGGACTGAAACTATCGCAACTACCAATACACCAAGTTTTTGGTTCCCATAAAAATCCTTAGGTACTCACAGTAAAAATATTCCCGGCCAACTAACTACTGTTTCAAATTTCATCTAAATAGGTACTTCTTTAAAATTTTAAACTGTATAGGAATCTAACTAAACTAAGCTAACAAAGAAAAACTATCGTCTTTCACATAAAATATCAACTGTTTTTTACTTACCAATTAACACCACGCTTTTCAGAGCCGCCATCTTGCCGTGTCTCGAATCTAATGACTACTGGCCACAATCTACAACAACTTCATTATATAACAATACATTAACAATTATTTAACTATCTACTTACTTTATTATGTAGAGAATAAAAAAAATTAGATTCCGTTAATTGACCTTCGACTTATTGCCTAAGTTGTTTACTATTTACAAAATATTGAAGATTTAATATCTGCTGTTTCCACGCGCAGTTCCACTGGCACTAATCATATAAAGTTATCTACCGGTTTTGTCGTTAAGGTGACCATTTTGTTTTCTATATTAACAATATAATAAAGGTAGGTAATGCAAAAATCATTTTGTTTTACCGCTGTGCTCCATAAGTAGTGCCACTTAGTTCTTACTAATTGTTACAGTAGTGCATTATGATACAAGTGAGCTAAGTTGGACATTATATAATATTTGACTTTGCCAGCGGCTCCGCTCGCCCTGAATTCGGTTATCGGCCTTGAACTCCTTAATAATACTAAAGAAAACTTATACTGAAGTTTGCTATAACAAGCTATAGCTACAACTATTGTTCTTTAAACTCTGTAATAGTTATCGCGCGGGAACTTTTGAATTTTTCGAGATAAAAAGTAGCATAAATGCAATTTCAGTACCTAACCTATATGTATGCTAAATTTCATCCCAATGCGTCCAGTGGTTAAAGCGTGATTAAGTAACAAACATCCATCCAGACATACAAACTTTCACATTTATAATATTAGTAGGATTATATATATAGGTACGAGGCTGGATTGCATTTTAAAACGAAACGTAAGAGCTAAAAATGCAGTAAGCAATACCTACACGTTTCATTCGACGTTCTTCACTTCATTCTTCCTCACTTAAGTACAGCAAAATCAACACTAACAAACAAATAAACTTAACGAATACATGCATATTATAGGTATATTATAAAATCCCCGGTATCAAGTCGAACACAAATGTTCATCACATAAATTATTGTGCGGGAATCGAACCTACTGAGTTACTCGAACGTAAATATTGTTATTAATCTTGTAGGTATTAATATTCCGAATGTAATTATTATATTTTTTGACGTGACAACGTCTTATAAATTGGTTTGCCGGGTGACACTTCAAGAAACTGCGTTACGCTCCGCTCACGTTATGCGCTCACAATGAGAGCGAGTGAGAGGCACGCGGCATGGTTAGCCCGCCTAAGAGCGAGAGAGACAGACATAAAAAGTGAAAGGCACAAGTTGTCACGTTACAATGTTAATAATATTACGATTAATAGCAATGGTTTTTATAATGTTACTAAAGAATTACTTTTAAAAAAATTGTTATCTTAATCCCATTACACACTGTATGGGGGTCCGATTCGCGCTGTAAGCGCAGATAGCGCCTTCTTCGGCGTGCCTTAACCTCAGTCCAAATTGCGCTTACGGTACTTACCAACCCATTTAAGCATATAACGTGACTAGTGACGACTAACTTAAAAACCGAAATTATGCCATAAGGCTACGTTTCCCTTTTCAGATTTTTATGATTTTACAAGCTAAAGACACGTGACATATGCGCGGACGGACAGTTAGACAGACAGAAAAGTGCCATTTTGCCGTTAGACACAGAACCTTTAAAAGTTAACTCGAATTTGGTGCCTTAGTTCTGTTCTGTTTTATACCTAATTTATGAAAGAAATAATATTTTTATCTCATAATTTCATAAAGTTTGCTTATTAAGAATGGTGGTAACCTCTAAGCATTTGGCAAAAATCGAGTAATTTTATCCATCATCGTATAAAGTACAACAGATTTTTTTTTTATATAAATTAGATTTTGGTTATTTTACAATGTAAAAAATCAGACAATAGTCATTAAATAACAAACACAAAAAAAAAGTTTTTTTTATTTTTTTTATAGTTGTATTGTGAAAGTGAAACAGTTATTTACATAATTTTTGTATTAGTCTATAAAGTATAATATCTCTAAAGTGCAAATTATTTTATATTTATCTGAATTTCTAACAACTACTTTTTCGAAAACTTCTCCCTCTTCTATTCTTTAGTACTTACTTTTCAGTTTACAGTATGGGGTTCTTCAAGAAAGACGCGCGAGTGATACTTATGGTGTTGCAAGCGTCCGTAGGCCACGGTGACCGCTTACCATAAGGCGGACCGTGTGCTTGTTTGCCACCTTAGTGGTATTAAAAAAATTTATCTAAACTTGTGTCTTATTGCTATTGTCTATGCGTAGTCCTTTAACAGTGAATTCAGTTAATATCTGCGGAGCCCTATTATGTGCACGTCTAATACGCAAAAAAAAATGGTCGCTAGTGTCGTGTAGTTTAACGCAAATTTAATATGGCGACAGTATTTTGACCACTAGTTTAGGAAAGTTTGTTGCACTGTGACTTGCCGCGGTCTTACTCTTAATCTCTTTAATCTAGAAACTTTAATATTTTAATAATATACTTTAATATATCTTTATGGCGAATAACAATTATTGGTACATTACTAGTATTGTAAATTGGTAAAATACGAAGAACAAATAATTAGCCGGTTATATATGACGAATAAATTTTCCTTGTGCGTTACTGATTATGTAACTTGGTATTGTACACAAAATAATTATTTTTTTATACAGAAAAACATACTAATTTGAGTTGTAGGTACCTACTGATCTTACTGTCTTTTTCCTGTTTATAATAAAATTATATATGTAGAACTTAAAATGCTCAAAAGTTCATCACACGTTTTTCTGATGATTTAATACTTATTTTATTTTGTCCAGACATTTTCGACTATTGTCCAGAGATTTTAGTTTCTCAATCTGGCAGCCCTAGTTCTAATCCTTCCAGCGGATGTAGTGAAATTTCGTAAAACAGCTGCATCGGATGCATCCTTAGGCGCAATTTTAGTTTTGATACACTCTACTATTTCTGTATAGGTAGTGTCATCTCTCGAGTTACCCATTTACCGAAAAATAATTCTTCCAATTCTCAGGAAGGAATATTTCTAAACTTGCCGGCCCTTACAATCTAAATCGAGGCCTTGCATAATAATATGCACTGTCCTATTGTCCCCTTGTTATGTCCAGGCCCCATCGCCTGTCATTTTATTAGAAACTAGCTGACCCGTGACGTGTTCCTCTTTTTAAAGCAACTGGCGCGCCACCTACGGTGAAAGGGTTGTACTAATTTAGAAACCGGTTTAGGAATCGGCTTACCCTTAGTACGCGAGTCCGACTCGTACTTGACCAGTTTTTTCTCCCTCAGAAATCTTCCCCGGCGTGTGTACAACAAATTTCATTACAATCGGTTTACCCTTAGTGCGCGAGTCCTACTAGCACTTGACCATTTTTCTTACTTATAAACCTTGCTCTAACAATAACAAACACAACAAAAAAAGAATTACCAAAATTGGTTCAGCCGTTCTCAAGTTTTTTTGGGACTAACAGACGTCGTACTTCCATCATATACAGTGGGCGGGGGGCGGGATGCTGCTTTACCTGTATCAAACTAGCTCAGCTATCAGAGCTGTTCCAATGCAGCAGATCCAATGAAACAAGGTAATGCCATACTGTAGCAAAAGCGTGCCGTTTGAAGCATTCAAAGAGCCACAGTTCCACGTAGGATAGGCGTAAGCTCGTGACTGATCGTTGAAAATCTCGATTTTCTCGGTTTTTTGTTTGTATAAAATTCAAATGTTTATTTAGAACTATGAAATTAGCAAAATCACTTGGTAATATTGATATATATTTTATGAAATAAGAATCAAGAGAAAATCAGTCTTAGTTTTTTAAACAATTTAATTTAAAGTACAAAAATAGTGTCAGAATTTTAAATATCGTTAACTAATTTTAAATAACTAAATTATTGTTATGCATATTAGCAAATTCACTTAATTAAGATTTGAACTATAACATATATTTTTTTCACGTCAAATAGTGTACTCAGAACTGTAACAAAATTAATCAAATTCTTGCAAACTTAACTAGTTTGGGTATGCCATCACCGTAAGGAGATCTTTTGCATTTAAATACTGATCTTTTCTAATCATATGAGAATATTATTACTTCTATTATGACAGTTACTTTAGTATATAGGGTGCAAATGCCCTTCTGGTAATATTATCTCACTCTTCAAATACATACATATAAAGACTTCGATCTTATCATATCGGCGGGGATTGTTGATTGATTTTCAAGTACTAGTGGTTCCACTACTCAATACCGATGGAGCTATAGTGAATCTTTAATAACTCAATGTCAAACTAGTGAAAAACAAAAACAAACCGGCGTCCCGATGATTTTTATTCAAAAATATGTAATATTACAGCTTAGTAATATCACAGCTCAGTTATATCACAGTCAGTAATATTGTGGCGGAGTATTATATACTGCGGTAATGTTCGCTAGTCTTGCTACATCATTATATCCTACCGAGAGGTCGTAACATCAACAGTACTATTCTTCATTCTGTGTCAAGGGTAAATAAAATAGTATACAATTTTTTTCCGACATCCGAAAAAGAATTTTTTATTCCAATTCTTTGTTAATTTTTTTATTATTTAAAATATATTTTATAAATAATTAATGTGAGTAAGTTCCAGCAAAAAGAGGATTTTGTCTTCGTGTAGGATGAGGAACATGAAAGGATGGTCCACTCTGATCTCCAATTGCGGGGGAACGTACTAAGCGGAATAGAAACCTTGGACAGCGCCTGCAGTTGTAAAAAATAGGATTTGGTTAGTTTTATGCCCACAAGTGCACATCACCTGCATTTGTTAACCAACGCCAGGTTTATTGCTTTTAGAAAAGTAAATCTTCGTACTCCTCATTGTTCAGAGATTTTCCCACATTACTCACGCCCATTTTCAATAAAAAGACATTTACGTAGTAGATAACAGTTTTCAAAAATTTGTCAAATGACACTAAATTTTTCTAGTAATCATAGAGAGACAGTTACGTACCAGTAAATGCTCCAGCAGTAGCTCCTTCCTCGTCAACCTTGATAAATGCTTTCTGAAAAGCTTTCGATACTTTTTTCCTTTATTATTCCATAAGTTTCGGTATCAAACATCTCTGACACTCCAATCTGAAACAAAATTGAAGATTTAATATATATATTTGTATATTTTTACAATAAATTACTTGAACCGGTACCACAAAACTTGCTCTGCGTTCAGGTTAAGGTCTTATATTGAGGTTTAAGGCTAGTTTTCTGCTGATTATATCTAAAGACAAAAGGTATTCAAACTTCAGAAATAGCACATTCTGTCAAGTAGGAGATTATTGCCAGGACTCAGAAAAGGAGTTTTTCTTATGTTGTCTTCAGCTTTAAAGGAATAAGTGGTAAAATGAAAAAAGGCAGAGAGAGAGCGAGAGTTCCTTAAAACTAAGGGTAGATCATAAAAGTTTATTGTGGTTCCGTGGTTAATCGTTTATGTTTCGGTATTTAATGCTCTAGTGGAATTTGGGTTTTAATCAAACAATATAGACACTTTGACCCCCAAAGAAGTTCGATGTCATAAAACTATTTTTAAAACAGTTGCTCAAAAAGTAGCGTATTGCAGGGACGTATAGCGTTCGGGATGTGGGCTATTTCATATTCGAGCTTTTTCTTTACCTTTTCCGAACTCGTGCGTTCTCTTTCCCAACTGTCAAAATAATGTCTATTAAAAAGAAAAAACCATAGAAAATTAATAGAAGTTTTTATGATGTATGCAAATATTTCTAAAAAGAAGCTACTAATTTGTTTCAATAAAAGATTTAATCATTTGATTCAATGAGTTAGCTTAGGTTTCATTTCATTTTATCTCATTTAATTTCATTTGCATTTCATATCAATAAATTTTTTTTACTGAAGACTTGGCTGTATGAGAATAGTTCCCTTTGCCTACCCAGAATGGGTGAAGAAAAGAAAAAAAAATCTCTGCTTATATTCTTTTACGGTGGGCGCCATTTTCCAAAAATTTTCTTTGCGAGTTTAGTTGCTTGTTGCATAAAATGAGTAATATCGACTACATTTTATTTGAATTAACACCACCGGAACTCAGTATAATTGCACAAAATGCTTCGGAGATCATTTTCCGGAAAAGTCAAAAAGTCGCTACATATCTACATACGACGAATTTATTGCGTGGAGTGAAGAGAAAAAATCAAATAGTTTTTCAGAAAATGTTATGTTGGCATACTTCTCCGAACTCGCAGCAAAATTAAAACCTTCTACGTTATGGTCGAGGTTTTCGATGATTAAAAGTATGCTGAAAATAAGGAACAACGTGGATATAAGTGAACACCCAAAACTAAATGCTTTCTTAAAACGACAATCAGACGGTTTTACAACTAAAAAGTCGAAAATATTAACATCGAATGAAGTGGAAAGGTTTTTGAACGAAGCTCCCGATGATCGTTATTTAGCCACAAAGGTAATTTATTAATAAATACTTATATTTTTCTTTAGTATTCAGTTTTCGCAATCGCAAAATACAGTCAATATATTATTTAAAAAAATTATTAAATCGCTTTTTTTGTAGATTGCGCTGATTTTTGGCGTTGTTAGAGCTTAGAGAGAGGAGTTAGCCAATATTACTTTAAAAGATATTGAAGCCCATGGAAAAATGCTACTTATCAAGATTCCGAATACAAAAAATAAGATACCGAGAAGATTTGTTGTTGAAGAAGATTTTCTTAGAATAGTGCAAAAATATATGAATCAGCGGTTCCAAAAAGCAAAAACCGACCGTTTTCTCCAAAATTATTAAAAAGGGAAGTGTACATACAGCTCAAGCAATCGGTATTTGGTAATATGGTTTTGGCATATTTGGTAATATGCCAAAAGAAATTTCAGGAGGACCTCTGCTACATTATTGGCAGATTCAGGAGCCAATTTGACGTCCTTAAAGCGACCAGGAGGTTGGAAGACAGACAAAGTTGCAGAAGGCTATATTGCTAATTTATTAAACAAAAAACTAGAAACTGGAAAAAAAATCACACAATGAAACACTCCTTCACATGACAATACTGAAGAGAACGTTCGTCCATGATACCTTCGTTGATAATGATAATTCATCAGATCCAATTCCATCAACTAGCAAACGCCATTGTATAATACCTTTGACAAATATACATGAACAATAATACGAAATTAATAATAGTTTGTCTCAAACAGTAAATATGCAACCTAAAACTTCCTCAGTTAGTTTAAAAAACTGTACTAATTTGAATTTATATGTGAATTATAACTTTTATAAGAAATAAATGATTAGTTAGTTGAGTTTATTGTGTTTTTATTATTTTATTAAATTGCTTCATATTTTCGCAACTGTATTAAAATAGTTGTTCAGTACACGTGTGGAACCGTCATTGCAACTTGTTCCGACTGTGTTTGTGGGAACTCTTTGCAATGACACGCTTTCCGCACTCGTAATGAAATATACTATATTAGTGAATCACTACACATCATGAATGTTTATATCCAGGATCTTGGTTTCCGCGTTGACCTGTTAATCAATTAAATCAGGAAGAGTCTTCAGTTGTTAAAATATCATACAAGTTAGTTGGTACGTACCTTTGGCAACAGAGTAGTTAGGTCAAATTCACTTTCGATAGAGAATTTAGGTAAATATAAATCAATTAAAACACCAGCAGGTTCTAGTGAAAATACATCCTCTAGCACACCAGTCCGTGACAAGCTGTGGATGACATGAGAAAAACTATTCACCTCATCTGGAAGTACAACTACCATACGGAAGTTATTTTCCTTGTAAGGTAGTTCTATAAACTAGAAAAAAGAAAAGACATAAAAAACCACTGCTTTTTTTAAAAAAATTATAAGTATATGCACTTAGAGATTACGTTAGTGTTCTTCCGTTTTTTTGAAAAACAAAAATTTTACACTAGACTTCTTTTATCTTTCTTCAAATCAATAACGAAGAAAACGTGTGACGAGAAGCCAGACTTATTTCTGTAAACTGTTTGTAGGTAAGTGGGTTTTTAAAAACAGACCATAGTCTGACATAAATGTAATCTGTTTTTTTACGTACCTATACGTTAACCAATGTTATAAGAAGTGTAACAAGAAATATACAAACTAACCTTGGCGCGAAGTTCCTCGCTCTCGTGATAAAACAGGGATCGCAATAGATGCATTGTTGGTTTCTTCACGGTCGTGAACATGGAAATATTCATCTTTCATCTGACAGGCTTCAAACGGAACATTCCAATGACCCTGTTACCAAAAACTTCTTTAAATTTATTTAATTTTTAAATCATCCTAGCTACAGGTTACATACATACATAACATCACGCCTGTTTCCCAGAGGGGTAGACAGATACCAAAGACTGCCACTTGCTACGATCCTGGCATACCTCTCTTGCCTTATCTATACGCATTAATGCTTTCATACATTTTAGCTACAGGTTCTTTATATTTAAAAGCTATGGTCATTCTAGCTAGGCGTTCTTTATATTTAAAATCTATGGTTCTAGTTAGAGTTTCTTTATATTTAAAATCTATGGTCATTTTAGCTACAGGTTCTTTATATTTAACTTAATTGAAAACGCATTCTATCAATTAGGTACCTGAAAGAAGATGATGTTAAAGAGAGCAGACACCACGTCGCTATCAATAGAATCTTCAGGAACTGGATTCTTCAGGTGGTTTTTGGCCTTTTGTTCAGCCAGTTGATTATACACTAATTAATATTTCGTTAAAACTTAGACTGTTAGGTAAACGAATGAAAGATACTTATGCAACTGTCACGAAATTAAGGTAAGTAGTTAATTTTAACTTCTACGACTGAGAAAAAGTAGGAAGGAATATGAGTTTCTTCAGAAAAATAAATGTTTTGGTCAATTTGATGCTTAATATTGAGTAAACATGCTGCGTAACATTTAATAATGTGACCATAACGTAGATGGTTTAAGTTTATTTACACATTCTTCAAATTAAACCAATATAACACTCTCCGAGAGATGGAATGGAATTATTACTTAGCTCTCACTGTAATATTTGAAGGTGTACATTCCATTCTATGTCAATATCTGACGTAGTATGGTATGGTAGTATTTTTAAAACTCTTTGCGCAAATGTGTAAAGAGTAACAAACTTTTCTGACCCAGTTGTCAAAAATCAAAACAACAGCCGCCGTATTGAAATGGTGCGAACTTACAAAGACGCTAGCGGCCAAACATCCAAAGTCAAAAGGCCCGATAAGTTTGTTGCACTGTATAGGTATATTTGATGACGGCCTTTTGTTGTGCACTGTAAATAACACTTTTTTTTATCGAGAAACCATGCATGGAAGTTGGTATATTTGGTGTCTACCACGCCTTTTTCCTATGTATGCATGTTACTATGTTGGCTTTACAGGCAATTATAATTTGATTTATTTTCAATACGACACAGTGCATCAAATGAAGATCAATTCAATAGAGTTGTCAGTTTTCTATTTGGAACATTTTGAAACAGAAATAGTTCGTAAGAAATTCCTCCTTTTACATTTCGTCGGTTAAAATATTACGGGACTGCGTTTAATAACTTTATTTACATCACCAAGATTCTTGGGAAAGTAGTCAATATTGAAATGCAGAAAATGCAACTCCACACCTATTTTATAACCCAGTTTCTTGAAATTATGACACATGCGATTGACAATAATATATTAATACTCAATTTTGTAGTTTACCTATAAAACTTTCATGAACTCTTTAAATGATTTTCAAGCGAGTGCTTCGGATTTGTTCATATTTTTCACTCAGCTTCTTTCCCATGTTAGGGACAACTAAAATGCATCTGATGCGTAATGTGGCGTTCCTGCTAAAAGTGGCCGTTGTTAGCAGAAACGCCATCTACAACTCACAGCTTTATTGTAGATACTATAAATAACGTTCTAAAAATCGCTAACAATCAGTTCTTTTGTAACATTTTTGAAATGTGTTTTGAAAGGGGAAATTAAAAATATATTTTGGCGGCTCAAGTTAAGTAGTTACTACGCCTCAAGGTAATTAAAAATACTTTGGTTAAATAAAAATAATAAAATTATCAAAAATATATTTTTCTAGGAAAATTTATGAAATGGATTTTTTAAAATATTTTACATAGCTAAGTAATTAATACTTATCCAAACTAGGTACTAGTTTTCTTAAGGGAAAAACCATCATAGGCCTATGATATTTTACAATACGTAAAGTTAGAGGGCCTCAATTTTTTTACTTTTTAGAGCGAAAGTTTTAAATCAAATTCAAACCCCTATCTGATAATTACCTTCATAATAGGGGACGCGAAAAAACATCCCTCCGTTTAGTTGTATATGAAACACTACCATACCTTAAAATCTTAATTTCCATTACATACGGCGGTTCACAAAACACACCAAAAGACGGCGGAATTATAAGGCTATGACATCCGCACGGCTAGATGGACGGACTACCAGACGGACATGACGAATTTATAATTGTTCTGTTTTTTTTTCAGTTGGCTGCAGAACCCTAAGAAGCCTTAAACGCGACGTGGTTTGTATAAAGATTGAGAGTTTGGTTGTTTGTAACTCATTACACCGCAACGGAGCGTCAAATTGAGCTGAAATTTTGCACAGAGATAGTTGAAAAGACGGAAAAGGACATTTTATCCCAGTCAATCACTTTTTATTCCTGCGGGAATAACTATAAGCGAGTTCCACTTGAACGAACTACAGCTACAGCTTGCTATAGCAAACTTCTTTGGTATGATGATGGAGTTGCCGTAGCAATCCCACGCCGATAACCAAATTTAGGACCGGCGGCCGAAGCACCACATACATGCGCTTAGTGGACAACCTCCCAAAAAAAGTTCAATTTTATATATAGTAAATATTAAGTTTTCTTTATATTATGTAAAATTAAAACTAAGAGATGACATCGATATACAATAACAAACATATCCAGGGTTTGATGAGGAAGCCGGAAGGTGGCTGGAGGAACTCTGTAGAGAAACAACGCAAATAAAAGGTAACATGTCCCAATAACTCTATGCGGGTTAACATGAGTAGTAATGACAGCAGGATAGCAAATACATTTTCTGCAGGACGGAATGAGACACTAACATGTTTTAACTCACCCATCGATTAATGGTAGCAACAGCTTGCTTTGGACCCTGGAACCTTATGGTCTCAACTTCGCTCCCGAATGAGCGAGCAGCGACTTTAGCGAAGTCATCGTCTAAAGTATATTCATCAGAGACGTGTAGACCTTGTTGGCCAGGGTGAGGAAATTGGCGTCCATCTTCGAAAACCTTTTATTCAGCTGACTGTAAGAACTAAACAACTGAAAATAAAAGCAATCTTAGTCTAAATGTTAACATTCGGGTCTCATTTTTGGAGCCACTCTGGCGCCTGGCGACCGATGGTGGATTGCAGGGAGTTATTAAGGCGCATATAGCAGCTAACTAGCGCCGCCAGTAGATATCCTCAAAAACGGCCACTTTTAGCAAAAATGCCAACTACAACTCACAGATATTATTTAGAAACTATATAAAACCTTCTAAAAATAGCTTATGACTAGCTTTATATTTGCGACATTTGGATTTTAGAAATTCGTTTTCTACGAAGAGAAAATTGAGGATATCTAATGGCGGCGCTAGTGGGGTGTAAGAGGGCCCTTACTACTATATTTATTATATTATTATACTGGTATCTAGAGTTTTTCTAATGGTATCAATTTTTGATACTCTGTTTGTGTTTTATGTATATATATGTGTGTCTTTGTGTATGTATATGTTATGTATGTCATAGTTGTTGCCAACTTGGGTTGCCAAAGTTGGGCGAAACCCCGCGCTGGATTGGCGTAGGATTACTATGATCACTCCCGAATTATCGTAAGGAAGATGCAATAGCAAGCTCTACCTGTGGCTATAGTTCATCCACGTGGAAATTGGTCATTACTGCATAAACTTCTATTTTTACGGAATAAAACGTCGTCTTTTTCCGTCTCTTCAATTACTCCCTGTACGAAGTATTTAGCTCGATTGGATACTCCTTTGTGACGTGATGCAGAGACAAACGAACAGACATACTATCGAATTTATAATGTACTAGCTTTACCACCCGCCCTAAATTCGGCCATCGGTGTAGGATTGTGACGGCAACTCCTCAGTTATGGAAAAAAAACGACTTATACTTGACGTTTTCAAGTAGCTTATGTGAAGGACATAAGGGATTCAAACTATCTCCATGCCAAATTTCATTTTGATCAATTCAGCGGTTTGAGCGAAAACAGAGTTACCCATATGGAGTACTGGTGCCATCTTTGGTCGAGTGCACCCGAATACCAGCTTGGCCTTTTTGACTCGGTTCAACGACGGGCTGTGAGAATTGTCGAAAATCGCAAACTCACTTGCCGTATCGAACCCTTTAGCCTCTCTGTGCGTGTTCTACCACTTGTACAATGGGATGTGTTCGAAATGATACGAGCATATGATTGTGCCAGAAAATAATTATGATGGCGCTAATGCCACTAGTACTATTAAATATTCCGAGTACTCTTAAATATCTGAATTCCTTCAGACGATTGGCTATATTTAACGCTTCACATGGTGCGCCCCCTATGCTACATAAAAACAAATAAATAATAATTGACATTTGTTTGACTTCGTTTTTAGTAACTTACTTACTTATTTATATTACCTAATAAGTGTTTCAATACATATTGTATACTTGTTAGCTAATTATCAAAGTATTGTATATATTATTACTTTAAATAGAACTTCTTGGCAGCTCTTTTTGGCAAAAAATAACATTGTTTACATCTAGGGACAGCTTAACATAAGACTTAAGACAACTGAGGATCTAGATTCTGCGTTGAAAAAATTCACTAACATAGTCCAAGAAGCCTGGTGGAGAAATACGCCTGTCATGAAAACCGTAGTAGTCCAACCAATATTACCCTGCAAATTTGGCACCAGACCCGACTGCTCACTGACAATACCTTGCTAAATAAGGCAATAGTAGAACTCAAAGGCCTAATTAAAAGAGCTAGTGATGACACACTCCAGCATAAATTAGAGTCACTCACGGCAACAAAAGAAAGTTATTACTCCCTGTGGAAGTTCACTAAATCAGATGATAGACCGCAAGTGCAAAAAACCCCGCTAAAAGACTATGACAGCAAGATGGCCAGAACAGGCCAAGAAAAAGCGGTCATTTTTGCAAAGCACCTTACACGGGTCTTCACCCCAAATGATGCAAGTAATGACAGTAATTCAGAACATGTGAACTCAGTGCTATTACAAGATTTCCAACTTGATATTCCACCCACACCTGTAACTCCGCAAGAGGTTCAAAAAAACAATAAGGAATCTTGACGATAAAAAAGCACCTGGATATGACCTTATAACTAAGGAAGTTCTGAGAGAGTTCCCACGCAAAGCTATAGTCATGCTAACAATCTTGATAAATGCCATGCTAAGACTGCAATACTTTCCTGATCAGTGGAAAATCTTGGAAATTATAATGATCCACAAGCACGGCAAACCTGCCCAAGAAGCGCGTAGATGTTAGCAACGGAAAGAGCAGAACAACCTCTACCGGGTCAGCTAGTAATATATTAAAACGGTAGACCTTTTTCTGTCTGTGTGAGCGATCTCGAGGTACCTTTATGAAAG
The DNA here is from genome assembly GCA_946406115.1 of Apoda limacodes. Taxonomy (NCBI): domain Eukaryota; kingdom Metazoa; phylum Arthropoda; class Insecta; order Lepidoptera; family Limacodidae; genus Apoda; species Apoda limacodes. Next base: position 20,880,770 of record OX291541.1, on the reverse strand, counting down.
TTTGTTTTAGAAATAAACTTCACATATCGACGGCATTTGGAATAAGTATACTTTTTCTTTCAAAATCCGAGAAGTATTGTTATGGGTTGTGTTAGTGATACTCTACTTGTGTTCTGAAGTTTTCCTAAATGTATTTCATGTAGATACATACTACAGACACAAAGTCAATCATAAATTTATTATAAGAAGATATATAAAGTCAATAGATTCCTATTTTTATCATCCTAGCGACCTATCCTATCAATAAGTTATTAGTTTAAATTATCTGTAAAGTTTAAGTTTAATCAAGTCTTAAAAAACACAATATTACAAACAAAAAAAAATGTGGTTTGCGTACACAAGAAGATTCTTTTTAATCTGACGGGTAGTTCCAGATATTAGTGCGTTTAAGCAAAAAAGGAATACAAAAGCGAAATCTATACTAATATAATAAAGCAAAAGAGTTTTTTTTTGTTTAAACGCACTAATATCTGGAACTACCCGTCGCATTTAAAAAATATTTTTTGACTTTAAAAGACCAATTCTTGAGAAAGGTTATAATAGGCTACTTAAAGCCACGCTGAGACCCTTAGGAGCCGAGCCAAAAGAATATAAGCGCGGGCAAACGGTGCGTCACGGGGGTGGCATTACAGCGAAAAAGTAAAAGAAAGGGCAGAAACAAATTCTGTTATAAAATAAATGGCACCCCTACTAGGTAAGTAGTTTTAGAAGCTTATAAAGCTTTTAAAAACAAAGCTCTTATTTTAGTTTTCGCTAAGCGCAAATGATCACAAGATCGTTAAGGCTTATTACTCTTAGGTTCAAAAACATTTATTCTCATATAAGACAAACGTGACTTCCATGAGAACATAGTAATATTTATATTAGTGATTGCGTCGTCGTATGTAGACCAAAATTAAATAACATAAGACTTAATAAGTAAAACAAAATTCAAAATGAAATAGACATAAAAGTGCATAATAATATGTAATTAGCTGACTTAACTTACCCGTCCAACTGTACTCTTATACATTGTAGCTGATATATATTTGTTAAAAGTCTGTTTTCATGTTTGGTTTCGCTTAACGCCACAACGGAGCAACCAATTGAGCTGATTTTTAGGGTTCCGTAGCCAAATAGCAAAAAACGGAACCCTTATTGATTCGTCATGTCTGTCTGTCTGTCCGTCTTTGTACTGTTGAAATTTGGTAAGTTGATGTATTCTGTGAACCGCATTAAGATTTTCACACAAAAATAGAAAAAAAACAATAAATTTTTGGGGTTCCCCATACTTAGAACTGAAACACAAAAACTTTTTTTTTCATCAAACCCATACGTGTGGGGTTTCTATGGATAGGTCTTCAAAAATAATATTCAGGTTTCTAATATCATTTTTTTCTAAACTGAATAGTTTGCGCGAGAGACACTTCCAAGGTGGAAAAATGTGTGTCCCCCCCTGTAACTCCTAAAATAAGAGAATGATAAAACTAAAAAAAAATATGATGTACATACCATGCAAACTTCCACGAAAAATTGGTTTGTACGAGATCTAGTGAGTAGTTTTTTTTTATACGTCATACACCGTAAACCGCAATTTACCTTTCATTCAATCAACTCAAATATAAAAATATTTTTGTTTGTGTTTGAAGATTACATAAATGGTGGTAGGTACGGAACCCTCGGTGCGCGAGTCCAACTCGCACTTGGCCGGTTTTTGACACAGAGATAGTTGAAGAGACGAAAAAGGGCATAGGTTACTGTTAATCTCGAAAAAATTAAATAATCCTACTAAATATATACGAAATATAGCTAATTACAGTCGTAGCAAATTGAATATAAAATTATATTTCAAACTTAATAGGCCACGTTCGCACCGGCTGGTGGCTGAATTAGCGCATAGAGGTTAGATACACCCCTAGTAAGCCACTAGGATGGGTACTTGATGGCTTGCTTATCGCCTTGCTGGGCGCCTAGCGACAACCAAACACGATAGCCACGCACTGCATTATCAGGTAGAGCTTGCAATTGCAAGTTTCTTATTATAATTCGGAAGTGGTCGTAGTAATCCTACGCTAATCCAGCGCGGGCGGAGCCGTTAGCAACAACTAGAACATATATAAATACATACACAAAGACATAAATAAATATACATAAAACTGTTTTTGTTTTAAAAATTTATACAACTAGAAAATATATACATATATGTATAAAATCACATAGGTACCAGCATAATAATATCATAAACTAGCTGGCCGGGCAGACTCTGTTCTGCCATCGCGCCATCTGTTACAACAAAGGGTAAGTAGGTAGCTATTACCCACGGCTACATCCGCGTGGATTTCTATTCGATACCTAGCTGCCCCGGCGAACGTGTTTTTTTTTTAAACAACTGCTGCTCAAACCAAAATATATACATATATGTATAAAATCACATAGGTACCAGCATAATAATATCATAAACTAGCTGGCCGGGCAGACTTTGTTCTGCCTGTAAAGTTGATGCACTGTCGCGCCATCTGTTACAACAAAGGGTAAGTAGGTAGCTATTACCCACGGCTACATCCGCGTGGATTTCTATTCGATACCTAGCTGCCCCGGCGAACGTGGTTTTTTTTTAAACAACTGCCGCTCCAACATATTGTGAAAGGGTTGTACTAATTCAGAAACCTTCCCCGGCATGTGCATAACAACTTACCAAAATTTCATTAAAATCGGTTTACCATTATTGCGCGAGTCCGACTCACACTTGACCCTGTCCAACTTCCACATGACCCTTTTTTTCTTTCTTAGAAACCTTCCCAGGCGTGTGCATAACAACTAACCTAAATTTCATTAAAATCGGTTTACCCTTAGTGCGCGAGTCCGACTCGCCCTTGACCGTTTTTTTCTTTTATAAAAACCTTGCCCTTACACTAACAAACAGAACAAATAAAAATTACCCGAATTGGTCCAGCCGTCTTCAAGTTTTCCTTAGTGCGAGAGTTCGACTCGCACTTGAAAGTTTTTCTTTTTTCATAAGAACCTTCAACAAACACAACAGAAAAAGAATTAGCGAAATCGGTCTAGCCGTTCACGCGTGATGGCGTGACCAAGGGAAATAGGTATTCATTTTTATATATATAGTAGATATAGTATTAATAACCCGCTGCAATTCACCATCAGCCGCTCGGCGCCAGGGAGGGCACCATCGGTATGAAAAAACAATAGATATGGTAACATGACACTGTGGTTCGGAAACCAGCGTAGCCATTGATAGCGGGGGAGGAGTAGGTGAAGTGGGGCCAGAAAGTCGCAATTTTTATTCCAATTTAAATCTTATGTTCATTACATAAGGCTTACACGTTGATACTAGTGACATCTTGTGATTAGTAGCAGTACTTTAATTTTACATTAGACCCAGTGTTGTTCCTGTGACGATATGAATAAAATTATCGATCGATCGATTACTATGATGCTTGATGATCAAAAATATCTTTGGAAAATTCAAAGCCCTAACTAACTATCAACACATATTTTTATATTATCGGTAGTAAGATCATTCCAAATCTATAAAATGGTTAATTAAACTGGCGATTTTAGGCTTTTTAAAAGTCTAATTTAATGAAATATACTTAAATTATAAATGTACCTAAATAATTTTATTCTAATTAGTTTGCAGTGGACATATTAAACAGCAAATAATATTGTGATTTAGATAGTACATTATTGGAATATAGATATACTTTACCTTACCTTACTTGTACCTTTATGCTTTAACTTAACTTTGTTTGAACACGCATTACGTTAAAACGGCTAAATTAGTTCACAATTTAGTAGGTTTTCGTTTTATCGAATTTGATTCATGGCATGAAAATATATAGATGAACGCTAAAAGTTTTATCATAAAAATAATAAATAATATGAGTTTTAATTTAATAATATGATTTGAAATTTGAAAAATAATCTATACTTACTATAATATTATAAAATAAATGTAAAAGTTTGTTTGTTCTTCCTTCACGTCGCACTGGAGCATCATATAAACCTAAATGTGGCCCAGAGATAGTATAAAATACCGAGAAGTCCAAAGTACCCGTAGAAATAACTATAACCAAATTACACGCGGACGAATTATAGCTTCAGCTGTAGCTTGCTATTGCAAACTTTCTTTCTAAAAACAAGAAGTTGCCGTAGAAATTTAACACTGATAACCAAATTTAGTGCACTCGGAGCAGCAGGCAAAAGCTATTATAGGTTTTACTCCACATACACTACTTGTTGTATTATTTTCCAGATGTTAAGAAGTCTCGCAGAAGCATGCAAAAGTCAACAATCACATAACATAAAGCTTAACAAATAAGCGAAATAAAAACATTATCCAAGTCCATCACCCTGTATATTAAATAAAACAACGAAACACTTCTATAAATCACAGGAAAGCTCGGAGCTAGACAAATTCTCTAAAACTGTATGTAGTTTGACACAATATTATACAACAGTTTCATTGCTGACTAGATTTTGCCCAGCGGCTCCACCCGCCCTAAATTAACTGGTTATCGGCGGGAATTTTTTACGGAATCTCCTTGATGGTATTATGAAAGTTTGCTATGTAAAGCTGTTGTTCGTACAAGTGGAATTTGTGAAAAGTGGGGAACTTGTGAATTTTCCGGGATAAAAAAATAGCCTATTTTCTTTCTATTTCAGGACTAAACCTAAATGTGTGCCAAGTTTCATCCCGCTCCGTCTAGTGGTTGACGCGTGATTGAGTAACAAACATCCAAACTTTCGCATTTAAAATATTAGTTGGATGGAAAGCAGTATTTTTAGATGTATTTTGCATTAAATAAGCGCTTTAAATGTATACTTAAATTTTCATTTAACTGATTGTACCCACAGGTTGTTTTTAACTTATTAAAATAATTTAATTATTCGAACGCTTTTGAAATTTTGAACGCAACCCTAAAACATTCGATTGACTACAAGCATCAATTCACTTCATTTCCACAGGTGTGTAAATTGATCACAACGGGTAAAAAACATCGATATCTTTATCTCATGCGTACAACACTAAGCAATTTAAGCTATTTCGCTAAGCGATATATATATATTAGTTTAGCTACTCACGGGTAGATGGCGCATTACATATTTAATTTATTCTTTATATAATTGTAATACGGTTTAGATTAGGTCAATAATTTTTCGAAATAAAGACTCCACAACAATTTCTACTCAAATAGAGGTGAGGTACTTTATTGTCTTCGACTTATTTTCGTTGTGAATTTATGAAACGATATCCTAATAATCTTGAACAACAGTCACAGTTCAAGTGTAATTTATTCTTTTTATCACAAATAAAAAGAAAGGTTTAAAATTATGCCATAAAATTGAAAAAAATAACACTTTTTATTAACAAGATTACAGTGATGACTAACATGATTTCGATAATAATAGTGCACCTCTATTAAAGTAATTTATTATAAATTAAAGTAAAAATAATACTAAAGTGTGATAAGTTACATCGCTGGAACTCTTATTTACTTTTTTTTTATAGTTTTTACAACTTTTTACAGCACAATACGACATTATTCAAATAAAACAAACAAAAACTCTTTAGATGTTCACTCGCCGAGGGTGACCTTGTGTTTGTTGCGTCAAATCGATGCGCTATTCAACATAGTCTAAAAATTAGACTATGGACGGCTAGCCTGCCGGTGCTTTTTGGACATATCTATTGTTTTTTCATATCGATGGAGGGCACACAAACGTTCACACATACCCATATGCATACACATACTCATAGACGTTGTATATCATGAAGAAGCCCAGCTCCCACACGACAGTCCGGCAATAAATACACACTATTTAACGTACTGTCACAAGGAACGGCTAAGCACACAGACTATTTGTACTGGAGAGCTGTAATTTGGTATGAGTATACATATTAAACTGGGCGACAAAGCGGTAAAACAAATTTATTTAGGGTAACACCCATGCACGTAAAATGGTAATGATTGTGTTTTATTCCTGTCCTATAGTATGAATGTCTTTTAATAGGTCATTAAAAAATATTTTGGGTGTATGAAAAACAATTACAAATTTTTGCGATATATTAAGCTCTAAGGTGAAGTTTTGGCGCGCATCTTAAGAAAGAGTGGTGTTTTTTTCTGTCACTGCTAAACCGTAAAAGAGCAGCTCCCGTTATAATGAATTTACAAAAAATATGCGTTAAAGCCGCACCCGTTAACAACTGTGTGTGTATGTGTGTGTGTGTGTGTGTGTGTGTGTGTGTGTGTGTGTGTGTGTGTGTGTGTGTGTGTGTGTGTGTGTGTGTGTGTGTGTGTGTGTGTGTGTGTGTGTGTATGTGTGTGTGTGTGTGTGTGTGCGCGTGTGTGTGTGTGTGTGTGTGTGTGTGTTTTTAAAATGGAATAGTTTATTTTAGTGTCATTTATTAAGGCCGTCACCAAAATAAGCACCAAGGGTATATATAAATGATGCTTCCCAAGTTCTTAATTCTGAGTCGTAATGTGTGGAAACAATGATTTCAGAATACGTACGGTAAAACATTGGTTATGTAAGCGACAATGAGTTGGTATTGGTATTAATGAGTTATTGTTCAAAGAGTCTGCGGCTGTCTGATGGTGGTTATTGATGCGAAACTGAAGTGGATTGTTCGTTTCCCCTACACCAATGCTATACGAAGCGCAATGCTAACATTCTAGGAGGTAAACGCAACTAGAGATTTTACAGTTGGTTTTTGGATTGATCTCAATTATAAATAAGGATGCATACTAATTTATGATTGAAATTAAATACTTTTATTTTAAAGTTTTGTTCAATAAATTTCAGTGATTCGCCCTTCGAGATTACACTTTAATTAACTTGTAGTAGCACGCGCTGGTGCTGCTATCGAACACCATTTTAGAGCAATATTTGAGAACAAAAATGTTTTATGTAACTTGAGGGTATATCATACAGGTTTTGTGTCGCGGCCATCGTGCACGTATTTTTATTTTGTGCGTGAAATAATTAAACTTATTGGTAATATATAAGATTTTTTGGGTTATAAAAATTGAAAGAAAAAATCATAAAGCAAAAAGTGAAAAATCAAGAATTCGGTGCAAGCGCCGTCACCGCAGTTACAGTCGAGTTTCGTGTACGTCTTCAAGATCGAGTAATCAGGAATAATTAGAATATGACGACCAGGCGTATACGGCCGAAAATAAATTGTAGGAGGATTCGTGAAATGAAGTACTAAGAGTACATAACGTCTGGCCTTGACCTACTTACCGAGTAGCTATCACAATGTTGTGAATTCAATTATCCATAATTTTTGAGTATAGTCTGGAAGGCTATACCGACCTACAATTTATAATGTTGTTCAATCAGTGAGGTTGACCGTCGTATAAATAGGACAAACAAATTATTCTTGAGTATAGTCCATGAGACTGTGCCGTGAATACATGGTTGGCATTTTTCTTTACAAAGAATATACACCTGAGTGTAGGTAGAGTACAGTCCGTAAGAATTCCCATACAGTGAGGATGTTATTGATTTGTTCAATGCAGCCGAGAACAGTCCTACCAACAGGACCGATGAACAGACCGTGGTCGTGCGGCCCGCGAGTACGGCGCCGATCCCCCCGCTGCCCGCGCCTGCTCCCTGCTAACCTACCGCCGACCTACACGGAGCTAAGTCACATGACTAAATAACCCACCAGACCGATAGCTTAGAACAAAGTTTCAGGAATCATACCTAAACTGGTAGGGTTGTCAACTGACACATTTAGTAAATTAAATCAATATATAGCTAATATCGTTGTTTTTTTATTCGTTATAAAATTTTATTGAATTACCGTTCGATCAACATCATTATAATATTCGTAAATCATGCACTAAGTATTAAGATTATTCTATGTTTAAAAGGTAAAATTAGTCTTAGTTTAAGAATATGTCTATAGTATTTGTAGAATTTAGACGTAATAAAAAATTGAAACATTTTTGGAATATAAATAAAAACTATAATTATCAAATTAGGTACAATATAATTGAAAGCTAATAAGTTGTTGGCTTTTTAAATATACAAACATTATAATCATATAAAAATATGTCTAGATTAACAGGCTTTACTAACAGAAAAAAAAACATAGAAGACAATAGTAGTTCAAAAACTATCCATAATTTGGACTCTTGCAGATCAGAGTGTTTAAAATTTATATTTAGAACAGAATAAGTAATGATTGAAATCATTTTTTAATAGTGTCACTAGTAAAATATGTAATATAAAAAACAAAATACACCATATATTTGATGTAGATAGGATCATAATCACAGTTTATTCATAAGAATAAAAATATCTACAAATTACAGACCTTCCTTGTTTATTTTTTTGTTTTTGAGATGTTTGTTATTTCGTTTTATTGTGTGATGAATTTTAAATCTTATACATAGTTTTTTAAATAGTCTATTGGAAAACACGGGCATGGCATTTCAAAAGTGCAATTACTGATGTGCTTGAGAATTTCTTTGAATATTGAAAAAAGATCGAAATTTTTGTTCCATCAGTTCAATGAATTTTACAAAGTTATCTGATGGAGTAATCATATAAAGTAACCTGTTTGCCATTTAGCTATGGAACCCTAACAAAGATCCCTGATTTTATTTGTATTCAGTAAGGAGGTACCAATAATATAATTATGCATATTTATGTGTATACATTAATATATGCATGTTTATATCTATCATTAATATTTTAATTACCCTACTTTTTTTAAGATTCACCTTCCTATTGTAATTATTCAGCCAAATTAGGATAAAAAATAAAGGTACCTGTCAAGATCTTTTGGGTATGTAAAAAAGGAAATTTCCTTTTTTTATTAGAATTGGTCATGCACACAGTACATGTATTTGACATTTCTGGGCTTTGCACTAATTTTAATCGCTCGCACTCGCACACGAAGCCCTGAGATGCTAGCGCTCACTGAGCCAGTTGAAATCGGTTTATATTCTAGCGGGCGCCAGTCCTCGCCCCACACGCTGTGTCAGTGACAGGCCACGCACACATACCCACGCTTGTAGTAGTGCTCTCGCTAGCGCCGGTTGTTTTAAGCTATCAGTCTGTAGGTTATTTAGTCATGTGGCTAAGTACCGCTTTAGAACCTATAACCTATAAATAATAATGTTTATTAGGTAATTAACCTACAAGAGAAGATAAATTTACCCCTTGCGTTCAGAAGGATGTTGCCTGTCGATAGTCCAATATTTAAGTTAATGACTTAAAAATCGAGGCTATAAAAGACATAGCTAAACACTATGAAATTCAAGATAACCTACAAATTATACAGGGCGCAATAATTAATTCTGATATTACAGCGGCCTGCAATGAAATGTCTTAAAACGAAATAACATCCTTATGAATAAAAAGAAAAAAATTATAGGCACTGCCATAACTAGAGTAGTTAATACAATATCAACGCTGTTGAGAAAATAATTAATTAAATTTAATCTGAAATAAATCATTTTTATTTCTATAACACCCAGATACTCTTAGTGATACTGATAGACTCTTGTGTCACTTACGTTTTTCTGAAACGTATACTAGACGTACTTTTTTGCTAACGACTCTTAATAAAGAAGTTAAAGAAACTTAATTAGGAAAAAAGAAAGAAATTAATTTTCGGACGTTTCATTACTTACATTTCTTTTATAATGTTAAACGTATACCAAGCTGTATAACTATACTTTTCTATTACCTTACGGGGTCCAGTTTTTTAGGTACAGTTTGGTTTTGTTTAATATACCTAAATAAGAATCCAAAATACAAATCGGTTTTCGACGAATCAGGAAGATCATGTAAACCACTTTACTGAACTCGATCAATGCAAAGTGCTCTGAAAGGAACAGATATTGTATATATATCACAATTGAGCTTATCTCTTCTTTTAATTTTGATTTGCAATGTACCGGATTTCACGAAGCAATAAAAATGAGTTTTGAAAAAAAGCTATAAAAAAAATAAACTACTGGTACTGATTGCGTTATAAATAATACTTATAATTAAATGTTGTCTTCGAACTAATTGTACTGAATAAAATCAGCAAACCTTGGTGTGGTCTGTGATAACTCGGAGACATGTAGATAATTTTGTAGTTAGGTATAAGTATAGTAATTGTGTTACGATAAAAAAAACCCGAGTGGTCTCTGAACTTCGGGATTCATAGCACGTCTTATCGAATATTATTGGTTGTTACGCCACGGTTCGCAAAACAACTTCTCCGATAAGCAATAGAGCGGGGCACTCTACAACTTTCTCGAGAGCATACTTTTAGCACAGATTATATAATACTATACTTTAGTATCAGAGGAAGATGATGTTCATTTTTGCCTTTCATTCGGCACCTTTAACTCGAAATGAAGTATCTCTACACAAAATGAAACAAGGGTGCTAAAAGAATTTAATAATGATTTGGCATTTTTGGATTCACTTCTACTGCGGATGAGTGAAATGAAAGACGTCCACTCGGATTTAGCCATTCATTCAGATCTTGAGTACTGGTAGCAGACGAACGAAGCCGTGGGCATCAACAATTCCTCAAAACACATCCCATTGTACAAGCGGTAGAAAACACACAGCGAGGCGAGTTTGGGATCGTCGACGACTCTCTCAGCCCGTCGTTGAACCGAGTCAAAAGGGCGATGATGCACCCGCCCAGAGATGGCAGCCTGATGTTAAGAGGTTATTGGACATTACACACCCCGCCATCTGGTTCTAATCTAAGCAAAGACAACGGATACAAATAAATCTATATGCTTTTTATGTAAATACAATCTAATATGATGCAAGGAAAACTCCCAGTCTTAAGACTAACATAAATGTTGTCTTGTTTGGGAATCGAACCCACGCCCCTCGATTCAGCATTCGGGCGGTCGGATCGATATACGCGTCAAGATTTATTATGTCAGTTAGGTTCTAAAGAAAAACCCCTGTGACTAAAGCAATGGTCTTGCGCCAAGGTAACACTAAATTAATTACGTAGGAAACACATCTACAGAATGGATGTAGTCTGTTACGAATAAAGGTATGGCAAAGGAATATACGTTTTTGCCAACACCTTCTTAATTATCATTTCTTAGGTTTTATTATTTTGTATTTCTTTTTAATACAAATTACTTTATATAATAATATCTTCTACTCGTTGTTTAATCCATAAATTTATTTTTATCAAATAGTGGATGGATATCCGAATAACTGTAAGAGAAGTTAAAGTGTATGCGTAAAACACCCTTAAAAAATTTGCATGAAGCTCTAGATCACAGTCGCATATAGCAATGTCGCATATAACATCTCTTATTTCCCAAGATGTCTCATATTTTGCGTAGCAATACCAACATGATAGCAGGATCTTGTGCGGGGCAACGGGCAGGCGCTTATAAAAAAATATTTCATAAATTTGGTAAATATTTTCAATTAAGTACGCGTTTCACGGCAAAAGACATCAACGCGCGTCTGAAAATAGTTTATTTTGGAATAAATAGATACTGTTCTCCTCCCACACATATTTAATATAAACACTTATCGGGGTAAGAGAGCTATGTCGGATGTCTGTACATTATTAGATCAAAAATGAAGCATTAAGTAGAATACCAAAACTAAAGCCAAAAAGTCGATGAGGCTATTACATTTGTTTACATTTGGGATCTCTCCTGTTTGACCTTAGTTTGAAGTGAACTATTATATAGTCTGGCATATAGTTTTTATTTCATTAAGGTTTTTTTTGAATCTTTAAAATGATTATATGCTATTTTTTGTTATAGCTTATGCAAGGGCCCAGAGCCGTTTATAAGTTCCTCTCCCTTGCCCCACGTGGGATCCTATAATCTCATTGGTACCTATATCTACCCAAAATCTAAATCGAGATATAGGTCCCTTTGTCCGGCGTCCTTTCAACTATCACTGAGGAAAAATCTGATAACCCCGTTACTCCAGCACTGGGCCCGCAATAATAAATATGGCATGATCCTTTTTTCTCTTAAGATAGGCCTGTGGCCTTGTAGTGAGTGCAAAACGGCAAAAAAAACGGCTAAGGCACTTTATAGCTTTTTAGTTTGAAAATGACACATGCAACAGTTTCTCATTATGTCAGCAGTGTTATATATAAGATTTGATATTATAACTAGCTCTTTGTATGAAGTTGGTGGAACTACCATACGAAAAAGAAGGTTTCAGGATAGTGGTGTTATTACCAGATGAACTCGACAGCCTGGATTCAGTGATAGAGAAGGTGTCACAGCAAGGTCTTTTCACTGATGTCTTCAAGCAAGATCTTACAGAAGTCGATGTTTACTTGCATATGCCTAAGTTTGACATTGACAGTATGTTGATCTTAAGGATTTATTGTCAAAGGTACGTTAATGTATGAAATACGTTTAAATTTTATAAATATAGGAGGCTGTTTATAGTATAGGATACTTGAAATACTTTTTATAGTAAATACTTATGAATAAATACTTTTTATGCCATATTTTAAGTGTTGGCTACACCCATTTGTAAGGATAAATTGTTCGACTTGTACAAATTAATTATGTAATGCTCTGGCCTTGATAATAAGAAAAGCCATTGCTTTCTCACTGCAGCAATCATATTGAAAACAGATGGGGCAATCGATCTTTCTATACCTAAAAGAGACAGACGTATTTCTTGCCAGCCCTCACACGTCCCCATTGTTGGGGCACGGCCTACCCTCATAAGCGAGGGTGATTTGGGTCATAGTCCACACGCGGGCCCAGTGCGGACTGTGGACTTCACATACGTTTTTTTTTTCTTGACGAATGCAGGTCACGATATTTTCCTTCACCGAAACAGCTAGTGTACTTGAGAAATTAAGAAAAGACTCATTGGTATACACGCTGCCCACGGGGTCCGAATCTCGCCGCCACTTAGGACGTGAAGTGAAATTTAAACCTTATTATTTAAGTTGAGTTCCGTACCTAAAGGCTACAAACGGGACCCTATTACTAAGACTTCGCTGTCAGTCGGTCCGTCTGTCTTCAGGCTGTATCTCATGAATCGTGATATTTAGATAGTTGAAATTTTAACTGATGATGTATTTCTGATGCTGCTATAACAACAAATACTAAAAAACAGAATAAAATAAATATTTAGGGGGTATCCCATACAACAAACGTGATTTTTATGTTTTTGCCGTTTTGATAGATAAGGGTACTGGAACCCTTCGTGCGCGATTCCAATTTACACGATATGATATCTACGTAATTTACAAATAGCAAATCCCTACCTGGTATCCTTTTACAACGTAAGTTCATTAATCTGCCTGAAAGTTTCAATGACTACGCACAATAAATGTATACATACATTGCTTTGTGAACCCAGTGAAATAAACTTATTTGTGCCCTATACTATTATTAGTGTTTTGATTTTTGAAATAGTATAAAACTATAATATATAATATACTAAGTTTTGCCCGCAGTTCCACCCGTCCTGAATTTGATTACTGGTGAGGAATTTCTACGGCAATGATTATAGTATGAAATTTAGCTCATAGCAAGCAATCGATCGCTATAGCTATAGTTCGTCCACATGGAATTCAGTTATAGTTATTCCTTTGGGAATTTTCCGGGATGAAAGCCTGTATCCTTCTCCGTATCTTGAACTATTCCTGTGCTAACTTTTAATTCAATTGGTTCCAATTTTAAGTTCCGTTGTTTTACAAGGAATCCTCAAATGTCCGTCTGTTTGTCATCCTTGCTAAATTTGCAACATGTCCTTTGAAATTTAAATTTTAATATTTTATCCTTATACCTAAAAACTCAAAGTTTTTATTTAAAAAATAAACAAAAGACACAACTGTAATTAAACTAAACAGAGGTATTCTCAATGTCAAATTTCTGTCATTTCATGGACATAGGTATACCTACTTAATCCTCGTCAGCCTTATCACCTCCTGACTGTTGGGGCATGGACAACCCTCACCGAGGGTGATAAGGCCATTGTCCACACGCGGGCACAGTGGGGATTGTGGCCTTGACGTGCTTTTTTTTCTCGGACGTATGCAGGTTTCCACACGATGTTTTCCTTCACCAAAAGCCAGTGGTGTGAGTGATCAATGTACTTGAAAAATTAAGAAAAAGAAATCCCGGGCCCTCCACTGACCTACCTAATGCCACGTCGGTAAGTAGGTAGTAGACTTTATAAAGGTACATCGACACCAATAAACAATAATATCCTAACCCAAATATTTTGTTTAGTGATTAAAGTTTAAATTTTAAAAATATTGAATACTAGATTTTGCCCGCAGTTATAACCGCTATAGTTTTTGTTTTGACTCCTAATTTATTCATTAGATAATAATTAAATTAATAAAAATCAGTTTTTAAGATATTTCGCTATTTATTGTATCTATGAGCGTCATCAGTCAAAATTAGTAAAACGCTCGCGGTTTAAGATGAGACTTTGCACACTTAGTGTTTATAGGTCCCTAACGCAGAGGGGCGAAGGTGCAGGGCGAGGTACGGCGAAAGCACATGCGCCATAGTTGCCTAACCTTAATAAACTCCCCTTTTCTAGCGCGCACCAAGTCTCACCTTACGTCGCGCGCGCTATCCTACTAATATTATAAATGTGAAAGCTTGTATGTTTGGATGAATGTGTGTTACTCAATCACGCTTCAACCATTACACGGATCGGGATAAAACTTGCCTACATATAGATTAGGTCCTGGAATAACATATAGGCTACTTTTTATTCCTAAAAATTCAAAAGTTCCTGCGGGAATAACTATAACAGAGTAAAACGAACTATTGCTGCACCTATAGAATGCAATAGCAATTCATTCGTATAACTAATTAATTAATAAATTGGAGTTAATTAAGAAGTTCCACGCCGATTACCGAATTAAGGGCGGGCTGAGCCGCTGGCAAAGTCTGGTAACCTATAATTATAGAAATGGTAAAGTATGAATACCTTAAATATGTCATGCCATAAAAAAAAAAATTTTAGTACTAGGCACTTCAGTAAATATGTAAAAGAGTGTAGATGTGTATGTGTGTAAGGAAGAGTGTGTATGTGGGTAGGTATATATATAAATATTATTTAAGAAGAAGATGGATATAAAATCTTCAAAACGGCAGCCTAAGAATGAGAATTAATGCTTATTTGATTGAATTGAAAAATTTTAATTGACAGAATGATTTTTAACTTTAATGACTATCAACCCCTGTTAGAAGAAAAAGACTAAATCAAAGCTAACAAATAGTTTAACTTGTCTATTTGATGCCAAGCGGTTGTGTAGGAGACATACAAGCGTCCATCAGGCGGGCCGCAGGCTTTTTTGCCACCTTAGCAGTATAAAAAAATGTGATGATTTTATTAAAAATTAAACTATTAGTCATATTAAAATATCCTGAATTACGAGACAATAACGATCTGAGATAGCAAAAAAAATTACAATTTCAAATATATTTTTAATATACATAATATTTCTACTCCGGAGAGGCAAAAGAGGTAAATTTTTATAAATTATTGGCCACAATAAGTCACAAATAATGTAAAACTGTGTTGTGTTATTAAGGACTATTCATATAATAAGCCCACATGCCGTAGTTACCCCACTTTAAGATTTCAACTTTCCATATCAGGACACCATTTCCCAAAATCATAGAATTATTTTCAAATATTTCAGTTAGATAGATGCGGGATGTTTTCTAGATTTAGGGCGATAGTACTTATATTTGCTGAGAACGGCTTTGCCATATTTAATGGACACCGAAGTCTCATCTTAATGATTCCTTTTTCATTTCGGTCTGGAACCCCAAAAACTTGGCCAAGAGCGTATTGGACGTGCACACAATAGGGCTCCGCAGATAATAATTAAATTCAATGATTAAGGGCTACGCATAGACAATAGCAATAAGACACAAGTTTAGATATAAGGTATCTGATATAAATAAGGGCTAATTTATTATTTAACTAATTATGTAGTCCTTTCAAACTATATTACATTTTTAATATTGTTATGATAGAACTGCAGGTTCTTAAAAAAAAAACATTTTTTTTATTATAAATGTGTTTGGACGTTACTCACTGCGCCGTCTGACCCCAAAGTAAGCAAAGCTTGTGTTATGGATACCAAAAAGAAAACGGATACAAATACATATATTACTTTTTTTTTGTAAATACATACATATCATACATAATTACACCCAGACTCAAGACAAACACAAATGTTTATTACATAAATGTTTGTCCTGTGCGGGAATCGAACCCACACCTTCTGCACAGCAGTCGGCCACACTACCAACTAGGCTGCGAGGGAGTCATATTTTTAACTGGTGATTTTAAATTTCTAGATGAATCCGAAAATATTAATAAGGGAAATATGGCCTTAGGTTTGCAATAAAGCCTATGTTTCACTAAAGAATAGAATAACTTAATTAAACTTCATTTGTTCCAGTTATAACTCTCGCAATTATGTTCAGTTAATTCTAAGTTAAAGAGCCCGGCGCAGACAAAGTTACATACAAATATGTTTTGGCAAAGAAATAAATAATCTCCACCAGGGTCTATATCTATTTATAACCTACAACATAAACATCTAAAGACTTCCCGTGAAATTAAAAAAAAAACTCAAGAAAATATAGCTTCGTACGAAAGCTTATTGTGCTAGTCGTAGTTTTATTCATCTACTACCTTTAGCGGACCAGGGAGCTTATTAGGGACGGTCTTGAATATGCCAGACTCAGGTGTGAAATGTATGCGAACCTTTCATTCTTACCTACCTGCTTGGATGTGTGTATCAAGACTAACTTCATTATGACTTCACAACAGTGACCTAGTAGGTCATTGCTGTACAAAGATAAAAACAATCGAAGCTACATAAACAAGTTGCATCTCTTATTATCTATTTGGTGTCGCTGACAATCGGTTATTATATAAAGGGGACAACGTCTCATTTTCGGATAGTGAATGTTCACGGACGGATAATATGGCGTGGAAAAAAGTTGTGCTGTTAGGTGAGTATTTAGTGATTTTTTTATTTATTAATATCCGTGACTAGATGGATAAAATTTTGTCTGAATTATCTAGGTAGGTATATGTATTCGTTCCTAGATATTCTCAATTTTATTCAGCTAATTGTGAATTCAAATCAATTTTGTTTGTTAATGGGATTTGCAAATCATTTTGAGTTATTTATGTTTTGTTTTTAGTTTTTTATAGTTATGCTCCGTTATAGAGATACATATTTGACCCTAAAGTAGCCATTTTATTAAAACAATATCACCAGATTTTACAGATTTCATAAAGATTTTACGTCATTTTGATCACCTTGCTCTAGTAACAACTCTGAAATACTAAATACATACATATTAAAATTAAGGCTAGGTATATTAATTATTTGTATTTGTAGCAACATGCAAAAGTATAAGGTACGGATGAAAGTAACGATTCTTCAAAAAAAGAGAAGGTTCTCAATTCGTCGGAATCTTTTTTATGATTTTCTTTTGTTTATATCAATGGATGTTCCCGGATAACTCGAAGACGCCTAGACTGATTCGAGAAATTGATTTTTATTGACCTTTTCAATAATCTGGTCGAAATTCTTTTTTTATTAAAAAGGTTATACTTCCCAGCGGTCCCAGGTTCTTTAACATAAAATTTTTATTCCTTTAAATCAAAAACGAAACAAATTATGAATGTGTTAATTGCAAAATTATCACAACTTACTTACGCGGTATATATTTACTTATATTACTCTACTAAATTATGAAAAATCTATAAAATAGTTATTACTATTTGAAGAGCAAATATCGCTTAAATAATATTCTTTACTGGTGCATTATTTATGATCAGTTTTTTATAGTTTAGTATAGTGACGGGACAAAAATGACCCAGCACAAAATTTAAATTTTATAAATAACATATTACTAAAGGTCAAAAAGTTTTATGGACCTCAATAAAAAATTAAATAGTTAGAGACGAGCAAATTTGCCGGTGGGACAGAAATGGGTCGGCGGAGCTTCTTGTGTTAAGGCTGGCTACTAAGGTCTGTATTCTTCATACTTGCCCATGCGGAGTATAGATAAACGTTAACTATTTAGGAACAAGCTCTCAAAAAAGTGCTGGTCGCCAGTCGAGACTTGCTGCTTTAAATGATATTCTGCGTCGGTGTCTTGCTACCGCTAACGTTTGGAAGCGGGACGGGCTGTCACTTGTTCTATGAAGTAAAGCACGTGCTCTTGTTTGGGATACCACTTGTGTTGATACATTGGTCCCGTCTCATCTCCATGGAATAAAAAATGGAACTGCAGCTGCAGCAGATGCAAAAGAAAACAAAAAATATTTGGGTACAGGTTCAGTATTCCTATTTATTCCTTTTGGGATTGAAACACTTGGTCCGTAATGCCCCATAAATATTATATTGATTTTAAAAAAACGTAAGGCAGTAAGAAATGCCTCTAGTATTGCAAGCGTCCATAGGCCGCGGTGACCGCTTACCATCAGGCGAACCATTGGCTTGTTTGCCAACTATGCTAAAAGTCTACGCATGTGTAGTTGCGAGACTAAACTCTTTTAAATATGTATATTTAAAAGGAAAAACAAGAAAATTCTTAATTAAAAAAAGTGGAAGTGAACCCAGTATGTACGCTACAAAATTAAGTTACATCAAACATGGCATTAATAAAAAAATGTTTTGTATATGTATACCTATATATATATATATATATATATTTAGAATGTGCTTATTTAAAACATTGCTTTGATACCCAATACAATACTTTGTCCAAAATAAGATGTCACGTTGCGTAGGTATAACACGCGGACCACGTAAAAAGACTGCAGCCAAAGATTGAAGTTTTAAAGTACGACAAAGTTACTCGGCTCGCGGTTGTGACACACGTTAATACAAGTTCATTATGTTGTCAACAGAGGAGGTGCTGTGTTGTGTACTCTTGTAGGACTTATTTTATTCTATATTTTCGATAACAATTAAAAGTGATTTTAATAATTTACTAGATATGTATGAACACGTACATTATTTTGAACTGAAATTATCTAGGTGTAAGTACCTTAACAACATACAAGACGCGACTAACTATTTTTGCTATCAAAATAAAATGGCGGCTCACGAGCAAAATTCAAACCAGTTGGATGTCTGACAAACTTACTCGGCGGATTTTAAGTTCTCGTTTTAGATACACCGACGAAAAAGATCGTCAAGCTTTAAAGCTTTAAAGTCAAGTCGGGTCCTTACTTGAACGTCTATTACCCACTTAAAATTATTCGTCAAAATATGATTAGTATCAGTATCTACATTTATATATAAAATTACATTATACAGTTTAGAAATCTTTAATTTGTCACCAAACTTGAATTCGAAAAGAAAACTGTAACTCAAAAATGTAAACGTTTATGTTACAGCGGCGGTCGTTCTCTGTGTTTGCGCAGACGAGGACGAAAAGTTTCATTTCCTCGACCATGAATTCGATAGGACCGAGCTTGGAGACGACATCGCCAGAGCTTCTATGAGCTTTCTGAAGGTAATTAGTATAGATGCTAAGAGTTATCCGTGCGATTAATGTTTGTTAGCAGACTGTAGGTATAGTTTCTAGACATTTGAAGGTAGAGAGCTACTCGACGACCTATAGCCAATAGAATTAATAGAATAATCATTAGTAACAGAAATTGGTACAATCATTAGGGGTGCCAAACATCCCGTATATACGGGACTAAAACCATATTTGAGAACCTTGTTGCAATTTTGACTTGTTTTACGTTAAAATACGCGTATGCAGCAATACGACTGTCGCAAATCGTCAATTTCATGAAAAATTGTATTAAATGGCACCAACATATTATCTTTTTTAACTTATTGCTAATCACCTTTAAGATCTCGTATCAGTTCCTAATAATTATGGGTACCCTGAAATCATAAATTGGTTTCTATTTCTTCTAATACTATTTCGGACACATCACACAGCGCCATCTGGTTCCAAACTAATCAAGTTTGTAATATATATAACTACCTGAGAGTTTCCAGTGGATTTTTGATTTTGGGGAACTATTTCTAATAGTTACGCTGCATGCAATTGGTTGGCTTGGTCTTTATGATAGGGAGGGACAAAGAAAGATTTTATCCCGATTGGAAGTTCCTATAGGAACATATTTTTTGCGAGTGAAATCATGGCACTATTTTCAACTTAAAAAAAATACTATTTATACAGATCAAGATTTTTCCCAGGGAAATGCTGATTTTCAGCAAGTGATACCGCAAGATAATGACATTTTTGATAATGACATCGGGGTGTCCTGGTTTTTGGCATAGATATAGTTGGAGGGATGGAGAAAGACAAGCAATACTTTTTATTTCGCTCGGTTTGGATAGCCATCTTACTTCAGTATGAAGTAAAAGTCTCACATGGTCTTCATTTGGTTCTTTACAAAATAACTTGAAGAAACACTCACATTTGGCACTAGCTTTAATAGCATTAACATACTTTTATATATACGTCGAACCCGGGATACGTGACATGGTAGCCCAACGTTCTAACACTGCGCCCCTTGGTTCTTTCGTCTTATATTAAACAACATTTCTGGGCGACCGCGAATGTTTCGTATTTCCATATTTCATTTAAATCGTGTAAGCCGTTTAGAAATCCAAGTACTTAATAGTTTAAAGTAAATATAATATAAATATAAATATATTTGGACATCACACACAGCGCTGTCTGGCTCCAAAGTAAGCAAAGCTTGTGTTATGGATACCAGACAACGGATACAAATACATATGTTACTTTTTTTTTGTAAATACATACATATCATACATAATTACACCCAGACTCAAGACAAACACAAATGATTATTGGATAAATGTTTGTCCTGTGCGGGAATCGAACAGCAGTCGGCCACACTACCAACTAGGCTACGAGGTATAGTAGATATTATAAATAGTCTGTGGTATTACACACACACACACACACACACACACGCACGCACGCACGCACGCACGCACACACACACACACACACATTACTTTACATGAAACCAGTAGGTATGTAGTAACATGTAAAGAAATCACTTAAGTTATTATTTATTCTTATATATTAACACAAACTCATCTGCCTGTGACGGAATTACTTCCACATTATGATAAAAATGTTAAGGATTCTGTTCTTCTACCACTGAAGTATTTAATAAACTTTAGTTTCAAAACTAGAAATTTTCCTAGATAATTGAAGACAACAACAATCATCCCAATATATAATAAGGGATCAAATCTGATGGTGCCAAACTATCGACCAATCTCTCTTTCGTCAACTATTTCTAAAAGCATTAAAAAAATGTGAAAATACGACTTATTGCTTATTTAGGAAATATCCTGAACGTAAATCAATACGGTTTTAGAGAAGGCATGAGCACTAGAGATGCAATTGTAGAGTTGACAAAGTCCACTGGTGACGCGTTATTGGACTGTATTTGGTTTTAGATGATGTATGACAAGATGGTGTATGGAAGCGTGGTATTTATTATTTCTCAGGCGTGGCGATAATCCTTGAATAGAATCTTAGAATCTAAGAACACAGAAGGAAAATTCAGGCAGGACTTACTACTTTATAGCTTATTTAGATGCCGATGTAGAATACTTATTTATATTACAATAGTTCGTAGTTAGTGTACACACATAAGTCTATCTCTTTTTCGTTTTCGTAAACAACAGTTACGCGTATGAATAAACAATATTATAACTAATTATTATTAGTCTTCAAATTAAATGATAGATATATAGGCAGCGGCGGCGCGGTGCGTTCGATGCTTCTTATTTGAGCTTTGCCAAACCACTGGTCGCAGAGGGCACTGGTGCGGCGATCTTTTTCTTCGTGGTAGGTAGGTATATAGGAACATATATATGGATGAGAATTAGGATTGGGTAGGAATTCAAAGAAACCTTTACAAGACTACTCCACGCCTGAATTATGTATAAATACACGCCCAACCATCCATAATTAACAATACTGAAGCAAAAAAAAAACCTCTTGCAGTATTTTTGGATATGGCCAAAGCCTTTGATACAGTCCCTCCTTAGATTTTATTAAAGCAACGTAACTTATTGATATCACTAATGTACCTTTATTATAATTTTAGAATTAACTAAATAGTACACCTCAAATAGTTAAAGTAGAAAACTCTAAAAGCACCCGAGAAAATGTCATATTTGGAGTTCCTCAAGGCAGGATCTAATTGGGCTGCTATCAAACCAAACCAAAAATACCAAACCACTAAAGACTGTCATTAACCGTATGCTATTCTTCAATATAAAAGCAGCTGTAACTCTGAGGCAATCTCTCCACGCCAAAAAAATTGTAAAACACTTAAGATGTATAGTAGATACCTCTGAGGTCACCTTGCACCGGCTATATAGGTGCTCAGAGACAGGGTTTAAAAGAAACAAGGGTTCCCAAGGACAAGGTTCGATTATAATACACTTATTCAAGCTTACTCAACAAATATTTATTGATTAGTATTACCTACTCAGTTAAGGAATTCAACAGCTTTTGACTAGTTACCGTAATTTTAATTACCTTATTTCCCTGTTACTTTTATTGTTTAATTGTTTTGTTTAAGTTAAGGTGATTCGTGGAACTTACATATAAGGTTAGATTTCTGAAGTGTCGGCAACGCGCAAGTGATACCTCCGGTGTTGCAAGCGTCCATAGGCTACGGTGACCGCTTACCATCAGGCGGACCGTAAGTTTGTTTGCCATCTTAGTGGTATAAAAAATATTCAAACGTAGTAGTTTGTCTTCCTTTTGTCGAAGATCTTTTAGCCTCAAGTTCTTTTAATTCTTCAATTATTTTCTCTTCTGTGTCAGTCATTGTAATAAAAACAAAAATTTTAATGTATTAATACGTTAACTTAAAGCAAACCTTTACGCCAACTCAGCTGTGCTGCCGTGTAAACAAGTTATAGGAAACCAACGGTTTCACTCGTGGGTAAAGATAACTCGATTACATTTACCATCTGATATATTTAAAGATCGCACTGATAACGAGTTTACACTTCGTATGATTTTCCTGTATTTTATATGAAATTAGGATTGATTTCGTGGTTAAAACTTTTGTTTTTAGTAGGAGAAATGGAAAAACAAAATATATAATAGTAGGTATATGAAATTATAGTAATCATATGAAATTGATGTTTTATAGAACTGGCCCCTTTGATCTCAAAAAGCCGGCGTTTGGTTAAGAATTCCAAATTAAAATTTATTTCAATTTTAAGCTTGTGTATTTGTGTTTCGAATGTAATAATTTTTTTTTTTGCGTCATTAAATTTTGCTTTGACATCGTTCAGTGCTCAATATGGAAAACATAAAATATCGCATTATTTTTGAATACGAATTTTATCGAGGCACTAGCGCTTCAGAAACAGCTATAAGGATTAATAAAACGTTTTCGGTGAAGCCGTTGTAAAAGAAAACACAGTACATTTTTGGTTCCAACGCTTTCGTTTTGGACATTTTGACCTCCAGAACAAACCTCGTGGACGGCCGGAGACCCTAGTCGTCAATGAGGAATTGAAAGTGATCGTGAAATCGGATCCATCTCAAACCTCGTCAGAGCTAGCTGCAGGCTTCGGTGTGAGTGATACAACCATTTTGAATCATTTGAAACAAATTGGAAAAGTGAAAAAGCTTGAAAAATGGGTACTACAACCAGCTGGGGGTGTACTTCAATTAGCTGCTTGAGGTATTTTATACTTATCCGGGAATCTTACCAGGATATATGAAGAATACAACGAGAGTCAATTTATTTGTACATTTTTCTATTATTCTCTTATTTGTAAGCGGCTATAAAAATAAAATCAATTACTTAAATCTAATTTAATTAAATGTTCCCACTTAACTCTATTCTTGGGCGGAGTTCCTGATCCTCTCATGGTCATCATTTGTTTTGGTATCTCCTCGCTCATATGTGAGCATACATTTCTAATGCTGAAAATAAAGTAACTATTCGATTGAGCGGCCATATACTGAGCCTTAACTCCGCGGTCTACACTGAATGGAGTTCCTGAAACTTAGCGTCAGCCTCAACGCTAGTCAGCATACGTATTGGTCTCATTGCGGGGCTACGGGACGGTTTCAGGTGCGCTCCTTACACCTCTCCTAAAACCTCGCTGGTGGTGGTGATCTTGCCGCAATTCAAACTGTTGCCGTAGAAGCGAGACAAAAGGGCGGTTTACCATTTTACACCTATTATCACGCGGGATATATCTTCTTTTATGCAAAACGTTGATGCTTTTCTTGAAATTTACTTTATTTGCCCATAATACAGAACAAAACGATCCATCTCGGATTTAGCATATAAAGCGGGCGTCTAACAGTTGAAGACTGAACAAAAATGCATGCGATGCATCTTTGTTTCCTTCTATCGAAATGCGAATTCAAATAATTTTATTTTTCTTAATTGCTGTCCCTACGCGAATATCAAACCTTATTTACGATCGGTTTGTATTCTATATTCAATATGACCTATTTAGTGATGCGAGCGGACATAGCCTGCTCCAGTACCGCATGAACTAAGTGAAGCAAACCAACAAACACGCTTCAACTGCTGCGCCACGTTACTCAACCGTCACAATAACGAGGGGATTTTGAATCGTATAATTACTTGTGATAAAAAATGGATCCTATACGATAATCGGAAACGCTCATCACAGTGGTTAAATCTAGGAGAACCGGCTAAATACTGCCCCAAGCGAAAGTTGATTCAAAAAAAGGTACATGTACGAGTTAGTGTATGTATGAGTTAGTGTCAACCACTTAATATTCCTAAGATCTGGTCAGACAATTACGGCAGCTCTGTATTTCTGACAATAGGAAACCACGATGGAAAATTAAACAACCGAGATTGGTCAACCGCTCTAGACCACTGTTGCTTCAGGACAACGCTACACCACACACAAAACTAGAGGACCTAGGATTGGAATGTCTCCGTACTCCCCGGATCTTGCTCCAACCGATTACTACTTTTTTCGGAATTCGGATAATTTCTTTGTTAGAAAGAAATTCAATCCAAATGAGGCAGTCCAAAACACCTTCAAAAAATTTTTGATTTTTGCTATCGCAATTTTTTCAGCAAAGGAATCAATGAACTCCCTATAAAATGGCAAAACTAAATAGATCACAACGGTACCTACTTTGATTGATTACATGAATATTATGTAAAAATAAATTTAGTTTTGCTTTTTCCATATAATACATCAATTGCAAATGTAGGAACCTAATATTAAAATAACTTAGCTAAGTTCTTTGCAAATAGAAAACAATAGATATAAATAAGGTAAATAGGTAGGTAAGGTAAAACAATATGTAACTTACTAGTTCTAATGTATATATTTGTAAAGTTGCTACAAATCTCAATACTTATTAATCTGTATATAAGTAGCAAAAATGATCGTTGGTAATTGTGATTACTAGATTTAATGTTCCTAACGTTTCTGTTCGATATGAATTTATTTATTTGTAAGAGTTACTAACCTAGTAAAAAATAATGTTGAACAGAGCTACTGCCATGTCTGCAGTAAGGGCGTTGTCAGGTACGGGTTTTTTGATAAACCCTCGTGTTTTCTCTTCACCCTAAAAATCAAACGCAAGTAAAGGAAAAAAAATCTAAAGCAAGTAAGATTTTGTCATTGAAAGCAAAGCGCGTATCTACGGTATTATAATAAAGAAATGATAATTAGCGAAATAAATATATTCTCACTAGTAGAGTAGTAGGTAGGTTAGCCTATCTATTTTTAGCTTTACTTAGCCTAGAAAAAACAAAACCTAGGTAAAAATATTAAGCGAATAGTTTGCAAAAATTATTAAATATTATTTCGAACCAAATATATATAAAACCCGTTTGACCTTTTGAACTTGAGAAAGCTACACGAAAGATCTTAGGGAATAAGAAATACGGAACGAGCAAACCTCCCTTTTTAAATTTCACAACTTTGTTCTGCGTTTCCTTTCGATTGCATAGACGAAAAATGCATCTATTATTAAATTGCAGTCTCCTGCGCTTAAATACAATCAAAGTTGACCTCGATAATAGATGTAAAGCCTAGACGTGTCACTCTTTAAAGTGCCACATTTGACCGACCGCATGTGAATACTGAAGAACCAACGTCCATCAATGAACTATTAAGATATATTCATATTGGAAACTGTTCACGATGAATAAAAGCTTTATTAATAATGTTAAATTAAGTTTTCACCAAACCAAGCTTGTGTACAACATTATTATTAAATTCAATATGTATTTTTTTATTGATGTGTGCATTGTGATGATCAAGCTTTTATTCCTTGTACTATTTCTATACCAATAGAATAGTTAACTAGGCCATAACTTAAACGTCAATATTTCGTCTTAACATTACTTTTGCTCCTAAGGTACTAAGTTGAAGTACCTTATACATTTTGATGATCGGTGAGTCAGTGAGTCAGACAGTGACCAAATTAAGGAACATTGACTTGGAATATTTTTTAAGCTGCTGGTTCAAGTTTTATGTAATTTAGAAATATATCTATCTAGCTATGTAATGAATGCCCTCTTGGTCACTTAAAATTAAGGCTTCTAGTTTTTTCCACAATGAAGTTACAGGAGGGTCAAAAATGTCCCGAATCGCTGCGGGAAAAGAATTGTTGTTGGTTTCGCTCGACTTGAAGGGGGAACTTCCGTGCCCCACCTTAAACTCATACATTTTATAACATAAATCTATTCTACTTGTGTCTTACGTGTAACTAACTCTTTTAACAACTTTAATCCGTTTCTTAATTTTATTATTAGAAATATTTAGTTTTGTTATTGAAAAAAGGTTATTGATTGTCCCTAACATGTTATGTATAATTATATTTTGTCTGGTACTGTGTGAGCAAGTTGATATTTATTGTATAATAATTTAAATTTAACAGCATCTTAATAATATTTCACTTTACAGGAAGCCTACCAATCGGCAAGCGACAAGAATGTGGTAGCATCTCCATTAGGTGTGTTTACTCTGCTGTCCCTGTACGCTGGCGGCGCTGGACCATCCAGCCAGGAAGAAATAGTCAAGGTCTTGGGCGCTGAGGATTATAAGGAGGTGCGTAAATGTAAATCACTTACAACTACCATACCAAGTATCTATTTTATCATCAAATGTTTTTAGAGCAGAAATTTAGTATGAAAATCTATTTCATCTTGGTTTCTGATGCGCATGCGCGTAATAGCCGACCATGATTCATATACAAAACGATCTGATGCGCACACGTAAAAATGCCAACCCTAAATGGATGTTGCGCGAGCAGTAAATACCTAGTACTAAAAATAACATTAAGTATTTGTTAAACAGATTTAATAAAAGCCTAGACGAAGCAAATGTGCGGTGTCTTGTCTATGACAAAAGATACCACAGTTTAACTTTGTCTCTTTCTAAAGTGTGGCCAATTTCGTGAGCCTATTGATTAGAGAACTCGAAGTCTATGATTTTAACTTATTTTTTGATATTATTTGCAGCTATCTGACTCATATGGCGATTTGAGCTCGAACCTCTCATCTTTGAACCCAAATTTCTTTACCCTTGCGAATAAGGTGTACGTGTCAGACCAGTACACTCTGCAGCCGAACTTTGAAAGCCTTGCCACTAAGTTTAATGGTGAGGTCGAAACAATCAACTTTAGTAACCCAAAAGCTGCTGCTGATATTATCAATCATTGGGTGAGTAGATCTCAAGATATGATGGTGAATATTTTTATGACCATAACTTTTATAATATAATCAATTCATTGAAATACCTTCTTGTAAAAAAAAAAGTTTTTTGTTTGTTTTTGAATAAAATTCTAATTGCGTTTGATTTTTAGGGTGAAGAGAAAACACAAGGCTTTATCAAAAATCCCGTACCTGACAACGCCCTTACTACAGACACGGCAGTAGCTCTGTTCAACATTATTTTCTACCAGGTTAGTAACTCTTGCAAATCAATAAATTCATATCGAACAGAAAAGTTAGGAACATTAAAACTAGTAATCACAATTTAATTTTGCCGAAATTTTGCTTAACATAACTTTAAGGCTGGCCGTATACTACGAGCTATTTCCTACAGAAAAATTCTAGTGCGCACCGGAACGCATTCTTCGCATACATTTTGTGCAAGAACCCGCAAACTGTGCGGGGGGTGGGGCGCACTCCAGAAGGCAATTCAACCAGATGCGAGACTTTTTTCCCGTAAGGCGCGTCTGCCATACATTTTGTAATAGACCCCGCATGTCGGAAATTCGTATGAATTACGCGGGCGTCACTGTCCGATGTACATGTATATCGTGTTGCAAGATGACTGAAATAAAAGACCTAATGTCCAAATAGAAATAATCCATGCATATGGAATCTAAAGAATAAGAATTTGAATTTATAAAAAACAAATTTTCATGGTAACCTCTTAGTCTCATTTTCAGGTTAGAAGGGTGAAATCAGTATCGACGTTTTATCTTGTTATTCATTTCACTTATGGTGCCAGTAACAATACCGGTTCGTCATCCGTAAATTTTGCGTGCCTAGAAAGACAGCGTGTGTTATAACGGTGCGGTCAGACACAAATGGACGCCCAATCGCCGACCGGACCTGGATTTTTTATATCAAACATTTCTTGTAATTCGCTCCCGGCCTAAATGTTAAACTAGTGATATCAACCCTTTTGATTTTCAAAGTTCTAGTCAGTATCTTTAAAATAGTGCTAACTCATTACCTGTCTCTGTCACTCAAAAATTATGGACAGTTACACATTGAATTTTAGCTAGAAATAGTTTCACATTAAATTTTAGCTAGAAATGAAGTCACTACTGGAACTAAAGTGGCTGATTTTGAAGATTGCAATAAAATTATACATCGATTATATTAATTACTAAGTAACGTATGTATCAAAGATCTTAACATTGATTTTAATATTGAATGAAAACATTTACAGGGACAATGGAATGTACCGTTTGAGGCAGAGAACACGAAGGATGAAGATTTCCATGTAGATGCTACGACGATTGTCAAGAAACCTACAATGCATTTGTTAAATGCGATGTTCTATTATGAAAGCGAAGATTTAAAGGCGAAAGTAAGTAAACATAATGATAAATGATACCTAGGTACGTAGCTGTAAAGTGCAGGCGATAGGGCGGTATTTTCTGTAAGCAAAAATATATCTTGATCAGAATGAGTGTGTTCGTTTTAGGATAAAAATTTTCCACGTCTGATCGTTTTAACTTTTTTGACACTTTTGATATGCTAGTTTTGCACCTGTTGTTCAGATACGAGAACGTTAGAAACGTTCCTAATAAGCTTATAGGTTAGTTTCAAAAATAAAACGGGATGTAACGCTTTTGTCGTTATTTGGAAAAATACCCTTCTCCCGAAGTTTCGGCTGGGTTACACCAGCCTTGGTCACGGGTAGACTGGTGGTGCGCGGCGTCTTCGGCTTATACATTATTGTGCAATATGTGCAAAACGAACGGTTGACTTAGACACTCTACGCACTACGATAATCGTAAACACACACTACAGTAAACAATGAACTCGAATAGTCAGTTTAACAGATTTACATCGAAACCTCATCCTCCACATGAGTCTAAAGGAATGGGACGGCCGAAGAGTGAGAAGAAAATGGTCGCAGAGGGCGGCCTACGGTGAAAAGCACGGCAGAGCTTTTAGCGGGATTCACTTCGATTCTTCATTTCCGAAACCATTCCCCTAGGGCCGTGATTGCGGATTGGAGTCTCCTAGTGATTCGACTCACTTGTCTATCGGTGGTATAGATAGCGATATCGTCCGCGAAGACAGCTTATTGGGTATCTATCGTTGTAAGGATGTCGTTAGTGTACAGAAGTTACAAGATAGAGGTGAGCACAGACCCTTGAGTGCCTTCAACTCTATAGCGAAAGCTTCGATTCGACAAATAGTCTCTGATAGTTGTACAGTTTATAAAATAAACCGTTGTGCAGACACACCTCTACATCGAAGGAGAAAGCGCCAATGTGACGGGGTTTACCTAATACTGGTTGGAAGCCAGTGAGAATGTGTTGCGTGATACGGAGGACTTGGTGGACGTATGAGTGTTTGGCGAGGAAGCCAAACTGCTTTTCGATTTAGATGCCTCTGGAGACTATAGGGTTCCGTAGGCGAGCGAGGAGGAGACGTTCGTAAAGCTTACCAAGGGCCTTTAGTAAACTTATAGGTCGGTAGGAGGATATTTTTCAGTGGCAAAAACATCGATTAATAGCTAAGAAGATGCATAGTTACAAGCATAAACACACTAAAAAATGTTCAAAGGCTTTTGGCACGCCTTTTTAGCAATCTTTTGAATAGATTAATTAGATGTCAATAAATTTACAATTAGAAAAATTTTGACATAATAAACTTAACATGATATTTATTTTTTTCTAATTCAAATAATTATTTCTAAATAAACCTACTATGAAAATGTTATGATTTTGTATTTTTTTTATAAAACAACTTAATTCCGCTAATAACATTGTTAGGTTGGGATCATCACACATGTCTAATTTTCTTTTTGTTCAAGATTTTCGCTTTCTTTTTGAAACCTTTATATTCGTTTTTGAAGGGGAGCATATGGTCAATAAATAATTAATTTTTCGTACTTGCTCGATCAGTTTCTGTCTCATTATATATTTTTTCGCAAACAAATATTCGATCTCTTGATCTGCACTTCCTAATTTAAGTTTTAAGGTTTCAATTTCCTCTTTTAATGTATGAGTTTTTTCATTGCACATAGTTGACAAGTCAGGTAAACTTTTTGTTATCAACGAGTCTGTTGACAGAAATGAGTTTAACTTACATCTGGAGATAATTTGTGCAAATCCATGGCTTTAATCGTTTTTGGTGTATGATGGTTCGTTTTCTGCTTTCGTACTGTTATGTTGTCGTAGCTCATTTTAATTGAATTTAAAGTTGCACAGAAAGAAAGTTCAATCTTCGTTGATTTTGTACCCTTAGCACCAGTGTGGCTGACCCTTTTTTCGCTACTACGGCAGATAGTTCGTACAAGTTGCGTTGAAAATTCAATACAGAACGTATAAGATTTGATATTTAAAATGGAAGTGGGTTGGAATATGACTCATAACTTAGAAAGGTTTCTTAAGTTATCCCTATCTTCATGTAAATTATTGAAAATGTTATTGATTCACTTCACTTAACTGCATATTTAGAATAATTTACATGTAAAGCTTTGTTGCATTAAATTAGAATGTTTTGATTATATACCTATTAGGATGACTTTATCAGTTTAATTTTTCACTGATTATTTATATATTTGTATTCTTTACTAATATATATATAATTTTATTTGTGCACGATATTAAGTCACTTTGAAGTACATTTTGTGATAAATGGTTATTATGCTCTTCTTTAAGAAAGGTTATAATAGATTTGTTTTTAGAAATATTGATTTACATTTTTCCTATACCACGTTAACAATTGTTTTCGGAAGTTATTGAGGTTTGTCTAGACAAAAGTTTGACGACTCCTAGGCTCCAGAACAAGCCCGTTGTTGAAGAAATAGGGTACAGAGATGCCATATTGACTTTTGATCCATAAAAGTGTTGAACGGCCAGAATATCTGTTAAAAATCAGTGCATTATCCCAATCCATTTGTATAAAAAGGTGTGATAAGTCGACGGTCTTAAACAGTTTACGTCTAAATTGGACAATTTATTCAAAATACCTCGGTGCTTAAAGATAAAAATCAACCCGTGTATGTTTTGCAAGTTGTGACTTATAGTAATTTAAACATGGCTGCTTAGCAAACTATGGAAATTTTCTACAGAATTCGAAATAAGGTTAAAAAGCCAGTGCGACACTGGAAAGGGCCCGCAAGCCAGGTGGGCATAGTTTAGAACGGATAAATGGTGCGCAAGGATAGTTTAAGAGTGGAACGAGACGGCGATCTAAAATATGCAGCGTAGCATGGTCGGCCTCAAGGTGAACTATTCACTATTCGTTTTATTCGTATAAACTATTCGTTTTGTTAATTTAAGGTTGAGGCCGTTCAGTAGTGTTCATTTTGCGAATTATGATGAAACATGCAGTATTATAAATTGAAACAGCAGAACTGTTACTCAATATTCGTTATTTGAGACTGTTTCTTAATTTATAACTTTCCATGAGATGATAGTTATGAGTACATGATATAATTCGGCAGTTGTGACAGCCTGTTTCCGAAACTTGCACTGCTAGCTTTTAGCAACTTGTTCTCATAGATAGTAAAGTAATGATGTTTTATTCCACAGCTAATAGAGCTTCCGTACAAGGAGGAAGGTTTCCGCATGGTAGTGGTTGTCCCCGACGAAGTCGATGGACTCCACTCAGTTATCGAGACTGCGTCGACAAAAGATATTCTTGAAGATGTTTTCAATTTATCGCCCGCGCGTGCCGAAATCGATTTATATATGCCGAAATTCAGCATTGACAGCGAATTCGATCTAAAGCACCTATTGCCTGAGGTATGTATTTTGTTTTTACTTTTCTACTGGTCTACTGTCCTTTTATCAGACAATAACCAATATACATTACAATAAATTTCATAATACAAACTTTCCTCTCATCGCATTACTATCAAAATAATTGGAGTGCACCCTTAATTATGTTGCTATCGTTTTAATTTTTTCTGAAATTTATCTTCTTATTTGATTAACCCCGTTGAAAAGGTTCTGCACATTCTTTTAATAACATACCTTATTTTGATTTAGATGGGAATAGATGAAATCTTTTCTGAGGGTGCTCCGGGAATCGTCCGAGAAAACAGCGTAGTCGTGTCCGAGTCCTTCCAGAAGGCGTTTGTGAAGATTGACGAGGAGGGAGCCACTGCTGGAGCCTTCACAGGTTAGCCATTGTTTTACCTACACTTCGAGATTAAAATTCCTTGGCAGATATTTTACAATAATAAAATACTTATTTAAAGTTTGAACTATCTGATTTTGCTTGTATGATTTGAGAAAGTCTAAAATGTAGTATACATCGTTTCTGGGAAAAAAATTGTTGTCTCATTTTGAATAAATCGTCGTATTCCAAAAAGATGTCATGTATCTTCGCATAATTAATTATGCATCAACGAAGGAAAGTAAATTACCTGAAAAGTGAAAAATATGATACTATTTTATTTCAATAAAAATAATGAGGTTGACATTATGAGTTACTAAATACCATCTGTCATCTGTTATTAATTTTGAAAAACTACGTGAAACAATGTAAACTCGCGTAAACTACGGTTGTCCCAAACTAATAGGTCCGTTAGGACACTTGTTATTGCAGCGTCACTAGAGATGTAGGTACCTAACTAAACAAATTAATAAGAAAATAAATCGATTTTTGCGAGATAACAATTCAAAACTATGGGTGTTTATAATCGATAAGTAATCTCATCATTATATAATATAAATTAATCTATTTTATATGTAATATTTAAAATATGTTGATTATAGCTAGGCTATAACGGACTTGAGGGATTACAGAGAAGTTTTGAACAAAGATATTATAACTTGTCAAATGTGTAAATATTTTTAAGTATTATAAAAAAATATCGTCGGTAGATTAAAGTTTGGATTATTGGAATGTTGGTTGATGTTGGTTGTTTCAAATAAATGAAACATCGCAGCTCCACTGCCCCATGTCTACTGATAGAACTTTGTAACAACGCTCCGTTGTATTCACCTTTGTAATCTATTGTTAGTATATTCATAAAAAGTTACCTAGTTTTCAGAAAAGAGAAACGTCAAATCAGGCTTTTTATATTTTTTTGGATAAAAGATAAATCCGTATTTCACTTTCTTATTGTTGTCAGTGCGTTCGTTCAAAGTTAGTTAATCATAATTAACAAGAAACGTCAAAACGGGCCAATTAGATTGTCGACGCCCCTCGGTGTTAAACTTGCCTCGCCAGAACAAAAAGCTATGTCCACTTGAAGACGCTGTTGGCCTGGTCCGCATGAAATAAACACCTATGTCTATAACCATATGATATTTTATAGATTGTTATCAATTTTCAGGAGCGATAGCTGTACCGATGTCGTCAAACTCCAGACCACCTCCTCCTATAGTACTGCGAGTGGACCACCCCTTCCTCTTCTTCATCTTGTACGAAGATAAAATAATCTTCACAGGAACCTACACCCATTAAAAGATTTTGTAAGATCATTTAAAAAAAATGTTTTGCCAATTATAAGCTATCAAAAATGAAATATAAAGTAATAAGTTTAATTTTTGTTTGTATTGTGTGTATGAAATTGACCTTTTTAAGTATAATAATTATTAGGAACAGTCGTAACTTATTGAGAAATCTGGAATAGAGAGTGGAGTGGGAAATCTGAAGTATATGTAGGTACCACTGTAAGCGGTAATGTCATTTATATGTTTCAGTCCCATTGCAGACTTTTTTAGGCCTGAGCGGATCTTCACATAGGTTTCTGTTATGACGCAGGCGAGCATTAAGACAGAATTAAAAAAAAAATCACCCTCAATGTGAGGGGGGTAATTTATTTGAGGGTCGAAAGTTTGTATGAAAATCCGTCAGTTTCAAAGTTAAATGCATAGTATTTATATTTGGCATTACAAACTCTTGGTGTCACCTTTTTTTTCATAATCATCAAAAATTTACCCAAAATTATAACAAACAATCAAAAAATTCATTTGTGTGAATTGCGAGGGACTATAAAAGTGTGTGTGTGTGTGTATGTATGTATGATATGAAGAAAATACGGTGAGTTCTAATAAGTTAGTCTAGGTAAAAAGACTTTCAGTTTCTCTATAATTTGTGTTTACATTCTCTTTTTGGTTTAGGAAACAAATTTATTTTTTTATTTGTATGATTATATAGTTTATTTCCTTAAAAGAAAAACCTTTTTTTACAAAATGTATATATGAATAAAACTTTACTGAACATAAATACAGACAAAAAAACAGTCAAAAATAAACGTTATAGTACAAAAGGCGATCTTATCGCTATTAAATAACTTTTTTCTGTCTTTCAGACAAATTTTGGGTAGAGGATAAATTCTAAAAGTTTTTTTAGGAGGTGCAAAACCAACAAATGGTTAAGAAGAACATTAACAAAATAATTAAAAATAAATACATAACATAATATAAATTACATAGTATTGAATCAAATTAAAAAATAAATATTATTATTATATATATATACATAAATAGACAATTTTATATTAGATACACATAATTTTATACGTAAAAGATACATACAATATTTAATGCTATCACGGTAAATATAAAGAAAAAAAAACACCATAAAAACACAATTTGTAAACACAAACACAACCTGTACCACGGTGTAGGCGAGGCAGGATCTCGTCGAGCGATTTGAATTCATTACAGTCCGAGTCATATAGCAGGTTTCTTCAGGCAGGGCAAAAAGTCGGAAACGCCAAGGTGGTGAGTCTAACGCCGAGGTGGTGAGTCAAATATCAGTATTTTCTCGAACAAAGTGATAGCGTACTGTAGAGGTTACGACCTCTTGTTGAATGTAAAGGAAGTAAATAGGCTAGCGAACGTTTTTACGCAGCAAATACTTCGTAGTGGTTTTAAGGGAACATAATAGATGGTGTCAGTGCGTTTTTAAATAAAAACAATCGGAATTTCGAGCTTGTCATTATTTTGTTATTAATTGACATTCAAGTGAAAAATATAGATCGGACAAGTCCATAAAAATTTAGAGGGTCGATTCCTGTCTCTATCAGGGAGCCCTAGAATTGGTAGAATGGCTTTACATTGCCAGTGGACGTAAAGTAAGATACTCCAGTATCCAAAATATTCCAAGCATCGCCACCATCGCGATTTAATGTCCTAATGTATATTTTATCCAATGTATCGACACGACGACCCGAGGCCTGTTGAAGGATGGCCTAATAGAAGAAGATGTATTGCAGATAAGTTTAATATTGTATAATAATTCTCCTAGGTAGTAGATCAGTCTAAAGCATGTATACTCTTGTGGCGATTGAAAAGAACATCTGAATAATCTGAATAATTTTAAGAGAGGTAGGGCACTGCAAGTACTCGCTCGAATAAGCCACCCGAACAACTAAGCAGGGCATAGCGAGTACTTGCTCGAATGAGCGGCCCGAACTGGGGAAGTACCTCCACCTTACAGAAAACCGCGGCCATAATAACACTAACATTGAGTAGTGTTGTGTTCCTGGCGGTGAGTAAGGTTGCCAGAGCTCTTTGAGGATTCGCTGCACGGACAGCGGAGGACCGGCGGTGCTTGTTGCTGTCATACTCGGCATAGACGCGGCGTGCTGGTTCGGCGGTCAGGGAGACCTGATGAAACGGCTGACCGCTGGCCGCCCGCAGGTTGAACGGGATCCCGAACCCAGGGATCACTTAATCTCCGCCCTGGGAGGCTGATTCGCCAGCCTGTGTAAAGTATCTGAAGTGGTAGTCGTGCCGGAGAAGGAGACCGGAGTGGACCCGGCTACTACAACAGAGGGGGATCAGGGGCCCTTCCGCCCGCCGTGCCAGCAACCGTATCATCTGTGGCGAGCTTCGGCAGTCTTAGAACCGCACCCTTTGCCCTCTATGCTGTCTGTGCAGTGAATCCTCATCCTTAGTCTTAGTAACTTTTTTTTATATATTTTTTGGCCAGAAGACAGAAAAAGAAAAGAGTTTGCACAGCGGCTACTCCATCCACATATAATGTGGATTTTTGCAACATCAGGGGTATTCACGCAAATCTTAACGCAGTCCACCACCATCTCGAAACTGCGCAGCCGACCATTCTTTTTCTAACGGAGACGCAGATATTCTGCCCGGCCGACACATCATACCTTCATTATCCCGGCTACAAACTCGAACACAATTTTATGAGTCGTGCCGGTGTATGTATGTTCGTCCGGGAGGATATCTGCTGTCGCCGCCTTCATAGCCTTGAAGACAGGGACCTGTCGATATTGTGGGTGCGCGTAGATTACGGCGGCCACACTCGTATCTATGCGTGCCTATACAGGTCTCATAGCGGTGACACGGACGTAACTCGACTCTTCACGCACCTGAGTTTGACGACTGACAAAGTTCTAGAGCAATATCCCACAGCAGAACTAGTTATTTTGGGAGACTTTAACGCCCACCATCGCGAGTGGCTCAGTTCTCGAACCAATAACTATGCTGGGATATCTGCTCATGAATTTGCTCTGACCTATGGATTCTCTCAGCTGGTACTTTCTCCAACGAGAATACCAGATATAGAGGAACATACGAGCTCCTTACTAGACCTTCTGCTGACTACTCGTCCGGACGGGTACTCCGTCTCAGTGGATGCGCCTCTTGGCTCCTCGGACCACTGTCTCGTTCGGACTCAAGTGTCATGCACACAACCTGATCCTTCTGGGCCAACTAACTGGCGTCGTGTGTGGCACTATAAGTCGGCAGACTGGGATGGATTGCGTGAATTTTACGCATCGTACCCGTGGAGGCAGATCTGCTTTAACTCAGAAGATCCTGACGTCTTCGCAGCCGCAGTCACTGAGACAATCCTTGCT
Source organism: Apoda limacodes (assembly GCA_946406115.1). Lineage (NCBI taxonomy): Eukaryota > Metazoa > Arthropoda > Insecta > Lepidoptera > Limacodidae > Apoda > Apoda limacodes. The sequence goes on along the minus strand of OX291541.1, from coordinate 20,843,239 downwards.
GGTATGGAATGCTATATTCCTAACCCGCGAGTAGCTGCCGGCGTCAAAAAACGACCGTGGTTTAATAGGTCTTGCAGAAAAGCTAAAATTCTTAAGCAAAATGCATATGAGGCTTGGACCACGGCTCGTTATAATAAGGATCCGAATATTTCTGAGTTAAAACGCAAATTAAATGCTGCCTCGAGGTTCAGTAAGAAAGCAACTGCCAGAGCAAAATTCCAATTCATCGGCAAAATAGGTGGGCGACTTGCGAGCTATCCTTCTGGGAGTCGTGCTTTCTGGTCGCTTGCCAAAGCTGCCGAAGGGAACTTCTGCCAGTCGTCGTTACCACCACTGCGAAAGACCGATGGTGACTTGGCCCATAGTGCTAAAGAGAAAGCCGATCTACTGGGCAGTCTCTTTGCCTTGAACTCGAATATGAACGATGAAGGCGCTGTACCACCTACTATACCGTGGTGCGGTAAGTCCATGCCGGAAATCTCCATAACGCAGCGGGAGGTCAGGCGGGCGTTGCTTTCTCTAGACGTTCATAAGTCGAGTGGGCCAGACGGTATACCAGCAGTGGTGCTTAAGCAGTGTGCTCCTGAGTTATGTCCTGTACTCACGCGCCTCTTCGCGCTTTCCTACCACACTAGGCAATTTCCGTCTACATGGAAGACTGCGAATGTGCACCCGGTGCCCAAAAAGGGCGATAGATCAGATCCATCGAATTACAGGCCTATCGCTATTACCTCTCTCCTCTCTAAGGTGATGGAGCGTGTGATCAACACACAGCTTCTAAGATACCTAGAAGTACACGATCTGGTCAGTGACCGTCAATATGGCTTTCGCCACGGTCGCTCGACTGGTGACCTTCTAGTGTATCTCACACACCGATGGGCACTAGCCATTGAGAGTCAGGGGGAGGCATTGGCATGTAGCCTGGACATAGCGAAGGCGTTCGATCGGGTCTGGCACCGCGGTCTTCTATCGAAGTTGCCATCTTACGGAGTGCCCGAGGGTTTGTGCAAATGGGTGGCTAGCTTTTTGTCCGGCAGACGCATACGAACTGTAGTTGACGGTAGTTGCTCTGATAGCATGGACATTAATGCTGGTGTCCCGCAAGGCTCTGTGCTGTCTCCTACGCTGTTTCTACTGCATATCAATGACATGTTGGACATCAACAACATACATTGCTATGCAGATGACAGTACTGGAGACACTTTTTACACGGGTCGTGCAAACATCCCTCGTTCCCTTGTGGAGGAAAACCGCGGAGAACTTGTGTCTCAAATCGAGACCACACTGTCCCAGGTCTCTGACTGGGGACGGGTAAACTTGGTCCGATTCAACCCTACAAAGACACAAGTGTGCGCGTTCACCGCTAAGAAAACTCCATTCACTGTGGTCCCACAATTCCAGAACACTCCCCTCTCCATCTCCAAGAGCATTGGGATCCTTGGTGTCGACATCTCCAGCGATGTTCAGTTCCGAGATCATTTACAAGATAAGGTAAAGCTGGCGTCCAAAAAACTTGGTGTACTCAACAGAGCGAAGCAGTACTTCACGTCGGGGCAAAGGTTGTTACTTTACAAGTCGCAAGTTCGGCCCCATATGGAGTACTGCTGCCATCTCTGGGCAGGTGCACCCGGATACCAGCTTGACCCTTTTGACTCGGTTCAACGACGGGCTGTGAGAATTGTCGACGATCCCAAACTCACTTGCGGTATCGAGCCCTTAAGTCTGAGGAGAGACTTTGCCTCACTGTGTGTGTTCTACCGCTTGTACAATGGGTTGTGTTCTGAGGAATTGTTCGAAATGATGCCCACGGCTACTTTCTACCATCGCACCGCTCGCCATCGGCAGGGAATCCATTCTCACACTTTAGAACCTAAATGGTCGCGTACAGTGCGGTTTCAGAGAAACTTCCTCCCGCGAACGCTTAAGTTGTGGAATGAGCTCCCTGCCAAGGTTTTCTGCAAGGACTACAGTATGGAGTTCTTCAAGAAAGAAGTTATTAGATTTCTGAAGGGTCGGCAACGCGCAAGTGATACCCCTGGTGTTGCAAGCGTCCATAGGCTACGGTGACCGCTTACCATCAGGCGGGCCGTAAGCTTGTTTGCCACCTTAGTGGTATAAAAAAAAAAAAAAAAATATATAAAAGAACTCCCGATATCGTCTTTTTATTAGCAGAGATCCCGATACCTAATAAGAAATAGGTAAAAGCAGCATATTTACGCCCCCGCACGCTGCATATGGTGGAGTACGCCGTTGTCTGCTAAATCAGGTGACAAAGGGATAGAAAGAGGTAAAAATATTTAGTAATAATGTCTCTAAATGTCCAAGAGTTATCTAGGAGAATGTCAGGTGATGGGTCAGAAGTATTAAAAGCCCTCAACGATATTGAGGTGCATATTATTTTAACGGGGTTAGATAAAGAAACAAAGGGTCGGCAGGTTCTGGAATTGTTATTGCCAGATCACTGGCGCAATTATCTCTCCGTACATAAAAAATTAGATACATACGAAGAGATCATACAATGCATTAAGGCAAAAGTATCCCCAGGTGACCCCACCCAATATTTTTATACAATGCAACAGAGTGAGAGAGAAGGTATAGAGCCTTACCTATATCGTGTTCTAAGTCAAGCTGCTAAATGTAACATTAAAGATGAGTGCATCATAATAAAGCGGTTTGAGGATTGTGTTTCCTTGCCATGGAAGAGGAGAATCGAAATCCTTTGCATACTTTCGTTGTAGCAATTGACAAAAAGCATAGAGAAGTTTGAAGTTAGATAAGGTTCCGTAGGGAATATCTTATTGTGAGATGTGTTTAGGATGACAGTAGTTAGTATAGGACGAGCGAATTCAGAGGACAAGGTTATATTTGTCAATAGATAGGGCTAAGACAGATTGATGTTAGTCAGTAGTACGGTTCCGTAAGGTGATTCACTTTATTGAATTTTATTATTTTATTGAAAGATAGGATATCTTAAGATAGGGTTCCTTAAGATTAGTAAGTTAAGTATGAATAGTTTCCACTAGGAAAAGGGTTAGATGAAGTCAAAAGGAGTTTTAGTTTATTTAAGTAAGGTTCCATAGGTAGATTTTTATAATAAAATTAAATAAATAAATAAAAAGGTATTGTAAAAAGTGAATTGATTTAAGGAGATATAGGGTTCTGTATATAGGTTTTTGCATCTTATAAATATATAATGATATAAAATATTGTCAAGGGTAAATAGGTATAATATGTAGGGATCCGTAGGTAAATAATTTAACGATAGATTGATGTGTATAATAGGTTAGAGCCAAGTGCGAACCATTGATATTTTAAAGGTATTATAATGAGATATATGGTTGAAGGTTGTTTAGGTCAAGGGTGATCTGTGTTAAGCGTGATTCGGACCAATGGTATTGGAAAAGTAATTATGGTCGAGTGAGGTTTAGGTCAAGGGTGATCTAAGTCATTAGGTATAATCCAAATAGGATCCAAGTAGGATTAGGGCCAAGTGTGAGCCGTAGGTGTATAGTATTTTTTTTTAGGTAGGATAGCAATTTCTTTCCAGGTATTCAAATGTGAAACTTGAGACAAAAAAAAAATTTAATATGTCAAGGGTGAACCTTGAGAAAAAATAATAATTTTTTATTCGTTTTCGAATCGAAGATGAAATAGGGTGAAGCTTCGAGATTATATGATTAGTATTAGGTATTAGGGTTAAGTATGAGTAGGAATGAGAATTCATTGGAAGTAGTTTACGCGACGTTCGTTGTATTTTTTTAATGTGAACATGACATATGACTTTAATGAAAAAGGAAATAAAGGTAATGGTTGTTAATAATATATTGTATTAATAAGTTAGGGTAATTAAAGGAAATGACTCCATCCTTAATTGTTATTGTGGTTAATGAATTTTATAATTAGTTAATAAGGGAAAAGAAAAGTGGTATCGGACAAGTCTATAAAAATTTGGAGGGTCGATTCCTGTCTCTATCAGGGAGCCCTAGAATTGGTAGAATGGCTTTACATTGCCAGTGAACGTAAAGTAAGATACTCCAGTATCCAAAATATTCCAAGCATCGCCACCATCGCGATTTAATGTCCTAATGTATATTTTATCCAATGTATCGACACGACGACCCGAGGTCTATTGAAGGATGGCCTAATAGAAGAAGATGTACTGCAGATAAGTTTAATATTGTATAATAATTCTCCTAGGTAGTAGATCAGTCTAAAGCATGTATACTCTTGTGGCGATTGAAAAGAACATCTGAATATATAAAAGAACTCCCGATATCGTCTTTTTATTAGCAGAGATCCCGATACCTAATAAGAAATAGGTAAAAGCAGCATATTTACGCCCACGCACGCTGCAGTACCAACCCTTTGGCCCACGCTTATAATGCGTCGGGTAGTTATGTATTAGTTATTATAATTTAGATAGCACGTCAACTGCTGCCATGACGACCACGTGTCGCCCGGCTGATGCAGGTGACACCGTTGCATATGTTTTTGTATCTACCCATACTTATAGGAATGCTGCCGCCGCACCCAGCTTGTAACTGGATCGAAACCAGTGCCGCGAGCTTGTTTGATCTATTTTTTTTTTTTTTAAATACCACTAAGGTGGCAAACAAGCTTACGGTCCGCCTGATGGGAAGCGGTCACCGTAGCCTATGGACGCTTGCAAAACCAGGGGTATCACTTGCGCGTTGCCGACCCTTCAGAAATCCAATAACTTCTTTCTTGAAGAACCCCATACTGTAGTCCTTGGAGAAAACCTTGGCAGGGAGCTCATTCTACAACCCCAGCGTTCGCGGGAGGAAGTTTCTTTGAAACCGTGGATAATAGCAGTTCCTATTAATGTGGATTCTAAATTTATAGGTAGAGGCGTAAAAATGATTTTTTGCAATCATGCAACCATTTCTAATGATGACGAGTCTTTAATTTACAAGTTTTTACCAAAACTATGCGGGGGTAAGAAGAACTCCCACACAAAACAATTCTAAGCGAAAACGACAAATTATGCGAAAGGCATTTTTTTTACACACTGTTCGCAAAGATACAGGGCGATTTTGTGTTAAATTACCCCTTCGCGAGTCTCCTGGTAGCTTGGGAGAATCCTATTTTATGGCCAAAAGACGGTTTCTCAACTTAAAAATCACAATATGTGCAATTTACCCAAGAACATGCAAAATTGGGCCACCTTTCCATGGCTGCTATTGAAAAACCGCTTTCCGCTTATTTTCTTTGCCATCATGGCATCTTCAAAGAAGATAGCGAATCAAAAAATAAAGAGTTGTATTTGACGGTTAAATCCCACTACATCCGGCTACTCATAACATGATATATTATTAGTAGGGCCGAATGTACAAGATCCTCTTTTTGCTATATTAATCAGAGCAAGACAGTACAAATTTTTGCTATGCGGGGATATAGAGAAAATTTGCTGACCGACACCTTCAGTTAATATTGTGGAAGGACGATGAGTCATTGCCCATCAAAACAATGCAACTAGATACACTTGCATACGGCACGGCTAGCGCTAGTTATTTGAGTACTCGGTGCATCTGGCAGGTAGGAGAGGAATGTACAGACAAAACTATTAAAACTATAATACAACGGGATTTATATGTTGATGACCTCATAACAGGGGTGGATCAGGAAGATCAATTCAATTCAATTCAATATAATTTTAGTCAGATTAGGCTACAATAATTGAGCACTTATGAATGTCACTACGCCATCGGTTCGTAAGTCTACAGGGCGGGAGACCTTGTACTGAGAAGAACCGGCAAGAAACTCAGCAAGGGCATCAGTTATGCTATATTAAAAACTCAGTGTCAACGGCACTAAGTTCAGCTTGTTTTACATTACGAAAATTTAATAGTAATTTACCTAGTGTTTTAGAAAGCGTCGAAGGGGATCCTCACAATACATTTACCCTGAGTGAGTCATCAAACACTCTGGGCCTAGGATGGAACGCTTCCGATGATAACTTATATTTTCTACTCTATCTCCGAAACCAAAATAAAATTATTACAAAACGGAGTATAATGTCGGATTATTTCAGAATTTTCGATACTCTTGGATTATTAAATCGAATAATTATTAAGGCTAAAATGTTACTGCAAAGGTTATGGTCTGACAACATTGAATGGGACCATCCTGTTTCTCAAGAAATAAAGGCAATTTTGTTTGAATTTGCAGAAAACTTACATCATAATAGTGACCTAAAAATTTCTAGACGAGTAATTGGTAACTGTCCTAAATTAATCAAAATGCATTGCGCTTACGGGGCATGTATTTATGTTCGCCCAGGAGAAAACAATGATGACGTCACTGTCAAGTTTGAATGCGCTAAGTCAAAGGTGTCTAGCCTAAAACCAGTTACGATCCCGCGCCTGGAGCTCTGCGCTGCTTTACTTGGCGCCAGATTAGACAATGATGTACTGGATTCAATTCGCTATCAGTCCTCGCGATTTTTTTATTGGAGTGATTCCAGTATAGTGCTTGGGTGGCTGAAAACAAATCCAAATAAATTAAAAACGTTCGTAGCGTATCGTGTAGGTGAAATACTTGAGTTGACGTCCCTGTTTTGTCTTGGCAATATTGTCCCACATCATGTAACCCGTCAGACCTTACAAGACCAAAACTTACAAACTAAAACTAACCTAAATAAAACTAATAACTTACCTGACTTAAAATTAGTTTATCCGCAATCATTTATGTACTAATAATTAATTTTGAAAATTATTCCAATTTGGCGTATGTGCAACGACTTATTTTTAATTAAAAAAATTCAAAATAAAAAGAAACTGGATTTTTAATAGTTGAAGAGCTTAATAATCCTATTTATTACCTATGCTATCTGTCACAAAAACAATCCTTTTTCAATGAATTTCAGACTTTAAACCAAAATCTAAAATTTTGGCATTGTCACCTTTTCTAGAAAATAATTTAATCAGAGTAGGTGGCCATATTAGCGCATTACCTTACTAAGATTTTGTTTAAACGCGAACATATCCGGAACCTTCACGCTGGCCCGCAGTTGTTACTAGCCACAGTTCGTGAAATGGTCTGGCCAATAAATGGAAGGCAGTTAGCTAGACGCACCGTTAACAACTGTGTACAATGTAGACGCATCAAAGGTAAAACCTTTTGTCCAAAAATAGGCGACCTACCCGTTCAGCGCGTAACTACAAGTTATCTTTTTATTTCAGTCGGATCGGATTTTGCGGGGCCATTTCAAATTTTAAGCAAAAAAGGTCGTGGTGATAAGGTATCAAAATGTTACATGTGCCTATTTGTTTGTTTGAGATACAAATGTTTGCATATAGAGCTTGTGTCTGATTTATCTAAAGAGGCCTTTATTATGACCTTGCGAAGATTTGAATTACGTAGGGGTCGGCCACTGAAAATATTTTCGTCGTCGTAACTCAAAGAATTGGCCATTTTTTGAAGGTCAACAATAAATCTCTATCAGATTATCCAATTCTTCCGACGATTTCCTTTTTCTATCCCCCAGGGCACTTTCTCGTGGGGAGACCACTGACGACGCTGCCAACGCCAGACTTGGAGAATCACGTTGAAAGCTCGTTATCGCGATATAAACGAGTAGAAAAAATCCGCTAACATTTTTGGAACCGCTGGCAAAAGGAGTAAAGCTCAGAGTTGCAACAAAGAAAGAAATGGAAATCTGCCATCTGCACAAATATGTTGAAGGTCAATGATTTGGTACTCATACAAGAAGACAACGTCCGACCTCTTTGTTGGCGCCTTGGCCGAGTTAGCAGGTTGTTTTCGGGTTCCGACGGTATTTGCAGAGTTGCTGCTGTAAAGACTACCAGAAGATGCGTGCGGAAGCCACTGGTTCGTCTCTGCCACTTGTTTCCAGAGAAGCTACCAACCTGAAAGGTGGACCTTTCAGCGAGGGGGGAAAATGTTGCAGCCTAAGCCTAACACTTCTCATTCGTATTACGTCATATGTGTCATTCTATGCAACATTCATTCACTCGTTCGATTTTGCCACGCTCGCACTGTGCAGACGTGCCTATATTGTAAAACTATTGTACATAATTATAGCTACATTCAAAGATTGTTTTTGGCTTTCAATCGAAAGACCCGTAAATGTTCCTGCGGGAACAGATGGTTAGAAACCATTCTCACTTGAATCTTTATACTTATGATCAGAGGCGGATTAAATGTCTAGAGCGCGCTACTACATATGTATTGATCAGGCGATGTATACTGAAAAAAAGAAGTTTTGTCGATATTACCAAAACTTGCCTTGGTTGGCAGATTTACAACAAAACTTTGATAATCATCTCTATACTTAGCGGTTAAATTAACAAAACTAAAATGGTTGAGATCAATATTAAGTTTTAAAACGATAGTCTTGAAATCGCAACTAATTCAATAATTAAAACAACCAAACAGTATTGTAAATTAAACAGAACCTAATAAAGTTTCTAGTTTGCAAATTGTATTATATACTTTAGTTTTTTTTACTAATAATCTACGCTGAGCCTACTAGTGTCTCTAGTTATATTTACAACATAACTTTAATAAAAATGTAACATTTAATGGTTTAGTGATTGCTACTAGGCATACGGTAGAAACAAAGAAACAGTTTTGCGAAAATTACTAAACCAAAAACAACAAACATAAAAGCTCAAACAAATACGTTACAATTCATGGTTTAGTCATTGCTACAAGACATTTAGTTGAAACTAAGATACAGTCTTGCGAATATTACTAAACCAAAAACAACAAACATATCTTGTAAATTTTATGAAATCTGTTTGTTTTATTTACGAAAACTTCACGTTAAGCTTACGAAAACTTCACGTTAAGCTTACAAAAATCTTTAGTCGTAGATAAACGACAAAACTTGCAAAATTAAAAACCACAGTTTTATTTTGTACAATCTACCTACACATGGATGACGTCAAACATCCCGGATCGCGCTATCAACTTTTTCAAGCTCATTTGTATATATACAGGACTTGAATTTTTATTAACACTTCACATATATAGATAGTTACTTTGATTGATTAAGTGATGGCATAACCATACTGCAGGTAAAATTGAGCGTCAAAGTAACTTTCGTAAAAGTTACAAAAGTTAATCATGTAGAATGTACTGGTCAAGTCCCGCTTTAGGCCAGTAAATATTACTTAAGGATTTAATTGCAATTACTAAACTGAAAATGATTGAGTTTACCCAAGAAAATACGGTTGCAAGTATGAAAGTGCAATTGGCACTAAAGTTCACCAAGGTTCCTTAAGTAGAATTGATAGGTATACTGAAGAAAAGACTGTTAAATGTACATAAGTGTATTTAATAGAAAATAACATTTAGTAGTATACACAAAATTTTGTTTAGTTAATTTTACATAAGTGCCTTCGGTTAAATATACGAAAGTGGCTTTGATTGAATACGCCAAAGTTCCTAAAGTAGCATGCACATATCATGTTTAGTAAAAAATATCAAAGTGCCTCAGATTGAATTCACTAAACTACATTTGATAAGATATACTAAAGTAACAACAGCATAATGTAAAAGAGTGTGTTTGGTAGAACATAACAAAAGTGACTATAGTAGAATACACAAAAAATCTAAACTAGGTGGTACTTGTAAACTAGTTTGGTAGAAAACACAAGATTTTATTTAGTTGGTTATACTAAAGTACTTTTAATTTGATTTTTAAAAACAACTACAGTTTGTGAGCGCCTAATAGTCAGTGGAAGAGAATTCCATAGCTGTATAGCCTGAACTGTGAAAGAATGATTAAAGAAATTAGTGTTGTGAGTTGGTGTTTTTGAAAGAAGACTAGTGGACAAGCAAAGTGAGAGTGTAGAAGAGGAAATAAATTGAAATCGTTCTTTCAAATAGTAAAGAGTTGATGGATTGAATAGTATGTTACAAAGAAGTGTAAGAGTATGGGTATTTCGGTGAAGTCGAATTGGGAGCCGCTTGAGCTGAGCACGAAATTGAGAGACATGAGCGTATTTGCGTAATCCAAATATAAATCGTATACAGAGATTTTGTGCTTATGATAAATAATTAATAGTTTAGACCACCGGAAGCTACTTAATAGTCGGACAATTTATACTTTGTTTCAATTTTGTTTTCTAGTTGAGTTTAGTTTCTCATTTAATTAATTTTCTTGTTTATTATATTAAATGGCCACACCCAAAACTTATTTGTTTGGACCCTTGCGTTGGTTAGCAACAGCTGCAGTCTTAATTACAAAGCAAGACAAAACTTTCCAACTATCTGACCAAATTGTTATTAGGGTAGAACAGATTCGTCGGGCTGAGGCTAAGACCATTTCCCCTAAGGACGAATGTGAACGGCTCCGTTTCAGAGGTGGTAACACTGCAGCAAGAGCTGCTTTATCCTATGTTGGTAGCAGTCAATGGACTTTAGCAAGGGCTACAGGTAGACAAGGATTGCTCCTTTCTACTTGTCTCTCAATTATCTCTACCTTCTCTGATATGAAGAAATTTCTGAAGAATGGTGTCGAAGGGCTGAGAGCCTACATTCTTCGCCCTCCTTCTCTCCTCTTGTCCGAGAGGTAAGTTTTGCACCACTTTCTGATTCTCTAGGGCCCGTACCATTTGGATAGAGAGCGCACAACTGATACAGGAGTTTTTCTCTGCCTATTGCAGAGCTCAGTTTTATAGGTTGAGACCCCTCCAGGACCCTTATCAGGCTCCTACTTCAGCGCTTATGGAGCATCCGCCGTATGTTGCCGGTTGGCAGTCGTTACCACGGTGGGATCATCCACCGCCACAATTAGGTTCACCGCTCACTAGTCCATCACAGCGACTAGCTGTGGTGAGTACAGCTTCCCCCTTCGATACAAAGTTAGCATCCCTGACAGCAGTTCTTTCCACTGCACAATTTCGAGCCTTCTGGTCCTGTGCCTCCTTTGAGGAAGTACGAGCATTACTCGATTTAGGTTCTCAGGGTTGCTTGGTATCGACCTCTTAGGTATGGAAGCTGAAGCTGAAGCTAAGCATTGGTGACCTCAAGATCTCGAGTCTTAGAGGTCAAGTTTCTATTGTTATTTCTCCCCTTCATAATCTTCTTATTCGTTGGACTATTTCAGCCACGGTGATAGATGACATCTTGAGTGATCATCTCTAAGTTTTGCTTTCGCCGGAAATCACTGTTCTGGCATTTATATTTATTTATAGTATTTTAATATTATTTATATATTTGAATGTATATTTATATGTATTTATCATATATGAATAGGTAATTTATTTATTTGTTCACATAAATAATATACATGTATAATATTTTATAACTTTGCAGTGCATGCAATTCAATACCTAACAAAGCACGAAATTTATTTATTCTCTGTAAGAACAGGGTTGCCTAGAAGGTATCTCTAAACAGCGATAAGAACATCTAAATTGTTTACTAGTTTAAATTTTTACTTTCGTCAATTACTTTTAATTTTAAGTAAAAAACTGGTGTGATCAAAAACAGTTATCAATCTATCTTCACAGTGCGGTGGATGTACTCCTCGGTGCCTATTTTCTTGGTCATTGCAATTTGGGACCAGCTAAGCTTCTTCAGGCCGATGGGTTGGTGACACTTCCTACAGATTTTGATCATACAATAATGGGTCTTCTTCCAAATTGTACCCCTCTTCAGACGGACCCTGTCGGTTAGAGTCGTCTTTGATAGTTCGGCTTCTAGTTCAAACAATGTGTCAGGACCCAAATTGCACCGGGATATTTATTATATAGGATATTTTCGAAGACATCAGGTAGTTCTGGAGGCCTACAACTGATATCAGTTTCAATCCCAAACCAGTTTCAATCCAATTTCGTGGCAAGCTTAAACTCGATCTCCAACGGTACTCCTAAACCAAATTGCGATTGGATCGAAATTGGGATTGCACACATTTCGAAATCACAAATCACAAAATATAAAAACAGTACTGAAAAGAATAAAAATTAAAGTGAAAGTTAAATCTTCGTAGCGATAGTTTTGTTTTGTTTATTTAGAATTTTGGCATTTCTTTTCACAGATCATCATACCTAATTGCACTCTCGATCCGATGGCTCAAAGAGTATCGATTCCTTATATTTGTATAGGATTTTAGTTCCGAAATTGTCCACCAAATTCCGTTCTCGATTGAGCGCTACAACAACGTTCAAGAGTACCAATTTAGTAGATTTCTCGATCGCCGTAGGATTTAACGATTGAAACTGATATCAGTTGTAGGACCTCTGGTCGCTGATATCTGATGTTTCGTTAGAAGGTAATCCGAGAAGTTCCTGCGTTACCCTTGACCGTCATTGAGTTGACCACCAATATTACGGTCTTCGTTCCAGTTCGTTCGTCGCTATTCGGAATCTTTAGTATGCTGATAGGGAACGTGTTCACTTCCCTCGCGCTGATTCCGTTTTGTCCAGCAACGTCTACGTTGACGATATCTGCACGGAAAGTGCGGAAGCACAGATTTTCCGCGATGAGCTACTTGTAATCCTCCATGCCAGTAGCTCATAGCTTTGGCATTCAGTAGCAAATACCATAGCCCGGATTTTCGACCCTTGCGGTTGGCTTGCTTCTGTTCTTTTTTGGGCCAAGTGTCATTTGTAAAAGCTGTGGCTGAAGGGAAACTTCTGGGACACTCCGCTTACTGGTGGTATACTGGATGCGTTATGTCTCATCCGTTCAGGATCTCTCTCGTGTACGCTTCCTAGGTGTTTTTTACCAATGGGTCAATCCAGTGTCATTCTCCACGGCTTCTGTGACGCTTCTGAGGCAGGCTATGCGGCTGTGATTTATCTTCATGCCCTCTGTCTCAATTTCTCACAACTAAGACGAAGGTTGCCCCCATTCGCACCCGTCTTACGATTCCAAAGATTATCTGGTGCTACTCTTTTGAGTTTCACGATTCACTCAATTGCTCAATGACGTGAGCTGACCTTGGACCAAGCTTTACAAATTTCCCACTTATACACTTGGACTGAAAGTCAGATAGTGCTTGCCTGGCTTCAAGTCTTTGTTCATTCACTCCTTCTCGACTGGATTGGTGGACCCTCTTCCAGGTTTACGCGTCCTGGCGGGGAAGATTGACCTTCCAATTTGTTCAGATTCGTTGTTAAGTTCAACTCTTTTGAAAAATTAGCCGGAGTGATTGGCTGGATTTACCGATTTGTCAACAACGCCCAACCTGATTTGGGAATCTGAACTGGTCTTATCGCCGGTAAATCGTGAACAATCGCTACATATCTTTCCTTGGTCAGGAATTCACCAGCTGGTCGCTCTAAGATTTAAGGAGCTTTGGCCAGACTTAATCCATTATCGATGATCGTGGACTCATTCATGTAGGTGGCCAATTACGTTCTGCAAACTTGCCTTATGGAGTTCGCCATCCGCAAACTCTTATGCGAGAATCAGCAGTCTTCTTGCCATACTCCACCGAGAGTGTTGGATTGTCTCGGTTTAAAGGGTTATTAGAAGTATGCTCTTTAAGCGCGTACCCTGTTTTGACCTCATATAAATGAGTGATTTGCCTCGGAATAGGGTACACCCCACTCGAGTCTTTTCTTAAATTGGAACTGATTTTGCAGGTCCCCGTCATTAACATCAAGCTTCGTAAACCACCGTGGATTGCTAAATATCATCCGTTCGGATTGCGGCACAAATTATAAGGATGCTGATCGATATCAACGAGAATTCCACTAGTTCCTTGTTGCAAATCAGCAGGGCTTAGGGCATAACCTTTCCCGCAAGGGGATTAAGTGGATTTTCTATCCTCCAGCAAATCCTTCTTGCAGCGGAATTTTAGAAGCGGTGTTGAAGGTAACAATGACTCATCTTCGCCGCGTTGTCGGCGAGACCTTCGAAATGCTTTCTACAGTCTTGTAAAATTGAGGTGCTCAACTCTAGGCCCCTCTGTCCGATTTCTCAGGACCCGAATGATTTGGAGGTGTTGACTCCTCCTATGCTTGGCTCGTTCTGGTTTTCCTAATCACTTAATTAAGATAAATTTATCGCAATAGCTACAATCAAAATGGACCTATGCTTACTTTCACCAAATTTAGTAGCTTGTTCTTTCCAGTAATATTTTTAAATACACATACGAGTAAAATGACCACTTACTACAGTTGCACCACAGATATACTAACTCTCTATTTCATATTTCCCAATCAGTGACGGCTTTTCCGAATAATTATTATACTTTAGAAATTAAATTTAATACACACAATAAAAACCTAAAAATTAAAATTATTACTTTGTATTTCATTAGTAACTTGATTTACAGTCAAAAATTTGTGGACTAGGAAAAAGTTACGTTTTTGACAACTTATTACATTTGCAAAACATTTTATTATTAAATAATCTTATAAAATTTCTTAATGGGTGTAGGTTCCTGCGAAGATTATTTTATCTTCGTACAAGATGAAGAAGAGGAAGGGGTGGTCCACTCGGAGCACGATGGGAGGAGGTGGTTCGTAGGGTAATGACTTAGATACAGCTAGCATTCCTGAAAATTGATAAAAATCTATTAAATATCATATGGTTATAGACAAAGGTGTTTATTTCATGCGGACCAGGCCAACAGCGTCTTCAAGTGGACATAGCTTTTTGTTCTGGCGAGGCAAGTTTAACCTGATTAATTTGACTTTGACAAGTTATTATATCTTTGTTCAAAACTTCTCCGTAATCTTCCGTTATAGCCCAGCTATAATCTATATATTTTAAATACAATCACAAAAAGCTCTTTGAGGATTCACTGCGCGGACAGCAGGGGACTGGCGGAGCTCGTTGCTGTTATTGCTCGGCGTAGACACTGCGTGGTGGTACGGCGGTCAGGGAGACCTGATAAAACGGCTGACCGCTGGCAGCCCGCAGGTTAGACGGGTTCCCGAACCCAGGGATTACTTAATCTCCGCCCTGGGAGGCTGAACCGCCAACCTGTGTATAGTCTCTGAAGTAGTAGTCGTGCCGGAGAAGGACACTGGAGTGGACCCGGCTACTACAAAAGGAAGGGGAACAGGGGCCCTTCCACCTGCCGTGCCAGCAACTGCCGAGCTTCGGCTTCTTTCTCATCTTTGGTCTAAGTAATTTTTTTTTATAAATGGCCAGAAGAAATAAAAAAGAGTTTTTACAGCGGTTACTCCATCCACGTATAATGAAGATTTTTGCAGCAACAGGGGTGTTCAGGCAAATCCTAACGCAGTCCACCACCATCCCGAGACTGCGCATCCGACCATTCTTTTTCTAACGGAGACCTGCCCGGCCGATACATCATGCCTTCTTTATCCCGGCTACAAATTCGAGCACAATTTTGTGAGTCGTGCCAGTGTATGTATGTTCGTCCAGGAGGATATCTGCTGTCGATATTGTTTATGCGCTTAAATTACGTCGGCCACACTCGTATGTATGCGTCCTGTCTCATAGCGGTGACACGGACGTAACTCGACTTTGACGACTGACAAAGTTCTAGAGCAATAACTCACAGCAGATCTAGTTATTTTGGGAGACTTTAACGCCCATCATCGTGAGTGGCTCAGTTCTCGAACCAATAACTATGCAGGGATTTCTGCTTATGACTTTGCTCTGACCTATAGATTCTCTCTATAGAAAGCTTGTGTTATGGATAACAGACAGCGGAAACAAATACAAATATATAATTATTTTTTTGTAAATACATACATATTATACATAAATACACCCAGACTCAAGACAAACACAAATGTTTTTTTTGATCACATTAATGTTTGTCCAGTGCGGGAATCGAACCCACACCCTCTGCACAGCAGTCGGCCACACTACCAACTAGGCTGCATATAAAATATGGATGGTTAATTGATATGCGTTTGAAAAAAATACTTGCAAACGTCTGAATTTGAAAAAACTAAAGTACAACAAACGCCGATTTTCAAATCTGCTATAGAAACCACAACTGTGTATACACTACTTTGTTTCAGCATAATATTGACGACTTTTGTGGTTAATAATTATGTCAACCTCATATATTTATTAAAATAAAAGAGTATCATATTTTTCACTTTTCTCTTTTGATGAATATTTGATTATGCGAAACAACATGACATCTTTTTGGAAAAACGAAGATGAGTTACATAGTTTAAACAAAACGTTTAGCTATCAGATAGTTTAAACTTTGAATAAGTATTCTATAATTGTAGAATACCTACCAAGGAATTGTTATTTCGATATGTAGAAAAAATGGCTAACCTGTAAAAGCTCCAGCAGTGGCTCCCTCCTCGTCAATCTTCACAAACGCCTTCTGGAACGAGTCGGACACGGATACGCTGTTTTCCCGGACGATTCCCGGAGCACCCTCAGAAAAGATCTCCTTTATTCCCATCTTAATCAATATAAGGCATGTTATTAAACGAGAGTGCAGAACTTCTTCAACTGGGTTAATTTAATATGAAATCAGAAAAAATTAGAACGATAGCAAAGTACTTAAGGGGGCGCTCCAATAACTTGATAATAATGCGATAAGGGTAAGGTGGAGTTTGTATTAATATGAAATTCATTGTTATGTATATAGTTTATAGTCAGATAAAAAGGACAGTAGTAATAAAAGTAAAATAGAACACATACCTCAGGCAATAGGTTGTTTAGATCGAATTCGCTGTCAATGTCGAATTTCGGCAAATATAAATCGATTTCGGGACCCGTTAGCGATAGATTGAAAATATCTTCAAGAATATCTTTTGTCGACGCATTCTCGATAACTGAGTGAAGGCCATCGACTTCGTCGGGGACAACCACTACCATGCGGAAACCTTCCTCCTTGTACGGAAGCTCTATTAG
This sequence comes from Apoda limacodes, assembly GCA_946406115.1. NCBI lineage: Eukaryota > Metazoa > Arthropoda > Insecta > Lepidoptera > Limacodidae > Apoda > Apoda limacodes. The sequence goes on along the minus strand of OX291541.1, from coordinate 20,826,436 downwards.
CTGTGGAACAAAACATCAAAATCAGCTTACTAACCTTATTTCGGATTCTGTCACGTAGATAATTTCCGTAGTTTGCTAAGCAGCCACGTTTAAATCACTATACCTAAGTCACAACTTGCAAAATATACTCTGGTTGACTTATATCTGTAAGCACCGAGGTTTTTTGGATGAATCGGCCAATTAAGACGTAAACTGTTTAAGAGATATACTGTCGAATTGTCACACCTTGTTATACAAATGGATCGTGATAATGCACTGCATTTTGACAGATAATCTGGCCGTTCAACACTTTGATGGATCAAAAGTCAATATGGCATCACTGTCCCCAACTTCTTCAATAACCATCTTGTCCTGGAGCCTAGAAGTCGTGTAACTTTTGTCTAGATAATTCTCAATAACACCAAAAACCTACTTTACCGTGGTGCGGTAAGACCATGCCGGAAATTTCTATAACACAGCGAGAGGTCCGGCGAGCGTTGCTTTCCCTAGACGTTCATAAGTCGGGTGGGCCAGACGGCGTACCAGCAGTGGTGCTTAAGCAGTGTGCTCCTGAGTTATGTCCTATACTCATGCGCCTCTTCGCGCTACCATAATAGGCAATTTGCGTCTTCATGGAAGACTGCGAATGTGCACGCGGTGCCCAAAAAGGGCGATAGATCAGATCCATCGAATTACAGGCCTGTCGCTATTACCTCTCTCCTCTCCAAGGTGTTAGAGCGTGTGGTCAACACACAGCTTATGAGATACCTAGAAAAACACGACCTGATCAGCAACCGTCAATATGGCACCGATGGGCACTAGCCATTGAGAGTCAGGGGGAGGCATTGGCATGTAGCCTAGACATAGCGAAGGCGTTCGATCGGGTCCGGCACCGGGTTCTTCTATCGAAGTTGCCATCTTACGGAGTGCCCGAGGGTTTGTGCGAATGGGTGGCTAGCTTTTTGTCCGGCAGACACATACGAGCCTTAGTTGACGGTAGTTGCTCTGATAGCATGTACATTAATGCTGGTGTCCCGCAAGGCTCTGTGCTGTCTCCTACATCAATGATATGTTGAACATCAACAACATACGTTGCTATGCAGATGACAGTACTGGAGACGCTTATTACACGTGCCGTGCAAGCATCGTTCCGTTGTGGAGGAAAAACGTGAAGAACATGTGTCTCTAATCGAGATCGGTCTGTCCAAGGGTTCTGACACGGGGGAAACCGATTCAACCCTTCAAAGACACAAGTCTGCGCTTTCACCGCTAAGAAAACCTCATTCACTGTGGTTCCACAATTTCAGAACACTCCCCTCTCCATCTCTAAGAGCATTGGGATCCTTGGTGATCTCCAGCGATGTTCAGTTCCGACGTCATTTGCTAGACAAGGTAAATCTGGCGTCTAAAACTTGTACTCAACAGAGCGAAGCAGTGCTTCACGTCGGGGCAAAGGTTGCTGCTCTACAAGTCGCAAGTCCGGCCCTATATGGAGTACTGCTGCCATCTCTGGGCGGGTGCACCCGGATACCAGCTTGGCCCTTTTGACCGGGCTGTGAGAATTGTCGACGATCCCAAACTCACTTGCGGTATCAAGCCCTTAAGTCTGAGGAGAGATTTTGCCTCCCTGTGTGTATTCTACCGCTTGTATAATAGGTTGTGTTATGAGGAATTGTTCGAAATGATGCCCACGGCTACTTTCTACCATCGCACCGCTCGCCATCGGCAGGGAATTCATTTTCACACTTTAGAACCGAAATGGTCGCGTATAGTGCGGTTTCAGAGAAACTTCCTCCCGCGAACGCTTGGGTTGTGGAATGACCTCCCTACCAAGGTTTTCTCTAAGGACTACAATATGGGGCTCTTCAAAAAAGAAGTTATAAGATTTCTGAAGGGTCGGCAAAGGATGAAATTTTTGTATTTCACACACCCCATCGTGTGGGCTATAGTTGGATAGAACTTTTAAAATGATTTTGAGGTTTCTGAGTAATTTTTCTCAAAAATGTATATTTTGCGAAATGTTAATGTTGTGTTTTAATTTTTACCCTTAATTTTTAAAAACTGCGTAACCATATGAGTAGTCTTCCTTCAAAAATTACTTATGGACACTTCCATATAACGCTTAGTGCGCCAACTTCCCGTGTCGCTGCTAAACTGTAGTTTGAACACAGGCTTATAAGGCGCATTTTTACTGGGTTAAATAATCATTATTCATCTGGCATCCGTTTGTTTAGCATTGGTTTTAAAAATATCAAACTGTTCGTATTATCTTTATCAAACTGTCAAGCGTTCGTTTGAGTTGAATGTGTTTTTTCTGTCACTTTTGCCAATCGATCAAAAATTAAGAAGATGCACAATAATGTCCCGCGTTGTCCTCGAAGCTGTGCGGAACTGGAAATAAATCTAAATGACTAAATGTGCCGTAAAAAAACTGTACAAATTGTAACAAAATAGAAAAAAGGAAGTAGTCTCGTACTTTCAGTATTAAAAACTATGTAAAGAGTTTATTTAACAAATACTGTTTAGTTTTGTTTTCTTTTACTTATATTTTTCCAAGGGTTCGTTTTAATTATCTATATTTAATGAAACTTCGCGCTCGTCGTTGGCTACCGGGAAAAAAAACCAGAATCCGACCGAACTTACCTATACTGCCGTCATAAGAAAAAAAGACGTTTCTAAAAAAAGTCAAAAAAGGAGAAAACAATGTTTGTGTATTTTTTAAACTAAAAACTTTTCTGTGCATAAGAATAACATAATATTTTTTTAATGCAAAATTTATGATATAAACTTGAATCTATCAGAATATACACGTAAATTGTAATAAAATTAAATTCATATATTAAATAAATTATGTTTTCTGTTTCTTTTTAGTTAAAAAAACCCAAAAAAATACGTGATACTGTAATGAAAAGACGTTTCTGGCTAGATACGTTTATCTAACTTAGTAATTTATAAACGTCTATTTTGTTTAGTTTAGTGATAACGAATTACTAGGTTCTTGTTTTCTAAGCCGAATGGACGTTTTTAACCATTTGCTGCTTTTTAACTAAGAAGTGTTTAGGGACCTAAAATATTACCTGCAGAACCGCCCATGTGCCCAAAACCCATATTTTAAATGAAGAATATTTTAACATAATAATCACCTTTGATATCTATCTTCTAATACTATTATAAAACTGTAAAAAAGCTGGGATATGATTTTGGGACGTTACTATGCCTAAAATTTTTTTTTTTTAACATTCTGTCTGCGTGTCGCGCATCACACAAAAACTCCTGATCGGACTTTGATTAAATTTGCATAGTTTGGTAGTTTAAATTCCAACTGAAGATCTAAGTCAAGTTTTCTCTGATTTAGTTGTGTAGAACTAGCGATACAACTTGACCTTTCCGCTATACCAGCTTTTATAAATTAGGGAGGACATTTAAAATGGTCGTCTATATTGTAGGCAGGCAGACGAAGTCACGGGCAAGAGCTATTTTCTAATAAAAATCAAAGTATGAGAATCAAAATTGTATAACAACAAAAACAGCAATTCTTGGCTTTCTGAAGCCAAAATAAAAATTCTCTCAAAGTAAAACAAAATAACAAAAATCACTTTCTTTAACCCAACATAAAGATTCTTTCAAAGTAAAACAACATAACAAAAATCAAACTATGACTTAAACTTAATTCTAATTAGGAACCGTTTTCACAGCTTTGGGATCTTAAATAAGTCTCCATAAACTTGAGTAAGATCAATGCTATTTTTATCAGTTGGTAAATTATACCAAAATGATCTTCTACTATCTGGCATTAAAAGTGTCAGTTTTTGAATGATTGCCAACTTACGCTCTTGAGTAAAGCATCTATACTCTTTGTTTAATTTTGGAGGTGGTATCCCAGATTTTATATTTTATTTGGTTGCAGTTATAGCCTGAAAAACCGCGCGCGTTTTTTGTCCTGACTGCCTGGGCGCAACTGATTGTACAGTACATCCAACCACAATCCCTTCACCTCGCACAACTATCAATACTGAGTAGAAAAGACGGTACTGGTACTTGCGTCCGCCTTTTTTTTTTCTAATATTAAGATGAAATGGCACATCTACGCAGGGCCGTCTTTTCTCCTTATGACCGTGTAGTACCGTCTGTTCATTTTATGATCAAGAACATATTTTGCAAATTAAAGACGTATCTACTTAAATGCGTCTTTTCAGCTTATTAAACGTCTAAAACGTCTTTCCTACTTGGTAAATATATCATTATTTAGCAGAAGCATCTTATTTAAAAGTATGATTTATGGTGTTATTAATTTTTAAGGCTAATAAAAAAATACTGGTAGATGCGTTTTTTTTTACTGACGACGAATATGTAAATAACTCTTTTTTGAAAAATATGTCAGATACGTCTTTATTTTTTTTACAACGGCAGAATAGTGATAAGGTTAATGTTTTAGTGGGAGTATGTAGCTTTTATTACTTTTATAAATTAATCTATTCAAAAGATTGCCAAAAAGGCGTGCTTAAAGCCTGTAAACATTGTTTTGTGTGTTTATGCTTGTCTATACATCTTCTTAGTTATTAATCAATGCTTTAACCACTGAAAAATAATACTTTAGAGCCATATGGAGGATGGGGTTTCGGTGTAAATCTGTCAAACTGCCTATACTAGTTCTTTGTTTACTGTGGTGGCCGCTTTGCACATATTGCACAACCAATTATTTTGTTAGGAACGTTTCTAACGTTCTCGTATCTGAACCAAAAGCTCGAATCCGAATCAAAAAAGTTAAAACTATCAAACCTGGAAACTTTTTATCCCAAAACGAACACACTCGTTATTATCATAATATTATTTTTGCTTACAGAAAACACCGCTCTATCTCCTGCAATTTACTGCTACTTAGGTATCATTTATCATTATGTTTACTTACTTTAGCTTCCAAGTCCTCGCTTTCATAATAGGATATCGCATTCAACAAATTCATTGTAGGTTTCTTGACAGTCGTTGTAGCATCTACGTGGAAATCTTCATCCTTCGTGTTCTCTGCCTCAAACGGTACATTCCATTGTCCCTATAAATGGTTTCAATCAATGTTAAAACCTTTGATACATACGTTACTTAGTCATTAATATAATCGATGTATAATTTTATTGCAATCTTCAAAATCAGCCATTTTAGTTCCAGCAGTGACTTTATTTCTAGGTAAAATTGAATGTGTAACTGTCCTTACTGTATAAATGACAGAGATAGGTTTTGAGTTAACATTGTTTTAAAGATACCGATTACACTTTCGAGAATAAACGGTTAGTATCATTAATTTAACATTGCATTCAAGTAGTTGCATTCAATTGAATTAAGCTAAAAGGCAGAAAGATAGCTGAAAAGACGAAGATGAGCATTTGAACTTTGTTCTGATAATTCTCATTATAGAGTTTCCAAACGCATGTATATTTTTCTATTCGGAGTTTTAGGTCTTGTATTTCGCTCATATTGCAACACCAAATACATGTACAGCTGACAGTCTGCGGGGTCTAGTACAAAATGTATGCACAGAGTGACGGAAGTTTCCCCTCATATACGGGCTTATACGAGAAAGTCCTAATAGTGATGTTGAGCAATATTTCGGTAAAATTTAAACCTAACTATTTTGTTCGATACGAATTTATTTTTCTGTAAGAGTTACTAACCTTGAAGAAAATAACGTTGAACAGAGCTACTGCCGTGTCTGCAGTAAGGGCGTCGTCAGGTACGGGGTTTTCGATAAAGCCTTGTGTTTTCTCTTCACTCTGAAAATCAATCGCATTTAAAATTCAAAACCATACAATAAAAAACTATTATAACAGTTATGGTCATAAAAATATTCACCAACATATCTTGAGATCTACTCACCCATTGATTTATAATATTAGCAGCAGCTTTTGGGTTACTAAAGTCGATTGTTTCAACCTCACCATTAAACTTAGTGGCAAGGCTCTCAAAGTGTGGCTGCAGAGTGTATTGGTTTGACACGTACACCTTATTTGCAAAGGCAAAGAAATTTGGGTCCAATGATGAGAGGTTCGAGCACAAATCGCCATATGAGTCAGATAGCTGCAAATAATATCAAACAATAAGTTAAGATCATAGACTTCGAGTTCTGTAATCTGCCCCATGAACTGCACAATGGGCTTACGAAATTGGCCACACTTTAGAAGGAGACAAAGCTGTGGTATCCTTTCTCATTGACAAGACACCACACATTTGCTTCATCTCTGTCACACTTTTGTAACCATTTATTTTTACAGCTTGCTAGGAAAAGTGTTCCAGTTCTCTATGTCTATGGTTGAAATAGAATAGAAAAAAGAACAATACGACAGGGCAGTTAAGTCTATTTAGCATTGAGGAGAAAGTGAGAACAAGAAATTACTTTGATCGAGGGTTATAATATATCACTCTTGATTTTTCTGGTGAGAGTCTATCTAGGCTTTTAATAAATCTGTTTAACAAATACTTAATGTAATTTTTAGTACTAGGTATTTACTGCTCGCGCAACATCCATTTAGGGTTGGCATTTTTACATGTGCGCATCAAATAGTTTTGTATATGAATCATGGTCGGCTATTACGCGCAGAAATTAGAAACCGAGATGAAATAGATTGTCATACAAAATTTCTGCTCTAATAACCCATGATAAAATCAATTTTCATGCAATATTCCTGCAATGCATTCATATAATCGTAAAAGGTTCACAATTTCGAAAAGACTTGGTATGGTAGTTGTAAGTGATTAACATTTACGCACCTCCGTATAATCCTCAGCGCCCAAGACCTTGACTATTTCTTCCTGGCTGGATGGTCCAGCGCCGCCAGCGTACATGGACAGCAGAGTAAAAACACCTAATGGGGATGCTACCACATTCTTGTCGCTTGCCGATTGGAAGGCTTCCTGTAAAGTGAAATATTATTAAGATGCTGTTAAATTTAAATTATTATACAATAAATATCAACTTGCCTACACAGTACCAAACAAAATATAATTATACATAACATGTTAGGGACAAGCAATGACCTTTTTCAATATCAAAACTAAATATTTCTAACAATAAAATTAAGAAACGGATTAAAGTTGTTAAAAGAGTTAGTTACACGTAAGACACAAGTAGAATAGATTAATGTTATAAAATGTATGAGTTTAAGGTGGGGCACGGAAGTTCCCCCTTCAAGTCGAGCGAAACCAACAACAAACCTTTTACCGCAGCGATTCGGGACATTTTTAACCCTCCTGTCTGTGGAAAAAACTACAAGCCTTCATTTTAAGTGAGCAAGAGGGCATTCATTACTTATATTTCTAAATAACATAAAACTTAAACCAGCAGCTTAAAAATTATTCCAAGTCAATGTTTCTTAATTTGGTCACTGTCTGACTCACTGACTCACCGATCATCAAAATGTATAAGGTACTTCAACTTAGTACCTTAGGAGCAAAAGTAATGTTAAGACGAAATATTGACGTTTAAGTTATGGCCTAGTTAACTATTCTATTGGTATAGGAATAGTACAAGGAATAAAAGCTTGATCATCACAATGCACACATCAATAAAAAAATAAATTCAAATTTTCTCCCGTATATTACCCTCCTTTTAAGGGTCCTTTACGAGACAGCTGTGAAGTCAGCAAAATACCATTTGAAAACTGTCGTAAGTAACGCTCATCTTACGTTCGAAGAGCTCACTACAAGATTTTGCCAAATTGAGGCTGTTTTGAACACGAGGCCGCTAGTTCCTTTTTCCTAAGATCCCAATGACCTTTTTCCGTTAAACCCCGGGCACTTTCTCATGGGAAGACCACTCACGTCACAACCTGCTCCTGGCATGCAAGACGCAAGACGCTAATCCAGATCGTCTCCATAGATATGCTCGCATAAAGCCAACTAGGCAACACATGTGAAACAGTTGGAGCCGCGAATATTTATTTATTTATTTTTAGTAGTAGAAATATTCCACAGAGTTACACCTGCTTATAGAATGGAGAATAGCATACGGTTATTGACAGTCTTTGGTGGTTTAGTCTTTTTGGTTTGGTTTGATAGCAGCCTGATTAGATCTAGCTCTGTGCTAGCGCTTACTATTAATAAACTGCTAGATATTTATGTTATGACGATAGTAGAAAAAAAAATAATGTTTTGTTAATAAAATTGTAAATTAAACTCAAAAGAAGATATATTATTAAGATATTTATATTATTTACAATTATAGCTACTTCTATATTTTTTTATTTAATACAAAGGGATATACATACATATAATATAATAACATAGTACATACACACAATACATAAATACATACACATACCTTAAAACATTAATAAACTTTATTTGGCCTTATTTTATTATTTAATTCATGCCTCCCATACGTTTCGTGTTTCCATTATTTCTAATTTTATGACATGTTTTTAATATATAATTTGAAGATATTAGTTTTTTTTTTTATTGTTGGCGAGGAACAATATTTATGATTTGTCGACGACTATATGTAGTTATACCATATAATTATAAGTACATTCATATTGTTACTCTGTGCTATTTCGCGTGTAGGTTAGCGGTATTGTGGCAAAAAATATTAAGAACTTTAATTCTCAATATTTTTTGTTATATAGTTTAAGGTTTGCCAAATAAACACTTGTGTAGGCTTCAGTTCCTTGGAGTTATCAAAAAGAAGTTTCGTCGGGTACTTTATTGGTTTTCTGTGTATGACTTTTAGATTTAACTTTTGGGCTTGATTGAGTTTTTTCACTATGGTAACCCCACATGACCCCCATACTAGTACAGTTAAGACATAGTATATTTTAACATTTGTATTAATGCTTATTATGTTTCTTAATTTAGCAAATACGTAATTAATTTTCTCAACCTTTTGATGACCTATTCAACGTGTAATCTAAGATGCTGATCTATAATGATACTAAGCTATGTCATACTTTCTACTTTCTGCAACACTTTACATGAGCATATTTGGCATGTGTGTTGTTTTATGGATATCTTAGTTTAAGGTTGTCCGGATATCTTTAAGAAGCACATGATTAAAGTTTTTTTTTAGTTTACAGACACCTAGTTACGGTTCAATAACGTTGCTTCATAAATACCGCTCTCCGCTTCTTTGGTGGCTGCGTCCTAATCTTTTTCACTAAAAACTAAGACTGTGTCGTCAGCAAAGCATATTGTTTTACCTTTTTTTAAGCATTAGCTTAGGCATATTAAGATAAATATTAAAGAGTACTGGACCACGGACACTGTCTTTGTACTTCTGTAATTCTGACACCACAATAATGTACAATAAGGTATGTACCTATACAGACATACCTTATTGTTGTATAAGGTATGTACCTATACAGACATACCTTATTGTTGAATCCAATAAGTTGAAGTTTCTTTAATAAAATCTTATTAATGACTGTATAAAGGACTTTGGCCATATGCAAAATCACTGCAAGAGTTTTTTTTTTGCTTTAGTATTGTGAGCCATGGCCTTGTCAACTCTACCATTGCATCACTTGTGCTCATGCCTTCTCTTAAACCGTATTGATTTACGTTCAGGATATTTCCTAAATAAGCAGTTAGTCGTATTTTCACAATTTTTCAATGATTTTAGAAGTCGTTGGCAAAAGAGAGATTGGTCGATAGTTTGATACCATCTGTATTGATCCTTTTTTATATATTGGGATGATTGTTGCTGTCTTCAACTGTTCAGGAAAATTTCCGGTTTTGAATCTTAAACAGATCCAAACATCAAGTCAATCAATTGCATGCAGTGTTCCAACGAGAAAAATATTTCCTCGAAAATAAAAATACAATGGGAACTCTCAGGTCATTGTATATATTACTAACTTTACTTAATTTAGGACCAGATGGCGCTGTGTGATATGTCTAAAATGTTATAAGAAGACAGATAAATCATTTAATGGTTTCAGGGTTGCCATAATTATTGGGACCTGATACGGGATGTTTAAGGTGATTAGCAATAAGTTTAAAAAAATATGTTGGTGCAATTTAATACATTCTTTTATGAAATCGACGATTCGCGACAGTCTTATTGCTGCATACGCGTTTTAAACGAAAAACGGCACAAAATTGCCTTACGGGACACAGTTCTCAAATATGGTTTTAGTCCCGTATATACGGGACGTATGGCACCCCTAATGATTGTACCAATTTTTGTTACTCATGATTATTCTATTCATTCTATTAACTATACGTCGTTGATTAGCTCTCCACTTTTAAATGGCTAGAAACTATACCTACAGTCTCCTAACAAACATTAATCTCACGGATAACTCTTAGCATCCATATTTACCTTCAGAAAGCTCATAGAAGCTCGGGCGATGTCGTCTCCAAGCTCAGTCCTATAGAAGTCATGATCGAGGAAATCATGCTCTTCTTCCTCGTCTGCGCAAACGCAGAGAAAGACCGCCGCTGTAACATAAACGATTACATTCTTGGGCTTCAGTTTTCTTTTCTAATTCATGTTTGGTATAGGATTAAAGATGTCTAAACTGTATAATATAATTTTGTTTATAAAAAAATACTAGGTAGGTATATATAGGATCATGATAAAATATTATTACCTTGCAAATCCGCTGAAAACAATTTAGTAGCACTCACGTACAGAAGTACTCCATACACATGTGTTTTTTTTTTGGGTAAGGTATAGCGCACGAACAACTTGCGTCTCCTGAAGATGCCTCGTGTTGAGGCGAAACACGTCTCGAGTTTTGTTAGCAATTTATTGGTGTAGTGTTATAGTGAAGTTGGCATCGTCCACGTAAGGAGGGAGGTGCCCTCCTGCACATATGGATGGTGTACTTCTATTGTTTGCAGCGGATTTGCAAGGTAATAATATTTTATCATAATAATGAATTTCCGTAAAGTATCGCCTGATTCTATCAATAATATATAGGATCCTATATCTAGAAGTCTATGTATGTTTGTTATCATATACTCCCGCGTAGATGTACTGATCATATTTTGAAAAATTATTCGTCTTAAGTGGGTGATAGACGTTCGGACCCGCCTTACGGCTTGACGATCTTTTTCATTTCATATTCATTTACAATATATATTTTACAAGTCATGTCATGTTTGATGTATCTCAATTTGGTAGTGTATTGGAAGTTCACTTCCAATTTTTTTTTTTCTTGTTTTTCCTTTTATTTTACATATATATGATCCTTTTCCTGCAACTTAACATGCGCAAACGAGCCAATAGTCCGCCTAATGGGAAGCGGTCACCGCAGTCTATAGACGCTTGCAAGACTAGTGGCTTTTCTTGCTTTCTGCCTTTTTTTTTACTCTATATAATATTTTTGGAGCATAACGTACCAAGTGTTTCAATCCCGAAAGGTATACACAGGAATTCTGAATGTATATGCGTCTTATGCAGCTGCAACTCCATTTTTTGTTCCATGGAGATGAGAAGGGGCCAATGTATCAACATAAATGGTATCTCATATAAGAGCACGTCCCATACTTCATAGAACAAGTGACAGCCCGTCCGGCCTCCCACGTTAGCGGTAGCAAGACACTGACGCAGAATATCATTTCAAGCAGCATGTCTCGACTGGCAACCAGCACTTTTTTGACAGCTTGTCCCTAAATAGTTAACGCCTTACTCCGCATGGGCAAGTATGAGGAATACAGACCTTAGTAGCCAGAGCCAGCCTTAACACTAGAAGCGCCGCCGTCCCATTTCTGTCCCACCGACAAATTTGATCGTCTCTAACTTTTTAATTTTTTTTATTTAGGTTCGTAAAACTTTTAATTTAAGTAATATGTTGTAAATATAAAATTTGAAATATTTTTAATTTTTTATCATGAATACATAATAAAAAACTGAGATTTACTTAGAACTTTCGCTGGGTCATTCAAATTAAAAAAAAACTTTCTATAAATAATGCACCAGTAAAGAATACTATTTATGCGACATTTGCTCTTCAAATAGTAATAACTGGTTTATAGATTTTTCATAATTTAGCAAAAAATATGTACTATGTACCTAAGTTGTGATAATTTTGTTATGAACCCAAAAATATCAGACTCTTTATTTATAATTTGATTTAAAGGAACAAAACTTTGATGTTAAATAAATAAATAACAACTTTTTTACAGAACAAACCAACCGACTTGAAAAAGATGCACTAAAAAGGTAAAAATAATAACTTATTTCCAAAAATCTGATCTGAATTACAATTTAAAGTTGGTGTCATGCAAGTGAAGTGTGTTATATAAACTGTTACGTACATAGACACCAACTTCAAACTGTAATTCGGATCAGATTTTTGGAAAATTTTAATTATTTTTACCTTTTTGAAGCCGGTTTTTTTTTTTTTTTTAGTTAAAAAGTTTTTACTTCTGAGTACATCCATACTCGTAACACATTTTATACAATCATCAACAGAACAGGTGTTTCACCTGTTCCAAATTAACATCAATTAGTCACGGATATTAATAAATAAAAAAAACACTAAGTACTCACCTAACAACACAACTTTTTTCCACGCCATATTATCCGACCGTAACTTCTACTATACAAAAAAGAGACGTTCAATATTCACGGATATTAATAAATAAAAAAAAAACACTAAGTACTCACCTAACAACACAACTTTTTTCCACGCCATATTATCCGACCGTAACTCCTACTATACGAAAAAGAGACGTTCATCCCTTTATATAATAACCGATTTGTCAACAACACCAAATAGATAATAAGAGATGCAACTCGTTAACCTTCGATTGTTTTTATCTTTGTACAGCAATGACTTTGAAGATTATTGTTGTTAATTCATAATACAGATAAACTTAAAAATCAAAAAGTATTTCAAAAAATTAAACCCACTTAACCCACAATAAGGGAGAAATAAAAGTTTTATCTTTTAAAAGAATCTAAATAAAATATGCCAACTATATTATTGAGGTCGGTGCCAGCGTTAATATTTGGAATCAACGTTGTCTCTTGGTAGTGGTAGTATGCGGTACGAGTGGCCACATCAAAAACTGTGCAATTCTGACAATCCTACTAATATTTCTTAACATTTCTCCAATCGTTATCGATTGGTTTCATAGTTACTTGCGTGGACGCCGGCAGCGCATAAAGGTCGATGATTCTCTATCTGACTGGTGTAACACGGCCGCTGGTGTTCCGTAAGGTGGCGTTTTGTCACCTCTCCTGTTTGCTATTTTCATTAATTCTATAACATCTCAACTATCTTCTTCTCTATGCAGTTCTCTACCATCTCTATGCAGACGATCTTCAGATTTACACACAAACTCCTATCAGTGAACTGACAAATGCTATCTCAATTGTTAATCGAGACCTTGATCAAATTGTGAAGTGGAGTGAATCCTATGGCCTTATTGTTAATCCTACAAAAACGTAAACAGTCATCGTAGGCAGTTCTAGACTTATATCCAAGATTGACTGAAACGAACTCCCATTAGTAACTGGGAACGGAGTTTCTATCCCTTACAAAGACACATTTAAAAATCTGGGTATATTTATCGATCTGACACTATCTTGGGGTTCGCAAATAAAGGAAGTTAGCAAGAAAATATTTGCTACAGCTAAATCTTCAGGCAGGTTGCGCAAATTCCCACCAATTCCTACTAAAATTGCTCTTGCACAATCTCTTCTTCTGCCTGTTCTCGATTATGCTAATGCTACTTATCTTGACCTTACCGAGAAGCAGCTAAATAAACTTGAGCGACTTTAGAACTTCTGCATTAGATTCATATTTGGTCTACGTTAGTACGACCATATTTCCGAATACAGATCAAAGCTCAAGTGGCTCCCAATTCGACTTATTAGATTTCTGAAGGGTCGGCAACGCGCAAGTGATACCCCTGGTGTTGCAAGCGTCCATAGGCTACGGTGACCGCTTACCATCAGGCGGGCCGTAAGCTTGTTTGCCACCTTAGTGGTATAAAAAAAAAAAAAAAACTTCGCCGGGATACTAATGTTCTCTTTCTTCTGTATAACGTCCTGTTCAATCCAAACACACCGGTTTACTTAAAGAAATGCTTCAATTTTATTGGTAATATTTCTCTTCGAGAGACTACTAGCTGGATGCTAAAAACTCCTTTGCATTATTCACAAACGTATAATGATTCTTTCACGGTAAAGGCTGTTAGATTATAGAATGCCTTACCTTTGGAAGTAAAAAATGCAAAATCGATAGCAATATTTAAAAATCTTGTTATTACTCATTACCTGAAAGACTAAAATAAGATGACTACCTATTTTAGTTTATTATTATATTCACTTTTACGTAATATATATTATAATTATATTTATTATACATGCATATTTATATATGTACATATATTTACTTATATTTATATATTCATTATTCATATATATTATTTATGTGTATTTATTTATATTATAAACATTATTGTATGATATATATACTTCTTAATAACTGTATCGTCACACACCTTCTATACTATGTTTAACTTTATTATTTCCTCTACCCAAAGGTTGTCGGGAAAAGATCGCTTTAAAGCGATAAGACCGCCATTTGTTTTCTTTTTTATAAACAGATTTTTGTACAATTATTATGTTTGTGCAATAAAGTATATTATTATTATAAATGTGAAAGTTTCTATGTCTGGATGGATGTTTGTTACTCAATCACGCTTTCACCACAGGACGCATCGGGATGAAACTTGGCATACACATAGGTTAGGTCCTGGAATAGCATAAATGCTTCTTTTTAGCCCGAAAACTTCAAAAGTTTCCGCGGAAATAACTACAACAGAGTTTTAAAAACAATATATGTAGCTATAGCTTGCTATAGCAAACTTCATTAGTATAATCAAGGGGATAATAAAGGAGTTCCACACCGCCGATAACCGAATTCGGGGCGGGCGGAGTCGGTGGCAAAGTCTAGTATAACATTTATTTATGGGTCGAATTGATAACTTCCTTTTTTAAAGTCGGATGAAAATACATATAAGAAAAAAAAATAGAATCTCAAACAAGTATTGTTCATTTCAGTTGACTGGACTGGGAGCTTGTAAAGCCCCCCCTTTTTTGAACAAAATATTAGTATTTTACTAAGATAATTAATTATTCTAAGAAACCTCGCAGCCCCACATTATTATTCAAACGTGAAAAGGTAACTAAATCTATATAAATATTGATGTAGATAATTATTTTATTTGGCCAAACGTGATCGTCAAAAGTCGTAGGACCCGAAAACCGTTGTGTCAAATAAGTAGTAAACCCAGTTGTTTTAGAAGTACGTCATAGTAATATAGCAATCAACAAAATAAGCGTAAAAGAATATAATCAACATTTTAAATATAGCTAAATCTACGATCATAAATAATGCCTACCTTGAGCTTTCATCATTTCTAAAGTCAGTACAAACAACACCTAAACAAAGCAAATATTTGAATATCAGAACTAGAGGAAAAATTTTTTGGGAACCCTACGCAAAGGAACCCTAATTTTTGCTACTTCCACATACGAATTCAAATCCATACGAAAGCTATGTGTTCAGGACTTGCGACCTAAAAGTAAGTTTAAGAGGCGCCCCCTTACAATGCACATTAGCGCTCACCTACACTAGCTAACCGACCAAAGTTGTAAAACCCTAATAACGCCGCTAAGGATGGACATGGATCACACATAGTAATTACAGTATCTCTTGGCAGACCTAGTTCTTTAGTGGGCTATATAATTATTATGGCTGGTATATCTTAGTTCCCACTTTTACTTTTATAGAAGATTTATCTTTACCTAGCTGAAAATGTCCACACACTTTTTTCACCATTAACCCTTCTCTAACCATCTTCTCACCCCACATTTCAAACCCCCCCCCCCCCCAATACTGTTTTTTATTCCGTATGGATGTCCAGCCTTAAATAATTTTAAAAAAGAAAAATTATGTTGGTTGGTTTACTATTATAGAGTCCTAGATAAATATGAACGCTCTAGATAAAACGGCCTAATTATCCTGAATTAATAGAATCCTAATAGAATATAATATTATGTTCTGAATGTTCGGAAAGTTCTAACAAACCCCGGGTAATTTCAAGTAAACTAACAAGTATATGGTATCATATACGGAATACTTGAAAACCAATATAACTACCTTTTATCATTGTTAAAAAAAATAGTGTTCGAGGCTATCCTAATGGTCGTTAAACGATTCACTTAGGTAAGTTTTCCGGGTGTTTTGAATATTACAAAAGTTCTAAGTAACTTAAACTTCCGCGGTTATATTCCACATTATAAAAATCGCAATAACAGTAGCATAACTATTTAACCAATGAACGTTTGTCTTAAAACGTCCTCCAATCAACTTTCGTTTCAAATAAACAACCAATCAAGGTTAGTTTTAAAACAGTCACTCTCGCGATAGAGATATATGTTATAGGTTATAAATAGATAGTGACCCTGGAGGGTTAATGAAAGAGCAGAAAAGCGAAATGAGGATAAATGGGTGAGTGATTCTGGGCTATCCTATTAATATCTAAACTTTTATTTTATGCGTAGTCCTTTAACAGTGAATTCTATTAATATCCTATTGTTTGCACGTCCAATACGCTCTCGGCCAAGTATTTCGGGTTCCAGACCGAAATAAAAAGGAATCATTATGGTAAGATTTCGGTTCGGTTTGAAAATAATTCTATATTTTTTGGTAATGGCGTCCTGATATGGGAAGTTGAAATCTAAAAGTGGATTAACTACGGCATGTGGGTTATTATATGAATAGTCCTTGAAAGCGCAACACAGTTTTACATTATTTGTCGCTTATGGCCAATAATTTGTAGAAATTGGCCTCTTTCGCCTTATCTTTTTAGTTTGCAAAATAAGAAATCGGAAATATTTAGCAGATATATAGAAAAGATAATTATGTATATTAAAAATATATTTTGAAATGTAAAAATAAAAAAAGCTGGCGTCCAAAAATTAGGTGTACTCAACAGAGCGAGGCAATACTTCAAGTCGGGGCAGAGGTTGCTGCTTTACAAGTCGCAAGTTCGGCCCCATATATCGTTCAACGACGGGCTGTGAGAATTGTCGACGATTCCAAACTCACTTGCTGTATCGAACCCTTAAGTCTGTGTGTGTTTTACCGCTTGTACAATGGGATGTGTTCTGAGGAATTGTTCGAAATGATGCCCACGGGTACTTTCTACCATCGCAGCGCTCGCCATCGGCAGGGAATCCATTCTCACACTCCAGAACCGAAACGGTCGCGTAGTATATTTGACATCGCAATCTGTCATAGAATTAAAATTCCATATCCAACCTCCCTGTACTACTCATAATCGCGAATACTAAAAATAAAAATTATAATAGGCGTGGCATTACGGTTTCCGTCTTACGAATTTCCACGATTAGGACACGTGACCTGACGCGAGTTTATCATTTTTACCCATACCAAAAAAAGTGCACAACGCCGCTAAAGAAGTTTTTACCTTAAAAAAAATACTATTGTATCTGTTCTTTTTGGCTTTACATTAGACATCCGACATAGCTCTCTTATCACGATGAGTGGCTTATATTAAATATAAGTGGGAGGACAACGATATCTTTTTATTCAAAAATAAACTTTTTTCAGACGCGCGTTGATGTCTTTTGCACTGAAACGCGTACTTCAAAAATATTATGGAAAAATGAAATAATTTTATATAAGCTCCTGTCCGTTACCCCGCACGAGATTCTGCTATCGAGTTGGTATTTCTACGTAAAATATGAGACATCTTGGGAAATAAGAAATGTAAAATGCGACGTGATCTAGAGCTAAATACAAATTTTTGAAGGGTTTCTTACGCATACACTCTAACTTTTATCTTAGTTATCCGTATCTCCGTCAATATTCTGCTATTTGATAAATTTCAGTTTATTTATTTTCTCTGGAACATAGCTGGCATGACAGATGTTGACACGCACATCGACGGCTCCGTGACTCAGTAGGTAATAGCCCGACTTCTGAATTGAGGAGCGTGGGTTCGATTCCCACACAAGACAACATTTATGTTTGTCTTAAGACTGGGAGTCTTCTTTGTATAATATGATTGAATTAACATAAAAAGTCAGTTTATCTTTTGCTTAGGTTGAGACCAGAAGGTACCAGCTTGGCCCTTTTGACTCGGTTTAACGACGGGCTGAGAGAATCGTCGACGAACCCAAACTTACAAGCCGTATCCAACCCTTAAGTCTGAGTAGGGACAATGCCTTGCTGTGTCTGTTCAACCGCTTGTAGAATAGGATGTTTTTTGAGGAATTGTTGATGCCCACAGCTTTGTTCGTCTGCTACTGGTACTCAAGACAAAATGGCCGAATCCGAGTGGACGTTCTTACATCTCACTCACCCGGAGTAAAAGTGAATCATGCCAAATGCAACCACTATTAAATTCATTCAGCACTCTTGTTTCATTTTATGTACAGATATTTCATTTCGAGTAAAAGGTGGCAACTGAAAGGCGAAAATGAACAGAAAAATCGGCCAAGTGCGAGTCGGACTCGCGCACGAAGGGTTCGATATCATTATCTATAATAACGGCAAAAAAATCACATTTGTTGTATTGGAGCCCCCCTTAAATATTTGTTTTATTTTTAGTATGTTATTTTTTTCACTTTTCTATAATTATTCATCATCATCATCAGATTTTATACTACCACTTTGATCAATGTGTATATCCCTGTCAAATTGCAGCTTTCTCGTAATAGTAGTTTTTGAACTAAGCCGCGGACAGACGGACGGACTGACGGACATGGCGAAACTATAAGGGTTCCTTGTTGACTACGGAACCCTAGAAAGAATCGTCTGATACTAAAAGCATCCTACCGAGTAAGTTGTAGAGCGCCCCGCTCTACTGCTCATCGGAGAAGTTGTTTTGCAAACCGTGGCGTAAAAACCAATAATATTCGATAAGAGTTGTGAATCCCAAAGTTCAGAGAGCAGTCGGGTTTTTCTATCTTGACACAGTTACTATACTCATACCTAACTACAAAATTATCTACATTTTTCTGAGTTATCACAGATCACACCTAGGTTTGCTGATTTTATACGGTACAATTAGGTAGAAGACAACATTATGTTTAATTATAACTATTATTTATAAAGCAATCTTTACCAGTAGTTTATTTTTTGATAGTAAAAGTGTTTCTTTTTTTATAGCTGTCTGCAAACTCATTTTTATTGCTACTTGAAGTCCGGTACATTGCAAATCAAAACTAAAATAAAAGAGAAGCTCAATTGTCATATATATAAAATATCTGTTCCTGTCGTCTCGGCACTTTGCATTGATCACAAAGTAGACTACGAGTTCACACATCTTCCTGATGCGTGGATATGTCCAAAACGATTTGTATTTTGGATTCTTGTTTAGGTATATTAAACAAAACCAAAAAAGTACCTAAACAGCGCGACCCCGTAAGGTAATAGGAAGGTATAGTTAAATAGGTTGGTATACGATTGACATTATAAAAGAAATATAAGTCTTAAGAAACGACCGAATATTATCATATTTTTATTTTACGCTTCGAAGCGTAGGGTTGAAGTTAAAAAAATGATATTTTCGGCACATGGGCAGCATAAAAATGGGGTTTAACAGAATTCAGAGAAGACTCCTAAGTCTTTTTGAGATTATGTGAGATCAAAAACGGGTAAATAAAAAAGAATTTCTTAGCATGGTTATCTGTAATCTGATTTGGAAAGTGCAATAGAGTTTGCGAAATATTTTCAATCGGTAGGGCGGCAATGGTGGCTCCGCGCGCAAGCATCTTTTACGACTCTCGCTAGGTGAGGTCCTTGCGGCACAAGTCAATGCGATTCGCAGAGCTGGACGGTATTCCTGCTTCGTTGTTAGAGATTGACAAAATGTTTTAGAGAAGCCACATTTACATATAATATTTTTAATCTATGCTGGAGTCTTTGCAGTTTACTAATAAAAAAATTACACGCGAGATGCCAACCAGAAGAAGAGGGTGGATCGGAGATGAGTAGGTTCAGACCAGTTGCAATTTTATCGGCACCTGCCAAAGTGTTCGAGGGTGCAGTGCAGTATAGTATCTAATTGCAAGTGTCGGCCTATCTGTCAGAAGCGGAACACGGGTTTGGATTGTAAGACTGAAAGTGCTTACAAGACGACATTAATAGAGAGTCCGAATAGAATCGCCAATAGTACATTGTATATTTAGGGAGGTAAGGGTGCTCATAAGCAAATAAAATATATATTTTAAATGTGTTTAAGCAAATAAAAATGCAGTAATCTAATGAATCAAAGATAAACAAACTGATTTTACTGCTGGCTTTGTTTATATTTTTCCCAAGCGACTGCAGATAAGAAAACTATTAATTTATAAAAAAATCTACCATATATATAGGAATACTTGATTAAGAAATGGAATTGGTATGCCGTCTCGAGGACCTAGTAGCCTCCCCCCCCCAACACACACACACACGACACCGACGTCCTCGGGGTCGTCGGCGAACACACGGGCCTTCAGTCCACTCGTTGACCCCATAAACGAGGTATCAAAGAGTGCCGGGGTGCTTTTCGCCCCCACTCACTCGCAACTGCGACCGCGTAACTGGGAACTCCTCTCCTGGCGCTGACTAATAACTTCGGGTTCGAGGCTCACGCTGGTCGAAGCGACAACCCAAGCCGAGGCTCCCCCCGCGGGGAGCACTTGAGCGTTAGGCGCTACGTGGGCTGAGCCTCCTTCAGAATCTCGCACCAAAAGTCCGGGGGTACAGTAATGGCTGCATCAGCCACACAGTACCAGCCATGCAGAAAATAAAAAAAATTGGTACGCCAGTTTAGTGTTCCGAGCGTAGTGAAGAAGTGAACAGGAACATGCCGATTAAGAGTTTTAACTC